>OX352298.1:26156877-28556877 GCA_947086415.1 Pammene aurita
GATGGTGATGGAGAAGAAGAAAAAGACGATGAAGATGATGAAGAAGGTCATGAAGGTGATGAAGAAGGTAAAGAAAAAGACGATGAAGAATATGGAGTAGATGAAGAAGATGATGATGGAGAAGAAGAAGAAGAAAATGAAGAAGACGAAGATGGTGGTGAATAAAAAGGACATTAAGCTGAAGATGATGATGAAGAAGATGGTTATGATGAAGAAGAAGATGGAGATGGACATTATGAAGAAGAAGAAGATAAAGAAGAAGAAGAAGATGATGATGATGATGATGAAGAAGAAGAAGATTTCCAAGCTTATTAATGAAAACTCCAAATTTAGACAGATTAGCGGGTTTATGGTGTGTGTGTAGATAAAAATATGTATTTCGAATTTGTAATAGACCCCGAAATATGAGGTGGCAGTTCATGGCCTTCACTAAATTAAAAAACTACTTTGTCTCACTCCCTGCAGTGGCGAAAGTCGCACTTTCATCACTCCAGGGAGTGACGAAAGTGCGACTTTCGTCACTGTGTATTCGCAGGGAAGTATTCGCGTTGTTCGAGCTGCTGAGGTGAAAATTGTATGTATATAGGTACTTAAATACTATTAAAATCAATCATAAATTAATTCTTGAAAGTGTTTTTAGGAAAACACCGTGCGACTGTAAAAACCCACGTATATTGATTGATTCTATAAAGGTACAATTATAAGTAGGTGTATGTACCAAGATGCATACGGATATTTACGGTATGTCCGGTAATAGTTCGCACTTGTCAAAATTTAACTCTAGGCCGATGGATTTGAATTTGTCAATTATTAACGATAAATCCGCCAGCACTGAGTCCACGTCCCCTCCTAAGGTCCCATCATCCAGATACCATTCATTGAATTGCGACGACAAACTTTTAATTATTTGGTTTATCCCCAAACTAAAAATTGCCGGCGCCAGGGGATCCCCCTGCTGGCAACCGACTTCGGACGATAATTCGTTGGAACGATACATGAGTTTCGTAGGGTCCGCATAACAATGTAGAATATAATTGTATATTTCAGGAATGTAAGATTTATTTAACTTCAGAGAGCAAGGCATCCCTGTTTAATAAATTGAAGGCATTCCCGACATCGATTTTCAGTAAAACCTCACACTGAACGCCCTCCAAAAAGGTCCGAAGCGCATGCACAGCAGCCTCGCAGCCTCCACTGACTCCGAAACCCAATTGAACCGGTTCAAAAGTTTTTTGCAAGTTTGGCAGAACCTATCGGACCGCAATTTTAGAAGTCAAGCGGCGAAACGTTGAACCCACAGCAATTGGCCTTACACCTCCATCCTTCTTGGTCAGCGCAATTAAATTTGCCCCGTATACTCGTATAATAGGTACAATATCCGGATGGATACCGCCTGTGTACATAAAGTTTATTAATCTAGTAATACATGCGATGAGTTGCACCCCAGCATCCCCCGCAGACGGGCATGTCAAGTCCTTTAAATGTTGAGGAGTAAGGCCATTCAAGCCAGCCGCAGAACCAGTTTTGAATGAAAGGATGGCGTTGAGAACATCGACATCTTTGATTTGGAGGCATGACTCTGACGGTACCGGAGGATCAAAAAAGAAGGTTGCAGGAGCGGAAGGGTGTTTAGCTTGAAGGGCCAATAGAGTGCCTGGGCTATCCGGAGATAGCACGTCACTCGAAAAAAGAAGGCGAGTTTAAGATCTCCGTCGCTGATCTTTTCTTCAATGGATTTTTGGCGATTGAACTACTTATTTTGAATTCCTTATTTGATTTTTTTCTTTGCCGTTTAATTTGGTAAATCTATAAATACAGTGTGACATCTCAGACGTGATCAGTTATCTGTTTTTCTAACTCAATAAACGACTACCAATTGATTGCCCTGAGTCCTACTAAAATCAGGCATTTTTTTCATTAAAATACTTTTTATTTTTTGTCATTTATTTTTCTTTCAAAAGTGATAATATTAGTGCAAAACAGTTTTGTAAGATATTTAAGGTAAAAAAAGATATTAAATTACATTTTATCCGGAATTAATGACAGTTCCATTTCAAAGAGGTAATTTAATTTACTTAAGTATTTAAATGTACTAATAAGTAGTTTCAATATCCCGAAAACCCCGTCAAATGAAAAATAAATAACAAAACCATGTAAAAAACAAATTGTCTGATTTTAGTAAAAGTCGGGCCATTCAACTGCTAGTTGTATATGGAGTTAGAAAAACATATAACTGATTACGTCTCAGATATCAACCTGTATAGTCGTGCCGGTTACACCATTTATAACTAAAGAACGGCTGAATCGATTTTAATAATGATTGATTTTTTTGGATTGATTTCCGTCCCAAATAGCAGAATAACTATTAAAATATTAGAGAAATAAAAAAGTGTAGTTGGAGGTACGAAGTTCACACCGGATCGGCTACTAACTATAACTATAAATTAAAGTACCGTACATTATACCTATTTGCTTCAGCTGCATGTCGGATTAAGTCCAGGCAGCGGAAAACTTTAACACTAATCAAATGCGAATGGAATGAAAATACTGGTCACACTAGTTTCAGTTAAGCCGTATTTATACTGCAAATAAGTTGGTCCGTTGACTGAAATAAATTCGCTACGGTGAAACTTTCTGCATTCCAGCTCTATAAGGAAACGGGAGAAACTAAAGTTTCTTAGCTGCTGTTAAATAAATAAACAGAGTTCCAAAGGACATGCGCATTATGTCAAACTTATGTTTCTGTTGTTTATAATGTTGAATTTTATTTCAATTTTACATCCAAATCGCACAAACAAAATTTATGTAACAACACTAGGTACAAAGATGAAATGTCATCAATATTATGGCGTTTGTCCCGAACCTTGCCACGGCTCATTAAGGGAGCCTGGGGTTCACTCAGCAACTAGGAACAATGTAACTCTGCGTCCGTAGGAAGCACCCTAGACCACCCTACACGTGATCCCTGGGTGATGCTAAAAGAGTAATAAACTTGGCAGCTGCACTGTTCCACCTCGCAGCACTCACTGGACTTTGTTCATCATCTGCTCTCCCACTACTATTTTACCCGAGAGAAGAAATGCCTATCTTTATCCAGTGACATGTAGCCATACGATAAATCAATACTCAGCAACTAGAATTAGCGTAGGCATTAGTTTATACTAAAGCGCTGCCATGCCATGCTGATTATTCAACATAGAGGAGAAATTAATATTTGTTGTATTAAGTTCTTTTTCCGTGCGATGTTTTTAAAGCGACCGGTACGTACCCATCAAACAATTTTTCGTACATGAGTTTTGAGAAACTAATTGATACAAGCCAGGCTTTCGAACCCGCGATCTTTGGACGTCCGTAACATTGAAATGTTACAGTATTTATTACAGATACTGTAGGATGTACTCCTTAAATGAAGCTCTCCAGACCAGGAACCGACGTGGTTGTCATTGTTGTCAATGAAGAAACTCCAGGATAGTGCAAATCTTCTTTTAATTAATATAAAACTAGTACATGCGTAAAATAGGTAAACGTTTAGGTAAATCGATACAAATAAGTGTCGCCGTTTCGGATGTGAGGTGCAGTCTAAAATATAGGTATGCGGCGCAGGGAGCCTCGACGTATGTGTGACGTCATGTGTCGTCAACCGGTCTTCGTGCGAGTACTTATGTTGCACCAACAGATACCTATATTTACAGATATACCTATATTTAAATTAATTTAAACCAAAGACGAAACCAGAATTAAATTTTGAGGGCTGACCTGTGGCTGACCACGTAATTGGCGGAATACGCTTATTTAATTAGTTTTGCGATCAAAGTAAATATATACCTACATTACCTAACATTTGCAGAAAATTCGTTGAAATAGAAATCGACGCCGCTACTCTTAGCCGACTTTATAAACACAATGAGTGGAAGAGTATTCACGTCAAATGTATATGAAAATATGACGTTTTTAAAGGCAGTTCCACATTTAGTTATTAAAACATCCACCTGGTGTTTCCATGGTAGATCATTAATTAGTTGTTTTAAATCTGACCCAAATTTGTTTATGGTAACTTAAAAAAGTATGCTTAGTGCCGGACTGTAGAGGGAAATTGCTGAATATATCTTTTTTAGGGTTCCGTACCTCTAAAGGAAAAAACGGAACCCTTATAGGATCACTTTGTTGTCCGTCTGTCTGTCTGTCTGTCTGTCTGTCTGTCTGTCTGTCTGTCTGTCTGTCTGTCAAGACCATTTTTCTCAGGAGCGCGTGGAGGTATTAAGCTGAAATTTATATCAAATACTCAGGTCTATTGTCCCTTAGAGCTGTGAAAAAATCAAACTTAAAAGCCAACGCAATCAAAAGATACAGTCGTTTATGCTGCAAATTTTAGAGTTTTTCGGCACTCGCAAAACCTATGGGGTACTTCCCGTGAACTCAGAAACTAGAAATTTGGCACGAAGCAACGTCATATAGCATAGACAATGGAAAAATTACAAAAAGTAGACATTTTTAGTAAAATCATACAAAAAAAGATTTTTTAAATTTTTTAACTTACTTCCTTTTTCCTCGTAAACGCGGGAAGGTGTTAAACTGAAATTTATGTCAAATACTCAGGGCTATAGGACCTTTCAGATGTAGCAAAACCAAACTTTTATGTCAACGCAATCAAAAGAAATAGCAATTTAAGTCGCATATTTTGAAACTGAGTACTCGCAAGAAACTCAAAACCTAAAGGGTACTTCCCGTAAACTCAGAAACTTGAAACTTGGCACGAAGAAACTTCATATAGCACAGATAAAGGAAAAATTACGAAAACCGTAAATTTTAAGTTACATCATATAATAAAAATATTTTTAATAATTTTAAAGTTACTACCCCTATATACCTACAGGTTTGTACGGAACCCTCGGTGCGCGAGTCCGACTCGCACTTGGCCGGTTTTTTATTTTTATTGATTGTGGTGGTATATTGTTGAATACGTGAACTTAGACCGAGACTTATAGAAGGTTTTCAGGTAATTATTTTCTTTTATTACCCTCAAATTAATATTGAAATCTCCTGAAAATAATCCATTTTCCGTGTGCGTGGGGACTGATAGCCTTCCTGATCCATTCCAGGGTCCATTTCGTGGTGCTACACGTCTTTATTTTGTTTGTATGTAAATTTGTATGTAATATTGTGTACGTCATGAATAAATATCTTGAATCTTGAATCAATTCGACAGACATTTTCGGAAGATCTTTAGGTGATTTATGTACCTACGGTTAATAATTGTATACTAAATGCTTTGAAATCATCATATCATATGATTTGAATTATTCGAAATGCCCACCCCAAGGACTATGGGGTCTATATCTATCTAACACAAACAATTTGGTTGAGGTATGATCTAAACTTTGCATTGACGAATTGATTATTTTATTATTTATATATGCAATGGAGCCCAATCTTCCATTTGCATTCGATACATTAGGGCCGTCTATTTGCATACTTGCTCGAAACCTTCCAGCACAAAATGGTCGCTTCGGGAACCCCAAGTTTCTACAAATACGGTGATATGAGATGACTTTACGAGTATTATTCAATCAGATTTTACAACAATTAGTAAATGTCTTCGTAATGATTGTACATTAGAGCAATGACGCGAGTCGCAGTGTCCGCGAGGCAACCGGATGCATGCGGTATTTGAGCTCCCGACGTGTTGTGGAACCGCCCTGTGCAACCCGAACTGACGCAACTTGGACTTTGTTTTTCGCCTCTCCCCCACCCTAAAATTCTAGTGTCTGCATGTGATGAAGAACGAGACAGACGGACACACAGACACTCGAGTCATCCTATAAGGGTTCCGTTTTTTCTTTTGAGGTACGGAACCCTAAAAACAAAACAAATAAACATGCTTTTACTCGGATTAATCAAATTTAAATAAATTTATGTTTACGTAATTGTCAATTGTCATACTAGTACTCGTATGCAGTTAGGGACGTAAGGGTGGAAGGTTATTTTGTTTGTTGATACATATATGGTCCCATTAATCTCTGAACGGATTGTCCAATTTGGTTGCGGTTTTCGGTGAAAATTTCCTGACACACCTCCGATGTCTCTATGGGCGAAAAATCTGAAGATAATCTGAAGAAATCTTAAGACTGTATCTCCAGCAGCTAAAACCCTTAAAGAACACTCAGCTTCTGCCATTTCAAAAATAATGCAAAGGGTCCTTAGCGCAAAGAGCACACATGCCAAGTCGCTAAAATAAGGAAGGCACTTTTACGGAGGTGTATGCCCTCCTTTTTATGAAAATAACCTGTCTTTGGGAGAAAAAGTATTTTTATCATTCCAAGCCATGAAGTTATCTCAGCCTACTTAGCTGAATGATAAAAGTTTTATGTAAATTATAGAGCCTCAGCGCTACATTTACTTTACATTAATTCTTTAATTTATAAATGCTTATTATTAGAACCTCTATTTTCTTCATTCTGTAACAGACCGACATCTGAAAACATCCAGCTACGCTGAAAGCATTAAATTATTTTGAACTATACCTTGTCTTTGACTTCGAAATAAAATCAATTTGCTACAATACGAAAATGAAGTGAGGGTAGCTTACAAAATTATGTTCCTTGATAGGTGAACTTTTTAATTTAGTCGTTGCCAGAGTCGTTCAGCTATTTTATAAACAAAATAAATGATTATTTACTTTTTTTATTGAAACGTAAAATAATAAAATTAACATAATTTTAGATTTTTTTTAAATGTTGGTTGTTTTAAGTTTGTTTTAGATTTGTCTTTAATCTATGGTTCACGATAGATTATAGAATAGCTCGGTAAAACACGCGGGAAAAATGGGAACCAATCAGAATCAAGCTGAGTTGGTTGGACCAATCAAAATAAGAGTTGTTGAATGGATTGAGGAACGTTTGGATTAGCGGGGGTCGGTTTCGGGGGTTCTCATCTGAAGACATGAAAGTCTATATAAGGTGGTGGAAGGAAATATCTGGGCTTTTTCTTCAGCAGAGCGTCGCGTTTATTGGAGATCAGTGAGTTTAGGCTGTAAGGTGCAAATAGTGTTTGAGTTTGTTCACAGATCTGTTATCAAGAGAAATCCACGGCCCGCGCGCTTCTATGGTAACGAAGATGAGGGACCTTGTTGGAGCGCTGAAGAACATTGCATGAAGAATCTCGTGTTCCACGTGGCTCGCAAGCATCAGTCACTACTAACTGTCTCGGTAAGAAATTTAGATTTATTCGGGTTTTAATAGCAAGTGCGTATGACGGACCGTCGCGTTAATATTTACAGAATAGTGGGTAGTTTCGGGTTGAAACGTGTTGAGATTTTAAGTTCGTGATTCAGGAGATAATCTGATAGTCTTATCGAGGCGTGTTTATTTAACCAAAATAAAAAGTAAAATCATTGGTTTATGTGTAGATTGCAGTTGGTGAGAATTTCAGTTCATTATTAAGTACGTCTATTTATTTTGTTTTGTTTCGCCATTTAATTGAGTGAGTTAGTGGTTAGTCAAATGTATAACAAAAGAATGGTGATTACGAGCATAGATTTGATAGAAACCGGGAAAAGACTTAAAAACCTACAGGTATCTATGAAGGGCGTGCGAAGTGGGTATAGTTGAAATTTATAATCAAAATGTATGATAACAGTTTACTCGTATTGCATAGCATGGTGTCATTGAATTGGTGGTTGAATTACTTATAAAATTTGTAATCAGTTTTATTAGTATGAGTGGTTGTCCTTGTCATTTGACCAACTAAATAGGATGCATAATAGGAAGGTTAAATAATTCTAAGTGTATTGTGTGTCGGTGTGTATACGTCAATATTTTATGTGCAATTTTAAATTCATTGTAATGAGGTCATCAAGGTATTGATTCACGGGTTTTACTTATTCGTCGTTGCGCATTTATGTTAATATTTCGTATATGGTAAATAAAGGGGAAGGTATACGTTATCTAAATTATTGTTAGTAGAAACAGTTGGATGAGCAAATACAATTGTAGGTCTTAATCATTAGCGGGTTCAGTTGAGCTTGAAGGATTCACCGCGTCGAGCAGAATTCGAACTTGCGACCTTTCGGAACACTGGTCCGATCGCTCTGACCGGCTGAGCCATCGACGCTTGCTCAGCCTCGGTGAATCTTTCAATCAAGTTCCGTCCTTGCTTACGTCAGAGGGTTACGTATTTATCTAGTGCTCTTTAGAGTACGGTTTCTGAGTAGACAATTTATTAGGTTTCTCTAATTTAATATGATTTCCTATCATATTTAATCCATTTATTTATTCTAGATAATTAACCGTCATTCATTCTCGAATTATATGCTTCAAGTAAATTAGTAGTTACCTTTGCATTAGTTTATTTTATAACGTTAACAATATTTATTCGTCGTTGTAGTTAAAGTTTTAGTTTCAGTCTTGATAAATGAGTAATTCTACATATTTCACAATAGGGCGTAAAATTAGTAAGCCAACTATGGTAAATACGTTTTGTTAATCCTTGGTTATTTCTCAAATTCCCGGTTACATCGGCTGAGAGGGCGCCTTCACCAGGATCGTTGCCGCAGCGTGAGTGAGTGCTTCGGTGGCGGGATGCAGCTTCGGGCGAACAGATCTTCGGCCTGTCCAGTTGGACCCATCTTGAGCCTTGACGAGCACTTCAGGGAGCTGTCAGCAGAGCTAAGGCAATCTACTGCGAGACTTCGGCGCCATTGCGAAGAGTCAATCCATCCAGCAGAAGTCAGTCCTCCAGGTGTGTTGTTTTTGATTTATTGCTTTATGCTCATTTCTAAGGTTCAATAAATTGAATATGATGGTATATGCATTGATTTCGTTTAATCACTATAATAGGAAATTACATTATCTAGCTAGTCATGGTGGTGGCTTGCAGGTGCACATGGAAGCTAGTACCATGTTAATTGTGTAACATATTGGTTAATCAATGTTTTCTATGTCTTGCATGCAAATACCATTGTACATTTCCAAGTAATGATTACGTTAAAGGTTTCTACAGCTTATTGAAATAAATAAACATTATTGAGCAGTTTGTTGCTCAATATACGGCTAAATAATTTAAGTGGTTAAATCCACGTAATTATAAACAGTAAATTATTAAGATATTTACTTTATCTTTTCTTGACGGTGTTTGTTAGACACTGATTGAGAAACCTTTATTACTTATAGAGTCAAATAGTGAAAATTATAATTAGGTTGCCCAATAAATAAATGTAGATACTTTGAAAAGTTCAATATTTAGTACAATTGGCTACCTACCTAAAAATATATATATATTTATATATATATACCATAGTACGGAGAAACCCCTTTACTATTACAGTTATAAACTTGTACATGTATGTGTTTTCCGGTACACGAGCATCGAACGTACTACTGCTGCACGTGGCACGCTGCTCGCTGACATCGTGAGTTCATCACTGCCAGAACAACGGCGGCTACCCTGAGCAGACTCCAGAGGCCAGAAGCAGCAGCCAGTGATGATGCTTCTCCACGTTGCCACGTATGGTGATATACGAAAAGCGTTCTTGTGAGTTAGTTCCATACTTCTCTTTATTACACCGACGGGTGACAAAATAGGTCTAACGTTAAAACGTTAAGCGTTAGCGAGGTTCCATGCTAGTACGGTTTCTATGTACTTAGTACAGTTGCAAATTATCCGACTTTGGAGGTTACTTAAATAAGAGATTGATATTTATAAATGTAGACGTTCTATACCAATAAATAAGGCTTTATTATGTTCGATTCAACCATATTTGAATAACTTGCAACTTACCTAGTAATTTATATCCGATTGTTGTGATTTCATAATGTGAGGATACACGAATACGAAGGACTTATAATATATTCATACTTCATGTTGACGTTTACTCTTATCATCTAGATTTAACAATACATTTTATTTAAGTATTAACGCTATTGTTTACGAAGTTGACATCTTCAATAAACTATTGATAGTATATATAAGTCCTAATTTACTCGTAATTCCTTCCACTGATTTAGTTCGGCTGTTGGTTATTTGTAAATCACACGATCTTTCCACTGAAGGAATAGATAATACTTTATGTTGCACTAGTTAAATGATACTTGAAGTCAAAATGGTTTTGATCATCGTAGATGCCTTGATTTTGGTATGTAGCTCGGATTACGTGAATTGCAAATGATTTGTGATAGCTGACATCACATGGATATCATTTACAGAATGCTATTGTTGACATACATATAGATTGGTCATACAAGTAAATTTAATATCTATATAATGATTCTATATCATTAAGAATATAGACCGATAGTAATATAGTCAACAGCACCTTTCTATTTATATACTAAAATGTGTATATATATATAAATTATACACTATATTTATTTATAAAATCGTAGTCGTTGGGAACCTGTCACAATGGATATTATTTCAATAGTGATTGTTCCAACGATGAGGTAGTTGTAATTGGAAGTGTTTACAAGTTATAAGGACTCCTTCCAGTTATGACAAAAGGTACTTGGTAACAAAGGTAACGGTATTACCCAAAACTATTTATTAATAATTATGCTAAGCAATGGTCTTGTTCCAAGTTGATGGAGTACGCACCCGTGTTTTATTATAGGGCCTGACCGTGCTTTCAACAGTAGTCTTTTGCTTAGTAGAGAGTCACTATAGTGAACTTTGGAAAGGGCAATCTTTGTGGCTGGGATCTTTTTCCCACCAAAATAGACCACTTGAATAGATCTTGTATGTATGATTCATACAAGTGGTATGTTTTACATAAGAGGGTGCGCCTTTTAATTAAATCCAGAGAGATAGACTTCTTAAATGAGTCTTGTTAGATTTATATGAGAAGTATATTTACAACAGGGTTATAACTATCACTCGCAGCCTCCCACCTACGAGACGTCTGTGTTGTTGTTTGCCGATTGTAAGCTGTTAAAGACTCCAATATATATAAATATATAAAGATTTATCTAACATATTATATGGATGAGATGGTTTACATTGGAGTCAACAACGACCTAGACTGACTGCTTGATTCTACTGTGAGAGGACTAGTCATTGCTGGGTTTTTCTAATGTTAAGCTCAGTTATGCGGTCAATCTAGTTTATAAGTACAAACTATTAGTATGATTCAACTTGGACATAAACCCTTATTGTAAACGCTAAGCAATTTGATTACATTATTGGGTAAAAGGTAACAAACCCTAATCCAACTGGCTTATAAAATGAAATAATAGTTGTGTTCATACTTCTTTCGAATAACAAATACAATAGAATGGCTGGTTTCATAATATTAGAGGCTGCCCTCACATAATTGACGTGTTTATGGCAGAGCTGGGTGCTATTGTCTATCAACTAACTAGAATAAGCCTCTGTGTCTGAACATACTCGTAATTCTTATCCACACGTGAGATGTTCCAATATGCAAGTCGGGCTGGTTGGTTGTGCATGTATGCTTGATAGGGCCGGGTTAACCTAAGATAATGTAGACGAATGCAAGTCCAATTTATAAAGGGCTAACCCATTAGGGTATGCATGTCCAATGATATGGCCTACCTGAGGAATTTGCTAATCAGCATTCCCATTAGGGTCTGCATGTTCGTCACCTGAGGGTTACGCATTCGTATACAAGTCTAAAAGACGTTTATCTTATGGTTCTGCATGGAATAACTCACGTTGGGACCTTTTGCGTAGACATAGCTTAGCCTATAGTATCGGCGTATGCTCGGTAGTTTTATGAGGTATAAAAAAGTAGCCTTATAGTTGACTGCAATCATCTATTCAATTTTAATGATAATTTTGATTAATATTAATATTTTAATGAGCCAGAGTTCCATTATCCTATTCCCATATATCTATATTATGACATATGATATTATGGTCACATTATTAATATTACAATCTTTTAATAAAATTACATCAATCATTATAACATAACATAATTACCTTTTATGTTTAACTTATTACAATTACAGGGTTTACTGCATATAGGAAAATCCTTCTGTTTTATCGTATATACGGTAGTATACAGTGTATACAGTAAATTCAATATTTTGCTTTATTCAATTCTTATGTAAGATTTTTACATAGTCAACAATAGCATTATGTAGGGAGTAGGTATGTTTCACAATAGCAGTTGGTATATGATTGTGATTATAATACTTGTTTTAAAAGTTTGTAGGTTAATGTAGGATATTTTAAACCAAATTTTATTTGTTTTATGTAACGTTGTATTTAATTCTTTTAATTTCTGGTTCTCTGTGTTTGTTTGAGCACTGTTCAGATTTAATTCTGTTGTTTAGCGTTTCTCACACCTCAGGAGACCTTGGTTATTACTTATCATAATGTAGTCCAATATGTACCACTAGACAATCATGCCATTATTTTATGATTTTTATAAATTGTGTGTCTTTCATCTTTACAAAATTTATTATGTATGTGTGCAGGTTAAACTTGGGCGTCAGAGTTTTTTTTCACCGCTATAGTTTTTCTCTGGCATATTTTGGCTCTTGAACTGTAGCGGTATATCTAATGTGACCTAACGGTTACATTAGATATAATAGTTTCTAGAGACATTAAATTTTCCATTAACAGTAATTTCTTATTACTTGAATAAATTTTCTTATTAACTTATTTGTTGTTTAAATCCTATTATTTCCCTTAGTGATAAGATCCTCGCTTTCAAAGAAAAGTTTCAGTTAAAGCTTTAGGTAGGTTCAGCATTAAGATATTACTGGTTAGTATAGGTGAGTTTTTACAATTCTAACTTGCAAACATATTTAAACCACAATAACTGTGAGAAAGTTTTGGTTCAAAAGAATTATAATATTTTGACCAATCTGTTACCCTGTAGTTATATTGCAAAGTGTACGAAACTATTGGACACTGGTCAAAAGATCTTGAGATAACAGATCAATGGGTGTATTCTGAACAGTGAATTTACTGTAACTAAATTGCAACAGTATTATAAAAAAAAGTAAATAGCATCATTTTGTATTATATATAAATTAAATACTAAAATGTAGTACCTGTAACCATGTTGCACCTACCTACCTTTTCGAACACAATACCTAGGCACTGAACTACTGACCTACTAGCAAGACTAAATTAAGAATGGAAAAACCCCGACCAAATCATATTTAATAATTGCTGGTGTATCAGGCTGACCTAAGTAACCTTAGGCGAAAACCGAAATATAATTGGACATGGCGTTTTGATGACAAATACACTTATAAACTAAAAAATAATATACTGAATCCGTACCATCGGAAGTCGATAGATAAATTCATTCACGTAGACGCGCACGACCTTCCATTACTAAAAGAGCAGAGAAAATTGTAGGAATCGATAGTTGAGCACACATGGTTAGTTTTCAGGCATCTTTTAGTGGCGAAAGCGGTTGGACAGACTATAATTATTATTCTTTGGGCCGGGTTCGCCGGAATAAGCCGACTGGCCGCTGCCCGCGTTTGCGTTTCAGCTCACCCCGCATAGAAATGAAGCTATGAAGTTATTGCCTCCATGTTTCCTTAGGATATGCTAAAACTGTGTTTGAATACGAAATACTCCGAACAATATTGGACTGCGGTCACGAATATGACGGTTATTTGTTCCTTTTGAAACCGAAATATAAGACTTCTTTTATGCGAACTTGAATATTTTTGGCAGTTATTCTGAGATTGAATTTGAGAGGTTATTCAACTATTTTGACGAAGTATGTAGGTACCTACCGAATCGTATGTTGGTTGAACTATACTTTTCATTTTAATTTAATTCTCCAGAAAAGGGACAAGCTATTAACATCGTTATTTTAATCAAGATTAAACCTCGGTTTAAACTTTTAATGAGCTACAACATGTCATTCCAATATGAATATGTTCAAAAATATTTACTATTCATGTTGTTTAATAAAATGATGATGTTTATTTAAGTTTGCCTGGTGAAGATATATGTATCGGAATTGTATGCTATTGAAAATATTTGTATCATACATAACTTTTCTCGTTCAACTCGTAACACAACTTTAAATTTAAAATCCCTGAACACGCAGTAGCAGTGAACCTTCCAGGAGCTTAGCCCTGTGGTAACACAATTAAGTAATGCAACATAAATTACACAAATTCGTGAATGCCTTCACAGTAAATTAACCGCATTTTGGATTCCCTTTCTGAAATGAAACCTGTGGAAATGCTTTATCTTCTCGGAATATTTTGCGTTTCATCGCGCTAGCAATTAATTCTTTTTAAATGCGACAACCGCAAGAGAGTTTCAAGGAACCTATTCACTGTTTAGCAGAGTTTTATGTTCATTGGACAAAAAGTGGAGTTTTGATGAAACTGGTAGGTAACTGACGATTGGATTTTTTAAATACCAAGACGGTTGCAAACAAGCATACGGTCCGCCTGATGGTAAGCAGCTACCGTAGCCTATGGACGCCTGCAACTCCAGAGGAGTCACATGCGCGTTGCTGACCCTTATCAAAAAAAAGTGTTGACGTCTAAAGGAACAAAAGGGTCCCTGATCGTCAACATACTGGGATTCATTTATTATTTTCTACTTACTCAGTGTTTGTACTACTACAGGGTACAAGGAGCTAATTGTTTATATTTTGACAGCTACTCTTCGAATAATAGGAAGTCATAAATTAAATCTAAGTAAGGACTGTATGAATGTAACAAGACGTGAATGGAATAAGTAGTAGCTGTAAAAACAAAACAGGCAATAAAAGTTCAAATAAAACATCAAGTATTTAGTAGTTACGTAACTTTATTTATAGTTAAATGACAGTTCATCACCTAGAAATATATGTATAATTAATTGAAGCAAACCTTGGCAAATTCAGACAAATCTACGGTAACGTTGGAAGATCGATTAAGAACTACTATTTATTTATACCTATTTAAAAAACATTGCCCCTCAGCGCATAAAATAAATTCTAATTTATCTTTATACCAACTAACGAACGACACACCACAGCACGACACAGTATTTTTTTTGGCACAATCACAAATATTTCTTCGTTTCGCCGATGAGGCTACAAGCAAAATGGACGAGTCAAAGATGGATATGGGGTATGCGAGCGGGGGGAGGGGCGGCCGGTGCGTTTACGAATCTTGTTATTAGTACACTTTACTAACATCTGTAAAGCTATTTTACTATTTACGGAAATAAGAATAAGAAAGGGATTTGTTATTACAAGATTACCAAATTATAGAAATCAGAATTGACTTTTAATTATTAATACTCATTTGTAGCCACCGACTTTAATAAATCCCATTTGTATTATCTAGTAATCTTTAGGTACTGGAGCTAGTACACCATTTATAAACTCAACGAAAGTTTTATAGAATACAACTTTGTTATTACGAGTAAATAAAATTAATTCCACGATTAAGTAAAACCGTTTTGTATTTCCTATACTATAAAATTAATAAAATTTCCTTGAAATTATATTATTTTCTTTCGCTTGGAAATAAAATTAAAAATTAATAGAGTTTGATGTTCCCGTCTTTTAAAAATCAGGTTTTTAATTCGAACAATATTTTTTCTCTCCGTGTAACACACAAAAACATAAGTGCGATTGTAAAACATGTTTTGAATTTGTTCTTGTTGTGTATTTGGTGTTAATCAATATAAAATAGTTTTTGTAATAGATTTTATCAATGTCTATTCGTCCAGAGACAGTGCATCTGCCTGGATAATGAATGGCGAGGTTGAAAATGATAAGATTATCCGGGGACGCTTTCCTGAGATAATTAAAACATTGCTTTAATATTTTACGTTACATAATTAATCAAGAATTATTTGCATTAACCCATAAATGCCAAAACGTGTGTGCTACGTTAGTATTAATGTCATTTTTACGTATACGTATATAATTGTAATCTTAAAGTCAAAAAAATTCCAATTCAATTTTCGATAACAATGATGTTTGACGTTCAGGTTCAGAATTTGTATTGGAAGCAGCAAAAAAAGTAGGTTTTTTATATTTGTATCTCATTATATTCATGGAATATTCGCGCACGTAGGTATCTGTTGTGAGGACAACTGTTTTGTTTTTTCGATTTGACTATCTGTCACGGCAATTAGGAGTTTGATTTTTTAAAATAAAATTTGAAAAAAATTGTTCATTTTTTAAAATAAAATTTGAAAAAAATTGTTCGCTAAGTCTTATTTAAGGTAAAAGGGAAACTTACAAGACCGTTTCGTTTCGTGTTAATGATTTTTATGTTTTAAATTACCTATTTTCTCGTTAATGAACGAGATCTCACACACAAGAACAGCTGTATATTTTAAGGCATCTAGCTAGAACAACGACCCCGGCGATCGTAGCTCGGCTTAGCTAAGTTCAAAATGGCAATACCGTGTTCGCATACTTAAAAGTTGTAGACCGACCACCTTAGACTGGCTAAGTCTGTTATTCACAAACGCACTTTTTTAGCGCGGGCCAGTATAAGCCCAACGTTCAATAATGCGATGTCTTTGCAGATATCGTGTCAAGATACAGTAGTGAGAACTCAAAGACGAGTGTAAAACGATTAGTGAATCGATAGGCTACTCTACTCAGGCCAACTCTGGCCAACTGCCGGTGGATTATCGCTCGAAGTTACAATCTGATTGCGCGTTAAGTGGTCCCACTTTAAAGGGATCCTCTGTTGCGGTAGCGCCTTTGTTTGTATTTTAAAACCATTTTTGATTGACTATGTAAACGTTTTGAGCATGGAGGGGCAAAGGCTAAGTAGGTATATCGTTTTTATTTTAATATTTGTGAGTAATTTTAATATTTTAATATTTGTGAGTTTTAATATGCAGTTTAGGTTTTTCTTGTGATCTGTGGTTGTGATAAGGTACGATTCGAACACAATTGGGGTATCAATTGAAAGCCGATTAAATGTTTATACTTAGGTAATAATAATTTACAAAAATAATAATTAAAATAATAATTTTACATTTAAATACATCAACAGTGGTTGATGCTCAAGTGGCTTTAATTTAGATAATTCAGATTTTTCACTACTTATCATGTAGTTCAAATTAATTTGGGATTTCGAACGGACTACCGCAACAGGCAAAAATACTCCCATACTCCCATTAAGATTTTAAACAATCCAAGGCTCATGGCGCCAATAACCTTCGATCTGAATCTCTTATTTTTCTAATGACTTTTTACAGCTTATTATATTATCAGTAACGGCCTTAAACAATATAGTATTCTTCATTTACTTCAAAATTAATTGTCTTCGAGATATTTGACTTCATAGACGAACAACTTCAGGCCAAAAAAGTGGTTTTCTTGTCATAACTTTTGTGTTATTTAGTTTAAAATTAAAATCTCTCGTCAGTTTTTAGAGACATTAAAGAGGAACCCTAATTTGTAGATTTTGTATATGTAAGATTCTTTACGTCACACCTGGCCATAATGTGAGTTTTACCGCACGCTACGCGTACGGTAAAACTCGCATTATGCCCAGGTGGAGACGTAAAATTGTGTACTCACCACGGGCAGTAAAAAAGAAAGCCCTCTATCGCAAATTTACAACCCTCGCCTGCGGCTCGGGTTACAAATACCTGCGATTTCGGGCTTTCTTTCTTTTACAGTCCTTGGTAAGTAATGTACTATTACAGCATTCGAATATCGATAATAGTAGATTGTACACGAAGGGGATAAAGCACTGTTTTATGTCACAGGCGCAATATTGAATCCTGAACGTAACGAAGGACTCCAGATTTTACTCCCGAGCGCAGCGAGGGGGTTATGAGTTAATTCCCGAGCGAAGCGAGGGAATTAAGACTGAGTCCTGAGTGCAGTGAGGGGTTCAAGCGCGCCCGTGACAAAAACAGCTTTATCCCCGAGGAGTATACTCTATTTTTCTCATCTCTTGCGAGACAATAATTTAGCTAAGGCTACTAGAAACGGATTTTTATTAAAGTAAGTCAAAAGTAAAAACCGGCCAAGTGCGTGTCGGACCACACATAGGAGGATTCCGTACCTTCAATGGAATAAGAACCAAACTAATACCAAAAGGTCGTATCTGGTGCCTATGGTATATGGAGATAACTCAAAAATGAAATGGCTAAACCGATAATGAACAAAACAATTTGCGTAGAAAGTATATGATAAGACGCATCTCCTCAAATTTTTTCATATTTTTTGGACTTACGGTTCAAAAGTTACAGGGGGGGGGGGCACAAGTTTTCTGACTTTCGAAGCGATTATTTTAGAAAATATTTACTTAATCACAAAATGGTCAAAAGAACCTCAATGTTATTTTTAAAGACCTATTGATGTGTCACATGTTGATATTTAGTAAAAAAAGTTGTTACATGTATGGAGCGCCCCCCCCCCCCCTAATTTTTTTTTTTCAAAACTACATAACTAAGTAGCGGCATACAAAATACACCTTATGTGTAAATTTTATTCAGATACGTCGTATAGTTTCCGAGTAAAATGGCTGTGACATACGCATGGACAGACATACAGACAGACATGACGAATCCATAAGGGTTCCGTTTTTTGCCATTTGGCTACGGAACCCTAAAAATTGATTCTTGATACACTAGTCCATTTTATTCGAATTTTATCTTCAATTTTTATAGAACCCGCAGTTTTACTCCGTATACTGCAGCGTCTTATGACACTCGCGGCATTTGTTTTAGGTATTTAAAAAAGGTGGCCAGCACGATTTTCCGAATAAATTCGATTTTCAAATCAGTTCGACGCGGCGGCGCGGGCCCCGGCTGGCGTCGCGGGGCTATGCACCGTGCGGACTTTACCAAATTAGACTTTAAGCACATAACAATAAGAACTATAAGAAGTGAAATCACATTATTAACCAGCGGGTTATAATGAGATTTAGTACAACATTATAACCCGGCTAAAGCCAAGGGCTATAATGATTTGCTTTCGGTGAGGTTTGCATGATATATAATTTGGCATTGTCGAGCAGGTGGTGTGAAAAAGTGTTTTATAGACCATATTTAAAATAGCATAAAAAAATAAGTGCTCATTTATTTCAAAATCCGGCTCTACAGAATGGAGATAATATAGTCAAGAACCGATAGCTGTTTGCCTTATGATTCAATCTGTGGTGCAAATTTATAAGGTGCTAACAAATTAGTCACGGATATTTTTACCGCTGATAGTACTCGGTTCTCGGAGTATATTTAAGTATGAAACATCATAGGTTTTGTTATGTTTTTTTTGGAGAAAACTAGGAAACAAATTTCCTACTTAAAACACCTGTTAATAAGATAATTAAATGAGACCTGTTTAGACCCGAATCCTAATAACATTTAAGAAAAAAAACTTTTGACGTGACATGACAGACAGTGTTAAATAAACATCTTGACAGGCACATTATAGGGGATGGTTATTTTAAAAATTAATTATATTTTTTTTTGTTCGGTAAATGAAAACAAAAAAATTATATACAAAGGTTCCTTAATTACTGTTAAAAGTTAATCGTTTTAATGTAATGTATTATCTCTTAAAATATCCGTGACTAATTTGTTAGCACCTTATATATATCGACTCAAAACTGGTCAAATATCGATAAAAAAACGTGTGGAGCTCCTTAATCCCATAATATTCAAGTCATAATAGATACAGCGTCGCGTATCCAATTAAATACAGGATCCGTCACACCGCAGTTCCGGGTGTAAACCGAGATAAAATTATTTCACTTAGCGAACGTCAACGCAAATAACGGCAAGTGGCGGAAACGTGTCAGTTTGGAATAGCTTTAGATTTACTGCTAGAATAGATTTTGATTAAATTATACTACTGTCGGGACAGAGAGGGTTGACTATTTAATAATTCTGCCCGGTTTTCCCGAACTAAAAAATTTGGCAACAGGCAAAATTATTATTTTAAATCATCCAAAGTAAATAACATTATGGTCTTTTTGAATGTCCCATAAAGTTTAAGGTGTTCAAGTGACAATACTCACCTTCACACTCACATATCTGAAATGTCTGTATCATTTTTAAACTACGTCCGGACCTGGGTATGTCCTTAAACTACGCCAAAAAGAGAGGTATGGGCACTGCGAATGGCATCTCGCTAAGTGTGGGCACGTTCAGCGAATGTCATCGCTCAAATCTGGAGCAGAGCCCGACTGGGGAAGCGCCTCCACCTTACAGAAAACCACAGCCAAATAGCACTAGACCCTACTCATAGTGTTGTGTTCCTGCTGGTGAGTAAGGTTGCCAAAGAGCTCAAAGAGGACCCAGTGTGTTGACGATGAGGGACCTTCTTGTTCCTTTAGTCGTCAACACAGTGAATCCTCCTTTTTGTAAAGGGTCGGCAACGCGCATGTGACTACTTTGGAGTTGCAGGCGTCCATAGGTTACGGTAGCTGCTTACCATCAGGCCGTATGCTTGTTTGCTACCGTCGTGGTATAAAAAAAAACATTAAGCAAAAAATGCCTCCGATTGTTGTATATTGCACTAGCTGATTCCATAATTAACTATGGCATCTCAACTTATGGAAGAACCTATAATACTTAATTACAGAGAATATACATTATCCAGATTAGAATATTAAAAACTATAGTTCCGCTTAAAATTAAACAAAGATACAAAAATAATTATGAAAAATTGTTTAATTACTGTAGAGTGTTAAGTGTATAATATGATAAGGCTAAAATTGCTGTGATCTTAGAATGCAAGCATCGTTTGGGAGAGCTGATTAGATACAATAGACCAAGGAACCTTCTTAATCTCACTAATGAACCTAACTTTGTAACCACAAAAAATAGTAATGAATATGGTAACAGAGTTTGGACTTCTTATATACCTAAAGTTCTAAACAGCTTTCCCAAAGAAGTTATAGAAAATTTAGATAAAAAAACCTAAGAATATTAAAAGTATTGTTAAAAAAGCACTGATAGATAACAATGTAAATGTTAAAATAGATTAATATGATTTAATTTAAAGTAATTTATGTTAAAAGGGGTTGCAACCCCAAAATAATAGCTTGGTAATACAATCTTAAATGTAAAAGATTAATACTAATTTAAGTGAAATTGTTATTAACCCATTTCATAATAATAAACAGTTTTTTTTTAATAAACACAAGCTACGGCACACCGCAGTTCCGAGTGTAAACTGATTTGAAATTATTTGCTTAACAACATACTAGTCAGTAGTGACCACCCTGATCATGATTCTTATGAGGCAGCAGGTCCCGGGTTTGAATCCTGGTCAGGGCATTTATTTGTCTGTTTATCACAGAGTGTTCCTGAGTTATGGGTATTTTCTATGTATTTAATATCTGTATTTATCTACTCGTATTATATATATCGTCACCTAGTACCCATAATACAATTGAGCTTACTGTGGGACTAGGTCATTTGGGTAAGATTGTCACATCATTTTATTTTATTTTATTTGTTTGTTTGCGAACCTAAACATATTTAAACGTAAAAATTTAAACGGTCATACACATTTTCTTACATGTCCTCTTTTGTCGACAAAATATTGAAAGTAACTATTTAGTGTCGAATAAATGTAACTTGAAATTGCGTTCAAATTTAATAGAATTGACCAAAGCCTAGCTTAGTGCTCAGAGTCAAGTTCTAACTGCGTGTGCAAGCTTAAATTTTATGTCCACGATAAAATTTTATAAAAATAGATAGGCAGAATCTTAAAATGAACACAGTCGCGGTCTACCTCGCCTCTAGGCTTTTATCTTATCTTATTTGGTTCGGGGGCCCATATGGATACACTTCGACCTGTTATCGTAGCACTGATGTTAATCTTGTTTTGTATCTATCTAGTTTATCTATGATATAGACTCGGGCAGAGCTGTCTTGTCTATGTCATGTCTTGGTCATGGTGTTGTTAAAGAATTCTATATTTAATAACTACTTATTTAATTATTACTTTAAGCCAATGAAGAAGATGTCACAGTTCCTGAGGTCAGTGAAGTCGGCTACTCCTCTACAGAGTGCAGGGGTCTACAGGCTGGAATGTGAATGTGGTCTATCATATGTAGGCCAGACTAAGCGGAGCATCTCTACTCGGGTAAAGGAACATATAGCCGATGTAAAGCACCGTCGACCAAGGTCAGCAGTCTGTGAGCATGTCATGGATAGACCCAACCACTCAGTTAAATTTGACAAACCGCAAGTCCTCGTCAAGGAGAAACGATACATTCCCCGGATGTTGCGAGAGGCAATCGAGATTAAAAAATATCCAAATTTCAACAGAGAGGATGGTTTTTCGGTACCACCAGCTTGGGATCCAGTTATTCATTTGGTTAAGGACCAAGCTAGACATAGGACTGTGAGACCATAATGGTGGACAGTGTGGACACTAATAATAATTTAATACTAATTTAAAAAAATTAAAAATAAAAATGAAAATAATAATTAATAATAATAAAATAATTTGTTTAATAATTTGTTTTGTAATAAAAAATAATTTGTTTTTATAAAGGCCCCTCCGGCATGTGCAAACACTAAATTTGTTTAATATTTAATATGTGGGTAGGTTTGCATATTGAGATAGTTTTTGAACGGAGGTAATTGTACATTTTTCCTCAGTCGACCCGTTGACCACGAACGCTGTAAAGTGTTTGAAACGTCGGGATGTAATTTAAACTCAATACACGCGATAAAATCCGTTTTTAATTGTTTTATTTCATTTAATAAAACAATCATAAAATACTCAAGCATTATTACTCAAAACACTACATGGTGTCAGAAGTTGAGTTGAACTACGTCTACATTGTCACGCAGTATGGAGGGCGGAGAAATGGCAGAAGCGCCAGGAAAAAGAAAACCGGGTATCTTGGAGTGTGGTCCCATGTGCGCGACCGGGAACATGGCCGAAAATTATAAAAAATGGATTCAGTCGTTCAAGTTATATCTGCGAGCATCGTCACTTGATGAACAAGCCGATTCACGCAAAGTAGCACTATTTCTCCACATGATTGGGGAGCGTGGAGTTGAAATTTTTAATTCGTTTGAGAAGGATGATGAAACGATAAAATATACGGATCTTCTCCAAATATTCAACGACTACTTTATACCAAAAACAAATATTACATACGAATGTCATAATTTCTTCACGTACAAACAGGGTGAAGAGGAAAATCTTGAAGAATTCTGCACAAATTTAAGAACCAGAAGTCAAACTTGTAAGTTCGGATCACTACAAGACACACTAATCAAGTCCATATTCATATGCAATATGCATGCAAAGTATAATTATGTGCGTGAGAAATTATTAATACAAGATGAGTTAACACTAGACGAGGCAGTGCAGGTAGCAAAAAGTCTAGTCGTTGCAAAGAGTCATGCGCTTACTATGCAAGAACCAAACGTTGTACTATACGTGAATGAGTCAAGGTCACGTACACCATCAAGATATTCGTCCACAAGTCATGGGTCACAGCGATCCCATTCACAGCAAAGTCAGCAAAGGTCACAACAGTCAAGATATCAAAGACAAGCACAGCTAGGTTAACAACAACAACAGCCACTATGCAGTAGATGTGGTCAGGTGCATAGATACAAGTGTCCAGCTGCATCAGCAGAATGTCTAAACTGTCATAGAATAGGCCATTTCCAGAAAATGTGCAGGTGGAACAGTCGAGTAAACTATGTTGAGACAACCGAAGAATCTAATATTGGTGAAGTGTCGTCAGATTTCTTTATAGGGCACATAAGATCGAGTACGGAGTCAGATACAGACTGGTCAATCAATGTAACTATAAATCATGTGGATGTTGAATGTCTTCTTGATACAGGCAGTTTTGCAGACGTCATGAATATAGCAGACTACAACAGTCTCAATATCAAGAAAGAATTAGTCAAATGTCAGACCAAGATGACAGCATATGGTGGCAGTAATGTTGATATTTTGGGTCAGCAGACATTTCAGTGTAAAGTCACTATAAATAATACTTGTGTAACAAGGCCCATAACTTTCATAATTGCAAATGTCACATCGCCTACTGTATTAGGAAGATATACATGTACAGATCTGGGTCTAGTAAGAAGGATATATAACATTGAGCCTGAAGTGGGTCAAAACGTATTGTGTGAATGTCAAAACAAGTCAATGTCGACTATGTTAAGTCAGTTTAATGTGTCAGAGTCTGATATGTCAAATGTCTCTAGTTTGTTAATGTCATGTAATCAAATGTCACAGTCCGAAAATCAAGGCAAAACGTCAATGTCACAACCAAATAGTGAAATGTCAAACTCACAGTCAAATGATAAGTTTATAAAAGACTTACTTGCTAAATATGATAATGTCTTTGTTGGTCTAGGCTGCTTACCAGGTGAGTGTAACATAGCTGTCAATCCAGATGTGTCACCGAGAATAGATGCCCCAAGGAAGGTGCCATTTGCACTTTATAGCAGACTGCAACAGGAGTTAGACAAGATGGAACAGATGGATGTCATCACCAAAGTCACAGAGCCAACTGATTGGGTAAGTTCTTTGATTCTTGTAGAAAAGAAGAATGGCCAACTACGGGTGTGTCTTGACCCAAGAAATTTAAACCAAGCCATTTGTCGTAGTCATTATCCTATACCAACTGTTGACGTGGTCCGCTCCAAAGTGGCTGGAGCTAAATACTATTCCACTTTGGATGCTAGTAGTGGGTTTTGGATGTGCTGTCTTAATGAAGAGAGCTCTTATCTCACAACATTCAATACACCTTTTGGCAGATACAGGTTCAAACGTTTACCATATGGCGTCAGCTGTGCGCCGGAGTATTTCCAAACTAGGAATTGACTTTATGTATTTCAAAAATAAAACTTATATAGTAGTTGAAGACTACTACTCTAACTATATTGAAGTTGTTAATGTTAGCACAACAAGTGCAAATGTTCTGATAACCTCACTGAAATCTATATTTAGCCGTCATGATATTCCATTTGAGATTGTCAGTGACAATGGTCCTCCTTTCAACTCTACCGAGTTCAAAAAATTCACCGCTGAATGGGACATAAAACATACCACTTCTAGTCCATACCTACCAAGGTCAAACGGTTTAGCTGAGTCAGGCGTTAAAATTTGTAAAAATATATTTACTAAATGCGATGAATCAGGTTCAGATCCTTACCTTGCTCTTCTCCAATATCGGAATACTCCACGAGGAAATTTAGCCTCTCCAGCTCAATTGTTGATGTCACGTAGTCTCAGAACTCAATTACCTACCATTGCAGAAAAGTTAAAACCCAAAACGGTTAGATTTGAGGAACATTTAGATAGTAAACAAAAAAGTCAAATAGCTTCAGAAAAATATTATAATAGGAAAACAAAAGCACTACAAGAACTGAAAAAAGGAGATCAGGTGTACTATAAAAAAAATCCAGAAAGTGTATGGATGCCGGGAGAAATTGTAGATGTCTGTCCGGAACCAAGGTCTTATGTTGTTGGAAGTCCAGATGGGTTTGTTGGTAGACGAAATAGACAACATATTCTACTACCAAAGACAAGGTCAGTATCACCTACACAGGAGCCCCAACCAGCAGCTGTAGCCAATGGTCAGCCAGCAGAGAGACAACCTACTCCGGATAAAGATGAGGTAACTCAAGGTATGGCTACACCTATTTCAGCACCAGGCTGTACTAGATACGGTAGAGTGATTAGACCACCAATAAAACTTAACTTATAATTTGACAGTGGTTATTAGTTTTAATAGGTTGATTGTACTAATAATAATTAATGTAGTACATAATGTAAAAAAAAAAAAAAACTTAATTGTTTTAATATGTATGAAGCTCATTGTTTTAATTTCTTATTGAATAAGGGAGATGTTATGGTAGCACTGATGTTAATCTTGTTTTGTATCTATCTAGTTTATCTATGATATAGACTCGGGCAGAGCTGTCTTGTCTATGTCATGTCTTGGTCATGGTGTTGTTAAAGAATTCTATATTTAATAAAACAATTATAAAATACTCAAGCATTATTACTCAAAACACTACACGACCCAAAGGCATCTTTTGTGTAATTGCCCCTGAATACTCGCCTCTAGGCTACATTTGTGTTTTTGTACTCCGCGTTCCCGAAAATTATACCAAACAAGCTGCAATTTCTGGTGTGATATCTGTTCGCTAGCATGGGCAACTATATTTGCATTATCATAGGTATCCGGAGACCGGAACCGCTGCATTAAATAATAAAAGTAAGTAAATTTGCAAATCACTTATTCAGTGATAGGTTAAATCCTGTTAGTTACCTATTAGATGTATATACATTACTTACTTTTATTATTTAATGCAACTTTTAGCAACGAAATTGACGCAAGCCCTTTGTTAATAATTTGTGACTTTATCAGGCTAAAATCTTAGGCTAAATTGTCGGGTCTCAATAACGACGACTTCTAATAGGAGGCTCGTGGGCCGCAAGTGAGCAGTTCGCGGGCCGCCTGTTGCCGACCGCTATATTTATATTTAACGCGGCCTTATATTTAGCGGCCTCCTAGCCTAGTCGTTAGTGACCCTGCCTATGAAGCAGGAGGTTCCGGGTTCAAATTCTGGTCAAATCATTCATTTGTGTGTTTATCACGAATATACTTCCCGAGCTATGTATGTTTTCTATTTATTAAGTATGTATGTATAACTATTATATATCAAATATATATCTTCGCTTAGCTTCGCCTAGTAGCCACAACACAAGCCTTAAGTATTGAGCTTACTGTGGGACTAGGCTGATAGTTAAGTGTAAGACTGTACCATAATATTTATTTATTTATACTTAAAAAAATACTTAATAGTTAAGAAAATATCGATTTTAATCTACTCTTAAAATCCTTTCCGACGTCGAAATAATGTAAATATGATTTTATTGGGATGGCAATACATAAAGTTACAATTTTTTAAAACACATTACTTTTGTTGGGTCTAATAAAAAAAGAAGGCGTTAATCACTTACGGCGTTTGATATTTTCAGTGTCGGAAAATTCCGACAAAATAGAAGCGTTGGTAGCCTGGCCGTAAGACGCCCGATTTTCAATTCGCAGGTTTGAACCGGAATCAAACCCCGGCTCGTATTTACCAATGGTTTTTCAGTAAAGCAAAAATCGTAAGGAAAACGTACCTACATAGTCCCGATAGGGCCGGGTTTACCCTCTGGGTTGGAAGATTGGATGGCAGCCGTTTTCATTAAAACTAGTGCATACACCAATTCACGGGATAAGGTTGCTAAGCGGACTCCAGGCTCAACCCGTAGTTGGGGTTAGTAGGGATAAGAAGTGGGTGAGTTGGAAATAATGCTAGGGTTGAGAACATTTATGTTTTTTTGTTTACCTACATTAAGTTAAAAGCAACCTGCCCGAAAATTAAAGTAGCAACTGAAAAAAGCTGGATTCACATCCCTATTGTCCCCGCCATCCCTTTTACCCCTTTTACGGTGCTACCAAATTAAAAAGTTAACTTTTATAGAAGTTCAAAAGAAAGAGCTCAAAGAGGACCCAGTGTGTTGACGATGAGGGACCTTTAGCCATCAACACAGTGAATCCTCATTTTTGTAAAGGGTCGGCAACGCGCATGTGACTCCTTTGGAGTTGCAGGCGTCCATGGGTTACGGTAGCTGCTTACCATCAAGCGGCCTGTATGCTTGTTTGCCACCGTCGTGGTATAAAAAAAGTTATAGTTTACTCATTAAGCATCCTAGGAAACACAGTCTCATTAAAAACAGTTCGCTTAAGGCCTGGTAAGACTATTCGAGACCAGAATTAAATTGGGCAGACCGATAACTCGTGGACATAAGACGTGCACTAAACGCTGCGGGGGCACAAATGAACGCGCTGGACAGTGGTTCATTGCGACCAACATTTTTGAACACAAAACATTTAAAGTATGTCCTTAGCCATTGGACAAAGCCTTAAATCCCACATAGGGTTACTTCTCAGGAATGCTCTAACGCTAATATTTGTTTAGAACAGAAGGTAAAAAATTTTTTGACAAAAGTTCAATATGCAATAACGAAAAGAAATATACTGTATTAGTCATTGGTAGTGTTTTTGACAATAGTATATATTAGTGACACGTCACGTCAGAGCAACGCAATGTTTGTATGTCCTGCCATCACACACATTTGACACATAAGATAATTGTCAAGTCAAATTTGTAATAAATAAGAGTTATGAATAATAAGGATAATCAAAGAGGATCAAGAAGGTTTCATACTATTCCATGAGGGCGTATTTTCTCATGACCTTTTAATTACATACAGGCTGCTTGTTAGGGTCCTACTGGGACGTTGAAATAAGAGAGGACTGTATCAAGATAGGCTGGTTTATTCCGCCTTAGTTACATGGAGAATCCCGGCCAAACAATTATAAAGAAACTAATTCCGGGTGTCGTCCGTTGCCGACGGAGTAGGTTAAGCCGAGTGTCGTCCGCGGGTCGCTCGCGGTCCGCGGTGGTGACGTCGCGTTTTGCCTGCTCCCCGCACGTCTCTTCCCGTGTGTATGTCTAGCTCTCAACACTGCTCACTAACCAAGAAATCTTAATTTGTCAATTTCTTCGGAACTACTACGCCGATTGTTAAGATACTGGATATACTGGTTCTAAATACCTTAATATATATATGTACGTTTCGGCTTTGTCAAATAGCTAAGGGTACCCTGTATGTTACCCTATACTGAAACTGGCAATTGTATTTTAGCTGCGCGGATTTTTAGAAGAACTACAGTACATACGAGTAAATTCTGTTTATACTCGAAGTAACATTTGTTAGTAGTCTGCATAATTAATTAATTAAGCTGTTCCTAATCTTCTTTGTTAGGAGGCTGACAACAGCCGATCACCCTTAAATTGACTTTACTTAAACAGTTTTTTAGCAATAACTATTTGTGTTGGGAAAAAAATATATGTTAAAATTCTTTATATTTTGAAGAACTTTGTTAAGTTCGATACACGATTGGACGAATTCGGCACGATAGAAAACAATCCCAATATTCCGTCTTAAAATTTGCTTTAAACAGGTTTATGTCCTTAGGTTCTGGCACCTATACGTCTGCAAATCATTATTTTTTATTTTTCAATGAATGCGTAGTTTTTTCTTTAACAAAAAAGAAAAACATTTAATAATGTTTACGTCACCACCTGGCCATAATGTGAGTTTTACCGCTCGCTACGCTTACGGTAAAACTCGCATTATGGCCAGGTGGGGACTGTCAGGTAGATAAAATTTAGGCTAGGTTTTGATAACCTCGAACTATGCCACAGCTTATTTTTCCTGAACACAATTAAATAAATTATTATTAAATCACTAAATCAAATGTTGATGTCGCAAGGGTCTTGCTCTATGCAGGGCTGGTGTGAAATTAAACAAGTGGATACTGTACTAAGTCTTTATTACCTATTCTTGCTTTTGAAAATAATTTTTAAATCTAAACACTGGATAAATCTCTCTTTTCGTTTAAGTTCGACACCAACTAAAATTTCTAGGAGCTCAGCGGTTAAGCTAGGTCGTTAACAAGGTTCAAAGGTTGAGATTTATTCAGGTCTCTATCCAAATTCTTACTACTTAGGTTAGTCCCTATGGTTTTATATATCAGAGATTTCTAAATTTAAATACTTAATGTTGGTTCTCAAAACTAATGATATTTACTTTTCCACAGAATTCCTACTGCCATTTAAAATTAATAAAGGACTGAACCGACCTCAGAAGCTGTTCTTCGCCAGTCGCTGATGTGCAAGAAGCTTGCCACGTCGCAAAGCTACAGGACGCTGTCCGGAAACTGCTCACACAGACTTTGCAGCGGGGCACCGACTTCCGAGAAGCTCAGACCGCTTGGCCGGAACAATGTGGTGATGAAACGCATGGAGGAGCCGCTGCTCGATCCATAATGATATGAGAGTACAATTTTAGTCTTCACTATAACATTTGTACTACTTTGTACAATGGTTGCAAAATACAACACTATGGTTGAAAATAAAACACCCGACTCCTGCAAGGAACAATAAATTATCTGCATTAGTCGACTGAACTACAGCCCTGATAAATTTACAAAACTGAAGAAAGAAACCTTACCGGAGAATGGAAAATATTCCTATAACATCTCTACAGAGCACGCCCTCCCTCAGGCAAGTTCAAATCTGAAAACCAAAAGCATGGTCAAAATAACTAGAACACGTTTCACGCCGTGATAGCCAAAAACCCTATTAATCTTTACTTACGATTCTCCTTTGCAGGTAACCGAGGATTATTGAACCGCCACCTTCGCTGCCACCAAGGGCAAAATTTCAGAAGGCTGCTTGAGCCTCCCCTTGCACAAGGCCGCAAATCAAATGACCGAGTCATCCCTAGTGACTCCCAAGATGGAGGAACCAGAGGACAGAGGACCCAATTCAGGGTGGCAATTAAATAAATATAAATCCCTCTGATTATTGTTGATTGATTCCAGCGAAACAACTTTCCTATCAATAGGTCAAAGACATGATACTAAATATCCAAATACTTTACTTCAAAACCCGCTTTCAGAATTTCCAGATACATTTTCTTTGACTACATTTCATTTACTAATTTTCCAAAATACCTATTTATGAAACGCCAATGTTATTAAAAATGACAGAAGAAAAACCCATAATTTAGGCTAAATTTATTAGATGACAACCCCATACAGATAAACACAAGGTGCATTCGAACGGCGCTGTCTGAAGCATTGTTATAACCGATCGAATCGAAGGTGTTGAAATTGATTGATAAGAAACTATTCTAATTAGAACCAAAAGACAATGTAACAACGTTACAATACATCTCCCCCCGATTTCAAGGTTCAACGTAGGTGAACCGCTCGCTGTCCTCAGCGACTCACAAACACAAACAAACATCAAATATTTAATGTGAAATTGATTTGAAGAAAATTTTCTCCAAAAGCAAGAAAAATGGATTTAAAAATGGAATTAATGGGAAAGAAAAAGAAAACAAAATCTAGCATAAGTCCGAGATTGCAAACCAATAAAACTAATAGTAGGAACTCTATTTCCTATTTGTAGAATACCTCTTCATCTACTTTTCGAAAGAACAAAAAATAAAAATGATAAATATATAATCTCGAACCCACACAGACACCGAAGGTAAAATAAACTATGTGGCCTACATGCTGCACAACATAGTAACCCCTTCCATAAACTAACTATCTAGTACTCAGTCCGTTAGCGTTCCCAGGACAACGCGGAGTTGAGCCCGTTATCCTGTGAACGCTAAAGCCAGCCGCCAGGTCTGTAATTCAGCATTCATCAATATATTCCCTCCTATACCGGGCAAAATCAACTTCCTGTTCGACAAACTACATCAAACTAAACAAACTACTATCCAAATTTAAGTTACCACTTCCTATTTGTTGGCAATATTCGCTACAAAGGTCAAACACGGGATCGTTACTCTGGCAGACCAACCAGAGGAAACGAACGTCCGATATCATGCTGCATAACATCTTTAAAAAATTGTGGTATACCACATCTAAGTGCGGCAGCATGTGTTTCATATGAAACAGTACTCAAATGTTTATCGGGCATGCCAAACTGACAACCCTCGCGATTAAAAATTGCGCATTAAAATAAACATACTATTTCAATTTATGCCGGATATGGTAAGTATCAAGCACTATGCAAATACAATACATATTCATTTTGGTCATATTAAAGAGAGCTCTGATTAGAGACTGAGCACTGGTTGAATCGCGCCTAACATACCTCACGCACTATCAAAACTCATACATATACTCACGCAATACAAAAATAATAGTGAAAACAGTTTACCTGTTCACCACGTTCCGATCAGAAATTCGTGATTAAATATTTACCACAATATTCAACACTACTAACAAACAATTACAACCACATTTATTGTTGTGACATGAGAGATAGGTGACAGTAGTTGTCAACTCTGGCTGCAAGGCGACGTTCCAAAACGAGCGAAGCCTTACATCCAGAGATGACTTCTACCTCAAAACCTACATCAACATTGACCTACTTAAAATCTTTAATATGCCACGAGCCAATTGGTGTGCCATCCAATCTTTCGAGCTCGTACACCAGAGGGGACAAAACCGTCTTAACCCTACATTGTTCATATTTGGGAGCCAGTTTTGACATCAAAAACTTAGAAGCGTCACTTTGTATGTAAGTACGCTTGTGAACAATATCCCCTACTGAAAATTTCGCCTCGCGGCGTCTTAAATTGTAGTACTTGGCATTGGTTTCATGAGCTCGTAACATACGTAACCTAACCTGTTCAAAAATATCTCTCATAACTCCAAACTCTCCTGCATACTCCTCTCGCGGCATTCCTATGACATAGTCTTTGTCGGTGTTTTTATAAAATGAACCGTTAATGACGGGTTCCCTAGCGTGCACTAAAAAGAAAGGAGAAAAACCTGTGGTTTCACTGACTGCACTATTTATTGCAAACTTAATTTGGTGCAGTTTTTCATCCCAAGTCCGGTGATTGTCCTTTACGTATGACGCTACGGCCGTCATTACTACTTTGTTGTACCTTTCGACTAAGTTCACCTGCGGAGTGTAGCGCGGGCCATAAAAGATGTTAGGTACGTTGTAACGTTTCAACAACTGCTTAAATTCTGATCCCGTAAATTGTGTCCCATTATCGGCAATTACGGTCTCAGGCACTCCGTGCTCCAAAATGACATGGTTTTCAAAATGCTTCGCCACCAAAGCGCTCGTAGCGCGGCGAAGGGGGAAAAGCAGTGTATGTTTCGAAAAGCAACAAGTTACCACAAATAAAAATGTATATCCTGCTCGAGAGCGTGGAAGCGGACCGACGAGATCGATACTAACTACCAACCATGGTCGTTGACACACTTTTGGTTGTCCCATAAGGCCTGCAGTCGGTTTCTGTGAGTGTTTGTAAGCTGCACAGACATCGCAAGCCTTCACGAACTCGACTACATCCTTGTACATCCCGGGCCAAAAGTAAGTCAATGCCATCCGGCGATGAGTTTTAAAAATGCCTAAATGAGCTGCAGTTGCTTCATAATGGTTATCCTGCATAACTTTCATTCGCTCGCTCTTCTTTACCACTTCCTTCCAATCGAACTCTTTTAACAAGTTATACTTTGCCTTTGAAAGTCTATATAATTTCCCGTCTTTCAAACAAAAATTTGGAAAGTTTGCGGGAAAAGATTTACAACCATCTGCAATCCTGTCATACCATTCATCTGGCTCAACGTTAACATTCGTCACATTTATCGCGTCAACCTTTATGAGTCTTGATAGTGCGTCAGGCACTACGTTAAGAGATCCCTTCCTGTGCTCAATCTCAAAATCATATTGAGACAGTCTGCAACCCCAACGAGCTAATCTCCCCGACGGGTTTTCAAGATTCATAAACCATTTTAGTGACGCATGATCCGTAATTACTTTAAACTTACGCGAGCCTAGATATGCCTGAAACTTTTCAACTGAGTATACTACGGCTAAAGCTTCTCTTTCTGTGGCGCTGTAATTGCGCTCACATTTATTTAAGGCACGACTGACGTACGCGATAGGATGTTCGACATTCCCAATGGTCTGAGCGAGCATGCCTCCAATTCCGTAAGAAGACGCATCGCAATGAACGGAGAAAGTTTTCTCAAAGTCCGGCACCGCTAAAATGGGTGCTGTGACTAATGCGTTCTTTAACGTTTTAAATGCTTGCTCTGCTTCCTCACACCACCTGAAAGGCGGCGCGTTTTTACCCCGCGACGTAAGTTTATTCAAAGGAGCGGCTAACGTAGAAAAATTTCGAATAAAACGTCGATACCATGAGCACGTTCCTAAGAAAGCCTGTACGTCCCGCGAAGTCGTGGGCGTGGGGAAGTTCAAAATGGCAGAGACCTTGTCAGGATCAGTACGCAACCCGAACTCGTCTACGACGTAACCGAGGTATTTAATGGACTGCCTGAAGAACTTGGATTTTGTGAAGTTGATTGTCAAATTTGCCTTTTTCAACCTCTCCAGCACACGATTCAATAACCGCAAATGCGTCTGAAAATCTGACGAACAAATCACGATGTCATCTATATAACAAAAAGCTAAACCTGTGTCTATGTCGCTGGCTAAATTATGGTCGATAAGGGTGTCCATCAGCCTTTGCTGACGCGCAGGCGCTCCGCACAAACCAAACGGCATAACTTTAAACTTGTACACCCCTCGACCAGGTACACAGAACGAAGTTTTCTCTTGTGAGGCTTCAGCTAACGGTATTTGCCAGAAGGAGGAACTTAAATCGATCGTGGTCAGGTATTTCGCTTCCTTTAGACTATCGAGAATCTGAGTCATATATGGAATGGAATACGAATCTCCTTTTGTGATCGCATTTAATTTCCTACAATCTAGACAAAAACGCCAATCGCCGTTAGACTTTTTCACTAATAAAGCCGGATTATTCCACGGACTCTCACAAGGTGTGACGACGTCTAGCTTTAACATGCGTTCCAACTCGGAAACTAATGCAACGCGTTTCTCCGGTGACAATGGGTATTGTTTCGTTTTAATTGGTAAGGCATCCCCGGTATCTATGACATGCTCCACCAAAGTGGTTCTGCCTAACCCCTTTCCTTCGAACGAAATGTCCCTAAATTTGCCTACCATGGTATCCGCGAATTCTTTTTCAGCTATAGTTAAATGATCATATGACCTAATCGTGTGTACCTGTTCTGCATTTAAAGCGTTGCAGTTGAAATACTTTTCAGGCGACTTCATATATTCAGGACTTTTAAATACGTCTCTGGCTAAACCAAAACAATTGAAAAAATCGACCCCTAAAACAACGTCAATAACAATTGTGGGTACCACTACAAATTTTATGACATGTGTCGCGTTTCTAAAAGTCACGGGAACACTAATATTCCCAATTGTCTCACATTCCACTCCAGTTGCAACACTGCATGACCTTGAGTGCTCATCCTGCAGTGTAAAACCAATTTTTATAAAATCTAAATGGGCATTGTTCCCTAAAATTGACACGGCAGCGCCACTGTCAGCTAAACCATAAATTTCAAAGCCATTTGCGCTAAATTTTAAATATGGCCGAACATCCTCCTTATTTGGGGTGAAAAGAATCGTAGCAATTGGATTTATTTTATTTTTATTAATCGATTTCAAACTTAATCGTTTTATCCGGCCATTGAATTTACTACGATTCGGACCTACGCGTTTTTTGAATTTTGTTGCACTGGTTTTTGAACGTTCCCCTTTTGTGACTTTTCTTTCTGACAATTTTTACACTGTGGTCGTATGACGTTAGGTGCATTGCACCCGAAACAACGAAACGTATTGTCTTGCGGTTTAACCTTACAAAATCTAAAATTATGGTTTCCCTTTCCACACTTATAGCACACTGCACTACCTGGCCTTGAGTAATTTCCGGCCGAAACTTCCGACTTCTGGTTTTGACGAGTGAAGTGTGATTGGTCTGTGAACTTCGAGTTTTGTTTTTCAGCGATAGCATTAACGTGAAGCTGTTTTACACTTGAACCCTTAAAAGCGTGATCCTTGCAAAGTGTATGCGCGCTGACCTTGGGCGGTTCGACAAACAAATTCGCCCTTTGTTGAGAAAACTCTATTTTACGACAGAAAGTCTTCAAATCCGCCACCGTATTAATGTCTACAAGAGCCAATTGTTGTGTAAAATGCGGACGAATGTTATGCAGCAAAATATCTAGTTTCGTCTCCTCCGGCAAGTCTGTCTTCAACCTAGCAAACATCCCAGACATGACAGCAAAATACAAATGAATTGGTTCATTATCTCCCTGTGTCCTAGCTGATATTTCCTGTTTTAACCTGAAATCATAATCACCAGGAACAAATTCATCTAACAAAAGTGTCTTTAACTCTTGCCAAGTTGAAACTGAGTTCTTAATACCGCGGAACCATAACAAAGCTGAATCTACAAACAAATGAGGCGCTGCCCTAAATAATTTAACATCCGACACACCATTTGCTTCCTTAAGTTCCTCCACACGCTCCAAAAATGAGCGCGGGTCTGACAAACCATTACTTACTTTACTGCCCACTTTGAAATATTTAAATCACTCGAACATTGAACCTGCATTTCTCTAACACCACTTGTATTTGTTTCAGAATTACTAAGCGAGACTGCTGTAAGTGGGACAGAACCCTCAGTGCCACTACCAGATGCTACTGGGTTTAAATTTGTGCCTTCGATCCTAGCCATTAGATCCTCCAATCTATTTTGGAGGCTAATTTTTAATTCAAGCGACTCTGGATCAACCTCCGGCTGGACCCGGGCTAAGCGATGATAGAGATGGCATCCCAGAGCCTTTGCACGGCTTAAGGAGTACCTTTCTTTTGTTTCACTGTACCTATCCACAATAGAAGACAAATCAGAAAGTTTAGTTGCAATTACTGCTAGTTCTGTCACTTGTGATAACTCGGTCTCTACAATGGCTTCACTCGGTGCTTCTATCACTAGTGAACGGAGTTGTTTTCTCAAAGTCTCTACTGTGCCGGCTGGTGTTTCTGATCTAATTTGAACTTCATAAACTAACTCATCCTTCAATAAACTGTGGAATTGTATAGTGCGATACATTTTAATTGAAGTTTTGAACCAATGGAATGAAATCTCTGATAATAATTACAATAATGAATTATTACAATATTATTTTAAATGTAATGTATTAAAATTAAATGATAGTTTATAATCTTTTACTTTTATTCTACACACCTCAATTGCTGTGTATTCAAATATAAGTGTCTACTTTTTAAATAAACTATCACAATGTTTCAATTCTATTTAAGGACAAGTCTTTTAAATCAGTATTTCACCTTACAAAAGAAAAATGTTCATTTGCAGAAAGGAAATGGCAACAGTAAGCAAGTACCTTGGTACTTATATGTAAGATAAAAAACAAAATGGCGTCAGATTAAAAAGTTGACTTTCCTTACAAAATCAGGATGTCATGCACTTTCAATATTGTTTTCACTAATCTCAAAAGGAAATGTATGATCAATTCTAAATTCTTGTACAAATATTTAGTATGAATAGTAAAGCACGACACACGATCTTAATCTAAGATTTACCGGTTGGAATGTGAAATGTTTAATATTAAACTGAAATAGCTTTAAATTTGTAAAAATAGTTCTCAAATATCCTTATAAGCAAAATGACTTATGTACTACACGTGGGAAAATTGCGACGTTGATACTTTTCAATAACCTACAAATTTGTTATAAAAATATGGAAATAAATCGGAATTTCCTTTACAAATTTGCAATAAAAAGGTACAAAATAAAGAATGCCAATGATCATCAATGCAAAATACACGTGGAAAATGCGATTTTCGCTGCCAAAAGGTGAGTAACCAACCACAAAACAAAATATGATCTCTGATATTCTAAAACCAAAATTTTAGCCTTTCATAGAGCAATTAAAGACCTGCAAAAATTCCTTTGGGCGCCAGTGTCAGGTAGATAAAATTTAGGCTAGGTTTTGATAACCTCGAACTATGCCACAGCTTATTTTTCCTGAACACAATTAAATAAATTATTATTAAATCACTAAATCAAATGTTGATGTCGCAAGGGTCTTGCTCTATGCAGGGCTGGTGTGAAATTAAACAAGTGGATACTGTACTAAGTCTTTATTACCTATTCTTGCTTTTGAAAATAATTTTTAAATCTAAACACTGGATAAATCTCTCTTTTCGTTTAAGTTCGACACCAACTAAAATTTCTAGGAGCTCAGCGGTTAAGCTAGGTCGTTAACAAGGTTCAAAGGTTGAGATTTATTCAGGTCTCTATCCAAATTCTTACTACTTAGGTTAGTCCCTATGGTTTTATATATCAGAGATTTCTAAATTTAAATACTTAATGTTGGTTCTCAAAACTAATGATATTTACTTTTCCACAGAATTCCTACTGCCATTTAAAATTAATAAAGGACTGAACCGACCTCAGAAGCTGTTCTTCGCCAGTCGCTGATGTGCAAGAAGCTTGCCACGTCGCAAAGCTACAGGACGCTGTCCGGAAACTGCTCACACAGACTTTGCAGCGGGGCACCGACTTCCGAGAAGCTCAGACCGCTTGGCCGGAACAATGTGGTGATGAAACGCATGGAGGAGCCGCTGCTCGATCCATAATGATATGAGAGTACAATTTTAGTCTTCACTATAACATTTGTACTACTTTGTACAATGGTTGCAAAATACAACACTATGGTTGAAAATAAAACACCCGACTCCTGCAAGGAACAATAAATTATCTGCATTAGTCGACTGAACTACAGCCCTGATAAATTTACAAAACTGAAGAAAGAAACCTTACCGGAGAATGGAAAATATTCCTATAACATCTCTACAGAGCACGCCCTCCCTCAGGCAAGTTCAAATCTGAAAACCAAAAGCATGGTCAAAATAACTAGAACACGTTTCACGCCGTGATAGCCAAAAACCCTATTAATCTTTACTTACGATTCTCCTTTGCAGGTAACCGAGGATTATTGAACCGCCACCTTCGCTGCCACCAAGGGCAAAATTTCAGAAGGCTGCTTGAGCCTCCCCTTGCACAAGGCCGCAAATCAAATGACCGAGTCATCCCTAGTGACTCCCAAGATGGAGGAACCAGAGGACAGAGGACCCAATTCAGGGTGGCAATTAAATAAATATAAATCCCTCTGATTATTGTTGATTGATTCCAGCGAAACAACTTTCCTATCAATAGGTCAAAGACATGATACTAAATATCCAAATACTTTACTTCAAAACCCGCTTTCAGAATTTCCAGATACATTTTCTTTGACTACATTTCATTTACTAATTTTCCAAAATACCTATTTATGAAACGCCAATGTTATTAAAAATGACAGAAGAAAAACCCATAATTTAGGCTAAATTTATTAGATGACAACCCCATACAGATAAACACAAGGTGCATTCGAACGGCGCTGTCTGAAGCATTGTTATAACCGATCGAATCGAAGGTGTTGAAATTGATTGATAAGAAACTATTCTAATTAGAACCAAAAGACAATGTAACAACGTTACAGGACGTAAAATTGTGTACTCACCACGGGCAGTAAAAAAGAAAGCCCTCTATCGCATATTTACAACCCTCGCCTGCGGCTCGGGTCCCAAATACCTGCGATTTCGGGCTTTCTTTTTTTTACAGCCCTAGGTAAGTAATGTACTATTTCCTGCATCAAAAATATATCATTTCTAATAAATAGATACATTATTGAACGATACACATACATTATAAGACATTACTTTTTTTAGGTTATTTTTAAGACTTTTAAAGTTTTTACTTTTTAACACAAAATGGCCGAATACGATGTGGTATTGAAACATATGACGTGGACAAAAAATTCATAAAAAAGTAAATTTCACTTGTATTTTTCCTTTTTTGTCCAGTAAGACTATTTTAGACTCACAGCGCACCGAAACTAATGCTCGCTGCACTTAAATAATGACCGTAGCTTCGAGGACGCTCGTCGTGTTTCGAGCTAGCTAACTATTGGAGCCAGTGCGAGGAAATAATAGCTCTCAAGCCTTAAATAATAATAATAAAGCCATTCATTCCTAATATCATTTAAATTAAAATTACATGCAATACATTTTGAAATTATATTAGTCATAATTACAAAAAATTAAAATAACAACATATATGCTAAATATAATCATATGTATAAACCTTTTTATAGGGTACAATAATTATCATAATAGTTATTACCAATTTATTATTTTATCTTATTTTATTTCAATTTATCATTAATATCATATTAGTTAGATCTTAGATACTAAGGGTCGAGTGTAGGCCTCAAATAATATTATATTATATTGTATTATATTATATTATGTTATATTATAATCCGATACAAGAAATGACCATAAAACTTTCGACAAATCCAAAAGTTATCCAATCCAATATCATTAAATTTCAATATATACTTTAAGAATGATTGCAAGTTAAAATTCCTTAATTTTGACACTGAATCACTGACTCACTGATCACAAGCTACAAATTTGGAACATTCCTAGGGTTTAGGCTATAAAGCCACTGAAAATTAAAACATACAACAATATCAGTCTGTCAGTATTTATTATAAGAATATAGACATTAATATTCAAAGGATCACAATGACATGTTGTTAGTAAACTCCGTCACACTGGCTTGGTTTTACATTAGATCTCAATACTTTTTGCAGTAGGAGAACTGCGTTGCGAGACTAGAATTTTTGTACATGTAATGTTTTTGATGGGATTCTATAATTATGCCTTGCCATAAAGGTTAGAGATTGTATGATTTGGCGAATTTGGCGATCGGGTTGCGACATATTCATTATTTAAGTACTTACCTATAGCTTCGATGCAACAAGTGCATTCGTAATCATTGAAACTACCAGCCACGTAATGAGCTGTCCGAAAATCACAATAACCGCAAAATGGTTTTGACATACAAATAGCAAATCAGTACCTAATGAAGAGTTAAATTTCAGAATAATCCTGCTCATATTTACAGGTTTTGTTATGTAAGCACATATAAATGCCGATCTAATCTAAAATATTAAAACGTAAAAGTAAACAGTATTTTTTTAAATATGTACTTATAGCCCACTCCGAATCGTACCCAGCTCAAAATACAGGGTGTAACAAAAATAGTGGTGATCCGTTTAAGGGCATAATGGGTATCGTATTGCGACTAAAAAAAATAGAATAAAATTTTTTTTGAAGCAAACCATTTTTTTTGTGTCCCATACAAATCCTAGCACACAAAAACATAATTTCCTATAATATTGCATCAAACCCAGAACTCTAAGATTTGTTTTCTTCAAGTTATTGGCAATATTTGACCTCCACCATTTCACAGCTGCCAGATGTCCGGATCTAGAAACAAACGTAGTATAGCAAACTAACTAGAGGGGTTTCGTTGCTCTCATTATTATGTCATATCTGACGTTACACCCTGTTATAGACGGAGAGCTGGCTCTCCGTCTATAACAGGGTGTAACCGTGGACACCTTGCAACTGATATGAGTGGCTCAGTAGATAGACCATATTTAGAGCTCTAAATAATGAATATGCTCTATCTACTGATCCACTGATCGGTGGGTTCGTATCGTATCTAGGTCGCTACGTGCAGTGCTAGTGAATTTTGTTCCAAATTGAAAACACGTAGTACATGCAATCAAAATTGTCGTGCCCTTTGGAGAGGCTGGAGTGTATTTCGATCAGTGTCAGCTCAGGTTATCGATTGAATCTAGAGGCAACTTGTAATTATTATATTTACAACTCTGTGAGTGATTGTGATTGTATGGGTTGGCGGGGATTATTCACGCGCGAACGCTTACTTCGGCTCATATTTCTGAATTTTACTCAAAATTTTAATAAATTGAGCCCATGTATAAAATAACGAATATGTAAATACAAAAATAAATACAAATCACCAAGTAACGAGGGAATAATTTTGGTTACTTGCCAAAAAGATACAAAACTAGAGCTAAGTTTTTTGGCACGGCTCAACTTGAGTATGGGATCCACTTGACAACCTAACCCTCTTAATTGGCATAGGCACTCTAGTTTTTACAATAGAGCCTACCATCTGACCTTCCAACCTAGAGGCCTACGCCTTACTGCGGTTAGGTCAAGTTCTTCATCATATTTTACTTCACTGAAAAGCATCTAATAAATATCAAACCACGCAAAGTGCAAAAATAGAACGTGTTGTCCGCAACTCAAATATTTGATCGAACGTAACTGAGAAACAATTAAAAACGAAACAACATTATATTTGTCATTTGTCAACTTTGACTTTATCGAGGAAGCGACTTTATTTTGTTTTATTTTTCCTGGCTGAAATGCGGGCGTCTCGCTGTTTGCTCGCCCCGGAAACCATTGAACCCTATCGACGAGGTGCTACGAAAAGTGTGGTGAATATTTTTTTTAAGCTCCGCGAGCGAAAAGGGACTTCCATATTTTTCGTAATGGACGAATGTTTATTATGAAAATACAACCTGATTTTAGAGTAGTTGAGTAGTTTATTCTAAAAATGTATCGAGGTCGTATACCGATTTGACTTGGTTTTAAGCTTCAGCGTAGTAAGACAAGACGTAATAACCTGTAGGTATTTTTTTTGTGTTATGAAAATTCTATAATAATATATAGGTTTCCTTTGAGAGAGAAGAATTAAACGAAAGAATTCACACTAAAAAAAACATTATGGACACAGGAATTCCTAGATGTAGATGTAGTGTAGGGACGCCCGGCCGGATTCAGGCGGGCTGTCGATCGCTGCTCGCGTTCATTCAGCCCAATTCCCTGGAGTTGGAGCTGCAGGTTACTGTTCCGGCTGCGTTCCCACACTAGTCTCCTCGAGTCTTCTTGTCTTCCTGCAGAACAGAAGGACATCCCTGAGATTGATACCCTTTAGTTCGCATTCTTCTAGCTTATCTTTCCCGAATACGTTATATCGCGTTGCCGCGTACATAACGCATTCCGCTAGTAAATGCTTACTGGTTTCCTCCTGGCCGCAGTGCGGACAGGAGGCATCCCTGCTTATGCCTATTACCTTGAGGTGTCTGTTAAGGGTGTTGTGTCCGGTGATGATACCGGTCAGCCCTCTCAGACTTTTCTTACCTAGTTTTAGAAGATACCGCTCTCCTGTGGTCTATACCTTCAATCATCATTTTGGACTGCCTGCAGCCAGTTTCTTCCTTCCACCTCTTATCTGCTTCTCTATCCTTTATTCTATTTATTACTCCCCTTGTTACTTCTGCTGACATTGGTAGAGCCGGTTCTGGGCCTGTGTATTCCTTTTCAGCTCCTTCCCTAGCCAGTTCGTCTGCTTTCTCATTTCCTGTGACTCCCTGGTGCCCAGGCACCCATGCCACCGTTACTTCCCTGTATTCTCCCAGCTCATTCAGCTCCTCCTTGCACTCTTTGACTAGGGAGGAGGTGACCGACGTCTTCTTCAGTGCCTTCAATGCTGCTTGACTGTCGGTGTATATGACTACCGTGCCAGTCTGTTGCCTACTTTCCTTGACTATACGTACGCACTTTGTAAAGACACAGGAATTCCTATGTCTTTCAACTCAACTGTTGTTGTGTATATACTTACGTGGCATGTCCATCATTATCATTAACTATAAATTTGACCATAGTCTTAAGGTGGTTGTAAGTCACAAAACACGCATCCTGAACCCTATGTATGTATATCAACGCGTTCTGTTCTTACATACGATAATTATGTATTGCCAGTAGGTATGCGATGCGTATTATGGTCCCCGTTTGTATTTTTAGGGTTCCGTAGCCAAAATGGTATACGAGTAAACGAAACACTTAATTTTTTTTATTATCGAATATCAACATGTTGCACATCAATCGATAGGTATTTAAATGTAACGTTAAGGTTTCTTTGAACATTTTGTGATTAAGTGAATATTTTCAGAAATAATCGCTTCGAAAGTCGGAAAAATAGCGTCCCTCCTGTAACTTTTGTACCGTAAGTCCAAAAAATATGAAAAAAAATTGAAAAGATGCGCGTTATCTTTCTACGAAAATTGAACATTATCGGTCTAACCATTTTTGAGTTATTTCCAAAAAACTTCTTCCATAGGCATAAGACCTTTTGACATTAGTTTGGTTTTTATTCCATTGAAGCTACGGAACGCTCCATTATGCGTGGTCCGACACGCACTTGGCCGGTTTTTTAATAATACCTTTTTACATAATGTACCTACTAGTAACACCAACTTCAATAAATGCTGGCATAACCCTTAAAAAAATATATCTCGTTTATGAATATCCTTATACCCAATGAAACAAACACGCGAGAAACTATAAAACCCGAGAAACTTCGTTTGGGCAGCTCAAGGTCAAACGCCATGATAAATGATGCAGGGCGAGTGCGCCTATATCTGGCACGGTCCCTAACGCCCGGCTTAAAATGCAAAACAAAAGACTGTAAGTATACCGAAGTTACCGAAGTTACCGAACGTACCAAGTGGGTCTTACCTTCGAGTAATTACAATGTAAAGCATTTTGTACATTAATAAGAATAATAAAACTATTGAACTTGTATTGTTCTCAAGAGTAGGCACCTAATGCGAAAAATATGTATTTTGAAAAATGTTTAACCTTTTCACCGCCGTCGTCTGATATATGAGACAAAGTGATAACGTGAACGACACCTTTATAAATTATGATGTATGGCGGTCAAATTGTAAAATGTAGAAGTGGCTCAACTTATTAATTTAGCGCTACTTAAACAAAAAATACATTTATCTTATACTAACTACCTAGTAGTTCACACAGGCAAACCAGTCGCTACTGAATATTTCGGCGCATTATTGAATTACCCTTTCATTTCAGTTGCACTTTGAAAAGCTTTTATAGCGTCATTCTTAGTTAACCATCTAATACTAACTGTACAACTTCTGTACGAAAATGTTAACTTAAATCTACGTTAGAATATTCGAAATTAAACTTACAGTTTATTCGATTTATTAAATTTATTCTGCTAATTAATAAAAAAAAGCTTGCCCAGTTTTTAGAGTTGCGATAAAATATGCTTAGAAAAAATGGAAAAGTAGAAAAATCCACTGCCTCAGGTGAGACTCGAACTCGCGACTCTGGGATACATGCCCATCGCTCTGACCAACTGAGCTACTGAGACACACCTGATGGCTGCGAATTTCTCCACTATATCCCATATGCGTCTTAGGGGGACGCCTAGCGACATCTGCCGAAGAAGTCTTACACTTCTGAACCGGCCATCGGAGTCCCATGTTGTATTGAGAATTCACCGATAACAATGCGCTACCCCCTGAGGCAGTGGATTTTTCTACTTTTCCATTTTTTCTAAGCATTGTGGTATCGTTAGCAGACGTTCTGCTTAATACAAAATTAATTGCGTTAAAATATATTTAATAAAATATATTTCTCAACAATTCAAAAGCGTAGGTGTCTACGTAAAGCATGTATTAACTCAATCACGTGCTGTATTCTTATTTTATAATACATATACAATACATTAAAAACACAATCTATCTCAAACATAAATCCAACACACAACAATCGAGCAACCAATATTGAAGTTGTGTTGGAGTTGCATTGGAATATGTTTGGAGCAAAATGTGATATTTCTTATTCAGACGTTTAGGCGCTAGCTGTATTGCGTAGTTAATGCATTGGAGTTGTATTGAAGTTGGATCGTGTCTAAGCGTGTTTTAAACTTAGAATACGGCCCCTTGGCACCTGCATTATTGTGTGATTCGGTGCCCAACGTTGGTATAAGACACAAAACACACTTGGGTGCAATTCAGTTATCGTACACAACAATCAGAAGGACAGCTGAAATTTCTCTTGGTGGCAGTATTTTTGTATTGGGCCCAAAGACTAAATTCGGGTGGCATCAGAAACGATTTAAAAGTTGAGTTTCCAAGGTATTTTCTTTTGGAAAAAACTGGTGCATAGTTGTTATCAATTTCATTTACCTAATAGGTACTTTCCGTACTGTAGTTCGCTATGTGCTAACCCAAGTAACACATCAAAGCAGTATAACGGCCGTCTTACAGCATATCTCTATGCTTTTAGCATTTTGAGTTCGTTTTCTAGTAGCATTATAAACGTTTATAGTGCTGATATAGGTCTTAAATGGGCACAAATTACCCAGCTTGAGATCCTATACAGGTCATTTAATAGCATTGCAGGCGCATTATGTCTGCGCTATTAGCATTATCGTTGTCATGGAAAGTGCCAATCGCCTCAAAGAAGCATTAGTACGCTCTATTAAGTTGCCGACTGCATTAAAGAAGCCTTAATACGGCCAAAAAACTTGCTAATCGCAGTAAAGAAGCATAAGTACTCTCGATTAACTTGCCAATCGCAATACAAACGCATTATACTAGCATAAGAGTGTAGTAAAATAAACCTTACGTCAATGCAAAAACGTCTCTAATACCGACGGAACAAATGTTATAATACAATGAACGTTGTGATTTAACTACTTTGTCTCGCAATATAAAATGGACGAAGACGGTACAAAAAACTGAATGACTGACACGTCATATTTGTTTGCATCCTAACAAAATTTATAAAAGTTTTTGACACTTTTACGTTATTATATCCTTCAAATATGACTGCGCAATGTAGTTTACTGTAAATGTGTATATAAGTTTCATTGAAAATTTTCACGCGCCTTTGATTTATTGTGGTTTTGCTATAAAATATTATAAAAAGATATGCGTCAAATAAACAAAACAATTGTGTAATCCTCGTATAGAACGAGTTTTGCATTATTAACATAATAGTGTTAGTTGAGCAGTCTTAAATTAAGTAATTTCTTTATTATATAGTTATTTTCCTTGTATAAATAGGTCCGCATGATTTTATTTTTAGGTTATTAATTATTTACAAAATGGCGTTGGTCTATATAGACGGAGAGCTAGCCACGTCCACGTCGGATATGACAATAATGAGAGCAATCAAACCCCTCTAGTCAGTTTGGTATATTATGCTTATTTCTAGATCTGGACATCTGGCAGCTTTAAAGAAGTGGAGGTCAAAGAATGCAAACCATTCCAAGAAAATAAATCCTAGAGATCTGGGTTTGATGCAATATTATGAGAAACTATACAAATACTATACAATATTAAGAGAAATTATACAAAAGTTTATGTTGGGAGAAAGTAGTGCCAAACGATGTATAATAAAATATAGTTCATAGTTTTCGCCTACTGTTTTTGTTTCCGTAATAATCATACATCGGGGTTTTCGGTGCGGGAACGATTTGAGAAAGAGTAGAGATAAACAGATAGGTTGAGAGTTAGTCTGAGAAAATATCATATTATGCTTAATGAATAACTACCTCTCTGTGAATAGCTTACACACTATGATACGAGCTTTTTTTCTTAGAGGCATGTTTGTATTGACTATTATATACTTAGTATTTTAAAAATGCAATTGCATATCCGAAATTTATTAACTAGATCTACCTAAGACAAAGACACGGTATAGTAAGTGTCAAATATTAATCTTGACGTCCGATATTTATGAACTATTTGATTAACTGAAAAGGTTGACAATGATCAGTCATTACATGAATTAATAAAAAAATACTTGAAAAAATCATAGGTATATGTACCTACAATATATATACATAATAGTCAGCTATTTCATATAAATTGTATATACCTATGATTTTTTCGATCAATTATTCATTAGGTAGAAACGTGCTAGAGTACATTCTGTTTTTTAAGTTAATGCCTACTCTTTGGCTAATGTCAAACATTCCCGCACCGAAAACCCCGATGTATGGTAATAATACACAATATTTTTTGGTCTAACGTTTTTTTTTTATCGATTTTTGACCAGCTTTGAGTCGATATTCCAACATATTCACTATAGAGAGAATTATAAGGCAAACGACTATCGGTTTTTGAATCTTTTATCTCCATTCTGTAGAGCCGGATCTGGAAATAAATGAGCCGTTATTTTTTTATGACATTTTTAAAATATGGTCTAAAAAAACACTTTTATCGATATTTGAATGGTGTAAAGAATCTTACATATACGCAGACGCGGTGCAGACTCTGTATGGAGACAGAGGAGACGCCCTTGCACATCCTCGCAGATTGCCCTTCCCTAATGCGCACTCGTAACTTAATTCTGGGTCGGCACATACTACGCCCGGAGGAGTTAAAGTCTCTCGAGATCAAAAGGATCCTGGAACTGTTTGAAGTTGCAGGGTTAGACCGAGAGTTGTAGTAGGTGGCGATCACAATAGATCAGTGATGGTCGCAGTGATACATAGGCTTGGGAGCCTTACATAGCCCCTAACAACAAGAAGAAGAAGAAGTACATATACGCAATCTACATATTAGGGTTCCTCTTTGATGTCTCTAAAAACTGTAGAGAGATTTTAATTTTTAACTAATTAAAACAAAATTTATGACCATAAAACCACTTTTTTAGCCTAAACCGGTTCGACTTTGATGTCAAATATCTCGAAGACAATGAATATTGAAGTAAATATAGGATACTATATTGTTTAAAGCCGTTACTGATAATATGATAAGCTATATAAATAATTAGAAAACTAAGGGAATCAGATTTAAGGTCGTTGGCGCCAGGGAGCCCCTTAAAATATAGGCCCTGTCCTTTATAACTGAGACAACTTCGGCAATTTTTACCTAGTTTGGTATTACTATTTTCCAATTAAAACATTTTGCTAGTCTGTCACTGTGACCTCCACCCATTAAAAGCTGCCAGATGCCAGGATCTAGCAATAAGAATAGTATAGCAATCTAACCAGACGGGTTTTGTTGCTCTCATTATTGTGTCATATCTGACGTGGCTAGCTCTTAGTCCAATAGCAGCTCAGTGACCCTTAAAAAATGCCTTATTTATGCCTACAGCATTACACGTGAATAATTATGCTATTAAACAACATTAAGCATTTATTTATGTTATTGTAGAACCTAAGGCACAAAAACCGCTAAAAGCTGTATAGGGGCTGTTCATAAATTACGTCATCAATTTTTGCCAAATAAAGTGACGTCATTAAAAAAAATGCGTTTTAATCTTAATTGTAAAATAATAAACTATTTAGTAGATAATATTTTATAGCATTAAAAGTTTATAGAAACACGACTTTCATTCCTTTTTTTACACATTGATGATGTGATCTTCGGAATGACCGCCCCACCCCCCCCCCTCCTACGTCATGTCACGTCATCCGATGTTTAGACCCCCCCCCTCATTTGAAATGACGTAATTTATGAACAGCCCCTTATAGTGAATTACTTGGCCTTATAATGGTTTATATTATTGCTATTATACTGCATTAGGAACGTATTACCTACTTATAAATGCTATTGGCTAATATTCATGCTCTTAAACAGCATTAAGCATTTATTTATGCTATTGTAGAACCTAAGGCACTAAACCAAACCGAAGCATTAGTGTAGCAATCCAAAACGCAACTGTATAGCATTCAGCTGTACAGTTGCATGTTGTTCGCTGCACTAAAACTAATGGCTAAACAAAAGCATTTACATATGCCATTATACAACCGTTATACAGCGTAAAGCATCATAAAATACTATTGTAGAACCTAAAGCACTAAAAACAGCTGATAGCTGTATACCGGATTTACGTGGCATTATAATGGCTAATATTCATGCTCATAAACAGCATTAAGCATTTATTTATGCTATTGTAGAACCTAAGGCACTAAACCACACCGAAGCATTAGTGTAGCAAGCCAAAACGCAACTGTACAGCATTCAGCTGTACAGTTGCATTTTGGTTCGCTGCACTAAAACTAAAGGCTTTAAAAAAGCATTTATACATGCCATTATACAACCGTTATACAGCTTAAAGCATTATATAATGCTATTGTAGAACCTAAAGCACTTAAGTGCTTTTAAACAGTCGAAAGCTGTACAGTTGCGTTGTGGTTTGCTGCACTAAAGCTAAAGGCTTTACAAAAGCATTTAGATATGCCATTATACAACCGTTATACAGCTCAAAGAATCATATAATGCGACAAGTTGCTCGGTGAACGTATATAAGAGTTTATACGGTCCTTAAGTTCGAAATAAGTTAACTATTCATATGTTATAATGCTTCCTGTGTTACTTGGGAAGCCCCTCGTTGCCAATTGCAGCGTTTACCCGCTTTGTAGCGGTAATCAGCTACACACAGAGCGTCTGCCAATCAGGTTCGTGGTACGAAAAGTGTTAAACGATAATGCTTATGTTCAGAATTTACGTTCTTGAGATAAATGGTTCAGGAATAACAGAAAAAAGCAAAATAAAAGCCCATCTCGGTATCTGAATCGGTTGGCTCGCCCTACAGGTTTCCCGGAAAGTTTGGTAGGCTTTGAGGGATTCAACATTATCCGTTTTCACGGGTGCCGTTTCGGGAGATAAGGCTTCTTGTGAGCTTTCATATTTATCGGCGATGGCTCTTATGATATTTTATAAATTCAACTATTGGCTATAATGTGGGAAAGGAACATTATTTTACGTAATTATGCCACCTGTCAAATAAGGAACGTGTTCCATGTACGACGCTACAGGCGTTGATTATTGTGGTTAAAGAAACTTTATTTTTTCAAAAGAAATTTCACTTAAATAGAGAAAATATTTAAACTTAAAATTATGTTTGAGTGAGCATGCAGTTACGTAACTCACGTAATTATTACTAGAATAAAATGTGGAAACTAAGTTGAATAAAAAAAAAACAGGGGTACATACGCCTTTTTGCTAGCGACCCGATGTCTGGTATAAGTCTTTGAATAACTGATGATTCGTGGCTTAAGCATTTAATTGATAAAGGAGGATAAAGAGTAATCAATACCAATACTAAACGAACTAATACGATAAAACCAAGGAAGCCAATATACTCTCATGGCTTTTCTCATTGAATCACTATTCCAAATTATGGGGGATCAATGTTACTCTGCGTCCGTAGGAAACACCTTAGACAACCCTACACGTGATCCCTGGGTGGTGCTAAAAGAGTAACAAACTTGGCAGCTGCACTGTCCCATCTGGACCTCGCAGCACTCACTGGATTTTCATTACCATCTGCTTTCCCATTACTACTACCCTAGGGAAGAAATACCTATCTATATCCAGTGACATGTAGTCATACGATAAAAACAAACTATTCCAAAAACATTAGACTCAGCTCAGCACTTCGCCGTACTACTAGAACTTTATATTTATAGACATTCAAACTTGTGTCTCTTAAATCTTATCCGGATTTTTATTCATGGCCAATGCTCTCTTTAACACTCGCTCCAGAATTCTATCTAGCTGTAACACGCTTTCATCGGGTTTATGGACATTGCTTATGGATACATGTACGGCTTTAAAAGTTTTATTCGCTGCCTGGTTTACATTGAAGTTAACGGGTTTTAGAATCGAGAATTGTTCTACGATGCACCTACAATGAGCTTACGATAGAGGATTATTATCCTGGTGTGAACTTATAATCCAATCATTGGGGAATCATCTCCATACATTGCCTTACAAAAGGTGGAGTAGAAAATATTGTAATGGTTATTGGTAGGCTATAGGGTGGTAATTAAAATACTAGATTTGAGACCTTGAGGGGGGGAGGGCGCGGCCGCCATCTTGGTTTAAAGGTGCCAAAAGTCCGTTTGTGAACCTTGGCGCTTAAACGGTTATCAGTATGCCTAAAATTTCTATGGAACGTATGAAGAAGATTAAATTGTCTACAATATTTCCATACACAATACATCTGTAAGTTTTACAGATATAAAGATACTGGGGGTGAAAAAGTGTATATTTTCTTATATCATAAGAATTTTATTTATTAGCTTCAAAGTTTTGTGCTTCGAGATAAGGAAATGAAGTCTCTACCACAGTTTTGTCATATTCTAATGATTCTTTTAAAAGATATTCAAAAGTTGAATTCACCCCTGGAGCGCTTATAGAGGGGGTGAAATTAGTAAGTCTCATACACAAAATCAATATTCTATTACTCATCATAAAATACTACTAGGCGTTGTCAGGTATAGCAATCGATCAATTCGGGTATAATGAATTTAGATTTGACAAAAAACATATACGCTTTCATAGAAAAAAATATTTTTTTTAAGAATGTGTTTGAATTTTTTTTTTAAACTTCATATAACTGGTAACTTATTATTAAAATATCGTATAGGCTTTAGCATTTTTTACATAATGCCTGAACAGCTCTCTTTATGACAAAAATGTCTACGAAAATTATAAAGACTCTATTTTTTTTGTATTTGTATTTATTTTGTACGTCTTAGAAGATACAAAGTTACAGAAAGGAAAAAATTACTCATACTCATTGTCTTTATACTTCTCGTAGACATTTTTGTCGTAAAGTCAACTGTTCAAGCATTATGTAAAAAATGCTAAAGCCTATACGATATTTTAATAATAACTTGACAGTTATATGAAGTTTAAAAAAATAAAAATATTTTCAAGCACTTTCTTTAAAAAAAATTTTTTTTTGTATGAAAGCATATATGTTTTTTGTCAAATCTAAATTAATTATACCCTAATTGATCCATAGCTATACCTGACAACGCCTAGTAGTTTTTTATGATGGTTTATGATGATAGAACACTGATTTTGTGTGTGAGACTTACTAATTTCACCCCCTCTATAAGCGCTCTAGGGGTGAATTTAACTTTTGAATATCTCTTAAAAGAATCATTAGAAGATGACAAAACTGTGGTAGAGACTTCATTTCCTTATCTCGAAGCACAAAACTTTGAAGCTAATAAATAAAATTCTTATGATATAAGAAAATATACACCTTTTCACCCCCTGTATCTTTACATCTGTAAGACTTACAGATGTATTGTGTATGGAAATATTGTAGACAATTTTATGTTCTTCATACGTTGCATGGACATTTTAGGCATACTGATAACCGTTTAAGCGCCAAGGTTCAAAAACGGACTTATGGCACGTTTAAACCAAGATGGCGGCCAACGCACCCCCCCTCAAGGTCTCAAACCTAGTATTTTAATAACCACCCTATAGCCTACCAAAAACCATTAAAACCTTTTCTACTCCACCTTTTGTAAGGCAAATGCTCCAATTATTGCGCTATTAATTAAGTACATGTATGAAGCATTTCACTGTTTATTTAACAAATACGTATAATAATTTTAAACAAAAAAGAACCGACTTCACTAAGCAATCCACCTTTCCAACACCAAATGCTCGAGCTGCTGTAAAAAATACTCAAATCACTACAGGTGTGCCTATAATAGTTGAAGAGTTCCCTCGATTTCTCCAGGATCCCATCATCAGATCCTGACCTGGTTACAATGAGACCAACTGTGAAGTATACTCTTTCAAACAAAAAAAGAATTTTCCAAATCGGTCCAGCCGTCTTCGAATAATCGGTGAACATACATAAAAAAAAAAAAAAAAAATAGCAAAAACAAAGATCCCGACGAATTGATAACCTCCTCCTTCGAAATCTTGAAGTCGGTTGAAAACACAAAATTCAGTCATGTAAAGCAGACGTAGTACATGTTATCTTTATGAGACTGAAAACACCCGATGACCATCAAATTGACTTTACTTATACAGTTTTTTAGCTATAACTACTTGTTTTGGGAAAGTAAAAACTATGTTAGTATTCATTAAATTTGGAAGAACTTTGTCAATACTGATACACGATTGGATGAAATCGGCTCAAAAGAAAATAATTCCAAAATTACATATCAAAATTTGCTTAAACAGTTGTAGACATACAACTGTTTAAAGCTAATTTTATACGTTTTTTGATTTATACGTTTGTAATTAAGGATCAATTTCCACCACCCACCACACTAATACTGAACTGAAACTTCATTACTTTATATTTCTCAATTAATGCGTAGTTTTTCTATTTTATTTATCATTTTGCTAAATTTGCAATGAGCTGCCATACTAATCGTAACACAGTGTTTCTGCTGTTGTCATCCTCTTAATAATAAATCATTACCAATAAAGGTAAGGATCGATTGAGCAGTAGCATATTGAGGACGAGGATGTTTTGTTTACCTCATTTACAGTTGTAGTTCTTATATCAGTTATGCAAAAATTGTAATCCAACATTGTAAATACACATTTATCGTTTTATTTTTACCTAACCATCAGCTTTTACAACAAGTTAATAATTTGACAGCGCTAGTAACTTACAAAGAACTATAATATAAACTTTCAAAACACTATTTCAATTCCAAGTTTTAGCAAGTAAGTCGACGCGACTATTGAGAAATTACAAAGAGTAATAGAATATTTCAAACTTGTAACCAAGAGTACGATGACAGTTGGCTGTTCTTATAAAATGTTTGCGAATATTGAAACTCTTATGTTTTATTTGCTACCTAATTTATATTAGAGGTAAACTAATTTTATTTCACGCTACCATTCGGAAATGTGACAAAAGATGATCAAAATCCAAGCGGGAAAGTAAGCATTTGCTGTAGCACCTGAACCACCACTACAGCAATGTTATTGTAGTGATGCAATGTCATTAGTTGGAAAGTAAATTGTCCAGTTATGTCATTACTTTTATTAAAAACATTAAAAGATCTTTTTTTGGCACAACTTTATGTTTCAAAAATAAAATAAGGTTGTTTATCGGGCCAACTACCTGTTTAAAAAATAAATAAATGTCAAAACCGTTTATTCAACCTTAAGGCGTTTTTACCTTTTTAGCCGTTTGTGGTTTTCTATCAAAAACGCCTCTAAGTAATGAGTCGGTTTGAAGCAAACAACAGAAAAACGCTTCTTGGAAGTGAAAAAAAAAGTGAAAAGGCGGGAATGGAATACTGAATTGGATATTCTATTAAAGCATTTATATTATTATGACAAATGTTTTTTTTATATCCTCACAGTAGTCGTGAAAAGCACTATGTAATATCTCGGCCGAAAGCGCTATGGGTGGACTCGTATCTTCGAGGGCCTCCCCTAGCGGGTCGGCTTACTTTCAAGCCTCTACAACAATGTACTATTGCCGGCCCATTGCAGACATTAAGGCTGATTGTTTTTGCTAACCAACTCGAATATCAACAGATAAAACAATACTTTCCATTAGATGAACTACGAAACTAACCTAGATTACTTAAAAGTCTAGTAACAAAAATATTTACGACTAGGTCTTTATTGCTTTTAAAACATGACAATGAGCTAAAATGAAGAAGGACAAAGCCAGGATTTCTTTCGACAAATTCAATGAGATTAGTCCACACAATTCTTTTTGTACTAAATTTGGAAGTGGCAAAATTCGCAGAGCCGTAGACGAAGGACATCCGTGAATTTAATCCACTTTTTTTCCTGTTATTAGTTTACTTGTATCATTCCCTTGGCGGCACATTCGTAGCTTTGAATTATTCCCTTTGTCATAGTACGAATAGGTTCCCTCAGTAATCAGTCAGGACCCTAAGCGTAAACAAAGTTAGGGAAAAACAAGTCGAGTTTCTTGGGAATACAATATGTACCCGCACTGTCGCTATATTGGATAGCTTCGGGGTTATTTGCAGGTTATATTTAACTCTTTAAAGCAAGAATAAATAGGTATCTCATAGGTAAGCGTGCTCTACCGTAGACCGCATACACCGCACCAGCAGGTGAGATCGTATTCAAACGCCTGCCTATCCTCTATAGAAAAATAAATATAATTTTATACGTAACAAGCAAAAACTTATGATTTGAACCTAAAACTAGCGTTAATAGCCCGTCACTAATCTAACTAATAGTACCTATGTAAAAAAGCAGTAATTTTATTTGGCCAGAGTACACTCATGTTCTAAGATATAGATGTGATTTATTGGACAAAATTATATGAATACAACCTTAAATTATGTATGGTTTACACATATTTTTGGTTAGTGGTTTTGGTAGTTTTTATGGTTAGTGTACAAACATTTTTTGGTATCGATATTTAGATCTTATATGCACCCACTTATTATTTATCCTATGGCTAATGAATATACTGTGTTTATAAGTTGTTTCACGTTATAATCACAATTTAATGCCCTAACATATGTAGAAAGAGAACATAGATAATTTTCTAACGTAACTAAGGTATCTCAGTTTATCTTACAAACTCCATTATACTGATTTTAACAAGGACTGTTAGCACAAAAATACCGGCAGTCTAATAGAGAACCGGCACAAGCGGGGCAAAAATAAGAATGTAGTTTTCCCAGTCATTAGTTACACGAGGGCGCCGGGATACACACAGTTGTCTTAGTTAATTCAATAAAGCGACCTTATCCCAACATTCCCAACAACACAATAGGCACAGGTAAACCGAGTGATACGAGCTGGGGTTCGAACTCGCGACTTGCGGATTGAAAGTCGTACATATTGCCGTTATTTTACCGACGATTTACTGATTTTATTCTTCCTAAATTAAATATAATAAAATGCATTATGTTAAATGTTACGATATACCTACCATATTACCAGAGGCCGGAATACTCGTAGCACTTTTGAGCGCTCATAGGGACGTTTATCGACTTCCGATATACATATTTTATCGATACATTATAGAACACAACATATTAAATTAGAGGTAAACAACATGCGGTCTTATTGCTAAAAAGCGATCTCTTGAAAATAACTTTTGAGTAGGTACCTAGTTGAAAATGTGAAATAGAGATTTGCAATGAAAACAATGAAAAGTTAAGTTCTTTCGAAAAATGTTTTAAAAATTCATTTAAATTCCGCTATATATTTATAAGAAACAATAAAATATTATTATTTTAATTCCTATTTTCAAACTTCCAAAAAGTTGGTCTCCAAAGGTTATCTCGAAGAGATCGCTCATTCGCAATACTCAAGATAAAACTGCCTGTTGTTCACTTCTAGTCGTAATAATATTTTAAATATTGTATGCTGTATTTATCGATATATATATATGTATACCGGGAATCGATAAACGAGAAGTCCCTATGACATCCCAAAAGTGCTACGAGAATTCCGACCTCTGCATATTACGTAAAACATCTTATTAGGATAATGTGTCAGTTCTTGACACTACTCCATTAGTTAATCATGTATTTAATTATTCTCTCATATTTCAATATGTCTACATGTAGTTACTCTACTTACTTATTCACTAATACTATTGTTGGCAAAACTCCAACTAGGCATTACTTTCAAAACAATACAGTAGTCTGCATTACTTACCAACTTGCGATGTCTAAAGTTGCAACTCTAAAAGTTTACGTCTTTAGTTCAGAAGTTACGTGATAGTATATGTGTATATAATCATACAGCTTGAAAAGGAGATTCAGTGTATTTACTGAAATTTTGTTCATCATCATCGTCTTCCAGGCGTTAACCACGAGGTTGGAATTCGCTCGGAAGCCTATCTCAAATGTGAAACTTTTGTTATTACCATAAAAATATTTTCCACGACCAATAGGTACAGTACGATACACAGATATAAATAAATATACATAGATCACGCAAATGCATCTACTTCGCGTGTCGGAACTCGGAGTAGGTCTCCGAGTTGGCCGTCGCTACTGACATTCCGTGCGCGTCTGTTGTGGTAACCGGTTGTCCGTGAAAATTAAGAGAATGCCTTTTTACATGGTATTAAAGTGCAATAGCCCAAAAATTGGAAGCACCCAAACCCAAGGACATTTTTCCTGTCACACGTAAGTTGTTTTCAAATTATATTATGCGTTTATTCATTTTAAATCAATTTTTTTAGTATTCCGAGGTGTTATTCCAAGACTGTACCTAAGTAACAATAGATTATCGGTAAGTAAATTATGTTCACATTACATTGCCGCGTTTGCTTTGAGCGTTTAATCTGACGTTGTGTGTTAAGAGACGATGAATATCAGAATAAGCGATACTGTCGCGCATCGCTTGGAGTTCGTGGTACAAGGGAACTTATCATTCGTCTGTCAAATCTAGCAACTAGTGTTGTTCGTTCTACAACATTATTTCGATGATCGATTTTAATCGATATCGGACAGACGAATGATATTTACCATTTTAAAAACGCGAATTTAGTAGTTTTTGATACAAACAAGCTCGAAATATGTCCTAATTTTACACGATAGCTTTAAAAATGGAGGGTAGAGAGTTCATGTATGTGACATGTTTATCCTTTGAACGTATAATACGTTTATAAATTTCTATTGTGCTTAAGAAACACTTACTTTTATTTAGTTTCCCACATGATCCTATCACAAAAGAAAAATGGATTGCGGCCACGGGACGGCAATACTGGTCCCCGACTAAGCATAGTACTATTTAAGTAAGTAAGCATCTCCATTTCAGCTTGGTCCAATAATGATTCTCATAAAATCTTGTCAACTATATAAAATCAAGTACAATAATATTGCTTTGCTATTCAGCACGTTATTATACCGCGGAATAGCAAAGCAATATTATTGTACTTGATATTATGGACTTCCGCAAAGTAACGCCTGATTCCATTAATTAACTATGTAAAAATTTTCAAAATTTAAAACAATGAGAGATATGGAGGTAGAAAACTTAAAAATTTACAAGTTTCAACCATTCAACCAAAACAAAGCGAGGTCTACAGCTCACAGAGATAATGGTCTTACTAGTTTTATTTTTAAAATGTATTTCCAATATCCTTTATTTAATAATTATATTTAATATCATTCGTCTGTCTACATCATTCGTCTGTCTGTATCATTCGTCTGTCAGAAAATCGATGTCATTCATGTGAATCGATTAGTGCCGCCTTTGAATCGATTTTGTGCGGACAACGGGGAATTAACATCACTAATTCGCCCTTGTGACGTCACAGTAGGTAGAAAAAAGTGACACGGTTGGTTTTCATACAGATTGAGGTGTTTAAGTTATCTATGTATATTTAAATCTGTGGTACGATATATGATACGATACTATCAATTACATTCAAATTAAGATGCTTATAAAGAAGACTAATAAGATTAAACAGTAATTTAATTAAGCTCTATCAAAAGAACTGTACTAATTTTATAACGTCATGTTACTTATAATCTAACAATTAAATTGCGTTACATGTAAAAAAAAGTTGAAAAAACGCTAAGCAAACATGATTTTAATAACCTCACGTCCCCTCTCACACTTTGTCTTTTCGTCACGCCCAAATACGAATAAAAAATCCATTACGGCCCACCCGTGTGTCCCGGCGACTAAATGATGGCGCAGCGAGAGCGCACTCAGCTAAGACGGACGACACAACTCGCTACATTTCAGCGTCCTCCGCTGAACTTATGCAAGTTGACATACTCGCCTGTAATTTTATGCGACACTTGACTCTGTCATGCTCGCGTTAAGGACGCTGGGAATTTGAAATTTCAGCGCAACGGAAACGTGAGAAGAGGGGAGTGGACTGAATATTTGCCGGTTAATATATGTTTATGCACAAGTGTGTTTATTATCATTAAACATGAATTATTTACTTCTTAAAGGGATAGGTTTATCTTTGTACAAATCATTATTCTCATAGCATTCGTCCCAGCTTTAGTGCCACACTTGAGCCTGGATTCCCTCGGCAACGTAGTCCCAGTTTTTACGAAAGCGACTGATTTGCCTTTGTACAAATGATGTGATTTGTACTGTTGCGTGTTTCTTTTGTTGTACAGCGACGCTATCAAATGGCTGACTGCTTTTAATTTTTATTTATAGTTGTTTTTGTTTCTATTTACTATGTACGCCATACGATTAAATTGCTTATCCGACTCAAGAGAAAAAATTGGTTCTTAAAATAATATATGTAGAAGTTTAAAAGTGCATTTTTATTGATAGTCTACAGTCTACACTATGATTCTAACGTGTGCCAAGAGGTTAAACAGATTTATTTTAATTCGCGTAACTTTTGGATATTTTGTAATTACAGAGTTACTTAGTTGCAATTCTATAACAACTCTATAGCCATTCTGTGTAGTGTTTGTGTGTACAAATAAAATTAAATAACTTTGCTGTATTCTGTGGCCCAATTAGACTTAATAAATTACATGGTAACGTGGCGTTTTTGACCTTACTCCGTCGCTTCGTTTTCCTAACAATGTCTCAAAATTCCAATTTTTCTTTAGAACATTAATTAATAAAAATCCCATATCCACGGACCACATTAAACCAATTTTTTCTTGGACGTATTTCGAGGTACAGCTCTGCTCGAGTGATCGATAAACATATCTCATATACAGTACCTACAGCATTTATGCACTTGCGGTAGTAATAAATAGCAATTTATCTACTCGTGTGTGCTGATCTTTGCTGTATGGTTCACGCTTTTAAGAATATTTATTTTTTCGACTACCGCCATTTTTCTCAGTAACAAATTGTGTGGTTAGAAATTTAAATTTATGGTTAGATTGCTATACTATCCTTATTGCTAGATCCGGGAATATGGCAGCTTTTAATAGGTGGAGGTCAGAGTGACACACTAGCAAAATTTTAGAATTGGAAAATAATATACCAAAATAGCCTATGTTTTAACAGTAGAACAAAAAAGATTGCATATTATTACGGAAACAAAAACAGTGGGCGACAAACTGTGAATTACACTAGCCTTTTCCCGCGGCTTCGCCCGCGTACTATAAGTAAGTACTCAAAAAGGATACGACTTTGTGACCACATTTGTCCCTTTTAGGGGTTGAATTTTCAAAAAACCTTAAACACGTGTTTACTCATTTATCGTTAGGAATACTCCTGTGAAGTTTCGAATAAAATAGTCTAACAAATCTTGATTCGCCATACAAACTTTGATCCCCCATCTTACCCCCTTAGGGGGTGGATATTGAGAAATCCTTTCTTAGTGCATCCGTAGACCTTATAAGGAACTTACGTGCCAAATTTGGAATCTCTAGAACCAGCGGTTTTGGCTGTGCGTTGATATGTCAGTCAGTCAGTCAGTCAATCAGTCAGTCAGTCAGTCAGTCAGTCAGTCAGTTTCTTCTTTTATATATTTAGATAGTTTTTATTGAAAGTTACTTCCATTATTTTTTTCAATTTTTTTGGACCCACGGTTCAAAAATTAGATGGAGGAGACGCCGTTTCTTGAACTTTCAGATCTAATATTTACGAAACTATCATGTTCATCCAAAAAATGTATTACGAGACCTCTATTCTTTTTGAAAGACCTATTCAATAATACCCAACACAATAGGGTTGGAGCGAAAAAAAATTCACCCCCCATTTTATGTGTACCCCTTGGAAGAATAATAAGTAAGGAAGCGTAATCAACGCTCAAAATGTGCTCCACTTTCCTGGTGCCAAAGTGGGCGGAGCTTGTGACAGCGGTTCCCTAATGTCATGTCAAACATTTTGAAATTGTCATGTCGTCAAAATATTAGTTTTTTCGGTCTATGAAATTTCGATAATATATCGGTATTAAAATGCCGGCTTGTGCCGTGAATTGGTGCAGGAGCCACACAGGCGCCAAAGATGGTGATATTTCTTTTCATCGATAAGTAAATCAGGCATAGATATTCTCATACATTACGGACTTGGTAGATGTTATGCAATATAAGTTTTGGAAAAGTAAACATAACTCATTTTTAGGAAAAGTATAATGAATATTCATTTATAAGTATTACCTAGTAGTAATAAATCGACAAAACAAAACCCTTCGAATTAGTACCTACTATACTTACTCTGGTAAAATCATACCATTCTGGCCGTGCCATTTCTAGTACAACTGGCTAATAGGTATGACTCTTATTTTTCATTAATGATGATTGCTATAACTTCATAGCATAGTCTTTAATTATCAAATCTAGAGCAGAGCCCGACTGGGGCACTACCTCTACCTTACAGAAAACCACAGCAAATTAGCACGAAACCCTACTCATAGTGTTGTGTTCCTGCCGGTGAGTAAGGTTGCCAGAGAGCTCAGAGTATGCAGTGTGTTGACGACGGGGGATCCTCTTGTCCCTTTAGCTGTTAACACAGTGAATCCTCTTTTATATGAAGGCGTCGGCAAAGCACATGAGACACCTCTGGAGTTACAGGCGTCCATAGGCTACGGTAGCTGCTTACCAGTATTATAAAATAATGGATACAAAATGTAAATTTATCTTTGTATTTCCCTAAGCCTGCTAAAATAAATAGTACCTACACATAAACGAACTCATCCGTTATTTATTTAGTTCTAAAAAACGAGGAAGTAAAGAGAATTTTAACTATTTATATTGAAGGTATGCTATTATTTTCTAGTCTGGTCATAAATAAAGTTCAAAAATAATCGTTTTTCTTTTGCCATAATCAACCTTAATTGCTTAACATTATGTTGCTTGAGACCAAGAGGGTCTCGCTATGTAACGGATTTATAAAATTTTAAAAAAATTATGTTAATTTATGCTTATTTTGTAGTATGTAAGTCCCTATATTGTAATTAAGCACTTTAATTAAATAAATGAAAGATGAATAGAAGGCTTTCATATTCCTTATTCCAAGAACGATAAAATTTACGCATATTACATAAGTAATGAAAAATGCACTAAAAATAAATTGTTAATTGATTGCATTAAGTACTATTTATTACGTGAACACATCCACGTCAAACTAAGGCGTATTTATTATACGTTAACTTGACATTTTCAGTCATTTGATTTGAGTGTCTCCTGTCCAATTAAACTTCATTGTCAAATTGATTTTGACCACTCACAACACGGCAACTTTTCTTATTGGTGAAATGGCATGAAACCTTTGCAGAATTAAGGTTAACACAAAAAAATATGCTTAAAGAATGAGTACTTGTTTGGTTAACAAGACATAAGACATTTTAGTTTTGTAAACATGAAAATGGGTCGTGTTTTCACATGAACTTTGCTTGCCTTTACTCGTCTTGATATTATATGTCGATGGTGTACCCTAATAAAAATATTCTTTTAGTTTTGATTATATTACTGTGGTGGCGTGATTAATGCACATACTGATACCAAATTTCAGCTTTCTAGTGCGAACGGTCACTGAGCTAGACCGCGGACAGACGGACAGACAGACGGACGGACATGGCGAAACTATAAGGGTTCCTAGTTGACTACGGAACCCTAAAAAGAGATAAATAGTTGTTAATGTAACTGTAAGGCCTGCTTTATCTACACACATATGTATTAAAAATCTTAAAAGACGTGTTCGGAAACCATTAGAATGACCGCCATGGCACTTGGGGGGGGGGGTGGGCGTGCCGGCACGGAGGGCGTTCTCTGCGGGGTTCATTACGTTACCGTAGGTAATGAATTTTCATACGTTTTTATCACACTGTCACAGATAATACACTGATGTTACGTTACTGGTTGCAATAATGGTGGTAATTACATTACATACGGTTTCCGAACGCGGAATAGAGGATTTCTGATATTGGTGTAGATTAAGATATACACATTACAATGCACTAATGAACGTCAGAGAAAAAAAAAATACGTGAGTGTGACACTCGGTTGGAACGAAGTTATGTTACTTTATTTCATTTTAGACTTTTTCGTAATTTTTCTTGTTTTAATTTTTATTGTATTTTTTGGATATTTTTGGAATTTTTTAAATTTATGAAATTGAAAATTTTTTCAAATTATTTTTTTTTAATTTTTTTTTTCATTTTTGAAATATTTGAATTATGCGTAATTTTTAAATTTTTGATACTTTTGAAATTTTAGAAATTTAATTTTTTTTTTGAAAATTTTGAAATTTTTGAAATTTTGACATTTTCGACATTTTTGACATTTTTTTCTTTTAGGTTCTCGACTTTTATCACTTTGTCACTCTTCACTTTCACTTTTCACTACACTTCACCTCACTTCACTTTATTCTATTTTATATTTTTTTATTTCATTCCATTTTACATGTTTCTCAATCGTATGGGTGTCGCGTTTTCGTGACGTGACGCTTTTTCGTGACGGTCACGTGACTTTTTTTCGCCTAGCCCCCATCCGCGAACCGTCCGATAAGGAACTTCGTTCCAAAACTACCACCGGTTCTAACCCTACACCTCTGGCCCGAGAAGTATTATGAGTATTATGACCGAAAAGAAACTCGACGCGACTTATTTTTTTCAAAAGTTTCAAAACAGTAATACATTATTAGATCTAAGGCTTAACACGCACTGCGGTTTTTAGGGCTCCGTAGGTCCCTCGAAAGGAAAAAACGGAACCCCTATAGGATCACTTTGTTGTCCGTCCGTCCGTCCGTCCGTCCGTCTGTCAAGACCCTTTTTCTCAGGAACGCGAGGAGGTATCAAGCTGAAATTTATATCAAATATACAGGTCTACTGTTTCTTGGAGCTGTGAAAAAATTAAACTTCTAAGCCAACGCAATCAAAAGATACAGCCGTTTATGCAGCAAATTTCAAAACCTACAGGGTACTTCCTGTCAACTCAGAATCTTGAAATTTGGTACGAAGCAACGTCCTACAAAGCACAGATAAAGGAAAAATTGCGAAAACCGTATTTTTTTAGTTACATCATGTAATAAAAATATTTTTAATAATTTTAAAGTTACTACCCCTATATACCTACAGGTTTGTACGGAACCCTCGGTGCGCGAGTCCGACTCGCACTTGGCCGGTTTTTTTCTTGCGGTATCAGTCTTGCGGTTTTTTACACTTGACACCGTACTTCTTGCAAATGCGTGCGCTTATAAAGAATGCCGTACCTACTGCCGTACGTTGCATTTTTTGCGGTTGCGGACCGGCTTTTTAAAAACCGCAGTGCGTGGTAAGCCTTAAAAATACAAAATAATGCGTAGTTCTTCAAGAAGACATATCAAACCAGCTTGAGAGACAGATAATGTACCTATTGTTTAATTATAAGGAAAAATAAATCCTAATCTGACTGCTTCACAAAACGTTTGATATGTTTTCCTACCTAAACGGTGTCCTATAAATGTTAGATGTTTTTGTAGTAGTTTCTGGTTTGGGCCATGCATCTTTGTCCGTCATATATAGTCCTCGAACCTGCAATAACCTTTTGACATAAATGACATTTTCAAATAAATCTTAAGAGCGGGTAAAGGTAAATTTAAAGCATCGACGGTCAAATTGTTCTAAATATGGACACCTTGACCAAAAAATTTCAAACTATTTCAATACCAAATTTCATCTAAATACGTACAGCGGTAATTGGTTGTTTCTTCTCCATGTAAACCTCCACCCCTTTTGCATCCGCTCCTATTTCCTTTTCCAGAGCTCAAATTATCTCCATACCAAATTTTATCTAAATCGATTCTGCGGTTAATAATGCCCTATACAAATTTCCAACTTCCTTTTCACCCCTTTAGGGTTGATTTTCGGGGTGAAAACTATCCTTTCTTCTTTCTTGACACCCATACTATCTGTATACCAAATTTCATCTTTATCAGTTCAGCGGTAAAAAAATCCTCATACCAACTTCCAACCCCCTTTTCACCCCCACAAGGGTTTAATTTCGGGATGAAAACTTTTCTGTCGTTTCTCGGGACTCGAATTATGTCCATACTAATTTCTATTAAAAATTCTCCATACAAACTTTCAACCCCCTTTTCACCCCCTCCAGGGTTGATTTTCGGGATTAAAACTGTCTATTATCCTTTTCCGAAACTCAAACTATCTCTATACAAAATTTCATAAAAATCCGTTCAGCCGTTTTCACGTGATGCGCGGTCAAATAAACAGACAAACAGACAAAAAATCTAAAAATTGTTGGAACGTGTTCTGTTATCGATTCTAAGTATCCACAGCCAACTTTTTTTCAAATATATTCCATGTACAGACTTTCGACCCTCTTCAGCGTTATTATATGTATAGATACAAGTCGTTTGGCACTACTTTCCCCCAACAGAAACTTTTAGCAATGATATAATCTAATTATGTATATCATTTCTCATAACATTGCATCAAACTCAGAACTCTAGAATGCTTAGAAAAAATGGAAAAGTAAAAAAATCCACTGCCTCAGGCGAGACTCGAACTCGCGACTCTGGGATACATGCCCATCGCTCTGACCAACTGAGCTACTGAGACACACCTGATGGCTGCGAATTTCTCCACTATATCCCATATGCGTCTTAGGGGGACGCCTAGCGACATCTGCCGAAGAAGTCTTACACTTCTCAACCGGCCATCGGAGTCCCAAGTTGTATTGAGAATTCACCGATAACAATGCGTTACCCCATACTACAATTAATTTTGTATTAAGCAGAACGTCTGCTAACGATACCTCAATGCTTAGAAAAAATGGAAAAGTAGAAAAATCCACCGCCTCAGGCGAGACTCGAACTCGCGACTCTGGGATACATGCCCATCGCTCTGACCAACTGAGCTACTGAGACACACCTGATGGCTGCGAATTTCTCCACTATATCCCATATGCGTCTTAGGGGGATGCCTAGCGACATCTGCCGAAGAAGTCTTACACTTCTCAACCGGCCATCTCGGAGTCCCAAGTTGTATCGTTAGCAGACGTTCTGCATAATACAAAATTAAGTGTCAGAACTCTAGGATTTGATTTTTTTTGAAGTATTGCCAGATGTCCATATAAGCATAGTATAGCAAATTGAATATAGGGGGTTCGTTTCTCTCATTCTTGTGTCATGTCATATCTAACGTGGCTAGCTCTCCGTGTCCGTCGGGCTTTACCCTTTCTCACTTATTTTGTGTGAAAATATTAGGAAAAAAAGCATAACTTCTACATTTTTTAAAGTTACACATTTTCTAGTACGTCGTAGGTCTCTAAAAATAACTATACGTACTATAATTTGTAAAGGCGTTAACGGTTTGTCCCGCAGTAACTCCTGGTTAAAGTCGGGTTAACTGCCGCACCGTATAGACCGTATAGACGGGCCGTTGTCGCCTTTATCGCCAATCTTGTTGTTAGTTTAGCTATTAGGAAGTGAATGGCATGTTTACAGAGTTTACCGTTTTACTGGCCCTTGCGTGGAGGGCTGATTACGATCCGAAGGCAAGTGTTAACAGAAAATCTAAGCGCAACTCGAGATATGTATTCATTAAGTGACTAATAAATTTTCACTTTAGAGGCTCAAAAAACGTACTTTGTTTCGAGAAAACAGTAACTATAAGTACAGTTTTGTTCGCTGTAAAAAACTATTGAGAAAAAGCTAGGTTATTTCTCGTAGCTTACCATATTTATTATGTCACAGTGTACCTTAATAAGTTTTGCTCAGTTTGGTTTCAGCTTAAAATATTTACTTTAGACGCTCTTAAACCCCAAACGTACAATTGTTCACATTATTTTGGATTGATAATTAAAACAAACATTTCGTTGTTTTTAAACTTGTTCGTTTCAATATTGTTTTAATTTTGTTTAACGTGTACAGAAGCCAGAGTAGCCAGACATGCCGACAATTTAATCGCCACATGACGCATGAGTATGAACTATGAAAATGCCATTTTCGAGCATTTGAGCAAACAGTCTGTTTTTGCTGTCTTCCGCCATGCGTATAGATTAAGGTTTTTATTTTTTTATACCACAACGGTGGCAAACAAGCATAGAGCCTACCTGACGGTAAGCAGTTACCGCTGCCTATGGACGCCTGTAACTCCAGAGGATTCACATGCACGTGATGTGTAAATTGTATTACTCTCTATATTGTTAAAAATCAACACGCTGTAGTGTTATAAATACTAATCTGGATTTTGTTGGATAATATTAACTTGAGATAGGGTTCATAATCAGACAATCGTTTACTGTACCATAGTGACAGCCGACATCTACAACTTTAATCGATGACAGTAAGCGTAGACCTAGCAGCTTTCTTTTATTTTGACTTTTATTAACTTTTATTTAGTTTGTTCCGGTATATGTATATACTTCAAATTTGGTATACTTCCGTAATTTACATGACAATGGTATCTACTAAATCATAAATAAATCTTTTTTTATTTATTTAATAAAAGTATACCCAAAAAATGTTTTGGGAGTTAATTGTTCTTTATCTGTTTCGTTTGTTAGTATATCTCGGGAAACCTTAAACATTGAATGTTATTCGTTCTAGATGAGAAAGTGAAAAATAAATGCAGAAATCCATTTATCCAATAATTAACAACATACAAATTAAAACATAATATAGATTTAAAAAATATAAAAATAAAACAAAGCTAAAGCCTGACCAGAAATATATGATCATGCGCCATGTTGCGGAATTTCATTGGATCTTATTACTATTTCTTGCACTGGCAATAATTTTAATGGCAGGTAGATATGCGTGTGTGAGTGCATATGATAGACTGTCACTTTTGTCAGTGTCATTGTCGCGGTTTATTTGAATAGGTAATAATTCTTTCAAAAATATAAAAATAAAACTGAGCTACAAAAGTACACATACCAAATTATTAACCCTTAGCCAAATAACCCACCCCGCGTTATTTCAGGGGCAAAGGTGCCCAATATGCTCACCGCGTTTCCATGCTGAACCGCAATGGAATGACCCGGAGCGAGGATCAAGGTCTCGCTCCCGCAACAATGCATGACTCCTGACCTCCATAAAAAATGTCCGTGCCTCTGAGTTCCATCAACCAGTAATGCAAAAATAGATTTTACATAGTTATCAATGTAATACTGGTAACAACAGAAGGTCTTATCGCTACAAGCGATCTCTTCGACAGTCTAGGGTAGCAGGAGAAAAAAAAACTAAAGTTACAAAAACCCATTTTTTACGTTTATAAGCACTACCCTATAATGCTTTAAAAAGAAGAGGAAAGTTCAGATTACAGTTTCGGTTAGGTTTGTATAGAGTTGAATATATGTACGTATTTATAAATTTAATTGCTTCTTAACACGATTTTGTATCGATCATACCTCGGCATAACCCTGATCGCACAAAACACGGAACTATGCGTTACGGTTTCACGATTTAAAAACCTTCCCTCAATGATCGCAAAACTTTTCACTTCTCCGCATAAACCCATACCCACAACGCATACCGGTTTGTTCCAACAGCTTACCTAGCATTTGCTTCGCTTAAACTAACCGCAAAGCATCTGCTCACATGAAATATCTATCTAGCTCGTGGAAGAATAATAAGTAAGGAAGCGTAATCAACGCTCAAAATATGTTCCACTTTTCTGGTGCCAAAGTGGGCGGAGCTTGTGACAGCGGTGCCCTAATGTCATGTCAAACATTTTGAAATTGTCATGTCGTCAAAACATTAGTTTTTTCGGTCCATGAAATTTCGGTAATATATCGGTATTAAAATGCCGGCTTGTGCCGTGCATTGATGCAAGAGCCACACTGGCGCCAAGGATGGTGATATTTCTTTTCATCGGTAAGTAAATCACGCATAGATATTCTCATACATTACGGACTTGGTCGAAATTATGCAATATAAGTTTTGGAAAAGTAAACATAACTCATTTGAGGAAAAGTATGTTCATTTATAAGTATTACCTAGTAGTAATAGCAGTTAGGTTTCCGTTGTTAACAAATAATCTTTTCAGTTTGTTTTTTTCGATATACAGTATGCCATTTCTAGTACAACTGACTAATAGGTATGACTCTTATTGTTCATTAATAATGAATGCTATAACTTCATAGCATAGTCTTTAATTATCAAATCTAGAGCAGAGCCCGACTGGGTAACTACCTCTACCTTACAGAAAACCACAGCCAGTTAGCACTAGACCCTACTCATAGTGTTGTGTGAGTAAGGTTGCCAGAGAGCTCAGAGGATGCAGTGTGTTGACGAGGGGGATCCTCTTGTTCCTTCAGCTGTCAACACAGTGAATCCTCTTTTATATGAAAGCGTCGGTGTCCATAGGCTACGGTAACTGCTTACCATCAGGTGAGCCGTATGCCTGTTTGCTACCGTTGTGGTATAAAACAATGGATACAAAATGTAAATTTATCTTTGTATTTCCCTAAGCCTGCTAAAATAAATAGTACTTACACATAAACGAACTCATCCGTTACTTTTTTAGTTCTAAAAAACCGGCCAAGAGCGTGTCGGGCCACGCTCAGTGTAGGGTTCCGTAGTTTTCCGTCCGTCACAGTAAGTGTCCCCACTTAAGAGTTAATAACACCGCCATGTAGGATATGATATGAGAGTTCCACGTACGGCGACATCTATCGGCAAATTAAGTATACTATTGCGCGCGAGCTTAAAGTATGGAAGATGATTTTTATGGAATAATTCTTTATTGCGTGAACCGATTTTCACCGTTTTTATTTTATTTGAAAGCACGTCATTTCATTGTAATTTTGTAGAAATTACAGGTACAATAAACACCTGCTTATACGGTTAAATTACAAACTTAGTTCAGAAATTATTTTGTAATTTTTTTTCAAAAACTATTCATCCTATCAAGTTCAAAATAATTTTTCTAGAAAGTTTTTATAAAGTTCTACTTTTGAGATTTTTTTCATATTTTTAAAACTTATGGTTCAAAAGTTAGAGGGGGAGGGGACGCATATTTTTTTACTTCTGGAGCGATTATTTCCGAAACTATTTACATTATCGAAAAATGATTTTAGTAAACCCCTATTCATTTTAAATACCTATCCAACGATATATCACACGTTAGGGTTGAAATGAAAAAAAAATCACTCCCCACTTTACGTATAGGGGAGGTACCCTAATAAAAAAAAAATCCACTTTTTATTTTACCACTTTGTCGGCGTGATTGATGTACATATTAGTACCAAATTTCAGCTTTCTAGTGCTAACGGTCACTGAGATTATCCGCGGACGGACGGACGGACGGACGGACGGACGGACGGACGGACGGACGGGCAGACATGGCGAAACTATAAGGGTTCCTAGTTGACTACGGAACCCTAAAAACGAGGAAGCAAAGAGAATTTTAACTATTTATATTGAAGATATGCTATTATTTTCTAGTCTGGTCATAAATAAAGTTCAAAAAAAATCGTTTTTTTTTTTGCCATAATCAACCTTAATTGCTTAACATTATGTTGCTTGAGACCAAAAGGGTCTCGCTAATGTAACGGATTTATAAAATTGTAAAAAAGTTCAAAATCTTGACTATTTTATGTTAATTTATGCTTATTTTGTAGTATGTAAGTCCCTATAATATAATTAAGCACTTTTATTAAATAAATGAAAGATGGTGCTGGGCTTTTATATTATTCCTTATTCCAAGAACGATTAAATTTACGTATATTACATAAGTAATGAAAAATGCACTAAAAAATAAATTGTTAATTGGTTGCATATTATTTATTACGTGAACACATCCACGTCAAACTTAGGCGTATTTATTATACGTTAACTTGACATTTCAGTTATTTCATTTGAGTATCTCCTGTCCAATTAAACTTCATTGTCAAATTGATTTTGACCACTCACAACACGGCAACTTTTCTTATTGGTGAAATGGCATGAAACCTTTGCGGAATTAAGGTTAACACAAAAAAATATGCTTAAAGAATGAGTACTTGATTGGTTAATAAGACATAAGACATTTTAGTTTTGTAAACGTGAAAATGGGTCGTGTTTTCACATGAACTTTGCTTGCCTTTACTCGTCTTGATATTATATGTCGATGATCTAGCTATACATATAATAAAGCTGAAGAGAGTCGAAAGTCTATACTACATGGAAGATAATCGAGAAAAAGTTGGCTGGGGATACTTAGAATCGATAACAGAACACGTTCCAACAATTTTTAGAATTTTTGTCTGTTTATCTGTTTGTCTGTTTATTTGACCGCGCATCACGTGAAAACGGCTAAACGGATTTTGATGAAATTTTGTATAAAGATAGTTTGAGTCCCGGGAAAGGATAATATATAGTTTTAATCCTGAAAATCAACCATGGTGGGGGTGAAAATGGGGTTGAAAGTTTGTATGGAGAATTTTTAACCGCTGAAACGATTTAGATAGAAGTGAGTATGGAGATAATTTGAGTCTCGAGAAACGTCATAGGATAGTTTTCAAACCCTTGTGGGGGTGAAAGGGGGGTTGGACGTTGGTATGAGAATTTTTTTACCGCTGAACTGATTTAGATGAAAATTGGTATAGAGATAGTATGGGTCTCGAGAAAGGACAAAGGATTGTTTCGTCTTCAAAAAAGCCCCCCCCCCCCCCCCCCGCCCAATCTTACTTTAGAACCGTAGGTCCAAAAAAATAGAAAAAAAATAATGGAAGTGAAGCCTGAAAGGTACTTTCAATAAAAACTATCTATCTATACATATATATACATATAATAAAGCTGAAGAGGGTCGACAGTCTGTACATGGAAGATAATCGAAAAAAAAATTGGCTAGGGATACTTAGAATCGACAACAGAACACGTTCCAACAATTTTTAGAATTTTTGTCTGTTTGTCTGTTTATCTGTTTATTTGACCGCGCATCACGTGAAAACGGCTGAACGGATTTTGATGAAATTTTGTATAGAGATAGTTTGAGTCCCGGGAAAGGATAATAGATGAAAATGAAAATGAAAATGAAAAATATTTTATTTCCTTAAATTTGTTTGACATAATGACATCTAGGTGGAAACTTCCTATTAAGTAAAAAATACCTGTATCAGGAAGCTTCGCTCCTCCATAACAAAAAGTCATACATGGTTTAAAGTAAAATAATCAGCAAGGCGTTTTTATACAATACTAAATTAAATTAGATTCTAGATGGTATTGTGTGTGTGTGTGTGTGTGTGTGTGTGTGTGTGTGTGCGTGTGTCGTGTATGTTTTATTTAAACATATCATGATTATTAACTATAGTTATAAACTGTACTGTCGCTCATTAGCGATAAGACCGCCTGTTGTTACCTCTACCTAAATTTATCTAATTGTAAAATTTGTGCTTGTAACTGTATGAGGTGTGCAATAAAGAGTATTTATTATTATTATTATTATTATGTATTAGCTTTAGCTCGGTATAGGAGTTTTTCTGTTTCCTCATAAGTGAGACTATGTAACCAGTTAGTTATAGTTGTTTTACACTTATACTCGTAATATTGCAGTGGGTAAATATTTATTTTATCATTTATTTCATTGTACATAAATGCCGATTGTGCTGAAAATTGACGTTTAGCAAACATAGATAGTTCTGATCCCGAAAATCAACCCTGGTGGGGGTGAAAAAGGGGTTGAAAGTTTGTATGGAGAATTTTTAACCGCTGAAACGATTTAGATAGAAATTAGTATGGAGATAATTTGAGTCCCTAGAAACGTCATAGGATAGTTTTCAAACCCTTGTGGGGGTGAAAAGGGGGTTGGAATTTGGTATCAGGATTTTTTTACCGCTGAACTGATTTAGATGAAATTTGGTATAGAGATAGTATGGGTCTCGAGAAAGGACAAAGGATAGTTTCATCTTTAAAAAAGGGCGCCCCCCATCTTACTTTTGAACCGTAAGTCCAAAAAATTTGAAAAAAAAATGGAAGTGAAGCCTGAAAGGTAATTTCAATAAAAACTATATTTAATAAAATCGGTTTAGCTGTTTTTGAGTAGTCAGTCAAAAAAGCATAGTGAAAGGACTTAAGTGCCGGACAGTAGAATTACACAACACCAAACTATTAACCCACCACGCAATTATTAGTTTATGACGGAAGCGCCGCGCCGCCAAATATCCCTTAATAAATGACCTTTTGAACGGATGTTTTTTAACAGGGCGGCAATTACGGAACCCTACACTGAACATGGCCCGACCTGCTCTTGGCCGGTTTTTTATGCATTCTTATCAGGATTACTAATTCCAATTGTCAAGCAAATCCCCGTCCAGGTATAGGTAGGCTATAAACATTCAACCTCTAAAGACACTACACTCGATTAAGTTAATTTTGCACCTGAAAGTTATGGCGCTACTTAGAAAGGAGGTGAGAACTTTTTCCCAAATATGTCCTAAGACTAACGAGTACCCTGTTTAACTAACAGATGGCGCTGAAATTAATACGTTGTGACATGAATAAGCCACTTAGGAAGGATTTTGCCAAATTAACTCTAAGTTTAGAAGTGTACGGATATCAACAAATTTAAATGAATTATTGACTTAATAGTACAACAAAATTAAACGACAATAAATTAATTGCCACACATTGCACATTGCATGTAAATACCCAGCCTCACAATTTTGATATCTATTCCCCTTTTCTCTAATGTTACTTCTAAATCTTCTAACTAATATTAGACCTAACTTCGTTCTTAGTATATTCGTTAATAAGTTGTTAGGTTATGATATGAAGTATGGATTTTTATGTGTATATTTCTTACCTAAGCGCGGTCCGATGGAGTGGAGGGGGGGGGGGGGGTTACATGGGACATTAAGCCCCCCCCCCCCAATAGTACACGTCAAATAGAAAAATTCATTCGTGACCCCTTCAAAAAATCATTTGTGCATTAGTGAACCACCCAATTGCATAGTCCCCCCCTCGACCTCCATTTTTAGGTTGCAACCGCGCCTGTTTTTGCCTTTTCATTCTTAGACTGATTTAACTGTAGGATCGATTTGGATGATATTTGCCATGGAAATGATATGAACAGGTACAGTCAAGGACGTATAAATACAAAAGTGGTACTGTATCGTCCGATATACACCTACGAAAAAACTCGAAACTCGAAACTCGAAAGAGTCGCGAGTTCAAGTCTCGCCTGAAGCAGTGGATTTTTTCTACTTTTCCATTTTTTCTAAGCATTGTACGAAAAAACTGTTGATTTTGGAGTGTACTTTTATTTAGTGGTAATTGTAAAATATTTTATCTGAACTACTGTCTGTCCTCTAGCGTATCCATCTGTCAATTTTACTTCAAGACCTTCAAGTTCCGCCTCCAGGGGGAGGGAGAGAAATTAGGGGTGAATTAGCCGCTTACTGACAAAGACCGAATTCCACGCGGGCGGAGCCGCGGGCACAGCTAGTACACTATATAGGCTGTGGTTTTAACCCTTAGCTACTCGTACCTATATTGATATTAATTTAAGGAAATCAAAAAAATGCAGATTAAATGTTGACATATTTTTAGACGAGATTTTTTTTGACATGGAGATTTTCGAAAGGAAATTAACGGTTATACTAAAGTGAATCTCTTTTGAACTGAATAGTTGTCATAGGGGACAACATTTATATATATAATTGCTGTGATATATAAAAGAAAACTACCTAGTTCCACAATCAAATAAAGCGTAATAAAACATCGACTTTCAGCATAAGACTGTGAAAAAAACAATGGGTACCAAATGGTAGGTGGTTCGAAAAACCTGCTAGATTGTGACATCGTCTTCGCTTGTCTTCCTGTGACTAAGAACGTAACGTCTCGTTTAAACCGACAAGACATAGTTTTACGCAATTTGAAATCTGGAGATCAGGGTCGGTGGTACAGTCACTGGTAATAGTATCTTCCTAAACGAGGCCGCAAAAATTTGTGACATGCTCCTATAAAGAGCTCCTTCATATAAGAGTGTGTCACATATTTTTGCGGCCTTCTTGCGTTTTTGCGTTCGGTTATGTTGATCCGGAAATAACCATGCTTGGTGTAGCTGGCCGTTATTCTACAGAGGCAATAACTCGCTATACGCTGGGATTTACAGCAGGACTTTCTCTCATACTCCCCCAACATAAATCGGGTGCTGTTAAATCGCTCCTGGGCAATTCTCACGGGGATTACCTCCCCTTTAAAATGTACTCAAGGAAATTTGGGGAATGCACTTCTTATTCGACTTAGTGAAATAACGGTTAAGGTAATCTCCGAAAAGTATTTTATGGTTGAATTATACTCAACTGGGGGCGGAGTACCTGTAGCGATATAAATGTCGGCTAGTAAAATAATTGCATTCTTGGTTTTTACTCACTTACATAGTCATTACCTAATTAATGCCATCATCAATTTATTCGTAAATACCAATGCTTTTTTAACATTACATTATATCGACTCATCCCCAAAACATGTATAGCTTGTACCTGAAGTAACTACTAAGCGATAATATAAATACTTATTGATAAATACATGCTTGAATACAACGAAAACATCAAAAAATCAATGCTATTTTCGGGATTCAAACCCAGCTCCTCCAGTTTCTACCAACTAGGCTAAAGACGACATTACATTGCGTATAGCTTATTGTTTTATTTGAAACTTTTAACGATGGTATGTATACCAACTTGGTTATAAACTAAGTACTTAGCTTTTAAAAAAAAATATTTATTCATAACAATAGATAATACACTCAGTCAAACACACCTTAACTAAAATCATTGCTACCGTTCGTTGTCGTTTCCGGTGCAAAAGTGCCCATAACGCTTGCAGCATTACCACGCTGGATAGCCATGGACAGTCTTTGCACCAGAAACGACTCGGAGCGGGGGTCCTCTCCCTTTTGCCGAAGTCGATGGCCTAAGTCTCGTACAAATTTTTTCGCGTCCGCTCCCCAACAACCCGCCGTTTCCACCGCGAAAGGGACAAAAACGTAACCCACGCCCAAGGGAGCGTACTTTTGCCGCTTCACTGCCGCCTGAGCCTCGGCTGCCGCTCCAGCCGCGCGCGTCGTGCGAACGATATGAGAGGCGGCGAAGGTGCTGACACACGTAGCGTCCCACACCAAGCACCGCCCCCTCTCCCATGGCACCAAGGTCAATCCATCAGGCCGTTTGCCATCCGTGCGACTAAGGCCCGGAGGCTCAAGCACGGACGGAACGCCAGCCGACCTGAGGGCCCTCTGGACTATGTCGTTGAGGGCATGGTGACGCGGATGCCTACCAGTGCATCGCCGGCAACTCAGAGCGTGATGGCCGTCAGCCCCCACCATGGTACCGCAAATGCATATATGTGGTTAACATACTTCGCAGCCCAGGCGGAGAGCAACGGACACCCGCAATGAGTCACCGTCGAGTAACAAAAATCTCTAAAAGTAGAAAACACTGCAGCAAACATTGATACTTTATCGCTAAAAACAAGCGCCTGCTATTGTGATATTTCTGATTGAAACTATTTAACGGCCTCCTAGCCTACTCGGTAGTGACCCTGCCTATGAAGCAGGGAGGTCCCCGGTTAAAATCCTGGTCAGGGCATTTATTTGTGTGTTTATGACGGGTATTTGTTCCTGAGTTATGGATGTTTTCCATGTATTTAAGTATTTATATGTATATATCTATTATATATATCGTCGCCTAGTAACCACAACATCAAGTCTTATTGAGCTTTCTTTGGGACTAGGTTGATTTGTGAAAGATTGTCCCATAATATTTAATATTTAATTTATTTCTCTTCTTCTCTTCACTCTTGTTTCATCATGTCTGAGGGTCGCGACAGCAATCGTCGGTAACTTTTTTCACGAAAACTTTCCATACGGTTCTATCTTCAGCTTTTCGCATAGATGTCTGCAGGTTTGCTTGGCAGGCTTCCTCCACCGCGTCGGTCCATCGGGTGGGTGATCTTCCACGGCATTTAATTTATTTAGAAGTGTTTAATGAAATTCAAAATATGGTATGAGCCAAAATACCTTTACACCATAGTATATGTACCTACTGTTTTAGTATAACTAATACGATATTTCAACTTGTTTGAAATTTCTGTTTCATTTATTAAGATGAACATACTCGTACAAAAGAGCAGCTTAATTCAACTCTCTTCTAAAATAAAGTAACACAAACAATAGCACTCAGCCAAACCAAATGCGCCTTGTTTTTGACAAAACCACTAGTGTTCAAAATGAATTGCGAAATAGATACAACAAAGGCTTGGCTGGATGCCCTAAAAACGAAGCGAATTTATTTTTGGTAAGCATTCTCTTTGACAGTGATTTTGTCTCGTACCAAAAATTACGATGTAATGGGTAATAGTCAAATATACTACGTGCCCGCGAGGAAACGGAAAGATTATAACAGTATATTCTAGATTGTATTTAGAGATAAAAATGTCATATAAGCTTTTTTGAAATTCGCCTAAATAGTTTCAGAGTTAATACCAATTTTTTTTTATTGTGTTTCAGTGCAAAACCCCGTTTTGATGGCAATGCAATGTCACCACTATGAGGCCTAGTCTAGACGTCCTTATTAATAAATAATAAATAAATAAATATTATAGGACAATCTTACACAAATCGACCTAGGCCCACAGTAAGCTCAATAAGGCTTGTGTTATGGGTACTAGACGACGATATATATAATAGATAAATATTGATAAATACTTAAATACATAGAAAACATCCATAACTCAGGAACAAATATCTGTGATAAACACACAAACAAATGCCCTGACCAGGATTCGAACCCGGGACCTCCTGCTTCGTAGGCAGGGTCACTACCGACTGGGCTAGGAGGCCGTTAAAAATCCTTCCGTCCTTATTGACAGATATCAAAGTGACAAGGAACACTTTGATATAGATTAAAAAAGCCGAAAAAAAATAATAATTTTTTTTGGCGGAATTCACCTAAACTTGTATAATGTTTTTTCCTTCTTATGAAGTTATGACCTCAGGAATGCGTGGTTAATTTTTTTCCATTTCCTCGCGGGCACCGTGCATAGACGTAGACCAGCAGGCTTATGATGGTCACTGACAGCGGATAACTTGATAAAATGATAAACTGACAAGTTATCAAGTTATCAGCTGATAGCCAAATAACATGAAAATATGTCAAGTTGTCGGCTAGTTGCCGACATGGTTCAGTAGTGTGTGTGTACCACAGTGTATACGATTGTCTACGACTAGCTTTTTAAAACCCATAAAATAGGTTAAGACTTTAAGGAGTACTAACTTCTTTTAGATAGTCTAGTCCATGTGTCATACTCTAAAAAGTAATGCTTTAATCTTTAATATGTATAAAAAACCGGCCAAGTGCGTGTCGGACCACGCATAATGGAGGGGAAGAAGTTTTTTGAAGATAACTCAAAAATGGCTAAACCGATAATGTTCAAAATAATATGTTGTGAACACAAATCATTTGATGTTTACAACACAGTGAAGAAATATGTTTCCTTTGTATATGACATCTAAATAAGTTTATAAGAAATACATTGTAGGAATACCGAACCTAATTCCAACAAACCCTAGTTTCCCGTCAGGGTTGAAAGGTCTGTATCTTTCGTAAAAACTGGTGTGCGTGCCAAATCTTAGGATTAGGTTCTGCAGCAGACCCCGAGCTCCGAGAAAAACGTGCGGCCGAGATAATACGATCAATGCACGGTATAGCCATGGGTTTATCATTTTAAACTGGAGTATTACCCTTCGGTCACAAAGCGAGGCCGAAAGAGAGGGTTATCATGGGGACTGTGTCTCGTTTTGACTAAGGAGGTAATGACGTCATCAGATAATCAAAATGTCAATATGTGTCAAATGTGACAATTTTGTAACAAGTGTGAGTGAGATACCGCCCCCTACATTATGCTCTCTATAAGACCGTGTTTACTACTTATTTCTAGTCACAGTAGTCACCTATGAACGACTGTTGTGCTCGGTAATGAGGTTCAACTGTGGTTAGGGAAATATAGTAATGCCCGGTTTGTCTCTTGGTCCGTAGGTTAAGCACGCTTAGGGTTCAGCAACCGGAGTCGTCATTGACAGGCCTTCCCCTCTGCCGAAAACATATGACCACTGGTCATACACATGTATGGACTGACGTTAATCTGACGTAGCTATGTGTACGTTACGTACTAATATCCATACATTTGACGTTCCCCCCCCCCGCAAAAATTGGCAGACTTTTTTTGTATGGGAAATGACAGACATGGCTACTCCATCCGGGTTGAATTCTCTAAGGTTTAGCGCGATTGCTTTCGTACTTGTCAATAATGACAAAAGTAAAAAGATAATAATTAATGTCATATTTTTATCTGAAGTGCTTTTTATTCTTTATATATTTATATTTATAATTCGGCACCAAGCAAAATATCAGTAATACTTGTACCCAAAATATGTAAAATAGAAAGAAATCCGAATATGAGGGTAAGTAGTAGTTAAGCATTATAAGAAGACGCCTCCAAAGTCATCGGTTCCTCGAGCAATGTGTTTTTCCCATAGCAAGGAAACTCTCTCAGCTCTCTGATATCGAAAGCCATCAACAGGCTGGAATATATATACCTACTTCTTATGCGTTTTTTATATTAGTTTTTTGGTTATGTATCTTTCTTATTACGGTTTTGCTTGATACCGATACTTGATATTTTTTTCTCTCATCATCAACTTCTTTTCATTTCAGACTATCGCACGAAAAACTGTGAACTTCTTCAGGCTATGGCTACTAGAATGCAACTAAAGTGTCGTAAAAAAAGGAAAAGTAAGCAATACGTTTATTAAAGTGAGTAAACAAGCTGGTAGTAAATAGTGAAATGCAGACCTAACTAATTTAAAATTCTCTTGAAAATTACTATACACATCATGCGAGCAATCAAAACGTCTAGTGCATTTTAGTTTATGCTACTCTGCATCGTAAGAAATGCAATCCGTGATGTCAGCCGAACTCTCCGGAAAATGATAACCGTTTCATGTAAACAGAATAGAAATAAATAATGTTTGTTCCTTATTTAGAGTTCCATAATCAAAGAGCAATAAATGAAAAGTCACATCAATTTACAATATTTTTAAGCTCTTGATGTCTGTCTGTCCGTCCGTCTGTCCTTGCGTTCGACTTATAGCGGGGTTTTCTTTCCCATCTCAAGAACCGTAGGATTAGCATAATTTTCTATTCAGTTGTTTGTCCTTTTTATTTATTTGATGTAAATAAAAGTATTGCTGCCTATGTAATATATCGTAATACATTTTTTTTTCACATGTAGCGACTAACCGAATTCTATGGGAATAGAAGTGAAAAATAAAGGATATTTTTGTCGGTGATGTTTTCAATAATCAACGGTTTAGACTGTGTGGTTGTCTGTCCGACTCTATGTAACGTCTACGTAACGTTTTATAAGGAAATATCAAATATCAACAGTAGAACTATATATAAGATATGTAGGTATGCACGTTTATATACCGAATGAAGGCATGATTTTCCATATAGGTAGTTTTTAGGCTTCAAAATTATAAAAGAAGGAGATTAGCTGTATGTTGTTTTAGGGTTCCGTATCTGAAAAGCAAAAAACCCTTATAAGATCATGTCTTGGATGTCTGTCTGTCTATCTATATGGCCGTGCCTGCGTCAGTATAATCGTTATTTTTAGGGTTCCGTATTTCAAAACGAAAAAACGGAACCCTTATAGATTCATGGCGTGGAGGGTTGTCTGTCTGTCTACCTGTCCGTCCATCCGTCCGTGCGTCTGTCCATCTGCCCACCTGTCCGTCCGTCGGTCCGTCTGCCCGTTCTTTTTTTATAGGATCATGTAGTGGATGTCTGTCTGCCCGCCCGTCCGTCCGTCCATCTGCCCGTCTGTCCGTCCGTCCCGTCCGTCTGCCCGTCTGTCCGTTCTTTTTTTATAGAATCATATAGTAGATGTCTAACTGTCCGTCCGTACGTCCGTCTGTCCGTTGTTTTTAAGGTTCCAAATCCATACCTCAAAAAGAAAAAAATGTCATGTCGTGTAGGTCTGTCTGTCTGTCTATTCGTCTGTCCGTCCCACCTTTTTATCCAACCGCCGAAGGAAGGTTATGATTTTCGTGAGTATTTATGTATGTATGTTTGTATTGTCGCATAGTAACTAACTAATACGGCAACTTTTCTAGACGGACTGTGGTGCTCATTCTTTGATTTATTTAGTTCATATCCTACGACATAACGATTGGATTACCAAAATATTTTAGTAATATTTTTATTCTATCAGTCGGTTCTTTACAAGTCATGAGAAAGCGGTGCTGCTAGCGTTGTTTCTTTTACTTATATGTTACCTACTATTCCATATTTGTGCGAATATTGCACTGCTTTTTCCTGAAAAAGAAAAACCGTATCGACACATGCTTAGTTTGACTGGTAAATATTTTGATAATTGCCACAAGTAAATGGAATAACAAATTATATTTTTTCAGAATTACCCAAGTACCTGAGAATTAAAAAGCAACTCTATCTATATGTAAGAGTTAAAAATTTATCACGCAACTTCGTGTCTTCGTGTGTAAAACGCCAAAAACCACAGTTCCGTGTCAAGAAAATACGCCAAGCCGAGAGCCTTCATAGACACTAAACACAGCATTTCATATTATTAAATAATTTTACTTTGTCCCTAAAACGTGGTATCTGCTGTTAAAAAAATACTTGAGGATATGTGCAGCACCCACGTATTAGGAGGATCATTAGGTTCTAATCAATAAATTTTATTTCTGAAAGATGATGTGAATAATTGAATATGTACCTACCTCAAGTTTTGGGCGAGCTGTGCCAAATATGCGCATTATTTTCTCTTGTCTTTTATTTTTATATAAATCCACTGTTAAAACGTACAATTTGGGCACACTTAGCACAATTTGCACAAAACTTCCACGTCACATCGTCTTTATTAAAATAATAGACTAGGAGTGTGAAAATTGTGATAAAATAACGAGAACGGTGAAACTCCTCTTATTAGTTTGCTATACTATCCTTATGACTAGATCCAGGCAACTGGTAGCTAATCATCGGTGGAGGTTAGAGTTACACGACAGTAAATCTGTTGGGAAAAAGGAACATCAAAGTAGTTAAAAAGGTGTCTCTTTCATAGCGGACAGGGCCTATATATTTATTTTAACATACCTAAGTACAAAAAATAATGCGAAAGAGAGAGATTAATAAGCTTAGTTACTTATTTATCTAAGCCTCCACCGATGAATAACTGACAGAAGCCAGGATCTAAAAATAAGGATAGAGTCATTCAGGGTAACTATGCGCACTCTTGTCTTTGACTTCGTACCTCACAAAAAAAATTGTATTAGAAGAACAATTGGAGTATTTATGAAAATAATAATCAAAACAGTAGCTTTTTTTTGAAGCAGAATAAAAATAATGAGGAAAAACCGGAATGCGCATACTTGACCCTTAATGCGGGTAAATGTGCTTACCATTACGGGGTAAGTACCTAGGCGTATTCAGGATAAGTGTTTGCATTTGTTTCGTTGCCATAAATAAACATTTTATAAATATTATCAGTTAAGTAATTAAAATTAACTAATAAGTCTGAAGATCTGTTGAAATTGTTATGAAATTGAGTCATTTTGATACAGAACTTGAACTTACCCGCGCAGGCTTTCCCAAGAAAGCGAATTTTTTTATTACCGCCACTACATTTGCGCAACGATTTTAACTTTAAATTTTCGAACACTTAAATATACACTCAATTGATATTTAATAGACTCATTGTTTTGAGCTAGCAACTTTTCACATAACAAGGCTTTCCAAAATGCAAAAAAAATTTGAAATGAGGCAACTAATATGTTTGCAAAAATATTCTTAATGAAACGTTGTGCAGCGCAGTGAGTCATCGCAACCGATTCGCCCCTCTTGCGCCTCCAATCGGATCATATGCGGCCACCTCCTTCATTTGGCTTCTAAGATATTCGCATTGCGCCCACTTACCCACTGCGCTCGGTTACCGAGAATGACTAGCATTTTCTTAGCTCTCGTTATTGTGTCCCATTTTCCGTGTCATGGTCCCTGGCCTGACCACAACAAGATATTGGAATATAATGATTGTACAAATTCATCATGCTATTTAGTGCTTATAGTCAGATGAATTTGTGCCACATATTTTTTGAAGTTATAGCAGTACCGTTGTGGTCAGGCGGGGGTACAGGATCCTGGCCCAATCACACCATTCAAACGAGATAAGGTGAACACAATTTCATCATTTTTAGGTGCTTTTTAGTGCCGCCAATGTCATGAATTTGTACCGTATAGTTTTCAAGTTATCGCGGTAACGTTGTGGTCGGGTGGGGGTACAGGTACCGTGATTACTATGTGGAACACATTCATGGAATTGAAGACACTAGATGACACCTAAATATTAGTTAATTTGTGCATTCACCAAATCTTCTTTGAATGGGGTTTTTCGGGCCAGGATCCTGTACCTACCCCAGCCCGACCACAACGGTACCACGATAACTTGAAAACTATGCTGCACAAAGATACTTTCGACCGAAAGGCACTACATACCCAGGATGGTCAAACAAGCCATAGAAATTTTTAAATATAAGAATTTTAACCGGGAAGATGGGTTTCGTCTATCAAGTGTCTGGTATCCAGTGATCCGGAAGTTCTATAATCAAAAAACGCGCGAGTTGATACTGTAAGTGTTGTGTGTCGCAATCGTGATCGAGTTACAAGTGAGAACGCGGACAGTAGTAGTAGCAGTGACAATGGACGAAAAAAGCGAACTCGAAAGAGGGTAGATCGCTACGGTGTGTGGGTAGACTACTAAAACTCACTGCAACGTTAGTTACTCCGTGATGATGGTGCATGCAACTGTGCCGAAATATCGGGTGCTCGTAAACACAAATATACATGGACCATGTAACATGGTAAATATCCCGTATCAAATAATATTTATAATGTGAATGACCATGTGAGCTTGAAATCAAACAAAAAAGTTAATAATCGTTCATGGTGAATCTTTCGCTTATTAAGCTAAACACGTAAAATTGCCTATGAAAATGGTCATCATATCTTCTTCCGATCCTAACCTTTTTAATTAAGAGTTGCCTGCTTATAAACTAAAAACACTTCCTTGTTAGAGTTTGTGGTAGAGGTACGTGGTTTATATGGGAACTCATACATTCTACGGCACTTCTATTTCCAGACAGGCTCTAATCCAAACTGTAAAGAGTTCCACAGTACGCACAGTAGGTATCTTGATACGGTTGTACTAAACAAAAATCGACATGACACAAAAAGTGCGAATGTATACAGGTTACAATCGAATAAAACTGCAAGGAGAACTAACCATACGAATATATTTCGCAATTATTAACTGTTTAAAGAATCACTACTGATTCATTATTTGGGGTATCTGATGTTTTCAGTCACTCTCATTGTATAATTACGTGCCAAACTGAAGCCGGGCGGTAAGACGTCCGACTTTCAATCCGGAGGTCTCGGGTTCAAACCACTGTGTTCTTCGCTACTAACATATGATGGAATAAATAAATTAAAATTACGTACCATATATCATTTGATATTTACCAGTCGCTTTTCGGTGAAGCAAAACATCGTGAGGAAACCGGACCTAATCCCAATAAGGCCTAGTTTCTCCTCTGAGTCGCTTTCGTAAGAACTAATGCCTACGCCAATTCATGGGATTAGGTTGCCAAGCGCACCCAAGGCCCAAATGAGCTGTAGCTAAAGCCGGGTTTAACGCTAGGAGGATGATATGTGCCAAACTTCGTCAGGCATATCGAATGGATTACAGACATCCCTATAAGCTCTACGATGGAGTTTTCTCTGCTGTTTTTCTTCGGCAGCAGCAGCTGCCAAAAAAAAATGAATGCCGCCATTCCTACAAAACAATAACATAGTAAGCATAGAATCATTCTAAAAAGTAACTTTTGTTACATCTTAAAAAAACAGCTACTTGCTAGAAATCAATGACAAAAAGAAGAATTTTCATACGTTTTAGTTCCCGACAACTCTTATCGGAGTCCGATGAGCACCTATATAAAATTAACAAGTTTTGCTGTCAAAAAATGATACATTATCAAGTTGAAAATAGATGTCATATACTTCAGAAAAAGTGACCAAACCCTCCGGTGTCCGAGGCCAGATCTGGCCTCGGACACCGGAGGGTTTGGTCACTTTTTCTGAAGTATATGACATCTATTTTCAGTTTATATATAGTAGTGTAACTACTTAAAAAAAAAAAATTGCAAATCAAAAAATATTGAACAAAATAATTTGATTTGCTTCAAGATACATTATCAAGTTATCAGTTGGAGCTGTCAAAAGTGGAAAAACTGATATAACCATAGTGTAAACGATATTTTTTTAGACACACACATTCAAAAAAACATGCGTGCGTACAGTGGACAATATGTCAAGTTATCCCGCTATCAGATGTCAAATGAAAAACGGATAAAGTTACCATATTAATGACGGCAACTGTCATTTTATCAGATTTATATCAACTTATCCGCTGATAAAATCTGCCATCATAGGCGTGCAGGGGGCGATTTTTGAGACTCGAACGCTCGAATTTGACATTTAAAACTCTGAATAAAACAAAGAAATGACGTTTTAAAAATAACAGCGGTAGTAATTTAAACTCACGATGATTTTATACTATTAATTTCTTGGTCTGAACATCTGGCATCTGTTAAGTGGTGGAGGTAAAATAATGCAAACCACTGAAAGAAAACTCATCCTAGACTTCTGGCTTCATGCAATATTATGAGAATTTATATAAATATTATCATTGCCAAAAAACTGTTGCGGGAAAGTAATGGTAAACGACGTATAATTAATTCATAGTGTGTCGCATATTGTTTTCGTTTCCGCAATACTACGCAATGTTTTTTTGTTCTTATGTTAAAATATAGGCCCTGTTCTCTATAACTGAGACAACTCCGGCAGTTTTTACCTATTTTCATATCTGACGGGTCTTAGTCCATAACGCTAACCATAACATTGCTTCTTACATGAAATCCCAAATAAAAAGGTGCCATTAAACCTAAACCATCACATTTGTCCTGCGCATTAGTCGCTTATTCTCAAGAAAGTGCCCCAACCGCCGGTGTATTCAGTTCTTGTAAAACCAGTGTACGGAGGCCTTTCCAATACATAATAAAACGAATGCTCTACTGGTTTGCTTAACCCTTTAACTCCGTCGTGTTGAGAAAACCATTGTAATGATATCACTGGTCATATTTCTCGCGAGCACGTCACTTCGGGCTTATCTCTAGGGGCACATACATCGATGGCCCAGTGGAACTTAACTCATTTGTTTTAGTTCGACACGTCATTGGACTACAATTTGGATTTTTCGGTAAGGAACGGTGTCGCAATCTTTTCGGTAAGGCACGGCGAGTTTAATAAATACTGTTTGATTTTAATATCGGTATCGAGACAAACCACACTGGTTTACCAATACTCTTGTATCAAAATTAATTGTTTTGTAGTTACCTTAATCAATATATAATTAATAAAGAATGTTTTTTTAATCAATTGTTTTAGACCATTTCAACAAGAAACTGTTAATGATGATGAAATGAAGTATCAATATCACATTTCCATCAATTTTGTAAATTCACCAAACCAAGAACAATTATAAAGACAATATTTCGATCCAATACACAAAAGAAAGTCATGGAGGACAGTAAATAGCTTCATAGAATACAAATTGCAAATTAAATAATAATGTAAAAATTAATAGATGTCATATACAAAGGAAAAAGTGACCAAGGCCTCCGGTGCCTAGGGCTGGGATCGAACCAGAGCGTCTTCTCATCCCAGGCAGACGCCCTACCGTATATGCAATGTTTGTAAATGCTAAGACGCAGTTTGGGCAATCATCTAAGGTACTACAGTTTGTGCTAACACCTCGTACGTAAACTAATATCGGTTCGGTATATATCAGATTTTGCAGACAGAATTTAACAGTCAAACCTCATCAATCCTATATATACCATCAATTTCATTTTGTATTATAAAACAGTTCAGAAAGTTGAAAAATGTTAACGAAAAAGAAGCACAGCGTTCGATGGTATCTCTGTTGGAAGGCATTCCCTTGCTATTTATTATATTGTCAGAGGCTTTTATAGAGGCAGCGAGTTGGCACATAAATCTTTGTTTGTGTCCATTACGGTAACATCATTTCACGTTAGTGGAAAATCTACATGTTCATTGTTTTATTCGGCGTTGTTTTTTTTCTGTGTTGCTGTTGAAATATCTGTGGCAATCTTAAAAAGTGGATGTCCTCTCATTTAATAATGTTCAGTTTTTTTTGCGTTTTTTTGTCTGTGTGGTTTTAAATAAATAAAAGAAATAAAATTATACAATTTAATTAAAGAAATAGATTTCTACTTTTCCATTTAAGAATATGTATCAAAATTATCTGCTATATATATTCGACAGACGTCTGATCGTTATAAATTAATCTTAATTATTCTGCTTGAGTAATAATTAAAACACAATTAAGTAGGTCTAGTCTCTAGTCGCTAGACTCGTCAATGTTTCTATAAATTATAAATGAAATATACCTAATTGAATCATTACAACATTATAAATTATATATTAAGTACGTTAATGTACCGAAATTTATTTCTGTTTATATAACATAACATATTAAATGAAATAAGACAGACTTACTGTAGACATTCCGAATAGTAATATCGAAACTATTAATCTGTATGTATTTCCAGCCAAGCCAATACTTGGACTACTTGGAATCGGTATCTCTCCTGAGTTAATTCAATCGCTTACCGAGCACGCACGAGGCAAACTAGTATTCTCAGATAATACATAGTCTGTTCTCAAATAATACATAATGTGAAATGTGATAGTTGTCAACCTCTGTGTCTGTCCAGTGTGTGTGTTTATTTTTCGAATCGCGGCCCTGCTGTCATTCATACATAATACGTAACCGTACTTGGCGTGAGAACTTACTATGGACGGACTCTACACTGGTTTTCCCGTGGTTTTGACATGCCAACGCTCGCTCGACTAAACGGAATACATGACCGGATATTACAAGCTCCGAGCATAAGCTAAACATGTCTAAGGACACCCACTCCCTCTGTGAGACTGAACGACGAAACGGAATTCCATTTTGCGAAACGAAATCAATGAAGATTCCGATTCAGATTGTTGTGTCGTTCAGAATACTTATGGGAAAGGAAATGTAGTCGTTTTTTTATCATTAAGCGATAGATGAGTGATTTAGGAAATTAGAGTACTCGAAAAATTCTTGAGTGATAACGAACTATACAACCGTTTAAAACCTGTCATGTTTAGGATCATGGCGGTCGAATGGTAATGATACAAGAGAAAGTGGCAACCCGTGTGATCACTTAGAAACTCCTGAATACGTATTTTTGCTTTGTTTATTTATACACTTACTTGAGAGTTGAGAGTTTAAAAACTACGCAACGGACAACAGTGACTGCCGATGATGATACTGATCAAATATACCGTAAAACGGGGTTGCTTTGAGAAATTGGGCGACTTTGATGATTACTCAAATCAGTTACATTATTGAGATTTTCACCGTCAAATGGAACGCAGCCAAAATATTTTTTTTTCTGTTGGCAAGCTTGACAGTTCGGCCATCTTTTCTGTACGCGTGGACGCACAAGGATCGTTTAAAGTTGTTAAAAATTAATATTTTAGAGTAACATTGACGTTATTGTGAAAATATCTACTGTAAAACTTCAGGGGGGCAACCGTAAGTATAATTATTTCATGAAAAGTGAATAGCATAGTTAATTATAGGTTTCTTTGTGATTAAAAGCATGTTTTCACTTGTTACTTTGGACCGCCATGTTTATTTATACGAGCACGATACTTAACCGAGGCTACTTTGATTTCATATCAGAGGCGACATTGATAGTTATCAATCTAGCCCCAGAAATAATTATTCAGCACACTATGAAGTTTATACGCTTATCAAAGTAACCCTATCAGCTAAATATAAAGTAAAAACAACATTGGATAAGCCATTATAAGTCAACGTGTGATCAACCCCTGTGTGCCTGTCTGATGTTATATATTAGTTGTGTTTTAGGACGTCTTAGCTAGTATGTAAAACTATTTACTTACTGATTTTTTTTGCATACTTGTCTACAGATTGCGTGGGCATGGTTCGTACGTATAAAAAAGTTGCGGGTAGCCGCAACTATAAAAATTACACCCAAGAACAGTTAGAAGAGGCTATAACTAAAATAACTAATGATGAATTAAGCATAAACGCTGCCTCTATTCAATACAATATTCCTTTCGGGACTCTATACAATAAATATAAGGGGCTACATGGAAGAAGACACGGTGGGCAACCCGTTTTCACACACGTGGAAGAGACCGCCATTTTGCGTGCTGCAGCTATGTGCGGTGATTGGGGATTTCCTCTTACGATACTTGACCTCCGTATGTACGCTAAATGTTTTCTGGATAGACAAGGAAGGGTTATAGAACGTTTTACAAATAATCTGCCAAGTGTGGAATGGGCTCTGAGCGTTTTAAAACGGCATAAAAATGATTATGGTCAAAGACTCACTACAAACATTAAAAGGTCTAGAGCTTGTGTAGGACGAACATCATTAAATCAATATTTTGATAACTTAGAACGCGAGATAGAAAATGTGCCACCGTCCAATATTTTCAATTACGACGAGTCGAATATGGCCGATGACCCAGGCAAGAAGAGGTGTGTTTATAGACGAGGAGTGAAGTATCCAGAAAAAGTCATGAACTTTTCAAAGAGCAGTACAACCGTCATGATTTGTGGTTCGGCAGACGGTACATTGTTGCCACCTTACGTGATCTATAAAAGTACCCACTTATATGACACATGGAAGGAAAGGGGGAAGGTGGGAAAACCTTGCTGTGAGGAGCCTTGTTGTAGTCGTGGGTGCAGGTACAATCGCACTGCTAGCGGGTGGATTGACTCGCCAACGTTTAGAGATTGGTTTATGACGTGTTATTTGCCCCATTCTAACAGGCTGGAAGGGAAGAAGGTGTTGATAGGTGACAACTTGTCGTCACATCTTGATAATGACGTGTTGGCTGCATGTAGTACAAACAACATAAGTTTTGTGTGTCTGGTGCCCAATTCCACCCATATAACCCAGCCTCTGGATGTTGGATTCTTCCGTCCAATGAAGCTCGCATGGCGACAAACTCTTGAAGATTGGAAAAACAAAAATCTTAAAGCTGCATCTGTGCCCAAGGAAATTTTTCCACATCTTTTAAAGACTGCAATACGAAATATGGATAATAAGCCCCCACAAAATACCGCTTCTTCTGAGACATCTGCTGTCAAAAGAGACCTCATAAGCAGCTTCATGGCCACAGGTATACATCCATGTAACCGGGATGTGGTTTTAAAGAAACTGCCGCGGGATACTCCATCTCCTGAGATCGAACATGTTGTTCGGGATTCATTAAAAGATTATTTACGTCAACAACGTTTTGGTACACAGACAGAGCCGGCGAGAAAGAGAAAAAGATTAAATGTAGAACCTGGAAAAAGTATTTCGACCGTTGACGATCCACCACAGTCCATGAGCCCAAGTGTTGACCTCGCAGAGACCATTAATGATCAGAACCTGGTATCGGGATCCAATTCTCCGTCAAGGTTAGTTCTCAATACCAATGAACCATCAACCAGCAATCAACCTCCGTTCAGTGAAGTAGTAAATGATGCTATTCCTGATAACGTGTCGAATTTTGAAGAAAATTCAAGGGATCGTACATACGGTCCTGAAGTAGGACAATTTATTTTGGCAAAATTTGGATCCAAGAAAGGCAAAAAGACATATCATTATGTTTGTTCCATTGAAGATATCTGCGAGGGCAACAAATTGGTTGTGCAAGGATACAAGTCCCAAAAGAAAACGAAGACAATTTTCCGAGAAGTTCCTAATGACGTATCTATCATTGAAGAAAGTGACATTATCACTTATCTTCCGAAACCCATACAATCTGACAATACTTACACATTCCCCTGTGACGTGATGATCAAAGAACTGTAATTGTATTTGCTGACTCTTATATAACTTCTATTGTTTTTATAACTAGTTCCTATTTCAAGTTCCTATCGATGAAAGAATTGAGATTTTTTGTTACCTACTTCTATTGCTTTTATTAGTTTTTAGGACTAGATTCTATTTCAAGTTCCCAACACTTAATGAAAACTTGAGATTTTTTTTACCTACTTCTATTGTTTTTCTAAATTCATAGAAGAAGTTTCTATTTTAAGTTCCTTTTAGATAAATTCCATATGTTGTTTAATCCTTTACCTATAGGTAATAAATAATTAGGTGTAATAATATATGATAGGTGCCTACCTACCTCATTAAGAGTTGATCTCAAAAAATAAGATTACCTACTGAGACTGATTATTTTTGTTCACATAGTTTCATTTTGTTAATGAATTTATTTTTGTACTTAATAGTGTTTTATTTCCTTACCCAATCTCAATATTTGTCTAGTCTAAAAGTAATCATATTGGCCCCAGCAATCAATCTCACCCCGCGGTACTTTGAAAACCTATAACTTCTACAATAATGAATGGAGAAAAGTTTTTGTTTTTGTGTTATAATCCCGTTAGGGGATACTTTTGTATAAAATGAAAAAAATAAGGTTAATCAAAATAACCCCTTTTCAAACATTGAGTTGATAAGACACAAATATTTTTTTTTTCTGCAAAAGTATTAATAACTCTTTTTTTTATCAAAAGCAATCAAAACTTGACGTCGATTCGCCATTATATGTTTTTTTCCATTTTATTTACGTTTAAACTCACTGAGTTATACGACTTTAAATTTAAAAACTAATCAATGTAACCCCGTTTTACGGTACTAAAGTAAAATAAAACTAAAACTCGTAGTTTTTGTATCTGTAATAAACTTCTTTGGAACAAGAACGATAGGTACAAGAATTAAACATTAAAAAGTATAATTTTTCATTTGATTGTCATCCATTGATCCAGACGTTGCCCTGCTTTTAATATTTATCATGTATTGACCGCCAATCATAATCATAAGCAAATCAGTTTAACATTAAGGTAGGCGCCTGAGATCTCGTCACTGTCCCAGTACATGTATTTTTAAACTGGCATTAGTTAGCAATAAAGATAAAATCAGGGTGTCGAGCAGTAGGACGTTTACCTAACTCAAATTTACATACATATGCTAGTCAATAAATTGAATGACGGGACCCACAAAAATAATTTAGGTACCGTATTCTGAGCGGCGTAATGGAATAAAGCCGCCCGTCGTGTAGGGTCGCCAAACGTCAGTTTTACTTTGAAATATAAGGTATTTTATGTATAAGTTATACCTTAACAATAACAGCATTTTTCTTCTTAGCGGTTTTTGTTCTTGGACAAATGCAAACAAACCAGGGCATGCAATACTGGGATTTTTTGTATAGTCATAATTAAACTAAGAATTTCACGTGCAAGATGTAACAAAAATGCTGGTAATCCTTTTAAAGGCATAATTGGATCGTATTCTAATTCCCATACTAAAATATCGGTTTGCCCTAATTAACAAACTTTAGCTAAATAAACGCTTAAGCCAAGACATATAATAACATTATACATATATAACCCATAGGTTGAATGGCAGTACTCATAAAGTGTCAAGGGTTGTACTTAATACTCATATATTACACTATATGAAGGGTACATGGAAATAACATGTCCAGTCACATTGACAACATTTTTAATTCTAGCGCTTTTAAAATTTGGAACGATTCAATTAACCGTACTATTTTCGTAACTAGATGGTTTTTATGACTTAAGAAGTGGATATAAGTTAAAATTTACATATGTAACAGATTCTGTTACTAATAGTTCATTGCAAGCTCTACATTTTGATATAAAAATCTCATTTTCAAAAAAAGTGACTCGACATGTTCTTTCCGTGTATCCTTCATATGAGTTCAGACTAAACAAAATGAAAGATTGCTATTGCGAGGTCGTATTGCTAAGAGTAATCACTTATAGACAACTTTCCGGTATCAATGATATCATAAATCATAACTGCATCCTTAGTTAAATGTTGGTAGTTTTACTACGCATTTCTAAAGATTTATACAATTTTCAGGTTGTCCAAGACTTAGTGATTTTCCAAGACTTCAGATGTTACGGTGTGATAACCCTGCAGCCGTATGTTCGTGGTATTATCTACTCCCGAGAGATTAGACAAGGAAAAATGAAGCTAAAGGAAAATATTTCGCCTTAGATTGCATTGACACGGTTGAAACCCGTTCATCAGTTTCATCACAGACGGAAACAACGTCCGTCGGTTATTTTAACCATATGATAGTTTAAAACTGAACCGATTTACTTATTTCATTCACAAGTTGATACAATAACGACTACAATATCTTACAAATTGTTGTTAGAGTTTGTCCGGATAGAGAAGTGTCGTGGTGTAGGGAGTTCACACATTCTGCGTCACTTCTCTTTCCAGACATACTCTATCATAAAAGCCTAATCTAATACTGTATCATATTAACTTTGGGGTGTGATCAACATTTTTAAATAACGTAGCTTGAATATGGCATCCCAGAGCTTATTTATCCAGTTCTAAAATAAACTCAAAGTCAAAGTTAAATAAAAGCTTATAAAACCTGTAAAACACACTGTGCCCTGTAATATTTATCATACGACTTATTTAATATCCTTCAGTTTACTTTCGTACTCGCCGGCCGGGCGACCCACATTTCATTAAAATTTCTAAAACTTTTCAAACTTTTGCCAATTTCAATTCACTACAATTTTATAGGTCGAAACATAGCAGGTGTGACGAAACAGTTGGGTGTTGCTGGTGTAATTGGCACTCAGCCATCCCGTGTCACACCCTTGTCAAACTGATGCTATTTGCTTCGAAATATTCTATGGAAACTTAGCTTTTCGAGTTGTGAGTTTTTTATAAAAAGCTACCGAAGGTTGCGAGTGACATAAATTACTTGTAATACGCGTTAAGGGGGTATATAGGTACATACGTCCAATAACTTCTTAGTACATGCAATACTTATATGTTTATGAAGAATTCATGATTTTTTGAACGGGTTAATAAAAATGAATGAAATGAAATGAAATTAATTTAACCCAGAAACATGTCCATATTGTTGTAACAAAAATTTATAGTATGATTATTATAACATAAAATTTTAATTAAACAATACTAAAAAAACTATAACAGTGTTACGGGTTACCCCGACCCTCTCTCGTTGGGCTCTCAAACACTCAATTATTTTACAACCTTTAGGTCGGTACTTTGATAAGTGATGTCGTTATAATGTACACAAGTAGGTAAAAATTGCATAAATCATCCATTATGCGATATTGTTTTAATATTCCTGTTTGATTAATTGCACAATAAAAAAAAAGGATTTCTTTAACTTCCGTTATTTAAAACACGAAATAAATAAGCATATTATTAAATACAAAACAACTTTAACGGCCTCCTAGCCCACCTGGTAGTGAACCTGCCTATGAAGCAGGAGGTCCCGGGTTCGAATCCTGGTAAGGGCATTTATTTTAGAAGCAATGTGTAGGTTAGCGTTTTGGTCCAAGAGCTGGCTACGTCAGATATGACACAATAATGAGAGCAACATCTGGTTAGATTACTGTACTATCCTCATTCCTAGATTCGGGCATCTGCTTTAAATGGGTGGACGTCAGAGTGACAGACTAACAACATTTTTGAATTGAAAAATAGTTATACCAAAATAGGCAAAAACTGCCGAAATTGTCTCAGTTATAGAGGACCCTTTATTTTAAAATTAGAATAAAAAAAATCATTGCGTATTATTGCGGAAACAAAAACAGTAAGGCGACAAACTATGAATTATTTTATACATTATACGTCGACACTACTTTCCAACAACAAAATCTTTTGCCAATGATATTGTTACTTATACGACTACGATAATTTCGAAAAAACAAGCGGACTGTAGGAAAAAATGGTTTCCGCGCAAGCCACGTGATCCTGTAGCTACTTTTAATGATCTCAAACTTAAGGATTGCGAGTACGGCTCACCTGGGTCTCCTTTCGGCGAAGCTCAGCATCCGATGGAGGCAGTTCCTCCAAGTTTCACGCAGCGGTAGGCCTACATACGTTTCACTCCTTGGTTCTACCACGCCAAGATGCACACACAGGTTATACAGCCGAACCGCAATCGTAGCGAATATTTAGATCAAATAGAAGCGGGGCACTTGTTCCACTGCCTTGGCCAAGCGAGACTCAATATTAACTTAACTTTTTAATATTTAACTAGGAGCGTTCCTTATGTGTTCGCTCGACAAATTCCAACTCAACTCATACACTGCTGCCAACATAACGAACGTCAGAATTTACAGCAGTGTAGCTATACGGAAAAACTATACTAAAATTAGGGTAAAACTAACATTTCCGCTCACCTAAATACGGAGGCAGGCTTAGGGATGCTGCAGGATTTAACACCGCAACGATATTTAAACTTAGAACTACGAAAAGATGCTGTCGTGAAGCAGTATGCTAAGAACAAGAACGACTTGCGAAAACTATAATTATTAACTAACACTAGGTGCGATAATAATACGATGAAACAATTAAGCAGGTAAGGGACACAGTTTGACCACGGGTCGCCTATACACTCCAGTGGCTGTGCGCACGGTGACTACACGACAGATCCCATCGGATCCGGGGTGTGTCTCGACAACGTGGCCCAGAGGCCATTTCATGGGACTCGTCTGTTCATTAAGAATGAGCACGAGAGTTCCAACCTCGACATTCGGCTGCTTCTCATACCACTTTGCTCGTTGCTGTAGAGTATGCATGTACTCCCTGGACCACTTATTCCAGAAGTCCTGGTGCATCTTCTGCAGCAACTTCCAGCGTTGGGTGGGGCTAACGCGAATGTCTGTGAGGTTTTCCTCTGGAACAACCGATAAGGGCTCCATGGTGAGAAAGTGACCTGGGGTCAAGACTGACAGGTCACTGGGGTCGGTGCTAAGAGGCGTGAGCGGTCTAGAGTTCAAAAGAGCCTCACATTGAACCAGAATCGATAAAAATTCCTCATAGGTCAACCTTTGACTGCCAATGACGCGTGACAGGTGTGTCTTCACGGCTTTAATCCCAGCCTCAGCAAGACCCGAGAAATGGGGGCTGCCTGGTGGGTTAAATTCGAATCGGATTGATTCATGCGTAGCAGCATCCTTTACCAGTCGCTGGAGGATGTTGCTCGCGCCAACGAAATTTTTACCCTGGTCGGAGACCAGCCGATTGCATCGGCCACGACGCGCAACGAAGCGTCGAAGCGCGGCTAGAAAGGCGTCCGAGGACAGCTCGGTCGCAAGCTCCGTGTGAATGGCCTTGGTCGACGTGCAGACGAAGACACAAATGTAGGCCTTGTACGTCTTATTACCACGACCGCGGCCTAGAGCAATGTCAAAAGGTCCTCCGAAATCGACAGCAGCGCTTGAAAACGCTTTGAGTTGGGTTATTCGATAAGAGGGTAAGTCACCCATAAAGGGCGCAGGAGCGCCGAGAGGTCGTGCACGGAAGCATTTCATGCATTTCGATGTAACGGCGTGGATGGCCCGCTTTGGAGACAGAATCCAGAAATGCTGCGACAAGAGGTTGTGGAGTGTCTGGACACCGGGGTGCATGAAACGTCTGTGATATTCATCGATAAGTAGGGAGGTGAGGCGATCGTCGCGAGGCAGAAGCAATGGATGCTTTACATCAAAGTCGAGAGAAGCTCGCGACAGGCGTCCGCCCACCCTCGAGAAATCCGCGTCATCCAGGAACGGTGACAATTTTCTGAAAGCTTTTGGGAGTGAATTCGACAGATTATTTTTAATTTTCTCCATCTCCTGAGCGAAAATGCGTTGTTGCGTAAACTGCACGAGAAACATAAGCGCTTCCTTTATTTCCACAGGGGTTAAAGGACCGCTTAACAAACTGCTGCTTTCTGCAGCTTCTCCAGTGAAGACGACAGCGTGCCAGCGAAAACGAGTGAGCAGATCGAAAATGTTAGTCTGGAGTTTTGGTCCAGGGAGGAGAGTGGCGTTCAAGGAAACCCCTTTGGCGTCCTTAGCAGCTGCATTAAAGACGACGCGAAGAGGAGTAGTCACGGAATCGCGCAATATTGCATGATGAGGTATGTAGTAAAACCGACCTTCGCTGGTGGAAGGAGGGTTCACCTCTTCCAAATGGCCTAGAGATTCATAGTCTTCCATAAATACGACATAAGACCTTTTGAACTCAAGGTTGCAATTCAATTTGCGTTCCAACGATAGGAATCGCTTCAGAGCGATTTCTCGAGAATTGACAAAGACAGGTTTGTTCGTAGGATCGACAAAGGGTAAAGGTACTACGAACCTACCTTCTTCATTTCGAAAGTATTTAGTACGAAAATAGTCTTCGCAGCGTTGGTCCTCCTCTGATACGAAAGGTTTGGTCGGAGAACTAACGTTTTCTAATTCCCAAATTTTTTTAATGGAATCATCAATCGACAAAATCTGCGAAGGGCTCGACACGAAAAAACAATGTTTATTATTGTTACGACACGAAACGAGAGCACTTGGTATGAATTGACTTTCGTCAGATTCACCCATGACCACCCACCCATAGATGGTTTTCAACAAAGTAGGCTGTCCAGATTCTCCTCGCCGTATCCCACCTAACAATGACGAGACGAAAAGTTGTGCGTTAAGCAGAAGGTCCACCGGCGCTGGGTGAGCAAAATCTGGGTCAGCAAGCGACAAATTGTTTATGTGTGACCACCCCGACGCATCGACAGGTTGTGGGGGTTGGTCGGCACATATTGGCGACAAAACAAAAGCTTTAAGCTTTATACACGACGAAAAATGTTTATTATCAAGAGGCTTGATTTCACATGACAGGGAGCCAAACGTTTTTTGAGAAGAATTCCCTATACCATACACTGTGTGTTGGCCACTGACATCATACCCCAGCATTTCAGCACAAGATTTAGAAATAAAGTTGCATGCACTAGCGCCATCTAGTAGCGCACGCACTTTTCTGAAGTTACCGGCACTATCACGAATTAGCATATTTGCAGTAGCAAAGAAAATAGTATTTTCTTCATCGACAACAGTTAAGACAGTGTGGCTACCACCACTGCTTGTGTTATTATTCGACGGTGTGACATCAGTACCAACCTCAGTGCTTGTAGGTACTTGTGTATTTTTGGTAAAATGTAATAGAGTGTGGTGAGAACGATTACACACACTACAACGAGAGGCTCGACAAGTTTTTACTCTATGAGTATTCGAAAAGCATAAAATACACAACCCTTTTTCTTTCACAAAGCTGAAACGACTCTCATTGTCCAAATCTAAAAATTTGTTACATTTTGCAAGACTATGTTGACCAGTACAGAAGGTACAAGTCGGACTGGAGGGACTCGAAACAACTAATGCAGTTTTACTTTTAGTCAGCGGCTTAACAACCGGAGTTTTAATGCTTGAGTTTTCTAAGGCCTTACTCCTTTTCTCAATGAAACTTTTTAATTCATTAAAATCGGGTATGTCGACATTGGACGTGAGCTGCAATTCGAAGGCTTCACGAGTCTGGACATCTAACTTCGACCAAAGCAAATAATACAGCATGAAGTTGCTGTCCGGAAGGTCATACTTTGACAGTATATTTAAATTCTCATTAAACGTTCTATAAACTCTCTCCAAATCGTTCCTGCCCTTAACGGCTTCGCACTTAAGCATCCTCTCGTAGTACATCACACAAATCTGACGTTTTCTATCATAATAACTACAAAGAGTGTCATAAGCTTTAACATAGTTTTCATTGGACAAAGGAAAACTTCGTATCAATTCATAAGCGGAACCCTGCACGCTCGACAACAGGTAATGTAATTTTTCTACATTGCTAACAGTGTCCCTATTATGAATTAATGAATCAAATAATTCTTTAAAAGACACCCAGTTTTCAAGTTTACCATCGAAAGGCTTTATAGATATTTTAGGAAGCTTCGCTAATTGATTTTCAAATGTCACAGGTTTTACCTCGGTTTTATCACTTACTTGACTTTGAGGATTTTGCCTCAACCTAAACTTAACGGATTTTAAACAGTTCTCAAACTCGTTGGTAACCTCCAATTCTTCATCGCGCTGCGCTGGCGTAAGCGGCCTTAAGATGCGGAGCTGGGCCTCATGAAAAGCCTTCTCCACATCCTTGAGGTCTGATTCATTGTAGCCCTGCAAGTCCGATCGTTCCATATTCTCTAGTCTAAAAATGGCATACGACCGCGCGATACGATAAGCTTGTACAGTCAGAGGTTCCATTTCACTACTATGTTCATTGTCACTCATATTGTATTAATCCCGATACGAACAAACGATAAAATGATTTGCTTGTACAAATGCAAGTTCAAAACAGTCAATAAATAATTAAATTTAAGTAATTGAACCGGTATAGGTAGTAAACAAAACAAATTCTTATGACACTTGACGTTTGACGTCTTACAGATAAACTATTCCTACTTTTATAAAACGTTTCGTTTCACGCGAATATATTTGACAAGTAATAGACTTAATTAAGTTACGTTTCGCTACTTGTTAATGTAACGTCTATGGTAATGGAAAGGAAGGTGTACTGCCAACCAAACGAAAGAAACGAAAGCGACAGAAGATGGCGTACACCTCACACGATAAAACAATGGCCAATGCAATTTCTCAAGTACCTACGAAAAGTAAAAAAAAACAAATAATTTTACAAAATCACGAAAAATTGCTTGGAAACTTACGACAAAAGGTACTTTTCAACAAAATCCGGTCGACGGACCAAAAATGTTACTTATACGACTACGATAATTTCGAAAAAACAAGCGGACTGTAGGAAAAAATGGTTTCCGCGCAAGCCACGTGATCCTGTAGCTACTTTTAATGATCTCAAACTTAAGGATTGCGAGTACGGCTCACCTGGGTCTCCTTTCGGCGAAGCTCAGCATCCGATGGAGGCAGTTCCTCCAAGTTTCACGCAGCGGTAGGCCTACATACGTTTCACTCCTTGGTTCTACCACGCCAAGATGCACACACAGGTTATACAGCCGAACCGCAATCGTAGCGAATATTTAGATCAAATAGAAGCGGGGCACTTGTTCCACTGCCTTGGCCAAGCGAGACTCAATATTAACTTAACTTTTTAATATTTAACTAGGAGCGTTCCTTATGTGTTCGCTCGACAAATTCCAACTCAACTCATACACTGCTGCCAACATAACGAACGTCAGAATTTACAGCAGTGTAGCTATACGGAAAAACTATACTAAAATTAGGGTAAAACTAACAGATATAATCTAATTATTTATATAATTTCTATTGTCTTCGGTTGCCGCGATAGTTACCTATTCATGAAATAAAACAATTAAAAACGGATTTTATCGCGTGTACTGAGCTTAAATTACATCCCGACCACCACTCAGTTAAATTTGACAAACCGCAAATCCTCGTCAAGGAGAAACGATACATTCCCCGGATGTTGCGAGAGGCAATCGAGATTATAAAATATCTATGCAAAAAACATCACATCATCCCGTTGTATAAACGGCGTCAAATCGCTGATATTTTATATATTCTTAACATTACGAATGGTAATATTGATTCCCCCGAATTACTTGCCGAGCTTTCCTTTATTACTCCATCTAGGCCCAGAAGATACTTCCCCCCTCTTTTGATCCCGTTTTCATCCCGTAACTATAGAAAGAATAGCTTTCTTTTACGAGCTGGAATAAGTTTAAATAATTTGACGAGGGAGCTGGACATTGACATATTCAATAGCAACATTACAACTGTTAGGCGTAATATGACAGGCGAATTCTTTAGTGGGTGAGCATGCCTTGTGCCACAGAGAAATTCATTTGGTTAAGGAGCAAGCTGGACATAGGACTGTGAGACCATAATGGTGGACAGTGTGGACACTAATAATAATTTAATACTAATTTGAAAATTTAAAAATCAAAAATAATAATAAATAATAATAATAATAATTTGTTTAATCATTTGTCTTGTAATAATAAATAATTTGATTTTTATAATGGCCCCTCTGGCATGTGCAAACACGAAATTTGTTTAATATTTAATATGTGGGTAGGTTTGCATATTGTGATAGTTTTTGAACGGAGGTAATTGTATATTTTTCCTCAGTCGACCCGTTGACCACGAACGCTGTAAAGTGTTCGAAACGTCGGGATGTAATTTAAGCTCAGTACACGCGATAAAATCCGTTTTTAATTGTTTTATTTCATATATAATTTCTCATAATATTGTGTGTATATCAAGAATTGAGCTATGGCAGTTTTCTATGTATATAAGTATACATACAAGAAGGTATATTGTCGTCTATAGTACAAGCTTTGCTTAGTTTTGTGTAAGATTATCCCCAAATATTTATATGATATTAAAAAAAAAGTTATTATACCTAAATTAACTAAGTATAAAAAAAAGCAACCCATGTAGAAGGTCGACCTGTGGCATGGACCCTATAATTCTAACAGCGGTACCTATGCCCGTACTGCTAGGACATACGTTGGGAGAGATAACCGCCAGCCTTTTGGTCACCCGAAGTGTCGAACTAGTTTGTGTATGTGTTCCGCCTGAATGGTGAGAAATCGTGCAACGAGGAACATCTGTACTGCTAATTAACCACTACACTCTGCAAAGAGTACAACGACTAAGATGTGTAAAACTGTCGTCACGCCGACAAGGGCCCCGTTATTTATGGTTCCGTAGTCAACTAGGAACCCTTATAGTTTCGCCATGTCTGCCCGTCCGTTCGTCCGTCCGCGGATAATCTCAGTGACCGTTAGCACTAGAAAGCTGAAATTTGGTACTAATATGTATATCAATCACGCCGACAAAGTGGTAAAATAAAAAGTGGAAAAAAATGTTTTATTAGGGTACCTCCCCTATACGTAAAGTGGGGAGTGATTTTTAATTAATTTCCACCCTAACGTGTGATATATTGTTGGATAGGTATTTAAAAAACCGGCCAAGTGCGAGTCGGACTCGCGCACCGAGGGCTCCGTACAGACCTGTAGGTATATAAGTAAAAGTTCACCTATTGCGTTGACATAGAAGTTTGATTTTGTTACAGCTGAAAGGTATTATTAGACCCGAGTATTTGATATGTATTTCAATTTAATACCTCTACGCGTTTACGAGGAAAAAGGTAGTAAGTTTAAATTAAAAAAAAAATTGTAATATTTTACTAAAAATGTCTACTTTTCGTAATTTTTCCTTTGTCTGTGCTATATGAAGTTTCTTCGTGCCAAGTTTCAAGTTTATGAGTTTACGGGAAGTACCCTTTAGGTTTTGAGTTTCTTGCGAGTACTCAGTTTCAAAATATGCGACTTAAATTGCTATTTCTTTTGATTGTGTTGACATAAAAGTTTGGTTTTGCTACATCTGAAAGGTCCTATAGCCTTGAGTATTTGACATGAATTTTAATTTAATACCTCCACGCGTTTACGAGGAAAAAGGTAGTAAGTTTAAATTTAAAAAAAATATTTTTTGTATGATTTTACTAAAAATTTCTACTTTTTGTAATTTTTCCTATGTTTGTGCTATATGAAGTTTCTTCGTGCCAAGTTTCAAGTTTATGAGTTTACGGGAAGTACCCTTTAGGTTTTGAGTTTCTTGCGAGTACTCAGTTTTAAAATAAGCGACTTAAATTGCTATTTATTTTGATTGCGTTGACATAAAAGCTTGGTTTTTCTACATCTGAAAGCTCCTATAGCCCTGAGTATTTGACATAAATTTCAATTTAATACCTCCACGCGTTTACGAGGAAAAAGGTAGTAAGATTAAAATTAAAAAATAAAAATTTTGTATGATTTTACTTAAAATGTCTACTTTTTGTAATTTTTCCATTGTCTATGCTATATGACGTTGCTTCGTGCCAAATTTCAAGTTTCTGAGTTCACGGGAAGTACCCCGTAGGTTTTGCGAGTTCCGAAAATCTCTAAACTTTGCAGCATAAACGACTGTATCTTTTGATTGCGATGGCTTATAAGTTCGATTTTTTCACAGCTCCAAGGGACAATAGACCTGAGTATTTGATATAAATTTCAGCTTGATACCTATGCGTTCCTGAGAAAAATGGTCTTGACAGACAGACAGACAGACAGACTGACAGACAGACAGACGGACGGACGGACGGACGGACGGACAGACATACAGACAGACAGACAGACAGACAGACAGACAGACAGACAGACAGACAGACAGACGGAGAACAAAGTGATCCTATAAGGGTTCCGTTTTTTCCTTTCGAGGTACGGAACCCTAAAAATGAATAGGGGTTTACTAAAATAATTTTTTGATAATGTAAATATTTTCGGAAATAATCGCTCCAGAAGTAAAAAAAATATCCATTACCAAATCTCAAAAGTAGAACTTTTGTAATTTAACCGTATAAGCCGTTTATTGTACCTGTAATTTCTACAAAATAACAATGAAATGACGTACTTTCAAATAAAGTAAAAACGGTGAAAATCGGTTCACGCGATAAAGAATTATTCCATAAAAATCATCTTCCATACTTTAAGCTCCCGCGCAATAGTTTACTTAATTTGCCGATAGATGTCACTGTACGTGGAACGCTCATATCCTACATGGCGGTGTTATTTTAACTCTTAAGTGGGGATACTTCCTGTGACGGACGGAAAACTACGGAACCCTACATTGAGCGTGGCCCGACACGCTCTTGGCCGGTTTTTTTTATGATATTATCAATCGAATTCGTAAAACGGTGTCGGAGATTTTTCGGTTAGGTATAATTCTAAACGTAATTCCTCTACGCTGAAATTAATATTGACATATTTAGAAAAAGAATAAATAAGGCAGTAAATACAAGAGATTTTTTTTTTTAGGTATATTTCCCGTCAATTAGTTATATTTGCCAATGAGCAGTTTTCTTGCAAAAAGCAAAGATTCAAATAATTCGCTAAAATGAAAGAGTAGTGAATAATAAAGCCTGATGAAATGGGTCACGTTTGTCAATACTGGAGAAATTGAATGTGGAAAAAGGTCTGGTCGTTTGAGCTGCCATTATTTTTTTATAATAAATGGCTGTAGGAAGGCCGGGTGAGGAAGTTTACTTTGTCCCAATTGACTAAAGTATAGTCTTACGGATGGAAGAAGTTACGTTTAGAACCAATAGCATAATGATCATGTCTATAGCAGAAATTAATTTTGATGAGTAATTGGTACAACCTTTTATATGCACCACGCTCGTTTTGAAACTCATTTAAAATTTTGAACACTTTCTGATATTAACTGAAGAACAAATCAAATTATTTTCATATTTTTTTATTTTTTTTATTTTAATGAACTCCTAAGAGTTCGGATTGGAGGTACGGGTTGATAACGTTCTACCTTATTTGATTGGCTAAAATGCGGCTTAGCATTTACAAAGATTGAATATACACAGAAAAATTCGACCGGTGCTGCTGTGACTCGGGTGGCCAAGTGGTTAAGGCTTCTGCCGCAAATGCAGACGCTGGTTCTTTTCCAGCCCTGGGAACTAAAGGCCAGTCAGGTCACTTTTTCCTTTGTATATGACATCTATATAAGTTTATAACTTACTGATATTGTTATTAAATTGTTATAATATTTTCCATTTTACGCTAAATTGGACGAATAATTAAACGAGTAATAGCCTCACATGCTCCACGTGAGAGATTGATACAAAAGGCCGCTGTTGCCTTGAACCACGAATACAGATAATTTGGGAACAGATAAAATTATAAATAAACATTGGATTATATATATATTAAGTGATCTGGCCCCGCTTTTATACCATGTTTTTCGTTAAAGTATAGTTGAAAATTAGTGACTTATATAAATAAATATTATGGGTCACAAATTATAATGGCCACAGACCAGCAATGCGCATGTGTGAGCGGTAGGACTAGACATGATGTTTGACCTAAGAACCTTATATCACTCTTGCACTTTGCGCCTCGTTACCGCCAGTGTCAATTTGAGATTTGCGGAGTGAACATTGTCATAAAGTGAGTTTGAAACACCATTTTGTACCATAAATTGGAACAATTATTAACGAAATTACGGAAAAGTAACATGGACGAGCGTATTATACCAAAAATACCTTGAATGTATTTTTTGGAGGAATCTTAAACGAAAGAGCTATGGAGATATGACCTTGATATTAAGAAGTAACCCCTGTCTGTAACACAGACGTAGCTATATTAATATGCCGTAGGAATCGTAGAATACTGAAACATATAGTTTGGCTGCCCAAAAAGTGCAGTAACAGTGGAATAATAAGCTACCTATACTCTTCCCTTTTTCAGTAGCGTCGATATGAGCGTGATTCTCTGTGTATATGCTTGAAGTAAAACAAACCCTGGCCAAACTATATACTATATTATAGCTAAGCACCACACATGACAAAGATCAATGGTTCATGTTATTGTTTAACCTATCTTGAAAAAAATTTTATAATATAAGTGGTTAATTTGTAATAATTAAAAGCATTAATATGTAGAAAAACATAAACATACTAGCCATAGACCTGTCAAGGCAATAACAATACCAAGATTGAACGGGATGGTCTTATTAAACTTTCAATAGGTACGATTGAGAAGGTGCTATTATCGTTGGTCCTCGACATTTCACATCCCTAATACGCACACCAATAAACATTTCACACGCACACCAACAAACAGTGTCAGCAGCAAACGGACTAAAGTGATACATTAAGACGAGTTGTCAAAATATAGTTGTGTGCACGGATCATAAGACAATCCGGATAGTACTTTTACTATATTTCCCTAACTACAGTTGAACCTTATTACCGAGCAAAACAGTCGTTCATAGGTCACTAGTAAAAAGTAATAAAAACGGTCCGATAGAGAGCATAATGTAGGGGGCGGTGTCTCACTCGCACAATGCTGCCAACTAATGAAACTTACCAATGTGGTTTTATTTACATACATTTATTTTAGTAACACACTAGAAGTTACTTCCTACTTATAATAATTTATTGCAAGATTTGAATTAATACTTTGATCCCTTTTAGCTGCTTTGAATTTTTTTACGACGTAAATATTATTTATTCATTAAATATTGCAGAGAATAAAAAGAATTGCATTTAATATTGCAGACAGTAGTAAGTTTTGTAATATTTAAAATACGGTCTGGTATCCCCATCCCATCAGTCCCATCACTGACATAATATGTCACTGATATTATTTCAAATGACGCCGCTCAGCTCAACAACATTTCGTAACAACATTTTTAAGTAAAAATGGTCAAGATATGTTGCGTAAAAGGGTGCAGGGGTGAGACTTAACAATAAAGTAGACTTTCCTTTCACCGGTAATCCACAATCATTCAATTTTACGATTTAACAACAAGTTAAGATTGTCAAACAATAGGGTGACTATGATGTCGGCAAGCTACGGGTCGGTTTTGTTGTTTTTACAGAAATGTACATAAGTACATGGTCTGTTCCTAAGTATTACTTACACAGGACAGGAGTGGCCCGCGGATCTTTTTAGGCCCTTTCGAAAGGGTCGTAAAATGGCACAAGGCCATACAAAAAATTGTAGTAGTGGCAGTATAATAAATAAATATTAAATAAATATTATGGGACAATCTTACACAAATCAACCTAGTCCCACGGTAAGCTCAATAAGGCTTGTGTTGTGGGTACTAGACGACGATATATGTAATAGATATATACATATAAATACTTAAATACATAAAAAACATCCATAACTCAGAAACAAATATCCGTGATAAACACACAAATAAATGCCCTGACCAGGATTCGAACCCGGGACCTGCTTCATAGGCAGGGTCAATACCGACTAGGCTAGGAGACCGTTAAAATATACTTTATTGTAGAACATTTGTACAACAAAGAAAAATACAACAGGAAGAATCTCCAATATTTGCACATGGAAGAGATCTCTTCCAGTCAACCATTGAGCAGTTCGATGTTATTGATGTTTTCTTTATTTACCTTTAAGTATATTAAAGTCGAAGAACTGTCCACATCAGACATGACGCAATAGTGAGAGCCACGAACCCCCTGTACTTACTTAGTTTTAGTTTGCTACACTAACTATCCCCTATTTTAAGACGCGGATATCTGGCAATTGTTCATCGGTGTTATGCAAACGAGTTGTAATAAATAAATATCTTACAGTTCTAGGTTTGATGCAGTGCAGTATCATGTAATTAATAAGATTATATCATTTTCAGGAGTTTCTGTTGGGGGAAAATAGTGCAAAATGACGTTACGTTAATGTATTGTTTGTCGCCTACCGACTGTTTTTTTCCGTAGCGATACGCAATGTTTTTACTTTTTTGTTATTATATTAGCGATAGGCTTCGACAGTTTTTACCTATTAACTGAAATATTTTGCTGGTCTGTCACTCTGACGTCCTCCGATAAATAGCTGCCAGATGCCTGGATCTAGCAATAAGTTTAAAATAGTAAACTAATTAGAGGGGTTCTCTGCTCCCACTACCGCGCCAACGTATCTGAAGTGGCCAGCTCTTTAAGTCAGTAGAATGTATAAGTTCCCATTAGAACTATGAGACTTCTCTTTCTGGACAATACTTACTAGACGACAAGCATATTTTATTTTATATTTATCTTCATACTATCCCAATCCCACATACATCATAGTACATATGGTCACTCTACTTAGAATGAGATGCAGCCCCCTACATTACCCTCTCTTTCGGCCTCACTTTGTGGTCGAAGTATGACCTCCAGATTGTATTTAACTTCATGGTTGTGTGTTGCAAGAAATGACAGTTGTGACTTATGACGTCAAGTAGAACAAGTGACGTGGGGTCTATTTAGTCTAAGGTTTTCATACAAAATGACGTTCATTTCCAGTCTATAAGGGGCAGAGACAAGCTAAATCCTCTTTGATCTATGATAAATAATAATTGGCCCACAGTAAGCTCAATATAGTATGTTTGGTAGGTAGGTACTGAACGTCGATTTAAATAATTAATAAATATAAATAAATATTAGAAAACATTAAAGAAACTCAGGAACAAACATAACGGAGGAAAGTGCCAATTTGCATTGATCTTATCTATGTAGGAGGATTTCAAGGTACTTCCAAAACCATATTTAACTAACGTAGACATAAAACTAATTCAGTGAACACACCGACACTCATATACGGGTGCCAAAAGCCGTTGACAAAAAGGATAATAAGGCTTTCAAAGAGCGGCTGAACGGAGTATGCTTAGCCTTAAGCTACGGGACAAGATAAAGAACGTCGATGTATGACAGCGCAACTTATGTCGCTTAAAATATAATTATCACGTAGGAAAAAGGAGGTTCTTACGAGCATAAACATATATCAAATTAGGTACTTACTTGTTTAAATTTAGTCTTCTAAGGTCAACAGTACAGGTCATTGATAACCAGCAATGTCTGTCTTGGGTGTGCTCTTAACCGGTGTAAAGCAGATCTTAGTAACCTTCGGCCCGATATCACGCCGTCTTATCAGCTCATTAACACGTGTAGCTATAATGTGATTAGCTAGTATCGAGGAATTGGAAATTACCTATAAGATGTGGAATTTACCACATAATAGTGGTTGATGCTTTTGGCAACTAGCGGCAGACCCTTGCATACAAATTTATATGCTGGGAGACGTAGGAACACTTTGATAACAGCAACTAAGCTTAGCAAAATTAGGTACCACATTTTTGTTTAGGTATAGTAAATAAATTATTACTTATAAGTAATTATTTTTTTATCACTAAAGTAATATTGGTATGAACGCATTTTAAAGAGGATACAGTTTCATCATACACACATGATGAAAATATATCAAATAATAATGTTATTACAACAAGTAATGTTGTAATAACATTATTATTTGATATTAACATGTAATAATTCTAATATCAGCTTATAAAATTCACTCAGTAGGTGCATGTAAATGCGTCTCTAAAACATAATCTTGAGCTACTAGCGGCCCGAATATTTGTAGTTATAAATCAGACGTCAGACGTAACCTACAATTAGGTACATGCATGAAGTTTAAATTTTAACGAAATATTTTTTATTACGATGGTTATTGCCATAATATTATGCTACAAACAATTTTTTTAAATTTAGTTAACATTTATTTGCTTAAAATAATACTTAAACCCCGGACCCGGGTATGTCCTAAAACTACGGCCAAGACCACCGGGGGATGGGCAGCAGCATCCTTGGAGTACGGTGGAGATACTGCGATCGCCAATCCGCATGCCAAGCGTGGCGATTATGGCATTCACCCCCCATGGAATACACACAAAAACCACGGCCCGGAGTGTCCGGCGACCCCCAGTGCCCTGGTTATGGTAGCAGTAAAGATGAACATGGATAAGACGAAGATCATGTCAAATGCCCATGTAGCACCAACTCCCGTTACAATCGGAGACTTTACACTCGAAGTTGTGGACGATTATTTATACCTAGGACAGACTGTCCAGTTAGGTAGATCCAACTTCGAGAAAGAGGTTAATCGACGAATCCGACTCGGTTGGGCAGCGTTCGGGAACCTACGGCACATCTTTTTGTCCAATATTCCGCAGTGTCTCAAGACGAAAGTCTTTGACCAGTGTGTGTTGCCAGTGATGACATATGGCACTGAAACGTGGTCGCTTACTGTGGCCCTCATAAGAAGGCTCAAAGTCACCCAAAGGGCTATGGAGAGGGCTATGCTTGGAGTCTCTCTGCGTGATCGCATCAGAAATGAGGTCATCCGCAGCAGAACCAAAGTAACCGATGTAGTCCTCCGAATTGCTAAACTGAAGCGGCAATGGGCGGGGCACATTGCACGTAGAACCGATGGCCGTTGGGGCGGAAAGGTTCTTGAGTGGCTACCACGAACCGGAAGGCGCAGCGTCGGTAGACCCCCCACGAGGTGGACTGATGACCTGGTAAAGGTCGCGGGAGTCCGCTGGATGCGGGTGGCGCAGGACCGGTCATTGTGGCACTCTTTGGGGGAGGCCTATGTTCAGCAGTGGACGTCTTTCGGCTGATATGATGATGATGAATACTTAAAAAGTGTAAAAATTTCGCGCAAAAACCTAATAATCTAAACGCAACGCTATTGGTCGAACGTACTCGTGACGTCACATACTTGACAGATTTGTTATTTTGTTCGTGGCAGACACTGGATTTAGACGAAAACTGATTGAAAATTGTTTCTGTGGTGATTTAGCAGCTTTTTGCGGTTATAATTCAAATATCGACACTTAAAGACGAATTTGAGGTAAGAATTATGTTGGGTTTCCATTGGGTTTCAATAAGTTTGCTCTTAAATAAATGTCCTCCATTGGTTCCTTACAAATACGTCAAGCTAGTTTTATTTAGAACTAACCTAGTTTGCATAATTAAGATGATACTATACTTTTTAATGTGTTTGGTAAATGGTAGATTATGTAATCCGATGATTAGAATATGCATTATACACTGTAATGAGTAGATTAAAGCTTTGTATCTGAAGGAACGCTCGCTCGCTCAGGACAGTCAGTTTCAGTTGTGCTAATGTCAAGTCGATGTCATTATCCCCGCCGGTAAAATCCGGTAATCGTCCTATAAACTAAAACTCCCAGATATATACATAATACATCAATGCCCAGATACTGCAGCACACCCATTTCTCATTTATAATAATATAATACACAACAACGCAGGTACAATAACGGATAGCGGACTTTTTAAAGACGCAACTGGACAATTTGCCGAATATTCTTAATGCATTTATGATGTCGTCGTATTTCACCAATAATAACAATGTTAATGCCTGCCAAGATGAAAGAAGCGAAAACTGCAAGGTGCAATTATAAATTTTAATCTATTACTTACTTAAGTGTAATGATAAAACTGTAAATCCAAAACAATAACCTATAAGTAATCTTGTCTTTATTTTGAAACTGCTACTAAAACTGTTGTCCTACGTTTATATAAATTACTTACCTACTCCAAAAACCGTAACAGGCATGTGATGTGATCTTAGATTTGATGTGTTAATGCATAATTATAATCATTATTTTCTTTGTGAAACACAGGTACTTGAAATGATGTTACAATAGACATAACACGACCATTGGCTATGTGCAAGTATGCTGAGATGGTGATATGTAAAAGATAGAATCACCCCGGAGCTACCAAATCAAAAATTGTACTGTAACAAAACAGAAGGAAAAGTTAAAGCTGTAAACAGTGAAAACATTGTGCAGCACACTAGGGTAAGGATACATATTTGATTTTCATTTCTGTAAGGAGAGTAACTGACTGGCTAGAGCCATCTTATAGTAGGAGTTCGGCTTAGTGTTGTGAGCAAATGTGGTTAGGTTACCCGAGATAGATTAATTAAAATCTAAATTTTGATGGAGTTACCCACTGCTGCTGCTTATGCACTTGTGTCCATTCCAGCCTCAGACATAACAAGGATATATGAATGGTCTAATTATTAGAGCTATTATATAATTGTCATGTGAACTGATTTGCCAGGGCATAGTTTATTTTTTTGTATTAAACATGCCAAATGTCCAATCCCATTTATGTCTGCATTACTGATGCTATATACATACATATGGCAGTGTTTATAATACATCTATGACTCTAGTACAGTATCCGATTTATTGGAGCACCCAAGATGGTCACAAATATCTGAACAACGCCTGTCACAGTGATAAAGTCCATGATAAGATATTTTTAAGTACCTTGGTCGCTCTGGTATATTTGATAATAACTGTACAACAATATAGTTTAAGTTGTCGGAAATTTTATACACTAGCCCCACAGAAAGATATTAATTAGTTTATTGTTTTAGGAAGATGGCATGGCTACACCAGTGCAGCGGACCAACCAACAACTACCATCAAATATTATTGCAAGAAATCCAAACTATAATCACTTGGTACTAGCCTTAAATTGATTAAGGTCAAAGATATATGTAGTACTATTACAGAGTATATGTATTAAATAGAGACGCAACGTCTAAGAAATTTTTGAGGCTCCAAGGTGCCAAGTCTGAAGCAAGAGCAAGCAAGTTTATTGAATGGACATAGTTAGTTTTATAAATTAACTAGTCTCTTCTAGTATCAAGTAATGTTAATTAAGATTTATGTGCAGTACTTACTATTTGTAACACTATCTTTCTAGCTGCTTTCATGTACCTACCTACTACCCCTATTATTGAATAAAAATAAAAGATATGTAAAATAGAAATCTTTTTGCCTGAATGTTTAATGCACAACCTGCATGTTTACTTAACTTATCCACAGCCTACCATTATTACCTTGTCTATTACAGATATTAAACTATGGTCTACCGTAGCGTGGAGCTTCAACATGTGGAGCTCCCGGAGCCTATAGCATTTAAGTATAGCAAAACTCCTTTCTTTAATCGAAGTGGAGCTTTTACCACACTTTCCTTCAATATTTTATGTTGAATGTCATTTTCTGTATCCTCTTCGACCTGAAATGAATACATATTTTTATTTTACAAATCTGTACAAGAAAATAAGTCTTAAAAGAAAACCTTTCTTAATGTTAGTAGCTTGTACAATATCGTAATAATATGGTCCTACATTGTTCCAAAATTGGCTCCATTGTTGGTAATCCTTAACTCGGTATAAAAAAAATGCAGCAGTACATAGAATATAAATTATAAACTTATAGGTATGTCATATACAGTGGCCATCATTCTACATGCATTTTATCGCCTTGACAATATAGGCGTTGTTCAGATATTAGTGTCCACCTTGACCACACCGATATACCTGATGGCGAATTTACAAAGGAAAAATGTGACCTAGGCCTCCGGTACCCAGGGCAGACATTATATAATAATTTCTTAAGGAACGCACCGTTCCCAGTGCACCTACACTTGCAAGTAACGTCATTAAGGTATATGTATAATTGTAGACACAACATTAGACTAACTAGGTATAAATAAATTTGAATACAAGATAAATAGGCACTTACTTACGTTGAAGCGATCTTCACAGCAATAAAAAGTCGTAGTCTCGTCATCATTTTGCACAATGGTTTACAAGTTTTCACGTCTTTCGGCAGATAAAAAAACACCTTATTGGGTGCACTTATTATATTGTTCATGCACTTTGGCAGTAGATAATACCCGTATATAAGGGTTTTTTAGGTTCATCCATGGTTTAAGCGAAAATAACTTTGAAATATTTGAAACACCAACTGAAGTAGGAACTAATTTCATACTAACTTGATACTAACCTATAAAATTGTGTGAGATGTGACGTCATCACAATCTGTCATTTTCGCGCCAAAACTTATGAGCGTTTCAACCGCTCAAACTTTTTTAAGATTTTCAATATTTTTTTATTAAATATCGAAAAGCTTTTTGAACGAATTTTTGTTTTTCCTAGTGTTAAAACAATGTAAACGGTTAAATAAAAAAAATACGTGCATGTACTCAATTCCCATAGTGGCATAGAAAACTTTGCTTTAAATATATCTTCTGAACTAGTGTCAATCTCCGATCAAAATATTACTGAAGTAGCTACAAGGAATAGTTGAGTACGTTTCCCAAACTACAGATTTACGTGCAAGAGGGGATCATTGGCAGCGTACCCCGTCAAATCTGATGAGAAAAATGTAGTAAACATGAACGCTTTTATATGAACAATACACCTTTTTCTTCTGAGCGGTTGAACGGGCATAGTTGTTGCATACGGACACGCCATCCGTCCATTTCACGGTTCGTAGAGGTTTTTCACAAAAAAAACAAAAGAAATAAAACGTTGGCAACCTTTGAAGCGTTAGTTTAATAAACTCGTTTCTTGCTCTGGTTCTTGATTTGCTTTTGTTTTTTGAATAAAGTAGTATAAATGCCATTTAACTTAAAATGAGTTGAATAAACAAGTCGGGCTCATTGAGTTAGAATATAATAGTTGAGGTACTGTCTCAAACAAGATTTACCGAAAATATGGCTCTTGAAAATTTGTAACCGGCCAGTCTTATCAGCACTAATTAAAGTTTATTAAAACTGACCGAGAAAGTGCTGAATAAGTCGTTCTGACAGCACCATTGTGGGGCCATTTTTTTACTACATACTACTTTTTTTATTACAAGTATTACATATCGGTAGTCGGGCTGAAATAATATTACTTCGCTAAAATGAACGTAGAATTATCCAAATTTTTAATGAAACATTCAATTTTTTCGCATTTTCTCTCCTCTGTTTGTAATGTAATTAATATTAGTGACTTTAAAGAAAAACCTTTACTGTTATATTTGAAAGTGTTTTTGTTATTGGAGTAAAGCTATTTTAGTTGGAAATGACATTACTAAAATTCAACTTACTATTTTGAGTCTCTTAACTAACCAACTAATTTGACTGGTTTGTAAAAAATTTGATGCTCTGATTTATGTGTATTGTATGTATTTAATATACCTAGTTAGTTCTATATAATGCGTAAAATTTTAAATTATGTGAAGTTCATACAAAAAATCGTGGCTGTATGTGTATTACTAAAGTTACCTCAAAATGACCAACATTTGTCTTTTTGTAATACTTTCGCAACTGTATTAAAAATCTCGTTCGGTGGTCGCACGTATATGTCGGTCTTAGTAATGCCACACATTCCGCACATGTACCGAAATATACTATAAATTATTTATCGTATTATCGTGGAATAATTTAATTAGGTTTGTCGCGTTTGTGATTTATAACAATTATAACGTTACTGTTGTCGTCGCTTGTCGCATTAGTTAAAATAATTATTTAACAACTGATAAATCGCACGCTGCAGTTTATTTTTTTATCTGACTGTTAATAAAGGATTATAAAGTTCGCACTTAAAAAGTTCAATGTATTTTGAAATACATTTTTCTAACACAAAGCAACGAGCACCTAGGGGAGCACATCAGGCGCTTGTCACGAGTGAAGAGCACGAAATTACATTCTCACACATTCTTTTGAAATACGGGCTTTATTACCCAAAATAAAATATTCCCTCACCTAACGAGAAAATATGAATTTCACGCTAAGTTTTACTTTATAAAGTTTGCATTTAAAGTCTGTTGCTGAAACCATGTTATTTTGAGTGAATAAACTACGAACATTTTATGAACAGGAGGTTAATTTTGCTTCTAAATGGGTTATGATATTCTGAAAATATAAGAATTATTAATAATACCTACTAATGATTATCTACACCGAATATTATAATAATTATGTGATTTTTGTGTGTATTAAGCCAAAGAATGCTTAAACGCCTAAATAAATTTGACTTTTTTTAATTTACAAACATAATAATGTAAACAATTCCGTTTTCATATAGAGGTCCCTACAGTAAGTATATTGACGAAAGGTAAGGAAATTATATTCAGTCTTAAGTTAAATATTATTTAATATTTTTACACTTGTAAAAACGTAAACGTAAATATGGTAGCTTTAATTATATTTAATAATACTTGTAAAATTACTCTAAACTATCATTATACATTAGGTAGGTACTTATAATACAGTTATAAGGAATTTGTACCTTATATTCTTAATATCTATAAACAAAAATATACGTAACAATCATCAATATTTAGAATAATTCTGGCAGCAGAATACATTATTCAACAAATAAATTACGAAATTATCAGCATTTTTTCAGACACATTTGTTTAAAACTGTTACTCATCTAGGTTTACTAGGATTAAATCTAGACAACCTTTGAATTCCAACACGTTATTTTTTATCTAAATCTAAAATAGACGGTAGATGTAGGCTGCATTGTGCATTACAAATTTAATAATGCGCATGAAATTACAGTTATCACAATCATTGCGAAATTAAACTATTATACTCGTAGAATTGTCCACGGAGCCAAATGCGTGTACACCGCCGCCACTTATGCCACTGTCAGGCGACATGGTTACCCTTACGGGTGTCACCATGACCGACTCGCAGGTATCACAATCGAACTTGCAAAATTAAACTATAATAGATTTGTCCACGAAGCCAAATGCGCGTACCCTGCTGATGCCACCGTCCGGCGCCATGGTGACTCTGACGTGCGTCACCACGTCCGACTCGCAGTTGTACCAGTGATCGCGGTGTGCTGAAAGCTGCAAGGAAAAATAAACTAGAGCATGTTTATTTAGATTTAGTTTAAATCGGCAGTAGAAAATTTAAATGCTGCAGATTTTCTTTGCAAATACTTCGCATTAATTAGGTAGGCATCTAACTACTTTCTTTATTATTTTTATTTCAAAAGGTTACGAAACCAAGTTACACAAGGATCAGTTGGGCCAATGTTTTGCGTATTCTATTCTATTAAGTATAATTATATAATGAATAGAGATAAAGGCTTCGCCTAAATGCAAGTTAGTGTCGGTTATTTTTATCCTGAGGTGATTGAAACGTAATTCTGTTGTTAAGTTATTTAAAGAAACTCACCTTGCTTGGCCTTAGGATATCATGCCACTGTGGCCTTGACTCAGACGTCCAATCGCGGCTTAAGAAAGTGCCCTCTATCTTGACAGAATCGGGAAAGTTGCCTTTGAAGTGCGCGGTATCCACACACAGCTCTTTGATCCTTCCCGGGAAACCCAATTTGAAGACGGCCCATTCTTCTCCTGAAATAAAGTAGCCAATTAAAAACGTGCAAAACCAAATGGCCGTTGATAAACTGGAGAGGTGCTTTTAACTTGGCCTTAGAAATAGTACTCAGATAATAAGATCATTCATACGATCATTCATACATCAATTATACGAAGGTAAATGTGCTGACGTAATTTGGGTGAAGCTTATATTTTGAGAGCTAACTTATTTTGGGTTACTTGAAGGGCTTTGACCCTCGCTCCGGGTCGTTCCTTGTGCAGCGGCTATCCATCGTAGTTCAACGCGGCAACGCAGCGAGCGTGATGGGTACCTTTGCACCGGGATGACACGGGGTGGGCTTTTCGATTAGGCTTTTATTTTTTTAAACCTTAATTTTTGTTTCCGTATTTAATTTAAGATTTATTTAGGTCTAAAATATTTTCTTTTACTAGTAACTGTAGTTTTTAAATAATATTTTTTTACGTAGTTATTTTATATATTTCTTACTCACGTAAGGGATAGGCACGATACATGGCCTTATTTTTTATTTTACCGTTACAGTTAAGCTAACTCGCTGATCATTCTTTTATGAGAATGCTGATGATGGCTATCAAAGATTGCATACGCTCTTTTCCGAGTCTACCACTAGCTAATAGCAAAGTACTATACAACTTACCAGGTACTTTGAGCGTGCCATCCTCGTTGGCCTCGATAACCTCCGGCCGGTCAAGCCGCCTCGCCGTCTCCCACCCGTCTGACATGCATTTGCTCTTGCATGGCTTAATCATGTTGCGTGGGTGGCCGTAGTGAGCATTTGAGTACCCTGGAAATAATATTTGGTATGATAGGCCGGTGGTTCCTTATGTATCTTATTACCTTAACATTAACTAAGAATACCTACACGCACAGATCTGCTGGATAAGTGGATATGCCCGGCGGACATATACGTCATTATATGGCGCTATACAGATATAACAAACACATGATTCCCGCCACCCGGGCCACCGGGCGGTTTGATGGACAGATCTCTGCGTTTAGGCTATTATTATAATATTTTTTTTTAAATATCAAACTTCGTTTTAAATTTCATAAAACACTTAAGTGTAGTATACTAATATAAGTTATCTACATAGTACATTATCTAAATAATGTATCGGTTAATACGGTCACCATCAATAGGACTCATTTATGCAAACGGGAACCAACTCCACAGAAATAATTTCTAAAATCGTTTAGAGATTAAGCATGAAGTCAAACTTTGAACTTGGATTTAGTGTGGGTCGGTTCCTGTTTGTAGAATTACATATGTACCTTATTTTAACTAATATATGGATGCTGTTAAGCAAAAATGTGTCACCCTCAACTTTAAGCGTAAATTTTTAGAGTTGACATCTTATTGCAAAACCAATGTGGGTTGACAAAGTTTTGCTTAACAGCATCCATATTTGTAAACAAATTGACTTTTGAGTCATTAAAACATTACGAATAAGAGCGCTTTCTAAATTTAGAAATATACCTTTTTTTTACAAATATCTTACCTTGGCAAGTGGAGCCGTTTAGCAGCGACAGCAAATCCACCATGTGGTGAGGAAGCGGCCTCTCTGGCCTAGCTTCACCGTATACCCTGAGTCGCGCAATGCCACCGTCGGGGTAAATGTTTACCCGGACATGTGTGAATGCCTCGTCGCTTACCACCTGAAAATGTAAAAAAAAACTTTTAGATGATTTTCTAAAGGAACTTTAGGGTATTTTTTGAGGATACGGGTTTTTATGTAATAAGGTGATTCATCTATTTCCTGTGCGTATAACTAATCAAGTACCATTTTGACTGCTGACGTTAGAATCTAGTTAAATTTATTATATTCGACAGATTAGTACTGAAATATTAGTAAACATTTTAAGAAACATTTTACCTTTTGGTAATTCAGCCTGGTCTCTTCATATCCTGGCCTAAGAGCAGTTATAGGCACTATCTCGTCCCACTTGTTGGTCGCTAGCCGTTCTACTGCTTCCAACTCGTCTTCTTGGCAAGCTGTACCCATACAGGCATTTCTTTCTGGCAGCTTTGATTCTTCTGTAATAGACATTAAAAATAAGATTTGAATAATAACATTTCACGCAAAAAAGTTATTTACAAATGAAGTTGTAATCAAACTATTGAAAAAAATAACACACAAGAATAGGGAAAAAGGCACCTTGTATGGAAATTCTTATACAAAATGCCTCGCTTTCATTGTACAAAAATAAACGTACCTTCAGGCGTTAAACAGGCGGCTTGTATGGAAAACTTTGGCGAATAGTTTCCGGTGAAGTAAGCAGTGTCAATAAGAAGACCTGTAAAAATAAAAATATATTTCTCAAAATCGAATTTAGGATAACTTTATAAGTAAGAAAAAAAATTAAATAGTCTGAGTAAAATACCATGTACAAAATAAACAAGAGCAAATTAATACCATTGCTTATTGAAGAAGGCGAATGCGGAATTAAGAAATTGAAGCAATAGATGATTCTAGAAGTGAAAAGCTGCGTACCGCGTATGACACACTTGGTGCCAAGCTTTAATATGCACCAGTCATGGCCGGCCACACGCTTGCGCCGGGTCTCCCAGCCGTCCATCCACTTCCCATACTCAGTGTACTTGTCCGCGAGCCACAGCGGCTCGCTGTCTGCAAGCATGTTCTCGCATGTCGCGAAGAAGTCATCGGTAGCAAACACTACCTTGCCACCGGCCTGTAAACGAAAGAAATATTTATTTTTTTAATTTTATATTTTTTCGAGTTTTTCGGATTATACCTACAAAATATCATTTAGTATTTACCAGTCGCTTACCGGTTACAGAAAAACATCCTGACATAAGACCTGTTGGTACAAATCCGCGACGAAATTCAAAGGTATTAGTATGAATGAAGTCGAAACACACTTAGGGTCAGCGTGGGAACTATGCTCCGATCTTAAATATAAATAGGCTTATGCCCAGCAGTGGAAATCGGATATAGGCTAATAGGTATATTATTTTGTTATAAAAAGGCAGTAAATACAACTTTACTGTAGCACAACACCAATAATAAATCATGCTATTTATAAAATTAAGTAAATATTCTTATGTACATTTGAATCCGTTTATCTTTTATGGACTTACCAGGTAAAAACATACCGCAAATAGCATGTGAGCAATTGTAACAAATGCTTCGACAGAAATCTTGGTTTACGCTCGATTGGCAATTGTTATGATACTATCTGAACATGTTCTAGGAAAACTCCTTGAAATCTCTTTGTATGTTGTTATTTGAAGCGAGTATTTCTTATCTATTTATGAACCATAAAAGTATAAGTATATCCACTACAAAGGACAAAATTTAGTCACGAATCTCTACTTATAGCTAATTAAACTAAAAAATGTACACACCTGAACAAGTACTTATCCTATATAATTAAAAAAAACTATTTTGGCTATGTGAATGTGTTGGAACCCAATACCTACATTAATTCGTTATAAAGTTTGAGATAGAGATAACAATCACTAAAAAATGGCTTTAAATCCCAAAATAACAGGGCAATTAACCGTCAAGTATTCGAAAAAGCAGAAATAGCAAAGTTATTAATAGCTTCAGGCTTTACGTATCCCATTTTTACTTCGCCTCGGGCTCCGTAAGCCGTTTCAGCGGCATGATTGACGTAATCGGCCCATCTGGCCTACCTCACTATTTCGGTCTGAATAAACAGCTTGAAACAAAATATCTCTCATTTGGAGAGCCAGTTGATTGGTATCAAATTCCAAAAGAAACTCCTGTATCTAAGGAATCATTTCTACATTGAAGCAAGGCAGACATTTTTACGATCCTTAATTTGTTTTATTTAATTTTATTTGCATATATTAGATTAGATACTTGAATTGAATTTATTTTATGTCACGGAATTTCAAATAATCCATTTACAGATTTTGTGGCGTAAAAAAATTTAAAAATGTACTTACTTCTGGATGGCCATTGATACCTCAAGTTATTTCAGGTACTTAAACATAGTATATTATTTATTGAAAAGTCACGAAAGCAGTAAAATTTTAATAACATTACTTATTCAAACTATAATTGCATGCAAATAGGTATAATAGTATGTAATTACAATGTTTTACACTTAGTGGATTGTTGATTAGGAATATTTCTCACCAGAGTTTCTATTTCCGTATATAAAATGGACGACATGCTCAGCTTATAAATTTCACCGAAATACAACCTTTCTATTTTTGCAAAGCAACTTTTTTAACGACAAAATTAGATTGTATCAAGTCATCTAATTAAGGGGCATACCATAAGGGTACTTAAGGTGAATACCTTAAAGGTGAATTTTGCTTCAGAGTTCCCAGTTGTTATTAGGGGGCAAGTTCGAGACCACAACGCCTGGGCAGCAAGCATTACTTTAACTGCTTTTGAGCAAGTTAGGGGAATAAGCCACGCAATTATCTTTATAGGATACCTACTTTCCTTCGTCCCTAATGAATAGTCATTCATTTAACTTTTTTCTTCAATTATTTTACGTAAACAATTTGACAGTTAGACAGTTGAAATTTTCACAGATGATGTATTTCTGTTGCTGCTATAACAACAAATACTAAAAAACAGTATAAAATAAATATTTAAGGGGGCACCCATACAACAAACATGCTTTTTTGCCGTTTTTATAGATAATGGTACGAAACCCTTCGTGCGCGAGTCCAACTCGCACTTGGCCGGTTTTTTATGCAGAGTTTGAAGACCACACCTAGCTGTACATTTTTAATTGTGTTCGTTAATTATAGATTTTCAGTTTTCAAAAGTGTTTAGGGTCAACTAATTCAATGGTGATAAAGTTACTATAAAAAACCGGACCTATTCAAAGAAAATATAAAACTAACAAAAACTCCATATTATACTTTGTAATAAAGACAGGTACTTAATTAAAAATTACTTACGCCAACACTAGCAAACTCGCTAAGCTCCGTAAACGCAGGCGCTTTCTTTTCAATCATTCTTCTAGTCTTAACTTCTCGTCTCAGTGTCAACAGCTCGATCGACTTTGGAAGCTTCGAGAGAATGAATGAACGAGACTCGAGCGTGCTCCACTTATATAGCTGTATACACGCAGATAATAACAATAACAAAAACAAATCGCGTTATCACGACGGACGACTGACTGACACGCGCCTGTCACTCTATGGTTTTCTCCCTCACAAATCTATTGGAATGTTCCATTGGAACGGCGACTTTTTAGATTCTCCTAACTTTACGTCTGCTTTAGCTAACCTTAAGCTAGTCATCGACTTGGGAACAGCTATGCTTTCCTACAGAATAACATCAGTTACCTTTGTGATATTCCAAAACGTCTCTACATCTCTACTTAAGAATTGCTAAAAATATGAATGAAATGAGTTTAATGATAATTTAATGATAAAGTCGACTGGAGGTATGATAATTTTAAGTGCAGTATCTTAAAAGCTTTCTCAAACAGTACCTACCCTTGGTATTTATGTACCCAAGTCTATTCAAAATATAAATAAAAATAAACAAAATTTCTTACATGCAGTACTTGAAGATATTCTACGGCTTATAATTTTCCGGGTATCTAAATCACGAATCGGCAACTTTTCTAAGGCATATAATAATATAAATTAGCCGTGAATTAATATTTTAGCGACAATATTTTTTTATAAGCGACAATCATGTGGCATCATATTATTTAAAAACGGCAGCAATATATAGCTGACCAAAAAATTAACCGGGAACTTGAAATAATAGGTTGGCAACAAAAATATCAACTTTGCATCTATTATTCAAAGCAGGCTCGGTTTAAATATTTGTTGCCAGCTATTTGTTTCTACCTAATTATCCATTTTTTGTGTATCAATTGCTGGTATCATTTTAATTACGGGAGCACTAAAATTTCAGGAAACTGGAATATTTTTAAGGGTACGGAACCTTAAAAAGAAATGAATGGTTTAAAAGGAAGCATGTGCTACTTTGTCTTGTGACAATGTCTATTTGCTCCGAAATTGCTAGATCGATTGAGCTGAAATTTTGTAGGTTGTATGTCCCCGGGTGCTTTAAGTGGATAAAGAAAATTAAATAAAATGTTTTGCAAACCATAGGGTTACTGTTAGTTACCATCAGGCGGGCCGCGTGCTTGTTTGCCACCGTCGTGGTATAAAAAAAAATGTCTGCGCGACCGGTTTGCATGTTGGTTAGGTAACCCGGTTGGCGGACACATGTCCGCTTACTGACATCCTGTAGTGAATTTTGTTTTTCACTTCGTGTTTCACATTATTTAAAAAACGAACCCTTTACTGCATACCAAGCCATTTCTGGTCATTATAGCTTTCAACTTTATTGGTAGTGTGTAAATTAAAGGACTGTCATGCCGCTATTTAGTTATGTAGTTAAATTGCAGAAGAAAATATTTTGGGGGGTGGGGCGCTCCATACATGTAACTAAATTAAAAAAAGTTATTACTGAATATCAACATGTTGCTCATCAATCAATGGTTCTTTAAAAATAACATCGAGGTATCTTTGAACATTTTGAGATTAAGTGAATATTTTCAGAAATAATCGCTGCGAAAGTCAGAAAAATTGTGTCTCCCTGTAACTCTTAAACCGTAAGTCCAGAAAATATGAAAAAAATTGAGAAGATCTTATTAGATACTTTCTACGAAAATTGTTTTGAACATTATCAATTCAGCCATTTTTGATTTATCTCCAAAAAACTTCTTCCATAGGCATCAGATGAGACCTTTTGGTATTAGTTTGGTTCTTATTCCATTGAAGGTACGGAACCCCCCATTATGCGTGGTCCGACACGCACCGACCGGTTTTTAGGGTTCCGTACCACGAAAGGAAAAAACGGAACCCTTATAGGATCACTTTGTTGTCCGTCTGTCTGTCTGTCTGTCAAGACCATTTTTCTCAGGAACGCGTGGAAGTATCAAGCTGAAATTTATATCAAATACTCAGGTTTATTGTCCCTTGGAGCTGTGAAAAAATCAAAAGATACAGTCGTTTATGCTGCAAATTTTAGAGATTTTCGGCACTCGCAAAACCTACGGGGTACTTCCCGTGAACTCAGAAACTTGAAATTTGGCACGAAGCAACGTCATATAGCATAGACAATGTAAAAATTACAAACGGTAGACATTTTTAGTAAAATCATACAATTTTTTTTAATTTTAATTTTAAACATACTACCTTTTTCCTCGTAAACGCGTGGAGGTATTAAATTTAAATTCATGTCAAACACTCAGGGCTACAGGACCTTTCAGATGTAGCAAAACCAAACGTTTATGTCAACGCAATCAAAAGAAATAGCAATTTAAGTCGCTTATTTTAAAACTGAGTACTCGCAAGAAACTCAAAACCTAAAGGGTACTTCCCGTAAACTCAGAAACTTGAAACTTGGCACGAAGAAACTTCATATAGCACAGACAAAGGAAAAATTACGAAAAGTAGACATTTTTAGTAAAATCATACAATTTTTTTTTTTTTAATTTTAAACTTAATACCTTTTTCCTCGTAAACGCTTAGAGGTATTAAATTGAAATTAGTAATAAACATACTACAACTTTTGCTTGTTCTAGGTTTGTACGGAACCCTCGGTGCGCGAGTCCGACTCGCACTTGGCCGATTTTTTAATAAAATATCTTACTTTAATTTATTAAAACGGGTAGCAACGTAAACTTTATTTTTGCGCGTAATCCGCTGGTAGCCATCAAACCATCGGCTAATTAACGATACATTTCGCTTATGTATCTTTTTTTTCAGCCCTATTCCACTACTTATACTTATACTTTTATGCCATAAGGCATTCTCTACCAGTCAACCTATGTGGGAAAACTACGACAATCGCACGATTTTTCTAATCTATAAAAATTTAAGTATAGGTAGGTATTTAGGTAATACCTACACAAAAGGCACCATTCATTATGCTCTATTAACTAGGTTGGTATTTTGGTAATACTATACAAAAGGCACCTTTCATTTTTTCTAAATCATATGTAGCATACGAATTTTGGTTCTAGATATCTGAATATAGATACCTACCTACCAATATTCATAGGCCCTAGTAACTTTTTAAGAATCCATTTTATCTTATAATTACAGCTCGTGTAAAGTTGCCCATTGTACTAATATTGAATATGTAATTCACTTTAATTGCTGCCTAAATATTTTAAAAGTACCTTATTTTTAATTTAATAGGTAATCGTTTTCGATTAAAAAAAGGCTTCTTAAAATGCTTCCCAGTTATAAATTCAGTTTTCAGTATAATTATTTGATACCTACCTATAGTTAAACAATGGCTATTAAGACATTAAAAAACAGCCCATATTGAAATAATGTACGGCCCCACATTTGTCGCCAACCTATTAATTTTGGTACCCATTTTAATTTTTTATAGCTACCCAAATTCAATTATTTAGCAGCCTGGTTAAATACATGCCATATTCTACTAACATTAAAATACATTTAAAACATGATATTGGTAAATGATAGGTGAATGGGAAAATAGCTCCACCTTTTTAAATCGCAGTGTCATTTGCACCAAATAATTGTTTCGCATAATACTCGTAATCCTTTATAAGCCACCGCAAATCGCATAAAAACGTCAATAAAATTGCCCAGCCGTGGTTTGAACAAAAACGTACAAAGGATTTGCTCTGTGTACAAAACAGTGGAATGTTTTAAAATCTAAATATAACGCACTTTAAATCGACAGCCGCTTGAATTATAGAAAGATCTGGAAATAGTTTAGTCGATGTCTGAAAAGGTTAATAGAAGCAAAAACTGGCAGAACAAATTATTCGATATGGACTATTCATTGATTTTTTTGCCCTAATCCAAACATTGTTATAGCTGTAGAGTTATAGAAGGAAATGTAAAATATTCTAACATTTTTTTTATCTCTCCATACGAGTAAAACTAAACTCATGATAGATTAGAACACCTTTATACATAAGTAAGAGCTGGTTCCCATTTGTCGGATGTTGGGTCCGTTTTTTTGATGAGGATTTTAATCGGATATTCCACTAGCAGAACTTTTTATATGAAGCTGTTCACACTAAATCGTTCACACCGTTTTTACTTTATTTGAAAGCACGTCATTTCATTGCGATTTTTTAGAAATTACAGGTACAATAAACACCTGCTTATACGGTTAAATTACAAACTTAGTTCAGAAATTATTTTGTAATTTTTTATCAAAAACTATTCAACCTATCAAGTTCAAAATAATTTTCCTAGAAAGTTTTTATAAAACTTTTGAGATTTTTTTCATATTTTTAAAACTTATGGTTCAAAAGTTAGAGGGGGGGGGACACATTTTTTTAAACTTCTGGAGCGATTATTTCCGAAAATATTTACATTATCAAAAAATGATTTTAGTAAACCCTTATTCATTTTTAAATACCTATCCAACAATATATCACACGTTAGGGTTGAAATTAAAAAAAAAAACACTCCTCACTTTACGTATAGGGGAGGTACCCTAATAAAACATGTTTTTCCACTTTTTATTTTATCACTTTGTCGGCGTAATTGATATACATATTAGTACCAAATTTCAGCTTTCTAGTGCTAACGGTCACTGAGATTATCCGTGGACGGACGGACGGAAGTAGTATAGATTCACCGTTTCTACCACATGGATTTCCCACCATCAAAACAATGGTTTTTTGGGATTATGGTGGTTTTTCGGGGCTATGAAACCTAAAAAAAAAAAAAAAAAGTTTGGTATGTTTTAGTACGTTTAGCCCCCCATTTAGATCGATTGCACTAGGTCTCAACAGTGCCCGGAGCCTCCTTCAGCACTTAGGCACTCCGCTAATTAAACAATACACGCTTTTCGACACCACAATAGAACCCTTGCTCACCTTTTTCTATTGTCTCTATTGTTAGCTCGACTCGGCGACATCGCATTGTTACCGAGCTCGGTAGAGGCATACTCCTACGTTGTAGTTTGTTCTTTACGTATTTGCAATAGGTTTTATAATTGCTTAATTGGTTACTCCTTATGGAAGACTAGGTATACTACCTAAATTTTCCAAAGTTTAGGTATAGTTTTGGTGGTGGGAAATCAATGGGGTAGAAACGGTCATATAACTTAACGAGATTTTTAATGATCTAACAAGCCCCGCGAACTGACACAATTACATTACCCTTTATTAGTCTGGACTGGAGTAGGTATCAATTTTATACCTAAAGTAATTAATTCACATTTCGCGAATATATATGCAAATTTCAACGTATCTATAAAGTTTCCATAGTTTAGGTATAGTTTTGGTGGTGGGAAAACGATGGGGTAGAAACGGTCATATAACTTAACGAGATTTTTAATGATCTAACAAGCCCCGCGAACTGACACAATTACATTACCCTTTATTAGTCTGGACTGGAGTAGGTATCAAATTTATACCTAAAGTAATTAATTCATATTTCGCGAATATATATGCAAATTTCAACGTATCTATATGTGTTACAGCACAATATGAAACTTCTGGTATATGTTTCAACCCCATCAATTTTAATTATTTAGTATCTATTCGTTTTCAGTTTTTGCCTAAAATTTATTATTTTACGCAAATCCAATTTTTGAAATATTATTTTATTGATTCTAGATTTGTGTTGTCTTAATTTTTTTGGGTAAATTATTTTATGCAAATCCAAGTTTTGAAATATTATTTTATTCATTCTAGATTATTTCTAGTCTAGATATTTGTGTTGTCTTATTTTTTTTTTGAACTCGTAAATAACTTTGGTATATGTGACAACCGACTGCTATTTATTGGTGGACAATAAACATGACTGTGTTTTGAACAAGTTTCAACCTGTAAGTATGCTGTACGTTTCCGTAAAGGAAGTTCCCATTATTTATTATAATATATAGATCTTTTGTTAATGTAGGATTCGGTGTGTGATTTATTGCATTCTTGTTTATACCAGTTAGGTGGGGCGGTGCGATGTTTAAAGACTCCTTTGGTGCTCTAATTTAAAGTCGCAATTTCTATTATTAGGTTTTTCTTGATGCTGTCGGCTTGAGAACTTTACCTTTTTTACTAGATGTCCTTTGAAGAAGGTAATAATTTACTTTGTATTCGTTTCTGAGAAATATATAAATCAATCATCGGGTTTGAAGTCACACGCGATTTTAATAGAAAGTAAATGCACAAAAGATCTGTCGTTTAAATTCTTTAGAATTCTTTTGATAATTTAATCTTTTGTTAGAAAACATTCCGCTGCAAACAAAAATTTACCTGTCCCCGAAATCCTGTTTAAACTCGTCGCTACCTACCTAGGTGGTCCTCTGTCCCCACCAGCCGTGACCTTTTTTTCAACACAAATTCATATAAAAAGGCTGAGGCTGGGGGCTAAATTTTAGAAACGAAGTGAGCTGCAAATCACGTGTTCAATTACGATTAAGTGAATAAATTTCTTAATTTTAACTAATCAGAGATAGAATTTGAAGGAACACTTTAAATTTCAAAGTATAAAAAACTTATAGTATCCTGATTTTTAATCTATATATATATAGCATGCAAATTGGAAATGATAATTGTGATGTTGATCTTCTTCAATTATGTGAAGACGCGGAGAAGGAATATTTTGAAGACCAAGAAATATATAATTTGTGTGAATCTCTAAGTCAACAAAAATATGAAATGTAAGTTAATCAATTTGTTTAAATATTTAATTCACTGTACATTTTTTTTCTACCTTGCATCTTGTTGGGGTGGGTGATCTAAGTTAAAACCTGTTGTTACATGTTTCCTTACCTGACTTACGGATACGGAGGGGATAGTGGTATAAAAGTGGGTCCCCAGTTTTAAAATTATCTATAGCAAATTGAAGTTTCAGTGTTTTGTACCTGTGGTGTTGTGTGATTCAGTTTTGCAACATGGCATTTTATCTTGAGCCTAAATTAGAACGTAGCGAGATAGCAAGTTTTAGCAAAAAGTTAATAATCCAGAAATTTCATAGACACATCCGATTGTGGTTTATTGATGGCTTATTACCTGATTCAATTTTCGAAGATCAAGATATTAAACCATATTATACCCCATGTGAGGGTCATAGGAATCAAACACAGGATATTCATATATCAGCTACTGATGTAGTAGATGGAGTCCTACCAATGCAAGCGTATTGTTGGCATTGTAAAAAATATACAAGTTAGTATTTTGTAGTTATTATTAATCTTTGTTTCTGGTAATCATATTATAAGTAATGATGTAATTATATTATTTGTGATATTTTATTTTATTTCTTTAGATCCCAACAAGTTGGAGGCGGAATAGAAATGGCAACTACGGATCCTGTGTCTAAGGCATCAACAAAGAAGAGTCAACATTCAACTAGCAGTGATTCAGCATCAACTTCTACAACACAAGCTTGCTGTATTGACGTAAGCACAAACAATAATGACAAAATTGAATGTTCTGTGTGTCATGTGTATGTGGTAAAAAGATATTTAGCAAACCATTTGAAAAGCAATAACCACAAAAACAATGTTCTTAGTTCAGACAGCGAATTAATCAACGTTCAGCTAATTGAAAATGCATTCCGAAACAGGGTTGCTACGTACAGAATATCAAGTAATAAAAATGATTACCAACCCTTTGAAACCCCCGAATCGTTTTTAGAAAAAAATAAAGATACAATTTTTACTTTATTAAATCGATCAGTTGCAGATCATTGTGCTTTAAAAGTTAATTTTATTTTAAATGCAAATTTTTGTCAGGATACCAAACAGCTAAGAAATACATTTGATTTTCAATTAAACAATCAACTTTTTAATGTGAGCAGTGATAAAGATTTATTTTTCATATCCCTCGTAAATGAAATAACAGAGAGATTAACAAACTTTGAAAGAAAAGATAGTGGATGGAGTTTGGTAAACATAAACCACTTAGACGTTAATGTTAATAAATGTAAACCATTGCGTGGTTCTTCATATATTGAATTACCACGTGATATAACAAACAAAAGAGCAGTAATAAACATCAAAAACAATGATCATGAATGTTTCCGTTGGGCATTGCTTTCGGGTTTATATCCACCTAAGAAAAACAATCACGCTAATATGGTGAACTGTTATGTCAAATACAAGGAGAAATTGAAGTTTGGTGACATTCCTTTTCCTATCAAGTTTACTGATATTCAGAAATTTGAAAAGTTAAATGATTTAAGTATTAACGTGTTTGGTTTGGAGTATAATTCACAAAATAAAAGTCATGATATTGTTGGTCCTTTACACATTACAAAATGTAAAAAAACAAAACATTTTAATTTGTTATATATAACAAAGGGGAATAGAGGACACTATTGTCTAATCAACAATTTATCTCGATTAGTATCCGCTCAAATAAATAAATCACAACATGCTGTTAATATATGTGATGGTTGTTTGTCAAATTTTTCATCTAATCAGAATTTAGTAGAGCATCAAAAGAACGATTGTTTTCATATATGTACCAATTTACCCTCTGAAGAGGATAAAAGGAAAGATTGGTTTGACAAAATGACTTCTTCAAGTCAACTTAATTTCAATAATTACGAGCGTAAATTACGAGTTCCTTTTGTTGTGTATGCAGATTTTGAGGCATTTTTAAGTCCTATTCAGTCAGAACAATCTAATGAACAAACCACTAAAGATAATAGTCACTCTCCAACGCCTGACAGTGATAAATATTATGGAGATGATGATGATTATGTGGATGATAAAATCAAACGTAAACGCAGACGTATAGACAAGCGTTCCTCAACCATTAACATTCAGAAACATCAAGTTTATAGTTTTGGATACTATATTAAATGTGCATATGATGACAAGTTATCAATTTATAGAACACACAAAGGGGAGAACTGTGGTCAAACGTTTATGAAATGTATTAAACATGATTTGGAGAGTATTTGTAAAAAGAATACATTTTCCAAGCCCCCTTTACCCTTAACAACTTTAAATAAAGAACAAATTGCAAACAGAAAAGTCTGTTTCATTTGTAGTACATGTTTAAACGAGGATTCCTGCGTTTCCTATAACTGGCATACCGGTGTTTACGAAGGCGTTGCACATTCACTTTGCAATGAAAAGTACAGGCCCCAAAACTTTGTACCTGTGTTTTTTCATAACTTAAGCAACTATGACAGCCACTTTATAGTACATGGGCTTAATTTTGAAGATGGTGATATAGAACTAATCCCACAGAACAAAGAAAAATATATTTCCTTTTCCAAAATGTTAAAAGTGAATAACCGTACAGTGAAATTAAGATTCGTTGATTCCCTTAAATTCACGTCTAGTAGTCTGGAAAAATTAGCTAAAAACTTAACAACAAACCAATTCAATGAACTAAAATTAAATTTTCCAAGTGAAGAAGACTATAAGCGCTTGATACGTAAGGGTGTGTACCCATATGAATATATGACATCATTTGATAGTTTAAACCTTACCGCCCTTCCTCGTAAGGATTTATTTTATAGTTCTCTGACTAATAGCCACATTTCAGATGAAGATTATGAACATGCTGTGGGTGTGTGGAATCACTTTAATTGTCAAATTATGGAGGACTATTCAGATTTATATCTGAAAACATATGTTTTGCTACTAACTGATGTATTTGAAAATTTTAGAAATGTATGTGTTAAGACCTACGGTTTGGATCCAGCTCATTATTACACTGCCCCAGGATTGAGTTGGGATGCTATGTTAAAAGTTACAAAAATAAAACTTGAACTTTTGACGGATTTTGATAAAATTGCTTTCATAGCAAAAAATATTCGAGGAGGTATATCCCAATGCAGTCACAGACATGCAAAAGCTAACAATAAATATATGTCAAACTATGAATCAAACCAACCATCTTCTTTTCTTGTATATTTAGATGCAAATATCTTGTATGGATGGGCTATGTCTCAACCTCTTCCTACAGGTAAATTTGAATGGGTGAATTTAGAGACGAATTATAATATTGCAGATGATGCTGATCATGGCTTTATCTTAGAAGTAGACATTGAATACCCTAAAGAATTACATGATTATCATTCGGATCTACCATTCTGTCCCGAAAATGTATGTTTAGGTAATTCTAAAGCAAACAAATTAATACCAAATCTAAACAAGAAAACAAACTATGTCATTCATTACAGAAATCTTAAACAAAGTTTACAAAACGGATTAAAATTGCTTAAAATCCATAGAATATTAAAATTTGAGCAATCCCCATGGTTAAAAAGTTACATAGATTTAAATACCTACATGCGATCCCAAGCATCTTCTGAATTCGAAAAAGATTTTATCAAACTCATGAACAATTCAGTGTTTGGTAAAACTATGGAGAATGTAATGAAACGAGTAAACATCAAATTATTAAATCACTGGGAAAATCGTGGGGAATCTCAAGGAGTTCAATCTTTAATTGCGAAACCTGAATTTCATAGTTTATCTGTTTTTTCACATGATTTAGTAGCTGTTCAATTGAAAAAAACTAAAGTTTAAAACAACAAACCAATTTACCTAGGTTTTTGCATTTTAGATCTTTCTAAAACTTTAATGTATCAATTTCATTACGACTATATGAAAACCAAATATCAAAATAATTTGAAATTGCTTTACACAGATACTGATAGTGTACGGGTTTGTACACCTGAATGATGTGATTCTGGACGGTTGAGTGTCTTGATAATAAACACTGATTTAAATATATTTTTTATTGATAACCAAGGTATAATTATGATTAGGTACTAGCTAGGAGCTCGTATAAACGTAGACTGGTTAATTATTGTACATTTTGCGTAATCGCGGATACAGCGATTATTATAACAAACATATTTTATGCTGACCGAGAAATGTGCGATGCTAGCATTGTACATATTCCCGGCCAGGAGATGAGGATGCTGTTCAAATTATTATTGTTTTGATACAAGAAAAAATGTTAAAAAATCTAAACTGATGTAAACAAAGAACATTGCATAATTATTTGATAGAGGTAAATCCCCTAAACATAGATGTCGCATTTGTATGGTTAATTGAAATTGTCGCGGCGCGTTGATCTCCGCTGGGGCTGTTCTCGGTCGCTGATGGGATGGAGCTGCGGGATGCGGATGACATCGAAGTGGGTCTGCGTTCGTTCTTCCCGGCGGCGGCAGTGTCGGCGGCGAACGAGGGAGTGAGACGTGCGACGAATTGACGTCGCCGTATGCAGCGACGCACATACAGCGCGGCTAATACGATTACGATGCCCTATGACTATGTAGATTGCAGTATAATGGTGGACATCGTGGTAGGTGACTTCCCCTGATACGGCTCCTTCGTTCTTCATGTGCTCAATTTGGTCTTTGATGGCTTTGAAGTGTTTTTCATTGATTCCAAAGGCATTCGATTCGCTCTGTATGACGGGTACAGTCAAATTGATAACATTGTTTATAGAGGGCACGTCGAATTTTACCACATTTGCTTGAGTTTTGATGTCGTTAGATAGTTCCTTCTGAGGAAATATGGTAAAGGAATCTCCGTTTAATACACAGTCGGTGTGGAGGGTAATGATTCCAGCCTTGTTTAGATGTTCGGCCTTGACCTCCTGACCGCATATAATTCTCGCAGTACATACGTCACAACAAAAGTATAGGTATTCATGGTGCTTAGTTCGGTCCATATGTTACGGCAGGTGTCAGTCTCAGCTGTGCACTTGTTTGTAATTTGATCCGCTATACACAGGTGTGAGTCAGACTTCAATTGATAAATTGGACCTTGTAGCGTACAAATAAGTGTGTTGGAATTGTAGTGAGTGCACTTATGTACGGTTTCATCCAACATCGGTATATACGATTCCTTTTTGATATTTATAGCCACCTGATCGGCTATGGGCTTTATTTTGATCATATTTTTCCCATCTTGTTGTGGAATTGGTATTAATCGGAAGAGCTCGTAGATGTCTCGAAAGACTAAAGGAATTCTGATTTCAAAGATAAGGTACTGACGGGTCATTCTGGTTCGCACCTTCATTAGTTGATATAATTTCGGTAAATCGTTGTTGATGTTTTCGCATGGAAGAGTCAAATCTTTCGGCATCTGACCGGCGATGATATTTAGCTCATCTTTCAACTGTTGTTGCGTCAAAAGGTGCACGTTGAATTTTCCATAAATTATGTTAGTGATGGTGTCCAATAAAGTGTCTTGTATGCTTTTTAGGTTGGCGAGTATATTATTGGCAATGATTGACGACACGGCTATTTCATTGATCTGTGTTGATAATTGAATTTCGCTTGCCTGCTTGTTTAGGCCTTTCTCGATGCTGATGATATATTGATTAAAAGTTTTATGCTGATTTTGCATCGAGGACTCGATTCTCTTGAGTAGGTTTGCTTCCGCCTCTATAACCGAAGTTTGATTCCGCCATAATAGTGCCAGGTGTTTTTCATTTCTTCTGGTTAGGTCAATGTCCTTTTGATATTGTTCGGCGAACTGGTCGTCGAGCACGCCGAAAAGGCTATGAGCAACATTTCCTATGCCGTTGAAGAATCCTCTCCTTTTTCGTGACGAGTCGGAGCGCTGGCCGAGTAGCATGGCATCGTAGTATTTTAATTCCGAGAAGGCGTGACGTAATTGTGTCAGTACAATGTTGCATTGTTGTTTATTTTCTATCGTATGACACATATTTTCTAAATGAGTGATGTATTTAGAAAATAATTCTGATCCTTCCCAATACGGATTGATGTCGTAGTATACCACAAGTTTCCACTCGTCTCGGGCCATTTTCAGGTTTGTTATTTTGTCAAAATAAATACCTTGACCTTCTGTGAAGTGTGACACGTCATGGGTACTCTGTGCAGGCATTATGCATAACATAAATAATGTTAGTGCCATAGTGATGAAGTTGATGCACTTGTGCCTATTGGTGATTTTTCTTTGATTTGTTGGTCTTGATGCTCTTGATGGGGTGGCTGATAAGTCTTTTTTTTCTTCTCCAGTGGTCCGCAAATCGTGCTCGGATACTGGCAGTTTCGACAGCTTGATGATGGGTCTTTTTATAACTGAATTTTTTGTCTTTACTGACGCGACTCGGACAAAATCGTCTTTTCCTGGATGAACATCTGATATTCGGCCTAGTGCCCACTTGCCAGCAGGCAGGTTTGCGTCGTGAATGATTACGACGTCGCCGATTTCAATGTTTGGCTTAGGTTGTGTCCATTTGCAGCGCGCTTGTAGTTGACACAGGTACTCAGATTGCCATTTTTTCCATGTGTCTTGAAATATTTTTTGTGTCAAGCGCCAGCGTGTCCGCTCGTCTGTTTCGGTCTCCACAATGTGGAGAGTTGGGCCGCTTGCTAAAAAATGTGCCGGGGTGATATAATCCAAGTCGTCAGGGTCTTCGGTCAATGCACACAGTGGTCTCCCATTTAAGCAACCCTCCAGCTGAGCTAGCAAAGTCGAGTATTCCTCAAAGGTAAGATGCTGCTCTCCTAACACCCGGTGAAGATGATGTTTGAGGCTTTTAACGGCTGCTTCCCACAAGCCTCCGGCGCTAGGCCACGAAGGTGCATTGAAGTGCCAAGTGATATTCATGTCGCTGATGGCCTTGTAAAATGATTCATCTAACGATGCGTTGATCTCTTCATATTGTGCCTTGATTGCTTTGCTGGCTTTTGTAAAATTTGTTCCGTTGTCACTAAAAATGTGACGGGGCGCTCCACGTCGAGCTGACATTCTTCGCAGAGCAGCCAGGAATGATTCTGAACTTAGATCCGAGACTAGCTCTAAATGCACGGCCTTTGTAGCCATGCAAACGAATACAGCTATATAGCCCTTTGTTGTTTTGATGCCACGACCTTTGCTTGCCTTCACGGTCACGTATCCTGTGTAATCTACACCGGTATTATAAAATGGCCTTGATGGATTTGTTCTTGATTCAGGCAAATCACCCATTATTTGGGACTGTTTTGGAGGTTTTTGTCTAAGACACGTGATACAGCGACGCAGGCGATTTTTCGTAGCTCCATTACCTCCAACAATCCACAATGATTCTCTCAGCTTCGAATGAGTGAGTTTGGCGCTTCCGTGTAGTACAACTTTGTGTGCTTGATCGATGAGCAAGTCCGTCAGGCGACCTTTATGAGGAATGATAAGGGGATGTTTCATCTCCCAACTGATATGTGCATTATGAAGTCGGCCGCGAACACGTAGCATCCCATTTTGATCCAAAAAGGGTCGTAATTTCAAAATGTTGCTTTTCACATTTATTGATTGATTTGCTCTCAAGTTATTAAACTCATTCGGAAACTCCTTTTCTTGAACGTACTTAATTATTTTATTTTTTGCGGCGTATAACTCATCAGCTGTTAAGTAACTAGAGCTTTGTTGATTGCGCGAAGTTGCTCGCAGTATCCATGCAAGTACACGTGTGCAATGAGTCATATTGCTATTTTTGCATAACAATTCATTGATAATGTCACCGTCGTCCGTTTGTTTACAAGCGACCGCGTGGCATTGTTTTGATATTTTAATTTCTTGATCCGTAGTGAATGTGAGCCTCGCTTGATTTTGGCTGTATGATGAGAGCCATTTTGGGCCATTCCACCAAAGGGGGTGTATCGATAACTGTTGAGCAGTTATTCCACGACTAGCGCAGTCAGCCGGGTTCTCTTCTGATTTTACGTAGTTCCAACAGCTTGATGGTATTATTTTAGTGATTTTTGCAACTCTATTTGCTACGAATGGCTTCCATTTGCTAGGTGAGCCGTTTAGCCAGCCTAATGTTGCTGTACTGTCTGACCAGCAGACAAGTTTGATGTTGTTTTCCTTTAATGATTGTTTGACCTTCTCCATGAGAGCAGACAGAAGTAGAGCTGAACACAGTTCCAATCTTGGCAAGGTCACGAATTTTTTTGTCGGCACGAGTCTTGATTTTGCTGCTACCAGTACTGGCGGCGATGTTTCCTCGCATGCGTCATCGGTAGAGATAACGCGGCAATAGATCACGCATGCGTACGCTTTTGTTGATGCGTCGCAGAACCCATGAAGTTCAAGGTCTTGATTCTTGTGACTATTTAGCCAGCGAGGGATTTTGATATCCTTGATATTTTGTAGGTCTTGTGAAATTTTGAGCCATTCATCTTTGATCCTTTCGGGTACTTGATCGTTCCACCCGATGTCATTTGATACGACATTTTGAAACAATAACTTTAGTTTCGTAGTAACTGGCGATAGCCATCCGAGCGGGTCGAATACCCTTGCTATGTTTGACAATAGCTCTCTTTTGTTCATCTTGAATGTTTGAGTTGCCGGCGGTTCAATCTTGAGTTGAAAGGTGAAATTATCCTCTTGCGGGTGCCAGCGTAATCCCAGCGTTTTTGTTGTTTCTTGATCTTTAAATTCGAAAGTTGGTTGTTGATCTCGAGACTCGCTATGCCTGTTTAATAGTTCGGGTGTGTTTGATGCCCATTTCCGCAGATTGAACCCTCCTGATTTTAACATGTTGATTAAGTCTGCTTGTAATTTCTTGGCAGATTTGAGATCGTGGCTGCCGTGTAAAAGGTCATCCATGTAAAAACTCTCTTCTACGACGCTCGCAGCCTCCGGATAATTTTGGCGCTCGTCCTGGGCTAATTTTCTTAACGTCATCATGGCTAACCAAGGTGCGGCTTTCGTGCCGTACGTTGTGGTCGTTAAGGCGTATTCACGAAGCGGTTGATCTTCAGTGTCTCTCCATATGATTTTTTGATATTTTTGATCTTGAATGTTTATACCTATCATTCTAAACATTTTTTCGATGTCCGCGACGTAAGCAACCTTATACTGCCTCCATTTTATGATAAGTGTTAACAGGTCGTGTTGCAGATTGGGTCCGCGGTACATGGTGTCGTTCAGACTTATCCCATTTGATGTTTTCGAGCTAGCATTAAATACGACTCTGAGTGAAGTCGTTGATGAGTCTGGTCTTTTCACACAGTGATGAGGTAAAAAGCACTCCTGTGTCAAATTGCGTTGCCCGTCGATTTCGTCTGTACATTCGCGCATGTGTCCCAAATCAATATATTCTTGAATAAACTTCTTGTACTCGGTTTCGATATTTTGATCTTTTCGAAACTTGATCTCAAGTTGTTTAAACTGGGCTATGGCAATATTTCTTGAGAATCCTAGAGCGATTTCATCCTCTGGCTTCAATGGTAGGCGAACTACGTATCTTCCATCTTCTTGACGAAATGTAGTTTCCCGATATAAGTCTAAACAATGTTGATCTTCTGATGACAAGTTTGATGTTTCACTGATATCTTCTATGGCCCAAAAACGCGAGATGTCATCCATGTCCTTGACGACGACACCACATTGATAAGATGGTACGTTTCCGCTAAGAATGTATCCAAACTTCGTGTTCTGGACTACAGGAAGGTTATCGTCAGTAACGATGATGCCATTTTGTATATATTTGGCGGTGACATCGGACCCTAGTATAATGTCGATTGGGCGGCTCACATTATAATCTGGATCTGCCAGTGTCAATCCCTCTAAATAAGTCAAATCTGGTTTGACGAATGATTGGTTTGGTAGAGGAAGAGTGAGTTTAATCATGATGAATAACTCAGCGGCAAATTCAAAATCGGACTGCGTTGATGATATTGTGGCGTGGATGACGCCCGTGCAGGTGTTTCCATTAATGCCGAGCCCATACATAGTGTCCTTGCAATCTTCCCGGGGTAGTTTTAAGAGTTGAGCCGCATCCTCCGTGATCAAGGACATCTGAGCCCCAGGATCTATAAACGCCCTCATGTTATGATAAACTCCATCATTTGCCCTTACTTTGATTAAGGCGGTTGGTAATAAAACTTGAATATTTTTATTACGTTCTTTCGTAATAGTTGCGACGGTTTTCCGTTTATTAATTGGGTCGGAAGTATCTAATTTCTTATTGTATACATCATGGACAAGAGTGTTGTGCCTTTCTTGACACGTGCGGCAGCGACTCGTTGAAAAACATTCCTTATCGTAATGATTGTAAAGGCAGTTTTTGCATAAGTTCAACTTCGCAATGATGCTTCGTTTGCTATCTGGTTTTGCACTTTGAAATGTTTCGCAATGAAATATGCCATGATTCTTATTACAAACTGGGCAATGTTTTTTCTGATAATAACTTGATTTAAAATCGCTTGAGTTATTTTGAAATAATGATGTATCTTTTATGGCGCCAAATGCTTTGTAGTACGGCTTTCTTGCTGCTTCTGATTGTTGGGATGGTTTTGATGTGTCCAACTTGCGGCGGCTTGCCTCAAACGATGTAAATTTCATCTCCAGGAAATCCAAAAACTCCTTCAGTGTAGGCAGGTCACGTGGGTTCTTTAATGATTCTACGTACTCCGTGTGACTTTCTGCGTCCAATTTTTGTGCTAAAATATGAACGATAATTGGATCCCATGTCTTGATGTCCACGCCAAGGTTTCTGATGGCGTTCAAGCTTTCGTTGGTGGTGTCGTGTAGGCGCTTGATTTGTTGATGTGACTGTTGCTGCATTGTTGACAACGAAAGTAGGTTATTGAGATGAGCCGTGAAAATGATTTTTTTGTTGTTGTACCTGTGGTTTAAAATTTCCCAACAGGTTTCATAGTTTTCAGAGCTGATGTTGAGATGCTGAATTAGTTTCTCGGCTTCACCTCTGACCTTGTTCTTTAAAAATTGCATCTTCTGTGCATTGGACATAGAGCGATTATGATGAATGGCTTCATTAAATAGATCCTTAAATGAAGTCCATTGTTGGTAGTTCCCGCTAAACGGTGGTATGTCCATTACTGGGGTCGATTTCTCTCCATGAACCATGGACCATATTTTAGAGCTGATAGATTTTTTGATGTCTTGGAATTTCTTCTCGTATTTGCAGAACGCTTGATTGTAGGTTTCGTCGTCTTCGAGAAGTTCACTATCGATGTCCCAGTGTAGAGTGTCGATGGTTGTCCAACGTGATTGAACTGATTTAAGTAAATCTTCCAACTCCCATTTTTCGTTGATAGTAGAGAGGTCGATGTAATGGACAGTGCGTGCGAAGGCCTTGAAATTGCTTTGTTGTTTTCGCATCTTCTCTGATAACTTGGCAGTATCGACGCTTGATCTGTCGGTGGTATTGAAGATCGGTGGAATTGCGAATCCTGGATTGATTGGAACACGGATGGTCGATTTATTTTGATTTTGTAATTCGACCTTGAGAGTGTCATCGTCGTCTTGCTGAATGGTACGGCTTCGCTCACTAATATCCATTTTTTGTGGCTCCGAACGTCCAGGTTTCTCTTCTGGTTTCTTTACTCCTTCATCGGCCCAGTTGAAATTTTCTGACTGCTGGAGGGTGAGACGTTCGACGGGCATCGGTGATAATGAAGTCCTTGGTGATGGAGGAGTCTGTTTAGCTGCCTCTAAATGACTTATTAATACTGACCGAGCTGATTCATAAAAGGCTTTGGTTTTGTTACAAGTTTGCTCGGCAAATTGAGTGTAATCTTCGTTCTGGAACGACACCAACCTGTCATGATTGTTTTGAAACTCCTGCCAAAATCCGTCGAGGCTGGTCAACTTGTTGCTGATGGTAGACACAGTTCGTCGGCTTGGACCATCTTTTTTATAATTCTCAAATAGCCTATTCATACTGGCCATGATCTGGTTTTGTTGATTGCGAATCGTTTCCATTTCGGAACTCATCTTGATTGATTGATAAGTTGATGTAGTACTGATAAATAGTTATTGATCGAAACCAGTATTTGTTAACACTGTGGCCACTGATATTGATACTTGATAATGATGATTACTTTCCTTGGTTTACTGATATAGATTGATTAAAGTGATGATTGCAGCTGCTGATGATGATGATTATCCAAGTCGGAGCTTCTTCTCGCTGGACTTGAGTTGATTGTGGATGATTCTTGATATCTCGGATGATGAACTGTTGATGTTCTTCTGTGACGAATTACTGTGCCTATTCAATCCGCACGGTGAGACCCGCTTGTGGGAGGCCGGTTGGACCGAAGCACTATAACACTGTCACTGACGAGTTCGAAGGACCAAAAGGATGTACGGGTTTGTACACCTGAATGATGTGATTCTGGACGGTTGAGTGTCTTGATAATAAACACTGATTTAAATATATTTTTTATTGATAACCAAGGTATAATTATGATTAGGTACTAGCTAGGAGCTCGTATAAACGTAGACTGGTTAATTATTGTACATTTTGCGTAATCGCGGATACAGCGATTATTATAACAAACATATTTTATGCTGACCGAGAAATGTGCGATGCTAGCATTGTACAGATAGTTTATAGTAAATATTCACAGAGGACTTTTATGATGACATAAAATCAGATCTTAATTTATATTTTGATACTTCTGAATACCCAGAGGACAACGTGTATGGTTTCCCTCTGGTAAATAAAAAGCAACTTGGAGTTTTCAAAGATGAAAACAATGGGGAAATATTTAAGGAATTTATTGGTTTGCGTTCAAAAATGTACGCCATAGATGTACAAAATAAAGAAATTAAAGCTAAAGGTAAAGGCGTCAATAAATTCATAACGGAAACGTATGATCTTGATAGTTTAAAAAAATGTTTATTTAAGAAAAAAATTAAATATGATACAATGTTACGTTTCAAATCAATAAAACACATTTTATTTACACAGAAAATGACCAAAATAACGCTTTCCCGTAATGACACGAAACGATATTTGTTAGGAAATTCTATTGATACTCTTGCGTGGGGTCATTATAAAATTCCTCATGGTGTACTTTAAAATTTATTTAATTTACACAGAATATTCAATGAAATGTATTTATTTTTTGTGCAATGTGTATAATTTTTGTAAATTGTATGATTTAGTTTAGAAGTTAAAATTATCTTGTGTCAAGTTTTTTTTTTGTTATGTGTTATTTTTAATAAATGTTCTTGATAAAAGGAGAAACTTTAAAAAAAATTGTCATTTGAATTTAATTCCTTTTCATAACAACACACTCCTCACGTTAATTCAAAATGATTCATTTTTACCATCCCTTCACCACTATTGTAGCTGGTCCGAGTGGTTGTGGAAAAACTAAATTTGTTACAAGTTTTCTTGAACATTCGAAAGAATTATGTAATGTTGAGTTTGATGAAGTGATTTGGTGTTATGATGAAATGCAACCCCTATATAATCTAGAAAATGTCATTTATAGTCAAGGAATACCTGATATGTCCATGTTTGATGGACTGAAGCCCAAATTACTTATAATAGATGATTTAATGCGGGAATCAAATGGGCGACTAGTTGATATTTTTACAAAAGGTAGTCACCACAGAAATTTAAGCCTGTTTTATATTACTCAAAATATATTTCATCAGGGTAAAGGTCAACGTGATATGTCTTTGAATACAAGTTATTTAGTGTTTTTTAAGAATCCTAGAGATAAAACACAAATACGTTATTTGTCTCGTCAAGTATGCCCAGAAAACTCAAAGTTCGTTGACAAAGCTTACAAGGATGCTAATAAAAACGCTCACGGCTATCTTATGATTGATCTAAAACAAAACACAGATGACATGTGTCGTTTTAAAACTAAAATATTTCCATTTGATGGCCATTGCACAATGTAAATCCCAAAGAAAGGATTTAAATATAACAAGGATCATCAAGTTTCAGTCAGTTCTAAATGATGCATTCTCGAGTAAGCACCTATAAACATTTACTGGAAGCTCTGCATTTACTTAAACCAAAATATCGCACTGCTTTGCTTAAATCGTGCGATGAAAATGAGATCAACATCATTTGTGAATGTATCTATAACGTTCTAAAGGGTAAAATTCCTTTAGATAACAAAGAAAAATCTAAATTAAAAAAATATAAGGAACCATTACGAAAACTAGTTTCAAAAGGCAAAAATAAGCTTAGAAAAACCGTTATTATTCAGAAAGGGGGTGCATTTTTACCAATAATTTTAGGTGCAGTTTTAAGTGCATTGGTAAACTCCTTATCTTAGATACAATGGAGAATACAAAGAAAATGTTGTTAGTAGAACCTGAATTTATTGAAAGACTTAAAAAAAGTGAAAATCAAGTGGAAAATTTATCATCCCGTCTGGATGGAGAAATGCAAACAATTCTTAGAAGAAAAATAAATGATCGTGAAAAGTGGGCATTATATTGTCAAGCACTACAACGATTTTTACATTTTGCTGAGGCAGATCGAAGACCATTTAAATTACCAATAGTGATGGATGAAGTGAACTACCTTACTAACGATAACTACAACGTTGCTTCGAAAGTTAACAAAAAGGAGGAAAATGTAAAAAAAGAGGAAAGTATCCGAAAGGAGGAATCATTTACTCAGAACTTAAGCGGAGACGCAAATTCACCTGTGCCGGAAGAAGATGTTTATGCCACACCTCCTGGTGTATCAAAGGTTCAATTACCTAAACGATATTCTCCATCCTATATTATAGATGTTATACCTAAATCGTACAGGACAAAAAGTCAGACGCTACTGCAAAACATTGTTCTGAATAGACCTAAAATTTGGTGGAAGGAGAACGGTGAAGTAGTTATAAACAGTCAGACAATACCAAATAGCAATATTCTCGATTTGGTAGGCGATGTGCTTAGACCGCTTAAACGCTCAAAACCAATGGGATGGGAGGATTTCGCTCGTCTTTTAAATGATATAAAAGTTCCATCGTCATGTATTGGTAACCCCGAGACTTTAGAATTTATTAATAAAATTCAATCTAAACCTGAAGCTAACACTTCACAGGCTTCTATTAGCGAGCACAACCTATCAATTAAAGAAAAAAACGCATCTACTCCTCTATCTACTAAGCCAAAAACGAGGTCTCAAAAGAAAGTTGATTGGGAAAGATGGACTCCTTATTAGACATAAATAGAATATATTACGATATATCAAACCCAGCTGGATATAGTAGTTTGAATAATGTTATGAAGGAAATGAAAGGTCAAATGAATAGAGAGGAAGTGAAAAAATGGTTGCAGTCCCAAGAAGCGTACACTCTACATAAACCTGTTCATAAACGTTTCTCGCGTAACAAATACATCCTGTCAAACTACAATGAACTATGGCAAGCTGATCTAAGTGATATGCGTACCTATAGTCAATACAACGATGGGTATAAATACATTCTTTGTGTTATTGATGTATTTAGCAAATATGCATTTGCGAGACTTATGAAAAAGAAGGATGCTGAAACGGTTAAAACGTGTTTTGAAAGCATATTCACGGAAGCAAATGCAACCCCTAGACATATTCAATCTGATAAGGGTACAGAATTTGTTTCAAAGATGGTGAGAGATTATTTTAAAAATAAGAACATAAATTATTATACAACTAACAACCCAGACATTAAAGCTAGCATAGTTGAAAGGTTTCAAAGAACTCTCAAAACTAAAATGTGGCGTTATTTCACTCATAAGAATACTTACAATTACACTAATATATTACAAGATCTGCTTTATTCATATAACCATAGCTATCATTCCAGCATAAAAATGCGTCCAGTTGATGTTAACTCTAGTAATATAAGGACTGTTTGGTGTAACTTATATGAAAGAAAAAATGATAAACAACCTTCTTTAGAAAATGCAAGGCTAAATGTAGGTGACCATGTTAGGATAACTAAATATAAACATATATTCCAAAAGGGTTATGAAACCAATTGGAGTGATGAAATATTTGTGATTGAATCAGTTATCAATAGGTCTCCGTCGGTTGTTTATACTTTAAAAGGAAGGTGAACCAATAATTGGTACATTTTATTCTAAAGAATTACAAAAAGTAACTCACCACCCCTCCATCAAATATAAAATTGATAAAATAATACGCTCGCGCCGTATTGGTGGCAGAAAGGAAGTGTTCGTGAAGTGGCGAGGTTATCCTAATAAATTTAATTCCTGGATACCGTCATCAAGTTTAGAAACAATATGAGTGAAAACAGTTTTTACTTAACTTTGTTGAGCAATAGCTCATCGGAATATTACAATGATAATACAACTGCGCACTTTTTAACAAAATTACCTAAAACCATTAAATTGGAAGGAGAATGGGTCGTGGGTTTAGTAGAATTTCAATACCCATGCTCCATGTACAATGTTCAAGAACATGAAAATACCATTTATATTAAAAAGAAAGTTCGAGGACCTGCAGACAAGACGGATAAAATCGTTGATTCAAAAACTCACATACCAGCTACTTCGTATGATAGTCTTGATCATTTTCTTGATGCATTAAATGAAAACCCACAGCTAAGTTTAGATATGATAAAATTACAAAAATGGTGGGGATATCAACAGATAAAGAAATAGTCTCAGTCACAACAACACCCATATTAAGTCTACAATTAGGATTTCGACCAAGATCAAATTTAAAAGAAATGTCAATTGGAAAACATCCTGCAAATTTATACTTAGGTTTACCCTCACCAATATTTGTTTATACTGATATCATTCATCCACAAGTGGTGGGAGATGTAATTACATCATTACTGAGAATAATACCGTTAGACCCAACTAAATTTATCTATGGTGCTTACAAAACACATATTTTCTCACCTGCTCACTATGTACCCGTATTACGAAGAGAATTCGATACTATAGAAATAGATATAAGGACAACTACTGGAGCTAGAATACCATTCCAGTTTGGATCTTCTTGCGTGAAGCTACACTTTCAACGGGTAAAATGAATTATAAAAGATCATCTACGTTTTGCCCATATGAACATTACTATTCACACCAAGCTGGTACGGGTATAGGAATAGTTTATAAAGGGGTACCATATCAACGAGGACATGGGATCGGGAGTTTCTTGGGTGGTTTTTTTAGGTCTGTGCTACCATTATTATCTAGTGGTCTTAAAACAGTGGGAAAAGAAACTTTAGATGCAGGAATCGGTCTTTTATCCGATATGGTAAATTCACGACCAATGGATAGTTCTATTAGATCTCGGTTCAATGAAGCAAGCGCCAACTTAAAAAGAAAAGCAGATGAAAAAATTGATTCTTTGATGTCGGGGTCTGGGTATAAAACGTCCACAAAAAGACGTGGACAATTCATTAACTTAAAAGCATCGCACCGAAGAGGAGGTAAAAAATATAGGGAAAACAATATTGAAGATATATTTTCAAACTAAAAAATGTCATTCTTACATAGTCATTCTTGTGAGTGTGCCAAATCTGAGTTAGACTTATTTGCTTTACCATCAACTCAAACAAGCATTGAAAGTGGCCAGTGGATTCATTACAAACCAATTTCATCTCTAAGTGACGATGGTCCTATTGAGTTTCAAGTTACTGGGTCAGGTGATGACTACATTGATCTATCACACACTTTGTTGCATATAAATGCCAAAATATTGAATCAAGATGGTACAAAAATAAAACCTGATGCAAATGTTGCACCGGTAAAAAATTGGTTACATTCCCTGTTTAGCCAACTAGACATTTATTTAAATCAGAAGCTTATATCACCTCCAAACAACACTTATGCTTACCGAGCCTACATGGAAAATCTGCTTAATTATGGTTCAGCAGTCAAAAAATCTCATCTGACTTGTGGATTGTGGTATGAAGATACCCCCAACTATATGGACGCCGTTGACTCGACTAATAAAGGGTTTCACGAAAGAATGGACTTTGTTAAGGAAAGCAAGGAAGTTGAAATGATTGGTCATTTACATGGTGATATGTTTAACCAGGAGAAATTTCTAATTAATGGTGTAGAAGTGAGAGTTAAGTTAGTCCGTTCGAAAGAAACATTTAATTTAATTTGTCATAAGGATGGTAAATTTAAAGTACAAATAACAGATGCCAGTCTCATTATCAGAAGAGCAAGAATAAATCCTAGTGTATTGTTAGCTCATCAAAAAGTATTAGCATCAACAACTGCGAAATATCCGATAACAAGGGCAGAAGTTAAGGTTCTGACATTACCCGCAGGTATACAAGGTAAAACGTTGGATAATATATTTCTCGGGCAAGTCCCTAAAAGATGTATTATTGGATTCGTTTCAAACTCTGGGTTTAATGGTAATTTAGCTATAAATCCCTTCAATTTTCAACATTTTCATATGAATTCATTTAGTTTGTACGTAGATGGTCATGAAATTCCTTCTAAAACTTTGCAACCCTCATTTAACTCTCCGGGTTTAATAGCAACTGCATATCATACTTTGTTTTCTGGAACTGGTATTCATTTTCATAACGAAGGTAATGCTATAAGCAGATCAAACTATGTGGGTGGTTATTCTTTATTATGTTTCGATTTGACTCCTGATTTATCTGCAAGTTCAACTTCACACTGGAATCTTGTAAGACACGGAAGTGTTCGAATCGAAGTTCGTTTTGATTCAGCTTTAAGTACTACTATCAACTGTATTGTGTATGCTGAATTTGATAACATAATTGAAATAAATAAAAATCGTGATATCACTGTAGATTATAATAGTTAGTAATTAAATAAATACAATGCATTCACTCAATTTTATCATTACCACTTGAACATTGTCTGTAAAACCACCAGTGTTTACTTTTTTAGATTAATTATTATTATGGATTCGAATGAAATACAATTTTGTATGAATAAAATAAACCCGAGGTTTAAGTCAAATGTTTTTGCTGCAAACCGGATTCCTGTTTGGGTTAATCTACCTACTTTTATTATAAGCAATCTGGATCCTGATTCAAAGCCCGGTTCTCATTGGATTGCAATGCACATTGATGTGAATGGATATGGTGAATACTTTGACTCTTTTGGTCGAAAGCCTACTGGTTATCACAGGTTATTTTTAAATAGAAACTCTAAGAGGTGGTTTTATAACCATCAATCACTTCAGAATTATTTTACTTCAGTTTGTGGAGAATACTGTTTAGTTTATCTTTATTTTAAGCTTCAAGGGAAAAAAATGTCTGAGTTTTTATGTCTGTTTTCTGATAATTCTTTGTGTAATGATTTAGTTTTAAGGAATATGTTTAAATCAGTTTTTGTGAATTAAAACAATGTGTTATGAAAATAAATTAGGTTTTATTTTATTTCTTACAATTATAATTACAAAATATTCCGACTACCTAAGACAAATGCAGTGACGGAGAAAGAAACACAAAATAAGCAGTTAAAACTACATCTAATATTAAACATGTTCAATAAATGAGTAATAACATTAATATACAATAAAACAAGAAAGAAAGTAAACATTTTTTATAAGTGAAAAAATAAAGGAACTTATTCTAGTTATAAATAAAGCACTGATTAAAACTATTTTTTATCACCCTTATCAGTCTCTATAAAATATTTTACACATTTGGTTTTGGATGATAGTTCTTTCGTTATATTAAATATAACATCCCGAGGACTTTGTTCATGTGAGTCACCTTCGTTAGCATAATATTTAACACGATAGTCACAGTGTTTCCAGTGGTCCAGAGGTCCAAAGTTTCGTATTTTATTCATGTCGTATACTTCGATCTTTATGAGGTGTGATGCATATGCCCCATCGTCCTGACCCGAAGTGAGATATGAAACACCGTCTTCTTCTTTTTTGGAGACCGTTGAAGATTTCTTATACACTTTTGTCTTCTTCTTAGGCCTTTTAAAAAAGCCATCAATATTATTTGATTGACGCTTCTTCGCAATAGCTTGCTTCACTTTGAAAGCCAGCGTCCCCACTTCATCACTTGCTTCGTCTTCATTTTCATCAACGTAACAGTTTTTGAAAGTGTTGTCGGAAAACTGAAACAAAATTCATAATTAATATTAAAGACTTAAAACATACACACAACACATACATTTTTTAATGCAATAATTATAGAGTAATACTATTTAAATACTTACATCCATTATGAATAGTCTTCATTAAAACTTCAAAGCGTAGAAACTGAGAGCTCTTAACTGAACTGGAGATCCGAAGGTACTATATAAAGTTACCCACAGCCTCAGCCTTTTTATATGAATTTGTGTTGAAAAAAAGGTCACGGCTGGTGGGGACAGAGGACCTAGGTAGGTAGCGACGAGTTTAAACAGGATTTCGGGGACAGGTAAATTTTTGTTTGCAGCGGAATGTTTTCTAACAAAAGATTAAATTATCAAAAGAATTCTAAAGAATTTAAACGACAGATCTTTTGTGCATTTACTTTCTATTAAAATTGCGTGTGATTTCAGACCCGATGATTGATTTATACATTTCTCAGAAACGAATAAAAAGTAAATTATTACCTTCTTCAAAGGACATCTAGTAAAAAAGGTAAAGTTCTCAAGCCGACAGCATCAAGAAAAACCTAATAATAGAAATTGCGACTTTAAATTAGAGCACCAAAGGAGTCTTTAAACATCGCACCGCCCCACCTAACTGGTATAAACAAGAATGCAATAAATCACACACCGAATCCTACATTAACAAAAGATCAGATTATAATAAATAATGGGAACTTCCTTTACGGAAACGTACAGCATACTTACAGGTTGAAACTTGTTCAAAACACAGTCATGTTTATTGTCCACCAATAAATAGCAGTCGGTTGTCACATATACCAAAGTTATTTACGAGTTCAAAAAAAAAATAAGACAACACAAATATCTAGACTAGAAATAATCTAGAATGAATAAAATAATATTTCAAAAATTGGATTTGAATAAAATAATTTACCCAAAAAAATTAAGACAACACAAATATATAAACACAAATCTAGAATCAATAAAATAATATTTCAAAAATTGGATTTGCATAAAATAATAAATTTTAGGCAAAAACTGAAAACGAATAGATACTAAATAATTAAAATTGATGGGGTTGAAACATATACCAGAAGTTTCATATTGTGCTGTAACACATATAGATACGTTGAAATTTGCATATATATTCGCGAAATGTGAATTAATTACTTTAGGTATAAATTTGATACCTACTCCAGTCCAGACTAATAAAGGGTAATGTAATTGTGTCAGTTCGCGGGGCTTGTTAGATCATTAAAAATCTCGTTAAGTTATATGACCGTTTCTACCCCATCGTTTTCCCACCACCAAAACTATACCTAAACTATGGAAACTTTATAGATACGTTGAAATTTGCATATATATTCGCGAAATGTGAATTAATTACTTTAGGTATAAAATTGATACCTACTCCAGTCCAGACTAATAAAGGGTAATGTAATTGTGTCAGTTCGCGGGGCTTGTTAGATCATTAAAAATCTCGTTAAGTTATATGACCGTTTCTACCCCATTGATTTCCCACCACCAAAACTATACCTAAACTTTGGAAAATTTAGGTAGTATACCTAGTCTTTCATAAGGAGTAACCAATTAAGCAATTATAAAACCTATTGCAAATACGTAAAGAACAAACTACAACGTAGGAGTATGCCTCTACCGAGCTCGGTAACAATGCGATGTCGCCGAGTCGAGCTAACAATAGAGACAATAGAAAAAGGTGAGCAAGGGTTCTATTGTGGTGTCGAAGAGCGTGTATTGTTTAATTAGCGGAGTGCCTAAGTGCTGAAGGAGGCTCCGGGCACTGTTGAGACCTAGTGCAATCGATCTAAATGGGGGGCTAAACGTACTAAAACATACCAAACTTTTTTTTTTTTTTTCTTTTTTTAGGTTTCATAGCCCCGAAAAACCACCATAATCCCGAAAAACCATTGTTTTGGTGGTGGGAAATCCATGTGGTAGAAACGGTGAATCTATACTACTGACGGACGGGCAGATATGGCGAAACTATAAGGGTTCCTAGTTGGAGTACGGAACCCTAATAAAAACGTTAAGAACCGACGATTAGATTATAACAAGGCTAATATGTCGTACTAATTAGGAGCTATTACATAAAAATTATAGCACACAGACACAACAAAAATAAAACTGAAGAATGGGTATGAATTTAAAAATGGTTTATACCTAATTGTTTTTATTAAGGACCTGGCTTGTACGTACATACAGTACAGTCACCAGCAATAGTATGTTCTTACTTGAAGGCCGCAAAAATATGTGACACGCTCTTATGGCTCTAAAAATAAGAGCGTGTCACATATTTTTGCGGCCTTCGTGTAGAAAGATATTATTAGTGACGGTACCTACTAAAGCAGGCGGTGGCCATGCCTCTAATATACCATACTACTGGCGCACGTTGGACAAAGTGCGACTTCCATAGAAATATAAACTAAAATCTTATAATAATGATTATCGTAAGTTTTTTTTTTATAATCGCTTTCAAAAATTGCAGACGGTAGAATAGTTAAGTCAGGGATCGGCAAACTTTTTTTAACAAAGTGCCTGATTGCAGAAAATATGGAATTTTTGGAAGCTTATAGAGCCGCAGATTTGTGTTTTTCACTATAATATTTGTTTTCTTTTTAAAATTTTGCGGAACTTCAAGAACAACAACTGACCCTTCAAAGAGCCGCATGCGGCTCGCGAGCTACGGTTTGCCGACCCCTCTCTAATACATTTCCGATGCAAATCTCAGCATAAAGCGCTATCTGAGCATCGTGAAGTCATACGGACGCGGAATGAAACACACGTTAAATAAAAGGTCCGGACCGGAGCAGAAAACTGGATATAACTGAACAGAGAGATAAGAGCCGGCTCAATACTGTCAGACTACGTCTCGTCTGAATCGAGCGCCTACGGCATACGTCCAGTGTGTTTTTAAGTGATTTTATATGTTACTAGCTTTTGGCCGCGACTTCGTCTGCATGGAAGTAGTAATCTACCTTTTTTACACCCTTAAGGGATGAAATCGAGGATAAAGATTATTTTATATCGTCCCCCCAGAACTATCTTTATAACAAATTTCATCATATCGGTTCAGCGGTTTAAGCGTCAGAGGTAACAGACAGACAGACATACAGACACATTTTCGCATTTATAATTGATTTCACCTTACAGGAAACCACAGCCAAATAATACTAGACCCTACTCATAGTGTTGTGTTCCTGCAGGTGAGTAAGGTTGCCGAAGAGCTCAAAGAGGACTCAGTGTGTTGACGACGAGAGACCCTCGTGTTCCTTTAGTCGTCAATACAGTGAATCCTCCTTTTGTAAAGGGTCGGCAACGCACATGTGACACCCCTCTGGAGTTGCAGGCATCCATGGGCTAGAGTAGCTGCTTACCATGAGGTGGGCCGTATGCTTGTTTGCCACCGTCATGGTATTAAGAAAAAATACGGTTAATCAACAATATTACTTTGTAGGTATGTATGAAAAAAAACACACAACACAACGTCGACGCCATGAGCGTCACATCACGCTGTTGGCGTTGAGCGTGTAATAGTACATTATGATACAAGTGTGCTAAGTTGATCATTACATACGAAGCGATATTGTGCGCACGAATACATGTGAGTGCGCATAAGGAAGCTGAGCTTATGTAATGATCAAGCACACGCGTTTCATATGACGTTTTTCAACACACTTGCGAGGAAATAACAGAATAGTATAATTAATAACTTTGATAAATACATTAACTGTCAGAATGTTTACAAGATAGAGGTACTTACGAACCTAAGATAATTAAATTTAACTAACCTTTTTTGTGATGTTATTGAGTATCTGGAACTCTCATAAAATTAAAGACTTCACATTTATTGTGCAATAAATTATAGTATTTTTTTCTTACGTATTGCTCACTAGATTTTTATGATGACATTTTACTAGTATGTATCACAATTTTGAAATATATCCAGAGGTTAAATTAACGCTAAAGTTGGCTACTTATTAATTGAAAATATAATTTGTTTGAATTAATAAAACACGACGAGAAAAATCTAACAAATAAACAATGATTTGAGGTTAACTTATACATGGCGCGCAATTTTCTTTTTTGGATGTTCGTGCAGCTTGAGGCAAAGGCGCGGACGTATAATGCCAAACAGCCAATATTAAAACAGACAATCCGTGTTTAAAACGTAATTTATTGTGTATTACCTATACGAGTAATATAATAAGTTGAAATGATTCTTATTCACAATCAGGATTGTATAATTTGTATTCTATCGTAAATGTGTATATTTTTAATATATTAACTTTTTTTTACTTTTTTAGAATGTAAACTCATAAAGAGTTAAAAAAAAGTAAAGGTAATACCCGACTAAATTACAACGATTCGTCTGCGTACGTGCAACTTGGTACTAGAGTACAAACGTCACTTGATCGGATTATTAAATTATTCCACTAGTTGAATAATTATTATGAAATGCACGCGTGTTTAATATGAGCATAAAAGCGGTGGAATAAGAACCTCGTTACGAGCAGGTGTGTTGAAAAATAAATTATAAGCGTTGCATACAATTATGTAACAATGTTTAACGTTTACACGAAAGAAACGCTTGACGCCCAATACTCAAATATAATCAGCTTTCTGGCCCAGAAAATTCCTATTGGATGGGAAAAAAATTTTTCGTATAGATCAAAGTGTCTGGAATTGATACCAACAAAATTTATAAGTGAATATTGGGCGCTACGGTGCCAACAATATGGTAAAAATGGTAAAAAACAGTTTTTCGCTTCTAGAGGAAAAACTAGAGCTCGCACAAAAAAAATTAAATGTAACAAATGTGCGCAATAGAAAACAAAGAGAATGAGCCCCGGTAGAGCAAAATCGGTCCAGAGAATCGTCCGCGAAAAGGTCACTTTTAGCAAAAGTCGACGGTTTGCAAAAAGTTTACAATATTCTCATCTGAAAATTAAACTGTAGTTATAGGACCACAAAACTGACATCATGTTCAAATTTCAGCTCTCCGTCACTTCCGGAACGCGAGTTATTGAATTTACAATATGTGCAAAACAAACGTTTTTTTGCAAATTGCGGACGATCCTCTGGACCGATTTTGCTCTACCGGGCTCATTCTCTTTGTTTTTTTATTGCGCACATTTAATACATTTAACTTTTTTTTGTTCGAGCTGTAGTTTTTCCTCTAGAAGCGAAAAACTGTTTTTTTTTCAATTTTTACCATTTTTTGGCACCTTAGCGCCCAATATTCACTTAAATTTTATTGGTATCAATTCCTGACACTTTGATCTATACAAAAAAAATCCCGTCCAATAGGAATTGTCTGGACTCTTTATGATTTTTCCGCTAATTCTGTCTGAGTACAACTGTTGAAGCAGACGCTTACGCTGCAGCGTCAAAAAAAGTTATTTATATGCGTAATGATATTGAAATAAGATTTGCGACTAGTATGTTGACTTTCGTGGAATATTTTAATGATAATGACCTAATGAGATAAGTAGACACTTCGGAGTGTTAGGCTCAGGGGTCACGGAAAGTTACCCGACTTCGCTCAGCCGTATCAAAAGCTAGGTACCCGGAGTACACGATAGCAAATATTTTGTATTTATATTTTTCCATTCAAAATAATAATATGTAAAAATAGTAAATGTGCTTACTTTTTTTATCGGCATTTATACAGGGTGAGATGGGATATCCCACTATTTTGTGGTTATAGTTAAATATGAAATTAAACGACAGATAACGATTGAAAAACCAGAAATCATATGGCTGGAACATTTTTAATGTATAAAAATCAACGTACCACATATAAAAATACATTTTTATCGTGGTTAAAAGTCTGTTCCGATCCAACTTACTCTATTTTACGGTATATACAGGGTGTAACAAAAATACTGGTGATCCTTTAAGGGCATAATTAGGAATATGCATGATTTTTTTGGAAGACGTCATTCGATTCTATTTCCCTGTAGATTCAAATGTCTCTAATAAACCTACTATCTATGATAGCCCTGAAACGTCAAAAATGTGAAAATACGTTAGGCGTCTGCGCCGCGCGTCAAAACGCCCCATACAAAAAGTCTGCGGATTATGACGTCACCGACCACAAAGTTGCAGAAAACTGTTTGGAAGGAACAAGTTTTTGTAATATTTTTGTAATTTTAGACACATTAAAACGCATTTAGCTATATAGTTGTCATACACTTTTTTTCTTGTTAGGACATAAGTAATCGAACTGAAGTTTCGAAAATACATTTGACTTATTTAAAAAAATGCCTAAAATTTTACGTTTTCAAACCGCAATATATTTTAAAAACTGTTAAAAATTATTACGGATTTCCACTTATTTATATTAGTTTGGGGTTGTTGAACGTATTTATGCAACAGATTCAATTAAATATTTTTCATGCATGTTCTCTACCTATTGGTAACGTATAATTATGAACATTTAAAAAAAAATCCCATAAAAAATTTTTTTTCGCGTCCAAAAATTTTTTCTTCTACTTTTTGTTAGTCGCAATACGATACCAATTATGCCCTTGAACGGATCACCTGTATTTTTGTTACACCCTGTATTAGGTAATGTTTTGACACATAACAATTCGCTAGTAAACGACCCAATTCAAAACTTAACCTGTGTTCACCTCGTTCTTGCTGATTAGCTTGACATCCAAATAGGTCAAACAATTAATGATATAGATACATTTTAATGAGCATCCGACTATCGGTTATCACCGCTTTATCCAGACAGAACCGGTTAGTAGCTCGTGTCAAGAAGGACAAAGTCTGTGGAATACAAACATACCATTGAGTAATAGCTTGATAGATAATAAGCCTAATGCGCGGTAAGCGATCGAGAAAAATCCGGGTTGATGGTGCCGTATCCAGAATGACCGATCAACCCGGATTTTTCTCGAATTCTAATTTTAAAATAAATGAAAAATACACAATCTTTTTCATATTCAACTTCAACACACAACAAATAATCAACCAATATTGAAGTTGTATTGGAGTTGCATCGGAATAAATTTCAAGCAAATTCTGCCATTTATGATTCTGTTCAGACGTTTAGGCGATAGTTGTATTGCGTTGTTAATGCATTGGAGTTAGATCGTGTTAAAGTTAGAATACAGCCCCTGCTCGATTCGATTCGTTTTGACTGCAAAATTGAAGGATTTGCTTACTTGCGTGACGTTACAACTACTTACTATGACAATCGGGTTGCTTTGCCATACATATTTGTGCTTACAATGCATATGCTTAGAAAGTGCTTCTTTTCAGCACACGTTTGTGTTAGCTTTCATATTTTCCGAATATTTTATAGAGTTTATTAACGTATAAATTAGCCGACAGCAACAGTATATACAACTGGAGAATTGAATCGTTCAACAATTTGCTTTATCTTGACATAAGAAACGCATCAATACGCATATTTACTGGATTGTAACAAAGACCTTTCATATACATATGACATGTTCCACATGAAAACTGAAAGAATTAACAACCGTGGCATTAAAAACATATTTTTAAACTTACGGCGAGCCATGTTACATATAGATCAATTCAACATAACAGATAACGATACTACGATGTTGAAAACCAAAGCATTGTAAACAACGAAGATGTAGAGCTTTTTCGTGTATAATTCTCTCCATATTATGCATCAAAATATTGCTGGTCCTGTGAATAAAGCAGACTTATTCACTATTAACCTCAATGAACTAAAAGCTAAACAAATTGGCATAGAGGTTCTGTGCGTAACAGAACATTTCATAATGGCGGGACATGAAGATCATTTAGTTCTACCGAACTACCGGTTAGCTGCATGCTATTCAAGAGTCAACAAGAAACGTGGCGGCTCCTGCATTCTTGTAATATCAGGTCTACAGTATATAGTTCTACCGGACATTAAAAAGCTTTCAATACCAGAAGTTATTGAGTGTTGTGCAATTGAAATACCCCAACATAAGACTATAATTGTTTGCATGTATCGGGTTCCAAAAAATAGTAATCTTAATACCTTTTATGAAAAACTTGACATTACATTGCATAGAATATATAATAAGTTAGATAAAAATATAATATACTGTGGTGATTTTAATATTGACATATTACGCAGAAATAATATAATATTAGAATTTAAATCATTTCTATATAGCCATAATTTAAAATTAGAGATTGAACAGCCAACAAGACTAGCAAGTAATACGTGTTTAGACAATTTTGCACATAATCTTAAGCATAAGCTGAAAAGCTACGTTCTTGACCTTGGTCTCTCCGACCACACCGCACAAGTGCTTAAAGTGCATATCAAAAAAACTTGTGTATGGCCATTTTGGAGAATTGTAAAATATGATTACTCACATGAAAATGTAAACATATTTCGATACTTTTTATCGTGCCTGTCTTTTTCTGAGATCTACAGCACAAACGATCCAAATGAAGCGTACGAGTCTTTCATAGAAACTTTTCCCTTATTTTACTTTCTTTGCTTTCCTAAGAAAACTATTACAATAAGAACCAATCAAAATGTCAAATAGATTACTCGTGGCATTAAACTTTGTAGTAAAAAAAGCAGAGAACATTGCTCTGGCAATATAAATTAAACTTTGTAGTAAAAAAAGCAGAGAACATTGCTCTGGCAATATATTAGGCTTTCACCCACTGCTACAAACAAGAATCTCTTAAAAAACTACACGCGTCAAAATAGGAAAGTAATTAAATTAACTAAAAAGGCTCAAAATAATCATAAAATTAATACTTCCGATAATAAATCAAAAACAATGTGGCAAATCATAAATAGTAATACGAGTAAGATGAGTATGCCACGGGAAAGATTTGAAATATCAAACATAAAGCACGGTGACAAAATCCTAACTGATCCGACCGAAATAGCAAATACCCTTAATAATTACTTTGTATAGACCTAATGCTTTTACACAAAATAGTTTAGTGCACACGAAAATTAAATATAACACTGAATCCATGTTTATGACTCCAACGTCACCTTATGACATCAGATTTTTTTTTTTTTTTTTTTATACCACGACGGTGGCAAACAAGCATACGGCCCGCCTGATGGTAAGCAGCTACCGTAACCTATGGACGCCTGCAACTCCAAAGGAGTCACATGCGCGTGGCGTGAGATTAATAATACATTCTCTAAAGAACACGAATAGCGTAGGTTATGAGAACATAAACACTCATGTTATAAAACTTGTAGTTGATATTATAGATATACATTTAAGCTACATTATAAACTTAGCCATTAGTGCGGGTATATATCCATATAGTTTAAAAAAAACTATAATCAAACCACTCTTTAAAAAGGATGAAAAAGAGGAACCGCAAAATTATCTACCAAAAAATGTATGTCTTTATTGAAAAGTTTAATATTTTGTGTAAAGAACAAAAAGGATTTAGGAAAAATATATCAGTAAATTAGGCAATTTACGACCTGGTTAAAATAGTAACTGAAAATGTCGATAAAAAAACACCAGTTTGTGCGGTGTTCACAGACATGATGGCTTTTGATTATGTTGATCATAAGTTACTTTTTCACAAATTAGATAGGTATGGAATAAGGTAATGTGTTAAATCTCATTAAATCGTATCTCAAAAATCGTTTGCAGTATACCGCAATATCAAGAATCTCTCTTAAAAGTAAAACTGAACAAGTGTATGTCTCAAATGAATTATTTGTGCAATATGGCGTGCCTCAAGGCAGCGTACTCGGTCCCCAGCTTTTCTTAATATACATAAATGGTTTTCCGAGTAACGTTCATCGTCCAATGGTTATGTTTGCTGATGACAGCACTTCAATTATAATTTCTAATAATAATGTTGATTATGAATATGACATAAATTCCGTAATAAATGGAATGGTGACAGGGCTTAATAACAACAATTTAATAATTATTTTAAATAAAACCAATATTATGAACTTCCACCAACGGATACTGGTAATGGACATGAATATACATTATAATCACAACGCAATTGAGCGTGTAGGCGTAACAAAATTCTTAGGTATTATGATTGACGAGAAGCTTACCTGGAAAGACCATGCAGAACATGTTTACAAGAAAATAAGTAGGGCATCATTTGCATTACAGAATCTTGTTAAGATAGTAGAGATAAGAGGCATTGTTAACTGCATATTATGCTCTTGTAGAGTCCGTATTGAGGTATGGAGTTATCTTTTGGGGAAACTCTACCTATAAAAAAGCCGTTTTTATAGCCCAAAAAGACTGCATACGTGCCATCTGTGGGCTTGCTTTTCAGGAAACCTGCGTCCCGCATTTTCAACCGCTAAACATTTTAACGTTTCCATCTCTATATATTTATGAAGTAGCAACTTTTGCCAAAATGAATCCGCAGATATTTACAATGGTGTCTCAACGACGAAGACTTCCTGTACGCCGACAATACCAATACAATATTTGTAATCGGCTCTATTAGATAAAAGCATCCTGGAAATGGCTACAAAAATATATAATAAAATTCCAGACCACATCCGAATTAAAGAAAAATGTCAATTTAAAAGACATTTGAAAATTTATCTTATTAGTAAACATTTTTACTCTATTAACGATTTTTTAATGACATTTAATGTAAACTCTATGTTTATTTTTACCTTTATACTGTAATTATTTATATTTGTTATTTGTAATATGATGTTCAATTAGTTCTCTGTATATAATCCCTCTAATTTAATAATCTCTTTTGAATTAATTTATTTACTGACCAACTGCATTAGGATTAAGTAAGTTAAGACTCTATAATTTTGTATGCCAATTGCCAAAACACAGAGCTCTTCTGCTAAGTTTCGTTTTGCAAATAATTAATATTTGAACGCTCTTAAAAAATCCTCCTTATACCTATCCCGCTCCTACATATTCACACTCGTGTATATCGCTGTTTCGCTCGCACACGTGCTACGAGCGACATCTATCAGATACTGTTCTTCCAATATGGCCTCTACAGCGATCCGCCCCGAAATCGCTCTAGCCATTAATCAATAAAAATCAATTTAATCATGTGTTAATCGAACAATCTATATAAAAACCGTGTGTGTTTGAGCGTTTGTCGAAGTGAATTAGAAAAGTCCAAGGCCTTGGTGAAAAGTCAGCTCGTCAGTGGTGATCGCAGTACACACGTGCCGGAATTACCAAAACGGACATTTTTCAAGTAAGTGAGTGTGAATCTCCCATTTTCCCGCTATTTTCCTTTCATTACTGTTGAGTGCTATATTGATTTAAAGCTACATCCGCTGAACCAACCTACAGTCCACGAAACTCAAATAAAAAAAAAGCGCTCCTGACTGAAAAGTACAGAAAAGCGCACCGCCAAATAAAACTACACATATGGAAAAGATTTTCAAAATTTCAATTTGATTTCACCCATATGTTTTGGTCCTCCGACCACGGATTATTTATTTAGTCTGTTTTGCAATCTAATTATATTCTATAGTTGATACTTAATAAATCAAATAACAGTAATATCTCATTACTTATTAGTCACTTCGAAATAAATCTGGGCTACATACTAAGTACATACTAATGCAGTAAAACACTTCTATAATTGCATTAACACGTTTAATTTTGAAGATAAAGTAAATTATTTAAAATTAGCATTTCACTTAAAAATGAAGATAACTGTACCTATATAAGGATATTTCACATTCAATAGTTACCTTAGTGGTTAGAATGTAATTAAATTACAATAATCAGAATATTTAATATTAGCACATCACATAAAAATGACGATAACTGTACCTATATAAGGATATTTCACATTCAATAGTTACCTTAGCATCGTAAACGTCCACTTTCCGCACAAAAGGAAAATAAAAAGGATGGAGTACTAGCAAAACTGGTAAGTACAAATAAAGACTCGGCTGGTAATTTGGCTGCAGGAAAATAATGGATTAATGAGGCGGGTGATATGGATGGTGACAGATGATTCGCTGGCTGAACGTAGCCTAAATTAAAGAGCCAGGTCTTTGTACGCCCGTCAAACGAGGCAATTGGAATTTTGGGAAATTTAGCAAAACAACAAAAAAAACTATTATGGCACAAAAACACTGGATACAAAAAAAAGGAATCGGATTTATAACGTTTTTAAAAATGAAAATAATATGATATTCTCGAAAGACAGGGTAGCTAAAACTGTAGTTAAATTTTAATAGAGTTCGTGGGCAAGCGTCCCCTTCGGTTTAGGCGGACCCAACAGCTCGCTGAACTCTCTTTCTCACTTGGAGAGCCCGCTGGATGCGGGCTCTAATTCTCCGACGACGGTGAAGAATCACGCGGAACACGCGGCGGTTGCAGACCGTCTCGCCGCTCCGGCACCCACAAGCGCCTTCCGGAATCCTTCCGGCTCAGGCGGTCCCACTGTATAGCACTTGCTACATAATATATATAGCCTTTTTGCCCGGCAACGTATTTGGTTTTGTTTTTGCTTCAATAATGTATTAGCACTTGCTATATAATGTTTGAACGCAAAGATCTAGAGAAATAAATCGCACTTCACCACGATGCAACTAAGCAAATTATAGCAAAACCCTAGACTAAACCAAAATATGTGTTTTTCTTTAAAAATCTCCCCGTAGATCTGACACACTCAATCAAAAATCAACTTTTTTTTTTGACAATCTGGAATACCTCAAAAATTCATAATCAAAATTAGGGAGGATATTATCTCAATTTTATAACTGCCAGTCGTATTACAAAATGCGGACTGATATAAGCGCCATCTACCCGTAATGCCGTGAATCACAATGTACGCTATTATATATGCTTTTTTATATATCAACCGTGACCTAGCCTTAGACCTCCCTTAGACACAGAAGTTCAGAAGTTCTAAAGAAAGTCGACAGATGTCGTACGATAAACGTAGTGTCATGCTACAGCATCTCCCTACCAAACAAAGAAACAAACAAACAACAACACAAGAAAACACAAGAAAACTAACCATAAGCAACAAAAAAACACAACTTAATGCTAAGGCCAAAAAAGGTACAACAAGAGAACCCTAAACGAAAACAAAACCAACCAGTTATTAACATTACCCCTAAAGACTAATCTAATAGATTAAGAAGATGACAAAACGCCAACCAACGCGTCACGCGGTCCAAGACGTGACGGCCGGGATAGGACAGAAACTGCACCTGGCCACAGATCTTAATCCCTCACATCGAGTCATCAAATTATACAACCAGGCTATCATAGACCGGGAAAGATAAACGAAGCCTTAAGCACCAATGGTAAAAAAAGTCAAATCTGGAAAAAGGAGCAAGGAAACGCTCAAACGAAAACAAAAAAACGATAAGAAACGAATCAAGCAAGGATTACCGATAAGGGAATGGCGGACTAAAGCGCATTTTAGAATTTTGAGAAATCTGAACGGGCCGAAAGAAGAAACTATTTCAAGATATCTTTAATATGATAGGTACCGACGTGCTCGGAATCGGTATCAGCCAGTACATATACCTGTGGAGACACCCGTCTAACCACACGGCACCGAACGAAACGTGGAGCGAATTTACCGCCTCGAAAAGGATCAGCGGAGCCACGCTGGAAATTCCGGCGCCAAACGATTTGGTCACCAACGATTCTTGGCGAAGAACGGTTCGTGTTGAACTTGGCGGCGTTACGATGAAAGGCCAAAGCCATCGAATCAGAAACTTTATCGTACACCTCACGAAGCGTCTGAAGATTCGAAGCGCGTTCCATCCGGCTGAGTCCCACATCTTGGTCCACAACCTGATTCTCAACACGTTCACGAATCATTGACAACTCGCGGCCGTACATCAAAAAATTCGGTGTATAAGCAGTAGCCAAATTTATACAAGAGTTTAAATAAAGAGCGACCCGATGTAAATGACCCGACCAACTGCGTTGGTCATTTTCAACTAAAATGCTCAAAGTAGTAATCACGACCTGGTTATATCTCTCCACAACATTCGCTTGTGGCGAATAATATGGGGTATAACACGGACCTGGAATATTATAGCTCGCCAGGAAATCCAGAAATTGACGACTATGAAAATCTGTAGCGTTGTCACAGAGAATGTTAGTAGGAACACCGTACCGCAAAATAACCTCCGACTCTAATGCCATCGATATTGACCTCGCATTCACCAACTTCAAAGGGATCAACCAAACAAATTTGGTAAAAACGTCAACCAAAGTCAAAATATAACGACAACCATTACGGCTAACCGGTAAAGGACCAATTAAGTCAATGGAAAGAAGATCCATTGGAGCCGCAACACGACGAGGAAATAAGCGAAGTCCAGGAGGTTGTGAATTTGCAATTTTATAAGACTTGCAAATCTGACATTCGGAAAGGAACCTTGTAACATCACGGTACGGTACGGTACGGCCAGTAGTATAAGTCACGAGCTTTTAAATACGTTTTCATAACACCAGGATGAACGTTGGGAAATCCATTATGAATTTCAGCAACCGCCTCTCTAATCCTTGAAGCAGGAAGAACTATACGCCACGGATTAGGTGCTAAAGGGTTTTCGATAGATACCCTCTGGAATACCTGCGCATTAAGACACCATCCCGAAGAGCAAATGCAGTAAACATTTGAGGATTGTCCAAAACCCCCTGGTAAATTCGTTCATACCAAGGATCTCCAGAAGGATCCATGCCACGCGCGAATGAGATAAGCCCAACTTGAGCGCGGGACAAGGCGTCAGGAACAACATTAAGGACACCTTTTTTATGTTCAATCTCAAAGTTATATTGGGAAATCAAAGTTGCCCAACGAGCCAAGCGCCCGGTAGAATTATCAAGGGGATCAACCATTGAAGAGCAATATGATCAGTAATGATCTTAAACCTCATTCCATCGAGATACCCGCGGAAATGCTTTATGGAATCAACAACAGCGAGAAGCTCATGTTCGGTTGTCCCGTATCCACGTTCAGCTTTAGTGAATAAACGAGATTAATAAGCAATTGGATGTTCAACGCCGTCCAACTCTTGAGCCAGGACCGAGCCTAAGCCAACCTGGCTAGCGTCACATTGAAGGATAAAAGGTTTCGAAAAATCCGGGCAAGCCATCAACGGAGCGCTCATCAAGGCATCCTTCAATTTAGAAAAAGCTTCACTAGCACTATCGTTCCAATCGATGGGATCACGTCCCTTTCTCTTACCGATAAGTGCCGTCAGAGGAGCAATAATCGAAGAAAAACCATCCACGAAACGGCGATAATACGAACACATACCAATGAAAGCACGTAGAGACTTGGCAGAAGAAGGGGTAGGGTAATCCCTAATAGCTTCTAATTTCTTCGGATCAGTTTGAAGACCACGCTCATTGACGATGTAGCCGAGATACTTCAATTCAGACTTACAAGACTCGCACTTATCTAAATTAACCGTAAGACCAGCTTCTTTCAACCTATCACGAACCTTACGAATAAGCCGCATATGACTGTCAAAATCACGAGACACCAAAATCAAATCATCAACATAGCCGAAGATAAAATCCTCAGAGTCAGGGGTATATTCATAATTGACAATCATGTCAGTAAGCCTCTGCATCTCGGACGCAGCATTGGTTAAACCAAAAGGAAGACGAACGAACTCAAAGAGGCCCCTTTGGGGTATAATAAGTGCCGTTTCTCACAACTGGCCTTATCAGCTAAGGGGATTTGCCAAAAGGCGCTCCTAAAATCCAACGAAGTTAGATATTTGGCACCTCGTAGGTTATCAAGGATGTCCTGGACGCGCGGGAGAGGGTATGAATCCCTGATGGTAACGCTGTTCAACTTCCTACTGTCCACGCAAAACCTGACACTACCATCTTTCTTGGTAACCATCACCACTGGGGAAGCCCAGGGTGATCGTGAGGGACGAATGACGCCTGACCTAACATCTTGTCGATCTCTTCGTTGAGAATCTTGAGTTTGACTGAAGATAAGGGATAGTAACGTTGGCGGATGGGCGAACCAACAGTCTCAATCTTATGCGAAAGCCACGAAGTACAACCTAATCCAGCTTTATCAGAAGAAATCTCCTCAAACTCGTCAATAACAGATTGGAGTTTTGATTCCTGTAGTGGTGCAAGCACCGTACGAGGGTGGACATAGCGAACCTCACTTACCCGTGGGACTGCGACAGGAACATGATGTGAAGCGACGTAAAGCTTACCTGACAAACCATCACGGAATGCCTTCTTTAAAATGTCAATGAGACCAACAGCATTCCAAAACTCAATTCTTAAAATAAATGCAGTAGGAAAATTACTGCTCACTAGGCAGGGGTGCAGAACTCGAATGCCACTAAAAAGAATGGGGACGTCCAAACCGCCTAGAATTTCAATAGGAGAATTGTCGGCGGAGACAACATAAGGCCGGATATCCTCGTGATATATTATACCGAGCTCCGATAAGAGGGATATATCAATTAGTGAAACCTGAGCACCAGAGTCCAAAAGAGCTCTTACCGAAGAGCCAGCAACTAAAACATCAATAAAAAGTCTATTATCCGGGGAATTATTAATATAAACGGGCGACACCGATGGACCTCTCAGTGCGCCACTTATTCGTTTTTTGACGGACCAGAATTACAACTAGGACAATCGCGTGTGATTGCACCAACACGCTTACACTTGAAGCACACTGCCCCTGAAACGTAAGGACAATTACGATAGTTGTGACCAGTTGCATCACACTTCATACACACTATTATTTTTTATTTATTTATTTTATTTTATTATTCAAATAAGTTACACAGTATTAGAGTAATAAAACCAATGCACTGCGAACTACAAAAATATACAGAAAAATATTGTTAACCAGTTTATTTAGGCGACGTAACTGCGTGGCCCCGTTGCGCCGTCTGATCTGGTGTAGAACTACACTCACACTATAGAACTGGGTTGACCTACAACTTGTGCACTAATCGGTGCAATAGCCAAACGTGCTGGACGTGAACCTTGAAAGGCTTCAAAATTTTTCGCGACTTCTAACAAACCATCAATATTAGGGACCACGTTAGTTGCAAGACAAGGATGATATCTAGGATTCATTCCATATTTAATAATGTTAAACAGGTTGTCTTCGGAAACCAGTGTACGCAGGTTTGCGTTTAGATCGCGCGCCTGAATAACAAAATCAACCACTGACTGGTTGTCCTTCTGTGATAAAGCGCGAATTTGGCTCTCAAGCTTGAAATCGAAATCGGCTACGTCGAAGGTTATAACGAATTCAGACTTTAATTCCGCGTAAGTAAGACCCGGATATCTGATTGCCCTAAAATGTTTCAAGGCACTATCTGACAACAATTCATGGAAACGTCTGACAACATATGAAGGATTGACGTTACGCGCCATACCTTCTTCCTCGATTCGAAAGAAAAATTCGCGAACACAAGTGTCCCCGGAAAAGTTCAAGTTCCATTTCGTAAGTCTTTGAAAGGAAAAGGCAGGGGAAGTCCGGACATATGCATCACTTGGGGTCGTGGTTCAGAATCAAAAAACTGTTCTTCATCGTTTGCCATTGGTTCTAAAATCCTCTGATCGTGCGAGTTTAACGACGAGTGTGCATGAGGCGTCTCAGCAATTGATCCTTCATTACTTAAGTGCGACATGGCGAAAAGTCGAATGTTGTCTTGCGTTGCAAGTTCAAACAAAAAAATAAAGTTAATCGACCTAAAAATTAAAATCCGAAGTTCGAGTATATCAGTGGTCTAAACCAAGCGCTTAAGTCAAAGAAAGAAAATAACACTCGAAGTCTAAATGCTAAGTTAGAGTTCGAATTAAAAAAAAAAAAAACAAGTTCAGTTTCTGAAAACAAAAACAAAACGCAAATCATACATTCTATGTCTGACTTACCTGCGAATTCCCTAACGTCTACGGGCTCTAACTACAGGACTCAAACTATGAAATAAGGTATTCGGGATATGTTACGGGTAATTGAGAAAAAGGCATAAGTAAAGGTCAACAGATAAATTCGTTTTTTTTTTAACAAATAAAAGCAATATTTCAATATGACGGACTTCGGGTTAATGATGGGACGTAAGGAGGCAGCAGGCTAAAACAAACCGAAATCAAGGTTAGTAGAACCGCGACCGGTCTACGGTCACCGTCTCACAAATCCAAAAAAAATTATTTAATTACAATTATTAAAAGTCAATCCAGAGTTCTTTACCTTATCGGGCGCCAATTTTCAGTAAAACACTTCTAAATTGCATTAACACGTTTAATTTTGAAGATAAAGTAAATTATTTAAAATTAGCAACAATAATCAGATTATTTAAAATTAGCATTTCACGTAAAACTAACAATAACCGTATCTATATAAATATATTTCACATTCAATAACTTCCTTAGTGGTCAGAATGTAATTAAATTACAATAATCAAAATATTTAAAATTAGCATTTCACTTAAAAATGAAGATAACTGTACCTATATAAGGATATTTCACATTCAATAGTTACCTTAGTGGTTAGAATGTAATTAAATTACAATAATCAGAATATTTAATATTAGCACTTCACATAAAAATGACGATAACTGTACCTATATAAGGATATTTCACATTCAATAGTTACCTTAGTATCGTAAACGTCTACTTTCCGCACAAAAGGAAAATAAAAAGGATGGAGTACTAGCAAAACTGGTAAGTACAAATAAAGACTCGGCTGGTAATTTGGCTGCAGGAAAATAATGGATTAATGAGGCGGGTGATATGGATGGTGACAGATGATTCGATGGCTGAACGTAGCCTAAATTAAAGAGCCAGGTCTTTGTACGCCCGTCAAACGAGGCAATTGGAATTTTGGGAAATTTAGCAAAACAACAAAAAAAAAACTATTATGGCACAAAAACACTGGATACAAAAAAAAGGAATCGGATTTATAACGTTTTTAAAAAAATGTAAATAATATGATATTCTCGAAAGACAGGGTAGCTAAAACTGTAGTTAAATTTTAATAGAGTTCGTGGGCAAGCGTCCCCTTCGGTTTAGGCGGACCCAACAGCTCGCTGAACTCTCTTTCTCACTTGGAGAGCCCGGTGGATGCGGGCTCTAATTCTCCGACGACGGTGAAGAATCACGCGGAACACGCGGCGGTTGCAGACCGTCTCGCCGCTCCGGCACCCGCAAGCGCCTTCCGGAATCCTTCCGGCTCAGGCGGTCCCACTGTATAGCACTTGCTATATAATATATATAGCCTTTTTGCCCGGCAACGTATTTGGTTTTGTTTTTGCTTCAATAATGTATTAGCACTTGCTATATAATGTTTGAACGCAAAGATCTAGAGAAATAAATCGCACTTCACCACGATGCAACTAAGCAAATTATAGCAAAACCCTTAGACTAAACCAGAATATGTGTTCTTTAAAAATCTCCCCGTCGATCTGACACACTCAATCAAAAATCAACTTTTTTTTTTTTGACAATCTGGAATACCTCAAAAATTCATATTCAAAATTAGGGAGGATATTATCTCAATTTTATAACTGCCAGTCGTATTACAAAATGCGGACTGATATAAGCGCCATCTACCCGTAATGCCGTGAATCACAATGTACGCTTTTTTATATATCAACCGTGACCTAGCCTTAGACCTCCCTTAGACACAGAAGTTCAGAAGTTCTAAAGAAAGTCGACAGATGTCGTACGATAAACGTAGCGTCATGCTACACTAACTACTAGCATAAAGTATTATGCTTGATTCATCAAATTAGTTATCATCTTATTTTTCATTTATTTCGCACCCGCACCGCAGGTAACTGATTTGATTTTTCGTTTTTTCGCTTCCGCAAATCGGCATTTTAAGTATAGTACCTAGTTTTACCAATTATAAACGCATAGTTATATTGTACCTACCCGAAATTTTAAAGTTCGTTCCTTTAGATTGTTCGATTGAAAGTTCACAGTCAAAGGTCGTAAGCGTCGTTTATGTCGTATGCAGTTACGACCTTCTTCCCGCACATATGAAAAGTCGTAAGCGCCGCTTACATAGTATATAGTTACGACCTTCTTCCGCAAACCGCATAATATCTTATAATTTTACGCACTTTCATTACTTCAAATTGCATATCGAGTATTTGTCGTTTATAATACGTAAATTCAACAATTTCGTTGCTTATTTCTTTAATTTACGCGAAATAATATTAAAATTTCAACTCGCTTGTATTTCAGTTGTACTAAGGTTCAATTTAGTGCCGTATTGAATAGTTACCGCCGCTTTCTGTACGCTGTTTTTATTAATTACTGTAGGTATATTTGTTGTAAATTGCCGCTTAGTAACTAGTTGTGACCATGCACGGAGATTAAAACAAAGATGCAGCCAGCGGGCCCGGTGAACTTGTCATTCTCGAAGGTAAACGCAATGCGTATTTTACGCGTTTATACCTTATCACTTAAGGCGCAACAAGATGACACACAACGCAATATGTTTTTAAATAATGTCACAGGTTTAGACCAGTTGCGGTCTGATTTTGAACGTGTTTTAGACATTTATAACTCGCGATTAATCCAACAAAAACCTAATGCTATGGTTAATTATCAACCTTTGATCTCTTTTGATGAGATTTATTGTCAAATAAAACGCGTGCATGCTGACATAAAAGATAATATGAATGAGGTACTTACAAAAAAGTCAATCTTATGCCGTGAAACATAAGTTGCCCGCTATTGAACTGTTACCATTTAACGGTGAGATTCAGAATTGGCCTTTATTTTATGAGCAATTCAAAAGTGTTATTCATAACAACCCGCGTCTATCTGACAGCGAACGCGTGCAGTTTTTAGTAGGTAAATTGACTGACAAGGCGAAGTCCGTGTGTGCCGGACTGCCCGCCACAGGTGAGAACTATCTCATCATATGGCAAGCTCTTATTGATAAATATGAGGATAAACGCGCGCTAGCGGCTGGTTACGCTAATACCGGTGTGAAGTTAGCAGCCTAAAGTTAGCTGCCTATGATAACCCGACCAAATAAAAAATCTCTTTTGTGATTCGGAAATATCAACGAATATAATGGTTTCTTAGGAAATCTATAATGTAAAAAAACAAAACGAGTATAAAAATTAACAAAGCTATCAAGTTCGGCCCAAATAATCACAAAAACTTAAAATTATCAACAAATTATTTTAGGCCGCTAACTTCACACTTTAATAAGGAAAAACAAGAATATATATTTTAGTGAAGTAGCAAGAGTTACACTTTTAAACTGGTATCATAAGAAGCACCGATGAACGTGCTATCAACAAGCAAAATATAAAATTAATTGAAAGAACCAGGCTACCTTTAATATAGGTCAAAAAGTTAGCAGCCTAAGCTGAAACTAGGTTTTGCTTCCATCTCTACCAGAAGTAGCAAGAGTTACACTTTTTAACTGGTATAATAAGAAGCACGATGAACGTGCTATCAACAAGCTAAATATCAAACTAATTGAAAGAACCAGGCTACCTTTAATATAGGTCAAAAAGTTAGCAGCCTAAGCTGAAACAAGGTTTTGCTTCCATCTCTACCAGAAGTAGCAAGAGTTACACTTTTTAACTGGTATCATAAGAAGCACCGATGAACGTGCTATCAACAAGCTAAATATAAAATTAATTGAAAGAACCAGGCTACCTTTAATATAGGTCAAAAAGTTAGCAGCCTAAGCTGAAACAAGATTTTGCTTCCATCTCTACCAGAAGTAGCAAGAGTTACACTTTTTAACTGGTATCATAAGAAGCACCGATGAACGTGCTATCAATAAGCTAAATATCAAATTAATTGAAAGAACCAGGCTACCTTTAATATAGGTCAAAAAGTTAGCAGCCCAAGCTGAAACAAGGTTTTGCTTCCATCTCTACCAGAAGTAGCAAGAGTTACACTTTTTAACTGGTATCATAAGAAGCACCAATAAACGTGCTATCAACAAGCTAAATATCAAATTGATGGAAGAGAGATGGAAGCAAAACCTTGTTTCAGCTTAGGCTGCTAACATTTTAACCTATATTAAAGGTAGCCTGGTTCTTTCAATTAATTTGATATTTAGTTTGTTGATAGAACGTTCATCGGTGCTTCTTATGATACCAGTTAAAAAGTGTAACTCTTGCTACTTCTGGTAGAGATGGAAGCAAAACCTTGTTTCAGCTTAGGCTGCTAACTTTTTGACCTATATTAAAGGTAGCCTGGTTCTTTTAATTAATTTGATATTAAGCTTGTTGATAGAACGTTCATCGGCGCTTCTTATGATACCAGTTAAAAAGTATAACTCTTGCTACTTCTGGTAGAGATGGAAGCAAAACCTTGATTCAGCTTAGGCTGCTAACTTTTTGACCTATATTAAAGGCAGCCTGGTTCTTTCAATTAATTTAATATTTAGCTTGTTGATATCACGTTTATCGGTGCTTCTTATGATACCGGTTAAAAAGTGTAACTCTTGCTACTTCTGGTAGAGATGGAAGCAAAACCTTGTTTCAGCTTAGGCTGCTAACTTTTTGACCTATATTAAAGGTAGCCTGGTTCTTTCAATTAATTTGATATTAAGCTTGTTGATAGCATGTTCATCGGTGCTTTTTATGATACTACATAGTTAAAAAGTGTAACTCTTGATACTTCTGGTAGAGATGGAAGCAAAACCTTGTTTCAGCTTAGGCTGCTAACTTTTTGACCTATATTAAAGGTAGCCTGGTTCTTTCAATTAATTTTATATTTAGCTTGTTGATAGCACGTTAATCGGTGCTTCTTATGATACTAGTTAAAAAGTGTAACTCTTGCTACTTCTGGTAGAGATGGAAGCAAAACCTTGTTTCAGCTAAGGCTGCTAACTTTTGACCTATATTAAAGGTAGCCTGGTTCTTTCAATTAATTTGATATTTAGCTTGTTGATAGCACGTTTATCGGTGCTTCTTATGATACCGGTTAAAAAGTGTAACTCTTGCTACTTCTGGTAGAGATGGGAGCAAAACCTTGTTTCAGCTAAGGCTGCTAACTTTTTGACCTATATTAAAGGTAGCCTGGTTCTTTCAATTAATTTTATTTTTAGCTTGTTGATAGTACGTTCATCGGTGCTTCTTATGATATCAATTAAAAAGTGTAACTCTTGCTACTTCTGGTAGAGATGGAAGCAAAACCTAGTTTCGGCTTAGGCTGCTAAGTTTTTAACCTATATTAAAGGTAGCCTGGTTCTTTCAATTAATTTGATATTTAGCTTATTGATAGCACGTTCATCGGTGCTTCTTATGATACCAGTTAAAAAGTGTAACTCTTGCTACTTCTGGTAGAGATGGAAGCAAAATCTTGTTTCAGCTTAGGCTGCTAACTTTTTGACCTATATTAAAGGTAGCCTGGTTCTTTCAATTAATTTTATATTTAGCTTGTTGATAGCACGTTCATCGGTGCTTCTTATGATACCAGTTAAAAAGTGTAACTCTTGCTACTTCTGGTAGAGATGGAAGCAAAACCTTGTTTCAGCTTAGGCTGCTAACTTTTTGACCTATATTAAAGGTAGCCTGGTTCTTTCAATTAGTTTGATATTTAGCTTGTTGATAGCACGTTCATCGTGCTTCCTATTATACCAGTTAAAAAGTGTAACTCTTGCTACTTCTGGTAGAGATGGAAGCAAAACCTAGTTTCAGCTTAGGCTGCTAACTTTTTGACCTATATTAAAGGTAGCCTGGTTCTTTCAATTAATTTTATATTTTGCTTGTTGATAGCACGTTCATCGGTGCTTCTTATGATACCAGTTTAAAAGTGTAACTCTTGCTACTTCACTAAAATATATATTCTTGTTTTTCCTTATTAAAGTGTGAAGTTAGCGGCCTAAAATAATTTGTTGATAATTTTAAGTTTTTGTGATTATTTGGGCCGAACTTGATAGCTTTGTTAATTTTTATACTCGTTTTGTTTTTTTACTTTATAGATTTCCTAAGAAACCATTATATTCGTTGATATTTCCGAATCACAAAAGAGATTTTTTATTTCGTCGGGTTATCATAGGCAGCTAACTTTAGGCTGCTAACTTTACACCGGTTACGCTAATCAGTTATTACATTTTAAAACTATACCGACCGGGTCGGAAGCAAATTTGGATGCTTTTCTATGCAAATTCGACGCATCTGTAAGGGTGTTGAAGGCGCTCAAGTTGAAAGACTTGGCAGATTTCCTCTTTTTACATCTCGCATTACAAAGATTGGATTCGGAATCTGTTAAATTGTTCGAAATGTTTTATCGCAAAGAAAAGTGCCCATCTTATGCTAACCTTGTTGAGTTTATCAAAGAGCAGACCAAGGTCGTACCTCACTCGATGTCAAAACAAAATTTTCCCGCGTCTAAATCTACTAGTCATGATAAAAGTTTGCCTACTCCAAAAAACATTCAAACCAAATCTTTTGTCAGTACGCGACCCGCCCAGACACCAATTTGTCAATTGTGTAAAACCGATAAACATGAACATTTGTATCAGTGTTCCGTTTTTGCAAAAACGACACCGCATGAAAGGTATAAATTCGTAAAATCGAATTCAGTTTGTAATAATTGTCTTAGTTACAAACATAAAATGTCCGCTTGTAGTTCTCAACGAACCTGTAGTGTGTGTGCATCTAGGCATCACACATTGCTTCATTTCAATTCGCCAGTAAATAAACAATCGCCGCCACAAAACTGTTCTTCCAGTTTAGTGCCGCCTTCGCCACCCGCTTGCGTAGATGAAAATAAATCGACAAATGATACTCAACCGAGCGCTCAAGGAAATATGGTCGATAATCGTTCGCAACCTAGATCCACTTTAAGCCATGTAGTGTCCGCGCCGTGTGGCAGCGAGTCAGCCGATTCTGATGACGCTGACTGTTTAACCTTTTTAGCTACGGCAAAGGTTAAACTCATAAAAGCAAATCATGCTTCTGGCGAATATTTGCGAGTTTTTATTGATCCTGGATAGCAAAAGGATTACATTACTCTTGACTGTTGCAAACGCTTATCTTTGCCAATTTCAAATAAAAATCGTTATTCGACGGTTAAAGGTATCGGAAATATTTCAGAAAAAATATTAGGTCTTGCAACGGTAATGTTTAGCTCTAGGTTTGACAATCCTCATGTCTATAGGTACTCGGCAAAACCGCTCGTAATGGAAAAGATTACGTCAGAATTACCAGAGGAGCCATTCGATTTATCGGTCATAAAATTGTTTAAAAATTTGCCTCTGGCAGACGATAACTTTAACGAACCTGGACCTATTGACATGCTCTTAGGTGTCAATTTCTTTGCGAAATTTTACTGGATCACAAAATTCGTAACGCTGGCTTACCGACAGCCATAGAGACTACTCTAGGTTATATCATTATGGGAGATAGCGATTGGCCGTCCTAACCGCAATCCGAGACGCGTGCTTTCTGTGCGTTCACGCACGAACCGCTTAAACAAAGTCTGGAAAAGTTTTGGACTCAAGAAGAAGTTCCAAGGAAAAAGTTTTTAAGCCCTGACGATCAGGCATGTGAAGAAATATTCACCGCAACTACCACGCGTAACGATAATGGTTTTTACGCTATGGATCTGCCTTTCAAAGAAGGTCCTAACGCTTTAGGCAATTATTTTCTTACCGCAAAAAAGAGATTCTTAATGCTCGAAAACAAGTTTTCTCGCAACCCGCAACTTCATAAAAGTTATAATGAGATTATTCTCGATTATTTGGATAAGGGAATTATTTCTCTGGTTCCTTCTGAGGAACTCCTCAGCCCAGGTTTCCATCTCCCGCATCACCCTGTAATTCGCAACGACAAAACCACTACTAAAGTGCGTTTGGTTCTAGATGGAAGTTGTAAGACGGATAGCGGTCTATCCTTGAATGACCTTCTACATACTGGTTGCAATTTGCAGGCCGATATTTTTCAGATTCTTCTGAACGTCTGCATATTCCGCATTGCTTTTTTCGCCGATGTTCGGCAAATGTACTTATGTATTGAAGTACATCCTCCGCACCGCTCCTTTCAAAGGATATTATATCGCTTTTCGCCCGAAGAACCGCTACAAACGTTCTGTTTTAACGGTGTCGCTTTTGGTCTTCGATCTTCTCCATTCCTTGCATTGCGCACACTTCGTCAGCTCGCTAGCGACGAACGTGATAGGTACCCGCTCGCAGCCGATGTCCTTGAAAGAGACGTTTACATGGACGATCTAGCTTCCTCTGCTTCTTCCCACGAGGAAGCAGTTGCGACAGTGACCCAGTTAATTAGTCTATTCAAGGCTGGTGGGTTTGATCTAGTTAAATGGACTAGCAACTCTCCTGAGTTGCTGGAACACATTCCCGCAACCCATCGCCAGTCTGAATCAGTCTCTTTCGATGACAGCGGCTCTCTTAAGATACTTGGCCTTCAATGGCTTCCTGGGTCAGATGAATTCGTTTTCACTGTCTCACCTCCTCCGCTCACAGGCACGAAAAGAGCCATTCTTTCTGCCACCGCCCGCTTGTATGACGTTCTTGGCCTAGTAGGGCCCGCTATCCTTTATTCGAAACTCCGCATAAAGGAGTTGTGGCTGTTGAAACAGAGCTGGGATGAATTGCCACCTCAGCACATTTCAAGTTTATGGCACCAGTTTGTCAGCGAACTGCCTCTTATTTCGGATATAAAATTTTCTCGACATCTAGGCATTGAGAAAACCTCAAAGGTAACACTTATTGCTTTTGCTGACGCAAGTGAAAAGGCGTACGGCTGTGTCATTTACGCACACGTCGTTACGGACAATCAGCATCCCGTCGTTCGCTTAATTTGCTCTAAGTCGAAAGTAGCGCCCGTGAAGACGGTGACTGTTGCGCGTTTGGAACTTTGTGCAGTTGTTTTAATGTCAAGGTTGCTTCGTGTCGTCCATGACACATTATCAGAACGCCACAGCATTTATAATGTCTACGCATTTACAGACTCAGAGGTCGCTTTATGCTGGGTGCACTCATCACCGCATAGGTTCGCTACCTATGTGGCCAATCGCATCGCTCAATGTCAGACAAATTACGCACCGGAGCATTTCTATCATGTGTCCGGATGTGAGAACCCTGCAGATTGTTTGTCTCGCGGGCTTCTTTCCTCCCGCTTAAAGGACCATAGTCTCTGGTTTAACGGTACATACTGGGCATCTTTACCAGTTAACGAATGGCCTGTAACTAAGTTTTCGCCCATAGCTAAGGCACTTTCCGAGGAAAAAGTTGTCTCTCTTGTTGCTACTAATGAAAGCAACAACAGTCACTGGCTTCTGGAGTTAGGTGAAAGGTTTTCTTCATGGCACCGGTTTCTCAAATCAGTGATCCATGTTTTAAGGTTCATCAAAAAATTACCACGAGGTAGCGAAATCACTGCCTCTGACCTGTACGCGGCAGAATTGTTCGTTGTCAAGGTCATTCAACAAACTTCATTTGCTAGCGATTTACGTAATATTAAAAATGGCAAGGTATGCTCACCCGCACTTGGCAAATTATTTACTTTTATCGCTGATGACGTTCTACGAGTGGGTGGACGTCTAGGCAACTCTTCGCTAGATTATTCTAGTAAACATCCCGCACTGTTGCCCAAGAAAGAGCACCTTATTGAGCTTTTAATTGATTTTTGCCATCGCGAAAACTTGCACGCCGGCCCGCAACTTCTGCTTTCTATTTTGAGACAGAAATATTGGATTTTGTCAGCACGACGAATTCTGAGACAGCGCCTTCACAAATGTAACGCTTGTTTCAAAGTTAATCCGACCAATACGTTTCCTTCTATGGCAGACCTGGCAGAGTGTCGCGTTAACGAAAGTAAGGCATTCGCGCATACGGGGGTCGATTATGCCGGTCCTTTTTACATTACGATGGTCAGAAAGCGTGGAGCACAAAGCCAAAAGGCATGGCTGTGTCTCTTCATTTGTATGGTGACGAAGGCAGTTCATACTGAACTCGTTACGTCGCTCAGTTCTGAGGCATTCTTATTTAGATGCCTTCAAAAGATTCATTTCCCGCCGTGGACCGTGCCAGGTGCTATATAGTGATCATGGCACAAACATTGTAGGCTCTAAAGCTTATCTTAAAGAACTTTACTCTTTTCTTCGCACCGAAGATTATTATAAAACGTTTCATGAGGAGCTCTTAAAGCATCGTATAACGTGGCGTTTAAACCCTCCCAACGCACCTCACTTCGGAGGCGCATGGGAAAGTAATATAAAATGCTTTAAAACGCATCTTCACCGCGTCATAGGCAAACAAATTTTGAGCTTTCAGGAACTGTTAACCGTGACAATTCAGATCGAGAGTCAGCTTAACAGTCAGCTTAAAACACTTTATTGCACAAAACAAATACATGACCAACAAAAATATAGTAAGTGTGTATAAAGGCGAACTTATCCCTATAAGGGATCTCTTCCAGTATGTCCGACGAAAGTTGAAATTTGACATTACCACTTTATTGAATTCTTAATTTTTAAAGAAAGTAAGTACCTACGCCTTAAACAAAGTCCTAGCTGTGAAAAAGAAGGAAAAATCTACGATTGTTCAAAATAAAAAAGCTGTAACATCGAGCTGGCCTTATATAGACATAATGCCTTTCAAAATACAACGGTAGAACTGCTGCCATAAAAAGGCTGCCCTAATCGACCCAAACGACGTTACAAAGGTTCCTACAGATTCAACCTCGTTTTGTAAAAATTTCATTTGTAAATAAACCTTCTTCCCAAAAGAGAATATTTAAAAATACTTGGTATCATAAATCATGGTATTTATACTGAATATAGTATTTTTTGTTGAAATACTGACTCCTCTCTGAGTCGGTTTTGGCGTTCAGACGAAAGAAACTCGCGAACAAAATATATGGTTAATTGCTTCAAATTATAAAATACTGGTGATCCGTTTAAGGCATGTTTAAGGGCGTAATTAGTATCGTAATGCGACTAAGAAAAAATAGGAGATTTTTATTTGGATGGGAAAAAAAATTATTGGATGGGGAACGTCGCCTCAGCCGGCCAATTCTTAAATACAAAAAAAAAATTCACGCTACTGTTCGGAAATGTGACAAAAGATGGTCAAAATCCAAACTGGAAAGTAAGCATTTGCTGTAGCACCTGAACCACCACTACAGCAATGTTATTGTAGCGATGAAATGTCATTAGTTGGAAAGTAAATTGTCCAGTTATGTCAATGCATGCATTAAAAACATTAAAAGGTCTTTTTTTGGCACAAATTTATGTTTCAAAAATAAAATAAGGTTGTTTATCGGGCCAACTACCTGTTTGAAAAAAAGAAACGTCAAAACCATTTATTCACCCTTAAGGCGTTTTTACTGTTTTAGCCGTTTGTGGGTTTCTATCAAAAACGCCTCTAAGTAATGAGTCGGTTTGAAGCAAACAACAGAAAAACGCTTCTTGAAAGTGAAAAAAAAAAGTAAAATGGCGGGAATGGAATACTGAATTGGATATTCTACAAGAGCATTTATATTATTATGACAAATGTTTTTTTTATTTCCTCACAGTAGTCGTGAAAAGCACTATGTAATATCTCGGCCGAAAGCGCTATAGGTGGACTCGTATCTTCGAGGGCCTTCCCTGGCGGGTCGGCCCTCGAACTAACTCGATCCACCTATAGCTTACTTTCAAGCCTCTACAACAATGTACTATTTCGTTGATTAAATTTTTTTCTTTGTTGTTCATAATTTGAATACGTTACCAATTACGTCCTTAAACGGATCACGTCAACTATACAATATTAAATGTCCGTATAACATCTACTAATCATCTGAATTGTGAGACCTTGGTTTAGTTGTAAGGTTTTATACCCCACAGCTTCCCTAGAGCCGGCCACTTGTCGGAACAACTCGCTATCCATGAAGAATATGTTCCAGTATACCTTCGAACTTCACGACTTCTAACATCCCAGTCCTATACTACCCTCTTCAAACATATCAGCTTTAATAGTTTCTAAGTGAGACTAGGGTTCTTACTAAATGGTACCTTTTAAGTCATCGATACATTTGACAAACGAAAATTTCCACTCTTTTAAACATATTCTAGGATATCAATTCTTGTCTCTAATACGTGGTATTTTCAACAGTTGACTATAATGTCCCATCTCTATTCAAAGCGGAATGCCTACTTCTAATTTCGTGAAATCAGTTGATTCAATTTGTATGTTACATCGTCCGTTGGAGAGGTCTCTACTAAATGAGATATACAAATCTCGTGAATCCTGTGACGGCGTCATTAAATAAAGGAAAGAATTGTGTTCAAAAGAATTCGCCTGAAATATAACAAAGTTGAAGTATTCCTGTATTGAAGAGGATTCGTTCGAGTGTTTCTTTTTATTAAAATAACTCATTTAAGGTATGTTATTGTTTGACAAGCTGCTGGAGACGTTTTGGAATGCTCTAAGTTTTATTGATTAAATTAAATTATTTTGTATATTATATGCTTTGCATGTTGATTACTATACAGAGGTATACTCGACGTGCCGCAAATAGTGTTATTTCTCTACTGACAAAGGGATGATGACACATGTTGACTTTTGTTATAAAATTAAGTTGAATGGATGAAAAATGGTCAATTTATCCTAATAAAGTAAAAATAAAAAAATCTATTAAAATGATTCCAAGATTCACAATTTCAAAATTTTACGATTATTTAAAGTTACGAAATAAAATAAAACATATTACTGTAAAATAAATTGTATCGCAACCATATACCTACAAAAAAACAATATTTCACTGCCAAAATAGAACTTTCATAATTTTTCCATACTTTAAATCATTTTGTTACGAGCGTTTTGAGAAACAAAAGCGAGTGTTAGATTTTGAATCTCATTTCTGACTTTTGTGTTGCTTTGACGCAATTGGCCCTATATAGACATTTAATCCTCACAACAAAACGAATCGTTTGACACCATACATGAAAAAAATTCATTATGCCTATTCAATGCCTACCCCAGAGCGCATATTTATATATACCTACATACAGACGCCTACGGACAGACGGACGGACGGACATGACGAAACTAAGAGGGTTTCGTTTTTGCCATCTTGGCTACGGAAATTTTAAAATCGGGTCAACCACGTGTGTCGAAAATCGAAATTTGGTTATCTCCATCTCTATCGCTTTTGCGTATTCGAAAGAAAGTGATGCAAATAGACGCACGAACGAACGAAGTGGTTCGCGGTTCTAGGCCGAGTTCAGGTGCTAGTAATGTCCATACTTCTTAAATGTGCTGTAATGGCATAAAAGTCACCTACTACAACATTTTTTTTTTTTTATTGTTTAAGGTTTACCAACAATTATTTACACCAATACTTATTTTTAATTCACATGCTTGTTTGTTGAGAACAGTGTAATAATTACTTAAAGGTAAACTCCACATGCGACAAAATTTATGATTGGTAAAGTATTCTTAAAACTAATATAGCAACACAGGCTTCTTTGCTATAGTTAGATAGGTTATATACTCCCACATAAATGTATATGTATATATAAATTTCACTCGTTGATATATATCACTTAAAGGGCTTTAACATTAGGGCGTGCATAACGTATCCTTAGCTATTTAACATCACATCATATTCCAAAGATTAGCTTTTGTAGGAAATCATACAATGTTACGTGTGTTTTTATTAAATATTTTTAGATGGCCGAATGTAACAAAGGACATCTTAGTAATTTCAATTTGTTATTTAGAGACTATCTAATTGAATAAAAAGAAAAGTAAAATAAGGTTAATTAAACAACGAAAATGCAGTCAAAAAACCGGCCAAGTGCGGGTCGGACTCGCGCACCGAGGGTTCCGTACAAACCTGTAGGTATATAGGGGTAGTAACTTTGAAAATATTAAATATATTTTTATTATATGATGTAACTAAAAATGTATGGTTTTCGCAATTTTTCCTTTATGTGTGCTATAAGACGTTGCTTCGTACCAAATTTCAAGATTCTGAGTTCACGGGAAGTACCCTGTAGGTTTTGATTCCCTTGCGAGTTTCGAAAATTTGCGGAAATTTTCGACATAAACGGCTGTATCTTTTGATTGCGTTGGCTTAGAAGTTTGATTTTCACAGCTCTAAGGGACAGTAGACTTGAGTATTTGATATAAATTTCAGCTTGATACCTCAACGCGTTCCTGAGAAAAAGGGTCTTGACAGACGGACGGACGGACAACGAAGTGATCCTATAAGGGTTCCGTTTTTTTCCTTTCGAGGTACGGTACCCTAAAAACTAAAGTAATCTAAAAAACTAAATAATATCCGTTGCCACATCAAAAAGGGAGACAATCTTATACTTACTTATTTAGTAAAACGTCCCATATAACCAGTATCGTTTGTGTAACTTCAACTCCTAGTTTACAGATCTGATGAGCACCCTAAACCGCTTTATAGAATAAACGACCCTGGTAATGTTGTTACATGTCCTGATTAGGGCCCCATATTCCAATGCTTAGAAGTTATTAGAATAAAGGTGGTAATACATAGGAAAAAAGTTGCAATTATAGGAATATGGAATACAGACTTTATTAGTACAGCATAGAGGGCGTAATGATGTCTGTTAGTTTCGTCCGTTCACCATCAAATCCCATCACTGAGTGTCCCATGCACTCTACAACCATTTCGAAAAACATCATAAAGCTTAATTTATTAACACATTCAGGCGTTATAAAAACAACCTCACTCCAGATTATGATCTAAGTATCCACTTCTCATATGACATGTTTATTTCTAGCCGGCGGCCGCCGTTTAGTTTTTTATAATAAATGTGTAAACAATTATTTTAATAGGTATTACTTTTTAATTTGAAAGTACTAAAGGAGTTGCAATAAGGTGATTATTATTTTAATTTATAAGCGCGTAGAAGGTAAAAATACGCACGTAAAGGGCCAAAAATATCCTCCGTCGTTTTTCGATATATTTTTAGTACGAGACGAGACCTCCTCTTTAGTAGGGACGTAGTAGTGAATTGTAAAGTTACCCAACATAAACAATTAATACATTATAACTGCATGCAGGAAATAAAAACATACGGATTCGCAGTCCAGCAAAGTTTTGTTTTTAGAAGAACAAACGGCAACTGGACTAGCTAGAATGTTACCACATGAATTATGTATTAGTGAGATCCTCCATCCTGATTTCAGATCGCCCAGGATGCAGACCGTATTATCTTATCGAATATATTCTAATTGTATTTAGATAAAGTTTTATAAACAGATTTTAATGATAATTTGATTTGTATGATATTTGAGCATGTCTAAAAAGTATACTTTCTAACCTTATTAAATTTGAAAATAATTGTGTTATTCCTGCTCTTCTGAAATTATTTAAAAAGTTTAACCAGAATTCGTTTTTTTTTAAACCTACTCTTTATTATTATGTCACACTTTACTACAAAACCAAATCTATTGTCATTTATCAAAATCGATTCAATAGCTTGGACACAGTATTACACAAACGGCAAGATATATGTTCAAGCAAACATATTAGTATTATGAGTGAAGAACTTCAAAATTTGCTAGTCCATAATATGGACCGGGACAGTATGCGAGCTAAATCTTTATTTAAAATTTTATAGACTCCTAGACGTTCAGTCCTAAGTCGTTAGTCTCAAAGGTTTTTTTCTCATGGAGCTGGATGGGGCTTTCCCCATCCAGCTCCATGAGAAAAAACCTGTGAGACTAACGACTTAGGACTGAACGTCTAGGAGTCTATAAATTTTTTAAATGGAAGCGGCTCGTAGCACAATGTGTATTGATGAGGCCAACTTCGGAAATCAGAAAACATATATTTTGACCAAAAGACGTCCTGGAACTTGTATTTCAAACAATAAACAAAAAGACCACATCTGAAAAGAATTCTCGAAACGTGAGTGCGACGCTTAGCTAGCAAAGAATTTAACATAAGCTCGTAAGGTGTCCATAACATGACTAGATATTGCAAACAAGGGACAGGCCATAGTTTAACGAGTACGACTGCCGAGTGTTCAGGGACAGCGGTAGCGAGACCGTTTCAATAAATGGTTTAACTGCTCTGTGGCTGTAAAAGCGTTTGCCTTTGAATTCTCCTATCTCTTTTCAAGGTTACAAAGAAACTTAAACTTTGCTAACTATTGCAGAAAACATTTCGATAAATGCTTTTATATCAGTTTGTAAAATATCACTAGCATTGCAGATAACGCCATAGTATGCGTGCTGTGGATTATTGAATTAGTCACTTTTATTTCCGCTCGGAATACTCTTTGAGTGCCGCTTGTTGCGTTTGAGTACAGTTTCATTCAGTTTATGTTTGTATGTTTATGGAATTGTAAAGTGTTTTCCATTTGAAACTATTGGAATCGTGTTTTTTTTTCTGATCTAGTAATTTAGTTGATAACATAGTAAAATTAAACTATTCAATGTTTTTTTCACACCAAATCTAAAACTAGCCAGTAAGTAAGCTTTTTGTGGAACGGGCTATTTTCATGATGCGTTCTGCACTTCAAGTACCTAATATGCCGAATTGGAGATGCATAAGATGATATAACACTGGCGGCGATTCGAAAAATAAACACACACACTGGACAGACACAGCTCCAACCCAACTCAACCCAACTCAACTCAACGCTATAACGACATTGACATTTGCTATTCGAACAGATTTTCATTCAACATTGGTCTCACATTGTTCGCACATTGGTCACACATTGGTCTCACATTGGTACAATGTGTGACCAATGTGCGAACAATGTGAGACCAATGTTGAATGAAAATCTGTTCAAATAGCAAATGTCAATGTCGTTATAGCGTTGAGTTGAGTTGGGTTGAGTTGGGTTGGAGCTGTGTCTGTCCAGTGTGTGTGTTTATTTTTCGAATCGCGGCCACTGTTGTACTGATGAACATACTGATGCATTTTCACTTGCTCAGTCTTACAGCATATTTCCACCTCACAATTTCAATTAACTCTAGAAATTGTTAGTCTAATTCCACTGATTCGATTACTGATTAGAGTTTTAACAGCTATGTTTAATTATTTAAATTCCGTCTAGGTGCTTGTGAATACTATTAAACTGCCTCGCTGAACTATAGCCAAGGCTCAAACTTCGGGAACTGATGACACAAACACTGATGACACAACAGGCCGCATCTGTTATGCTAAATTGGCGAGTTGACGACTGACTATGTCAACTTCTCTATGCTGCGTCTATAGATTAGATTTTTTTTTTTTTAATTTATGAAGCTATTTTTTTTACTAAGTACTTGACGACAAAATAATAAAAAAAAGGGCCAAGTGCGTGTCGGACCATGCATAATGAAGAGTTCCGTACATTCAATGGAATAAGAACCAAACGAATACCAAAAGGTCGTATCTGATGACTGTGGAAGAAGTTTTTTCGGAGATAACTCAATAATGGAAGTTCAAATCAATTTTTATATAAAGTAAGTTATACGACGCATCTTTTCAAACTTTTTCATAATTTTTGGACTTACGGTTCACAAGTTACAGGGGACACACAGACAATTTTTCTGACTGTTATTTTTATTGTAGTTGTTGTTTTTATTGTATTTGAAACCTCGATGTTATTTTTAAAACCCTACCGTTTGATGTGCATCATGTTGACATTAGGTAAAAATAATAATTTTGAAATTTAGTTACTTACACGTATGAAGCCCCCCCCCCAAATATTTTTTCTGCAATTTAACTACATAACTAAATAGCAGCATGCAAAATACACCTTGCGTCTTAATTTTATAAAGATACGTCTCATAGTTTCTGAGTAAAATGTCTGTGACATACGGATGGACGGACGGACAGACGGATAGACGGACATGACGAAACTATAAGGGTTCCGTTTTTGTCATTTTGGCTACGGAACCCAAAAAAACCGGCCAAGTGCGAGTCGGACTCGCGCACCGAGGTTTCCGTACAAACCTGTAGGTATATAAGTAAAAGTTCACCCATTGCGTTGACGTAGAAGTTTGATTTTGTTACAGCTGAAAGGTATTATAGACCTGAGTATTTTATATGAATTTCAATTTAATACCTCTATACGTTTACGAGGAAAAAGGTAGTAAGTTTAAAATTTAAAAAAATATTTTTTTGTATGATTTTACAAAAAAATTCTACTTTTTGTAATTTTTCCGTTGTCTATGCTATATGACGTTGCTTCGTGCCAAATTTCAAGCTTCTGAGTTTACGGGAAGTACCCCGTAGGTTTTGCGAGTGCCGAAAATAGTAGTTTATGTAACTGTTACGTAATAAGGGTCCTTAAAACTTGAGTGTGGCATAATAAGATCACACGAGTGTTTTAAGGCCTAATTACGTACAGTTGCATACACTGCTTTATCTACACTCATATTATATATATTAAATTAATTGTTCGGAAACCATAGAATGACCGCCATTGTACCGTCATGGCCTACTCGATTGTGCCGGCGCTCGCGCGGGACCGATCGAGTTGGCCATGGCGGTAACATTATGTTATCAAATTCGATGTTCCAAATTTGAAACTCATTGCTTAACAATATTTGAGCATGCATAGTTAAAATTACGTTACTGCCGCAGATAAGAAACTTATCATAGTTAAATCGTTTGTTGTAATGCTTGTCATTGTCTACGGTTTTTGAACGCATTTTAGAGTACTTACAGTATGAGTGTAGATAAACTAATATTTGCAGCATAAACGACTGTATCTTTTGATTGCGTTGGCTTTTAAGTTTGATTTTTTCACAGCTCCAAGGGACAATAGACTTGAGTATTTGATATAAATTTCAGCTTGATACCTCCACGCGTTCCTGAGAAAAATGGTCTTGACAGACAGACAGACAGACAGACAGACAGACAGACAGACGGACAACAAAGTGATCCTATAAGGGTTCCGTTTTTTCCTTTCGAGGTACGGAACCCTAAAAGTATACAATATAATACAATACAAATACTCTTTATTGAACACCTGAAAAAGAAAACCAGTAGGTACAGAAAATGCATAAAGTCAGAATAGAGGTAAACAACAGGCGGCCTTATCGCTAACAAGCGATTTCTTCCAGACAACCTTTAGGTAGCAGAATTGAATTTGCACACACTTTTTGTAGCGCTAAAGTTGAGTCAAGTGTTGGGATAGTTCCGAAAGTACACATGCTGAAAGAGCCCGTAGTATTTTATTACATACTTAAGAATAACTCAATCCAATCGCTAAAATACCTATTACTTGGTTAGTACTGTTAGTAGTTCCTATCTTTTATGAGAATTAAAACACCTCAGTGGACTGATTCCCCAAAAACAACAAAAAAGGCATCGTTTTTAAAAAGAAAATCCGCGAAAAGGTCGTTTTTTAAATCTATAGTGCTGATTTTTGAAATTACTTATCCTTAGTTTTTTTTCCAAACTATCACTTAATTGAAGGAAACTTAAACAGCTCTTTAGTAATTAAAAGTGGCATCTGCAAAGAATAGCAAAGAAAATAATTCAGGCAAATAATTCTGGTGTATTGCAGCTTTCTTAAAAATGCAAATAGCAGAGGTGCACATCACCGAGTTGGAATTAATGTTAAGAATAAACAACATTCTTGCGCTCTTATAAAGGAATGAGCGGATCTTGCTGGTTTCTACTTAAAAATGCAATATTTACTACCATACTTAGGTATCTGTACTTTCATCTCTTTCAATTTATAATTTTGTATGAATGATGGAAATAAACAAGACACCCAAGTTGTGTTTCACCAGAGTAACATTGGCAACTTTGAGTCAATTGTGTTTAACTAAATAATAGATTTGGTGGAAAGGAATGAGTACAACAGACAATAACAAATTAAACCACACAACTTGGAACTACAAGGTTACAGACTTCCGATTTATATAGAAAACATACCCAAAGTTAACAGTTAACTATGGCAACAATGGAAGAAATATTATACAATATTAATATGTACCTACAATATATGTATTAGTAGTACCTATTTACAGGGCGATTAGGGTCTCCCCTCATCTACCGACGGGGATTCGGCAAAATCCGGTGGGAAAAAGCTTTATGTCCACGCATTAAGAGCTAACAAGGCACGGTTCGGCTCGGATCCGATCGGCCGACGCCTGCCGACGCGTCGCCGTCTGTTTCGCTCTTATTGCGTGGACATAAAGCTTTTTTCCACCGGATTTTGCCGAATCCCCGTCGATAGATGAGGGGAGACCCTTACGAATAAAATAGTCCTTTACTAAAGCGATCGTTTAAACTGGAAATATTCAGAATACATTTTTCAATTGAAATATATTAAATTTCTGGTTAAACCGCTATTATCACAAAATTCTAGATATCTACCGATAATCGATTCAATCGTTATCTCGGATTCATCGAATACCCGTTGCGAAGGAACGGCGTAAAATATTTTTCCATCAAGCAATTTTACTTAGGTGTAAATTTCCCTGTTGGGTTCAGTGGCCTTCGCGGTCATCCTTATCGCTGCCTGGGGATCTATAATTTAGATATGGCCCTCTCGAGAACAATGCACGACGGTTCTTATTACGGGAACATATTGTTAAAGGATTATTTGGTAAACGTCCAGAGACATTAAAGGATTTAAATTAGAAATATTGTGCTTTGGATTTGAGGCGATAGATAACACTCGTTTAAGGTTAATATGCCATCTAAGAATAATATATAAAGTACGTCCGAGGTGTTATTCAAAATAAGACTAAAAAACCGGCCAAGAGCGTGTCGGGCCACGCTCAGTGTAGGGTTCTGTAGTTTTCCGTCCGTCAACTTTATTTGAAAGCACGTCATTTCATTGTGATTTTGTAGAAATTACAGGTACAATAAACACCTGTATATACGGTTAAATTACAAACTTAGTTCAGAAATTATTTTGTAATTTTTTTTCAAAAACTATTCAACCTATCAAGTTCAAAATAATTTTCCTAGAAAGTTTTTATAAAGTTCTACTTTTGAGATTTTTTTCATATTTTTAAAACATATGGTTCAAAAGTTAGGGGGGGACACATTTTTTTTTACTTCTGGAGCGATTATTTCCGAAAATATTTAAATTATCAAAAAATGAATTTATTAAACCCCTATTCATTTTTAAATACCTATCGAACAATATATCACACGTTAGGGTTGAAATGAAAAAAAAAATCACTCCCCACTTTACGTATAGGGGAGGTACCCTAATAAAACATTTTTCCACTTTTTATTTTACCACTTTGTCGGCGTGATTGATATACATATTAGTACCAAATTTCAGCTTTCTAGTGCTAACGGTCACTGAGATTATCCGCGGACGGACGTACGGACGGACAGATATGGCGAAACTATAAGGGTTCCTAGTTGACTACGGAACCCTAAAAAGTGGGACCATTTTTACACAAATCGACTTAGTCGATGCACAAATCGACGCACGCAAGTTTAATTGTAAGGCTTGTGTTTTGAGTACACTAGGCGACGATTGATGCCATTTTTCAGTTCGTCACTTTTTATAATATTTATTATATATATGATAGGACCTCTAACTTAGTAAGCTGTGTTACTACCATATAAGCTACGGAGACAATTAAAATATCGTTATTATATAATATTTGTTATTTTCCCATGATTATTATCAAAAAAATTATTCGACTTATACAAGTGAGATTATAACTGACGTTTTATGCCCAATATTCCCACTAGACTACAACGGTTACAATACTTTGGGTATGAGGACCCGTTTAACTATCTAGAGCCTTACTAACTAGCTTTATTAAATAAAAATAAATAAATGATAAGTATATGATAATAAATTTTATCTACACTCATATTGTAAGTTCTCTAAAACGTGTTCGAAAACGGTAGGCAATGGCGATTCGAAAACCGATTTTACTATGATAAGCTTTTTATCTTTGGCAGTAACGTAATTTTAACTTTACATGCTCAACTATTGATGTGTGGCGCGACCGCCGGCACAATCGAGTTGGCCATGGCGGTGCAATGGCGGCCATTCTATGATTTCCGAATACGGCATTTAGAATAAATAATATGAGTGTAGATAAAGCAGTGTATGCAACTGTACGTAATTAGGCCTTATTACGTAACAGTTACATAAACTACTATTACGTATTTATTTAGTTTATTTTTAGTCCCATGAGGCGCGTGTATTTTTGTAACATTAGTACTGTGTTCCTTTTAAGGGCATAATTGGTATCGTATTCTAGTAATGAAAAAGTCAGAAAAAAAAGATTCTCGTGAAAAAATAGTAGATTGTTAACCAAGGGTTGAAAGTGACCCATTTCACCTCAGATATTTCTGGCGCTCGAACGAAGTGAGAGCGCCAATAGTTCGAGGGTGAAATAGGTAATTTCACCCGAGTTAAACACTCTACTTTTAATTTCGATTGTGAAGAAAGTACAATACTACACGCACATTTTATAAAACAGGTATATAAAGAATAATCTATAAAAATGTTAAGTAAAGTTTGAACAATTTGAAAAAGACAAATTTAATGTTTTGCCGGTGGTCGGGGAGCAGGGCATCCGGGTGGGCACCGGCTCAATCCACAATTAACACAGCTAATTATTTTCCACCCTAGGGATGAACAAGCAATTTTCCACCCGGCTATCTACCCAGGAAAATAAAACTTTCCGAGCAGGGGAGATGAAAAGTTTTGTATTGCCAGCCGGGACGACTTGTCCCATACAAAATAAAATTGTTTGCGTCCAAAAATTTTTTCTCCTACTTTTTCTTACTCCCAATATGATTCCAATTATACCCTTAAACGGATCACCAGTATTTTTGTCACACCCAGTATACGCTTACGATACTTACATACAACGGTGACTCAACATTAGTACTAATATATATGTCGCAGGGAAATGATTAAAACAGAGATTTGAATCTCTAAGGGATATGATCAAATTACGCAGGATGTTAAAATGGAGACTCCATATCATCATTTCCCTAGAAAAAATCAGTAATTTCACCAAATCACTGACTCTGTTTAGTGGGAAGACAAAATCGGCCAAAAAACGCGACACGCTTTTTCATTTCACTAGATTTGTTTAGGAATTTGACAAAATCCCTAACCGCTACAGTAAGTTGATGAAACGAACTCAAAAAGTCGACTAGTTTTATCATTTCGCTAAACAAGTTTAGTGAAATGATAAAGTCTCAACTGGAAGATGGTATATGGTGATTTGATTAAATCTCTGAACTGGTTTAGTGAAATGACGAAATGAAGTACCGAATACAATATTTTACTTTACAGTTAAGCGATTTTATCAAATCTCTGACTAGATAAAGTGAAACAGATATTCAATCAGAGATTTTGACAAATTTCTAAGGGATATGATCAAATCACGCAGGATGTTAAAATTGAAAATCCATATCAATCATTTCCCTAGAAAAATTCAGTCATTTCACCAAATCACTAACTCTGTTCAGTGGAAAGACAAAATCGGCCGGTGCAGTATTTGTGAACATCCAGTGCATGTAACATGTGGAAGTACTGTTGGAGAGGAAGGTTAAGGCTTCGTTGTTAAATGCCAATTTTGTCAAAAAGAAAGCAATATTAGAGCTGAGAGGAAAAATGCAGCAAAATGTTTGGACATATACTAAAGAAAGATTGAAGATATGACTTGTAGATATAGCTAGATTACGTGAAATTGTTACATAAAATGTCAAAAGTAGGTATCAAAGTTGTTTATGCCATCAAAAACAAAACTTGTAAAAAAAAACAAGTCTCGCAACTCAGTTCTTCTACCGTAAAAAGTTGTGAGATCCATGTAATACCAAGTCGGTTGATTTATTCAGTCCCTACTTAAGGGACCTTCTGTCTTAAGTTATTACGTAATTAGCTAATCTAACAACATCATATAGTGACCGTGAGCATGCACTGGATTTTCACAAATAACGCACCTGCCAATTATGTCTTTCCACTAAACAGAGTCAGTGATTTGGTGAAATGACTAAATTTTTCTAGGAAAATGATGATATGGATTCTCCATCTTAACATCCTGCGTGATTTGATCATATCCCTTAGAGATTTGTTAAAATCTCTGATTTAATATCTGTTTCACTTTATCTAGTCAGAGATTTGATAAAATCGCTTAACTGTAAAATAAAATATTGTATTCGGTACTTCCTTTCGTCATTTCACTAAACCAGTTCAGAGATTTAATCAAATCACCATATACCATCTTCCAGTTGAGACTTTATCATTTCACTAAACTTGTTTAGCGAAATGATAAAACTAGTCGACTTTTTGAGTTCGTTTCATCAACTTACTGTAGCGGTTAGGGATTTTGTCAAATTCCTAAACAAATCTAGTGAAATGAAAAAGCTTGTCGCGTTTTTTGGCCGATTTTGTCTTCCCACTAAACAGAGTCAGTGATTTGGTGAAATTACTGATTTTTTCTAGGGAAATGATCATATGGAGTCTCCATTTTAACATCCTGCTTAATTTGATCATATCCCTTAGAGATTTGTTCAAATCTCTGTTTTTATCATTTCCCTGCGACATATACTTAGCACTCTCGTCATAACACAGAATAAAAATAAACCAGTCACTAGAAAAAACGTTAGAATAGAACAAAGACCTCTCCGAGGGACAATAGCTGCGTTTGACCAACTTTTAATATCAGCGAAGGGGAATAAAAGCACCTCCGGCTCATTTAGGAAAATTACGTGGTGCAGTGCGGGAAAATAAGGGGAGTTTGGATGCCCTCGTTTTAGTATATACGCGTATCCGTATGGGGTCAGTACTGTACCTATATGTACTCTCACAGGTGTGTATAATATTCGTAATCCCTAGTAGTAACATTAGCCCTAATGATCAAAATAGTATTCTAACAGTTACTTGTCATAATTTAATGATTGCCCTAAAGCTGATTAGTACTAATAATTCTTACAAAAATGTTCAAAAATGACGGAATCGTACTTCTGCCAGAAAAGTAGGTTAGGTTAGATTAGAATAGCGACCCCGACGGAAACGAACTTCTACCAAAAAGTAGGTTAGGTTTATAGAACTGCGACATCCACGGAAACTAATTTCTGCCACAAAAGTAGCTAAGGTAGTAAAAAAAGGAAAGGAAAAGTAGGAAAGGTAGATTAGGTTAGGTTAGAACTGCGTCCCCACGGAAACGAACTTCCGCCAGAAAAGTAGGTGTAACGCATTTTCCGTTTCCCCTAAACAAAAAAAAATGGTTAGGTTATACGATGTTAGGGCAACTGTGATTAGGGCATATGAGTATAACATTCAATTATAGGGTAAAAATATTAGGAGAAATAATATTAGGTCAAATAACATTGGGTGTATTGATCATTAGGCCGTATAGCTTTTAGATCAAATAATAATTAGGACAAATAATTATAATGGAACAAAATATTAGAACAAAAAATGAATAGGTCAAATGATATTAGGTAATAACATATTAGGGCAAAACAAAATCACCGATACGATGTTCAGGCAACTGTAATTAGGGCATATGAGCATTAGAACAAATGATCATTATGACAAATAGCATTAGGGAATACAAAAATAGGAGATATTCCGATATAGATCCGTACTTTTACATGTACCCGTTTGTCTAGAAGTGAACATCTTTAGCAGACATTTGACATGATGACGTTTTTAGTATGAGATAATGATGCGCAGATAAAATAAGCTAGAGTTCCTTTCGATCGTAGCAGTCTATAATTAGATCCTGAAAACCCTTTTTACTGTTAAAATTCTGACCTCCGCCGATAAACAGCTGCCAAATAACAAAATCAAATTCTAAAAATACCGTAGCAAGCTTGACGGTTTTGAAAGGCTTCAAAGCTCTTCAAATTGTATATTTAAGTACATATATAGGTATGTTTATCCGTGGTCTTTTCTTAGACTAGCATGGTATACAACCGAACTGCAAACTTTATCACCAGACTTATTTTGCTATCTAAGAGAGGTATGTCTTGAATAATAACTTAACCCATTATCTTGAAAATATAAACAAGTAGACACTCACCGTAACACGACACTTTGTACCAGCACTAAAGTGTATGACACTTTTCACTTTTACCCAAGAGACACCAAAGCGCTTCAAACTGCATCGGATAGCAGATGCAAGAATTTACGATACACTGACGTTTGGTCCGTTCCGTATTGGACCAACTATTCCTGTATCGGCCCATCCGGGAATACACTTGAGTGCTAAATTCCCTTATCCATAAGAATTCGCACTCTAGGCGTCAATTCAACTGGCTCGACACTGTATGAAACACGGCGCTTAGGGTGGAAAATTATGTTTTTTTTTTCTTTCCCACGAAGTTACCGTTTTTTCTACGATATCAGTAAATATTTACGTTATGAAACTATGAAAGACAATCAGAATTAATGATTCTGCAGTACATTTACAAACTTTATTGTCGAAATTATTCTGTAAATATGTTTTTCTACTAATTGATGACCTATATTTTCTCCATATGATCATAAATGGCGTGTATATGAGACCAACGGTAGCCAGTTTTAAGAACAATGTGAAACTGAGTCAGTCCCTGATGATGTCATGGAACTGCCGATCGATGGGCCGTTTATATTTTGTTTTTGAACGTATCCTCGTTGCATTTATTCTCACGTAGTGTTTTGTATTCGGATTCTGTTCCTAATCTAAGAATTGAAGAGAAAACGTATCATGCTTAGTGAATTATTTGTAGACAAAATTATTTTGCGCGGAAACTTAGTACATTTGAGTTATAAAATACGGTTTTAGTCGTTCATTTAGATTTTTTATTAAATTACGTCATAGAAAGTAGTAATTTTAATTTTACTAGCATTAGCACATTTTACTACTAGTACTTAACTTTTCTATTAAGAATTCAAACTTGACTATTCTATTAAGAAAACCTTCATCATTGTCATACATAATCTATCCGTCTACCAAGTTCCATCCCAGGCTGCGCAATTAATATTGGTTTTAAATACAAACATTTGCGAGTCTTTGAGCAAACCAGCATACCACGATCCTTAGCCAAGGCGACAATCGTTTATTACAAACGCCTACCGAAAAGTAAATATACTTATACTGTAGCTATCAGAATAAAAACAAACGTAATAAAAAATTTACGTGATCATTTTAACGTAATATTTCAGTTTGCTTGCACTTGGCTTAGTACCGCGAACCACTTCGATTCGTTTGTTCATCTATTTGCCTCTCTATGGCTCAAATGTGCACATTGATAGGCCGGCTTGTGCTATATGCATATTTAGCCGTGCGATGGCCAGGTCATTCTATTTATAAGACTACATTCTAAAATCTAATAGACATCTAATGTTCAAAAGATCACAATGTCATGTTTTAGTAAACTCCGGCACACCGGCTTGGTTTTACTGGCCGTTGCGAGACTGGTATTTTTGTACATGTAATGTTTTTGATGGGATCCCATTTTAACGGTAACCCGTTCAAGTCACCTTGCTGCAGGAATATGAAAGTTCCATTACATTTTACCGGCTGTGAGTGCTCATCTCGTGCTTTAGTCAATTTGGAATGATACCACACTGTGTACCGCGCAAAGCCTGGCCGCAAAGCGTATCGTACATTAAGCGTTAACGCTGAATCCGCCGCGGTTGCTTTATCCCCGCGAACGGCGTGTATCTGCCAAGATTAAGGTACTAGGTGCTGATGTATGGCAGTGTGGCAGTCGGCTTACAGAGCTCGTTCACGGCTTTGTGGAAACAAATGATTATTTCATACTTACTCGTATTTGTTATACATATAAATATGATAGCGCGATTATTTTATTAACTTGTAAGTTGTACTTAACAATGTTTGTTACAAAATTTGAAACGTTATGGCTGTAAATGATTCCAAGTATTTAGTAAGAAGCAATAAAAAAAAAAATCTGATCTTCATTTTCTTGTGCTTCGAGTTCATGTCAACCCTTACAGCACCGGCTGATACGATCGTGCGTTCAACTTTTAAAAAATCTAGTTTGAAAAATAATCAAGTTTGCCGCTTCAGTACGGCATCGATCGATCGTGCGTTCGGTTATTATTCATTTTAAACCCGCGTGCGTTTAGTTAGGGGCCCAGTCGTTGGCGCGGTGAGCGTCAAGCAGGTACGTGTACGAGACGGACGACCAGGTCAAAACTAGGTATTCACGAAATTTTTTAATTTGTGATTTTTAAATGTGTTAAATTCGTTTTTTATTAAATTAAATGTTCTTCTGTCGTATTATGTAGGTAATTAAAAGTTTACCCAGAAATTTTAGGCATTTTTTTGTGCCTAAAGTTATAACGCACGATCGTGCGGGTCAGGACGCAAGTCGACAAATTTAAATTGTGTTGACTATGATAAATTGAAAATATGATCAATCAAAAGCGTTTTTTTTTAATCATTTCATGTAAAACATGTAAGAAATCTAAAGTTTTATTAATAAATGTTTATTAACTCCTTTGAACTCTGTAATTTACCCTTATATTTCAAAAAAAATAATTACAACTTTACTAGGGGTCGCAACGAAATAAAACGATCGTGCGGTGGGTTTTAACAAATTTTTTTGGGGGGGAGAATTTTTTTTGTATTTTTTTGTCTTTTTATGGGCCTAAAATGCACCAAAAATGCAACTTCAAACCAAAAATCCAAAAAAAAATTTCTCGTGCTGTAAGGGCTATGTTACTTGGTCATTTCTGATATTTTTTATCTTTCTGTTACATATTTCATTATTTTAATTTGAAATGGATGTCATTTTGATAACAAAAGAAGATTATTTTAATAACAAATCAATTTTTTAAGTTGCATGTAAAAAGAAAGTAAATAAGAAACGGTCTTATTTAATTTCTTTTTACATGTATGGCTAGGTATAGTCAACGCCAATAATATGTATATGTACACTCTTGAACCTTACACCATTGTAATAAGTTTCGAAATTGTATACATAAATTTTGCGTTGACTGTACCTATATAAGTAGTAAACTATAGAAGTTTGATAACATGCAGCTTCAGATTAAGTTGCTCGCCTGTTTATTCTAAGTCGATCCCCGTCACTATATCCGGAGCTGTATCCGCCATCATCCTTTGAGAAGCCATCTTTACGTCTAGCCCACTTGTAGATATTCACTAACAAGCATTATACGGTGAACATCCAAAATAGCCGAAAGGAAATCGAAAGTAAGATTATACCTACTCTTATAAATAATTCAAATTAAGTGACTATATGATGTGAAATTTTATTAATGATCATATAAAAAGACATATCGCATGACATGAGCTAAAAATTTACACGAGCTGATAATCTCCACTTGGTATGAACATCCCCGTTTGATCTGATTGTAATAATGTCCCTCGTCGTTTTCATATTACTCCATTTTTAAATAACAATAAATTATTAAATATGAAAGCCAGGCGTACCATGCACTTGTCTTCGTTAATTATTGAAATTATGCATTGTATGCAACCATCTTATAAATATTACAAATTAAAATTCTCTACACGCCCAGTCCGGGCGCCCAACGACTTATTGGCCTGAAACACAGTGCATCAGCTTTTCGTGGCAGCTTCCGTTACGCTGCGACGAAGTGTTGGAATAATCTGCCACCACCGATTAGAAACTGTACTTGTTAGCTTCCTTCAAAATGAACATTAAAAAGTATTTAATCGACCTTCAAACTGCAAACACATGAGCTGATGTTTCTGGTTATCTACTGTTCTAGTTCTAGATATTAAGTTCACTTATTTACGCGCGTGTTTTTCCTGTATTCTAGTTATCCCACCAAAAACATAAATGTAAAAAAGGAGAGCCAAGTTCAATACAAAAATTATGCTTGGCTGTGGGCTTCGCCGCAAAAATAATGGAGATCTAAATGAGTGCCAAGTTCTATGCAAAATCCAAATATGTATTTATAGGAACAAAATAACATTATGAACAAGTATTAAACTGTTTCTGTGTGTATTTCTGTGCTTTATAGGATACTTATAACAATTGCTGTTATTTAAAAATTTGAGATCTTAAAGTAGGTTAGATTTGACTTGGCCAGTTTTCATTACATCAGTCATTTTATAAAGTTATTCAACATATATATATTTTTTTGATTCTGATTAAATGTTATTTTGTTACTATAAATACATATTTGGATTTTGCATAGAACTTGGCATTCATTTAGATCTCCATTCTTTTTGCGGCGAAGCCCACAGCCAAGCATAATTTTTGTATTGAACTTGGCTCTCCTTTTTTACATTTATGTTTTTGGTGGGATATCATTACTTTTTGTAAAGAAAACTAGGCAGGTATTGAGATTTAATGTTTTTTCTTGCATTCCCGCTGCATGGTTTTCTTTTTTATGCTATTGTCTATTATTTATTGTCTTTGTTATTTTAGTGAGCCGTGGACTATAAAATCACTACCATGCAGGTATAAACCAACCGACCCGCTAAATTTTAACCAAATCCCTACCGCTTATAATTTTGTACCATTAGTCAGAGCGTGACGCTGATTGGCTGGGGCGTCGCTACAAAATAAGTTTGCTGCTGTCAAATGACGTCAGTATAGCGTTTTCTCACTGGAACTAGAACTGAGTGAGTGAGACAATGCTAAACGCGTGACAGTTGACAGCGGCAAACTTATAGCGACCGGGTTGTATAAAGTATATTTATTTATTCATTGAATCTCACGTATGTACTTCACTTTTATACTGTTACTGGTTTAGGCACGAAGAACGTATGTGGTTATAGTATGACAATCAATTAATTCATCGTTGAGAAAGAAGCAGGATGAACATAAATGTAATAAAATAATAAATAACTAAATCGGTATTCGTAAGCGGTGCCTATGTGTTGCTAGGGAGCGCTTTTATGTAGATTTGCTTCTGTTCTGTATATAATTATGTGATGCCGCGCGCCGCCGACGACACACCGTTGGCCAGTCGTTTAGCGCGTATTACAAGTTTTTTTGTATGGGGACACCACCTATTTTTTGACTTAACTTTATTTTTATATTTCTGTTATATAGCAAATATAATAATACATATATTGGGATAGTTTCAAATATCTGTTTGTAACGGTTCCAACAATACAATTAAAAAAAATTGTATGGGGATCCTCCTATTTTTTTATTTTTTTATTTTTTCCTACGCTTACACACAATTACCGAGCTGGATTCCAAATTTCATCCTTCTTGGTCATCTGGAAGTAGATTAGATTTAGATACTATATGTCAGTCAGTCAGTCAGTGCTAAAATTTACGACTTTTTGACCTTCATATCTTTATAACCGTTTGAGTTTTATGTGTTTACGTTAAAGAGGTTTTAAGTTATAGAATGGTCAAAAGTGGCACCAAGTGGTTCGTGTAATATACACTCGGCGCTGGCTAGCCAGTTCCTTTGCTTGAACTTGGCTTGACACGCTGCCACGTGTCTAGATCTTAGTTTCCTCATTTATTGTGTCTTTTAATTAACTCGCGTTGCGTCCTCTCTATTTAATTGTTAAGTTTAGGTCGTTAGCTTTAGTTGAATTTCATTCTCTCGTCTTGGTTGCCCTGAAAACCAGCGCTATGGCTAATCTTTAGCTATCGGCATATATTCAATGTCAATGAGATGATCTTGAATTGTTGCAGCTATCGTACATTTATAATTTTTACAATTAATAAGAAATCATGCTACCGCTACCTATCATATTTTCTCTGATAGTGTACTACCGGATGTTAATATTTGGGGACAATCTTGAGGGCAAAATTCACAAATGGGTGCTAAGCGACGATGTTGACGTTTATAATGATAAATAATTAAAGCCTGACCAGAAATATATGATCATGCGCCATGTTGCGGAATTTCATTGGAACTAATTTATATGCAATAATTTAAATGACGGGATGATTATGCATGTGTGAGTGTCATAGGCTGTCACTGTCATTGTGGCAGTTATCTTGAATAATAATAAAGTGTTGAATATGAAATAATAATAGTCAAAAATCCCAAAATTATCCATAGTCAAGAGCGAAACATAGTAAATAGTGTACATAATAAACTACTGTAAATAATACGGTCGGGAAATGAAACTATTTAGCTGTGAAACATTTTCAAATTAACATCAGAGCTGACAGGTAAACAAATCAAGATGCCACTATACCATAGAGAATAATACGCTCTGATTTTACTGAACTGTTGCCATATAAATGAGAGTAATAGCGCCCTTTTGACAATAATCATATATTTCTGGTCAGGCTTTACATACATCATAGAAAACCTCCTTATGGTGGTTATCAGGAAAAATATTTGTTGCACACAATTAAACGCCTAGGAACACGGGATCCCCAGAGTCTTCGGTTGGGTCACTACCAACGTCTAAGAGACCGATTCTACAACCTACCTTTTCGACTAGTGTGTTTTCGGGCTTAGTCTTATTGGAACACAAAGGAGCGTGGGTACTAACGACACGTGTAAGCTGACTTGCGGCTTACCTCACAAGCTACGCTTCCAAATGTCGTTCACCTCTAGTAAAAACATTACTCGTGGATACAACCTGTATTTATAGAAGTCACATAGGTAACTGCTTAGTTCCTTGCTTAGCTATAAAGCGTCTGACTTTCAATCCTGAGTTTGGGGGTTCAAACCTCGGTTCATACCTCTCAGTTTTAACCTTTGATCGACAGGTGGCGAATTAATAAGTCGTGCCCCTGTCGCCAGAGCCAAAAAAAAAAGATAATTTCTTAGTTATTGAACAGACGGCTATGGACACCGGGCGGCAGTGACCCGACTTGCAGATACCGTGATTGGCTGTCATTGGCGCTCAAAACGTTAACCTTTTGAACGTATGTTCAAAATATGATTTTTAAATTTTTTACCAATCGCTTTTTGGTGAATTTATCGCTTCTTGTGTAAAAATAAAGTATCGTGCCCGTATTTTTAACCTCCTAAGAGGGCGGCTAAGCATAACATGCGTTGTCGCTGTCACGCGCGACTTTTACTTCGAGTCGCTCCTGAAGTATGGAGAATCGCGCGACAATGTAAGTCATGCTAGCCGCGCTGGTACTTAAAATATTTTGTACATATTCCACGATACATTTTAAACTGAATAGTAGCTAAGGGTTTCAAATTCAAAAACAAAACAATGGACTGTGGGTCTAAGGAGGTTAAGATATTTTCAAATTACTACCAAGTAGCTATAAATTAGAAATTCGCATTAATTTCTAAGCTTGAATTGAATCTAGCGCCTGACAGGCAATACGTTAGCACGACGAATAATTCACAGTGCGCCTCAGTCATACTTCCCTGCTCAGAAAAAAGGTCTTAAGTTAATAGAAAATGAGTATAGCTTAAGTCGTTTTGAACAACAACGGAATGAATCTGGTTCAAAGGCATAAGGCAGTAATGTGGTTGTGCTAGTTAAATTCTTAATACAGTTCTGCTCTGGGGTAGCATAGTCGAATAGGTGATGCGTCATCCACAGAGTATTGTGATACATTAATTATTTTCGTACTCCACGAGCCGTGTACCTACTAGGGCTTATGAAATGAGTGATTCAATATTCCACATATTCGCAATTCCGGAATTTCAACGAAGATTCAAGCGAGGCGTAAAATAATATAATAATAAGTAATATATACTCATTGCATACCTCACACAGTACAAATTTATACAATGAAATAAATTAAGGTAGAGGTGACAGGCATACATATTTTCTGTAGTGGAGACAAGATAAAGACAAGAATAATAATTTTAAACAAAAAAGAACCGACTTCACGTAGCATCCACCTTTCCAAGAGCAAATTCTCGAGCTGCTGTAAAAAATACTCTAATAATTATAGGTGTGCCTATAATAGTTGAAGAGTTCCCTCGATTTCTCCAGGATCCCATCATCAGATCCTGACCTGGTTATAATGGGACCAACTGTGAAGTATACTCTTTCAAACAAAAAAATAATTTTCCTAACCGGTCAAGCCGTCTTAGAATAATCGGTGAACATCATCATCATCATCATATCAGCCGAAAGACGTCCACTGCTGAACATAGGCCTCCCCCAAAGAGTGCCACAATAACTGGTCCTGCGCCACCCAGCCAGCTGCGCATCCAGCGGACTCCCGCGGCCTTCACCAGGTCATCAGTCCACCTTGCGGGGGTCTACCCACGCTGCGCCTTCCGGTTCGTGGTCGCCACTCGAGAACCTTTCTGCCCCAACGGCCATCGGTTCTACGAGCAATGTGCCCCGCCCACTGCCACTTTAGTTTAGCGATTCGGAGGGCTATATTGGTTACTTTGGTTCTGCTGCGGATGGCCTCATTTCTGATGCGATCACGCAGAGAGACTGCAACCATAGCCCTCTCCATTGCCCTTTGGGTGACTTTGAGCCTTCTTATGAGGCCAATTGTAAGCGACCACGTTTCAGTTCCATATGTCATCACTGGCAACACACACTGGTCAAAGACTTGCCCAACCGAGTCGGATTCGTCAATTGACCTCTTTCTCGAAGTTGGATCTACCTAACTGGACAGTCTGTCCTAAGTATATATAATCGTCCACAACTTCGAGTGTAAAGTCTCCGATTGTAACGGGAGTTGGTGCTACATGGGTATTTGACATGATCTTCGTCTTATCCATGTTCATCTTTAGACCAACTCGCTCGGAGGCTTTACTGAGGTCATCGAGCATCGTACTCAAATCCTCCATGGTTTCAGCCAAGACTACTATATCGTCAGCAAACCGAAGGTGAGTGATGTACTCGCCGTTTATGTTGATGCCTAGCCTTCTCCAGTCCAGAGTCATGAAAACATCCTCCAGTGTAGCGGTAAACAGTTTAGGAGAAATAACATCTCCTTGCCTGACTCCCCGCTGCAACGGAATAGGCTTCGAGTTCTGGTCCTGGAGTCGGACTGACATAGTGGCGTTCTTGTACAAACACTTCAGCACTTCGATATAGCGATAGTCCACTTGGCACCTCTGGAGAGATTGTAGTACAGCCCAGGTTTCGATCGAGTCGAAGGCTTTCTCGTAGTCCACGAACGCTAAGCAGAGGGGCAGGTTATACTCCTCAGTCTTCTGTATAACCTGACGGAGCGTATGGATGTGGTCTACGGTACTAAAGCCTCTTCGGAAACCGGCTTGTTCGGGAGGCTGGAAGTCAACTAGCCTGCGTGCGAGACGGTTTGCAATGACTCTTGAAAACAGCTTATAGACATGGCTCAGAAGTGAAATGGGTCGGTAGTTCTTCAGTAACGCGTTATCACCCTTTTTGAAGCCACCACAACCAACCAATACCACCACACCTCTGTTCCATGCCTTAGGCGTTCTCCCTTCTAGTAAAACGGAGTCGAACAACTTCTGAAGGGCCATAAGGACCGGTTTACCACCCGCCTTCAGAAGTTCGGCTGTAATTCCGTCTTCACCAGGTGCCTTATTGTTTTTGAGCTGTTTAAGAGCTATTCTAATCTCGTACAGGCTGATGTCCGGGATGTCTTCGGTATAATGTCGGGTCAGTCTAGCTCTAGGTTCTTCCGCCAGATCAACTTCAGGTCTGCTAGTTGATGTGTACAGCTGTCCATAAAAGTCCTCTATCTCCCCCAGAAGCTCGGGTCTGGATGAAACGGTTCTACCATCCTCAGCTTTTAATTTGGCGAGCTGGCTCTTCCCAATAGACAGATCTCTTGCGAAAACTTTAGAGCCCTTATTCTGCTCAATGGCCTCTTCAATACGATTTGTATTGAATTGGCGCAAATCACGGGTAAGGGACTTAGAGATCCGTTTATTGAGCTGCCGGTATAATGACGCATCACCTGAGGATTGCAGAACCATTTCTCTCCTTTCCTCGATGAGTTTCTGAGTGGAGTCAGAGAGCCTTTTGGTTCTGTTGCTCCGCTGGGCCTTAAAAAACTTATAGACTCAGTGCTATGGACAGCTTCCACAAACCCGTCGTTGAATTCGTCCACATCGCCGCCTAGACAATCGAAACGGTTTTGGAGTTCCAGCTGGAAGCTCTCAGGGTTTTGGATTTGAAGTGCTGCTGGACGGAGCGTAGACTTCATCAGTCGAGAGCGCTCTAGCTTAACACATATATTCAATATGCCTCTCACCAGATGGTGATCACTTCCGGTTTTAACCGTATTGATCACAGAGACATCATTGAATATATGCTTCCTCGTTGACATGATGAAGTCAATCTCGTTTTTAGTTGCACCGTCGGGACTCATCCAGGTCCACTTCCTGTGCTTACGTTTATTGAAGAAGGAGTTTATCATGTAGAGTCCCTCCTTTTCCAAGAAGCCAGCCAGTAGTTGGCCCCGGTGGTTCCGACTTCCAAATCCAAACTGCCCCACTCTCAGCTCTTCACCATCTCTCTTGCCCAGTTTCGCGTTGAAGTCCCCCATAACAATGGTGAAGTAGGTTTTGGAGCTATGCATGGCCTTCGATATATCCTCATACATAGCCTCCACCTCGTCATCGGAGTGTACCGAAGTCGGCGCATGACACCTGTATGACCTTCAACGAGTAGTAACGATCGGTGAACATACATAAAAAAATAGCAAAAAAAAAAGATCCCGACGAATTGATAACCTCCTCCTTCGAAATCTTGAAGTCGGGTGAAAAGGGACGAAATAAATACTTTTGATGTCTGTCTGCAGACCGAATTTTAAGACAATTGAACTATTAAACATTTTTATCTCATAATCTAATTTAAAATTGACTGCTAAGCTCACAAAATCAGGGACCCATTCTCTCGCTTATTCTGAATTTCAAAAGTATAATGAAGTAGACCTTAAACCAGTTTTCCCACAGACGGAATGGTGAAGGTAAGTATTCAGGGGAGAGGCTATTTGATTGTAAGTTTGTATGCAGCTTAGAGATATGCGTAGGTATTAATACCTGGATGCGGCGACGGTGTGCAAGCGTGACAGCGCTATAAAATATAAAAGTGTAAACACTTATCACGGTAAAGCTCGGCGGCCTTACGGCGGCCGTGACCTACTACGACGTCTGCGACAACGCGGCATCGGTGCTCTCGACGAGCTTGCAGCGGTACAGCTTCTGTGTTGCCAACTGACAGCATCATAATAGTGGTCACGTTACCTAATTTAAAGCCTGTCCGGATAAAGAAGTGTGAGAATGTATGAGCTCCCATATAACCTCTATTAAATTTAAACTTTCGTGAGACATACTTATCACTATAAAATATAATGGTTACACTCACGTCACTTTAGTCACTTCGCGCGACATGAGAGCTCAGGTCTCCATCTTCAAGCACTAAGAGTGCTATTTGAACCGGCCCGTAGCCTAAAGCGAAGCGAAGCGAAGTGACTAAAGTGACGTGAGTGACCGTTATATTTTATAGTCACGACACTTCTTTTTCCGGAAAATCTCTACATTTTAGCACACTCAACGGAACACTGATCATCATCATGATTTCATTCTGCTATCTTTTATATGCTTTTATATACCGATACCTCCTAAGTATACTGAGCCAAGTGCAAAACCACGATTTTACAGGAGGGCTGTTCAAAGGTACAAAGTTCCATAACTAACTCATACGTTGAAATAATTTCATGAAAATTTCAAATATGTATAATAAATATACTTTGCTTAAATCTACATATTTACTTTTTCGAAATAAATAATAGTTTTTGAAAAAACGGTAGTTAGTCCAGTATACGTGAAATTTACGAGTACTAGGTCTTTGATAAACTGAGCCAACTACCACTTGATCCAGTATACGTAGTAAATTATGATTAGATGAATATGGTCATAATTTTATTAAACTAGATGTCTATTATGTGTCATGTACCATTAGATAACTAAACAAACTCAAAGCTCGTGCGCAGATAGATTATATCGGTTATTTTTCGTCTGATTTATCACTTGTACCAGTATACGCCTGAATGAATGCATTATGTACCAGTATACTGTTAAGATTAGTTTGTTTGTTATGACCATTATAGGAAGTTTAGAAGTTTATTATATTTAGGATATTTAAGCAAGTTATGTTTGTAATACAAAAAAAAAACAAATTAACACTAAAATTTTGTTTATTATAAAAATTAATTAATCACAGCCCGCATTTAGGGAATGGTGTTTTTGTCGTTGCCACAAAGTGTTATTATCAACATAATACTGTTTTAATACTTATTATGGATTAATCATCTCACAGTCTTCATTCCCATTACTTCGAGAACGAAGTAATGGGAATGAAGACTGGGATTCTACAAAATCACAAAAAGCACTTTCTTTTAACTTTAACAATAAAAATCAAAATGATTAAGTCTAAGTTAAGCACGTTATAAATATAACAACGCAGATCAGTTTTTACTAATACAAAATTAAAATAATATATTAACTCTCTCTGACACAAAAATTAAAATATAACTTCTTAAACATCAGGTTCTTCTTAAACACCTACTTATTTTAGGTTAAAATATATATATTTTTAAAACGATGGCACTTGCACGGGATCAATCATTAATCGCCTTCATTGACTATAATAGCTTCTAGTCATTGGCATAAAGAACACAACACAAATCAATTTAGTCTTAACATAAAAAACTTAATTCGGACAAACATCCTAGAACCCCAAAAACAAATGTGCTAACAAAATAGTTAACTTCTAAGAAATAATATTACTTATTTTAATTAGGCAAGTATTCATAATTACTTACTGATGGCACATGAAAATCAGCCAACAGGATGTTATTATAAGGTAATTAAAGTTTTGAAAAAGTCGTGGTATTGAGCTGGAATTATACTACTTTGACATAAATAATTAAGATCTTAACTTTTATCTTTGTCGATAGGTATTGGGCTATTATAGGCCAATTGAATGCTATTGAAGCCTTCCGTTAACTCATTTTGTCGGCTCCTAGTATTTTTATTTGCAGAACATTCAATTGACTGATAGTGATATGTACTTCAAAACTGTATTTTATTGTGAAAAGCTCCTCAGGTGAAACATGTACTTCACACAATTTACTCCACATTGCAGCTTGTCCGTTAGTGCCAGTTTTCCAATTATTAAAAAGAGGTAGGCATGCTTTAAAATCAAACACCGATTCTTGCAAATTTCTTGCACTTCATAGGGTTTATCAGTTTTTGCCATACGCATAGCCATGTACCATTGTTCAGGAGTATAAATGTTTATATTTTTTGTCTTTCTTTCCATTGACAACCAGAAAACATGCAGAAAACGATGTGTAATTATTATGTTATATTTCCAGCAAGCGTACATGAGAAATACGATCCGGTTCCTATTTTGTCCCTCACAGTTATCAGACCAAAACCTGAACTCTTTTACATCGTGTTGAAGCTTTAATTTAATTAAGTGTAATACATTGCTAGCAACTTCATCAGACCTTTTTTTAGCTAAATAGCTAATCAAATCAAATGATCATGCCAACAGAACAGTAGCCCTCTAGTGTTCCCAAATCAAATGCTGTGAAATTGTGCAAATTAAGTTTTCTTTTGTAATAAAACACGCTTATATTACCGTGCGATAACTAAATCATAACCAACAGAGCCTAATTTTATACGTAGTAGGTAGAAAAGACGTATGCCGTATCGACTATTGCTCGCGTATAGTGGGACAGCGTCCACCCGCAACGACGACGAGCGAGCATACTGAGCCAACTGTCACTTGCGCTGCGCCCGCGCCGCCCTTCCTCGATAGGTGTCCCACGTATAGTGGTACAAGTGACTTAGCTCAGTATACGATGTTCTAATTCAAAAAACAGTGTTAGTTGGGTCAGTATACGTCACTTTATTTTGAAAACTAGCAGTAATTTCGCTACGAAATTTTTATAGCATGTAGATATAAGTATTTTGATTCTAAATATGCAAAAAAAAACGAAAATCGAAAAAATGTCAGTTGGCTCAGTATACGTAGGAGGTATCGATACACAAAAAAAATCTAATTTTAAACGTAACTTTAAGACGTTTAAAATTAGATTTTTTACAATTAATTTTGTTTCGAGACTGCATTATATATGCGACAAAGTGGTACCCGTATCTTAAGGGAAAAAATCATTCTCAACAATGTAAAAAAAGCACAAACAAAGTATAAAAGTAATAATCCGCAATTAATTATTCATAACAAAGTTTTTTAACATTTAACAATACTTCACTAATATTTCACTAAAGAGTTACTAAACTTTAGTACATCGACAAAGTTGTACCCTACCCTACCTATAATTTATTAAAGAAAATCACTTAACTTTATCATTGTAAAAATTTGGTTCCGGTTAAGTTTTTATGTATTTTAAATACGTGATCATTATGGTATTTATTCTAGCACACTAAAGGACAATGGGCAAATTTGTATGGGCACTGTCCCCACCCACCAACAGAAACGAAACATGTCTCATTTAATAGATCTTGGCAACCTGATGATTTGTTATTATGACGAGGATTGCCCTTTGTATGGGGTTTTCTTGGAAAACCGTATTTTGTTTATATATATATACGTCACATACATATATTTAGGACAGACATCTTCAATTTGCTTTAAGAGTTTTGGCTAAAAATATTAATAATTTTAAGTTAACACTGATAATATGTATCATATGTTAAGTAGTATTGTAGATCTAATAATATATAGCTCTATAAGCGAATTATATTCAAAAATAAGAGGAGGTTCTCAAATCGTCTGTATTTTTTTTAAAGAAATGTTGTTGTTTATTATTGCTAGTAATATAATGTTTCTGTAACCTTCTACTTGTAACTTTCAAAGAATTTAACAAAATATATATGAAAACAAAATACGGTTTTCCAAGAAAACCCCACACATATGGTGATCCTCGTCATAGTAAAAAATCATCCGGTTGACACGATCTACTAAATGAGACATGTTTCGTTTCTGTTGGTGGGTGGGGACATTTTGTCACGATTACTTTTTTGAAATATGGAAATTATGACTAATTAAAAGGATTTAATTAAACGTTTATGTATGTCCTGGGTTAAGAATACATTTATTACGTAACTTTTTTGAAAATTTAGTCTCGTGTTATATGCACAGAAAAAACTGTGAAATTCACATGCATTGAAATTTGATTCTTCCATGTTGATGTTCGGGCTTCCATGAAGTACCTTCAAAGGACTAAAGATATCTGGTATGGTTTTAGTCAATTCAATAACCTAGAAGTATGTAGATCTGGGGGCACTGCAGTGCCCCCGCCAAGTCGAGCACAAAAGCACGGCCGTGCCATCCATTTCCCGAAGCCATTCAGGCCAGTTTCAACCCCCCTCTACTCGTAATTCTGTTGTCGATAAAGCTAGAAGGCTGAAATTTCTGTGACCAAGAGGCCATAACACAAGGAAGATATTTTCCTAAAATCGTTGAATTTCAACATAATACTTTAAGAAACAAGTCAAAGTTCCTTAATTTTGTCACTGACTTACTGACGACACTGATCACGATCATCATATATCTAAGGTACTCTAGCAGTCAACAAGCTCCAAATTTTGAACACTTCTAGTGTTTAGGCTATAAAGGTACAGAAAATTTAAACATACCGAAAAAACAGTCGGGTTGTCTAGTTTTACAAACCGCACAGTTAAAATTGTAATCCCATATAAATATATGCGGTAGCAAAGTTATTTTTCACTTCTCATGCTCAAAAAGTGTGTCGTATTATGCTTACCAAGGCGGACTAAAGTAGTACATTTAGCCTCTAGGGCTAGTATGTATACATATTTATGATTTACAAAACATTTTAAATTGACCAATCGGAACACTTCACCATATTAAATCCACCAATCACAACACACATATCGAAGTTAATCGGAACGCTAGATACTTTTTTGGTGCGTATACTGTGTAAATAATTAAAGTCCTTAAAAAAACATTGTATTTAATATCAACCAATCGGAATACAGCAATGTTAAAATCGACCAATGAGGAAACGCAATTTATTTCAAAAACGTGAGGTGTTTTTTAGTTCCTACTTCACAATCATTAAAAAGGATTGTAATTTTTTGGAAGCGCTTTAAAGCGTGTTTAAACTGTTTAAACGGCTATTAGACATGGCAATTTGTAGGGCCCAATCGGTTGTGTCCAACTCCTGTCGGCCCCAAAGCACGTTATTACACTTTCCCTACAAATCGCCCCTACCGACCCTACCTCACCAACAAATCGTCCCTACCGACCCTAGCTCAACGTTTACAGAGATGCCTTCAAAACATCAAAAAAAAGTATTTGGTGAAGCACGGTGATAGTACTCATAACAGTACACATTAAATAAAATCTGAAACTTTTTTTATTATAGATATTTAAATGACCGCTCGAGCTGCCTGAATCTAAATTCATCTGCCCAACCCTTCTATGATTTAAATACAAAACTAGATAAATATATTAATTACCAGCGAATCTACACAATTTAACTTTTATATTGAATAAAAACCAGACTGAATGTGTAGAAAATGGCTAACATTATAAATAAAAAAGGTAAAATAACTCTAACGACCTCCATAAACAGCTGCGGGTATCGGGGCACTGCTGATCGCCCTAGATCGGGACTCCTACTCCCTAAGTACCATTACACCTACCAACCCGACAGGTTGGACCCTACAAATTGCAATGTCTAATAGCTACTTTAAAGAGCTAATTATACCGTCGTCTGTGGCATTTATTCGAGGTGCTTATATTTTGTATCTATGTCAAAGAAGTTAAAAAAATTAAAAGACCGTCAAGTTAAACCATAATTTAACCTTAGTTTAGTTCTTGTGCGTAAATAATAAGTATTTTTATCTTATTTTCTCGCAATCGAAGTGAAAAATAGTATGCATTACTCTGGTCTAAAAGCCATATTACCACTCGAACAATTTTCCCTCACTTCGTTCGGGAAAATAACCACCTCGTGGTAATATGGCTTACTTTAGACCCTTGTCAAACAATCTACTATTTTCTGATGCTAAAATTTTAGCTTTTTAACACTACATAATTAAAAAGGATTAAAAAGGAATGAGATCCTATCAAAAACATTACATATACAAAAATGTCAGTCTCGTACCGCTATGCTGTTAGTAAACTCCGGCAGACCGGCTTGGTTTTACATTAGATCTCAATACTTATGGCAGTAAGAGAATAGCGTTGCGAGTCTAGCATTTTTGTACATGTACATTCATAACTTCAAAGTACACGTGTGTTTTTTGCTGTCACAAACTTCAACCACGTTTTCCTCAGTTGTCGCTTTTTCACTAGGGCAACTTTAAAAGTGAATAAAAAAAATACCATTACACATAGAAACTCAATTTTATAACTAATAGGTAGTGTATTTAATGTAGTTTTAGGTAGTTCTAATAACTCCATATCGACAAAATGGCCCCTTTTTCGAAATAGAGGCACATATGTTTTTGTCCGATAGATGGCGCCTAGCGCTATTATAATTCTGTTGGAATTTTTCGAATGTAGAGTCGTTAATTTAGTCGTGTTAAATTATGAAAGGAGACCGTCAATTCTAGGCTCACTTGCGATACGGTCTCGTATCAGGTTTGTTCTTAAATTTTAAGCATATACCCATTTTATTACGAAACTAGACAATATATTGCATGAAAATAAAACGGGAATTAGAAATGAAAAATAAAAAGTAATTTCGTTGATCCTTCCGCGATCCAGATAGTGCTAAATAAGTTGTTAACGTCTTTACAGCATTGACATAAAGTTAACTTCTCCTGGGCCGAGACGAAACGGACATTTTCAGTAAGGAGTTACGTTTACTTTGCTAACCTTGTTTATGATTATAGTTTGACACTATTATTGTATGATGTCACCGTAATCCATGTCTGCCGTATAAAGTTATAATTTGAAACAGTCGTTCATAGGTGATTAGAAAAACGGTCCGATAGAGGGCATAATATGAGAGGCGGTGTTTTACTCGAACTCGGTACAAAACTGACACACATTGACATTTTGACTTGTTGTCATGCTGGCATTATTGTCTAATGACGTCGAAACGGGACGCGGCTCCCTATATTACTCTCTATTTTGGCCTCGCTTTTGGTCCAAGCATGTGCTCCGGTTTCAAATTATAACTTCATGGATACTAGAAGTACTTAGCGCACTAACAATGCTAAACCTTATCTCTTTGTAATAAATGCTATGATTGTTAAGTTAATAGTAGCAATGATGGTTTGACAGCCATTATCCTTGTTTTCAAGAAATCAGCGGCAGGATCAAATTATGACTTTTTATTATTTTACTCTGATTTCCGTTTCATTATCATGTCAGATTTTGTAGAAATCTTTTAAAACCGGTATTAATGTTCTGCTATACTTTAAATCATAAACACGTACGCTTTAAAATATTGTCCTTATCACATTCATGTTTTTTCATCCCCGGTTTCTCAATTTTCCCGTTACATTGCATGACTATTTTATGACCACCCTGATCTAGAAATTAAGGCAAATGTTTTGATATCTATTTCACAATTATACGCACCTTTATGATCTGGGCCAACTCGCCTAACAAAGATTGACGATCTCCTTGTACTATGTACAGCCTTGGCCAGAAGTGTTGAGCATAGCTCTTTTTTGTTTACAATTTTGATGTTAAGTATTAATTCCCTATCATAACAATGTACGATGACGTAAAATGTTATATTTTATTGATATATCTAGAAAACTTCACTTAATAACACTTTCAAGGTACCTATAAAATATGAAAAGTGGAGGTCCCAAAAATGCGAACTTAGGTCGGTGCGAAAAATTGCAAATATTCTATGCAGTAACTACTCACTTCAACAAAACATGCCTGTTCAGTTTGAATTAATTGATAAAATAACTTAAAAAAAGATAGAAACGTCGGTCTAAACTTTCGAGTTTTGTATGAAAATCGCAAGGGTGCTCAACACTTCTGGCCAAGGCTGTATATTGATTTTAATTCATGTAAAACTTTTTTTTGCGTACATTAGTCACAACTTATAATATAAATACGGAACGTGAAACGAACCTGTTCGTTAGAAAACTATAAAAAGGTACATTTTCGCGTTGATGGCAAAACCGAATAACTATAATGGAGGCAAGAGTCTTACATGGGAATATGTCGTCATGCCGTCATGGGAAGGGCCCACATCACATTTGTTAAGTTTATTAGGGTCTTGGGGAACCTCATTGGGGCACGTTCGTTTGTCAAATGAAGCCCTTAAGCCCTTCGGTTAGTTTGAATCGATTTTGCTAAACGGTATTCTGGAACCTAGCTATTCATTTTAAAGCAACATAGCTCTTTGTTAGACAATGCCTAGGTTAATTAGTATGTGTCAACGTGTGTGTGTTATTGATAAGCTACGCTTGATTTGGTAGTTCTAATATTAACACCTTCGTGTGTTCAATGAAGTTATAGTTACTAGTTAATTAAGTCTTATTATATATGTCGACGTCAAATGACGTCGTGCATACCCACCTGAAAGTGTTCATCATCATCATCATATCAGCCGAAAGACATCCGCTGCTGTAACATAGGCCTCCCCCCAAAAAGTGCCACAATGACCGGTCCTGCGCCACCCGCATCCAGCGGACCGTTGCGACCTTTACCAAGGTCATCAGTCCACCTTGTGGGGGGTCTACGGACGCTACGCCTCCCGGTTCGTGGTCGCCACTCGAGAACCTTTCCGGCCCAACGGCCATCGGTTCTACGTGCAATGTGTCCCGCCCACTGCCACTTTAGTTTAGCAATTCGGAGGGCTAAATCAGCTACTTTGGTTCTGCTGCGGATGGCCTGGCCTCATTTCTGATGCGATCATGCAGAGAGACTCCAAGCATGCCCCCTCCATTGCCCTTTGGGTGACTTTGAGCCTTCTTATGAGGCCCATAGTAAGCGACCACGTTTCAGTGCCATATGTCATCACTGGCAACACTCACTGGTTAAAGACTTTCGTCCTGGAAGTGTTGGTCTTATGTAATTAACTACAACAATTAATGTTCCCGTTGAATAGGTAGTAGGAATAAACATACTTAATATTTATGTCTTAAGGCTTATTCAACCGTAGTATCGTTATTAAGCAGTCGGGTGCAACATATTTATAAATAAATAAAAACAGTTATGTTACCGAGAGATTGCAATACACCGCACAGCCTAAACATTAAACTTCAAAATTGAATACTTTGCTTTCAAATGTTATGGAGCTATACACTAAGAAATTGTTTAAACTCTACCAAAAGGAGGTGAAAACTTTCACTAAAAAACAAATTAAAGTTATTTATAGCTTATTACCATATTCCCCAAATTTTATATTACTGTATAAAAGTTATCCTACCACTTAGCAGCATCTATAGGTAAGTTCGATATTCAAGATTTCATGAAGATGGAATTACAATTCATCCTCATAGACAACTTGTAATTATATAATGGGAGCATTCCACGGAGATGTCCACCGTTGTCCCACGATAAGAAGTTTCTGAAAATTTTTAGGTTTTGGAATACCTTTTTATGCAACAAAAGAATCAAATTATGGTCAGAATTATAATATTTATTAATAGATAACTCTTATAACAGAGTATAAACACGCGTTCGTACGAGACAGCTCTTGGAATGCCCCAAAGCCATTTGATTATAAATTACTGGTACAGAGAAACAAGAATCTAAAATAAAGTTGTTCCATTATTTTTATTTTTCTCCGGACATTGAGTTCACGTACAAAATGCCATCGTTTAATTTCCCCACCCAATGTATCAAAGTAACAAGAAAAAATCTTTTACCACCCCGTAACCCTGTAACAAATGGGAAGAAATTGACCAAATAAAGTAAGTTCCGCGGTCCCCGAATAGCTATTAGCCTCTGACCAGAATCGCAGCTGAGCGGAATTCAGTAGGCGCGTTACATTTTTCTTGCTTTAAAAAATTAAGTGGTATTTTTTCCTCAGCGCAGCTCAAAATAGAACAGTGAGCATAAAATCAGACTAATTTAACGTGTTGCATTGATAATTTTTTTTTTTCTGAAGCAGTTTTATTAATTATCATGAAAATAATTATTAAGACCCTACGTAATATTTATAAATGTATGTTTTTAATTTAATATTTTTGTTGTCTTATTTGTCATAAGTATGTTATACTTGTATGTTTTACACAAGGCCAAATTTAAGTGCATATTTTGTTCTCGCTCGTGGGTATTATACAGTGAATCTACCTTAATTTTACTTAGGATTAGAATTCAATACTTAAGTACCTATTGCGCAATTTTCACTTACTTGTACAACAAAACGTACACAATAATTACGGCTTAATTAGGACCGACTGCGAGTATTACGTATTTAACATTTTATTTTTTATAATGTTTTAACATAATATTTAAGATCATTATTAAAAAAATATGTTTCTGCTCACAACCATGTGGACCTACTGTGCTTCGCCCCGAGCCCTCGGGCTGTGACTGCGGTGTGCGAACATTAATTATTTAAACGGACGCAATGTATCCGCTGTCTGAAAGACACGTAGTAAAGTTTTTATTGTATTGCATGTTTTCATACAGGAATTTATTTAAGCCATTTTTTACGCGAATATTTTTAGCATTGGAATACTGAGTTTTTATACTGTAAGTATTTTTGGATGGATATAAAACGAAGCGTATTTAGATGTACGCATATTTATAGAATGTCGAGCGTGCATTATGGAGAACGAGTGTTCGTTGTACAAATATGTAGGTACTTACCTATTTTAAACAAAGCGGATTATGATTTGATACGTAGGCGTGTAAGCTAGCAGGTATTTAACGAATAAGTCTGAAATTTTGCTTTAACCTAATTTCTGAGGATCTAAGGATACTAGTCTTAAGACCCAAGTTTTTAAGCTAACACGGTCATTATCATTACAACGAATGTTAAAAAAATCGGGAAATAAAAACAAATATATAATATTCAATTTTTAACGGTAGCTGTAACTTTTTTTTTATGTTATTTTAAATAAACACAATAAAGAGGCAAATAAATTATTTGTCTCTTAATACATGGTAAATATCCCATTTTTAAATATACAATTTTTTCTTAAATGTTATTTGAAATAACATTTTAAAAAATAGTTACAGCTACTGTTAAAAATGGGAAATTTACCATGTATAAGAGACAAATAACTTATTTGCATCTTTTTTGTGTTTATTAATTAAGTAGGTAAAATTGACAAACGACTTTAAATGTTGTTTTTTGTGATGTTGTGCAAGATTTATTTAGATGGTAATCAAATTATGTCAAATAATATGTAATCTATAATAAAAATAGTAGGTAGGTACTTTGTACCCATTATACAAAGAGTTAGTTTATCTGGCCTGTTAGTAACGGATTCGTACAAATTTAGCATTGCATGAACGCTCGCGTTTTCGTATAAGGAAATATATATTAAGTATTGGAAAGTCGACAATGCAATCCCTGCGGATGGGATGCTTATCAGCTAATGAGAGCCGGATCAACTGCACCTCACTATCTTTTGTTGTCCCATGCTATGAATTACATTTCAGCTCAGCTGCTCTAGTGAAGGGAGCGCACTAAAATTAATCTGTCGATATTTGAACACTATTTCATAATATAACAATAACAAAAAACTACTTAAAAACATTTTTTCGAAGGGAACACAGTGGGAACCCGAAAATTCGAATTGGGGACGTGGCAAACCCCGCTGGAGCTGGCGGGATGAACCCGATGAACTAGAGTCTTTTTCGAAGTAGTAGTAGGGAACGCCTTGGTCCAACAATGGGACACGATAAGCTCCATATTATAATAATTACTAGCTTGTTCGGCTTCGCCCGCGTACTAAAAGTACTAAAAAAGGAGGTTCTCAGTTAGACTCGTATGTTTGTATGTAGGAATGTATGTTTGTCCGCGATCATCTTGCGTTTCGCTGAACCGATTTAGAAGCGGTTTTCGGAAAAGTATTCGTTACATTCTGGAGGTTTCGGTATACCACGTTTTGAAGACGGCGGTTCCCTCATTTTTTATTTTAAAGAAATTATTGCAATAATTAATCTTGAAGCAAATCAAATTATTTTGTTCAATATTTTTTTTTTATTTGCAATTTTTAAGTAGTTACACTACTATATATAAACTGAAAATAGATGTACTTCCAGTACATCTTCCCATATACTTCAGAAAAAATGACCAAACCCTCCGGTGTCCGAGGCCAGATTTGAACTGGCGTCTTCAGCTTTCGCGGCTGACGTCCTGACCACTAGACCACCCGGTCACGGCGGAACTTGACAAATTTTCTCATGTATATGCAATCTCTGAATTTGAAACGGCTAGGCGCCGTTGACCATACTCTAAGGGCATGCGCAGTACGTGCTTGCACCTCCTATCCGAATCTCTTACGTGATTCTGGTATAGCGAGAGAGATGGTGTTGCCATCTATGAATCTTGAAGCAAATCAAATTGTTTTGTTCAATATTTTTTTTTTGATCATTTTTTCGGAGGGTTTGGTCATTTTTTCTGAAGTATATGACATCTATTTTCAGTTCTATTGCAATAATTGTTTAATTGTTACGCCATCAACGACTTACTACTGAGAGATTATGATTAATACAGATTTCTACTCTTGAATTTCTATTCAAGCTTTTCCCCGCGACTTCATTTGCGTGGAATTAGTAATCCACCCTCCTTTTTACCCGCTTAAGGAATGACTTCTGGGATAACAACTATTATATATCCTTCCCCAGAACGCAAAATATCTCCATACCAAATCATCTAAATAGGTTCAACGGTTATTAATTTCCCATACAAACTTTCAGCCCCCGTTTCACCCCCTAGAGGGTTGATTTTCGGGATAAAAACTATCCTATATTATTTACCGCGACTCAATCTATATAATATGTACCAAGTTTCATTTCAATCGTCTGTTCAGCGGTTAATAATTCGCCATACAAACTACCAACATGTTTTTTACCCCTCTAAGATTGATTTCGGCTTAAAAAATATTCTATATTGTTTCCTGGGACTCAAACTATATCCACAACAAAATTATCTAAATCGGTTCGCGGTAAAAAAATCTCCATACAAACCTCCAACCCCCATTTCACACCCTTAAAGATCGATTTTCGAGATAAAAACTGTCCCATGTCGTTTCCCGGTACACAAACTATCTCTATACCAAGTTTCATCTAAATTGGTTCAACGTTTAAAAATTCCCCATACAAACTATCAACCCCTATTTCACCCCCTTAAGTGTTGATTTCGTAATCAGTGACCCGATAGACCATAGAAACAATACCCATGTTGATATTTAAATTTTGTCACCACATTTCCCCCTTATGGGTTGAATTCTCAAAAAAGCTGAAACACTTGTTTTCTCATTTATCGTTAGGAATACTCCTGTAAAGTTTCGAATAAAATAGTTGAACTAATCTCGTTTCCCATACAAACTTTGAACCCCATTTCCCCACTTAGGAGGTAAATTTAAAAAAAATATTTCTTAATGCATGCCTTATAAGGAGCCTACGTACCACATTTGGAATCTCTAGAACCAGCGGTTTGAGCTGTGCGTTGATATGTCAGTCAGTTTCTTCTTTTATATATTTAGAAGAAGATTGCAATTTGGCACAAATACTTTCAAGAATTTTCATGTCCACAATATTAAATTTCAAAATCGATGCCATTTTCTTAATTAACGTCCCAAAAAATCACAAAAATGACACCCATATGGATATTTAGACATTTCAACCCCATTGTACCCTAACAGGGGAGATGGTATTTCACGTCCGCCACGTCGGATTTTAAAATCGTTGTTGTTTTCGTAATCATCGACCCGATAAACCATAGAAACAATACCCATGTTGATTTTCAGACTTTTTGACCACATTTCCCGCTTTTAGGGATTGAATTCTCAAAAAACCTGCAACACGTATTTACTCAATTATTGTTAGGAATACTTCTGTAAAGTTTCGAATAAAATAGACTAACTAATCTTGTTTCCCCATACAAACTTTGGACCCCCATTTCACCCCCTTAGGGGATGAATTTTGAAAAATCCTTTCTTAGCGCACCCCTAGACCTTATAAGGAACCTACGTGACAAATTTGGAATCTCTAGAACCAGCGGTTTGGACTGTGCGTTGATAGATCACTATGTCAGTCAGTCACCTTTAAGTTATATATATATATAGATTATTATAAAATTCTAGTGATAAGCGTCAATTTAGTTACGCTTTTCATATTAATTAGCATTGTGTTAAATTACTGCTGAAAGGATAACAATTAGCTAAATGTCTGATAAAAAGTAAAAGATTCAATTCAAATATATGGAAAAACTTGACATTACACAAATACCTATAACATTTGGACTTTTAATCAAAAGGGCTTAGAAAAATCAACAATTTTTCTAAATTTTATTAACTTAAACTATTCATCGCCTATATTTACATTTTGGTATATATCTTTCATGGATGATGAGGCAGTATGCCACTCTTGGTTGTTTACCTTTTACGGTAGGATTGACACTCCTAACACGCGATGGTATGAAAGTCAAAGCTGACTTACAAGAAACATTTCCCCATTGTATGTGTACTAACTAATTTCAGTGACTTCACTTAGATATTGTTTAGCGTTGAGCTTTAACACAATATGTTCCGCGAACTTCTTTTTTTAGTGTGCTTGGTTTCTCCAATATATTAAACTCAGGGGTAGCCACAATTAATACTAGAATCGCTCGTTCTTGATAAGGCAAACAATCTTAAGCTAAACCACATAATTACTAATATTACTACGTATAGAAGGTTCACGGTGTAATTAAACCTCTTTTTAGGAATGCCAAACGAGCTGGAGCAAGAATAGAATCAAGTTATTAACATTTTCATTGACATTTGGCGCTAGCTCTTGGGAATTGACCTATCTTTATCTGCCTCTATCGCATTATTTCGACATATTTTGGTCTGGATCAATAAATGTCATTATATCGATATTTTTTGATAACGTCACTAGTACGATCATTGAAGAGCTGCGATCCGCCGATACTCGACATGAAGCATTGCAGACAATGATAAGAAAAATAAACGACAGTTTTGCTTCTACTCCGGCATCTAGTATCAACTTGCATTTCGATAGTAGGTACTTGAGAGTTTGAAATTGCTTAGCATTGGATTTTGAATCGTTAAGAATTAATTTACATTTCCATTTGTCCGTGACTTCCTCGTGGAATTAGTAACATAATCCATCCCTGAAGTAGGCTTAAGAGATAATTTCGGGAATACAAGCTATTCTTTATCTTTCCCCAGTATTAAAACTTACTAACTTTTATTTCAATCGGTGCAGTGGTTATTGATTTCCCATACTTTCCAATCCCTTTTTTACTCCCGTATGTGATATGTATGCTTTCGGGACTAAAAAGTATTCTATACCTTTCCCACCCCCCCAACTCAAATAATATCTGCATACCAATTTGTTCCCAAATTTGTTCAGCGATTATTGATGTACTTTTGCAGGACTCAAACTATCTCTGAAACCAGGTTTTTTCATCTAAATCGGTTCAGCGGCTCTGAGCGTGTAGAGGTACCTGAGTCATTCCATATGAAAACAGCTGAAGGGGTGTGCTGACTAATTTTGAATTTACTTGAAAAAAATCAGGAATGTACTTTGAGGCATGAAATCACTAAATCCTTGAGATTTTTTTTTTGTTTTTTTTTTGATTGGCACCCATTGGAAGTTTGAATAGTTGTCATTTTCTTACTCTCATAAACTAGGTTCGAACTCTGCTTATGGGCTTTTGCTAACAATGACGTTTATTTTAAATTGTAGCTTACTAACCACCGATTCCACAATGAGTTATAATATCTAATCAATATGCTTCAGAACTGGGTTCTGAGGCACTGAATATTTGTATAAATATGCTATATTTCGGAGTTTTCAGACTAGAATTCTGACTTTCCTATAAGACTAAGATACTTAGCTTTCTTTTCTGGTCTTTAGAACATGACAATTTAAGCAACTGATGTGAGTTTAAATTATCAAAATGTATTTTTGGTTTAGAAAAAACATATTGAAATTTCAAAAAAATCTAAACGGGTCCACTTTAACCGCTATAAAATCTAGGTTTCAGTGTGAATAAAAATTTGAGTTTACCATCAAATGATACATCGTAAGCTCACCTTTACATAGACTTTATAGTGTTATTTTTGCTAGGTAAGAAGTTATGATTTTTTGAAAATCGTAAATATTGCAGAACAGTATTAGTACAACAAAGTCGTTTTTTTAAGGTTATATGCCAATAAATAATGGTTTTCTTATCATAAAGGAGTTTTATTAAGTTCTGTCATAAAAGAAAGGGTTAAATTTTGTTATAATACATAGACATTAAACGAACCAATCCTTTAATAAAACAAATTCATTACTTTAGTGACGGAGCCGCATCGCAGTATAAAAATAAAAAGAATATGGCGAATTTGTGTTACCAGGGTGAAGATTTTCGACTGCAAGCAGACTGAAACTTCTTTGCTACAGCACATGGGAAAAGCCCGTGTGATGGTGCAGAAGGCACCATCAAAAGAATAATCCGAAAAGATAGTTTGCAAAGAACAGTGGAAAGTCACATATTAACCCCTCAAGCGATGTTCGACTTTTGTACGGAGCGGATACCTGGCATTACATTCTTTTTCGTGTCAAAAGCAGATGTCGAAGCTTCAGAATCAAGCTTAACCGAGAGGTTCGAGAATTTACTCATGATTAAAAATACTAGATCATACGAACGTCTGTCGTTCGACACTTTAAAAGCTCGTAAATATTCAACATCACAAACTTTTGAAGTTGTGACAGTTAGAAGGCAGTTATCGAAACGTGGAAGTAAGGATTAAATTAATTTTGTAATTTTCTATTTAAGTATTTCTTTATTATAGTGATGCTTTTAATTTAGTTAAGAAATAAATAATATTTAGGAGCAGTTTTGTGTTTAAGACACTTTTATTAACTATCTGAAATTTGCATATTTTACGATTTTCAAGAAATCGTATCTCATAACTTAGCAAAAATAATACTATAAAATCTAGTTGCGATGTTAATTTCAGCATATGATCTATCATTTTGTGGTAAATTCAAATTTTTATTTATACTGAAACCAGGATTTTTCAGCATCTAAAGTGAACACGTTTCTATTTTTCAAAAATTTCAGTACGTGTTTTCTAATACTATTTAATACATTTTGCCATTTAAATCAATGTTAATAGTTAGAATTTAACTGTTCCTGAAGCTGTGATATAAAAAAAATCCTAGGTCTAATACAAAAGTCAGGATTTTCATCCGAATACCACGAAAATGAGCCAATTTTTTAAGATTTTTAGTGACACGGTATTTTATGCTGAAGTATTTGGAGGAAAAGTTATAATACATATCGGATAGTATGTTTATTAAAGGCTTATATTCAATTAACACCATTTTGGTACATAATTTCTGAACGAAGTTTCATCATGATTTGTGGGAGTTGGAAAATGACACCATTTTGTACTTTGGATGGGTGCCGATAAAAAGATAAGTATTCAAAAAAATAATGACAACGGTTTTTATGCTTAAATGTGTCATGGTACATCCTCATTTTTTTCATTGAAATCTGTGACCACGCGGCAACAAAAATAATTCGTTTCAGCTGTTTTCATATGGAATGACTCACCTAACAGACAGACATACTGTACAATGTTACTTTTGCATTTATAATATTAGTACCGATTTAGTATCTTCGAATCCTACTTTAAATATTTATTATCGCCCAGTACTTTCGTTGCCTGCTCTTATAATAGTTTTATAGATATCGGCATTTCACTTCAAATACTTATTTTGTAATACGATGTTTTTTTATAAAATAATATATTCAGGACAAATGTTAAGAAGATGATGGTTACTTTCGCTATCTAGACACACGGCAGTGTGTCCGCCAAGTTCGAGCAAAAAAAAGCGACACACCGGCCGTGGGTTATATTACACGAACCATTTCGGGCCAATTTCGACCACCCTATAACTCAAAACATATTTTATCTACGCATATGAAATTTCGAGTGTCTGTTGACATCCCCTTAATTGTCTAGAATACAAAATTTCATTATTCTACCTATAGCAGTTCTTGAGATATTGACGTCAGAAAATCGCTATTTTTACTATACACTCACTCACTGACTCACTCACTCATCAAAAACCTAGACCACTTCCAATGGTCGTACTGACTTGAAATTTGGCATGTAGATAGGTCTTAAGGTCAAAGTAAAGGGAAAAATCTGAAAACGGCCAAGTGTGAGTCAGTTTTAAAAATAGCGAAGGTGTAACTTTGTTCTACTATGAAGTCATAATGAACTAAATGGGTCTATCTTCCAATGGTCGTACCGACCTGAAATTTGTCTTTAGGTCGAAATAAAGTAAAAATCTGAAAACGGCCAAGTGTGAGTCAGTTTCGAAAACAACGAATGTGTAATTTTGTTCTACTATAAGTAGGTATGGAGTGGAAATGAGATAAGACTTATTTAAATTTAGATACATACCAATTTAAGACAATACATGTTTGTCTTAAAGACAAGAACAATAAAATTGTTCACCACTCTGTGTGTGTCTGTTGCGGGAACCGAACCCACGATTTACGAAGTCACTAGGTACACTAGGTGCGCTAAATCAGTCAAACAAAAATGAAAAGACTATTTTTTCTCGCATAGTCTAAATAATTTCTAATTTTACAACTAATAAAATCGCAGATTCAAGAACATGGAAATCATATATACTCTAAGATGGAATTATATATACTACTGCCCATCTCACCCTCCGATACGCCACAGGTTGAGATGGAATGGTGCACTTCTAGGGCTACATAATAGGCCACCAATTATAATACCTACTGGTAGGTAGGTATTACCAAGTTATTAATTGTCTATGTAGGTAGCGTACTTACAAACAGAATAAAGTACGTTATTGATGTATGTAATTATATGTAAGTAGGTACATTTTATAGGTGTAGGGAGCCAGTTTATTTGTAAAAATTACCTATAAATAAATAGTAAAATAGAATTTGACGCTTAGTATAAAGGGTATAGTATAAAGTACATACCTAAGTGGAATGAGACATTTCCTAAAGCAAAAGTGATAAAAAAATAATAAAGAACCTACACCTAACAAAAATAAATGAAATCCCATCAAAAACATAAATGTGAAAGGCTGCCAAGTTCGATACTATGGGAATGCTTCGCCTATAAAAGAAGTGAGATCTGAATAAGTACCAAGTTCCATAAAAATACCTCAAATCATAAATAGTTATAGGAATGCACACTTGATTTCCAGCAGTTTTTAAGGTACATTTTGAATAAGTATCACGTTACATAGAAATACCTAAAATTATAATAGTCAGAGAAACGCACACCGGTTTTTTTAGCAGTTTCCTTATAACATTTATTATTTTCAGTACTTTTTAGTGATGTAACTTGGCAAGTTTTAATAGAAAATTATATACTTGACACATTGCAGTCCAAAGGTGTCGATTCATTGCATTGAAAAGGTGTGTGGTGTGTGAAAACTTGCCAAGTAACATCATTAAAAAGTACTGAAAATAATAAATGTTATCAGGAAACTGCTAAAAAAACCGGTGTGCGTTTTTCTGACTATTATAATTTTAGGTATTTCTATGTAACGTGATACTTATTCAAAATGTACCTTAAAAACTGCTGGAAATCAAGTGTGCATTCCTATAACTATTTATGATTTGAGGTATTTTTATGGAACTTGGTACTTATTCAGATCTCACTTCTTTTATAGGCGAAGCATTCCCATAGTATCGAACTTGGCAGCCTTTCACATTTATGTTTTTGATGGGTTAATATTACGAATGCAAAAGTAATTCTGTCTGTCTGTTATCTCTTCACACTTACGAGTAGACCATTGAACCAATTTAGGTGAAGTGTGGAGATAGTTTACACCGGGGAGATGATTTTATCACGGAAATCAATCTTTAAGGGGGTGGGGGGATGATAGAATAATTTACTATGAAAGTGCGATTGTTGAATTTATGCAGCCAAAGTCGCGGGGGTACTAATTATATTATTCTATTAGTTTTAGATGAATTATTACATAATAAAAACTTCATGACCCAATTTTTGTCAACCACTTATTCTGTAAAATTCTATTCCATTCAAATTTAAGAGATAGTCTCTTGTCAGTGCAATTCCCTCCAGCATTTTCTTTTTAATGCAAGTTCTTTCACCTCCTGATACGACTCTACATTTATCTTCTTCTTTATTTGATCCATTTAACTTTTCCTTGGCTTTCCGTTTCCTCGACGCTTTTGTATTCTACCCTGTATTATCTTTTTAATGAGATCATCGTGTCGTATCAAGTGACCTATCATATTTCCTCTTCTGATTCTATGGTTTTCAATAGGCTCCGCTTCTCTTTTACTCTGTTCAGGATTTCGTCGTTAGTTACCCTTTCTGTCCAACTATTCCCCTCCATTCTACGCCAACATCACATCCTCAATGCCTCCAATGCATAGTCTCTCTCGGACTCTCTGTGTAATTGTTTACGTCTCGCAGCTATACAGGGCGATGCTCGAAATTTACGATTTTTAGTCTTTTTTTAAGGGGTTTTGATATTTTTGATGTGCCTTTTATTACTATAAGCTTCTTTGGGTTGAGCTATCAGATTATCAGTTAATTTTATGGATTTTACGTTTTTTAGTTGTTGGCTTGTAACTACTATATTCTGTAAAATACCGTTGTAAAATCCACTTTTCCAATTGAACCAATTGCGAAAGAGGACACCGTCAGTGCCGCAAATAGGGCGGTGCCACCGGTGCCCAGGCACAGGGCGTAGACTCTGGGGGGCGCAAAAATGGCCAGACCGCCTGGTCTGGCCATTTTTGCGCTATTTATTTTGCGCTATAGAGGACTATTTTTTTTTTCGGTTTGCTCCTGATAAGTTCTCGCTGCGCCCCTAGTGCTCGATTCCAACACATACATACTAGTTAAAACAATGGTGTGTAGTTTTAGTGACCGCGAGGCAACCAGATCCCTCTGTGGCCACCCCTACAAACGAGAAATGCGTCAAATTTGAATACGCGAAATAAAATGTTTTGCACAATATCCACAGATATCAATGATTGTAAGTGCGTTTTTCTATTTAAGTAAGTTCTCCTCCACCTATAGAAAAATTCACCTTGCGTCCGGCTTCCAACTCTGATCGTTCGATAACTGCCCAGCCTGGGCGGATGGCTATTTGTTTCCGGTATATGTATGTGATGAAGAACAAGAATGCAAATTTTTAAGCGGTTGCCTGACAATTTTTTTTTATTTTTTCTTTTCGCTTTCGTACAGGGCGCCAGTCCAACCAGGAGGGATGGCATTAAAATTTTGTTATATAACCAGTGTACATTCTTTCAGGCAACCGCTGTTTTAATCGGTTGCCTCGCGATAAAAATAATGTTTGCACCCGCCCCCTATTTCCGCCCCAGTCCAAGTTGAGCCAGTTCGGGTTGCACAGGGCGGCTCCTCATCACTTCGGGAGCTTAAATACCGCGAGCCATCCGGTTGCCTCGCGGTCACTGAAACCACGCGGCATTGCTCTGAATATACCGTCATGCCAGTATCATCAAAAACGTTTATTAAATTACACAAAATATCGCGCTCATTTCACAATACAATACTGTAGCTTCCTGCAAAAGATCATTCAGTAAGCTCAAATTAATAAAAACTTACTTGCGCTCGACGATTGCCTATTTAGAAAGGTTGACTGGCCTAGCCATTTTGTCGATTCAACTCGACAAAACTCGTAGGACGGTGCCTGTCGTATGGAAAGGTTATTAAGGATTTCGCAATAAAGTAAGCCCGAAAAGTAAATCTTTAAAAAAGTTTATGGCTTCCGTTAATAAATCTTTACTATCTGAACTCTTTCATTGTGATTGTTGTGAATAATCTTACAAATATTTTTGAATAAACGTTTTTTCACCAATTCGTACTTAAACGCAATTTATATTATGCTACCTTCCTTATTCAAAACTCTACCATACCAAGTACTTAAAATGAAATTAATTTACAGTTTACTGAAACTTTGCAGGGTGTTATTTTATTATAGAAGTATGAAGACCATAGTGGCCCAAATTTAATCTTAAGCATCAGGGTGGGCAACGCATTTGCAGTGGGTGGTATACGTCTGCTTGTTTGCCCACATAAGTTCTTTAAAAAATAGATTTTTCTTCGAAAATATTAGATACTTAATTGGTTTGGTCCACCAACACCAAGTTACTCGTGCTTTATTTTATCACCCTGAATGAAATGAAATAGGCCTATACATAGCATTGCTCTAGGGTACCTATGATATCTAAAAAAAAAACAAGGGCGCAGTTATAGAAGCTCGCACAGGGCGCAGAAAAGGCTATTTACGGCACTGGACACCGTACTCGACAATCGTCAATCCGTTATAGCTGAATTTTTGGCATAAAACCCGTTGCATATTGAGTTAGTTACCGAGCCAGGATAAAAAAAGAACTTTCAAAAGCGAGTTAATCAAAGCAAAGAGAGTTTATCAAAAATTCGCTTTAATAAACTACAACCAGCCAACCTCCTAACTATGATCCAAAAATTTACTTAAAAAATTTCGTTGAGGTGTGACTTTTATTTACATCTCGTAATTCTGACAAAATACAGGCTATAACAAAATACTGGTGATCCGTTTAAGGGCATAATTGGTATATTACTGCAGTTAAGAAAAAGCAGGAGAAAATTTTTTTTGAAGGTATTTTTTTTTTGTATGGGACACGTCGTCCCTCAGCTGGCCAGCCCTCAATACAAAACCATTTTTTTTTCGCGCGACAAAAAATTTTGTTTTACTTTCTCTTAGTCGCAATACGATACCAATTATTAAACGGATCATCAGTATTTTTGTTTTTCAATTCATTTATGAACATACCAAAAATGAATTAAAAAACTTAGAAATCCCAAAATTAAAACTTTGATGGATAGTTTGTTACATTTGTGGACCATAGTTTCAGTACTGGAGGCCAATTCTCGGACCGATCGAGATGATCTCTATTAGACATATCTCGAAAAAAAATGGCGGATGTCGAACGAAAACTAATTTGCGTATTCTCAAAATCTCACACTCGAGATATCTCTACTCCCAGCGTTCGAGATGCAACGAGTGGTCGTAGCGATCGAGATGGTGCTATCACTGATTTTTTTGACATTTGATCTGCGTTGGCAGGAAATTTCGAGAGGTTAGTAGTAGGCCGAAAGTGAAATTAAGCTACGCAAAATAAATATTTTATTAAAATATGTCGCTCTACGCAATGGAGTTAGTTGAAAACGTTATAAACGTCGCCCAAGTTTTGGCGGACGATGCGGAGGGCGCAAGACGAGGCGCACTGTCGCGCGAAAATGCGTTTGAAATGCGGGACGTTTCATTTGTGAAAATGTTTAGGCCCTTACTTGTACACTGATCAAACATGATTATGGAAAACACAATATTTTAATTTTAGGTTTTATGTGCTTCATATCTTGCCATGTCTAAAATAAAATATTACTTAATAATATAATATGAACGCATTTTGTTGAAACAGTTGATGCAAGACTGGAAATAATAAGTCAAAAAATCTTAACTTACGCCACTCCTTCCACTTCCTCTTGGAGCCGGGTCTGCTATTTAGCTTCTCGGCGATAACACTCCACCGTCTTTCACCTTCTTTTTTTAGAAAAGGAAGCAGAATACTTTCCCCGCCGCAGTTCCTCATCGGCTTCCACTAGCGCGATAAGACGCACTTTTTGCGCTGCGGAGGGATATTTTTTTTTTTGCAACTTCCATATTATTTTCACAAACTAATAAGTAATAAAATAACCCAGTAATAAGGAGCCACTAACTACGTTTTCGTTTGGCAAGCCAAGCTGTCAAATCAAAAAAAGCGCGATTTTGTGCTCCATTTCTCGTAGGTGTATTAGCGAGCAAACACTTAAATATTTTTGATGTCATTGATGCATTTGAATGTTGAATGATGGTTTTGATGTGTTAACACACCATAACAATGCATTATATTATTGTAAATTAATAACACTTTTGGTTTTGGTATAAGAAATATTTAATTTAATTTAATGTTTTAAACTCGATTGAAAACAAACATAATCGAGAAAAACGGAACGCGTTTTGTAATAGACATTGAGATTGCCATTCGACATTAATGTCTATTGTGCCCCAGAATACGAAATTTTGCACCCTTCGAGATTTTGGTGAAATTTTCAATAGACATTACGTCCTTCGAGATCATCTCGAAGAGTGATAATCTCGAACGGCCCGAGAATTGGCCTCCTGGACTAAATTTTGAAGGTTTTACGGTATTGAAAACGTGTCTCTTTTGTTTCGTGTAGCTTTAGGTACGTTCGCTGAGCACGACAAACTGGCTCGCAGGAATTCAGCATGAAATGATTGAACTTGTCAATAGTTTTTCCTTTAAATTGACAGATAAAGCCTCTTCTACGGTAAAAAAACCAAACCCAAAAAAGAGCTCAAATTATACATATCGTATCGACGTGGCTTTGTCGCTAACGTGATACGTTTTTATTTTCTCAAACATGCAATTCAATTTGTTGTTACGTTCCTTATAATATACTTGAGAGTATTCTGTTTTGGGCACAATAACTCGACGGTCTGTATTGGGATTTCATACAAACTTTTCAGGCATCTCATAATAAACGGCCATTTTTGATAGAATGCTATTCGATACTGACAAATGTGATTCCACGCACATTTTTTTTATAAGTTCCTTTTTTAGGGCTCCGTAGCCAAAATGGCAAAACCATGTTTTTGTATGCCGCTACTTAGTTTTGTAGTAAAATTGCTGAAAAATATATTTTAAGGAGGGGCACTACTCCATAATGTAATTACTTGTCAAAAAATATTTTTTTGACCAAATATCGACATGATGCACATCACTCGATAGGTCTTTCAAAATAACATTGAGGTCTGTTTGAATTTTTTTTTATTTAGTAAATATTTTAAGGAAAAATCACCCCGTAAGTGAACCGGAGATCCAAAAAAAAACAATTGAGAACATAATCGGTTTAGGAATTATTGAGTTATCTCCTAAAAACTCATTTCATACGCAGATACGACCTTTTGATATTACTTTTTCGATAGTAGGTATAGGTACGAAACCGCGTGGTCCGACACGCACTTGGCCGGTTTTTTTCTATTAAAGATAATTTTATTTTATATGTATACATGTAGTTTTTTTTTTACCCTTTACGTGTACGTGCGTTACGTATAAGTAGGTTCACGTGTTAGAAAACTGTACTTACTTTAGTTAGCAAAAAATTACACGTCATATTGGACAGGGGGGGGAAGGGTCCTAAAAATATCACCAAAGATCACCTTGGGGGAGGGGGGGTCTAAAACAAGCCAAAAACGTATGACGCGATTAATGGACGCCCCCCAAAGCCTTTTGGTGATCGGTTAATTTACTTCAAGGTTAGATAAAATCTTGTTGCCTTAGTGAACCGTAAACCAGGAACAAATTTCATGACCAATCACGTCCCAAGCGATAATTTATGAAATAGTTACGGACGATGTATAATGAAGCCTCGTGAAGCTCAACTGCCGCTCCGTTGGTGGATTGAGGAACCGCCATTGTAACACTTAAAAAAATGGCCGTCGCGACTCGATTGATTTTTTTTCGGATGATAGATTATTATGCTCTTATAAATATGAAAAATCGCCAGCTGGCTGTACCGGTGGAAAAACCGTCAGATATAATTATCTGACGGTTTTCCCACCTAATGTCCTGTAGATCATTTCCACGTGACTAGCTGATGGTTGTCACTGCGATACAGCCGACTGATTGTTTTTATATTTAGGTTATGTTATGATTTATCATATCTATCATCTGATAAAGTTTCAATTAAGAATCGATGACCATTTTTAGGGTTCCGTAGCCAAAATGGCAAAAACCCTTATAGTTTCGTCATGTCCGTCTGCCCGTCCGTCCGTCCATCCATCCGTATGTTACAGCCATTTTACTCGGAAACTAGACAACATCTTAATAAAATTTTGATATAAGGTGTATTTTGTATGCCGCTATTTAGTTATGTACAAGTAGTTCAATTGCAGAAAAAAATATTTTTAGGAGGGGGCGCTCCATACATGTAACTTTTCACCAAATATCAACATGTTGCACATAAATCGATAGGTCTTTAAAAATAACATCGAGGTTTAATTGAAAATTTTGCGATTAAGTGAATATTTTCAGAAATAATCGCTTTTAAATTTGTGTCCCTGTAACTTTTGAACCGTATGTCCTAAAAATATAAAAAAATCTGAGAAGATGCGCCTTCCCTAGTAACACATCAAAGCAGTATAACACACACGTCTTACAGCATATCTGTATGCTTCTAGCATTTTGAGTTCGTTTTAGTAGCATTATAAACGTTTATAGTGCTGATATAGCTCTTAAATGGGCACAAATTACCCAGCTTGAGATCCTATATAGGTTATTTAATAGCATTACAGGCGCATTATGTCTGCGCTATTAGCATTATCGTTGTCATGGAAAGTGCCAATCGCATTAAAGAAGCATTAGTACACTCTATTAAGTTGCCAACCGCATTAAAGAAGCATTAATACGGCCAAAAAACTTGCTAATCGCAGTAAAGAAGCATTAGTACTCTCGATTAAGTTGCCAATCGCAATACAAAAGCATTATACTAGCATAATGGTGTAGTAAAATAAACCTTACGTCAATGAAACGTCTCTAATACCGACGGAACAAATGTTATAATACAATGAACGTTGTGATTTAACTACTCTGTCTCGCAATATAAATTGGACGAAGACGGTACAAAAAACTGAATGAGTGACATGTCATATTTGTTTGCATCGTAACAAAATTTATAAAAGTTTTTGACTCTTTTACGTTATTATATCCTTCAAATATTACTGCACAATAATAATAATAAATAATAATAATAAATACTCTTTATTGCACACCTCATACAGTTACAAGCACAAATTTTACAATTAGATAAATTTAGGTAGAGGTAACAACAGGCGGTCTTATCGCTAATGAGCGATTTCTTCCAGACAACCTTTACAATGTAGTTTACTGCAAATGTGTATATAAGTTTCATTGAAAATTTTCACGCGCCTTTGATTTATTGTGGTTTTGCTATAAAATATTATAAAAAGATATGCGTCAAATAAACAAAACAATTGTGTAATCCTCGTATAGAACGACTTTTGCATTATTAACATAATAGTGTTGGTTGAGCAGTCTTAAATGAAGTTATTTCATTATTATATAGGTATTTTCCTTGTATTAATAGGTCCGCAGGATTTTATTTTTAGGTTATAAATTATTTACAAAATGGCGTTGGTCTATATAGACGCAGAGCTAGCCACGTCAGATATGACACAATAATGAGAGCAACCAAACCCCTCTAGTCAGTTTCGTATACTATGCTTATTTCTAGATCTGGACATCTGGCAGCTTTAAAGTGGTGGAGGTCAAATAATGCAAACCATTTCAAGAAAACAAATCCTAGAGATCTGGTTTTGATGCAATATTATGAGAAACTATACAAATACTATACAATATTAAGAGAAATTATACAAAAGTTTATGTTGGGGGAAAGTAGCGCCAAACGATGTATAATATAGTTCATAGTTTGTCGCCTACCGTTTTTGTTTCTGTAATAATACACAATATTTTTTGGTCTAACGTTTTTTATCGATTTTTGACCAGATTTGAGTCGACATTCCAACATATTCACTACAGATAGAATTATAAGGCAAACGACTATCGGTTCTTGAATCTTTTATCTCCATTCTGTATAGCCGGATCTTGAAATAAATGAGCCGTTATTTTTTTATATTTTTAAAATATGGTCTAATAAACACTTTTATCGATATTCGAATGGTGTAAAAAATCTTAGATATACGTAATCTACATATTAGGGTTCCTCTTTGATGTCTCTAAAAACTGTAGAGAGATTTTATTTTTAACTAATTAACACAAAATTTATGACCCAAAAAACACTTTTTTAGCCAAAACCGGTTCGACTTTGATGTCAAATATCTCGAAGACAATGAATATTGAAGTAAATATAGGATACTATATTGTTTAAAGCCGTTACTGATAATATGATAAGCTATATGAATCATTAGAAAACTAAGGGAATCAAATCTAAGGTCGATGGCGCCAGGGAGCCCCTTAAAATATAGGCCCTGCCGTTTATAACTGTGGCAACTTCGGCAGTTTTTACCTTTTACTATGTTCCAATTAAAACATTTTGCTAGTCTGTTACTGTGACCTCCACCCATTTAAAGCTGCTAGATGCCAGGATCTAGCAATAAGAATAGTATAGCAATCTGTCTGGTTAGATTTTGTTGCTCTCATTATTGTGTCATATCTGACGTGGCTAGCTCTTAGTCCAATAGCAGCTCAGTGACCCTTAAAAAAAGCTTATTAATGCCTACAGCATTACACGTGAATAATTATGCTATTAAACAACATTAAGCATTATATACTACTTAAAATTGCTATTGTAGACCCTAAGGCACTAAAACAGCTAAAATCTGTATAGGGGCTGTTCATAAATTACGTCATCAGTTTTTGAGGATTTTTAACCCGCCTCCCTTTACCTACCCCCTTTACCTTTTATAAAGTGACGTCATTTAAAAAAAACGTTTTTAGCTTAATTGTAAAATAAAAAACTATTTAGTTGATAATATTTTATAGCATTAAAAGTTTATAGAAACACGAATTTCAGTCCTTTTTTTACACATTGAAGCACTTTTTAAAGATGCGAGAGATGATGTGATCTTCGGAATAACCCTCCCCCCCCCCCTCCTACGTCATGCTACCATCATCCGATGTCCAGACGCCCCCCCCCCATTTGAAATGACGTAATTTATGAACAGCCCCTTATAGTGAATTACTTGGCTTTATAATGAACAGCATTAGGACTGTATTACCTACTTATAAATGCTATTGTACACCCTAAGGCATGAAAAATAGCTGAAAGCTGTATAGCGAATTTACGTGGCATTATAATGGCTAATATTCATGCTCTTAAACAGCATTAAGCATTTATTTATGCTATTGTAGAACCTAAGACACTAAACCACACCGAAGCATTAGTGTAGCAAACCAAAACGCAACTGTACAGCTGAATGCTGTACAGTTGCATCTTGGTTCGCTGCACTAAAACTAAAGGCTTTAAAAAAGCATTTACATATGCCATTATACAACCGTTTTACAGCTTAAAGCATTATATAATGCTATTGTAGATCCTAAAGCACATAAGTGCTTTTAAACAGCTGAGTGCTCTACAGTTGCGTTGTGGTTTGCTGCACTAAAGCTAAAGGCTTTACAAAAGAATTTAGATATGCCATTATACAACCGTTATACAGCTCAAAGCATCATATAATGCGACAAGTTGCTCGGTGAACGTATATAAGAGTTTATACGGTCCTTAAGTTCGAAATAAGTTAACTATTCATATGTTATAATGCTTCCTGTGTTACTTGGGTTATCACATACTTTCTAAGAAAATTATTTTGAACATTATCGGTTTAGCCATTTTTGAGTTAAGTCCAATAAACTTCTTCCGTAGTTTGGTTCTTATTCCATTTAAGGTACGGAACCCTTCATTATGCATGTTCCGACACGCACGTGGCCGGTTTTTTTATTAATTAAATGGCTTCCATTCCTCAACATACCAACGCATCGGCAGCTGAAACTCACAAATCTTCATTATACATCGCCCTTGACCGTTTCACAAGTTATCGCCAGGAACGCGATTCTGAGACGAACGAGTTCCTGGCTTACGGTCCACAGTTGTATGTAACTTTTCTCTCTCAGCGCCGCAACGTAATAACAAAATTCCTGCGATGAGTTAAAAAAAATCCAAATCGCTACACTCTCCTTATTTGGACACGCTATATCGTATCCCACGTCGGGCACAAGGTATAAATCTTAGCCGCAGCTGTTCTACCTTCCGGTAGCCCCTCGCAACAACTGTAATTAATTCAATACTTTGCCCTTTAATTAAAATGTTTTAATGTGAGACACTCGGCACGAACGTGTGAGTACATTACTCTCGCGCTTAAAATATAGAGTGCTGGGAATTTTGAGGTGATGTACAGGTATGATAAATGATTATAGACGGAGAGCTAGCCACGTCAGATATGACACAATAATGAGAGCGACGAAACCCCTCTCGTTAGTTTGCTATACTATGCTTATTTCTAGATCCTGACATCTGGCAGCTGTAAAGTGGTGGAGGTCGAAGAATGCAAACTACTTTAAGAATACAAATCCTAGAGTTCTGGTTTTGATGCAGTATTATAAGAAATTATACAAATAATTAGGTAATATCATTGCCAAAACTTTTTGATTGGTTAAAGTAGTCCAAAACGACGTATAATGTAATTCATAGTTTGTCGCCTACTGTTTTTGTTTTAGAAATAGTACGCAATGTTATTTGTTCTAATGTTAAAATATAGACCCTGCCCTTTATACCGGAGACAACTTTGGCAATTTTTACCCATTTTGGTGTTACTATTTTCCAATTCAATAAATTTGCCAGTCTGTCACTCTGACCTCCACCCATTAAAAGCTGCCTGATGCCTGGATCTAGCTGTAAGGATAGTATAGCAATCTAACCAGACGGGTTTTGTTGCTCTCATTGTTGTTTCATATCTGACGTGGCCAGCTCTTAGACCATTACCAGGACGTCAACTCCGTAGACATAGTAGGTGTTGGCATTTTTAATACTTTTGTTAGTGTACCGGGTTTTACTTTATCCCATGCAAGCAAAGTTGTAACAATGTTTAGCATTAAATTTACATTACTGGAATAATTTCTCATAATTTATAAACTTAGTATTTGTATAGATGTCATATACAAAGAAAAAAGTGACCTAGGCCTCCGGAGCCCAGGGCTGGGAAATATTTATTAAAAATAATTTGATTTGTTCTTCAGTTCTCATAATTTAATTATATGAACCCGTACTCAGTTTGTCACATAAAGGTTGACTATTGGAATACTAACGAGGGTTCCATATTTTTCCATTGATTTCTGCTTTATTGCAAGGTACGTTTTGCGTTTTATCAAATCAGGCATACGGAACCCTTATAGGATCACTTCGTTGTGCGTTAGTCTGTCTGTCTGTTTATCAACAATATGTCGCATCTATGGTCAATTGAAACGGCAAAAAACAAACTGAGATTCAAAATGATTTTACACTGCCGTGTAAAATCATTTCGAAATCAACAACTGACAATGACGATCTTTGACTTGAAAACGTCACATAATATATTTTTTTCTCTTTATTTAAGAGCTTGTCACCGAAGTGAATGTCTGCTGAGAATTTTCTTATAAAATAAGATTATGAAAACGAGTAAACTTTTTTTTAAATATTTCCATGAGGTGACTGTAATACTAAAGACCCATAGTCGAATTTAACCGTTCTGCTTACAATCCGAAAAAAAGGTGGTTTACTTAGGCATGATGATTTTTTTTCATGTATGGTATCAATTAATGGAGAAAGAGTTGTGAATTTTTGACCATAGATAGAGTGCCCCACGATGTACACTTTTTAGTACTGAAGGTCCGTAAAATTTTTGGACCTTCACGTCAAAATCAGGGGTCCTGTGCAATATGTTTTTACTCTCTGGTTAAGGCTGCTAGGGGTTGTGTGGTATCGTTTCCTTATAAAACAGACATGCAGAATTATATATAAATCCATATTTTAAAAAAGGTCTGCGGAGAGGAAAAACACACACTTTCGCGTAGTCTTTGTACGATGGAAGCTTTAAAATTGTATATATTTAAAAACTGCATTAAATATGCTTCCTTGTGATATTTTTTTTATTTAAAAATAAATTACATTTATTACTTAGATAACGTTCTAGAAAATAATAGTTTTTTCAGTGTTTTTCCTCTCAGCAGAACTTTTTTTTAATATGGGTTTTTACTTTTTTAATATCAAATATGTCTGTTTCATAACGAAACGATACCACACAACCCCTAGCAGCCTTAACCCGAGATTAAAGACATATTGCACGGGACCCCTGATTTTGACGTGAAGGTCCAAAAATTTTACGGACTTCCAACACTAAAAAATATACATCGTGGGGCACTCTATCCATGTTCAAAAATTTACAGCTTTTTCTCGATGCGCACTATTTTTTCAAATTCAATCTCTGCTATAAAAGTCGAATGATACCTGTTATATTTTCTTTAATTTTGTAGGTACTTAATAAAATCGCAATTTTTTTAAATTTTGAAGCCATCTTTGAATTTTTTATTTTTTTTTACTTTATTTGGATATATTGATTTGATCATTTTGCATTCTATCAACTATTTTTTTTGCATATCTCAACATGTGTCATCAATATCATCATCCCTATTGACAAAATTGCCAATATTAATTACCGTCCGGTATCATTAAATACTTACATCAACTTGTCAGATAAGAGTAAAATTTACCCAATAAGAGATTAATATTTATTATCTGTTATCAAATTCGCGCGATAACGTGTTCGAAATACCTTTGTTATCGGTAACTTTAGTCGTTTTTAAGTATCGTAGTGTTGTGCTCGTATGGATCGTAGGCCTCAGTGCAGTCAGAAAGTTCTTATGTTGGCCTCAAAGTACTACGATATCGCCTACGACGATTCTGAGAACTGTTTCTGGAAATGGCTGGTGGAGATTACGCTATGAATGAGGCGAGTTTTAAGTAATACTATTATTTAATCATATGTAAAATAATAAACAAAGAATAATAAAAAAAGAAAACTAGTAGTATTGGTTGAAATAAGCGAGCATCTGTATTGTTTTAGGTAAATTGTATTTTATTTCTGGTTAGAATACACAACAATTCAAAATTTTGCTTTAATGTAGCTTTAAAAACAAAATTTTATTAAACTTAAGTGATAGTTGTGACAGAGTAAAAATAGAAATAAAACTAATCCACATGTAGGATTCGAGGGTGCTTTTAAATATTAAATATGACAGAAACAGATTTGAGTGACATGAAATTATAGGGTTTGGGTAGACATTGTGACGTTGAGGGCAAAATAATAGGATTTGTATATTGTATATGTATTTTCCGCATTTTACTAATATATGCATTCATTTAATACCGTATGGATTTTTTTTAAATATGTTTTTCTTTTTATTGAATAAATTATAAATATATACAAATACCTGGGAAATCATTGAAACATACAAAGGAATTAAATTTGAGAACATGCGTGATAAATATTTAATTGAATTTATTCAATAAACACCAAATTTATATAAAAAAGTGGAAATCCGTAATAATTTTCTAACATTCTTGTTAAGATATTGCGGTTTAACACACCTTCAATTAAAAAATATCAATGTTTACAAACATTCGACAGTCTTGTTAAATGTATAAGGATATTTTTTCTCATTTACATATAATGAGTGTAGGGGAACTAGGGGTATTGTCGATCAGTGGAAAATGGCGGTCACCTCAATATCTTGACAAATATCAGGTAAGTATAAAATTACGGCATCTGGCTTAAAACGAGAAGGGTCTGGTGCAAGAACACTTGGTAACAAGTATATGTGGTTTCCTGAAACCTTCTAACAATAAGGGCCAATTTTTTTCCTAGCTATTTTGATCTAAGTTTTCATTGGATACTTTGACGAATAAGTTGAAATTCAACATACTCTGTCGTTTTATGTATACTTATTTTTATTGCGAGAATTGTAAAAAAAATAGTGCATAATTTTAAATTTTTATTTTAATACAAAATTACTATATTTTGATAATTGCGCTGTAGAGTTGCTGAGTGAACGCCATTACCCACTTACATTATTTTTACAAATGCGCATATTAAACAGGTAGCATAAGGGAAGAATGTCAGAAAAAAAAGCTACAGGCCTAAAGTTCATGTCAGATATACCATTTAAATTTAATGTAAATATTAATGTTTCTTAGAGCGTCCAGAGGTAATGACGTTAAAATCTCATTTTCGCTTTAGGTAATTTTTCTCACTATGTATGACACATTGAATTGTTTTGGTTTCGACTGATCTGTTAAAGCAACTAACAATTGTTTTCTTTGTAACTTTACACGACGAGAGACCATATCATTTTATTTTTTTTAGAAACTTATATTATTTATTACGTGTATTAATTACACCATAACTTAGCATTTGAGCCATCATCATCATCATCATTTCAGCCGAAAGACGTCCACTGCTGGACAAAAGCCTCCCCCAAGGATCTCCACAACAAACGGTCATTCGCCGCCCTTAACCAGCTTTTTCCCGCGACTCTAACCAGATCGTCGGTCCACCTAGTCTGGGGCCTTCCCACACTGTGTCTTCCGGTACGCGGTCGCCACTCAAAAACCTTTCTGATCGGCCATCGGTTCTGCGAGCAATGTCACTTAAGCCTGGCAACTACCTGAGCTATGTCGACAACCTTGGTTTTCCTGCGGATCACTTCATTTCTGATGCGATCACGCAGGGAAATACCGAGCATAGCTCGCTCCATTGCTCTTTGAGTGACCTTAAGCCTTCTTATAAGGCCCATTGTGAGCGACCACGTTTCGGTTCCGTATGTCATCACGCCATTTGAGCCATGCAAATATTATTTTAAATTGTGATACCAAACTAGCGAGTTCAAGGTTGTTAAAATTGTGATACCAAAATGGCGAGCTTAAGAACAATAGTCCTTCAGCCCACTTCCAAATTGCCTAAGTGACATAACATCACGATAAAATGCATGGCACACGGTCGGAAAAGTTGTTCTGAGCGAGAATTAGTAGATAATCCCAAAAAAATTGCCTAAAAGAAACGAGAGTTTTTAATTTGGCGAGCTGGCTCTGCCCAATAGACAGATCCCTTGCGAAAACTTTAGAGCCCTTATTCTGCTCAATGGCCTCTTCAATACGATTTGTATCGAATTGGCGCAAACCACGGGTAAGGGACTTAGAGATCCGTTTATTGAGCTGCCGGTATAATGACGCATCTCCTGAGGATTGCAGAACCATTTCTCTCCTTTCCTCGATGAGTTTCTGAGTGGAGTCAGTATATCAGAGTAAGTATAGTAGGTACTAATTCCAAGGGTTTTGTTTTGTCGATTTACGAGTATTACTACTAGGTAATACTTATAAATGAACATTCATTATACTTTTCCTCAAATGAGTTATGTTTACTTTTCCAAAACTTATATTGCATAACATCGACCAAGTCCGTAATGTATGAGAATATCTATGCGTGATTTACTTACCGATGAAAAGAAATATCACCATCTTTGGCGCCTGTGTGGCTCCTGCACCAATTCACGGCACAAGCCGGCATTTTAATACCGATATATTATCGAAATTTCATGGACCGAAAAAACTAATATTTTGACGACATGACAATTTCAAAATGTTTGACATGACATTAGGGCACCGCTGTCACAAGCTCCGCCCACTTTGGCACCAGGAAAGTGGAGCACATTTTGAGCGTTGATTACGCTTCCTTACTTATTATTCTTCCAAGGAAATTATAGGGTTTGGGTAGACATTGTGACGTTGAGGGCAAAATAATAGGATTTGTATATTGTATATGTATTTTGCGCATTTTACTAATATATGCATTTATTTAATACCGTATGGATTTTTTTAAATATGTTTTTCTTTTTATTGAATAAATTATAAATATATTCAAATACAATAGTTTATACCTGGGAAATCATTGAAACATACAAAGGAATTAAATTTGAGAACATGCGTGAAAAATATTTAATTGAATTTATTCAATAAACACCAAATTTATATAAAAAAGTGGAAATCCGTAATAATTTTCTAACATTCTTGTTAAGATATTGCGGTTTAACACACCTTCAATTAAAAAATATCAATGTTTACAAACATTCGACAGTCTTGTTAAATGTATAAGGATATTTTTTCTCATTTACATATAATGAGTGTAGGGGAACTAGGGGTATTGTCGATCAGTGGAAAATGGCGGTCACCTCAATATCTTGACAAATATCAGGTAAGTATAAAATTACGGCATCTGGCTTAAAACGAGAAGGGTCTGGTGCAAGAACACTTGGTAACAAGTATATGTGGTTTCCTGAAACCTTCTAACAATAAGGGCCAATTTTTTTCCTAGCTATTTTGATCTAAGTTTTCATTGGATACTTTGACGAATAAGTTGAAATTCAACATACTCTGTCGTTTTATGTATACTTATTTTTATTGCGAGAATTGTAAAAAAAATAGTGCATAATTTTAAATTTTTATTTTAATACAAAATTACTATATTTTGATAATTGCGCTGTAGAGTTGCTGAGTGAACGCCATTACCCACTTACATTATTTTTACAAATGCGCATATTAAACAGGTAGCATAAGGGAAGAATGTCAGAAAAAAAAGCTACAGGCCTAAAGTTCATGTCAGATATACCATTTAAATTTAATGTAAATATTAATGTTTCTTAGAGCGTCCAGAGGTAATGACGTTAAAATCTCATTTTCGCTTTAGGTAATTTTTCTCACTATGTATGACACATTGAATTGTTTTGGTTTCGACTGATCTGTTAAAGCAACTAACAATTGTTTTCTTTGTAACTTTACACGACGAGAGACCATATCATTTTATTTTTTTTAGAAACTTATATTATTTATTACGTGTATTAATTACACCATAACTTAGCATTTGAGCCATCATCATCATCATCATTTCAGCCGAAAGACGTCCACTGCTGGACAAAAGCCTCCCCCAAGGATCTCCACAACAAACGGTCATTCGCCGCCCTTAACCAGCTTTTTCCCGCGACTCTAACCAGATCGTCGGTCCACCTAGTCTGGGGCCTTCCCACACTGTGTCTTCCGGTACGCGGTCGCCACTCAAAAACCTTTCTGATCGGCCATCGGTTCTGCGAGCAATGTCACTTAAGCCTGGCAACTACCTGAGCTATGTCGACAACCTTGGTTTTCCTGCGGATCACTTCATTTCTGATGCGATCACGCAGGGAAATACCGAGCATAGCTCGCTCCATTGCTCTTTGAGTGACCTTAAGCCTTCTTATAAGGCCCATTGTGAGCGACCACGTTTCGGTTCCGTATGTCATCACGCCATTTGAGCCATGCAAATATTATTTTAAATTGTGATACCAAACTAGCGAGTTCAAGGTTGTTAAAATTGTGATACCAAAATGGCGAGCTTAAGAACAATAGTCCTTCAGCCCACTTCCAAATTGCCTAAGTGACATAACATCACGATAAAATGCATGGCACACGGTCGGAAAAGTTGTTCTGAGCGAGAATTAGTAGATAATCCCAAAAAAATTGCCTAAAAGAAACGAGAGTTTTTAATTTGGCGAGCTGGCTCTGCCCAATAGACAGATCCCTTGCGAAAACTTTAGAGCCCTTATTCTGCTCAATGGCCTCTTCAATACGATTTGTATCGAATTGGCGCAAACCACGGGTAAGGGACTTAGAGATCCGTTTATTGAGCTGCCGGTATAATGACGCATCTCCTGAGGATTGCAGAACCATTTCTCTCCTTTCCTCGATGAGTTTCTGAGTGGAGTCAGTATATCAGAGTAAGTATAGTAGGTACTAATTCCAAGGGTTTTGTTTTGTCGATTTACGAGTATTACTACTAGGTAATACTTATAAATGAACATTCATTATACTTTTCCTCAAATGAGTTATGTTTACTTTTCCAAAACTTATATTGCATAACATCGACCAAGTCCGTAATGTATGAGAATATCTATGCGTGATTTACTTACCGATGAAAAGAAATATCACCATCTTTGGCGCCTGTGTGGCTCCTGCACCAATTCACGGCACAAGCCGGCATTTTAATACCGATATATTATCGAAATTTCATGGACCGAAAAAACTAATATTTTGACGACATGACAATTTCAAAATGTTTGACATGACATTAGGGCACCGCTGTCACAAGCTCCGCCCACTTTGGCACCAGGAAAGTGGAGCACATTTTGAGCGTTGATTACGCTTCCTTACTTATTATTCTTCCAAGGAAATTATAGGGTTTGGGTAGACATTGTGACGTTGAGGGCAAAATAATAGGATTTGTATATTGTATATGTATTTTGCGCATTTTACTAATATATGCATTTATTTAATACCGTATGGATTTTTTTAAATATGTTTTTCTTTTTATTGAATAAATTATAAATATATTCAAATACAATAGTTTATACCTGGGAAATCATTGAAACATACAAAGGAATTAAATTTGAGAACATGCGTGAAAAATATTTAATTGAATTTATTCAATAAACACCAAATTTATATAAAAAAGTGGAAATCCGTAATAATTTTCTAACATTCTTGTTAAGATATTGCGGTTTAACACACCTTCAATTAAAAAATATCAATGTTTACAAACATTCGACAGTCTTGTTAAATGTATAAGGATATTTTTTCTCATTTACATATAATGAGTGTAGGGGAACTAGGGGTATTGTCGATCAGTGGAAAATGGCGGTCACCTCAATATCTTGACAAATATCAGGTAAGTATAAAATTACGGCATCTGGCTTAAAACGAGAAGGGTCTGGTGCAAGAACACTTGGTAACAAGTATATGTGGTTTCCTGAAACCTTCTAACAATAAGGGCCAATTTTTTTCCTAGCTATTTTGATCTAAGTTTTCATTGGATACTTTGACGAATAAGTTGAAATTCAACATACTCTGTCGTTTTATGTATACTTATTTTTATTGCGAGAATTGTAAAAAAAATAGTGCATAATTTTAAATTTTTATTTTAATACAAAATTACTATATTTTGATAATTGCGCTGTAGAGTTGCTGAGTGAACGCCATTACCCACTTACATTATTTTTACAAATGCGCATATTAAACAGGTAGCATAAGGGAAGAATGTCAGAAAAAAAAGCTACAGGCCTAAAGTTCATGTCAGATATACCATTTAAATTTAATGTAAATATTAATGTTTCTTAGAGCGTCCAGAGGTAATGACGTTAAAATCTCATTTTCGCTTTAGGTAATTTTTCTCACTATGTATGACACATTGAATTGTTTTGGTTTCGACTGATCTGTTAAAGCAACTAACAATTGTTTTCTTTGTAACTTTACACGACGAGAGACCATATCATTTTTTTTTTTTTAGAAACTTATATTATTTATTACGTGTATTAATTACACCATAACTTAGCATTTGAGCCATCATCATCATCATCATTTCAGCCGAAAGACGTCCACTGCTGGACAAAAGCCTCCCCCAAGGATCTCCACAACAAACGGTCATTCGCCGCCCTTAACCAGCTTTTTCCCGCGACTCTAACCAGATCGTCGGTCCACCTAGTCTGGGGCCTTCCCACACTGTGTCTTCCGGTACGCGGTCGCCACTCAAAAACCTTTCTGATCGGCCATCGGTTCTGCGAGCAATGTCACTTAAGCCTGGCAACTACCTGAGCTATGTCGACAACCTTGGTTTTCCTGCGGATCACTTCATTTCTGATGCGATCACGCAGGGAAATACCGAGCATAGCTCGCTCCATTGCTCTTTGAGTGACCTTAAGCCTTCTTATAAGGCCCATTGTGAGCGACCACGTTTCGGTTCCGTATGTCATCACGCCATTTGAGCCATGCAAATATTATTTTAAATTGTGATACCAAACTAGCGAGTTCAAGGTTGTTAAAATTGTGATACCAAAATGGCGAGCTTAAGAACAATAGTCCTTCAGCCCACTTCCAAATTGCCTAAGTGACATAACATCACGATAAAATGCATGGCACACGGTTGGAAAAGTTGTTCTGAGCGAGAATTAGTAGATAATCCCAAAAAAATTGCCTAAAATTTACAAATATCCTTCACTTCCGGTGAAAATTTTAAGGTTGTATTTACATCATGTGACATCAGTACGATACACATGGCATCATTTAGTCCTGTAATCGTAGAGGGAGTATCATGTACCTGCAGTCTCGCTTTATCAAATCGAGGAAATGAGACGCGTATACATCGCAAGCATGCTCTGCCACCGCCGAATTGCTGCAATCCATTTTCTTGATACTCCGTATGTGCTCTGACAATGTCGTTGCCACATTCCGTCTAGTTTTTCCTATGTGGGACTTTCCACAGTCGCAAGGTATCTCGTAAACGCCTGGGTTACCTAACGGGTCCCTATCCTTTGGAGAGCGTAACATTTGCCTGACTTTAGTATGGGGGCTGAAAATTGTCCTAATGCTGTACCTCCGACGTAATAGGCGTCCAATTTTGTATGTATACCTTAATATATGGACACGCTGGTGCTCTGTTCACAGTTTCTCTCAAACTCCTGTCTGACGTGCCGCGCGCCGCAGCTCGTCATGCACGTACTGTGGATCACAGAGTCTCAGAGCTTTGTTAATCAATGTGTCGGGAATGGGAGTCAGCCTGCATTATATATCTGTTGTGTCTGGCCTTTCTATACACCTTATGTGACAGTCCTCCACTCTGATCCCGCTGAACATAATGAATGGGAAGCGCTCCATTCAACTCCTTCTCAATAGTAAATTTTATCTTCGGATGCAGCTCATTAAGGTAGGTAGGTAGGTGACAAAATACAAGTGACAGCCGTTTGATATTCATACAGTGTTAGTTTGTCTCACGAGTTTAAATTCAATGATCGAATCATGTTAAATGCGCATAATTTTGCAAATTGTAATCGATTGCCAATGATTATCGACTCGTGGTGGAAACAAAAAGATAGGTTGAAAGAATATTTTACTAATCTCTTATTAAGGGGTAAGTAAGGTTAATGTACTTACCTACTATTCGACGGAATAATTAAATAAGGTCGAGTCGTACCTATTTTTTTTTACCAACGTTTATCTTATCTATACTTTATACAATCATAAATAGTCGATTTTAAAAGGTACAACGAAAAATAATTTTAATTTTATTTTACCGCCAAACCCGCAAGCCGACGAGCCGACGGTATGGGTACCGATGACCCCGAGATCGGAGAATCTGAAAGCAGCGAGAGCTACGGCACGGAGCCTTCGTCCTCGCACAAACATGTTACACTCTTCAAGCTTCAAGCTTCAGTACAATTCCGCGGTCGCAGCATCGCCGAGGTCCAAGTTTGAGGAGTCCGCGCCACCGACCGTGTGCCATGCATTTTATCGTGATGTCATGTCACGTAGGCAACGACCAAACGCCTTATTACATAGAAGAAAGGTGTAAAAGTGTAAACATATCTTTCACGTCGATTCGTCACGTCGTACATATTATGCTCATATATAATAAGTACCTATATAAAGAATGATTTATTATAATTTATCGTATCATATGCATTTTAATCATTTAATTTATCTACAATCATTCTACGAATTTTATATTAAAATCAGTTTCAGTTCCTCTTATCAGTAAATGATTTGAATATATTACTTACCGAATCGATAAACGCAACAGTACCCACAAATCTTACTCGCAGGTGGTATAAAGAAAAGAGGCGATTTGATTAGATCTTAAAGCGAATCCTTGATACGACTTACGGCTTATCATTTGGAATCTTGTCAGATTTTTTGAAAATTACTAAAGTTTGATTTCCAAAACTAAGTGTGAACAGTCAAGTGCAATAGTATTTAAATGTGTTTAAAGCTAAAGTGCAGCAGTTTTTGATGGATATCTCTCATACGGAAAACAATGTAAGTTTAAATAATTAATTGTAAATGTCTTGGAAACTCGAGTGCATTCAAATTTCATAATCGTACTATATGTAGTTGCGTTTGCACAAGACATATAAAGGTCAAATACATTCGATTTTTCTTTAATGAACAAATAATAGGGCTCTCTAAAGCACCTTTTATTTTTTCAAGATTCATAATTGTTTATAAGTTATGGATTTTTTCCTTGTGAAACAAGGAATTTCAAAATAAGTGTTTTTTTAATTGATTTTACATGTTTTTGCTTTGGAAAGCCTAGTAATATTTTATGATGAGTAATAGAACATTGATTTTGTGTGTGAGACTTACTACTTTCACCCCCTCTATAAGCGCTCTAGGGGTGAATTCAACTTTTGAATATATTTTAAAAGAATCATTATAAGATGACAAAATTGTGGTAGAGACTTCATTTCCTTATCTCGAAGCACAGAATTTTGAAGCTAATAAATAAAACAAATTCTCTTGATTTAAAATATATACATTTTTTCACCCCCTGTATCATTATATCTGTAAGACTTACAGATCTATTGTGTATGGAAATTTAGTAGACAATTTTATTTTCTTTATACGATCCATAGACATTTTAGGCATACTCATAACCGTTTAAGCGCCAAGGTTCAAAAACTGACTTTTGGCACCTTTAAACCAAGATGGCGGTCAACCCGCCTCCCCCTCAAGGTCTCAAATCTAGTAATTTTAATTACAACCCTATAGCCTACCAATAACCACTAAAACATTTTCTACTCCACCTTTTGTAAGGCAAAATGCTCCAATGATCGATCTATTCGCAATTTATCTTTAACTAGCTTTCCGCCCCGCGACTTCAATAACACAGACTGACAGTAAGGTTGACTGGTAGAGAATGTCTCATGGCATTAAGTTCGCCTTTTGTACGATAAGTTTTCTTTATCTGCAATAAAGATTAAATAAATTTCCCCATGCAAACTTTGAACGCCTTTGTAACCCCCTCAGGGGTGGAATTATCCAAAACGCTAAAAGAACTTTTATTGTATTTGAATAAGTAATCACCCGACAAAGTTAAAAGTTTCTAGCTCAAAAAAATAAATTTTCCCGATACAAACTTTGCACCCCTTTTTAACCCACTCAGGGGTGAAATTATCCTAAACGCTGAAAGTACTTTTGTGTATTCTAATAAGTAATATTCCTACAAAGTTGTAAGTCTCTAGCTCAAAGAAAGAAATTTTCCGCATACAAACTTTGCACCCCTATTTAACCCCCTCAGGGGCGGAATTATCCAAAATACTGAAATTACTTTAATATTTTTTATAAATATCAGCGAACGTACGAAGTTTCAAGTCTCTAATTTATAATTTAAATTCCTACACATATAAAATTTTAACCACCGGGGTTGAATTATTCAAAATCGATTCTTATTATTTGTACACGTTAGAAATGTAAATTTAACCCGACCTGCAAATTACATCTTTCTAGCTTCAGTTGTTACGGCCTCGCTTTAAAACCAACTTTTCAACACCGTTTCAATTCCTCTGGGATGGAATTTTGAAAAACGCTGAAATTAGTTTTTTTTACTTTTAAGTTCTTAGCCTGCAAATGAAAATTCAAATCTGTCACAAAAAAATAAATTAATCTCTATACAAACTTTCAACCTTTTTTATCCCCGTTAGAGGTTGAATTTTTCAAAATCGCTTCTTATTACTTGTACACGTTATAAATGTAACCAGACCTAAAATTTTCAACTTTCTAGCTTCTGTAGTTTCGGCTCTGCGTGGATCAGTTAGTCAGTCAGTCAGGCAGTCAGTCAGGACAAAGGGATTTATATATATAGACTAGCTTTCCGCCCCGCGACTTCGTCGGCATATAATAGCACAGACTGACAGTAAGGTTGACTGGTAGAGAATGTCTCATGGCATTAAGTTCACCTTTTGTACGATAAGTTTTCTTGTTGTGCAATAAAGATTAAATAAATAAAGTTAAAAAAGTCTCTAGCTCAAAAAAAAAACTTCCCCCATACAAACTTTGAACCCCTTTGTAACCCCTCAGAGGTGGAATTATCCAAAACGCTTAAAGTACTTTTATTGTATTTGAATAAGTGATCATCCTACAAAGTTAAAAGTTTCTAGCTCAAAATAAAATATTTCCCCCATACAAACTTTGCACCCCTTTTTCACCCCCTCAGGGGTCAAATTATCCTGAACGCTGAAAGTATTTGTGTATTCATATAAGTAAATTTCCTACAAAGTTGTAAGTCTCTAGCTCAAAGAAAGAAGTGTTCCGCATACAAACTTTGCACCCCTATTTAACCCCCTCAAAGGCGGTATCCAAAACGCTGAAATCGCTTTTATATTTTTTATAAATATCAGCGATCGTACGAAGTTTCAAGTCTCTAACTTAAAATTTAAAATAATACACATACAAACTTTTAACCCCCTTTTTACCCCCTTATGGGTTGATTCAAAATCGCTTCTTGTTATTTGAACACGTTATAAATGTAACCCGACCTGCAAATTACAACTTTCTAGCTTCAGTTGTTACGGCCTCGCTTTAATACAAAGTTTCAACCCCGTTTCAACTCCTCTCGAGTGGAATTTTCAAAAACGCTGAGATCAGTTTTTTTGCTTTTTAAGTTAGTAGCCTGCGAACGAAATTTCAAGTCTGTCACAAAAAAAATTGTAATCTCTATACAAACTTTCAACCCCTTTTTTACCCCGTTAGAGATTGAATTTCAAAATACGCTCAAATTATTTTTATTATTTTTTAATTGTTAGTAAGCTTACAAAGTTTCAAACCTCTAATCTTAAATATTAAGCCCCATCCATACAAACTTTCAACCCCCTTTTTACCCCCTTAGGGGATGAATATTTCGAAATCGCTTCTTATTATTTGAACATGTTATAAATGTAACCGGACCTACAAATTACAACTTTCTAGCTTCAGTTGTTACGGCCTCGCTTTAATACAAACTTTTCAACCCCGTTTCAACTCCTCTCGGGTGGAATTTTCAATAACGCTGAAATTAGTTTTTCGGTTTTGAAGTTAGTAGCCTGTAAACGAAATTTTAAATCTGTCACGAAAAAAATTGTAATCTCTATACAGACTAAACCCCTTTTTTACCCCGTTAGAGGTTGAATTAAAAAAAACGCCGAAACAATTTTTATTTTTTTTAATTATCAGTAAGCATACAAAGTTTCAAACCTCTAACCTTACATTTTAAGCCCCATCCATACAAACTTTCAACCCCCTTTTTACCCCCTTAGGGAATGATTTTTTCTAAATCGCTCCTTATTACGTGTACATATTACAAATTTAACCAAACCTGAAATTTTCTACTTTCTAGCTTCAGTTTTTTCGGCTCTGGGTGGATCAGTCAGTCAGTCAGTCAGTCAGTCAGGACAAAGGCATTTATATATATAGACTAGCTTTCCGCCCCGCGACTTAGTTCGCGTATAATAGCACCTTCGCACCCCTATTGAACCCCCTCGGAATAGAATTTTCCATAACGCTGAAAGGACTTTTATTGTATTTTAATAAGTTATCTTCCCACAAATTTAAAAGTCTCTAGCTCAAAAAAGTAATTTCCCTCATGCAAATTTAACACCCCTATTTAACCCCCTCAGGGGTGGAATTTTCCAAAACACTGAAAGTAGTTTTATTGTGTATTAATAAGTAATATTCCCACAGAGTTTAAAGTCTCTAGTTAAAAAAAAGAAATTTCCGCCATACAAAGTTAGCACCCCTATTCTCAGAAGTAGAATTTGCCAAAACGCTGAAAATATTTTTATTGTATTTTAATAAGTAATCTTCCTACAGAGTTAAAAGTCTCTAGCTCAAAAAAAATTTTTCCCCCATACAAACTTTGCACACCTTTCTAACCCCCTCAGGGGTGAAATAATCCAAAACGCTAAAAGCTTTTTTATTGTATTTGAATAAGTAATCTTCCTACAAAGTTATAAGATTCTAGCTAAAAAAGAACATTTCTCCAACACAAACTTTGCACCCGTTTTTAACCCCCTCAGAGATGAAATTATATTAAACGCTGAAAGTACTATTTTTGTACTCTAATATGTAATATTCCAACAAAGTTTGAAGGCTCTAACTTAAAATCTAAAATCCTATACATACAAACTTTTAACCCTCTTTTGACCCCCTTAGGGGATGAATTTTTTCAAAATTGCTTCTCATTACTTATACACATTACAAATGTAACCAGACCTGAAATTTTCAACTTTCTAGCTTTAGTAGTTTCGGCTCTGCGTGGACCAGTCAGTCAGTCAGGACAAATTCATTTATATATATAGACTAGCTTTACGCTCCGCGACTTCGTCCGCGTATGATAGTACCTTCGCACCCCTATTTAACCCCCTCAGGGTTAGAATTTTCCATAACGCTGAAAGGATTTTTATTGTATTTTAATAAGTTATCTTCCCACAAAGTTAAAAGACTCTAGCTCAAAAAAATAAATTTCCCCCATACAAACTTTGAACCCCTTTTTAACACCCTCAGGGGTGGAATGATCCAAAACGCTGAAAGTACTTTTTATGTATTCTAATAAGAAATATTCCTACAAAGTTGTAAGTCTCTAGCTCAAAGAAAAAGTTTTCAGAGGCGGAATTATCCAAAACGCTGAAATTACTTTTATATTTTTAAAAATATCAGAAAACGTACGGAGTTTCAAGTCTCTAACTTAAATTTTAAAATCCTACACATACAAACTTTTAACCCCCTTTTTACCCCCTTATGGGATGAATTTTTCAAAATCGCTAATAATTATTTGAACACGTTATAAATGTAACCGGACCTGCAAATTACAACTTTCTAGCTTCAGTTGTTACGGCCTCGCTTTAATACAAACTTTTCAACCCCGTTTCAACCTCCCTCGGGTGGAATTTTGGATAACGCAAGAGGCCTTAGTCCCATGAACGTTCCTCAATTTCACGAAATCTGACTCGATAGATGGCGTTAGCGCTCATTTCACGACCGCTGGCAATGATCGATGATCGAACGGTCTTGATCGTTTTCAACTTCAATTACAAGTAACATTTTTTTTAGGCATAAGTTACACACAGACTATTTATTTTCTTTTATCTACATTCACATTGTAAGTCCTCTAAAACGTGTTCAAAAACGGTAGGCAATGGCTAGCATTACCACAACCGATTTTACTATGATAAGCTTTTTATCTGTGACAGTAACGTAATTTTAACTTTACATGCTCAAACATTGATGTGTTATGAGTTTCGATAACATAATGTACACCTGCACGCTCCCCCCCGACCGCCGGCACTCTCCCTCCCGACCGCCGGCACAATCGAGTTGGCCATGGCGGTGCAATGACGGCCATTCTATGGTTTCCGAACACGGCAATTAGTGTAAATAATATGAGTGTAGCAGCAATAATATGAGTGTAATAGCAGTGTATGCAACTGTACGTAATTAGGCCTTAAAACACTCGTGTGATCTTATTATGAAACTCACCTGCGGCTCGTTTCATAAAACCACACTCGTATTTTAAGGACCCTTATTACGTAACAGTTACATAAACTATTATTATATGGAAGATACTACTAATTAAAGTATGTTTAAAGGAAATATACGCATCTAACACCCAAGACGGATTATTACTTAATCATTTGGGACTGTTGGAGATACTTTTCGAATTAAAAGTATAGTAAAATTCGAATTTCGAAAATAAGGTTTGTTTTAAATTCCAATATGGCTGAATTTTTTTTTTTGTAAAAATGGTCATAATATCCAATTTCGACTACTTCGGGTGTGTAGATTTCGAAAATGATGTCTGTTTTTAAATCAAAGAAGGCGGTTATATACTTTATTCAGAAAAAGCGTCATGGTAGTCCTTTTCGGCTAATTAAGGGGTGTAGATTTCGAAAATTATGTCCGTTTTTAAATCCAAGATGGCGGTTATACACTTTATTCAGAAAAATCGTCATGGTAGTCATTTTCGGCTAATTAGGGGATGTAGATTTCGAAAATTATGTCTGTTTTAAAATCCAAGATGGAGATCATAATTTTTTTTTCTGAAAAATCGTCATGGGAGTGATTTTCGGCTAATTACGGGGTGTCGATTTTGAAAATTATAACTGTTTTAAAATCCAACATCAATCCCAAATATGTGGACATTGTCGGTGGTTTCACACTTTGTAATTTGTGTATTGTTACTATTAGCCATAATCTCGTGGGTTACTGTTTTTTGTCCCAAATAAATTGAAAAAAAAAAGATGACGGTTATACACTTTATTCTGAAAAATCGGCACGGTAGTCATTTTCTGCTAATTAGTGGGTGTATATTTCGAAAATTATGTCTGTTTTAAAATCCAAGATGGCGGATATACTCTTTTTTCTGAGAAATCGTCATGGTAGTCGTTTTCGATTAATTCAGGGGTGTAGATTTCGAAAATAATATCCGTTTTAAAAATCAAAGATGGCGGAAATTGACAATTTTGTCAAAATCATCATTGTAGTCATTTTCGACTAATTCGGGTGTGTAGATTTCGAAAATAAGGTCCGCTTTAAAATTAAAGATGGCGGAAACGGAAAATTTTGTCAAAATTGTCATGATAGTCATTTCGTTGAATGAATTCGGGTGTGCAGATTTCGAAAATGTCTATTTTTAAATCCAAGATGGCGGTCATACACATTTTTAGTAAAAATCGTTATGGTAGTCATTTTCCATTAATTCGGGGATGTAGATTTCGAAAATAAAGACAATTTTAAAATCCAAGATGGCGGAAATGGATAATTTTGTCAAAATCGTCATGGTAGTCATTTTCGACTAATTAGGGTGTGCAGTGATGTCTATTTTGAAATCCAAGACCGCGGTCGTTTACTTTTTTGGTAAAAATCATCATGTAAGTCGTTTTCGATAAATTCAGGGGTGTAGATTTCGAAAAAAAAGGACCGTTTTGAAATGAAAGATGGCGGCAACGGAAAAAATTGTCAAAATCGTCATGGTAGTAATTTCCGACTAATTCGGGTGTGCAGCTTTGAAAATAATGTCTATTTAGAAAGAGAAAATGGCGGTCAAACACTTTTTTGGTAAAAATCGTTATGGTAGTCATTTTAGATTAATTTAGGGAAGTAGATTTCGAAATCCAAGACCACGGTCATACACTTTTATGGTAAAAATCATCATGTTTAGTAGTAATTTTCGATTAATGCAGGGATGTACAGTTAGGTGCAAAACTGGTCCAATAGTAGCGTCTTAGTAGAATGTGGAGAAGTGGATGTCGATCGAGGAGAGGGGCACATGATTAATACACACTAGTACTATTTAAAATTTCCTACAAATCAGCCTGACATATGATATACTTAGAATTTACGGTTATTTTGTAATTTAGAATCGAAAAGTAGAAAAAAACACATTTTTATTTTTTCGAATATTTCTAGTTCCTCTTATGGAAACTCCAAATAGGGAACCATACATAATTAAGAAATTCTGCCTCTATAAAATCATCATGCAAATGTATCATGTTTTGGTAAAAATCGTTATGGTAGTCATTTTCGAATAATTCAGGGAAGTAGATTTCGAAAATAAGGACCGTTTTAAAATCCAAGATAGCGAAAATGGATAATTTTGTCAAAATCGTCATGGTAGTCGTTTTCGACTAATTTGGGTGTGCAGATTTCGAAAATAATGTCTATTTTTAAATCCAAGAGGGCGGTCATACACTGTTTTGGTAAAAATCTGACAAAATTTTCCATTTTCGCCATATTTAATTATAAAACCGTCCATATTTCCGAAATCTACACCCATGAATTAATCGGAAGTGACTACCATTACGATTTTTAAGTAAAAAGTGCATGGCCGCCATCTCGGATTTTAAAACACCCATAATTTTTGAAGTCTACACCCCCGAATTAGTCAAAGACGACTACCATGAGGACCTAGGCAAAATTTTCCATTTCCTCCAAGTTGGATTTTAAAACGGTCTTTATTTTCGATTTAACGATGTTTACCAAAAATTGTATGACCGCCATCTTGGATTTCAAAATAGACATTATTTTCGAAATCTGCACACCCGAATTAGTCGGAAATCACTACCATGACCATTTTGACAAAATTTTCTATATCCGCCATCTTTGATTTTCAAACCGTCCTTATTTTCGAAATCTACGCCCCTGAATTAATCGGAAATTACTACCGAAACGATTTTTACCAAAAAAGTGTATGACCGCCATCTTGGCTTTCTAAATAGTCAATATCTTCAAAATTTGCATACACGAATTAGTCGAAAATGACTACCATGACAATTTTGACAAAATGTTCCATTCCCGCCGTCTTGGATTTTAAAATGGTCTTTATTTTCAATTCAACGATTTTCACCAAAAAAGTGTATGACCACCATCTTGGATTACAAAATAGACACTATTTTCGAAATCTGCACACCCAAATTAGTCGAAAATGACTACTATGGCGATTTTGACAAAATTTTCCGTTTCCGCCATCTTTGATTTTAAAACGGTCCATATTTTCGAAGTTTTCATCCCTGAATTAATCAAAAATGACGTCCATTACGATTCTAATTAAAAAGTGTATGGCCGCCATCCTGGATTTTGAAACACACATTATTTTCGAAATCTACACTCCCGAATTAGTCAAAGACGACTACCATGACAATTTTGACAAAATTTTCCATTTCCGCCATCTTGTATTTTAAAACGGTCTTTATTTTCAATTTAACGATTTTTACAAAATAAAAGTGTTTGACCGCCTTCTTGGTTTCCTAAAATAGACATAATTTTCTAAATCTGCAGACCCAAATTAGTCGAAAATGACTACCATGACGATTTACAAAATTGTCCATTTCCGCCATCTTTGATTTTAAAACGGATATTATTTTCGAAATCTACACCTCTGAATTAATCAAAAATGACTACCATAACGATTTTTACCAAAAAAGTGTTTGACCGCCATCTTGGATTTCTAAATAGACATTATTTTCGAAATCTGCTCACTCGAATTAGTCGGAAATGACTACCATGACGATTTTGACAAAATTTTCCGTTTCCGCCATCTTTGATTTTAAAACGGTCCTTATTTTCGAAGTTTTCATCCCTGAATTAATCAAAAATGACGTCCATTACGATTTTTAAGTAAAAAGTGTATGGCCGCCATCTTGGATTTTGAAACACACATTATTTTCGAAATCTACACTCCCGAATTAGTCGAAGACGACTACCATGACGATTTTGACAAAATTGTCCATTTCCGCCATTTTTGATTTTAAAACCGATATTATTTTCGAATTCTACACCCCTGAATTAATCGAAAATGACTACCATAACGATTTTTACCAAAAAAGTGTTTGACCGCCATCTTGGATTTCTAAATAGACATTATTTTCGAAATCTGCACACCCAAATTAGTCGGAAATGACTACCATGACGATTTTGACAAAATTTTCCGTTTCCGCCATCTTTGATTTTAAAACGGTCCTTATTTTCGAAGTTTTCATCCCTGAATTAATCAAAAATGACGTCCATTGCGATTTTAAAGTAAAAATTGTATGGCCGCCATCTTGGATTTTGAAACACACGTTATTATGGTTTAGGAATATATTTCTGTAAAAGAACATTATTATTCACTTATTTAGAGTTTAAAACATAATATTAGTTCTACAGAGATTGACAGTGTACGAATAGTAACTTAAATTTAAACACAATGCAATTCTTATTTCTACGTACAAGTGGGTATATAGTGCACACGGCCAATACGTCAGCACAAACAGAGTTGTCACCGCGCGAGCGCGGGCGGCACAAAATATCGCAAAGTCCAGCGTAAAGTGACCGAGATATATAACAAACTAAGCCTAGTGGATATGCGCGCCTATACTGGTTACTCTGAGCGTTAGACCGGTCCGCCGCGCTCGCCCAGTGGTTGGCGACAACTACATACATGCAGAGATCCATTTGCGGGGTTCAATTACGTATTGAGTTTAAATCGCTATGGCCTCTGATGTCACAATATTCAATCAATTATGTCAATGTAATTAATTTATAATATATAATACAATTTTTATAAACATTTTTTATTTATTTCATTTGATATGCATTTTTGGGTAGTAATTTCAGGTAGTGTTTTATAAACATTTTATTCTTGTTGTAATTATATGATATGATGTACCTACCTATATCGTTCATAGTTATGTAAATTCAGAGTATTTGTTTGAAATGTATTTTTTTAGATATTTTTTGTATATAAGGAAGGATTTGGTTTCTTTTATGTGATTAGGCAATTTATTATATAATTGCACGCCTCCATAAATTAAGTTTCTTTTACCGTAAGTGTCTGTAGGCGGTGATTGAAGGCATATGTGATTACCTCGTCTTAGTAAACGTTTTCTTACCTGAGATTTTGTTTTAAATGATATTTCGGTGTGCATTTGCCTGTTTAGGATTTTGCGGACTAAGATACATGTATTATATTTGTACAATTGAGACAGATTCATCAGTTGAGTTTCTTCGTATACTTTTTTAGTTTGCGTTAAGTAGTGATAGTTGAACATAAGTTTAATAATTTTGTTTTAAGCTCGTTGTAATGGTTTTAAATTTGTCTTAGCTGCCGTTCCCCATATCTCAATTAAATACTCCACGTGTGACTTTATCAAGGAGTTGTAAATTATATATCGTACAGACTTAGGAAAACACTTTACTGTGCCTGTAAGCATTCCCATTAGCGATGACAACTTAGACTGAAGTTTCTCAATATGTGGCCTCCAAGTTAAGCGACTGTCCAGTATAAGGCCAAGGTATTTCTCTGATTTTACTTTAGTGATTTGTTTATTGTCTATGGTCAGTGGTTGAGAATGAAAAGTTTTCTTGTTTTTAGCACTGAAAATCATATAATTAGTTTTTGTTATATTAATAGTTAGTAAATTTGTTTTAAACCATTCTTGTAAGGTGTTTAGATCATCTTGAGCTTGGTTTAGTACAGATGGAGGTGGTAGGGCCCTAGTGCCTTTAAGCCTTCTCGCACAGACATAAGCTGAGTCACTCTCCTTTTTAATAAGTTTAAGCATGATCTACTGTACTCTTATTATGTACTTATGCAATCTTATTAAATAAACGTCTTTTATTATTATTATTATTATTAGATGTTACTTCGCTCCCATAGTAAAATAGGCTAGTATCATCGGCATATAAAGAAATAGTCCCATTTAAGCGTAAGCTAGTTATATCATTGATATACGTTAGGAAGAGCAAGGGACCCAGAATAGAGCCCTGAGGAACGCCATAGGTAATATTTTCGGGAGCACTTTGATTTTCACCTATTTTTACTATCTGATAGCGACTAACCAGGTAAGAATCAAGCATTTTAGCGGCAGCGCCATTTACACCTATTGTACGTAGCTTTTTTAGCAGTAGTTTATGACTTATTGTATCGAAGGCCTTTCTTAAGTCAATAAATATACCCAGGGCTAACTGTTTTTGGTTTATTTTCTTTTTCAGGTTTGTGACTAAGTCTATACACGCTGAGAGAGTATTTGATTTAGGGCGAAAGCCGTATTGCTTAGAAGACAAGAATGAAATAGATTGTAGATATTGTTCTAAACGGGTATATATTACTTTCTCCACGATTTTAGAAATGAGCGAGAGCACAGAAATAGGACGGTAGTTACCTGGGTCGCTTTTACTTCCTGATTTAAATATTGGACTCACTTTGGCAATTTTGAGCGAATCAGGAAAGGAACAACTTTTGAGGCAATAATTTATGCATTTCGTTAACTCTTCCACAATAAGGTTTTTGACCGATTTAATCGACTTACAGGTGATTCCGTCGAGCCCTGTACTTGTATTTGGATTTAGGTTATCAATTATCTTTTCAATTTCGTTAGCCGTTGTAGGTGAAAATTCAGATAACTCCGATGAAGTACTGCACAATAAGGCATCAGTAAATGTATCGTGGTATTGGGCAGGTATTTTATTAGCAAGAGTAGGGCCTACATTAGCAAAGAAACTGTTAAAGTGATTACATATATCTTTAACACCCGTAATATTGCAAGTGTCGGTTTCAATTTTTTGGGGAGGACTGCTAGATTTTTTGTTATTACTACTGAGTTTATTTATTAAGTCCCACATTTTAAGGGGTTTTTTTAAACATTTTTGGAACAGATTTTGGTAGTAAGTACTTTTAGTAGCTTGGATGGTACTTTTAACCTCTTTTTTTTTCAGTACGTATTCTTGTTTTGCTGGTTTATCATGTACTAATCGCATGTGTGTGTACCCAAGTTGATTTCGTTGATTTGTAGCCTCTATTATATTTTTATTTATCCAATCACTTCTGGGTGGGTTAAGTATTTTCATTTTTGTTATCTTGCTCTTTCTGATTCCGTCTACGATAATTTTCTCCAGTTTCTCATATTCACCGCTACATCCACTAATATTTGCTGCTTCTAGTTCCCTCTTGAGATTACTGTAATCGATTGCTTGATATGGTATCTGTTTATTCTTCTTGGGCTTGAAATTGTGTACTTCCAAATATAGCTGTTTATGATCTGAAATCATCGATTCCACGACTGCGAGGTGACAGGGAATATTTTTAATGTTAGAGTAGACATGATCTAGTATTGTTTTCGTGCTTGAAGTCTCTCGAGTACAGAAGTTTGAATCAATTTTATTTATTACCGTGTAGCCGTTTTCTAGAAGCATGCGTTTGTAGGCTAAAGTAGGTCGATTTCGTTTTAGGAGATCATAGTTAAAGTCTCCGAATACCAGTACTCTCTTGCGCGCTAGCAACTGGCTTGAGTATGTCTCTAGAAAATTTTCATTATTTGTTCTCTCAGGTTTGTATACTGCACCGATGTCTAAAGAGAATTTGTTTAAATGTATCCATAAATAGTGATTATCATCTATGCATGATCCTTCAATGAAATAATGAAATTATTTTCGAAATATACACTCCCGAATTAGTCGAAGACGACTACAATGACGATTTTAACAAAATTTTAAATTTCCGCCATCTTGGATTTTAAAACGGTCTTCATTTTCGATTTAACGATTTTTACAAAAAAAGTGTTTGACCGCCATCTTGGTTTCCTAAATAGACATTATTTTCGAAATCTGCACACCCAAATTAGTCGAAAATTACTACCATGACGATTTTGACAAAATTGACAATTTTCGCCATCTTTGATTTTAAAACGGATATTGTTTTCGAAATCTACACCCCTGAATTAATCGAAAATGACTACCATAACGATTTTTACCAAAAAAGTGTTTGACCGCCATCTTGGATTTCTAAATAGACATTATTGTCGAAATCTGCACACCCGAATTAGTCGGAAATGACTACCATGACGATTTAGACAAAATTTTCCGTTTCCGCCATCTTTGATTTTAAAACCGTCCTTTTTTTCCGAAATCTACACCCCTGAATTAATCGGATATGACTGCCATAACGATTTTTACCATAAAGTGTTTGACCGCCATCTTGGATTTCTAAATATACATTATTTTCGAAATCTGCACCTAGTTTTCAAATAAAAAAGTCATTTAATAATATTAAGTAAAGTAAATATTTCAATTTTTTATTTCAAGGATCTTTGTAATTCAATCGCACTTCTCGCAACTATAGGGCAATGGAAACAGGTCACTACGTGTTGGGGATTACATACAAGGTTACCCGTTTTAGTGGCCTCTTAGTGTATCTAGCTGGCAAACTTACGTGCGCGTAAGACGATTTAGCACAGGTCCGTCGTCTGTGAGCTCTCGTTCTATACTGAGCCAGAGGCGACGGCGCGATGTGTTTTGTCAAGTTTTGAACCGATTTAGAGTCATCTTCAAAAATTTACACTTTATTTAAATTTTGCATGACAGTAATGATTTTTTTTTTCGTGGTAGATCTATAGCTGAACTTTGATATATTTATATTTTTAGGGCAGAATATTTATAGGACTTCCGTGAAAAAAATTAAATGTAAACCTGTTTTCATCAAAAAATTTGCAATATTCAGAAGGTATTTTTTCTATTATCCGAGATGAATTTTCAATTTTTCTTACCATGGCCGTCTTGAACATGATATACTGAATTGAATTGTATTCAAATTTTATAAGTAAGGTCCCCTTTATTTGAGTAATCTGAAAAAAAAACCAGACGTCTAACTGCAAACTCTGAAGGGGCCAGCCAAGAGAAGCCATGTTTTTCAGGTTTTTTTCTCAAAAATGTAATTTTTATTGCCATGGTCGTCTAGATAAAGGAACGGACTATTACATGCACTAAAAGTTAATTTAAAAACACAAAGCATTTTCGCTATAACCTCCGAAGACATCTTGGGAATAAGCCTGCAAACGAAATTTCAAGTCTGTCACAAAAAAAAGTTGTAATCTCTATACAAACTTTCAACCCCTTTTTTACCCCGTTAGAGGTTGAATTTCAAAATACGCTGAATTTATTTTTATTACTTTTTAATTATCAGTAAGCATAAAAAGTTTCAAACCTCTAACCTTAAATTTTAAGCCCCATCCATACAAACTTTCAACCCCCTTTTTGCCCCCTTAGGGGATGAATTTTTCAAAATCCCTTCTTATTACTTGTACATATTACAAATTTAACCAGACCTGAAATTTTCAACTTTCTAGCTTCAGTAGTTTCGGCTCTGTATGGATCAGTCAGTCAGTCAGTCAGGACAAAGGCATTTATACCTAGTCGGTCCATAAGTTCTGTCACAAGGGTTTTAAGTGATAAAATATAATACAAAGCTTTTATTTAAAAAAATTTGACCTGATTAGAAAGCATATTTCATACAGATTAAAATATAATATGATTAACTTATAATCAAGATCGCGTATTTTATAGATCCTTGTAAACTTGAAGATTGTTGTCAGTCCAAAACACGCCGATGATTTATGAAAATTGTACTTCACAAAAATTGGTTTAGATCATTTTTATAGTTGTCCAGAGTTACAAATTGTTATTTTTATGAAAGTAGATGATTAAGGCATATTTAAAAACCAATATTTAGTTGACTTACAAGTCTGTGCTTCAGCTATTCTTCTCCTGAACCTCAACGTATTTTTCAGTTTTGAGCAAAACACGATGATTTTGATGCCATACAATACATCAAGGTAGTCTTCCAAAATTGCGTATACTAGCCTTCTTGTCAGTCAGACCCATGTTAATTATATATTAAAATGAAGGTTAAAGATCAAGCTAATGCAGTATGCAAGACTGAAGCCTCTTAAAATTGAATAAAAATAATGATGGTCAAAATCAACTCGAACAGGGCGCGTGTTTTTGACGTGGTTTTTTATTCCGCTTTTTCGAATGTTACAGGGAATTGTGTAAAACTGCCACAACTATTTGCCTTAAATAATATCGTAAATTAATCAGTATTAAATAGGCTTTTTAATCATATATTGAAATAGTAAGCAACCTCTAACAGTTCGTATTTTACCAGTCCAAACCCTAGTGACAGAACTTATGAACCGACTAAGTATATATAGATTACTTATAAGTAATAAAAAAAATAAAAAAATAGGTAAATCTCAGCTAGTTATATATAAAATGTAATAAAACATTTTATATATAACTAGCTTTTGCCCGTGGCTTCACTCGCATTAAATTCGGAGTAACAAACCATACAAACTTCCAGCCCCCATTTTAGGGAAGTGGGGGGTTAGAAAGAGACAAAAAGTAGCCTATTATGTCACTCTTCATCCCTTCAACTATCCGCCCCGTTTTGCCGTGAAAGACGGACAAACAAACAAACACACACATACACTTTCCCATTTATAATATTAGTATGGATAAGACACAATTTAGTTACTTAGGTAGGTATAGTTATTGTAATTATATTGTTAATTTAAAGTTGACCTGTTCTATGCTGTTGTTTCTATGTATTGGTTTTTTGCCAACTTTCTCGGATTTTTTGATTCGTCTTATCTAAATACATCAAGAGGCTGCATAAATACTTGTCACAAACACTTAGCGGTCCTATCCAAACTCCGAATTCAATTAGCAGTAGCTAATGAATTAACCGAACAAAATGGCTCCGTAATGCATAAGCCGTAAGTTATGTTCAGAAATTTGGAGTCAAAGGTCTAGAGTTGGAGTCGGGCACAGGTGTACGATGCACACGTTCACAGAAATCAGGCAAAGTTTTACTCAACTCCGTGTCGCCGCGTAAGAATATTCCGAATGCAGGAGCAAGAACAGCGTGGAGAAGATTCGACTAAATTTAATAGTATGCAGTACGGAGCCGTACTCAAATTTTCTTATAATTTGCTCGTGACTTCATTTGCACTTGAATATTCAACTAGCTTATTCAATTCCTTTCCCCTATTCCCCTTTTCTATCTACTACTATCGTCTATCCTTTACAGGGCTAAAACAATCTCCTTACCAAATTTTATTGATTTCAGTTCAGCGGTTTAAGCGAGAATAGGTAACAGATAGACAGTCTGTAACCCCCGTAATTCGTATCAATTTTATATTTAAAAGAAAAATTCACCGGTCGAGCAAGATTCGTACTTGCGACCTTTCGGAACCGATCCGACCGGTCGACTTTCGTATTTACTCATAATATTTTTAGTGATTACGGATAAAAGGGATTCTATCTATTTAATATTATTAAAAATAGGATCTATCATCTCGCATCAATAGGTACACGTCACGAATGCGTATAATTATTTTAACAGGTAGTTAGTTCCATAGTAATAATTATATCATCTGAAGGGACGAATCCTCAGGTACCTTTAATTGTTGGAGATCCGAAATACAACTAATTGATTGACTTACATAAAAGTAGGATTTAGATACTAATATTACTAATACATTTGTAGGTACCAGGTTATCCAGTCTCAAAGTTTTCTGCACATAAAAAAAGTCAACTGTATTACCCACTGTAATTATAATTTTAAACAAAAAAGAACAGACTTCACTTAGCATCCACCTTTCCAAAACAAATGCTCGAGCTGCTGTAAAAAATACTCAAATCACTATAGGTGTGCCTATAATAGTTGAAGAGTTCCCTCGATTTCTCCAGGATCCCATCATCAGATCCTGACCTCGTTACAATGGGACAAACTGTGAAGTATACTCTTTCAAACATAAAAAGAATTTTCCAAATTGGTCCAGTCGTCTTCGAATAATCAGTGAACATATATATAAAAAATTGCAAAAAAGCCTAGACTCCTCCTTCGAAATCTTGAAGTCAGTTGATAAGAAATCTTGAAGACTAATTTAACTTTATTTTGTTAGCATGGTTGAATGTCCCGCGCAGGGCAAATCATAATACAAATAAATACTAAGTATAATATACTGCAGTAAACACTTCTATAATTGCATTAACACGTTTAATTTTGAAGATAAAGTAAATTATTTAAAATTAGCAACAATAATCAGAATATTTAAAATTAGCACTTCACATAAAAATGACGATTACAGTATCTATATAAAGATATTTCGCATTCAATAACTTCCTTAGTGGTTAGAATGTAATTAAATTACAATAATCAGAATATTTAAAATTAGCACTTCACATAAAAATGACAATAACGGTATCTATATAAAGATATTTCACATTCAATAACTTCCTTAGTGGTTAGAATGTAATTAAATTACAATAATCAGAATATTTAATATTAGCACTTCACATAAAAATGACGATAACTGTATCTATATAAGGATATTTCACATTCAATAGTTACCTTAGTATCGTAAACGTCTACTTTCCGCACAAAAGGAAAATAAAAAGGATGGAGTACTAGCAAAACTCGTAAGTACAAATAAAGACTCGGCTGGTAATTTGGCTGCAGGAAAATAATGGATTAATGAGGCGGGTGATATGGATGGTGACAGATGATTCGCTGGCTGAACGTAGCCTAAATTAAAGAGCCAGGTCTTTGTACGCCCGTCAAACGAGGCAATTAGAATTTTGGGAATATTTTAGCAAAACAACAAAAAAAAAGCTATTATGGCACAAAAACACTGGAAACAAAAAAAAAGGAATCGGATTTATAACGTTTTTAAAAAAATGTAAATAATATGATATTCTCGAAAGACTGGATGGCTAAAACTGTAGTTGAATTTGAATAGAGTTCGTGGGCAAGCGTCCCCTTTGGTTTAGGCGGACCCAACAGCTCGCTGAACTCTCTTTCTCACTTGGAGAGCCCGCTGGATGCGGGCTCTAATTCTCCGACGACGGTGAAGAATCACGCGGAACACGCGGCGGTTGCAGACCGTCTCGCCGGTCCGGCACCCACAAGCGCCTTCCGGAGTCCTTCCGGCTCAGGCGGTCCCACTGGTGGCCTTTTTGTCCGGCAACGTATTTGGTTTAAGAAGAATTTGTATTTAATTAAATAATGTATTAGCACTTGCTATATAATGTTTGAACGCAAAGATCTAGAGAAATAGATCGCACTTCAACACGATGCAACTAAGCAAATTATAGCAAAACCCTCAGACTAAACCAGAATATGTTTTTTTCTTTAAAAAAATCTCCTCGTCCATCTATCACACTCAATCAAAATCAACTTTTCCTTTTTTGACAATCTGGAATACCTCAAAAATTCATATTCAAAATTAGCGCGAATATTATCTCAATTTTATAACTGCCAGTCGTGTATCACAAAATGCGGACTGATATAAGCGCCATCTACCCGTAATGCCGTGAATCACAATGTACGCTTATTTATATATCAAACGTGACCTAGCCTTAGACCTCCCTTAGACACAGAAGTTCAGAAGTTCTAAAGAAAGTCGACAGATGTCGTACGATAAACGTAGCGTCATGCTACAATACATACTGCCTCCACAGCTCCCTTGATCTTGAATAATAAACGTAAAGTATGTGGTAGCCGGCTCCCAGTTCCTTCTTACTCAGCAGACCAACTTGCGCATAATATTATTTGAATAGAGAGAATGCGAATCGAACGAAAACTTACCTACTCCATCCAACTCTGGTTTGACTCCGAATTTACATTTAAATGGGAACGATTAAACCCTTGTTTGAAACCATTCACTTTAGCCAGTACTTTCAGAATCTTGAGATGAAATTATGGTCAATGCGAGGTATGAAATACTCGAAGTGGATATGCCATAATAAGTTACCGTATATATTTTATAAAATTAATCTGTATAATCTTAAGAGTCATTGATGTATTATGTATTCTACTAGATGAGCTATCTAGAACAAATTTTGTGCGCTATGTTTGGCGGTTGACAGCTGTCACTGAATCAAAGAGTAGCTTTAACAAAAGAGAAATGACACGGTTTTGACAAAATTCATATTCTGCCTAAACAAATTTTGTAAGGAAACGTAATTAACTGAATGATTGTTTTATTTTTACCTAATGTTTATTTTGCTCCTTACCCTAGAGTTTTAGGAACGAATGGAGAAAAATACTATTTTTTCGACAAGCTCCTTTCAATAGGAACTTTTAGGGTTAATGATCCTTGATATTTACTTAAAATGACATTGCTTTCCTCGCACGGATGAAAAAAACATTGTGTAAGTAGGTATAACATGGGTGATATTTCGATATTTAAGTTTTAAATTCAGATCAACAAAATCTTTTGTATGTATTTTACTCACATTAACAACTCTAGTAAATTCACCCTTGTTAACCCACAATAAAAGTACGTATATAATACGGCTAATGACCTAAACATCACCTAACGTACTTATCTAAAACATGTTTATTACGTAAATATATTTATGCTGAGTACCATTAAACAATAATGTAAGTAAATCAAGTGTAGGCACATAAATATGTTGTTACTTCTGCGAAATTAATCTGTGCGCCAAGGAATATGGCGTCGCACCGCCAACATTAATATTTTGAATTAATGTAACACCAAACTTTGCAATTACTTACCTATGGAATGTAATTCCCTGGCTTTTATTACTATTTTTAGAATTATTTTTACAGTTAATTATCATGCAAAATGCCTTTACATTTAGTATTTATTTTTTTAGTTTGACACTTGCGTGTAATCATGTCAGTGGTCCAACAGCCAATGTCAGACTTTTAGTGATTTTCACTACAACTCATGGTACAAATAATTTCTTAGGGGTGTCATCTCCTGTTACTCAATGTTAAGAGTAGGTACTTTAACCTCGGAGATTTTAGGGTTCCTTACAGTACGGTACCAACGGCTTGCCATTTAAAATGCTGAACGTTTGTAGTCTCAAGATGATCATTTCAAATTTGTACGTACCTAATCGTACGATGTTTCTCTAGAACACTTAATAATCACCATTGTCTACAATTACAGTTTTTTTCTGCAAAATTTAAATTTGTAGTACTTTTTTATTGGTGACTACTTACTTACCTTAAACCTACAAAATTTTATGAGCCAACGAAACCTACTAGAGGGCTTTGATAGTAGCTACCAAATATTTCCACTATCCTCCTAGTTCATTCCTAGCTCCATCATCAGATTAAATCAATAGTATCCATACTATTTATAAATGGGAAAGTGTGTGTGTTTGTTTGTCCGTCTTTCACGGCAAAACGGGGCAATGAATTGACGTGATTTTTTAAGTGGAGATAGTTGAAGGGATGGAGAGTGACATAGGCTACTTTTTGTCTCTTTCCAACCCCCCATTTCCCTAAAATGGGGGGTGGAAGTTTGTATGGAGCATTCCGGGGGGCAAAGGGGAACCGTGTTACCCCGAATTTAACGCGAGCGAAGCCGCGGGCAAAAGCTAGTATCAATATAATCGAATTATCGTACTTATTTTTATGTAAAATAAGTGTCGCTATACAATATTATGCAAAATTTCATATCGATAATAATTAATAAGGCTATCGGGTAATTAAACGTCTAATGAAAAGTGATTTACCTTTATCACTTAAGTGGAAACTTATGGACAGATGCATACTTCCAATTCTCACTTACGGTGCTCAGATTTGGTCTTTGTCATTGCCTCAAAAGTAAAAACTCGGGGTTTTCCAACGATCTATGGAGCGCAGCATATTAGGTAAAATTAATGGATCGTATCCAGAACACTACGCTGAGCTCCAAAACTCAAATCTTTGATATAATTTGGAAGGCCCAGATAAATTGGGAGTGTTCGTCATGTTTGACGCATGCCTAATCTCAAATTCAGCGACAGCTCAAATCGAAGATCCAGCAGACCCCGCCGGCGGTGGTGAAATGAGTTTGATTCCTTTTTGAAATATACTGCTCAGGACCGGGAGGAAAAACAAGGGAGGAGGGAGATATAGTGGTAGCGGTGTCCGGCCCCATTAGTGTGTTAATTTTTTAGTTACTTATTTACAATTAATTTTGTACTAAGCAGAAATGTCTGCAAGCGTTAATCGTTTTCTTTCAATAATAAAATTGATACTTATTTAGATTTAGGTTCGAGTGAAGTATGTTAAAATTAACTATTTCAGCACACCTGCTCGTAACGAGGTTCTTATGCCACCGCTTTTATGCTCATAATCCTAGATATTAAACACGCGTGCATTTCACAATAATTATCCAACTAGTGGAATAATTTAATAATCCGATCAAGTGACGTTTGTACTCTAGTACCAAGTTACGTACGCAGACGAATCGTTGTAATTTAGTCGGGTATTACGACCTTTACTTTATGAGTAACTCTGTATGAGTTTCCATTCTAAAAAAGTAAATATATTAAAAATATACACATTTACGATAGAATACAAATTATACAATCCTGATTGTGAATAAGAATCATTTCAACTTATTATATTACTCGTAATACACAATAAATTACGTTTTAAACACGAATTGTCTGTTTGTCAGTATTTTTGAATTAAAAAAAAATAGATTATTAATATATATGTTTAAATAGAATTAATAAGCACCTGTTTTAATAAATTTGATGAAATATATTTCTGAAGAGGTGGATAAAAGAAAAAATAATGATGTAAAAAATCTAAATTTATAAATTAATAAAAGGACACGACTTGAGTGTGTCCGGCCTCTCTTCTCGACCCAATATTATTATTTAAAGCATTTATTATACCTTTTTAATATGGCCAAGGTGAACCCAACTAAAAGCGTATTATTATAAAGTTACCTTATCTCAAACCGTTTCACACTAGAGAACCAAAATTCAGTCAGGTTGAGCTTCGTCGTCAGCTTTGTTGGCAACCATCTAGCAGACGCTAAAGCGTTATGAGCTTGTGTTGTGAGTCTTGGCCGCTAATTTTACATGGCTTGCTTTTGGTAAGATTAGGCGCAACGCACACTTAGCGGGATTCAGTTCAGCCAGGTCTATGGGTTCTGGCTTTTTTTATATGGGGCCCACTGATAATTTTCCATCGTGCAAAACCTACTTACGACAGCCTTCTAGCCACAGTCGTGGACAGTGGGCTTTCTGGCATAATTATAAGATATTATTAATTTAGTAGAAATAAAATGTACTAATATAATATGGAAACTTTCGAAATAAATGATCATTAAATTGAATTGAATTTATATTTATATCAGGCACGTGGGGTACAAGGGCAAGTACACCTATATTATTTGTATGTTGTCTATAACACTGTCATTCCTAAACTACAAAACCGATTTCGATAAGAAGGTGGCATTTGTCGCTCGACACAATTGATCTGAATTCATAAATTCATAGACAATTGTCTATGGTTGCGGAAATTTGTCTATGGCCTCCATAAAAAAAACAAATACAATCTTACAATAGACAAATTTCCGCAACCATAGACAATCGCCTCTGAATATAAATGATGACTATCGCGTACGAATTTCCGCTAGAGGCGTTAGTGTAGACGGAGGTCTCCGAACCGTTAAATTCCATAGTAATTCAATGGAATTCACAAAATTATTTTTAATTTGAACAAGGTTGTGAACCTGATATTAATTATGGCAAATATGAGTTACGAATCATTGAATGTGAATCCTTTAAAAGCGTAGCTCAGAAAATTCTCCTTTTTTTTGAAAAATATGGAACTACGCAATGCTGCGGCGTGGTAAATTTTATTACAGTAAAGTTCAGTGTATTAGATATTATTTAAACGTATATTTTGTTTTCACGAACGCGATAGATAAAAAATACAGCTGTTTATAAGGACCGCATCAAAATTGGTTCAGCCAAACGCGAGATAATCGTAAACACACACATAAACTGAGAACCTCCTTTTTTTGAAGTCGGTTAAAAATGCTCCTAGATCGATCAACACAACCGGTTTGACAGCTAACCTCTCATTCTAACTATAGTTCAATCTCGTTCTAATCGCTTGACCAGTCGCTTACTAAAGCGACTAGTCAACCGATCAGAGTGAGAGGGAGCGATAGTTAGAATGAGATAAAAGTTGGACAGATCACTCATTGTGGCATAATTTTGCGCATTCAACCTACGACTTTATAATATATGAGCTTTATGTTTTACGCAATTTTTGTAATTATTTTAAGAAATACATAATTTAGTTAATTAACAAATTTTATTCAAAAAATACTAAGGAATATAATTTGCTTTCAAAAACTTGTAATTTATGAACTATTAGGTAATATGTTAATATTAGTTGAAAACGTGCGTGAAATAAAACATCAAGTTGTGTTTGGTTCATATCGTGTTGACACCATATCGCGGCGATTATAGACCCCTTTACATTCGGGAAGTTTCCCTATTCAACCACCTGGCAACACCGCTACCATGAAGTTAATAGTTTATGAAATTACTGATATTTAATGTGATTACGCAATTAATTGTTTACTTAACGGTGAAAAGTTATCCCATCCGTTTTTTTCTTTCGACCGGTGGCATTTCTGCAGCATTTGACAACGCACGACGGCATATTTTAATTATTTTTTAACTGCTCTTGACTGCATAGACGTTTGGACACGAATGACGGGGGAGCGGCTCATTATTGCTGTGCGTATGTGTGTGTAGTGCGTAACGACTAGGACACTGGCTCTTTATGGAATCACAAAATTTTGTTAGCCGCACTCTATCTGGGACTTATATAATCTATGCTCAAATCATTGTTTATTTGTTAGATTTTTCTCGTCGTGTTTTATTAATTTAAACAAATTATATTTTCAATGAATAAGAAGACAACTTTAGCGTTAATTTAACCTCTGGATATATTTCAAAATTGTGATACATACTAGTAAAATGTCATCAAAAAATCTAGTAAGCAATACGTAAGAAAAAAATACTATAATGTATTGCACAATAAATGTGAAGTCTTTAATTTTATGAAATGATATGAAAAAGAGTTCCAGATACTCAATAACATCACAAAAAAGGTTAGTTCAATTTAATTATCTTAGGTTCGTAAGTACCTCTATCCTGTAAACATTCTGACAATTAATGTATTTATCAAAAGTTATTAATTATACTATTCTGTTATTTCCTCGCAAGTGTATTGAAAAACGTCGTATGAAACGCGTGTGCTTCATCATTACATAAGCTCAGCTTCCTTATGCGCACTCACATGCGTTCGTGCGCACAATATCGCTTCGTATATAATGATGAACTTAGCACACTTGTATCATACTGTACTATTCTTAAACTGGTTAGTATAAAAAGTGTTTGACAAAGTAATTCTTGTTTACAGTCTGCATCTGCAGTGAATGGCAAGCCATTGCCAAGTGACAGTTCTTCTGAATCCTCGACGCCAGCGCGCGCATCATGGGGCAGTCCGGTAGAGTTTGTACTGGCGTGCCTCGGCTATGCTGTCGGGCTTGGAAACGTGTGGAGATTCCCTTACCTTTGCTATAGGAATGGAGGAGGTCAGTTTTATCTAAATTCCGATTTTTAACCTGCTGACTCGATGCACTGGGGCAAGCGGCGGCAAGACGAGCGGTACCATCGCTGTCGTCAAAAATAGGTTAACTTAAATCGTTACGTTTTCACTCGATTGAAATGTATAAGATTTCAATGAATTTGTTTTGGACGACAGCACTGCAAATTCTCGCCACCGGTAGAGTGCGTCGAGTCTTTGACTTAAAAACGAAGTATACATAAATCAGTAACATATGCATAAAATTATCATCTTCCAGGTGCTTTCCTCATTCCTTTCTTCCTTATGCTCCTCTTCGTCGGTCTTCCACTCTTCTTTGTGGAGCTATACATAGGACAATACTCAGGACTCGGACCTATTCAAGGATTTACCGCTATATCTCCCTTCTTTAGTGGTCTGGGCTATTGCACTTTAGTGGTCATAACTCTCGTGTCGATTTACTACATGATTGTAGTTGCTTGGACATTGTTTTATACTATTGTGTCTATTGCGGGAAAGTTGGATTGGGGATCGTGCGACAACGAATACAATTCCTTGGGTAAGTTGACCATTAATATTTCTTAAAAACTGCAGTATATATTTCATTCAAATACAAAGAAAAAATTCCAAATTAGATACCCTAAAATGTGGCTAGATCTATAATCCTATGTATTTCTGTTAGATGATCCCTTTGAAAGTATTAAAGCTACTATTACTTAACCTATAACTGCTATTAAATTTGAAAATAGCTACTACTTTAGTATACTAATATCAATAGAATCACTATCCAGAAAGAGACATTGATCGAAGGAAAGTTTATTCACAAATTCTCCTTCCATGTGGTAAAAAAGATGCATTATCCATGGGGCTAATTTTATAACTTTAACTTTAGTAAAACTCTTTTTATTTAAGCCTGCTACAGTGGAGCATACGATATGGAGTGCAGGGTTCGAGGCAACAACTCTGGTATCGCTACTGATCTCACTTATTATGAACGTGATTGTATCTCCATTGGTGACATCTGCCTGCTAACTGGATACCAGCCTTATGATGGTTTCTCCTGCTGGAATGGTACGGAAACTATACCCTGGTACTCAAATGTTACGAGAGTATTAGCTTCAGAGGAATATTACAAGTGAGTCAATTTATAATGCCCAATAAGGTGCTAGTGCTCGATACGATAATGCCAAACTGGATAGTTGGCACATATATTTTAAGTTTAAAGATGACATGCACTGAGACGGTGACGAGTACTCGGGTTTCTTGTAATAGGAACTGAGCACTATTTTCTTGTAAAATTCAATTTAAAATCAGCAGAAGTTCGATGGCAGGCGATATACTACCTGTGCCCACGGATTCCTTTCCATATAGGAACATTTTGGAGTCTTCTCGTAATTCTTATGGGGATTGAAACTTGTCGTTTCTTAAACATAAATTTCCCATATTTGTGTGAAAGTTTCTGAAAAATTCTAAGAAGTTTTCCAACGATATGCACATCAGTAGGCGAGACAGTGGTAAAGTGCCATTATCCCAAAATATCAATGAGAATATTATTAATCCAATATTTAAAAAAAATATTCTCATTGATATTGATAATATGGCATTTTGACACTGTCTTGCCTACCTGATGTTCATGTTGTTGGAAAACTTCTTAAAAGTTCTTCGCAAAGTGCAAAGTGGTTGTAGACTTTCCTTGAAGGGACTAAGGTCAAACCAATCAGCCAATGCCCGCATTTTTACACGATAACATTGCAATTACGAGTATATCAGTACTTACGTTAAGTCATTGGTAATGGAATTCGAGTTTACGTGTTATAGATACTCAAACACTTTACAATAAGTACTCAATATTAATTAAACAAAACAGACAAAAACAAGAAAACTGCTTCTTGTTTTACTCGCCTTTTTATTAAAATATATTCTTACATTATTTTAATTCAAAATTTCGCTTTTCAAGTTTATATTACAACTCAATCAATTTCACCAAAATAATTTTCAAATCGCATCAATTGGTAACTAGGTAAATCATAACTGTTCCATATCTTATCGTATTTATCGTAAATCACATCCATGTTATTTTTGTTTAAAGTTGAACTTTGATTATGGACTTGTCATACGTCGTCGCCAGCTCACCGTTTATTAGAAACACGTTTTCACTAATTTTAATAACCACCATAGGGTGGTTATTAAAATTAGCCTACCAATAACCATTAAAACATTTTCTACTCCGCCTTTTGTAAGGCAAATGCTCCAATGATTGCGCTATAAGTCATTTTGGAAAACGCGTCTTCAGAAAAAAAATAGTTTTAAAGATAATTTAGTTTTGATAATCATTATTTACAGCGAACGTGTACTAGGTCGAGGCGATGCCACTTGGGAAAATTGGGGCACAATACAGTGGCATCTTGTCGGCTGTCTCGCGTTATCCTGGTTTGTGGCGTTTTTGGTCGTCATTAAAGTAAGTACAAATAAGCCTTTTTGTAAAGTTCACACTTGAAAAAAATACTACAGTTCCATGTATCACACACAAACACACACACACCACACACCGCACACCACACACACACACACACACACACACACACACACACACACACACACACACACAATTAATATTACCTCAACGCCTAGCATAACTTGAAGTTTGACGCGACAGTTCATACTTCAAGCGCGACTCGAAGTATGTAAGTGACAGGCGACAACGTAAGATATGCTAGCCGGCTTGAGCGGTGCCCCTTAACACAGGTATTTCGATACTTAAAAAGGGGCACCAAGCTGTAGTTTATTAAAATTTTCTTGTCAATGATTTTTGTTTATTATTATATTTATGTATTTATCCTGGCTTTTATCAACGATGCATTACAAGCCTGGGGTTTGCTCAGTTAGGTGTCCCAAGAATTGGTGAAGTCAAGCATGAAGTTTTTACGAAAGTGCCTGCCATCTAACTTTCCAACCCAGAGAGGAACCTAAGTCTTGCAATTTAACCCGCTTTCCTGAAGATGTTTTTCTTTACCGACCAGAGACTATTAAATGATAATTTCGATCATTCGTTCTGAGCATCTCACTAGTACAAGCCGGGGATCGAACCAGCGACCTTCGGATTGAATGTAGCACGTTTACCGCTATGTTACCAACGCTTTATTCACTACCTTACACTTACCTAACCTTGCACTACATGAGCGTCAAACGCTAGTACAGTCACCGGCAATAGCATCTTCCTACACAAAGGCCGTAAAAACATGTGACACGCTCTTATCTGTAGGGCCATAAGAGCGTGTCAAATATTTTTGCGGCCTTTGTATAGGAAGATACTATTGCCGGTGACTGTACACACGCACTCAACATTAATGTAAACTTGCCTTTCCAACAGCTACTTAATTAATTTCGTGACATTCATAATAAGCTGTCAATAGTATATTTAGATCACGATATTTAAGATAACGTTACTGAGACCTAATCGGAAGGACGTCATTTACTTAAGTATAATACTCGTAGTATTTAATACAATCGTGACATAATGATGAGCTTTTCAGTCGAGTTCCGTGTTTAGGCCACAAGCTCCTAAAAACTTGAAATTGTATGTCGATCCGCTAACAATTACAGATAAGTAAGTATAATCTAACATTTTTTGAAACAGCATTAAGCCCTTCATTCACATTTTCGTTAAGTAGGATTAATAACTAGATAAGATTTAAATTAATATACGATATAAAACAAAAGAAAATGATAAGAATCGTATGATTCGAGGAGTGATTAATTATGATATAATTATTTTTGATAAGTCTTACAGTGCGTTTCGTTGCTCAATAGTATTTAATACAATCGTGACATAATGATGAGCTTTTCAGTCGAGTTCCGTGTTTAGGCCACAAGCTCCTAAAAACTCGAAATTGTATGTCGATCCGCTAACAATTACAGATAAGTAAGTATAATCTAACATTTTTTGAAACAGCATTAAGCCCTTCATTCACATTTTCGTTAAGTAGGATTAATAACTAGATAAGATTTAAATTAATATACGATATAAAACAAAAGAAAATGATAAGAATCGTATGATTCGAGGAGTGATTAATTATGATATAATTATTTTTGATAAGTCTTACAGTGCGTTTCGTTGCTCAGATTGCAGAATTAAAATAATAATCGACGGTAGAAAGGAGAAACCCGTTAAGCGATATTTTGTAAACTTTATAGGAGTGCGTTTTAAGGTGTAACTTTTTTAAATTTATTTTTTTCTAAAGACTTGAGGTCTATGCGCGTATTACGTCAAATTATTATAGCTAAAAACCGTACAAACTTCTGAAATAAATGTCGCTTAATTTAATTTGACCTGAGATTACTCCTGAATAAACCCTTTAAGCGGCACCACCACAGTTTTTAGATGTGCCCTAGAACACTATAAAACGACGTTTCATAGCTTACATATTACTAGAATATTAATTTAAGCAACAACGGCGAGGAAAATTTTAATTTTATTAAATTAAATAGTTGGCTTAGAATGCGTACAAGATATATCTATTTGTAACATATAACTGTGTCGTTAACGTTAATTTGCGATATTAAGTGTGGTAAAGTGGGTTAAAAGTGTTCATATAAATTTAAACTGCAGTGAAAAAACTAAACTTTTATTAACATATCAAATTTCCACATAAATAAATAATAATAATAAATAAATATTATAGGACTATCTTACACAAATCGACCTAGGCCCACTGAGGCTTGAGTTATGGGTACTAGACGACGCACATAGGGGTAAATTCACGATCTATGGGGCCAAAATTATTTTTCGCGTTTTTTGTATTTTTTAACATTTTACGAAGTTGAAGCAACTGTTTCATGATATTTTTAACCGACTTCAAGATTTCAAAAAGGAGGTTCTCAATTCGGCGTGTATGTTTTTTTTTTTTTTTTTTTATGTTTGTTACTCCATAACTCTGTAAGTATATATATACAGATTGGTCCCGTTTTTGTCAAAACGCAGTTCTGATGATGGGATCCATGAGGAATCGAGGGAACTCCTCAAATCTTAAAGGCATACATATAGTGATTTTTATATTTTTATCAACAAATCCATCATTTTCATTCAAAACAGTGACATTTGATGAAGTAGAACTGCTGATGATGATCAGGACGGAACTCTTCAACGACGCATAGTTCACGTTTGGCGATTTGTCCTCTTCGCTGTGTATGTTTAGCAAGTTTAATTGTCAGGACAAATTTTCGTCAAGCTCAAGTTCTGATGATGGGATCCATGAAGAATCGAGGGAACTCCTCAAATCTTAAGGGCTTACACATAGTGATTTTTGTATTTTTATCAACGAGTCAAGGATTTTCATTCAGTCAAGAGTGACATTTGATGAAGTGGAACTGCTGATGATGATCAGAACGGAACTCTTCAACGACGCATAGTTCACGTTTGGCGATTCGTCCTCTTCGCTGTGTTTGTTAAGCAAGTTAGATTGTCAGGACCAATTTTCGTCAAGCTCAAGTTCTGATGATGAGTTCCATGAGGAATCGAGGGAATTCCTCAAATCTTAAAGGCATACATGAAGTGACTTTTGTATTTTTATCAACAAATCAAGCATTTTCATTCAAAAGAGTGACATTTGATGAAGTGGAACTGCTGATGATGATCAGAATGGAACTCTTCAACGACGCATAGTTCACGTTTGGCGATTTGTCCTCTCCGCTGCGTTTGTTAAGCAAGTTATTTCATTGTATGGAATCTAAATGCACCATCTACAATAATGCTTCACGGGCTGGGTCCATGGAAGTCGGTTTTTTTTTCTTAAAAATTATTTTTAAATATGACGCACCGCCACTGGGTAGAGTTTGTCCGGAAAGAGAAGTGTTGGTTTACTTGGTTTATATGGGAACTCATACATTCAACAACTCTTGTTTTTCCGGACAGACTCTATAATATTTCATTTCGGATCGGATTTAATATCTACACTGAAAAAAATATATGTTTTTTTATACCACGACGGTGCATACACAACATACGGCCCGCCTGATGGTAAGCAGTTACCGTAGCCTATGGACGCCTGCAACCCCAGAGGATTCACATGCGCGTTGCATGCGCATGCATGATTGTTTCAATGATGATGTTTAATGTAAATATACGCATCTTGACTGCATATGAGCCTAAATAAGATCTTGTCTATTGAAGGTAAGAGAACTTAGTAAAAGTTATCATAAAGTTAGACATAGTCAATAAATATATTTTTATTCCAGACATTTTATTAGCAACTAAGATAAAATGCATATTAGTTGGACTTAATTTTTTTCAGTGTACCTACTGTTCGGAAAGTTTTATTTTCCCGATTAGATAGCCGGGTGAAAAATTGCTTTTTCATCCCTTTTGTACATGTCATGTTTTTGATGGGCTTCTTTATATAGGTGCCTGTTTTATTAAATGTGCGTGTCTATAGTATTTTACTTTCCTCATAGTTGAAATGAAAAGTAGACTGTTTAACTCGGGTGAAATTACACATATCAACCTCGAACTATTGGCTCTCGAAATATATTGAGTGAAATGGGTCACTTTCAATAACAATCTTCTATTTCTTTCCTGTTCCCGACAGTTAATAAGGATATCAGAGCTCTAAATATACGGAAATTGGGTAAATGCCAAAATGACACCGACAACTCTACACATAATTATGTGGACACTTTAAAACTGAAAGTAAAGTATGTATCTATGTAAGGCTTGCGCTGTGGCATTGGCATTGGCCTTGCCGAATTAAAATGAGCATGCGTTAACCTTCTCACCTTCCAGACTAGACATAAATTAAGAAGACTCGTTATCATATGTATTTTTAACCGACTTCAAGATTTGAAAAGAGGAGGTTCTCAATTCGGCGTGTATGTGTTTTTTTTTTTTTTTTTTTTTTTTTTTTATGTTTGTTACTCCATAACTCCGTCATGTCTGAACCGATTTTGAAAATTCTTTTTTTGATTGTAAGTATATATATACAGATTGGTCCCGTTTTTGTCAAAACGCAGTTCTGATGATGGGATCCATGAGGAATCGAGGGAACTCCTCAAATCTTAAAGGCATACATATAGTGATTTTTATATTTTTATCAACAAAACCATCATTTTCATTCAAAACAGTGACATTTGATGAAGTAGAACTGCTGATGATGATCAGAACGGAACTCTTCAACGACGCATAGTTCACGTTTGGCGATTCGTCCTCTTCGCTGTGTTTGTTTAGCAAGTTTAATTGTCAGAACAAATGTTCGTCAAGCTCAAGTTCTGATGATGGGATCCATGAAGAATCGAGGGAACTCCTCAAATCTTAAGGACATAGTGATTTTTGTATTTTTACCAACAAATCAAGCATTTTCATTCAAAAGAGTGACATTTGATGAAGTGGAACTGCTGATGATGAACAGAACGGAACTCTTCAACGACGCATAGTTCATGTTTGGCGATTCTTCCTCTTCGCTATGTTTGTTAAGCAAGTTAGATTGTCAGGACCAATTTTCGTCAAGCTCAAGTTCTGATGATGAGTTCCACGAGGAATCGAGGGAATTCCTCAAATCTTAAAGGCATACATAAAGTGACTTTTGTATTTTTATCAACAAATCAAGCATTTTCATTCAAAAGAGTGACATTTGATGAAGTGGAACTGCTGATGATAATCAGAACGGAACTCTTCAACGACGCATAGTTCACGTTTGGCGATTTATCCTCTCCGCTGCGTTTTTTAAGCAAGTTATTTCATTGTATGGAATCTAAGTGCACCATCTACAATAATCCTTCACCGGCTACCCCCATTGAAGTCGGTTTTTTTTTCTTAAAAATTATTATTTATTTATAGGTTAATCAGATACATCTGATTTAAACTGAAGTCAATCTTTTTCAGGGTGTGCAATCAGCCGGGAAAGTTGTGTACTTCACAGCTCTGTTTCCGTACGTGATGTTAACAGCACTTCTGGTCAGGGGCGCGACCTTGGAAGGAGCTACAGACGGCATGTTGTTCTTTATTACGCCAAAATGGGATACACTTTTGGATGCTAGAGTTTGGGGAGATGCTGCGTCACAGGTACCTAAGCTGCATATAGGAAAGTATGTATTAGATACATACACATTAAAATTATTATTAGCTTAGCAAGCATTTAAGAATTAACGAGAATGGCTTTACAACCGTATACCTTTACACTATGCCATTACCCATGGGACAGGTATTGTCAAAGAAGTCGAGTAAACTAACAGAAAAAAAGTGAAAAATTACAAAGTTAAATTAAACGTAATCCCGCGACGAGAAGTGGCTACGGCTACAAAGTACTCAAATTAAATTTTACATCGGTGTTTGTTACAATGGAAAATATTTACAATCCATTGTACCTAATGCTATAATTTGCCACTTACTTTGCTTTTGTTTATTTGTCAGTTTTTATAAAATGGAGCCCTTTACCTACAAGTTTTGCAATGTCAGGTGTATTTATATTCATATTTTTGAGTAGACGTTGTCTTCCTAGTTGTAACTATCGCGGCAACCGAAGACAATATTATAGACGTTGTCTTGTATCGAAATGCAGCACTAATCAAGTAACACGTAAATTAGTACATTTATTTATTACCAATGATTTTTGTTCGCAGATATTCTACTCATTTGGTCTTGGGTGCGGCTCCCTCGTGACGCTGGCTTCTTACAACAACTTCCATAACAACTGCCATTTTGACGCCATTTTCGTCAGTTTGGCTAATTTCGCAACGTCAATTTACGCCAGCTTCGCTGTATTCTCTGTACTCGGCTTCCAGGCGCAGCTGATGGGAGTTACCGTAGATGGTAAGTACAGTACCATACAAATAATATGATTTGTAGGGATAGGGTAGACCGAGGCTAATCGGATCGCAGGGCGAAACGGACGAAAAAGTATTTTCGTCAAATTCATAAGGTCACGGGTAGCCATGCCACGGATAGCCTGTCACTGTATCATGTTGGGTTTGACCTTCCCGCACGCCGCGACAGGGTGTCTACCCTACAAATACATACATTCAAAAATCTAAAGTAGGTACCAGTCCTACCTAGTCTTAAATCAGAAGTTCTGACCTGAATGTTTTGCGTAGTAGTTTTAATTAACATCCAATCTAAGCCAAAAATAACATACTCTAGCTCATATCTACCTCGTAATTTCCTCTCTCAGCGCGATAAGGAGTATTATTATATTTTCACTATAACAAATGCTATAATACGGGTTATCGCCCAATAACACATTATATTGACATTTCTCTTGACTGTTATTAACACTTCAGATCGGTCGGGAGATCATAACACAATATGTCATGTTGTGTTTTCCACTGCAACTTTTAATAATAGCAAGTTTGCAAGACTGGATTTGAACTAATGTCTCTGATTTTATTTCAAGTTTAGTTTTGTTGATTGTAACCAACAGTGATGAACCGTTAGGGTTTAGGAATGTTCCCCAAATGGTAAACTGCCGGCGACGTGCCTTTAACATTTCCCACTCAAGGAAATAATGTTGTATCTAAAAGATAATTTATCTTGGCTTAAATGAACAACTGACCTACTTTTCTTTATGCATAATTTTGTTGTAGAAATATTTCAAATCATAAATCTTATTTACAGACGTTGCATCTCAAGGCCCTGGTCTGGCTTTCATTGCTTACCCGGAAGCCTTGCTGCAGATGCCTGTAGCCCAGCTCTGGGCCATTTTGTTCTTTCTGATGCTGTTCATCTTGGGACTCGGAAGCCAGTTTGCTGGCATCGAGGCTATCAACACAGCGATCGTTGATCAATGGCCGTCTTTGAGAAAGAATTACTGGATGGTATGAACCGCTCTTATATTAAAAATTTTAGAGCTAAGTATTTCAGAATGTTTTAGTATGCTGTAACATATTTTATAAATATGCGATTTCTACTCAAGATTATATACATTAATTTGACTTTCAACGATACTTGATATTATTATACTTATAGGGTCTTACTAAAAGTACATTCAAAGCGCTTATGGTTAGAGTGACCCCCTTTGCAGCTCGTTCAACGACAGTTTGGTTTCCACCGTTGGTTTTTATACTGTGTTTCGATTTTGTGGTATACAGAATGTTACAAAAATACAGATGAGGGCAGGGAGGGAGTTTAGGGGCATAATTTGTGTCGTATATGAAAAATAAAACATTTTTTCAGAAGCGATTTTTTTCGTATGGGCTGTTCGTACAAAACCATTTTATTCGCGTCTTCTTCTTCTTCTTCTTGTTAGGGGCTATGTAAGGCTCCCAAGCCTATGTATCACTGCGACCATCACTGATCTATTGTGATCGCCACCTACTACAACTCTCGGTCTAGCCCTGCAACTTCAAACAGTTCCAGGATCCTTTTGATCTCGAGAGACTTTAACTCCTCCGGGCGTAGTATGTGCCTACCCAGAATTAAGTTACGAGTACGCATTAGGGAAGGGCAATCTGCGAGGATGTGCAAGGGCGTCTCCTCTGTCTCCATACAGAGTCTGCACCGCCCAGTGTCACGTTTCCCCATAGTGTGTGCTTGTTTAGGCCGCAGTGCCCAGTAAGCACCCTTACCAGATTGCGCAATTGGTTCCTGGACAGCGCCAAGGCGTTCTTAGACGCCTTTTTGCTGAAGGCCTTGATAAGCGCTTTGGAATGGTTCATACCTGGTGTTTTCCTCCAGAGTTGAATGGTTTTATATTGACAGTAGGTCTTCAGGGTGAGCCTCGTTAGGCTTTTGGGGATTCCACAAAAAGGCTCAGGACTGTAGTGAGTCCCCTTGGCCCCCGCTCGTGCAAGTTCGTCGGCTTTTTCATTTCCTGCGATACCCGCATGCCCCGGGACCCAACGCAAAACGACCTTGTTCCTGGCTCCAAGGTCATTTAGTAGTTGCCTGCAGTTCTCAACCAGCCTAGACGTTATGACATCTGAGGTTAGGGCCAAGAGTGCCGCCTGGCTATCCGAATGGATATAAATGGTATGGTTGACGTAGTTACGTTGCAGGTTGGTTGACGCACATTCTAAGATGGCGTACACCTCTGCCTGGAATATAGAGCAGTATCTTCCTAGATTTAGACTGATGGGCTTTCTAGGTGCCTCGCCATATATTCCGCAGCCTACGTCAGATCCGGATTTGGAGCCATCAGTGTACCACCTGAGGCTTCCTTCTTTCCACTTGATTTGACTGTTTGACCAGTCCTCCCTTCTGGGGAGTTCCACTGAATAGATTTTCTGTGGACAAAACTTGGGGGGCATAGTGTCCGATGGCATCCCCAGAACAGGAATATCGTGCACTGATTCGTTGAATAGTCTCAGGGCATTTGATAGCCAAACTCCTCTCCTTGCAGCCGCTATTCTGAGTATACTGGACTTCGCCTCCAACTCCAGGTGCAGGTGAAGGGGCGGTAGATTTAGTATGGCCTCTAGGGCTGCCGTAGGGGAGGATGACATAGCTCCAGTAGCGATGACACAGGCAGTTCGTTGCAGGCTGCCGAGCTTCGCCACTGTTACCTTTTGTGTCGTCTTCTTGTACCACACTACCGAGGCATAGGACACTATCGACCTCACTATAGATGTGTACAGCCAAAGGGCAATTTTGGGTTTAAGACCCCACCGGTTGCCCGCTAGACGACAGCATATACCCAAGGCTGATCTAGCCTTTTGTAGGGTTCCGTTCACATGTTGGTTCCAGGTCAGTTTCTGGTCCAGTGTTATCCCCAGGTACTTGACCTCTGTTGAGAACGGAATTGTTTTTCCATTCATGACAAGCGGTTGAAGTTTGTCCAGTTTCCGCTTGTAAGTGAATGGAACAATAATTGTCTTATCTGCATTGATAGACAGTTCATTCTCTCCGCACCACGAATTTATGGTGTTAAGAGCCCTCTGCATAAGGCACGATATAGTACTTTGGCAGTTTCCCCTCACCGTCACAACAAGGTCGTCTGCGTACCCCTGAGTGTCGATTCGGAGCTCCGCCATCTTATACAGAAGTCCGTCCACCGCAAGAGTCCAGAGCAAGGGAGATAAGACCCCCCCCCCTGCGGGCATCCTCTCACTGTGGTCACCTCAAGTGTGGTGTTTAGCAAGTCCAGCCTAACCACTCTGTTTGAGAGCATGCTTTGCACCCAGCGGATAGTGGTGTCATCCACCTCTTTGGCCTTGAGCCCTTCCACCAATGTCCGAATGGGTGTGTTATCAAAAGCGCCCTCAATATCAAGGAAGACCGACAAAGCTATTTCCTTATCTTCCAAGGCCCTTTCCACTCTGTCGACCAGCTCTAGCAGAGCAGTCTCTGTAGATCTGCCCCTACGGTAAGCATGTTGGCTGTCATGGATGGGTTTGCTTAGCAGACAGCTCTCTCTAATATGCTTATCAATTACCTTTTCCAAGGTTTTAAGGAGGAACGAGGAGAGGCTGATCGGTCTGAAGGACTTTGCGAGAGCATAATCCTTCCTCCCCGCCTTTGGTATGAATAGTACCTTGACCTTGTTCCACTGGTCTGGTAAGTGTCCCCAGGCATAACTGGCTCTGAAGAATCTAACCAAATGCGGGATTAGGACTTCAGCACCTCGCTGCAATAGCACTGGGCTTACACCGTCCAGTCCGCACGTCTTGTATGGTTTAAAAGAGTTTATAGCCCACCTCACTATTCCTGGCCTTATGACCAGGGCAGCCTGCCTCCAGTCCTCCGGGCGAGGCCTAAGCGAGGCTCTCTGTGTCTGGGGTCCGTGTGACTGGTAGTGAAGGAGCCATCTTGCCTCTTAATAAGGCCTATTTGATTAGTTCTGGCTTTAGAGAGTATCCTATGAAGTCTCGCTCCTTGAGGCGTATTCTCTATTTCCTCACAGAACCTCCTCCATGATGCTCTCTTAGCCTTCCTAATCTCTTTGCTGTATTCATTTAGGGCTTTCCTGTAGACCTCCCACTCCTTTGTCATCTTAGCCCTATTGAATAATCTGCGCGTCTTGTCCCTGAGTCTCTTTAACTTGGAGTTCCACCATGGGACAAGACGTTTAGTTGACTTTACCTTGGGAGCACAGTTTTCTTCAAAGGCACTTACAATGCCATTTGAGACTACCTCTACCGCAAGATCTAAACCCTCTCGCGTTTTTATCACCTTCGCTGCAGAGTCCAGGTTCCGCTCTAGACTGCTCCTGTAACCTTCCCAGTCGGTCCGCTGGGGATCTCTGAAGGTGAATTGACGCTGGATTGGACGCTGAGAGAAAAAGATATATTAAAACAGATATGCTTGTGATCTGACAGAGACTCCACATCACTTACCCTCCAGTTCTGGATATACCTGGCTAGGTTTGAGGATGCAAAGGTTAAGTCTAAAACTTCTTTCCTAACCCTAGTAACAAAGGTTGGTTCACATCCTAAGTTTAGAATTTGGAAATTATTACATAGAAGAAAGTCATGAAGTAACTCACCCCTATCGTTGATGTCGGTGCTTCCCCAGTTGGTGTGGTGGGCGTTTGCATCACATCCCACCAGTATTTCTGCGTTATGTCTGCGGGCGTAGTCCGCCACAGCTGCAAGTTCCGCAGAGGGGTCACTCCTATCTCCAGGGAGATAAGCAGAGCAAAGTATGACCCTCTGCCCGCTCCATCCCTTAAGGTTTACATACGCTGCTACCAGGTCGTCTGTGCATAACTCTGGAACAGGTAGAAAATCAATGTTCTTGCCAAAAACAATACATGCCCTAGGCCTTATTCCGTTAGTATTGAATAAAACTTTACCAACCGAGTTCAGTCCTAGTATGGTTGAGTTTCGCACCCAAGGTTCTTGAATTAATGCGAGGTCGACGTGTCCTGCAAACCGACTTTCGACAATGGCCGTGGCGGCTGTCGCATGGTGAATATTGGCTTGCAGGACCCTCGCGGGTGCCGTAGTGGAGAGGCCCGTTTTTATTTGGCCCTTTTGATTACCCGTTGTGGCGCTCCCCTGCCTCTCACGTTCGGAGGCCTTCTTTGTAGCTCTCCTACCGCCGAGGTTGTGGGTCTGGCCCGACCGGGTACCATGCCCCTCGTCACTCCTCTTGTGCCTCTGGCTGCCGGGCGCCCTCCCCCACGGCCACGAGAGCCCTGGGGTATGGGGTTTTGGCTGCCAGGTACCACAGTACTAAGCCCAGGAGTGGGTTCAGCGAGAGGCTGGGTCTGCTGTTCTGCCCGCTGCGCTGGGGGAGCATTTGGCCCCTGCTGCGCTGGGGGAGCATTTGGCCCACCTTTCATCCAGAACAGCACCTTTTTGAAGCCAATGGCTACCTCCCCGCCATTGGCCTTGAGGCTTTCGGCAGAAGGCTCATCCAGAGCAAAGGTGACCACTCTGACACCCTGCTCAGCCTTCTCCCCAAGCAGTTTCCAGAGCTCCGTGTTCAGGCCAAAGTTCTGGACCCTGAGCAGCGCCAAGGCTTCCTCTACAGAGGCCGCCTCGGTCTCCGGAATAAACGTTATAGCCGTGGCTGGTTTGGGCAGTTCACCCTCAGGGATGACAGAGAGTTTCGCCTCTGGCCACGGCTTTAGCTTGGGGACTTCATTCACAAGCCAGTCTCTGCTAGTCTGGTTGACACAAGTCGCCAGAATCCAACCTGTCTTGTGAATGAAGCCCAAAAACTGCGGTGCACCGCCCTTGGCGTTCGACCATTGTTTCACCATGGCGAGATTTAGGTGACGGTGGACCGACTTCATTTGATCCTCACTCATAGGGTCCGAATTCCGAATCCCTACTCGTGAAGATCCTGCTACCTCCCGGAAACTGGGGGGCCGAGGCTCCCCTGGGGTTCCAGGGGCGAGTTTCGGGGCCTTTTTCGCTTTTCCCTGCGGAGATTCGTCCTCAGATCTGACCCTTTTAAAAGGGGCCTTATCCGTGGCCGGATTTTCCGCAGTGATTTCCGCCCAAGGCTTACGGGCCAGTGACATGGCTTGCTCCTTCGCTACCCCGTCGCCCATAAGCCTGCGAAACCTCTTGCGAGCAGCACCCGACATGCGTCTAAAGACACGTTGCTCCTTGGTAGCGGAGTTTTCACCGGGCGCACCAGAGACGGTAGCGTCTCTGTCGACCTCAGTTTCCATCTCCACTACCTGAGAGCAGACCTCGGGCGCACGGGAGGCTTCTGCAGCCTCCTTCGCTCCGGTACTACCTTCGGCCTGGTTTGAGTCCAGGACCGAGGACATGGCGTCAAAGTTGTTTTTGTTTTTGTTCTCTAAATTTTCCATAAACGTCCCACGATTAGCTAGGGAAATAATTGGTCACAAAACGGCAGAGCCCCGCTTGCCGCCTGAAGGACATAAATACTACTACGATTTGCCCCGTTTTCGTAGAGACGCCGTTTGAGACTGGTCTAGCCACCAGCCACGCATCCATCGGCACGGTACGTGTAACACCTTGGATTGGCGGAGAGGTAATGGAAGGGGTCAGGGGGAGAAAGGGAAAAATGGGAAGGAAGCTTTGAGGGGAAGGAGTAAAGGCGGGAAGAGACAGGAAGTAACTAGTATGGATCACGGGATGTTAAGACTGGAGAAGTAGGGTAGGGGGATAGGATTACCTGACGGGTGGGACTGCCACGCCAGGCATAGCCCTCATACTTGGCTACTAGTGGTCCGGGGTTGTTGGTACAAACTGCGACGCCCGTTAAGACCACTAGCATTTCCGGGGTGCACGACCCACCCAACAAGAACCCAGGGTGGGTTCGACCCTGGTCCACGGCGGCAGAGCCAGGGCCGACGGGGACGTGTATGAAGGACTTGAGTGAGCAGGCCTGTAGCTCAGCGCCGCAAACCTGAGCGTGCCTGCCCTCTCCAACACCCCCTATTCGCGTCTTTGTTTTTTCGGTTTTTTCTAATCTTAAACTACGATATATAATAATAACAGATGGGTTATGCACGCTCCAAAAGTGAAGCACTTAAAATGAGTGAATTCAAACAATTCTCGCTAGTCGTGCACAGGCAAGCGAGAGATGCGGACGTGCCAATGAGCTTCCGTCACTCGCGTGAGCAAAAGATAAACTGTAATTTTCTAACAATGAGAGTGACAAAGATGATTGTCAAAATAGATAAACATAACAGAATCGTTGCTAGGTGGTTATGAAATAACTATGGAAGTATTTTTTGTGCTCGTTCTGTTTGAGTATAACTCATCCATAGTAAATAAATATCATTGATCTTAAATCGATACCTACGATGCCCTAAAAAGGATTGCAATAATTTTGGTAACACTAAAAAATACTTTATATGGTATATTATATGGTATATTTTCAAACTTTTCAGATTACCGCATTAACATGTTTCTCCTGCTTTATCCTGGGGTTACCCATGTGCTTCAGTGGAGGGGTGTACCTGTTTACTCTGCTCGACTGGAACACGGCCTCTTGGGCTATCTTACTTATAGGAATGGCAGAGGTAAGATCTTCTACTTTATTATATTTAACTCTACTAAAGTTGGGAGCTTCACAGTCTAAAGTATGACTAATTAATTATACATAACAGGCTTATTTCGGGGTCGTGTAGCAATAGGTAACTAGGCATGATACAGAATTTTAACATGAAACTAAAGATATTAGTCATTTTTTAATCACTAGTACTTACTGATATATTTATTTTTTAAATGACAAGTCTTCTTCTTTGGGTACCATATGCTCTACGGATGTCGGCTACCACAATTCGGAACTCTTCTCGATTTGCAGTCTTTCTGCCCAGTGAGGCAATTATTGACATACGATGCAAACAACTATTATAGTAACTAGTATAGTAGGGAGAGCATGGCCGCGATTCGAAAAATAAACACACACACTGGACAGACACAGCTCCAACCCAACTCAACCCAACTCAACTCAACGCTATAACGACATTGACATTTGCTATTCGAACAGATTTTCATTCAACATTGGTCTCACATTGGTCACACATTGGTCACACATTGGTCTCACATTGGTACAACAATTGGTACAATGTGTGACCTATGTGTGACCAATGTGAGACCAATGTTGAATGAAAATCTGTTCGAATAGCAAATGATAATGTCGTTAAAGCGTTGAGTTGAGTTGGGTTGGAGCTGTGTCTGTCCAGTGTGTGTGTTTATTTTTCGAATCGCGGCCCAGGATTTACTTACTTTAAGATTAACTTTACTTGAAAAACAAGAAAAATTAAATCAATTCTGTTTTGATCAAACACTAACATACTGGACTAAGAACTGGCCACGTCAGATATGACACAATAATGAGAGCAACAAAACCCGTCTAGTAAGGCTGCAATACTATCCTTATTGCTAGATCCGGGCATATGGCAGCTTTTAATGGGTGGAATAGTACTGCCAAAATAGGTAAAACCTGTCGAATTTGTCTAAGTTATAAAGAACAGGACCTATATTATAAGTATTATAACATTAGAACAAAAGAAATGCGTATTATTACGGAAACATAAATAGTAGGCGACAAACTATGAATTACATTATTCGTAGTTTTGGACTACTTTCCCCCATCAGAAAGTTATGGCAATGATATCAGCTAATATTTATACAATTTCTCATAATACTGCATCAAAACTAGAGTTCTGGTTTTGTATTCTTAAAGTGGTTTGCATTCTTTGACCTCCACCACTTTACAGCTGCCAGTCCGGATCTAGAAATAAGCATAGTACAAATTAACGAGAGTGGTTTCCTCGCTCTCATTATTGTGTCATATCTGACGTGGCTAGCCCTCCGCCTATACGATAATGTTGATCAGTTACCGAGTCAGAAAAGGTGTTTCTAGCTCTCGACCAATAAATTACCCTGTATCGACTTGTTGTTAATGGAATGGTAAAAGAGTTTGTTATTTTTAAGTTTTTCGTCAATTCTAGTGCATTTCTGTGGCGTGGTGTTACGGCATCAACCGAGCCATCGACAACCTAGCGACGATGAATATGAAGATGAACAAACTCAAGCAGTATTACTGGAAATCAGTTTGGACCGTCATCTGCCCCATTGGCAGCTTCGTAAGTACAACATCTAGTCTAGATATACAAAATAGTATAACTATACAATTAGAATGAACTAATAAAATTATATAAACGTAACGGAAACAATGCCTACAAAAGACCGTTAAAATATTTATGAAGTAACATTATGTGATACGAATTTTTATTAATATAGGTACCTGAAACGCCGTTTACAAATTTATTGTAAGTATATTGCGATGTTAGCAAAATAACCGTGTCGATATAATAATGTTTATTCTCTTACGATTTTAACGAAGAGGTACGAAGTTTAAGATTGCAATATTTTTGTATTAGGTACCTATTAGATACCTCTTATGATGCTATTGTTTATATTTAATAAACTTTTACAAAAAAATCATTTAAAAAAATACATTAATGTTTTTTACCATTGTCGGAACTTACTTTACGTCCAGAATATTGAAACGCGTCAAAACGAATCATTTCCGAGAGCTATGCTATACTCTATGTCTTTAGGTATTTAAATAAAAGTAAACAAACAAGTTTTACATTTTCGGGTAGTTATAACTTTTATTGGTTATAATATTGTCTTCGGTTGCCGCGATAGTTATTCATGAAATAAAACAATTAAATGTAATTTAAACTCAATACACGCGATAAAATCCGTTTTTAATTGTTTTATTTCATTTTATTGGTTAACCAATCAAATACAAAACTGCCTGGATCTGTCACTTAACGACCTGGCTTTAAACAATATTATTTGATCGTGTAATGTTTTCATCTACCCTCAACTGGCTTAAGGAGCCATTTGAGGGTAGATCTTATTTACTTTTATTTAAATACCTAAAGATACAGAGTATAGTCGCTACTGAAGTGGTCCACCTAACTACCTTCGGCTATATCATATGACTAGCTTTCCGCCCGCGACTTCGTCCGCGTATAATACGGTTCCTCATACAGAGTTTTATATCCAATTGTATCTTCTTAACTAACTTTTGTTAATCCCCGAACCATCTTTTTAATCTATTAATACTTATAGCAATTATGGTGAAAAAACGGGTAACGTAGACATAGTTTCAGTTAGAAATAAGTGTTAATATGCAAATAATAACGTAAATGTACCCTATTATTTGCGTAACTTCTTTGTGTACTATATATTTAGTGGTGGTTTTATTTGGCGATACGATGACCTATTGTCAGATCAGAGCTCACTCTGGAACATGGAAATAGTGAATCTCTATACAAACTTTCAACCCTTTTTTAGCCCCGTTCTAGATTGAATTTTGAAAAACGCCAAAATTCTGTTTATTATTTTTTAATTGTTAGTAAACGTGTGAAGTTTCAAATCTCTAACTCTAAATTTTAAACCCCACCCATACAAACTATTAACCCCATTTTTACCCATTAAGGGGATGAATTATTCAAAATCGCTTCTTGTTAGTTGTACAAATTGTAAATTTAACTCGTCCTGCAAATTACAACTTTCTAGCTTCAGTAGTTACGGCCTCCCCTTTAATACAACATTTTTAAACCTCGTTTCAACCCCTCTGGGGTGGAATTGTGAAAAACGCTGAAATAAGTTTTTTTTTGCCTTGCAGTTAGTAGCTTACAAACGAACTTTCAAGTCTGTCACAATTTTTTTTTTATCTCTATACAAACTTTCAACCCCTTTTTTACCCTGTTAGAGGTCGAATTCTGAAAAACGCTGAAATTACTTTTATTGCTTTTTAATTATTAGTAAACGTACGAAGTTTCAAATCTCTAACTCAAAATTTTAATCCCCATCCACACAAACTTTCAACCCCCTTTTTATCCCCTTAGGGGAAGAATTTTGAAAAACCCTTCTTAGTGGATACTAACATTACTAACGTTATTAAAACTACCTATTGTGAAAATTCAGCTCTCTAAGTCCAACGGTTCGGGCTGGGTGTTGATTTCAGTGAGTCAGTCAGTCAGTCAGTCAGGACTTTTGCGTTTATATATATATAGATAAGCTTGAAGGTACTACAACAAGTGGCTGTTGGTAGGAGATTAAAGCCGACTTGCAAGATTTTACTTCATCGTTATTAAGTTACGAGTAGATTAACTAAGGTAAAATTCTTAATTGAGTGGGGTAATCTGACAGCTGTATGTATGTAAAGTGCTTTCAAATTACTCCACTCAATTAAGAATTCTACTTTTTTGTATTAAAAAAAAATGTTCTTAAACATTTTTATTCTTTTCGAGGAAATTAGTGTTGTAAGTATTTAATTCTCTTAAACCTAAAAGTTTAAACTACTACCTACATGTATGGTTTTTATTTGTGTGCGTCACACAAGGACAATAAGTATGGGTCGCTATGCACTCATAGAAAAAATCCGTGGCACGTTATAACTTCTCTGAAGTGTAGACACACCCACTTTCTTAAATTCTGGCACGTCCGAAACGTAACGATCGATAAAACGATAAAAAATAGATTTGATAAATAAATAGGTACGAATACAAGTTGACTTTATTGACAGTATCAAGATCAACTAGGATTTAGTCCTCCGAGCTCTTATCAATGTTTATTGAACTTTTAATCTGGTTCCATAAATCAATTACTAGGTATTATTTACTTGTCATCCTTTTTTTTAAACCGGCCAAGTGCGTGTCGGACCACGCATAATGGAGGGTTCCGTAGCTTCTATGGAATAAGAACCAGACTAATGCCTAAAGGTCGTATCTGATGCGTATGGAAGAAGTTTTTTGGAAATAACTCAAAAATGGCTAAATCGATAATGTTCAAAACAAATTTCGTTAGCATATACTTGCGTATATGCTAACGCGCATCTTCTCAACTTTATTCATATTTTTGGAGTTACGGTTCAAAAGTTACAGGGACGGACGCTATTTTTTCGACTTTCGAAGCGATTGTTTCTGAAACTACACTCGCGAGCAAATAATACGGGTCAGTGACAAAAACCCTTATATTTTGCAAATCAATAGCGTTATGTGCAGGAAACTAACTGTGTATTAAAGAGAATTTAATATCGAATTAAATTGAACGTTCAATGTTCTACAAGAATTCTGGAAAAAGTTTTATTTTATGCCCAATCGTTTAGAAGCTGTAAGAAGAGCCCGAGGAGGCAATACGAAGTATTGATATGTTTTACTTTTTTTTTGTTTTTAGTTTTGTGTGTGAGGTACCACGGTTGCTTTTTACCTATAATTAATTGATATCGTGTTTACTATGTTAATTAAATAAACAAGTGAATATCATCTCTAACTCTTGACGTTGTTTTATTAACTATGCATTTATCTATAATATACAATTTAATTCAGGCTCCTAGCTTTATTATTTTAGGAGATATCATAGTTTTTCGTACTGACCCGAAGTATTTCGGTTCTCTTAAATTCTGGTGCAGCTGGTCCGATGTAGTAATTTGGCCCCAACAAGAAGTAGATCAATGTACCAATCCAACTGGTGTTAACGGGGTCGGTACTGTAGAAGTCTTTTATGGTAAAGACACCTACAGTACCTACACTATTATTGAATTATTGTAGCTACCAATACGACCAAATTGTCATAAATATGTGCACGAACTTATTATCATGGTGCCGGATTCTAATTACATTAACAAAACAATAACAACACAACCTATCTCAAACATAACTCCAACACACAACAACAATCAACCAATATTTAAGTTGTATTGGAGTTGCGTTGGAATATTTCTCAAGCAAATTCTGATATTTCTGATTCAGATGTTTGTGCCGTAGCTGTATTGTGTTGTAAATGCATTGGAGTTGTATCGAAGTTGGATCGTGTTTATACGTGTTTTAAAGTTAGAATACGGCCCATGGACATCACAAGGGGTCGGATTTCCGATCCTCCTGGCCAACTTATCAATGCTTATTTACCTAAAGTTAGCCTATTGTCAGAAAATGCTAAGTAACTATTGAATAAAATTTTGTTTAGTACTCCGTATCGTAGTATAAGTTCCGGGGTAAAGGGATTGTACAAAACGTCGCGTTCATACTACGCTACGCCTGTTCTTCTTGCTGTATATCTCTGACTTCTGCCTTCTTGTAACAAAGTGACGATACGTGTAGGTACATTCATCTTATGTTAGCGACATGATAGTAATTCAATAATGACCATCAAAGTCAACAAAAACTGCCTTTTATCATTTTGCTTTGACAGATTGAAAACAAAAGTGAGAAAACAATCAAAAGTGAAATAAGCTCAATTTGAATTTGGTACCAAATTCGACTTTTTTTTAAATAAAACTTTTTCCAGAATTCTTGTAGAACATTGAAGGTTCAATTTAATTCGATATTAAATTCTCTTTAATACACAGTTAGTTTCCTGCACGTACCGCTATTAATTTGCAAAATATAAGGGTTTTTGTCACTGACCCGTATTATTTGCTCGCGAGTGTAGTTATAGGTATATTTCTGCAGCGCCCTCAAAACGTAGGTATATTTATAATGTAAGCAGTGTATTTTACTTAACCAACATATTGTTTCAGGCTATTTTAGTATTCGTCCTTTCGGATTGGACGCCGCCAGCCTATGGAGACTACGACTTTCCGTTTTTCGCTGACTTCCTCGGCTGGATGATTGGTCTATCCACGCTTATGTTCTTCCCAGTTGGAGTAGCCTGGGCTTATTATAAAGGATATGTAAGTAAATGTTAATGTACACAATAAGTTAAACGTTCATCGACTACTTCTTATTTTGGTTCGTTCGTCATTGACTACTTCTTAGTACCCACGGGGGGGGGGGGGGGTAACGTGAACGATCGCAATGCACAACGTGATAAGAAATTAAACTGCAAAGGGTTCTTGTCAATCCCAAATTTAAAAAAAATATTTGATATCACCTATGTCACCTAAACTCGGTCAACTGTCAAAATAGTGAATGAGCCAGATACATTACATAAAAGCAAGGAGTACAACCCATTCATAAAAAGAAAACAAAAAGATTAAACCCCTGTCCAAGAGATGGCTACACAATCATGCATACAGCGAATACTATGGAAAATTCGAGTACAACATGATGTGTATGAGGCAGTGATTTTTTCTAGTTTTTCCTTTATTTCTAAACATTGTGATATCGTTAGCAGACGTTCTGCTTAATACAAAATTAATAAGAGTACAACATGTTATGTAAACAGAAACGGCCCATCAGGAAAACCAAAAATGCGCAATAACAGTTTGATCAAACTGGGTACAAGGACCATAACCCAAACAAAAAAAAACCAAAAACAATAAAGAAAGCCTACATCACTAAGATAAAAACGGCAAAAAAATTTAAAATTACTTCCTACTGGGAGATACTCTGGGGTGTAGCTTAGTTAGTTACAACGGCTTAACTAGTGTTTCAAAAGGTCGCATTTTGTAACTCGCCTGTAATTATGAATTATTCAAATTTAGTTAAATAAATTATGACTTAAAAAATCTACCAAAAATATTTTTAATTTTCAGCGTGGAGGAGATCTATTCAGCCCCACCGTTGATTGGAAGGCAGCTGACAAAACCATAGCCTCAGACTCTACGGACACCCTCCGCGAAAATGGCGCTGACAATGCAGCCTTCAGTCCCTAGGCTTCTGGACTTGACATAATATTCAGCCATCGACTAACTTTACTTAAGTACATATGTTTACTTTTAAGACTTTTAATAAGTAGTTGCTAAAGATCTTGTACAAGCTATGAAGTTCTGGATAGATTAGGTTAGGTTTTAGGTGCTGACATGTAAATATCAAGTTTTAAAAAGTAATATTATTTCTGTCTGTAGTAGTGCCTTCATATCTAAAATCGTGATCAATCATCCGTCATCTTTCTGGATAGTATTTACAACTGACTTAGTTTCAACAACTTCTGTTCGTCGCCATTTGTAGTGTCATACATAAAGTTTGTTTTTCTCATTCTTGACTCGGTCGACCGCGTGTTAACGCGATTTGCACCATTATTACTTTCTCATAGGTTACAAAGATCTCTAGGACAGCAGTTATAATTAAAATGTTATTCTGTCGTATTAAATATTATTTTTTGCATGTGTAAGAGCAAATTTTTAATATTTATTCTATACTTTAATTGGTAAGTTTCGACACAAATTGGTTATTAAACAGATCCCAGCATGAGTTCATGCTTATTATTTTGGATAGGTTTCCTTAATTTCTCCATTAAACGATTTTCAATCCAACGATTCTATATTTCTGCGCCCTCGTTAAAGATCCAAACTTTTCATACCTTTCGCGAAAAAAACTTTTTTGCTGCTGCGTACCGGCATGGATAACTTGACGCAGTCAAAGAGGTCTTTTGACACCAATTTTTCAAATGCCTACCTGTAACTTTGCATTCAGGTATGAATATGGATAAAACTCCCTAAATTATAGTAAAACCATTGATTTATTATGTATTCTACTAGATGTGACATCTAGAACAAATTTTGTGCGCCATGTTTGGCGGTTGACAGCTATGACAGAATCAAAGAGTAGTTATAGACTTTTAGTGATTTTCACTACAACTTTTGGGACAAAAAAAATCTTAGGGATGTCATCTCCTGTTACTCAATGAGTAAAACGTGAATTCCATACATTTACGCAAATAAGGATAAGAGAAATATACAGGATGTTTTTTCAATAACTTGTCATATTATGAGAGGTGATTAGGTAAGCCACACTGAACATATTTTTCTATGGGTCCAACCCCGAAATCACAAAAAAAAATTTGACCTCGCCATAGAAAATGTCGTTTTTGTGATTTCGGAGTTGGTCCCATAGTAAACGTTGTTAAGTATGGCCTACCAAATTACCTCGCCCAATAAGGCCACTTCTTGAAAAAACACCTTGTTTTTAAAAAATAGTGTGTGATTTATTAATTATAAATATAATATACCTGCACTTTTCAATTAGTAGTACTATATTATTTTACGAAATGTTCTATTCTAATGATACTCAAGAGCTCTTCCTAACATACGGAAATCTTAAAAAAATCTATCTAAGTTCTTTACTTTAAAATGGTGGTCAAAAATTAAGAACCTCTTAAATAAGCAAAACGGGTGTTATCGCAAGAAGATTAATCAAACTACTTCTAAACTTGTACACGAATGTTCGGAATTCCATTTCACGCACGGCTCACACTTCTCACTCGAGATTAGGGGAGTCTGACGGTGCCAATTGTCATCGGAAGCGACGCACGTGCCTGTCCCACAGTGAACTCTTTGTGAACAGTGAACTGTTCAACAGTGAAACAGGATTACAAGTTCACAAAGCTTCGTTACGGGCGCCAACATACAGGTACGTTAGCTGTATGCTGTATGCTGCATGCTAGCATGATGGCGGCTTAACCTGATTAAATATTGCTAAGGTAAACACAACTGAACATCGGACGAGGAGCCGATCAACTGTCAAGTATATTTGTATTAATTTTAATACAAATCAAAATCAGGTGTAACTATGCCGAATTATGGGTTAGACGTTCTTCGAATTTTTTTTGGTAATAAAGAAAAGCAGGGCATTAGAATTAAGAAATAAATCGTCACTCTCAGTTCACAGCCACATATAAGCAAGTTAATTAAATTGTGTTATTAATTTAAACCAGCCTCAAAACTTCAAAAGGAAGAAGGTTCTTTTAGCATTTGAATTCATTAGTTTTTTACTTGTTGCTTCAAATAAATGGTGTGATAGAACGAAATAATCAAGGAAGAAAACTAAACGTGCACTGTAGAAGTAATCGTTTTGTTACCGTGCCTTGCCTACTGTTCCTAAAGCCGTTGCATTGTAGTCCAGGGTCGCGGACCGTGGATTGCCTTTGTTTTACAACTAGGAAACTCGAATCACGGCAAATTTCCGTCCACACTCAGTGCGGAATGTCTGGACTTGAAAACTTAATGGAAGACGTAAAGCGACGGAAGTAGATACCGTCATTTTTATTTGCAGTGCCTGGTTGAATTATCCAATGAAGGTGAAAACACATGATGTAAAAAATCCATTTGCAAAAGTGTTGGTGTCTATACCTAATCATGCTAGCCTAATATGGTTGGGTTTTTATCGTTTGTCACCATAGATATCACGTTCTAACAAGTATTTAAGTGCCAAAGTGACACATGACGCGATATCCATTGTGGACAATGTAAATGGGTCGCTTTATAAAAAAACTGACATACAATGTGGCTCGTTTTCATTGATCCTGATTGTGATGAAAACCAATCAAAATCATTCATCATTTGATAATTACAAGTCGCTCTTCGGTGAGGGAAAACATCGTAAGGAAACCGTACCCAATCCCAATAAGGCCTAGCTTCCCCTCTGGGTAGGAAGGTCAGATCGCAGTTGCTTTCATAAAAACCACTTCATAAGCATTTCCCACATTTATTAGAAAACAAAAAAATTCAAGCCGTGGACCGGCTCTGGGTGGAGACGGTTTTCTTATTAAACAACTTTTCACTTTACTGTTTAAGTAACATAGCCTAGTCAAGTCCATTTTGTTATGACATTGAAATGTTCACTCTTCTAAATACTACAGGTAAGAAATTAGGGTACTGTACTAGTAAAAAGAAGTTATTTTATCATCAACAGTCCAATCACAAAGCGTTATGCTACTCGTATTGATATTCAAGTAAAACAACACACGATAATCCGCACACAAAGGAATGCCCAGAACTCCTATTTAAATTGCACAAGATAAGGTTCGCCAGAATATCTACGAAGGCATTATTCAGCGGAGGTTGCACCGGGTCGAGACTTTAATTTTTAATCTTCAGTTAGCGATGCAGTTTTGGGCGTGATTCCAAGGATTTAAGTTCTGCAAGTTAAGCAAACGGTTTCCATTCAGAATTTCCGCACCACGTTTCAGATTTTTCGATCCTATTCTCGCTTATCGGTATAAGAGAAGAGAGAATGCGACGAAAGATTTTGAAATCGAATTATTAAAACCGTCAAGTTCGGAATTGAAGATGTTAAGTTTTGACAGCGGCTTGAGTACGTAAATCAGGAAATATAACCACGCTATTCAGGGACTCACATCAAAAAATGCTCGGACTACACATATTATATAACTAGCTGTGCCCGCGGCTCCGCCCGCGTGGAATTCGGTCTGTGTCAGTAAGCGGCTAATTCACCCCTAATTTTTCTCCCGCTACCTTGGAGACGGAACTTGAAGTAAAGTTGACAGATGGATACGCCAGAGGACAGTAGTCCTAGTAAAATATTTTAAAATTACCACTAAATGTAACTACACTCAAAAATGAATACTGTTTTTTATCATATAATTTTTTTTGGCATGGTTTAAACGACATAGAGTAGTAGGTGTGTATCGGACGATACAGGACCACTTTTGTATTTATACGTTCATGTCCACGGCAAATGTCATCCAAATCGATCCTCCCGTCAAATCAGTCTAAGCATGAAAGGTAAGAACAGGCGCGGTTGAATTTGGGGAAAAGGGGGGGGGGGGGGGTCACAAATGCAGAGATGATTTTTGGATGATGATTCCCTATACAAATTTCCAACTCCCTTTTCACCCCTTTAGGGTTGATTTTCGGGTTGAAAACTACCCTTTGTCCTTTCTCGAGACCCACTGTCTCTATACCAAATTTCATCTTTATCAGTTCAGCGGTAAAAAAATCCTCATACCAACTTCCAACCCCCTTTTCACCCCCACAAGGGTTTATTTTCGGGATGAAAACTATTCTGTCGTTTCTCGGGACTCAAATTATCTCCATACTAATTTCTATTAAAAATTCTCCATACAAACTTTCAACCCCCATTTCACCCCCTCCAGGGTTAATTTTCGGGATGAAAACTACTCTTTGTCCTTTCCTAAGACTCAAACTATCTCTATACCAATTTTCATCTAAATCAGTTCAGCGGTAAAAAAATCCTCATACCAACTTCCAACCCCCTTTTCACCCCCACAAGGGTTTGAAAACTATCCTATGACGTTTCTCGAGACTCAAATTATCTCCATAAAATTAAAAATTTTTGAAAATTTTGAAAATTTTGACGTTTCGAACACTTTACAGCGTTCGTGGTCAACGGGTCGACTGAGGAAAAATATACAATTACCTCCACCCCACCCACACAGTTATTCATTTGGTTAAGGAGCAAGCTAGACATAGGACTGTGAGACCATAATGGTGGACGGTGTGGACACTATTGTTATTTCATTTGTAAGCATTTTAGTTGACATTATTAATATGTATTTATTTTCATAAAGGCCCCTACGGCGTTTGCAATTATTTAATTTGTAGATTTTTTGTAATTATTTATTTGACCGTATTAACATTCTTTATATTTTTTGTAACTTAAAATTATTTGGCATTGAAAATTAGGTATTTGACATTATTAGCATTTGTTTTTTATAAAGGCCCCTCTGGCATGTGCAATCACAAAATTTGTTTAATATTTAATATGAGGGTAGGTTTGCATATTGTGATAGTTTTTGAACGGAGGTAATTGTATATTTTTCCCCAGTCGACCCGTTGACCACGAACGCTGTAAAGTGTTCGAAACATCGGGATGTAATTTAAGCTCAGTACACGCGATATAATCCGTTTTTGGTTGTTTCATTTCATGAATAACTATCGCGGCAACCGAAGGCAATATCATTTTTGAAATTTTTGAAATTTAAAAATTTTGCCATTTTTGACATTTTTTACTTTTAGATTCTCGACTTTTTTCACTTATATCGCTTTGTCACTTCTCACTTTCACTTTTCACTAAACTTCACTTCACTTCACTTTATTCTATTTTATATATTTTTTATTTCATTCCACTTTACATGTTTTTCAATCGTATGGGTGTCGCGTTTTCGTGACGTGACGCTTTTTCGTGACGGTCACGTGACTTTTTTTCGCTTAGCCCCCCATCCGCGAACCGTCCGATAAGGAACTTCAACTACCACCGGTTCTAACCCTACACCTCTGGCCCAAGGAGTATTATGACCGAAAAGAAACTCGACGGGACTTATTTTTTCAAAACAGTAATACATTATTAGATCTTAAAGATACAAAATAATGCGTAGTTCTTCAAGAAGACATATCAAAACGGCTTGAGAGACAGATAATGTACCTATTGTTTAATTATAAAGAAAAATAAATCCTAATCTGACTGCTTCACAAAACGTTTGATATGTTTTCCTACCTAAACAGTGTCCTATAAATGTTAGATGATTTTGTAGTAATTTTTTGGTTTGGGCCATGCATCTTTGTCCGTCATATATAGTCCTCGAACCTGCAATAACCCTTTGACATTCATGACATTTTCAAATATTTCTTAAGAGCGGGTAAAGGTAAATTTAAAGCATCGACGGGTAACATGTTATAAATATCAACACCTTAACCAAAAAATTACAAATTATTTCAGTACCAAATTTCATCTAAATACGTACAGCGGTTATTGGTTGTTTCTTCCCCATGTAAACTTCCATCCCTTTAGCATCCGCTTAAGGGATAATTTCCGAGATAAAACTTTTTTATTTCCTTTTCCAGAGAATTAACTCCATACCAAATTTTATCTAAATCGATTCTGCGGTTAATAATTTCCTATACAAATTTCCAACTACATTTTCACCCCTTTAGGGTTGATTTTCGGAGTGAAAACTATCCTTTTCCTTTTTTTCTTGAGACCCATACTATACCAAATTTCATCTTTATCAGTTCAGAGGTAAAAAAATCCTCATACCAACTTCCAACCCCCTTTTCACATCCACAATGGTTTATTTTCGGGATGAAAATTATTTTGTCGTTTCTCAGGACTCAAATTATCTCTATACAAAATTTCATCAAAATCCGTTCAGCCGTTTTCACGTGATGCGCGATCAAATCAACAGACAAACAGACAAAAATTCAAAAAATTGTTGGAACGTGTTCTGTTATCGATTCTAAGTATCCCCAGCCAACTATTTATCGAATATATTCCATGAACAGACTTTCGACCCTCTTCAGCTTTATTATATGTATAGATAGATAGTTTTTATTGAAAGTACTTTTCAGGCTTCACTTCCATTCTTTTTTTCAAATTTTTTGGACCTACGGTTTGAAAGTAAGATAGGGGGGGGGGGGGGGCTTTTTTGAAAATGAAACTATCAAGACCCATACTATCTCTATACCAATTTTCATCTAAATCAGTTCAGCGGTAAAAAAATCCTCATACCAACTTCCAACCCACAAGATGTTTTCCACAAGGGTTTGAAAACTATCCTATGACGTTTCTCGAGACTCAAATTATCTCCATACTCATTTCTATCTAAATCGTTTCAGCCGCTAAAAATTCTCCATACAAACTTTCAACCCCATTTTCACCCCCACCAGGGTTGATTTTCGGGATTAAAACTATATATTGTCCTTTCCCGGAACTCAAACTATCTCTATACTAAATTTCATCAAAATCCGTTAAGCCGTTTTCACGTGATGCGCGGTCAAATAAACAGACAAACAGATAAACAGACAAAAATTAAAAAAATTGTTGGAACGTGTTTTGTTATCGATTCTAAGTATCCCCAGCCAACTTTTTATCGAATATATTCCATGAACAGACTTTCGACCCTCTTCAGCTTTATTATATGTATAGATAGATAGTTTTTATTGAAAGTACTTTTCAGGCTTCACTTCCATTCTTTTTTTCAAATTTTTTGGACCTACGGTTCTAAAGTAAGATGGGGGGGGGGGGGGCCTTTTCTGAAAATCAAACTATCCTTTGTCTTTTCTCGAGACCCATACTATCTCTATACCAATTTTCATCTAAATCAGTTCAGCGGTAAAAAAATCCTCATACCAACTTCCAACCCTCTCTTCACCCCCGCAAGGGTTTGAAAACTATCCTATGACGTTTCTCGAGACTCAAATTATCTCCATACTCATTTCTATCTAAATCGTTTCAGCCGCTAAAAATTCTCCATACAAACTTTCAACCCCATTTTCACCCCCACCAGGGTTGATTTTTGGGATTAAAACTATATATTATCCTTTCCCGGAACTCAAACTATCTCTATACTAAATTTCATCAAAATACGTTAAGCCGTTTTCACGTGATGCGCGGTCAAATAAACAGACAAACAGATAAACAGACAAAAATTCTAAAAATTGTTGGAACGTGTTCTGTTATCGATTCTAAGTATCCCCAGCCAACTGTTTTTCGATTGTCTTCCATGTACAGACTTTCGACCCTCTTCTGCTTTATCATATGTTTAGAATATATATATATATTCTAAACATATGATAAAGCAGAAGAGGGTCGAATATATATATATATATATATACACGGTGCCCGTGAGCATTGCGAGAGACTTTAACAGTGTATTCATGATCATATTTAGAGAACAAAATGTCCTTTAAACTTTTCCGAAATTCGCCATAGTTTCAGAGTAAATACTACTTACAAAAAATTGCATTTTGAATTGTTTCTCAGTGTAAAATGATTTTTTGATGGCGATCTCACCGGTATGGGGCATAGTCTAGACATCTCTTATTGACTGATATCAAAGACCTAAGAAACACTTTTCATGGACTAGTTTTTACGAGAAAAAATGTAGCAATTTACTTTTTCCGTTACTTTTTTCTAATGACATTTACTTTTTATGTAGAACAGCATTCCGAAAAACCGAAAAAAAAATTTTTTTTGGCGTTTTACAACAAAAGTCATATAATGTTTTTTCATTCTTTTGACCTCAGAAATGCGTGGTTAAAATCTCTCGCAATGCTCATGGGCACCGTGTATATATAATGAGAAATCAACATACTAATAGTTTAAAAGCGAAAGTAAATCTGTCTATCTGTTTGTGTGTTACATCTTCATGCTTATACCGCTGAACCTATTTTAATATGGAAATAGTTTGAGTCCCAGGAAAGGACATAGGATCGTTTTCATCCCGAAAATTAACCCCTAAGGGGGCGAAATCAGGGTGGATTACTAATTCCACGCAGACAAAGTCCTACCTACCACAAATACCCACTTATAAAATACTTAAATATTTTTTCACGTAACAGCTATAATCACTGCTTATTCGGAGAAAAAAGAAAAAATTGACATCGCTGGCATTACGACGCTTATTCATTTTAACAATCTCATAATTCCATTGCATTTTCAGTCCCTATAGGTATTACAACAGGATCGCTAATCTAGGAAATGGAAAATAGCTATAAAACTGGTAGGTATTTTGGTACACAGAGTGAAATCGGGATTGTGTAGCAAGCGATCAAGGCATGATACAAATTCGAAAGATAAACCTACTTAATGATGTTATAAAAAATTAAATAAAAATGGCCTTTATTATTGAAGTTATTACACTTTAGGTATATTTTTCAGGTCTTCCATCGACAACTTCAACTCGTCCTTTGACGTGAGCCTCCTCCAAAGCCTTCCATTTAATTCTGTCCCTTGCCGTCTTCATCCAGGCACCTCCTACAATCCTGTTAAGGTCATTGGACCATCTGTATTTTTGTGGGCCCCTTTTTCTAGTGTTGTATCTTGGGCACCACTCTAGAACGTCTCTTGTCTATTTCTCCAAATTGTCCCTCATCATGTGACCAGCCCAGCGCCATTTTAGTTGTTTTGTTATTGTAGTTAGTGTTTTGGTTCTTGATTTTGACTTAATTATGGACAACTTGACTCTGTCTCTAAGTTTTATATTAAGAATACTTCTTTCCATCACCCTACTCAATGTGACGTATTATCGTTTTCCATGCAGCGTTTATCAAAACTAATAGGGTGACCATAATTACTCAGTTTAAAATTAATTCTACTTGAAAAATAAAAACAATTAAATTCATTCTGTTTTGATCAAACACTACCAACGGATGGTCAGTTACAGGGTCAGAAAAAGTGGTTCAGGATCTTGACCCAGATTTCATCCTCAATATGTTTTTAACCGAGTTCAAGATTTCAAAAGAAGAGGTTCTCAATTCGGCGTTTTTTTTGTATTTGTTACTCCATAACTGCGTCATGTTTGAACCGATTTTAAAAATTCTTTTCTTGATTGTAAGTATATATGTACAGATTGGTCCCGTTTTTGTCAAAACGCAGTTCTGATTATGGGATCCATGTGGAATCGAGGGATCTCCTCAAATCTTAAAGGCAATATATATATATAGTGATTTTTATATTATTATCAATAAATCCATAATTTTCTTTCAAAACAGTGACATTTGATGAAGTAGAACTGCTGATGATGTCAAGAACGGAACTCTTCAACGACGCATAGTTCACGTTTGGCGATTTGTCATTTTCGCTGTGTTTGCTAAGCAAGTTTGATTGTCAGGAGAAATTTTCGTCAAGCTCAAGTTCTGATGATGGGATCCATGAGTAGGTAATCGAGGGAACTTCTCAAATCTTAAAGGCAGTAACAGTAGTAACAAATCAAGCATTTTCATTCAAAAGAGTGACATTTGATGAAGTGGAACTGCTGATGATGATCAGAAACGAACTCTTCAACGACGCATAGTTCACGTTTGGCGATTTGTCCTCTTCTCTGTGTTTGTCAAGCAAGTTATTTCATAATGGCGTCTAAAAGCGCACCATCATATAATCCTTCACCGGCTTCCCACATTGAGTCTTCAATTTTTTCTTACAAATTATATTCATTAAAAGTTACTTATTACTATATTAGTATTTAATACATAACTGCAGTTGTGATTACTGCAAGTGTGACGTGTATAAAGAGAATAAGCAAATGAACTTTTATATTGTTATATTATAACAATTGAATTTTGCGAAGACTTCAATGCATTAATTGATTAATTGTAGTTTACGCTGCTTCGGAGTTACGACATTTAGCCACTTGCTCCAGGGGCTCTCGCAAGCTTGGTCTAATATATTATTAAAATTAAGTATTTTGTTATAGCAGTACTTACTTATATGTGTTAATTATGTAAATTTCAACTGTCCATCACGGTTCAAAAGATAAAAAAATAAGATATAAAAGATATTTATTCTTCAATTTAGGCACAATACAATGCACTTATGAACGTCAGAGAAAAAAAACTACCATCGGTTCTAACCCTACACCTCTGACCCGAGAAGTATTATGACCGGCAAGAAACTCGACGGGGCTTATTTTTTCAAAACAGTAATATATAAGATCTTAAAGATACACAATAATGCGTAGTTCTATAAGAAGACATATCAAAACAGCTTAAGAGACAGACAATGTACCTATTGTTTAATTAAAATTAAATAAAATGAAATAATAATAATAAAACCCAAAATATTCAGAGCAATGACGGGTAGTTTCAGTGACCGCTAAGCAACCGGATGGCTAGCGTTATTTAAGCTCCTGAAGTGATGAGAAACCGCCCTGTGCAACCTGAAATGACCCAACTTTGACTGGAGCGAAAATAGAGGGGGGGGTGCCAAATTTTTTTTTATCGCGAGGCAACCGATTGAAATAGCGGTTGCCTGAAAGAATGTACACTGGTTATATAACAAAATTTTAATCCCATCCCTCCTGGTTGGACTGGTTCCCTGTACGAGAGCGAAGAAAAAAAAAAAAAATTGTCAGACAACCGCTTGAAAATTTGCATGTTTGTTCTTCATAACATACAGACACCGGAAGCAAATTGCCATCCGCCCAGGCCGGGTAGTTATCGAATCATCAGAGTTGGAAGCCAGACGCAAGGTGATTTTTTTTATCGGTGGAGAGGAACTTAGGAAAAACACAATTACAATGATCGAAATCGGATTGCATTCGTTTTTTGAATTTTGTATGTATGATGTTTGTATGATGTGGAAAACGATATCGCTAAATGCTATCCCTCTCCTATGAAATCACATCCCACTGTGGCCACCCCTACAAACGAGAAATTCGTGAAATTAAAATACGCGCAGTAATAGATATTTGTACAACAAGAGAAGAAAGTTCATATTTACTTCGAGTGCTAATTTAGAGTCCTGAGCAAGCGAAAGATTCTAATTTAGAATCTTGAGCGTAGAGAAGGACTCAAAAGCACAAGATGTAAATAACTTTATTCTCATGTTGAACACACTATTTTTCACCTCAGCAGCAAGAAGACATGGAAAAATACAACCTGGGTGATGCTTAATCCTTCTTTGTCACTTTATTCACTCGTATTTATTATAATATTCTTACAATTGAGTTCAAAAACCTCAGTAATAATTTAATAACACAAAAAATAATCAAAATAAACTAAATATTTTTAAAATATCTATACCGCCATTTTGACTTTTGTCAACTTTTTTTTATCTGCGTTCGGTAACTACTGTTTGATCACAATACGAGAGATTGTTGTAAGTAATAATATTTTTCACATGGTAATCTTGTAATTTTTTCGTTTATACTTATTTGATTTTGAAATAAAGAACGTAAATTATTTCAAGTGGTGTATGGTTAAACATTTAAAAATTAAAATTTGTATAAATTATATTTACAAATTAGTACTTGTGCGCGTTTCAGAACGTTACGTTCCGACTCTGTTTCAGGGGTCTGCTATCGGAAGTTCGGAATACGAATTAAAATTAAATAAAATTAGATTGAATGACATTCAATCTAATCAATTGAAATATTTCTGTCTCTCTCTATGTACTAACGAGGTGACAAAGAGAACGCGAATAGACTCCCGAGTATTTCGAATTTGTATTAGACCTCGCGCGCGAAATTGGCATTGTAATATTTGTAATTCCAAGGTCACTTCAAGGTCATTTTGTCTCACGCTCGCAGCAAAATTGAGTTTTGCTCACTCTTTTTAGGTATCAAAGAACCCTCCTTCCTGCTGCTGAGGTGAAAAATGTTTTGCAATCAACTGCCATCATAAAACAAATGCCATCCGATTTCAATGATTGTAAGTGCGTTTTTCCTAAGTTCTCCTCCACCGATAGAAAAATTCACCTTGCGTCCGGCTTCCAACTCTGATGGTTCGATAACTGTCCGGCCTGGGTGGATGGCAATTTGTTTCCGGTGTCTGTATGTGATGATGAAGAACAAGCATGCTAATTTTTAAGCGGTTGCCTGAAAAAAAATTTTTTTTTGTTCGCGCTCGTACAGGGAACCAGTCCAACCAGGAGGGATGGTATGAACATTTTGTTATATAACCAGCGTACATTCTTTCAGGCAAACGCTGTTTCAATCGGTTGCCTCGCGATAAAAAAAAAATGTTTTGCACCCCCCCCTCTATTTTCGGTCCACTCCAAGTTGGGTCATTTCGGGTTGCACAGGCCGGTTCCTCATCACTTCAGGAGCTTAAATACCGCAAGCCATCCGGTTGCCTCGCGGTCACTGAAACTACGCGTCATTGCTTTAACTAAAACTAATTGCTTCACAAAACGTTTGAGGACACAGATAGGAAACTATCTGAACTGTGTCCTCTAAATGTTAGATGATTTTTTAGTAGTTTCTGGTTTGGCCCATGCATCTTTGTCCGTCATATAGTCCTCAACCCAGTAATAACCCTTTGACATTTTGTTTTTAATATTTCTTAAGGACGGAGAATGATAAATTTAAAGCATCGACGGGTAACTTGTTATAAATGTGAATACCTTGACCAAAAAATGACTACTTCTTTACTTACTTTGCGGATACGACTACTTCTGATAGCAAGCTTGTTTTTATTTCTAGTGTTATAGCTGTGGATGTCAGATTTTTTTAAATGTATGTTCATGACATGAGATACACCCTGACGACAGATGGACAGACGGACAGCGGAGTCTTAGTAATAGGTATTTTGGGTACGGAACCCTAAAAAAACACCACAAAATAACTGGTCTCAACATTAACATAGAAGCGGAACAAAATCAGCTGTCCTGTTACGCTGTCTAGTCAAACGGGGCGGAGATAAATGGCCGTCATGTTGTTACTCATTCCAGGGGCGAGTGATAAGCAAAATAAATGAGATATCTCCGTCCGTGCCGTCGATACTGCTGACAATGAATTTCGACTACATCTGGGGGCGTAGTCTCCCGTTGTCCGATGATAAAAAGCTGCATCGTTCTGGAAATATGAAGGTTTGTTAAAACGGGAGTTAAGTGGAACATAAATATGACATATATTGATTGTACCTAACGACCTACTAAGAAACAGCATTTGGGTAGAAACTATTGCCCAAGGAGGAATATTGAGCACACGTTTACAATCGATTTGAATAATGTTGTAGAACACAAAGATTGAAGAAATATTTCTGAACATAAAGCGCTTATATCCCAAAGAACATAAACCCTGTCACATATTTAAAGTAATCTGTGAATATTAGTATTATTTTCAAAGCCCAATTAGGTACTTAAACCATCTATACCCTCAAGATTTACACTGATTTTCAAATATAATATTATGTCAGAACATATCTCAGGATATCACGAGGTAGAAGCTAATATAATGAAGGAAGAATATATTTATATTCATAAGTCCGGGTTTTTTTGAAGACAACAGACTTTAACCAGACTCAGATTTTTTTGTAAAAAAGATGGGTTGTTAAAAGTAAGCAGAGTTGCATCTTGACGTTATCTCCTGACTTTATGAGATAAACGTCAGTTTATTTATATAAGTACCTACTGCTTTGAAATAAAAACAGTGGCACCGTCTTGTTTCTTCATTTTATTTTTCATCGTTCTACATCTCTTGTTACACAGTGTTGTAATAAAAAATATGTAAAAAATAAGAAGACTATTTTCTTGGTCACAATAACTGTGTTTATAAATGAAGAATGAGTTCGGGACGCCGAGTAATTTTAGTAGTACCTGTGTTAGTAGACTTTGCTCTTCCAGCAGCAATTTAAATTCGTACTATTTATATTTACTTATCGTACACATACAATCAATAGAAAACAATACTCAGAATAATAATGAATCTAAAGTAATAAATATGATAACGATGAGAATGATCACTTTATCCAAACTTCAATGTAAAGTAACAATACCTACATTAAACTGTGCTTGCTTGTCATGTTTGTTACTAAACAGTTAAGCCGAACTGTAAAGCATTTGTACCGAGACAGTAACAAGATCGATTTGCAGCGCAAATAAGTTCGCTACAGGAAGGCAGTCCAGACGTCAAGTCTCGAATTTGCATTCCAAATTCTGCAATTGACGTGGAATTCTGCAATGGACTTTCGGGAAATTATTCCACCGTGTCGTAATGTTCAAAAAGTTGATCCCATAGAACCAATCACAATGTTACAACCTGATAGGTCATACCAGTATTTAAGTTAGCGCAGGACGGTAAACGTACATAAATTACGTTGAACTATAAACGTAAAAAAATAGCTATTGCGATTAGGTACCATCACAAGATGGTTTGTTGAAACAAGCCTTAAGGCCTGTTTACACATTGATTAGTGTTAAGTGCGAGTTCTACATTTGTTACTTAACACAAGTAGCGAATGTATGAACTCGCACTAAACACTAATCAATGTGTAAATGGGGCCTTAGGTGCGTAATTTACTTAGTTTAAAAAATATATTATTCTTTAAAATATACTTACTTACTCTACTTAAGAACGATGAAAACTAGTCATTTTATATAGTATTTAACATACAACGTAACCCGTTTTTATAATAATATATCCCCTTATTCATAAACGTCTAGTAAAGTTACGAGGCCTCTGATAATCGTTTGTTCCTTTCCGTCCAACCTATATGAGGGAAAGGGACAAACGATTATCAGCGATCTCTTAACTTTAGTGGCCGTTTATGAATAAGGGGGATAGCGTATAGCGACTTTACATTTGCATAAAGAGTACGGACAAAGTTTCTTAAGGTTTTCTTTTGGAATCTTCTTCATGCAACACCCTTAAGTAGTATAGATTCACCGTTTCTACCACATGGATTTTCCACCACCAAAACAATGGTTTTTCGGGATTATGGTGGTTTTTCGGGGCTATGAAACCTAAAAAAAAAAAAAAAAGGTTTGGTATGTTTTAGTACGTTTAGCCCCCCATTTAGATCGATCGCACTAGGTCTCAACAGTGCCCGGAGCCTCCTTCAGCACTTAGGCACTCCGCTAATTAAACAATACACGCTCTTCGACACCACAATAGAATCCTTGCTCACCTTTTTCTATTGTCTCTATTGTAAGCTCGACTCGACGACATCCCATTGTTACCGAGCTCGGTAGAGGCATACTCCTACGTTGTAGTTTGTTCTTTACGTATTTGCAATAGGTTTTATAATTGCTTAATTGGTTACTCCTTATGAAAGACTAGGTATACTACCTAAAGTTTCCATAGTTTAGGTATAGTTTTGGTGGTGGGAAATCAATGGGGTAGAAACGGTCATATAACTTAACGAGATTTTTAATGATCTAACAAGCCCCGCGAACTGACACAATTACATTACCCTTTATTAGTCTGGACTGAAGTTAAGTAGGTATCAAATTTATACCTAAAGTAATTAATTCACATTTCGCGAATATATATGCAAATTTCAACGTATCTATATGTGTTACAGCACAATATGAAACTTCTGGTATATGTTTCAACCCCATCAATTTTAGTTATTTAGTATCTATTCGTTTTCAGTTTTTGCCTAAAATTTATTATAACGAGATTTTTAATGATCTAACAAGCCCCGCGAACTGACTCAATTACATTACCCTTTATTAGTCTGGACTGGAGTAGGTATCAAATTTATACCTAAAGTAATTAATTCACATTTCGCGAATATAGTATATGCAAATTTCAACGTATCTATATGTGTTACAGCACAATATGAAACTTCTGGTATATGTTTCAACCCCATCAATTTTAGTTATTTAGTATCAGTTTTTGCCTAAAATTTATTATTTTATGCAAATCCAATTTTTGAAATATTATTTTATTGATTCTAGATTTGTGTTTATATATTTGTGTTGTCTTAATTTTTTTTTTGGGTAAATTATTTTATGCAAATCCAATTTTTGAAATATTATTTTATTCATTCTAGATTATTTCCAGTCTAGATATTTGTGTTGTCTTAATTTTTTTTTTATGGTAAATTATTTTATGCAAATCCAATTTTTGAAATATTATTTTATTGATTTCAGATTATTTCTAGTCTAGATATTTGTGTTGTCATTTTTTTTTTTTTGAACTCGTAAATAACTTTGGTATATGTGACAACCGACTGCTATTTATTGGTGAACAATAAACATGACTGTGTTTTGAACAAGTTTCAACCTGTAAGTATGCTGTACCTTTCCGTAAAGGAAGTTCCCATTATTTATTATAATATATAGATCTTTTGTTAATGTAGGATTCGGTGTGTGATTTATTGCATTCCTGTTTATACCAGTTAGGTGGGGCGGTGCGATATTTAAAGACTCCTTTGGTGCTCTAATTTAAAGTCACAATTTCTATTATTAGATTTTTCTTTATGCTGTCGGCTTGAGAACTTTACCTTTTTTGCTAGATGTCCTTTGAAGAAGGTAATAATTTACTTTTTATTCGTTTCTGAGAAATATATAAATTAATCATCGGGTTTGAAGTCACACGCGATTTTAATAGAAAGTAAATGCACAAAAGATCTGTCGTTTAAATTCTTTAGAATTATTTTGATAATTTAATCTTTTGTTAGAAAACATTCCGCTGCAAACAAAAATTTACCTGTCCCGAAATCCTGTTTAAACTCGTCGCTACCTACCTAGGTGGTCCTCTGTCCCCACCAGCCGTGACCTTTTTTTCAACACAAATTCATATAAAAAGGCTGAGGCTGTGGGTAACTTTATATAGTACCTTCGGATCTCCAGTTCAGTTAAGAGCTCTCAGTTTCTACGCTTTGAAGTTTTAACGAAGACTATTCATAATGGATGAAAGTATTTAAATAGTATTACTCTATAATTATTGCATTAAAAAAATTATATGTTGTGTGTATGTTTTAAGTCTTTAATATTAATTATGAATTTTGTTTCAGTTTTCCGACAACACTTTCAAAAACTTTTACGTTGATGAAAATGAAGACGAAGCAAGTGATGAAGAGGGGACGCTGGCTTTCAAAGTGAAGCAAGCTATTGCGAAGAAGCGTCAATCAAATAATATTGATGGCTTTTTTGAAAGGCCTAAGAAGAAGACAAAAGTGTATAAGAAATCTTCAACGGTCTCCAAAAAAGAAGAAGACGGTGTTTCATATCTCACTTCGGGTCAGGACGATGGGGCATATGCATCACACCTCATAAAGATCGAAGTATACGACATGAATAAAATACGAAACGTTGGACCTCTGGACCACTGGAAACACTGTGACTATCGTGTTAAATATTATTCTAACGAAGGTGACTCGGGTACTGAGGTAACGAGGGTTATATTTAATATAACGAAAGAACTATCATCTAAAACCAAATGTGTAAAATATTTTATAGAGACTGATAAGGGTGATAAAAAATAGTTTTAATCAGTGCTTTATTTATAACTAGAATAAGTTCCTTTATTTTTTCACTTATAAAAAATGTTTACTTTCTTTCTTGTTTTATTGTATATTAATGTTATTACTCATTTATTGAACATGTTTAATATTAGATGTAGTTTTAACTGCTTATTTTGTGTTTCTTTCTCCATCACTGCATTTGTCTTAGGTAGTAGGAATATTTTGTAATTATAGTTGTAAGAAATAAAATAAAACCCAATTTATTTTCATAACACATTGTTTTAATTGACAAAAACTGATTTAAACATATTCCTTAAAACTAAATCATTACACAAAGAATTATCAGAAAACAGACGTAAAAACTCAGACATTTTTTTCCCTTGAAGCTTAAAATAAAGATAAACTAAACAGTATTCTCCACAAACTGAAGTAAAATAATTCTGAAATGATTGATGGTTATAAAACCACCTCTTAGAGTTTCTATTTAAAAATAACCTGTGATAACCAGTAGGCTTTCGACCAAAAGAGTCAAAGTATTCACCATATCCATTCACATCAATGTGCATTGCAATCCAATGAGAACCGGGCTTTGAATCTGGATCCAGATTGCTTTTAATAAAAGTAGGTAGATTAACCCAAACAGGAATCCGGTTTGCAGCAAAAACATTTGACTTAAACGTCGGGTTTATTTTATTCATACAAAATTGTATTTCATTCGAATCCATAATAATAATTAATCTAAAAAAGTAAACACTGGTGGTTTTACAGACAATGTTCAAGTGGTAATGATAAAATTGAGTGAATGCATTGTATTTATTTAATTACTAACTATTATAATCTACAGTGATATCACGATTTTTATTTATTTCAATTATGTTATCAAATTCAGCATACACAATACAGTTGATAGTAGTACTTAAAGCTGAATCAAAACGAACTTCGATTCGAACACTTCCGTGTCTTACAAGATTCCAGTGTGAAGTTGAACTTGCAGATAAATCAGGAGTCAAATCGAAACATAATAAAGAATAACCACCCACATAGTTTGATCTGCTTATAGCATTACCTTCGTTATGGAAATGAATACCAGATCCAGAAAACAAAGTATGATATGCAGTTGCTATTAAACCCGGAGAGTTAAATGAGGGTTGCAAAGTTTTAGAAGGAATTTCATGACCATCTACGTACAAACTAAATGAATTCATATGAAAATGTTGAAAATTGAAGGGATTTATAGCTAAATTACCATTAAACCCAGAGTTTGAAACGAATCCAATAATACATCTTTTAGGGACTTGCCCGAGAAATATATTATCCAACGTTTTACCTTGTATACCTGCGGGTAATGTCAGAACCTTAACTTCTGCCCTTGTTATCGGATATTTCGCAGTTGTTGATGCTAATACTTTTTGATGAGCTAACAATACACTAGGATTTATTCTTGCTCTTCTGATAATGAGACTGGCATCTGTTATTTGTACTTTAAATTTACCATCCTTATGACAAATTAAATTATTTAAATGTTTCTTTCGAACGGACTAATTTAACTCTCATTTCTACACCATTAATTAGAAATTTCTCCTGGTTAAACATATCACCATGTAAATGACCAATCATTTCAACTTCCTTGCTTTCCTTAACAAAGTCCATTCTTTCGTGAAACCCTTTATTAGTCGAGTCAACGGCGCCCATATAGTTGGGTGTATCTTCACAATCCACAAGTCAGATGAGATTTTTTGGCTGCTGAACCATAATTAAGCAGATTTTCCATGTAGGCTCGGTAAGCATAAGTGTTGTTTGGAGGTGATATAAGCTTCTGATTTAAATAAATGTCTAGTTGGCTAAACAGGGAATGTAACCAATTGTTTACCGGTGCAACATTTGCATCAGGTTTTATTTTTGTACCATCTTGATTCAATATTTTGGCATTTATATGCAACAAAGTGTGTGATAGATCAATGTAGTCATCACCTGACCCAGGAACTTGAAACTCAATAGGACCATCGTCACTTAGAGATGAAATTGGTTTATAATGAATCCACTGACCACTTTCAATGCTTGTTTGAGTTGATGGTAAAGCAAATAAGTCTAACTCAGATTTGGCACACTCACAAGAATGACTATGTAAGAATGACATTTTTTAGTTTGGAAATATATCTTCAATATTGTTTTTCCTATATTTTTTACCTCCTCTTCGGTGCGATGCTTTTAAGTTAATGAATGGTCCACGTCTTTTTGTGGAAGTTTTATACCCAGACCCCGACATCAAAGAATCAATTTTTTCACCTGCTTTTCTTTTTAAGTTGGCGCTTGCTTCATTGAACCGAGATCTAATAGAACTATCCATTGGTCGTGAATTTACCATATCGGATAAAAGACCGATTCCTGCATCTAAAGTGTCTTTTCCCACTGTTTTAAGACCACTAGATAATAATGGTAGCACAGACCTAAAAAGACCACCCAAGAAACTCCCGATCCCATGTCCTCGTTGATATGATACCCCTTTATAAACTATTCCTATACCCGTACCAGCTTGGTGTGAATAGTAATGTTGATATGGGCAAGACGTAGATGATCTTTTATAATTCATTTTACCCGTTGAAAGTGTAGCTTCACGCAAGAAAATCCAAACTGGAATGATATTCTAGCTCCAGTAGTTATCCTTATATCTATTTCTATAGTATCGAATTCTCTTCGTAATACGGGTACATAGTGAGCAGGTGAGAAAATATGTGTTTTGCACCATAGATAAATTTAGTTGGGTCTAACGGTATTATTCTCAGTAATGATGTAATTACGTTCTCCTTCCACCAAATTTTAGGTCTATTCAGAACAATGTTTTGCAGTAGCGTCTGACTTTTTGTCCTGTACGATTTAGGTATAACATGTATAATATAGGATGGAGAATATCGTTTAGGTAATTGAACCTTTGATACACCAGGAGGTGTGGCATAAACATCTTCTTCCGGCACAGGTGAATTTGCGTCTCCGCTTAAGTTCTGAGTAAATGATTCCTCCTTTCGGATACTTTCCTCTTTTTTTACATTTTCCTCCTTTTTGTTAACTTTCGAAGCAACGTTGTAGTTATCGTTAGTAAGGTAGTTCACTTCATCCATCACTATTGGTAATTTAAATGGTCTTCGATCTGCCTCAGCAAAATGTAAAAATCGTTGTAGTGCTTGACAATATAATGCCCACTTTTCACGATCATTTATTTTTCTTCAAAGAATTGTTTGCATTTCTCCATCCAGACGGGATTATAAATTTTCCAACTGATTTTCACTTTTTTTAAGTCTTTCAATAAATTCAGGTTCTACTAACAACATTTTCTTTGTATTCTCCATTGTATCTAAGATGAGGAGTTTACCAATGCACTTAAAACTGCACCTAAAATTATTGGTAAAAATGCACCCCCTTTCTGAATAATAACGGTTTTTCTAAGCTTATTTTTACCTTTTGAAACCAGTTTTCGTAATGTTTCCTTATATTTTTTTAATTTAGATTTTTCTTTGTTATCTAAAGGAATTTTACCCTTTAGAACGTTATAGATACATTCACAAATGATGTTGCTCTCATCTTCATCGCACGATTTAAGCAAAGCAGTGCGATATTTTGGTTTAAGTAAATGCAGGGCTTCCAGTAAATGTTTATAGGTGCTTACTCGAGAATGCATCATTTAGAACTGACTGAAACTTGATGATCCTTGTTATATTTAAATCCTTTCTTTGGGATATACACTGTGCAATGGCCATCAAATGGAAATATTTTAGTTTTAAAACGACACATGTCATCTGTGTTTTGTTTTAGATCAATCATAAGATAGCCGTGAGCGTTTTTAGTAGCATCCTTGTAAGCTTCGTCAACGAACTTTGAGTTTTCTGGGCATACTTGACGAGACAAATAACGTATTTGTGTTTTATCTCTAGGATTCTTAAAAAACACTAAATAACTTGTATTCAAAGACATATCACGTTGACCTTTACCCTGATGAAATATATTTTGAGTAATATAAAACAGGCTTAAATTTCTGTGGTGACTACCTTTTGTAAAAATATCAACCAGTCGCCCATTTGATTCCCGCATTAAATCATCTATTATAAGTAATTTGGGCTTCAGTCCATCAAACATGGACATATCAGGAATTCCTTGACCATAAATCACATTTTCTAGATTATATAGGGGTTGCATTTCATCATAACACCAAATCACTTCATCAAACTCAACATTACATAATTCTTTCGAATGTTCAAGAAAACTTGTAACAAATTTAGTTTTTCCACAACCACTCAGACCAGCTACAATAGTGGTGAAGGGATGGTAAAAATGAATCATTATGAATTAACGTGAGGAGTGTGTTGTTATGAAAAGGAATTAATTTAAAATGACATTTTTTTTTAAAGTTTCTCCTTTTATCAAGAACATTTATTAAAAATAACACATAACAAAAAAAAAAAATTGACACAAGATAATTTTAACTTCTAAACTAAATCATACAATTTACAAAAATTATACACATTGCACAAAAAATAAATACATTTCATTGAATATTCTGTGTAAATTAAATAAATTTTAAAGTACACCATGAGGAATTTTATAATGACCCCACGCAAGAGTATCAATAGAATTTCCTAACAAATATCGTTTCGTGTCATTACGGGAAAGCGTTATTTTGGTAATTTTCTGTGTAAATAAAATGTGTTTTATTGATTTGAAACGTAACATTGTATCATATTTAATTTTTTTCTTAAATAAACATTTTTTTAAACTATCAAGATCATACGTTTCCGTTACGCATTTATTGACACCTTTAGCTTTAGCTTTAATTTCTTTATTTTGTACATCTATGGCGTACATTTTTGAACGCAAACCAATAAATTCGTTAAATATTTCCCCATTGTTTTCATCTTTGAAAACACCAAGTTGCTTTTTATTTACCAGAGGGAAACCATACACGTTGTCCTCTGGGTATTCAGAAGTATCAAAATATAAATTAAGATCTGATTTTATGTCATCATAAAAGTCCTCTGTGAATATTTACTATAAACTATCAGTATCTGTGTAAAGCAATTTCAAATTATTTTGATATTTGGTTTTCATATAGTCGTAATGAAATTGATACATTAAAGTTTTAGAAAGATCTAAAATGCAAAAACCTAGGTAAATTGGTTTGTTGTATAAAACTTTAGTTTTTTTCAATTGAGTGTTAAGTAGCTGTACTTAATCATGTGAAAAAACAGATAAACTATGAAATTCAGGTTTCGCAATTAAAGATTGAACTCCTTGAGATTTCCCACGATTTTCCCAGTGATTTAATAATTTGATGTTTACTCGTTTCATTACATTCTCCATAGTTTTACCAAACACTGAATTGTTCATGAGTTTGAAAAAATCTTTTTCGAATTCAGAAGATGAGCGGATACTAATCGAGATAAATTGTTGATTAGACAATAGTGTCCTCTATTCCCCTTTGTTATATATAACAAATTAAAATGTTTTGTTTTTTTTACATTTTGTAATGTGTAAAGGACCAACAATATCATGACTTTTATTTTGTGAATTATACTCCAAACCAAACACGTTAATACTTAAATCATTCAACTTTTCAAATTTCTGAATATCAGTAAACTTGATAGGAAAAGGAATGTCACCAAACTTCAATTTCTCCTTGTATTTGACATAACAGTTCACCATATTAGCGTGATTGTTTTTCTTAGGTGGATATAAACCCGAAAGCAATGCCCAACGGAAACATTCATGATCATTGTTTTTGATGTTTATTACTGCTCTTTTGTTTGTTATATCACGTGGTAATTCAATATATGAAGAACCACGCAATGGTTTATATTTATTAACATTAACGTCTAAGTGGTTTATGTTTACCAAACTCCATCCACTATCTTTTCTTTTGTTAATCTCTCTGTTATTTCATTTACGAGGGATATGAAAAATAAATCTTTATCACTGCTCACATTAAAAAGTTGGTTGTTTAATTGAAAATCAAATGTATTTCTTAGCTGTTTGGTATCCTGACAAAAATTTGCATTTAAAATAAAATTAACTTTTAAAGCACAATGATCTGCAACTGATCGATTTAATAAAGTGAAAATTGTATATTTATTTTTTTCTAAAAACGATTCGGGGGTTTCAAAGGGTTGGTAATCATTTTTATTACTTGATATTCTGTACGTAGCAACCCTGTTTCGGAATGCATTTTCAATTAGCTGAACGTTGATTAATTCGCTGTCTGAACTAAGAACATTGTTTTTGTGGTTATTGCTTTTCAAATGGTTTGCTAAATATCTTTTTACCACATACACATGGCACACAGAACATTCAATTTTGTCATTATTTTTTGTGCTTACGTAAATACGGCAAGCTTGTGTTGTAGAAGTTGATGCTGAATCACTGCTAGTTGAAGGTTGACTCTTCTTTTTTGATGCCTTAGACACGGGGTCCGTAGTTGCCATTTCTATTCCGCCTCCAACTTGTTGGGATCTAAAGAAATAAAATAAAATATCACAAATAATATAATTACATCATTAATTATAATATGATTACCAGAAACAAAGATTAATAATAACTACAAAATACTAACTTGTATATTTCTTACAATGCAAACAATACGCTTGCATTGGTAGGACTCCGTCTACTACATCAGTAGTTGATATATGAATATCCTGTGTTTGATTCCTATGACCCTCACATGGGGTATAATATGGTTTAATATCTTGATCTTCGAAAATTGAATCAGGTAATAAGCCATCAATAAACCACAATCGGATGTGTCTATGAAATTTCTGGATTATTAACTTTTTGCTAAAACTTGCTATCTCTCTACGTTCTAATTTAGGCTCAAGATAAAATGCCATGTTGCAAAACTGATTCACACAACACCACAGGTACAAAACACTGAAACTTCAATTTGCTATAGATAATTTTAAAACTGGGGACCCTGTGATATGTGTTTTATACCACTATCCCCTCCGTATCCATAAGTCAGGTAAGGAAACATGTAACAACAGGTTTTAACTTAGATCACCCACCCCAACAAGATGCAAGGTAGAAAAAAAATGTATAATGAATTAAATATTTAAACAGATTGATTAACTTACATTTCATATTTTTGTTGACTTAGAGATTCACACAAATTATATATTTCTTGGTCTTCAAAATATTCCTTCTCCGCGTCTTCACATAATTGAAGAAGTTTAACATCACAATTATCATTTCCAATCGACATGCTATACATATAGATAAAAAATCAGGATAGTATAAGTTTTTTTATACTTTGAAATTTAAAGTGTTCCTTCAAATTCTATCTCTGATTAGTCAAAATTAAGAAATTTATTCACTTAATCGTAATTGAACACGCGATTTGCAGCTCACTTCGTTTCTTAAATTTACCCTCCAGCCTCAGCCTTTTTATATGAAGTCACGGCTGGTGGGGACAGAGGACCACCTAGGTAGGTAGCGACGAGTTTAAACAGGATTTCGGGGACAGGTAAATTTTTGTTTGCAGCGGAATGTTTTCTAACAAAAGATTAAATTATCAAAAGAATTTTAAAGAATTTAAACGACAGATCTTTTGTGCATTTACTTTCTATTAAAATCGCGTGTGACTTCAAACCCGATGATTGATTTATATATTTCTCAGAAACGAATAAAAAGTAAATTATTACCTTCTTCAAAGGACATCTAGCAAAAAAGGTAAAGTTCTCAAGCCGACAGCATAAAGAAAAAACTAATAATAGAAATTGTGACTTTAAATTAGAGCACCAAAGGAGTCTTTAAATATCGCACCGCCCCACCTAACTGGTATAAAGAGGAATGCAATAAATCACACACCGAATCCTACATTAACAAAAGATCTATATATTATAATAAATAATGGGAACTTCCTTCACGGAAACGTACAGCATACTTACAGGTTGAAACTTGTTCAAAACACAGTCATGTTTATTGTCCACCAATAAATAGCAGTCGGTTGTCACATATACCAAAGTTATTTACGAGTTCAAAAAAAAAAAAATGACAACACAAATATCTAGACTAGAAATAATCTAAAATCAATAAAATAATATTTCAAAAATTGGATTTGCATAAAATAATTTACCATAAAAAAAAAATTAAGACAACACAAATATCTAGACTGGAAATAATCTAGAATGAATAAAATAATATTTCAAAAATTGGATTTGCATAAAATAATAAATTTTAGGCAAAAACTGATACTAAATAACTAAAATTGATGGGGTTGAAACATATACCAGAAGTTTCATATTGTGCTGTAACACATATAGATACGTTGAAATTTGCATATACTATATTCGCGAAATGTGAATTAATTACTTTAGGTATAAATTTGATACCTACTCCAGTCCAGACTAATAAAGGGTAATGTAATTGAGTCAGTTCGCGGGGCTTGTTAGATCATTAAAAATCTCGTTATAATAAATTTTAGGCAAAAACTGAAAACGAATAGATACTAAATAACTAAAATTGATGGGGTTGAAACATATACCAGAAGTTTCATATTGTGCTGTAACACATATAGATACGTTGAAATTTGCATATATATTCGCAAAATGTGAATTAATTACTTTAGGTATAAATTTGATACCTACTTAACTTCAGTCCAGACTAATAAAGGGTAATGTAATTGTGTCAGTTCGCGGGGCTTGTTAGATCATTAAAAATCTCGTTAAGTTATATGACCGTTTCTACCCCATTGATTTCCCACCACCAAAACTATACCTAAACTATGGAAACTTTAGGTAGTATACCTAGTCTTTCATAAGGAGTAACCAATTAAGCAATTATAAAACCTATTGCAAATACGTAAAGAACAAACTACAACGTAGGAGTATGCCTCTACCGAGCTCGGTAACAATGGGATGTCGTCGAGTCGAGCTTACAATAGAGACAATAGAAAAAGGTGAGCAAGGATTCTATTGTGGTGTCGAAGAGCGTGTATTGTTTAATTAGCGGAGTGCCTAAGTGCTGAAGGAGGCTCCGGGCACTGTTGAGACCTAGTGCGATCGATCTAAATGGGGGGCTAAACGTACTAAAACATACCAAACCTTTTTTTTTTTTTTTTAGGTTTCATAGCCCCGAAAAACCACCATAATCCCGAAAAACCATTGTTTTGGTGGTGGGAAATCCATGTGGTAGAAACGGTGAATCTATACTACTCCCTTAATTTAATTTAATTTTCCTCGATCTCTTTTATGCTTCGCATTTGTAACTCTGTCAATCGATTCAATCAATTGCCTCAACATATTCAGATCGGTGTGACGCGCGGCTCACGTTACAAGAAACGGACAATAAATTTCTGTACCTTACAATAGTTACAGAGATTGCACCTGGGAACTGTCTTAGTCTAAACTTGGACTCGAGATAAATCTACTGAAGTTTACCGCCCCGGGCGCGGGGACAAATTGAGTTATCAACTTACTTGCCATGCTTGCTCATTTTTCTTGTGGATTTATAGATTTATTTTATCTTTTTAATGGAACATGACATTTTTTCTAATTTCATTTAAGTTTTGCTTCGCCCGAAGTTCCCCGACAACGTACAAGAAAACAATTCTAATGGATATTAGGTCTTCACGATTTCTTGTTTTGTGGTATCGCTATTTTTGACACAATTTTATCATAATTCGTGTTTTAGAGTTTCAAACACTTAATTTCAATCATCCAGCCATCTAAATCTATTTAGAGATTCAATACTGATTTATACAAATAAATTTTGCACAGAGCAAGCTTCTAGTAATTCCAAAACTTATGTCACATTTACTAACAATATGGCAGAAGACCCGACCCATTTCCCTTTTGACATTATCAGAGTTTAAACACGCAATAAATACATTATCTACACGAAAACGTCACGCGCCGAAAAAACCCGAAGGGTTTTGGGTTCGTAATTCAATAAGAAACCGGGCCCCAGCGGGGCCGATAACCCACGATGCCATGCCGAACAAATTGATGAGATTTATCGACGAGATTCCCTGAAGTTAGCCAAAGGGAAATTAAGTTGGGTAAACTTCGTACTTGTTCTACCACTGCGGTACCCTTATCGTTTTACAGTTTGCCGAAAAGGGTTTCCGGTAATTTTTCTGCGGCCGCCGTGTACAGAAATCAGAAGTATTGGAGTGGGCGTGGTGCTCTAAAATATCTTTTACCAAGATCTCCAGATACTTTGAGCATGTCGTAGGATTAGTCCAGATACTATTACTTACTCGTATTTTACGTCAACGCTTAAAAAAATCTAATAAAGGAATTCAATATTAAGCGATGAAAAAAGATGTGAATAAAAATACTTAAACAAATATAGATTATTATAACATGAAAATGTCACTTACAAATCTTAAGACTTAAAAAATATTATCTAAATAAGCAAAACTACCCGTCCTTTTGCAGCACGGTGGAAAAGATACTTAATGAAAATAGCTCCAAGTGAACTCAGCAACTGAACGTAATGTCAACAATAAACAACAACGGGAGCTCGCTGCACAGGATTTACAACGGAAAAGACTATCGGGATTGTAATTACAATAATAGCTTGAGAAAGCTAACATGAAAAAACAATTATCGAATGGATCTAAGAAAGTAATATGTAGCTAAGGCTAAACACAAGTTGCAAATGTATGAACTCGCTCGTGTAATGGGGCCTAAAGTACACTGATCATTGAACTTTAAGTGGGTAATGCTGTTGTAGTGGTACTAAAGACACATTGTGGAACTCTCTTGAAATCTTGTCGCATGTTGTTAGTACTTAATGGTAATAGCTAGGCGTAAATACATACTTACTTAGATGAAAATTACATAATTTATTGCTATAAAAATACCGAAGATGTCGACTTAGGAATTTTTAATGTTATAAAGGAAGATGGAACGAGGAAACCGCGGTTTAACGAAGACGGAAAAACTATCAAACTAATGTTGCATATCCAATTACTGTTCCTAAGTAAATGAACTTTATAAGTTAGCCAAAACTTCATCCTTTATAAACTTTTCGTATCACTTTACGTAATAATGTATAAATATCTATAGATGTGATATTTTAAAAATCAGTGTCCTTCACGTTATATTTGAATAAGAATAAATGTATTTTACGACTGTTGTCCCTTTCATCGTTAAAATTTGCAGTGACTATGAAATCCGTCTTTTATTGAAATACATACGGAAATTAACAAAAATAATAAAATGCATTTATAAATAAATCAGACGTATTACGTTGTACTTACACAATTTTGTATCATAATACTCTTGACAATTAATTTTCCTATTTGGCAGCTTGTGAATGAAACATCTGCAGCGGAATAATCCAATAGCCGTGTTACTCAATCTCGGTGTTTATGCAGGTCTGCCGACGTGTGTGATTTGAGCGAGAATTACATTAATTGTACTTGCTTAATGAGTTTGAGTAGTGCTTAGACGAAATATATATGAGAAGTAATTAAATGATCAGCCGTTTTTAAAACTGATTCGCAAAAAAAATGGCCATTAAATCATTTGGTCAGCAAAAAAAAATTTTGCCGGCAATAAATAAAAATGGAGCTACAACTGTTGTTCAGCAAAAAACTCACAAACGGACAACGTTATAACCAATATTGATCTGCTTTTGTTATAATTTATCTGCTCAATAAATTGTGGAGCTGCAAAATAATTACTTGGTCAGCAAGATTGAAAAATTGGTGGGTAGATAAAACATGGCTGTAAGCAGTTTAATTGAAAGGTATGTATATTATAGCAATGGTAATCTGATATAATAAAATTGGTGGCGTTTAATTTGAAAAATCGGCAGAGTTGTAACCGGAGTGAAATTAGTACAATTTTATTTTTGGATTAACTTGCCCGTTTAAGAACTAAAGCGGTCCAAAGCGAATTCGGTCATAGAATTACTACTACGGAGCCAGGGACTTTAAAAATTTATAATATAATTAAATTTGGCTAGAAATAAAGTGGGTTAGGTTAGGTTTGAACTGTGACCCACAACCGACCCGAACGGCTACAAATAAGAACTGTGACCCCAAAACCGACCCGAACGCCTACAAATAAAGTGTGTTAGGTTCGATTAGAACTGTGACCCTCAATGGACCCGAACGGCTACAAATAAAGTGGGTTAGGTTAGGTTAGAACTATGACCCTCAACCGACCCGAACGGCTACAAATAAAGTGGGTTAGGTTAGGTTTGAACTGTGACCCTCAACCGACCCGAACGGCTACAAATAAAGTGTGTTAGGTTAGATTAGAACTGTGACCCTCAACCGACCCGAACGGCTACAAATAAAGTGGGTTAGGTTAAGTTTGAACTGTGACCCTCAACCCCCGCATGAGAAAAAAAATTAGGATCCCTAGTTTTACTTCGTAAGGTTCGTCAGTTATCTTTTACCCCATAGAGCGAAAGTAGAAGAACCGCTCTAGTTCGTAAACAGTTAAGTTTATGTAACTTTACTTGACGTCAAAATGACAGGAAAGTAATTAAATGATGCCTAGAATTTTTTTTGTTTCTAAAAATCAGGTGATCAGCAAAAGGTTGGTGAGGTTGGTAAGACATTTGCTGATCAACAGATTTTTTAGCGAACCAATTTTTGCGGATCAGTTCAATTGTAATTCAAAATTGAATAATTCGCTTACCCACTGATTGCTTAAAGAAATCTGATTAAAGGCGGTGAGCTTACTGCTGCTGAAATAATTAAATTGCCAACCAAATCATTTTAGAGCAGCTCAGTATGACATTAGTTGCGAACTGGTTTAGAAATACTTGCTGACCGTAAGTTGCTAACCAAGTGTTTCATTTTGCTGACCAAATATATATTTTTGCTTACCGAAATAGGAATATTCTGCAGATCGATTAAATGACACCCAATATATATTATATAAAACTACAGGTTGTAACAAAACTATTGGTGATCCGTTTAAGGGCATAATTAGTATCGTATTGCGAGTACGAATAAGTAGGAGAATTTTTTTTTTGGACGCGATAAAAATAATTGTATGGGACATCGTCCCAGCTGGCCAAATCTTCATACAAAACAATATTTTTTTTCTAATTTCATTTAAGTTTTGCTATGTCCGAAGTTCCCCGACAAGTTACAAGAAAACAATTCTAATGGATATTGGGTCTTTGCGTCATGATACATCTTGTTTTTTGGTATCGCTATTTTTTGACACTATTTTAACATAATACATGTTTTAGAGTTTCAAATACTTAATTTCAATCATCCATCCATCCATCCATCCGGCCAACCCTCCATACAAAACAATTTTTCTTTTCACGAGATAAATTTTTTTCCTTACATTTCATAATTAGAATACGATACGAATTATGCCGTTAAAATGATCACCAGCATTTTTGTTACATCTTATATACAATTTTACAAAATTTAAGCATATGGGTTAAATATAAATAGGTACTTACCTACTATAAGTTTAGGCTTCTTAAACTATTTCCCAATGTAAATATTATTTGTAAATAGGTTTTATCAAATCAGAGTTCAAATACGGAAACAGTCAGATTCGCAGGAGATGTTATGTGTATTTACATATACTACTTGCCTACTATTAACAGTCATCAAATCACCTGCAACTTTTAACATAGAAGTATATACCTAGTCGTTTATAAAGTCCGTGATGAGTGATGACATCAATAGGTAATATTACCCACAGTACGATAACTAACAAAACTTATTTAGTAACTAACAAAAGTTAGTTAGTAACTAACTTTTGTTAGTTATCGTACGTAAAATAGGTGTCCGATATATTTTTTTTATCTACACTCACATTGTAAGTCCTCTAAAATGTGTTCAAAACGGTAGGCAATGCCAGCATTACAACAACCGATTTTATTATGATAAGTTTTTTATCTGTAGCAGTAACGTAATTTTAACATTACATGCTCAAATATTGTTAAGTTATGAGTTTCAAATTTGGAACCTCGATTTTGGTAACGTAATGAAAATCCAGCCCTCCTCCCCGACCGCCGGCACAAGGATTTAGGATTTATAATAATATGTGTGTAGACAAAGGATTGTACTTATATGCAACTGTACGTAATTAGGGCATAAAATACTCGAGTGATCTAATTATCAAACTCGCCTGCGGCTCGTTTCATAAAACCACACTCGTATTTATTTCGTACAGTTACACGCTTATTACGTAACAGTTACGAGTACATAAAATACTATTAAAGTGCTTGCTATGTACGAAGACAAAATGTCAGTACAATCGAACAAACAAAACTGCTCTATTCGATATCATTGGGCTAGGACACTATTCCACAATTTGGAGGCCTGCCAAGAAATGGCGATATTTTTGCTATCTCTTATTGTTATTAGCACTTTTATAGCTACACATTGATAGCGTACCTCAATAACGACCAGCAACTTAATGGTCGCCGTCTAAAAGGTACGAGAAAGCTATTTGTCCCGTTTTATTGGAGTAATTATTTTCGCTTTCGTAAATTGTGCGGAAGTTACAGAAGCATGTCATTTCTTCACGTTGTTATACCATTTATTATTGATTGCTATCGCGTCGATTGTTTAGTTCTAAGGATGTGAAGAAAACTTTAGGATTCAGACATTTTTTTTTTTCATTTGTTCAATTGGAAATCGAAATTATACTCGGAAATAGTGCAATCGTGATTTACAAGTAGTTTTGCGATATATTGGATGTATAAAGAAAAACGATATAATGAAATGAAGGTAGGATAAAAATTAAAATATTCAGGCTTTCCCATCAGAGACCCATAAGCACATAATATTAAATGCTTTGTAACAGTTGCATAAATTAAACGATCCTTTTAAATAACGATACAATATTTCTTAACTTATTGTAGAACGTTTTTAATAATATCCGGCTCGTTGAATGTAATCTATTGGATCTTTGACATTACAGACTTTCGCGTACCTTACGTACTTTAATACGAACCTTTGCCTTTGAAGTTTGTCGATACTGCGACATAAGAATTGCATCTGCATTTCCTTTGAGATGCAGATTGTAGACGTAAAATTAATATTCGATATAAAAAAGTTAATCAAGTGCTAAGTTATTCATGTTCGACGATGTATTTATAAATGATATCTCCCAGGTTTATAAAATTGTTTTTAATATCAATGTTTTAAAGATCGAATGTACAAAAAACTTTAAATAAAAGATGGTCTCTTATTTCCTTGTTTGTCAGTCGCTTTTAGGTACAGTGGAATATAAAATTATAAATAGTAATTTAATCAATCAAATAGTAAATGAAAAAACTGGATCTCATCACCATTTCCCATCTACTTTACATAGAAACATAATAATAAAAAAGCTAGGAATAAAACATCACTTTTAAATTAAAGTTTTCAATGAGCTGCATAATTTAAATAAATCGTATCAAACTCGGAGAGCTAATAAAAACGTATTTCGAAAAAACCTAAGTCTCTTAAGATGAGTTCGGACTAGAGTTCCAACTTTGCGCGAGGAGTCATTAGCATTTGTACCGTAAAACAAGCCCGATGGAAATTCCTTTCTTCGACGGCACAAAGGAAAAGTTCGCGAGAACACTATTTTGTACAAAGATGTGCAAACACACTAACGAACTCGTTTCTAGGCTAATTGAAGTTTAGGAACACGAATGATACATTATTCTCTGTACACGATAGGCCGCCGGCGTTGAATAAAACACATAAATTTGTACGTGCAGTTTATATACACACAACACTATAATTATACAACACAGGAAAAACAAGAATATTTACACATGACATTACAACAGATGTGCAAACAGAACATTAGTACTCATTGACAGCAAGTCAATGACAACTAAAAATTCAACTTTTTTAAACAAAAGACGCGCGCTGGTAGCGGTGGCTGCAAGATATATCTATATTTTCTCCGCTTAGCTGTTATTTCTTTGAAACCGAAGCTGCCAAAAAGAAGGAGTGCGGGAGGGGAACTCGCAATGCTAGACAGGGAACGCGCGATTCTTCCGTAGGGCGTAAGAGAGAGTCAGACATTAATGGTTGTCATGGAGACGTACTATGTTTACTGTCACTTCCAATACTAGTGTCTCACTATAGAGTGAGTTTACTTGGAGCGTGGCAGCGGGGGTCGCCCGGTTAGTCGGAGTCTTGGGTTAATTAGTCTATGGGTGGCTGCAACACCCAGGCTGCCAGCCCGCGTGCACTACGGAGGTTCGTAGGCCTGTTGCCTACACGCTCTACAAGCACTCTGTTTTTCTATTGTTCTATTCTTTTTTTCTATTATAGCTCCGTGCCCACAGATATCGTACAAAATTAAAATTACGGCGAGTAGGTGATGCCTTTAATAATATTATGTATAATTCAAAGAACTAATTAAGAAAGCATAAACCATGTTCTAGAATCTTCTATACGTACGTACCGAACTACCTACTAGTTTCTCATAACAAGTCAACAACAAAGGCTAACCCATTACCAACGTATAATTTATATCTCCGCGTTCTTTCCCGATTGTGAGTTCCCTGCAACGTTCAACAGCAGAACTTAACGGCTTTCTAGAGTTAATTTGAAAGGTTTGGCAACGGCAACCAACCGGCTGCGGTGGTTGGATCTTGCCAACTGCTTATTAACAGTAAACCCTTCTTTACGATTTCTGTTTATCACATTAAATCCACACTCGGTGCTTGGACTATTTCCAGTTTGTAGCAAGTGGCGGGTTATTAGCTGGGGAAGTTAAGCGAAAACTGATTTTATACTTTGTTGCTGGTTTTATTGTACCTACGAGAAATTATAGAAAATTACTATTACCTGGAACATGGCACATGCTAAACTACCGCTTTCTACATTGATTTTACGTTTAATCTCAGTGCATCTTGCACCAATATAGATTAACTTCAGCAAAACACCTTGTGTGCTATATCAAATGAATGTCAAATCAAGCTTCATATTTTAAACACTAATGTCGCGCCTAGTAGGTAGGCGCCCCACCACGATACTATAATGCCATCGGAAAATAATTCAAGTGTTTGTCGTTTTCTTGCGCAATATATTCTAAATTGGAACTGGTTTTCCATTGAGCTGAATTCTCTTAAATGCATGGTAAGACAAATTATATTACATTTCGTTACTGTTGGTTTAATGGATTAGTAGTTAGTAATGACAAAAGAGATTAGTGAATGAATTTGTTTTTATAACGTGAAATTTATTTCAATCACTTATCGAATTCATACTAAATTCAGATTGCTTCAGTAGGTAAGATACGTCATAATTTAAGAAATATTGTTTTTGAAAATCACATTTCATTTAGATGTATCTTGATAACAAAACAAGATCATATCGAAAATAAATCCGTAACAGTGTATGATTGTAAAGTACAAATACCGCTCCTTGCTTAAACTATGGCTGCATTGAGCGCAGGATACGGGTAAAATAAAAATGTAGGTTAATAAAGAACGACGACGCGAAAAAAATTATGCGCGACATAGGCCATCGGCTTAGGCAAAAGGGAGAAGACCCCCGCTCCGAGTCGTTTCTGGTGCAAAGGCTTTCTATAGCGGTATATCCAGCGCGGTATAATGACGCGAGCGTTATGGGCACTTTTGCATCGGAAACGACAAGGAACGGTAGCATAAATGACTGTAGCTTTTAGGTTTTGTAGTACTTGACTGTATTTACTGTATTTTATACTATAATCGTGGATGGATACATTTTAGAGTTAATTATTTTGTTTAAATAAGTATTTAAAAAATATTACTTTATAATAACGATTTAAATGTTAACTTGTTTTAACGTATTCTTGTCAACATAAATATATAAAATGGTGCCTAAAAATGTCAGAGTAGCTTTTAAACAATGAAGAAAGATGTAAAAGAAAATTATGGTTTATGGTAATAAATTCATATTTCCCGGAAGTCATCAAGACTTGTCTTGCAAATGAGTGAATAATGCTCTCGCCAGAAGATGGTGGACAAAGAAAATTATTAAAAGAACATTTGCATTGTTTGAATCTGACATAAATATGTAAACGATCATTAGTATTAAAAAGTAAACGTTATAATGTAAATTTACGGAACAAATTATGGCCGGTATGGTATAAAAATGACCTATAAAGGTTATAAATATTTATATAGATAGGTATTATAAGCATAACGAAAGTTCTTAAAAAAATCCTAAAAATAGTAAAATAAAAAGTGCACTTAGTAAATTGATAGGTATATTCAACAGTTTCAAACATATAAATATTAACTTATTTAGTAAACAGTCATAGTCAAGTCAAGTTTAACCCTAAAAAAATCTTTTATTTCAAGCTTCAAGGCTGTATTTTAGTATAGGTATAATCATACTTACTTTTCGAATTTTAAACCTACCTATTAAAATTTAGATGCAATGTCATACTATTTACTAGCTCCGACTAGAACGGTATCAGGGCACCACCCATTGATGTGGCTTGAAGCTGGAAGCAATTTTCACGTTCATTTTTCCTAATCTCTTTAATCGAGATAAACGGTATAAGGGGAAGCCTTCAGTCATAAAACGCACTCCCAATTGACACCTGACTTTATGCCCCTATTAACGTCACGTGTGAGGTATAACAGGGGATCTATTCAAATAGTTGTAATGGCATCTTGTGGTAATACTAGGGGAAACGTACTGCGTGAATTCGTCGCGGTGCAGTGCTGAGAGTGCATGGCAAGGTTCGTTAGTTAGATTCAGGCCGAACTATGTACCTACATATTGATGTATATTGATGGAGGGTGACGGTCAGGTTGAGGCACGTTTCGTATATCTAAACAACGATTTATTGAACAGTGAACCTTCCGTAGATAGTACTATTGTTAATTATAAATAAATAAATATTATAGGACAATCTTACACAAATCGACGTAGACCCACAGTGAGCTCAATCAGGCTTGTGTTATGGGTACAAGACGACGATATAAACATATAATAGATAAATATGTATAAATACTTAAATACAAAGAAAACATCCATAACTCAGGAACAAATGTCTGTGATCAACACACAAATAAATGCCCTGACCAGGATTCGAACCTGGGACCTCCTGCTTCGTAGGCAGGGTCACTACCGACTGGGCTAGGAGGCCGTTAAATATTATCAATCGTAAAGGGCCTGTCTTGTCTTCGACAAACGGTTTAATTTTGTTAATTGAAGTTCAAATACTCAACATCAACTTTTTAAGTTGTACCATTATTATGGCACAAAGTCGGAAATATCATGAGCAATCCAAAATAATTACGAATTGGGCTTCAGCACAATAATCGACTGCTTGCCTCCCTTTCAGCCTCCACAAATTATGATCCGTCTTTTATCCTTAAATGTCCCTCTCTGCTGAAAATCGGGGCTTCAATTAAAACGTACTAATAAATATTGTGTACCACTAATCAAAGTTGTCGTTTATTTGGCGATCTTTACGACGCTCGCTTTCACCTACTTAGTAACACGTTCAAGCTACGTAAATCGAGTTATCTTACTTGGCTTCACATAATAGTAATAACATGGAGTTAACCGTAGTTTTCACCGCACGAATTCGCATGAAAACAGCCTTATGCCGAGTAATTTAGGAGTCGAGGAATCTTGGCAGTATGTTTAGATATTGTTTCAAATCTAGTTACTGTGCATTTTGTTCGAACTTACCAGTATGGTAATGGTAACTAGGTATATACAAGTCGGGTACTATTTATTATTTTGAATGTCTCTCCAGCGGGCCGATTTTTGACAATCGAGCGCTCGAATTCAAAGAATTTAACCTCGAATAAAATCGCACACAAAAGTTTGTCGCCATTATTTACGCATGAAATTAATAGTATAAAATCATGATTTTAAATTACTATCGCTGTTACTTTTAAAACATAATTTCTACGTTTTATACAGAATTTTAAATATCATATTCGAGCGCACGAATCTCAAAAATCGCTCCCCAGGACTATTTAATGTAGGATCAATCCTACGGATTCAGTAAATGTCAATCTACTTCATCCCTTAATAATTACTGTGGGTTGGTCTCGCTAACGTCTCTAAATCACTTTGTATTAATAGTGCACGGGTTGAAGGGAGGTGAGTAAAAGTTCCTTTGTGAGCGAGTATCTTCCTCCTAGCGTTTGTCCCGGCTTGGGATCCGCTTGACAACCTAATCCCATGAGTTGGCGTAGGCACTAGATTTTACGAGAGCGACTGCCATATGACCTTCAGATCATGAGCGGAAACTAGGCCTTATCGGGATTAGGTTCGGTTTCCTTACGATGTTTTCCTTCACCGAAAAGCGACTGGAAAATATCAAATGATATTCCGTACTTATGTAGGTTCCGAAAAACTCAGTGTTACGAGCCGGGGTTTGAACCCGAGACCTAGAAAGTCGGACATCTTACCGCCAGGCTATCAGTGCTTCTTCGTGAGCGAGTGTGAGGTGAGTTAAGGCTCCTTATTCCCTAAAAGGTCGAAAAACTCTATTAATTAATAAAGCCGCAAATGCAATTTATAAGATAGTTTGAAGTATTAGTAATACAAAAAAATATATTTTTAACCAAATTTATTATTATTAAGTACCCAAAAATACGATTCCTACAGAAAGTGTCGTGTGAAGTGTGATTTATATATAGGTCATTAAAAAAATCAGAATAAATTTAAATTTACTACTAGACTTAGTGTTTTTTTATTGTGATAGAAATAGAGATTAACTTTGCTATGGTAATATTTTTAGGGCATAATATTTATAGGGTTTTCGTGGAAAAAATGAAATGTAACCGTGTTTTCATAAAAAAATCAGAATAATCAGAAGGTATTTTGTCTATTATCCAAGATGAATCTTCGATTTTTCTTTCCACGGCCTTCTCAGACATGATCTAGACACGCGGTAGCATGTCAAGCCAAGTTCAAGTATAACAGAACTGGCGAGCGGCACCGTGTGTAAATTTACATGAACCATTTGGAGCCATTTTTGACCACCTCATAACTCAAAAACTATTTCACATAAACATGTCGAATTTGGCTCATTTATTGAAACTTGTGACATACATATGTTCTCCAAATTTCATAAACACACCTCAAATGGTTATTTAGATATTAACGTCCAAAAATCGACATTTTTATCACGTATTGACCTATAGACTAAAACTATAACCCCGTTCCAGATGACCTAGAAAGTTCAAATTTGGCATCCAGAGAGGTAGTTGTGTGAATACAAAGAAATAAATCAGAAACTAGTAAATTTTTATCATTTTATTATAATTTGTCAATTAATTGATTTTATTAGAAAAACTTACTTGTAGTGCCTGTAATGTAAGAATTAGCACTAAAATAGATGCGATGTGGATTTTAAGATGTAACGAGTAGAATACCACTCTTAATTATTTTTTTATCCAAACATCAGTTTTAGTACTTATTATAACTAGTTACTTATAAATAAGAGTCTAGTCGACTTTTTATTTATTACGTTATTAACTGAGATTTAGTATTAAATATTATTTCAATATTTAGTGCATATCAATAGTGTAAGATCATTCATTGCTTATAAATGGGCATTTCACTCGAACATTTCAAAGGTACAAGAAAATATAGAAAATAACACAAAAAAGACAATTATACCCCGTAAACGTAGAAGATACAGTAGATTAACAAAAACTATTTGGTATTCATTTTATTACGAATAAAGAACCTACTAATAATTTCTGTACAAAAAGTAATGATATCCCATCCAAAACATAAATGTGAAATGAGAGCCAAGTTCAATAATATTATGTATGCCTTATTGTGACTTCAACGACAAAAGTAGTGAGATCTAAATGAGTGCCAAGTTCAATGGTCACTCCTGAATTTTATTTATAACAACATGTAACAACTCAAAATATAATTTCGTCTCAAAACTTAGGGTAATATTCCCAAGGTTTGACTTGGCTAGTTCTCATATACGAATTATATTATAGTCTTTGCAAGTTCGAAAGCTGCAAGTTCTTATTTAATTCTTCCGAAAATTTACCATCCAAGAACCTAACCACCGAACATAGGGCTCTTTCGTGACTGTTTTAGTAGGTACTTAATAATATGAGAACTAGACAAGTCAAACCTTGGGCTTCAATATATTATCCTAAGTTTTAAGAAGAAATTATATTGTGAAACACTGATTTAAACTTTCACGGTTTTTACACATATCTATTTGTAATAACGGGACTTAACCGCGTATATATTTCTAAAAATTACCTTCGACGTTTCGAGGACGACATTGTCCCCGTGGTCCCGAAGAAAGACTGGCTCCAGTTGACATCAACATCTTCTAGCCGCGCGAGTTTTTCGAACTACCCGCACTTGGTCTTGATTATCAACTTGAACGTTTTGCTCACTAGGGATGTCACTCGGTCGACATACAACACTCACAATGCCCGGCTTTCGAACCGGCGGTATTCGTTGACGCTTACATTTACTAATGACAGGATTCCATGTAGATGAGATCCTAAAACCATCGTCCCGATTGAAATTGCAGTGTTTTTTGATTTCAATTGCTTCACGAACTTTTCTACTGTAAAACCGACGATCCGTAGAAAGGATTTTAGGATTATGAAGCTCAATCCAATGGTCCGGTCCTGACTCCAGTAAATGCTCAGCAACGGCAGACTTTGTGTGACCCTGAATATTTGAAGAGCGAGATGTCGCATATTCAGGAGGTACTTAGGTGGAATGGGTATAAGGTGAAAAAGTGGCAACCCAGACGAAAGGCAAGAGTGAAGCGTACAAATGTGTCAAGACAACCAGCATTTTTGCCTTATGTAAAAGGGATAACGGATAAGATTGGTACAGTACTGGAGAAGTACTCTATAAGGACCGTGTACACACCGTTGTCGAAAATCGGGGAAAATCTAAGGTCGCCGAAGGACGTTATCCCTTTTCAGTCACCTGGCGTTTATAAGATCGATTGCAGTTGTGGTAGTTCCTACATCGGACAAACGAAGAGAACAATAGCAGAAAGAGTCAAGGAACATATAGCAGCTGTCAAAAATCGTCAGGTGAACAAGTCTGCCGTTGCTGAGCATTTACTGGAGTCAGGACCGGACCATTGGATTGAGCTTCATAATCCTAAAATCCTTTCTACGGATCGTCGGTTTTACAGTAGAAAAGTTCGTGAAGCAATTGAAATCAAAAAACTCTGCAATTTCAATCGGGACGATGGTTTTAGGATCTCATCTACATGGAATCCTGTCATTAGTAAATGTAAGCGTCAACGAATACCGCCGGTTCGAAAGCCGGGCATTGTGAGTGTTGTATGTCGACCGAGTGACATCCCTAGTGAGCAAAACGTTCAAGTTGATAATCAAGACCAAGTGCGGGTAGTTCGAAAAACTCGCGCGGCTAGAAGATGTTGATGTCAACTGGAGCCAGTCTTTCTTCGGGACCACGGGGACAATGTCGTCCTCGAAACGTCGAAGGTAATTTTTAGAAATATATACGCGGTTAAGTCCCGTTATTACAAATAGATATGAATTATATTGTGAGTTGTTATAATTTGTTTTATGTTGTTATAAATAAATTTCAGGACTGACCATTGAACTTGGCACTCATTTCTTTAGATCTCACTACTTTTGCCGTTGAAGTCACAATAAGGCATACATAATATATTGAACTTGGCTCTCATTTTACATTCATGTTTTTGATGGGACATACTTAATTGGATTTTATTCAAATAGAATAAGAATTGTTACCTTTTTTTGTAATATTTCGTAATTTGGAAATGAACGGTACATCCAACTGGAAAATCCGGAAAGGTCTTCCAAAACAACTAATTTTTTTCATATTTTATTCGTTAAAATGTAATATTTGCTCCGATGGCGTCTAGATAAAGAAATGAACTATTTGTGCATTAATAGTTGATTTTAAAAAACTGAGTGTTTTCGCCATAGCCTTCGAAGAAAATGAAGCATTTCGTGTTATTCGTGCATTTTGGGAATAAGGCCTCTTAAAGACTACTTTATCTAACAATGAACCAACTGCCATAGGTCGATTGGTTAACAAATGCTTGTTCACACCTACGGAGTACTGAGCATGAGGGAATTATAATAATTTAGGAAAACTGTATAAGAGCACTCTCAAAATCTTAATTGAACCAATAATTGTTTTAGATCCACGTTATAGTTGAGGCCACGTGAAACTGATTTATACAAGAACTCGACTCGCTTCCGTTCGCGCGGCAAATGTGAAAAGACCAGGTCAGGCGGTGTAAAAAGTCGCTCGTTGCAGCGGCGATAAAGTGCCCCGTAAAATTATTGCCTGGTGATAACCGCCGCTGAAACAGGGGTTTAAGTGTAGCCGAATATTTACTGGATTCTTGTTGCGATCAGGCGTCAGGTTTGCTTACGTTTGGCAGAATTCCAGTAGTGAGACGGCAAAATTGTGTGTAAATTGTGTTGTGTTCTTACTTGCCAATTCATTTAAGCGGTACAGGTTAACAGTTGATAGAAAAATAGGGTGTAATTTTAAAATTTTGTAAAGTTGATAGAAATATTATAATTACTAAAATTAGTTGCAAAATTATCGTAGCGCTCTAATTCTATTAAGATAATTACTTATATAACTAATACACTAATAACTTAAAGCTTCTTAACATAAAGAATAAAATGAAAGATGTTCGGTCATATAGTACCAGCGGTTTAAAACTTGGCAGCTCTCAGAATGTGGCAAACCGCACAAATAATTTAGTACCATTCTTTAAGTGCACTCTAAATTTTATGAAATTGCCATTAGGAACATATTATTTTCAAAAAAAATATTATTTAACGGAAAATCCAGGACAAGATCTTAAATGACGTGTTAGCCGATTATTTTAATTTTACGAAATTAATTACACCTAAATATAAACATGTTCTCTTTGGAGCATATCCTGGAATAACAAACTCAACGACTTAACTAAATATATGTATAGCGTACAATATAAAATAATGTAAAACATACTTATTTAAGTACGTAATACCATCGAACTGTTGTGTTAGCGAAACTACAAAGACTAATTACTCTTAACACAGTTCTCTTATGCACACAATAATTTCAAAGCTGGCGAAGCTTTGCTAACACGATTGCAATTTAAACTTCGAATTTTCCAAAACTAATAGTTACTGTTTTACCAGCCCGAAGCACTTTAATGTAAATGGTTATTTAACACTGGTGTTAACGTATGTTTAAAATAAAATATCGCACTTCAAGCCACTATAAATTCCTACGTTTATGATCCTTCACCCCAGATTAGGTTAAACCGCTTCAACCGATCTCATTGAAGTGCAAGCTTTTACTACCTTATTCCTTCATAAAACTTAGCTATTCTTTGTTTAGTTTAGTTTTGTGTCTTTTTAACATACTTATCTTATACAATCCCGAATCCGGATTCATCCCGGCAACTGGGAAGAAGAGGCAGAGGATCGTGACTGCTGGAAGAAGACCTTGAGTGAGGGCGTAGTCGTGCATGATAAGGCATGGTTCGACCTACTATCCGCAAAACGGGAACTGAGGCACCGACGCGCTGCTCTGTTACCTTCACCACCAGGCGCACGTTTTAGCTGCCACATATGCGGCCATGGTTGTCGGTCGCGCATCGGCCTTGCGAGCCATTTGTGCAAGTGTCGCTCTTCTACGGACATCGTTTAAATCATCACCCTATTGATGAAAGAGGCCTATGATGATGATCTTATACAAATATCAAATGATAGGTACAAATAATTAATCAACGGTATTTTAAATTGAAAAGCATAACTTCTACTGTAATTAGTAGTTACACAAAGTGAATGGATCCTGAATGTCCCTGGGTTACTCTAATCACTCTACTCCACCTCCAGGTCGGGTAAAAAAATGTGTCGATAAGGTAAACGTCCTAGTCCTTGACTTGCTAATGCTCAATAGTTGACACCTTGCTGCTACCTTTATTTCGAATGATTTACTCCTAGTTCAAAGATGTCATATACTGGAAGAACGCAACACTTGTTTTCAGTTTTGTGTTATTCAGAATTGCCTTTTTAGGGTTCCGTAGTCAACTAGGAACCCTTATAGTTTCGTCATGTCTGTCCGTCCGTCCGTCCGCGGATAATCTCAGTGACTGTTAGCACTAGAAAACTGAAATTTGGTACTAATATGTATATCAATCACGCCGACAAAGTGGTAAAATAAAAAGTGGAAAAAAATGTTTTATTAGGGTACCTCCCCTATACGTAAAGTGGGGAGTGATTTTTTTTTTCATTTCAACCCTAACGTGTGATATATTGTTGGATAGGTATTTAAAAATGAATAGGGGTTTACTACAATCATTTTTTGATAATATAAATATTTTCGGAAATAATCGCTCCAGAAGTAAAAAAAAAATGTGTCCCCCCCCCTCTAACTTTTGAACCATAAGTTTTAAAAATATGAAAAAAATCTCAAAAGTAGAACTTTATAAAAGCTTTCTAGGAAAATTATTCTGAACTTGATAGGTTAAATAGTTTTTGAAAAAAAATACAGAATAATTTCTGAACTAAGTATGTAATTTAACCGTATAAGTAGGTATTTATTGTACCTGTAATTTCTACAAAATCACAATGAAATGAAGTGCTTTCAAACAAAGTAAAAACGGTGTAAATCGGTTCACGCAATAAAGAATTATCCCATAAAAATCATCTTCCATACTTTAAGCTCGCGCGCAATAGTTTACTTAATTTGCCGATAGATGTTGCTGTACGTGGAACGCTCATATCATATCCTACATGGCGGTGTTATTTTAACTCTTAAGTGGGGACACTTACTGTGACGGACGGAAAACTACGGAACCCTACACTGAGCGTGGCCCTACACGCTCTTGGCCGGTTTTTTACTGATTAGGAATATGTATGTACATAAGTCAGGTTAGAAAAAAAAGTTAGATGCGTCATTTTTCAGTATGAGTGAGGAGCACTCGGACGTTTAGGCATGCTTGTTCTGATTTCTTATATAACAAAACAGACACACTGGCGTGGTAGTGTAACGGCTAGCCTATCAAGCTTTTCCTCGAAGGCTTCTAAACGCTTACTAAAGCCTACCAAGCTTACTTACCTCAAGCTTCAGGCTGAAATTTCTGTAAATATAAATACTACCTAAAGGAACTTACTACAGGGAAAGAAAATCAAACAAAAGATTGAAGGTTGAAAAGAAAATTATTTATTTAAGTTTTAATTTTGGATTTTTGTTATTGAAAAGCGAAACACTGACTAATTACCCCTAATGCTGTCTTTCCAGACGTCATTAGGTGTTAGTTTCCGATTCCTAGGCTTTGCGAAGGTAAAAACGAAACTAACGAAGCAAAAAACCTTCGCGCCGTATTACAGTGAAATAAGTAACGTAATTATAAATCAAATACATTAATTAATAAACTATCTATACAGTAGCTTGCTCTGATACGCAGTTTGGCCAAGATGATCGTGAAAGCTAGTGGAGACCCAACCTTGTGTGTGTAGTTACCGCAAGTCCTTTTCGATAAGGTGAGAAATAACCGCAATATTTAAAATACATATAATTCCTAACTTAAATCTAATGGAATATAAATAAAATAGACAATGATAGGTTAGCATATTAACTGTTGACGTTAAAAATAGAATAAGAAGCATCATATAAATATACCCTAATTAACAGACTCTAATAAATAGTCAAATTGAATATTAAAATTACACTAGAATTATTATGATTGATTAAATAGGTATTTCGTTGTTTGTTAAATAGTTGTATTTACAACAAAATATATGTAAGGAGGATTGCTGGACTTCCGACGTAATGATTGTTGGCGGTTGGCGAAGTACGCCTGTACAAAATATGTGACATGTCAGTTTTGACAGTTCCGTCTTCCAACGGTGGAATCACGACCAGTGGTCTACGATTCGAAGCTTAATGGATCTGGTAATATATACTGTCTACGGCCAGTGGCCTTACAGACCTGTTGATTGTGCATTCTGAGCATTTGTAATGATCCAAGTGTGCGACCGGGCCAGTAGCCTACAGTCTCGCTTCATACATCAATGTATAGTTGACAGATAACCGCCAATTCCTCCACACCACATATGCAAATAACGACTGGTACATTTAATAATTAAGTAAGCAAATACCAACCACCGTTTATGACGAATGGTATATAAATTTAGGAAGTAAATAGCAAGTACCTATCATCGTTAATAAGCAATATCTGTGCAGTAACCCAGACGTGTAAGACCCTCACCGCTCGCGGTTCATCACTGCAAGAGAACGGGATTAGCTAAGAACACCTTATACACTAATGGCGTACCTACATGGCAATAAACCTCTGTAAGCACATGCTGTTTTTCATGTCATATGTTCAAGATCATTGGGTGATACAGAACGCTTTGGCCTCAAACCCGAGGGGAGTCCGTTAGTAAAATGTGTAAAATTATTAATTAATAATTACAATTTCAGGATTTTCTGGTAAATTGCTGAATAAAACTTAGAAACTACATTTGGATAAATATGCTAAAAATATAGGGAATATATATATGATAATGAAATATACATACTATAGTGTTACTATAGGAAACGAAAGCAAATTCAATGTAACCGCATGGTCAATTTTCACCAATAATTATTAATACGCATATATTTCTAACAAATATCAATAGGAATGCTAAGAGGACTATATTGTTTATCGAATGAAAATATTTATTTATACTCGGAAGTAAATAATCACGTGTTTATGACACAATACTGTTCTTAACCAAATCTTCCTAAATAACTATTATTTTTATTCGATCTCACAAGAAACATTGTTACTTTTAATGCCTATTTCGATCAAGGAATTAGATTTTACTTTATCATTTGTTTTCTGCTACATACACTAACATCTATAAATTCGAGGTTAGATTTTTAGGATCCAAAATTTATTGGAAAATACTATTATCTGCATTCCAAATGAATTACTATCTCAATGTTTAAAAGAAAAGGCATATTATTTAGAAAAGCCACTTGAAATAAAGCTAGTTTTCAGTATTTATTTCAACACTAAATTCTCCTTCCCGAACTGCACCAAAGCTATGAAAATTAAGACATAACTACTAATTGATTTTATGATACTCCATATTTTCCAGGTGAGTTGTAATTCGAACTTTAATATTACAGTATAATTTTTCATTAATGCTTAATCGTAAAGTAGTAAATTTTCCTGAAACTGAAAAATGAAATTAACTCCTACATAAGGTTAATGTCACAATATCGAACAATTTTACCGTCCATTGAAATAGGCATTATATGGATCCCTTGGATTCATTACAGTAGCTCGACTCCCGCGCCCTTGGTGTGCGTCAGGAACATGCAGCAAGTTGGTTTACTATGTTAGTATTGTTAGTGGAGCGCATCTGCGGGTATCGCTGTAACGCGCTGTAACCTGCCTTGTCCGGTGATTGCCGTCGGGCCCAGGCTCTGATTAGATGGTTGCGGCAATGAGATTCAATGCCTGAGAATTTTTGTATTTATAAAACAAAGCTTGTAGGCCAAGCAAATAAGATCTATAAAAAGTGTTTTGAGGAATTAATTCCCAGCAGGCTGGAAATCATTTTAATACCTGCATGTGGTCCTAAATGCATGTAATTCGAGTTTGCCCAATCCCAAGAGGTGTGCATAACTTTTTAGCGAAATTTTTGCCCTTTTTCAGGTGTTTGCTTGTAGCTCGAAAACAGTACGTCCGACGGAAAATGTCATGTACATCAATATTAAAGAGGGTTAAATTCTGCGTCGAATAAGTAACTTAACTTCTAATTCGGTTCAGCATTATAGCCGAAAGCAAAAGTTATAAACCGGGAAAATGTCTCATTTAATTGAAAAACTCATATTTTGACTTCCATACCACATATCTTTAAAACAGATGACTCCTGGTGAAAAACCTGTAAAATAAAAGTTGTGGAGAATACAATTTCACGTTATATTGACATCTCAATTTTCAAGTACAGTCATTTTGAAAGACTAAATTTGTCATGAATTCAAAATCAGTTTTTTCTAAATCCTTCTGATTTGCATATTTTCCATAAAATATGAGGTGTTAGGCCTATATTTAATGCATCGTTACAATTAAAAACATTCCATTGCACGTTTCTAAAACGTACCCAATCAGAAAACTATTTATACACCGTGTTTTTTTCATTTCCGGTAATTCCAAGGGTACATTCCTGAGCTTCACTTAAGTATATTTCTTAAATACGCTAGTGTCCTAATTTGCTCCAGTTCTGAGGTAATCGATATTTTATTAATGCCTTCTAATTGTGTAAACCTTTAATTATTTTTTTTACTCTGAGAACCCATTACAAAATGATGCACCTGTGTGTCAAGTCAAATAGGTTCAGTAGTTATTGATTGATTCTCCGCCATTGATTGAAGTCAAAATCCGCTGAACGGATTTAGAAGTTAATGTGCTCATTCGACGCAAAATTTAACCATCTTTAATATTGATATACGTAACATTTTCCGTCAGACGTACCATTTTCGAGCTACAAGCAAAAACCTGACAAAGAGCAAAAATTTCGCTAAAAAGTTATGCACACCTCTTGGGATTGGGCAAACTCGGATTTGGGAAACTACGCCGAGTCTTCTCGTCATCCATACCGCAATGCTTGAAAACGAAAGTTTTCAATCAGTGCGTCCTACCCGTAATGACCTACGGAGCTGAGACGTGGACACTCACGGTAAGGCTGGTCCACCAGTTCAAAGTCGCTCAACGAGCTATGGAAAGAGCTATGCTCGGAGTTTCTCTGAAGGATAGGATTCGTAACGAATACATCCGACAGAGAACCAAAGTTATCGACATAGCTCAAAGAATTAGCAAGCTGAAGTGGCAGTGGGCCGGCCATATCTCGCGAAGAACCGATAACCGCTGGGGTAAACGTGTTCTTGAGTGGAGACCGCGTCTCGGCAAACGTAGTGTAGGACGCCCTCTGGCCAGGTGGGATGACGATCTGCGAAATACTGCAGGCAGATGGTGGATGCGGCAAGCTGAAGACAGGGCGCTATGGCGCTCATTAGGGGAGGCCTATGTCCAGCAGTGGACTAATATACGCTGATGATGATGATGATGATGATGAAACTCGGATTACATGCATTTAGGACCACATGAAGATATTAAAACGATATCGAGCCTGCTGGGAATTAATTCTTGTATTGTAGATCTTTTCAAGGTGTACAATACTGTAGTACATTATTTTGATCTATCTCGTAGGGTTCCGCTAGCGTTTGTTAAGCGCAAAAAATGTGTTTATTCACGATATCACATTAGAAACCTCTAAAATGATCAGTGTTTATCTACCATATTATGCTGATTATGCATGTATTATACACATGAACCGTCCTCTTGAATCAATCTATCTATTAAAAGAAAGCGCATCAAAATCCGTTGCGACGTTTTAAAGATCTAAGCTAAGCATACATAGGGACAGACAGCTGAAAGCGACCTTGTTTTATACTATGTAGTGATGTGCTTAATGAAATGATGCTTTGCGACGTAGGTACAGTCAACTAATTTGAACGCTATGCCACTGTAGAACCAAAATATCAAAATGTTAAAAAGCCATAAAGTAATCTTTAAAATTATCATCGTAAATATTAACTTATCTATTCGCAAGGAACGGCGCGGAGTAGATTATTTGACTAGTGTGTTAATTTAAATAAGTATCCTTTTGGCTTTATTGATTAATTTTTATTTTATTTTAATTGTGTATGTTTTTGTAGTTTAGTTAGATAAATGATACTATTTGTATTATGATTCAAGTATTTTATTCTAGAATACAGTCCATTATTAAAACATTGTTGACGATAGCAAATACACCAGCAGCAATAGAACTTCTACTGTAGGGACTGTTCAATTTAGTAGATGGGACGGACAATAGTCACTAACTGTTTCATCATAGCCCCGGCCTACTCGCCGCTCGCCGCGCCACTCCGCGCCATCCCACCACCTGCTAACTGCAGTCATTTCAAAGTTGTTGACTTCCCTGGAGCTCTGTTGGAAGAATAATGTTTCATTTCATTTTGATTTGATAGTGAACAGTAATTGAACTTCTAAAAGTGACATTTTGACTTAATTCGAGATAGTCCTGTTCTTGTTATCAATAATGTTAAGTTCTTGTTAACTACTAGTTAATTGTTTATCGCCACTATTTACATGTTTTACTGACAATGCTGAATCATAATTGAATATGGTAAAATTTTATGACAAATGATCATATCGAATACAAATTCGTAATTGAGTAAGATTACTAAATTACAATACATCTCCAGCGTTCTTTTTTAGGTTGTGCCGTCCCTACACCTGCTACTGTAGTTTTTAAAGTTTTTTTGGATTCTTGTTAACAAGACAATGGTATCTTAGGGGAAAAAAATTACGTACATTTTTGAAGTAGGTAAGTATCACTCGTGGGTACATGTGTGTAGGTACCTACGGATAAATAATAAAGCTCGAATTAAGATAACACTTTTGCGTAAGCATATAAGATTCATGAGCAAGCAAGAGATAAATCAACCTGAGGAAACCGTAATTTTTTAGTTACATCATATATAATATTTTTAATCATTTTAAAGTTACTACCTCTATATACCTACAGGTTTGTACGGAACCCTCGGTGCGCGAGTCCGACTCGCACTTGGCCGGTTTTAGCCGGAAGAGCATATAAAACTATCATCTGACAAATTTTCAATCGTGACGCGATGGCCGTTTTTTTGTAAAGTGATTAAATGGCAGCCGTTCCTCAACCCACAAACGGAGCGGCAGCTGACCTTCACGAGGCTTCATTATACATCGCCATTAACCACTTCACAAGTTATCGCCTGGGACACGATTGGTCATGAAATTTGTTCCTGACTTACGGTTCAATAATACTCCTTGTTATTTATAAAGATATGCTTTTAAGGTGTTTTTGAGGCTTATTATTTTTATATTTAAAGGTAAAATTTTATTTCAAAAATATGTCTTTTTAGGGTTCCGTAGTCAACTAGGAACCCTTATAGTTTCGCCATGTCTGTCCGTCCGTCCGTCCGTCCGCGCATAATCTCAGTGACCGTTAGCACTAGAAAGCTTAAATTTGGTACTAATATGTATATCAATCACGCCGACAAAGTGGTAAAATAAAAAGCGGAAAAAAATGTTTTATTAGGGTACCTCACGTAAAGTGGGGAGTGATTTTTTTTTTCATTCCAACCCTAACGTGTGATATATAGTTGGAAAGGTATTTTAAAATGAATAGGGGTTTAGCAAAATAATTTTTTAATAATGTAAATATTTTCGGAGATTATCGCTCCAGAAGTAAAATGAATGCGTGTCCCCCCCTCTAACTTTTGAACCATAAGTTTTAGAAATATGAAAAAATCTCAAAAGTAGAACTTTATAAAAAAATTCAAGGAAAATTATTTTGAACTTGATAGGTTGAATAGTTTTTGAAAAAAAAAATACAAAATTATTTCTGAACTAAGTTTGTAATTTAACCGTATAACCAGGTGTTTATTGTACCTATAATTTCTACAAAATCACAATGAAATGACGTGCTTTCAAATAAAGTAAAAACGGTGAAAATCGGTTCACGCAATGAAGAATTATCCCATAAAAATCATCTTCCATACTTTAAGCTCACGCGCAATAGTTTACTTAATTTGCCGATAGATGTCGCTGTACGTGGAACGCTCATATTCCTATTCTACATGGCGGTGTTATTTTAACTCTTAAGTGGGGACACTTTCTGTGACGGACGGAAAACTACAGAACCTACACTGAGCGTGGCCCGACACGCTCTTGTCCGGTTTTTACATTATGTTACTCCCTTGCAATTTTACTTAAAACGTAGTCAGCAGAGCTACAATGTGCATTACGCCAACCTACATATATATAATTTATTTTTATACAGTCTGTGTGTTCTCTAAAATAACAGGTGAATTTTTTATATGCATCGTCATGTAAAATTTTGCTTCAGTAATATTCTTTCATCAAACTGGCTAGGTAACAAAATCTCATTTTATTTTTAATGTTTCACATAAAGCGTGATAAGCGATAAAGGCATAATATATCTCGTTTATGATTATTATTGCAATTTTCTTTCCACAAGAAAGATGATTTTACTGCAACAAAGCAAGCATAATGCTCCATAACAATATTAGTGCATGACGTTTGCTAATACATACGTTTATTAGCTTAATCGGAGACGCGAGCATGGATCAATGTTCAACAATCCGCAGCGTTACGTATTTAAGTCTTAGCACGCACTGCGGTTTTTAAAAAGCGGTTCCGCAATCGCAAAAAATGTAACGTACGGCATTCTTTATGTACGGTGTCAAGTGTAAAAAAGACTGATACCGCAAGAAAAAAACCGCAGTGCGTGTTAAGCCTTTAGTACAAGGTATCGTATCATACAATCGGATATATACAAAACAATAGGTACCTAAATTCCCTGAAAGCCCTGCAACTATTGATTTATTATGTATTTTGCTAGATGTGATATCTAGAACAAATTTTGTGCGCTACGTTTGGTGGTTGACAGCTGTGACTAAATCAAAGAGTAGTAATAGACTTGTAGTGATTTTCACTACAACTTTTAGAACAAAGAATTTCTTAAGAACGTCATCTCCTGTTACTCAATGCCTGCAACTCTAAAATTGGTGGTCAATTGGTCATGTCAATTGGTTTGGAAAACTGATTTCAAGGAATTTTACACAAGCAATTCGGTTTTTATTTTATGACTAAATTTTGATTCATGGTTCTTTGAAGTTTAAACTGAATTTCGCACTAGATACTGGCACTAACTATATTTGACTTTCGGGTGCTAAAAACCAATTACTTTTGCATGACATTAATAATTTCCCCATATCCGTGAATTTAAAGTGCTGTCGCTCAATCTCTTAATTACCATTTAATTTTCATAGTAACTGACACAGTTTTTAGTGGCAGAATCGAGCACTTGAAATACAAATTATTTCCTCTGGTTACTATAATTATTTCAAAACTTTATTGGTTTGTGTCTTTGTATTTCATGAATTCATGATAGATTATAGTGATCAATGACTACGACAGACCATTTTTTTTAAATATTAAATGGGATACCTTCTTAAATCTAATAAGTTAAACTTTTAAAACATGTTTTATTTAAATCAAAGCATAGCTCAATGTTCTCTCTCAGACCTTATAACAACACTCCCTAGAATTTTCTCCAAATACCCCATAACTTGTAAATAGCGTCGTGACCCCAAGTCACAAAACATGGTTTTAGTATAATTGAACTTAAAAGCATAATAGCAGGTTATTAAGTGGTAGCGTGCACTGACACCTCGCAAAATTAATACTGTAAAAGCATCGCGCTGTATATCTGGGAATTAGCACTCTACTTAATTAGTTACACTTGAGTTTAGTGTGATCCGAGTAATTTATTCCAACGGCTTCAATTTATAGACTATGTACTCCGGTTGAAATATTTAAAGAGACTCTTAAGGCTCCTTATTCCCTAAAAGGTCGAAAAACTCTATTAATGAAAAATGCCGCATAAAATGCTCTTTATAAGATAGTTTGAAGTATTAGTAATACAAAAAAATAATTTTGAACCATGTTTATAATTATTAAGTATCCAAAAATACGAATCTTACAAAAAGTGTCCTGTGAAGTGTGATTTAAGTGTCATTTTTAAAAATTCATAGTAATTTGAAATTTACTGCTATAGTAATGTTTTTTTTATCGTGACAGAAATATAGTTTAACTTTGCAATGGTAATATTTTTAAGGCAAAATATTCATAGGGTTTTCGTGGAAAAAATGAAATGTAACCGTGTTTTCATCAAAAAACTGGCATATAATCAGAAGGTATTTTGTCGATTATCCAAGATGAATCTTCGATTTTTATATCCATGGCCGTCTCATACATGATATACTCAATTGAATTTAATTCAAATTGAATAAGAATTTTTACCCTTTTTTGCGTAATCTGAAAATGAACGGTACACCTAACTGGAAAATCCGGAAAGGCCTTCCTTGACAACCAATTTTTTTCATATTTCACTCGTTAAAATGTAATATTTGCTCCGATGGCCGTCTAGATAAATAAATGAACTATTATGTGCATTAATAGTTGATTTAAAAAAACTTAGTATTTACGCCATAGCCTTCGAAGAAAATGAAGCATTTCGTGAAATTCGTGCGTTTTGAGAATAAGGCCTCTTAATCGTTTCATTACGGAAATTACTAAGAAGAGACACGGGATTAGAAAGTGTTTTACGGAATTATGCTCAGTTTTTAGATCTCGTTTGGATAGTTAATTTTTCTAAAAGAGAAATAGTCAACCGCAAACAATAATTAAAATAAATTTGTTTCATTTTTTACACTGCTTTTTTTTCTTTAAGTGTATTCAGCTTTTAAAACAACCATACGACCTCTCGGTGTCTTAGACAAATTAATATATTAATAATAATATTCTCGCCATTTTTTGATCCATTATTAGGACCTTGGATATATGTAACTCAATCTTACTCACGTTTTAAAGTTAAACATGTTATGGTGTACAAGTGAGGGACCAACATGAGGTTCATTTATACTAAAATGTATTTTTTTTTTACAAATCCGAAGGCTTATTTCTGGACAACATGCTACAAATGTAATCTGGTAGCCATATTATTAAATATATTATGTTTCACAACCAAATACAGATGTTATTTTTATAAGAATGATTATATTTCTACGGTATTTATTTATTGCAAGGTATGATCCTTTTATTTCTTAGTAACTCCCTAGTGATACAAGACAAGATACAGAAGTATCCAATTTTATCTACGCCTGGGGTTAAAACAACCAAACCTTTTTACCCGGTGTCATTTGATCGCACTTGGCAATCTAGCATAGCAGTGAGGTTTGTTTCAGCCAAAATCGCTTTCTCGACTTTTCACTATCATAAAGTAGTTTTTGCCTTACATCAAACCAGACTCGGGTCATTTTTAGGGTTCCGTAGTCAACTAGGAACCCTCATAGTTTCGCCATGTCTGTCCGTCCGTCCGTCCGCGGATAATCTCAGTGACCGTTAGCACTAGAAAGCTGAAATTTGGTACTAATATGTATATCAATCACGCCGACAAAGTGGTAAAATAAAAAGTGGAAAAAAATGTTTTGTTAGGGTACCTCCCCTATACGTAAAGTGGGGAGCGATTTTTTTTTTCATTTCAACCCTAACGTGTGATATATTGTTGGATAGGTATTTAAAAATGAATAGGGGTTTACTACAATCATTTTTTGATAATATAAATATTTTCGGAAATAATCTCTCCAGAAGTAAAAAAAAAATGTGTCCCCCCCCCCCTCTAACTTTTGAACCATAAGTTTTAAAAAACCGGCCAAGAGCGTGTCGGGCTACGCTCAGTGTAGGGTTCCGTAGTTTTCCGTCCGTCACAGTAAGTGTTCCCACTTAAGAGTTAAAATAACACCGCCATGTAGGATATGATATGAGCGTTCCACGTACAGCGACATCTATCGGCAAATTAAGTAAACTATTGCGCGCGAGCTTAAAGTATGGAAGATGATTTTTATGGGATAATTCTTTATTGCGTGAACCGATTTTCACCGTTTTTACTTTATTTGAAAGCACGTCATTTCATTGTGATTTTGTAGAAATTACAGGTACAATAAACAGCTGCTTATACGGTTAAATTACAAACTTAGTTCAGAAATTATTTTGTAATTATTTTTCAAAAACTATTCAACCTATCAAGCTCAAAATAATTTTCCTAGAAAGTTTTTATAAAATTCTACTTTTGAGATTTAGTAAAAGATTAAACTATTGTACCTGTAATTTCTACAAAATCACAATGAAATGACGTGCTTTCAAATAAAGTTTTGAAAAAAATTATAAAACTACGGAACCCTACACTGAGCGTGGCCCGACACGCTCTTGGCCGGTTTTTAAATTCTCAAAAAACACTGAATTTTTAATTTATTTTTCGTTTCTAAAATTGTTTCCCACAAAGTAAGTAAGTTACGGCAAAAGTCCTAAATTACGTTCTAACTAAAGTAAGTAACAAATTGCTGGATGTAGTTATTAACATTGTATCCGAAAAATCAAGAAACCTTAAAAATCGGAACAGGATATTATCTATAAAGAAAGCGGCCTATATCTCATAATGCTCTAGAATACAAAACATTGCACATATTGGCTGCCTTGTTATCTATATCTATACATATCATAAACGCGTAAGGAGAAAAAAATGTACATTGAAGATATTTGAGAAAAACTTATTCGGGGGGTCTTAGAGACGTTGACTGAATACATTTCAGTGATTTTTGGAATTCTTGTCTGTCTGTCTGTGAATTTGTCCGCGCAATACGTAAAAACTACTGCACAGAATTTTACGAAATTTTGTATAGTAACAGTTTATACCCCAGAGCAACATATAGGGTAGTTTTTACTCTGATTATTTAAATCTATACTAATATTATAAATGGGAAAGTGTGTGTGTTTGTCCGTCTTTCACGGCAAAACGGGGCGACGAATTGACGTGATTTTTTAAGTGAAGATAGTTGAAGAGATGGAGAGTGACATAGGCTACTTTTTGTCTCTTTCTAACCCCCCCCCCTTCCCTAAAATGGGGGGTGGAAGTTTGTATGGAGCATTACGGAGGGCAAAGGGGAACCGTGTTACCCCGAATTTAACGCGAGCGAAGCCGCGGGCAAAAGCTAGTAAAACATAATTTTCATAAAAAAATAGTTCTCAAAAGTGGTCACAGATGGCGCTGTATAGGTACCCTGTATACTGTATACAAACATTATTTAAGGATGTCTTTAGATTAACGGCCTCCTAGCCTAGTTCGTAGTGACCCTGCCTATGAAGCAGGAGGTCCTGGGTTCGAATCCTGGTCAGGGCATTTATTTGTGTGTTTATCACAGATATTTGTTCCTGAGTTATGGATGTTTTCTATGTATTTAAGTATTTATCTATATCTATCTATTATATATATCGTCGTCTTGTACCCACAACACAAGCCTTATTGAGCTTACTGTGGGACTAGGTTGATTTGTGTAAAATTGTCCCATAATATTTATTTAATTATGCGATTCGGTCTGTTGCGCTCCGCCGAGGTTTAAACCATGGATTTTTAAATGCTTTCCCAATGAAAGGATTGCGGGTTAAATATTTTTATAACATGTTACTTCGTTTTGGAAATTGTAAGTATCCGGACATATATTGTGATCCATTAATACCTGGAGGTACTTTAAAGTTACTGAAGCTATAGAAGGTACTGAAACCTACTTACAATATACGTCAAAACAAATAAAACAGGTAGTTAAGATTTATCCATTTCGATTTACCCGACAGCAAAAATTGTACCGTTTGTGAGATCAATATGTTTCATCTCGCTTTAACAGCTGATTGCAACAAAAACCGGCCATGTGCGTGTCGGACCACGCAATAATGCAGGGTTCCGTAGCTTCAATGGAATAAGAACCAGACTAATGCCATAGCTGTCACGCTGCTGCTGAAGAAATTCTCGCTGCGACGCTCCGGGCCTGGGCCTACTCGGTACTCGGCCTATGGCTTTCGCAGACACTGCCGCTCACCCTCGGGACTTATGATACTTCAGCATTGAGATATGTCCGGTCCTTGTCATGCTGCTGCTGCTGCTGCTGAAGCAATTCTCGCTGCAGAGCTCCGGGCCTGGGCCTACTCGGTACTCGGCCTATGGCTATCGCAGACATTGCCGCTCAACCTCGGGCCTTATGACACTTCACCATTGAGATGTGTCCGGTCCCTGTCATGCTGCTGCTGCTGAAGCAATTCTCGCTGCGACTCTCCGGGCCTGGGCCTAAGCGGTACTCGGCCTATGGGTTTCGCAGACATTGCCGCTCACCTTCGGGCCTCCGGCCCTCAGATTAGCTAAGATTCTTCGCCATTGAGTTTTGTCCGGATTATATCATGTTACTGCTGCGGGAGAAATTATCGCTGCGACGCTCCGGGCTTGGGCCTACGCGGTACACGGCCTATGTCTTTCGCAGATATTGCCACTCATCCTCAGGCCTCTTCACCATTGAGATATGTCCGGTCCCTGTCATGGTACTGCTGCTGACCTAGGCCCTACACGGTACTCGGCCTTTGGCATTCGCAGACGTTGCCGCTCATCCTCGATCGACGGCCCTCGGGTTCACTAAGACACTTCGCCTTTAAATTATGTCCGGTCCCTGTCATGATGATGTTGAAGAAGTTCTCGCTGCGATGTTCCGATCCTGAACCTTACGCGGTACTCAGCCTTTGACTTTCACATACATTTCCGCTCACCCACGTATCCGCAGCCCTCGAGTTCGCTAAGACACTCCGCCATTGAACGCATTGTATGTCCGGTCCCTGACATGCTGCTTCTGCTGAAACAATTCTCGCTGTGATCCTCCGGGCCTGGGCCCTGTGCGGTACTCGCCCTATGGCTTTCGCGATATGATATTGCCGCTCACCGTGTGACACGTCTTCGGCGTTCGGGTTCACCAAAAAACTTGACTATTGAGTTTTTTGGGGACCGTATCATGCTCCTGCTGAAACAATTCTTGCTGCCTTATTAGATTTTGGCCTGCTGCTGCAAAAGCAGTTTTCGCTGGGACGTTGCGCTCACACGCTACGTCGCGCCAGTACCTTCAGCGTTTGACCCTCTGTTCGAAGCATATTCTCCTGGAGGAACTCGGCCATTAGCATTCGCAGGTCTCGACGCACGCCTTTTAGTCAGTTATCTTTATCACAGATGAACTAGTAATTTTAAATAGATATTTATAAATATGTAGAACGCGTAAATTCTACACTAATGGCCTGGATAGTAAATGAAAATGATAAAACCTCCCACACACGCGGGTGAAGCCGCTAGTTTAGAATATGTCGGCACCCTGCGATACCTACGAATTTAGGAATCCTAAGTAACTATTGCTCAAATTCAAAATTTTGAGTGTTTTGTGTATTTTGTAAACTGTGGGAGGCAACTATACCCGGATCTTTTTAATTGAAAGGAAGTATAAGTGGTGTCTTCTTGGGATGGGGCAGGGGCTGAAGTTACCGCTTTTCAGAATAACTTCTGTGGCGGAACTGGAAGGAAGTACTTAGTGGGCTTTTACTTTTAGGTACTATTTTATAAGGGAGTTACCGAACAATATACATAAGGCGGATCTCATATTGGCGCCGCTTCCCACTCCGGTGAACGAGACAGCGCTATACACATGCAGAGCGCTATCTTGCTTGCGCACCGGCGCCGCATGCGGAATCCGTAGCAGTGTGAAAGCCGCTTTACTAAGATTAAGAGAATAAATTAAATGTAAGGTTTACTAAATTAAAAATAAGCACGTAGGCATGTACAGTCGTCATCAAATATATTAGAGCGGCCAGGGTACTCAAAAATATCTGTACTTTATCGCCTTGATAATAGAGGCGTTGTTACCACCTTGGCCGCTCCGATATATCTGATGGTAACTGTACGAAACCAACAACTAACCAACAAATACCATAAATAGAGTTCCTTTGAATGGTGTTTTTTGTTAGTTGGTATTTTATTATTTTAGAAACTATGGTTCTACTACACCTACGCAAGAAAGTATTTACCCTAAATTACAACAAAGAACTACTTACTACAGTTTCTTTGTAATATACAAAATTCGACACAAAAAAAATTGCGTGTAGATATAACGCGATTCAAACCTCCAAACGCTGCCTACGTAGGATACCTACCTACGTATTGTCGTCTCTCCACGTTTTCATCCGATTTTTACGAGTAAGTTATCTTCGTACTTAAATGTACATAAACATAAATAATAATAGTGATTCTCGTAAAAGTGTCATGTTTTAATTTGTGGCTAAAACTTGCACTGGGTAAAAACAAATAATTATAACAAAGATCCATCAAGCTAAATAAACCTTTAGAAAATAAACGAAACTATATCTACGGTGTGGTAATCTATGAGCGCAAAATGCTACTAGCACTTGGCCGAGTTTTTTTTACATTAGTACTTCTTTAAACTACTTACCCACTTATTATTTTCCTTAATTTCTCGGCAGCCTTCCAAAAGAAACCTACTATTCATCAAAAAGTTGTTCGTTCTTTGGATATAAATTCGTTATACAATAACGATATGAATTGAGATTTATTTATGAACCTGAACTGGGACAATCCCAGTTTTATTGTTTTGTTTTGTTCTTTATTTGGTTGGAATGGTTTTTGATTTGATTATTCGGAGGGCTCGAAGCTATTTGTTAATAAGGTCGATACAATATTTACGTACAGAATTGTTTTTCTTTTATTACAATAGCTAGATATATTTACGGCTCAAACAAATGGCCTGTTTGACTTTTTTATCAAATGTCTCAAGATAATTAACCATTGTTATTCGGTATAAAGAGTAATATAAAGATTTGAACACATAGCAACAAACACGAATCACTTTATAGTTCACTTTTAGAAATAAAGGATGGTTTTGAAGCAAATAGGTAAGGCCACGGGTTAGAAACACGCGACCGACGACCGTGCCGAGCGGCGAGGGCCGCTGCTATTTTCCAAAAAGGGTCTTTTCAAAATCGGTCTATAGATTTTGATCATGCCGCTCGGAACGGTGTCGGCGGTCGGAGGGCTCGCGCGATTCGATTAAAATATATAGACTTGTATAGAGCCGTTTTTGAAAACAGCGGTGGCCGCTCGTCTAGCCGCTCGCCGCGGTCGCAGTTCGCAGAGCTAACTGATTTAAACTCACATGAAACGAGACTTTTACATAGGTACCTATTGGAGATAAGAAAAAAGGTAGGTAGTAGTTTCCTTCGCAACTTAAGTTCGACACTCCTAAACTAAAAAACTTAGCTAAGAGTCCTGTAGGTCAGCCTACACTTTTCAAAGGTTTCCTTCAACTCCAGTGCAGTAAAAGATTTAGGCTAATTACCACAACAACTCTATCATTTTAGTACCTAATTTACCCATTTGTGTTGGAACAGGATTAGCGTTAAAAACGTTTTTACCGAGGCGTGAAATAGGAGCGGGACATGCAATGAGCAGCGCTAAATACGAGCTTAATGCCGTAGTTTGCGAATAAATCCGAAAAATCGCGAGTAATTTGCACGATACAAAAGGAATTTATGAATATCTGACTAAGCACTGTTGCTAACTGTTATTTATGGACTTGGCCAGGAAAAGTTGGCTGTAAAAAAGGCGCGGACGCATATTATTCATATTTATGCAGTTTTTAATAAAACGGTCATTTCAAAACTTACCCTGTTGTCCATTGTTTTTGTAAGCAAAATATGTCCATGGCACAATAATAGGACTAAAATAAATGTAAAATAATGCTTAGTTCTATGGCAAACTTAAACATGGAGTATCTTGATTAGCTTATTTAGCTGTTAATGAATCCGAGAACATTTCATCCGAATAAGTAAACAGTTTGCTTAGTCTGGAAGTTTAATGGGGCGGTTTTCTTTGAACAAACGGCTTACTACCATAAATTGAAACTAATTTTGTATTGTTTTTTTTAACTTAATTATGAAAAATTGAATTTTTTTTGGAACAGGTAGGCTACCTTGTACAACAGATTCAACATTGTATTCGGGAAATAAAAGCGGTAATAAAAATACTTGGAACTATCACAAATTATTACACTAACAGTACGTGTAACACAGGATTAAACATACTGATAAATTGTATACCCGATTAATTCTAACTAGCAATACACTTAGCAATCATATCTGTCACAATGACATTTATATATGTTAGAGAAAGACAAGATTATGATAAAGGAGATCGTCAATTTTTGTTAGGCGATTTGCCCCAGCTCATTAAGGTGCGTATAATTATGAAATAGGTATCAAAACATTCGTCTTAATCTCTAGATCAGGACGGTCATAAAATAATCATGAAATCTAACGGGAAAATTGAGAAATCAGGGATGAAAAAACATGAATGTGATAAGGACAATATTTAAAAGCGTACATGTTTATGATTTACAGTATAACACAAAATAACTACCGGTCTTTTAAATAATATCTACAAAATCTGACATGATAATGAAACGAAGATCATAATAAAATAATAAAAAGTCATATTTTGATCCTGCCGCTGATTTCTTGTATTTGGGTAAACAAAGATAATGACTGTCAAATCATCATTGCTACTATTAACTAAACAATCGTAGAACTTATTACAAATAGATAAGGTTTAGCTCTGTTAGAGCGCTACTACTAGTATCCATGAAATTATAATTTTAAACTGGAGTATACTTTTGGGCCAAAAAGTGAGGCCTAAAGAGAGTAATACAGGGAGCTGTGTATCGTTTTGACTTAGGGAGTTATATTGTCATTAGACAATAATGCCAGCATGACAACAAGTCAAAATGTCAATATGTGTCAATTTCGTCACGAGTGGGTGTGAGGCACCGCCCCCATAATTATCCCCTCTATGGGACCGTTTTTTTTTCTAATCACCTATGAACGACTGTTTTGCACGGTAATAAGATTCATCTGTGGTTAGGGAAAAAGTGCAACAATTACATCCACTTTTTATAAATCCATACGAGTATCAGACAATACTAAATTGAAAAAAAATGCGTTTCGTTATCAAAGGAGTATGATATAATGCCGTCATAACGCCCTAAGTCAAAATGAGACGCAGCTCCCTTTCTTTCGGCCCCACTTTGCAGCCGAAGAGTATACTCCAGTTTAAAATTATAACTTCACTAGCTGTGCCCGCGGCTCCGCCCGCGTGGAATTCGGTCTGTGTCAGTAAGCGGCTAATTCACCCCTAATTTCTCTACCGCTACCCTGGAGGCGGAACTTGAAGTAAAGTTGACAGATGAAAACGCTAGATGACAGTAGTCCTAATAAAATATTTTACAATTACAACTAAATGAAACTACACTCAAAAATAAATATTTTTTTTATCCTTTTTTTTTGGCATGATTTAAACGACATAGAGTCTTAGGTGTATATCGGACGATACAGGACCACTTTTGTATTTATACGTTCATGTCCACGGCAAATATCATCCAAATCGATCCTCCCGTCAAATCAGTCTAAGCATGAAAGGTAAGAACAGGCGCGGTTGAAATTGGGGTGGGGGGGGGGACCCAAATGCAGAAATGTTTTTTTTCTATTTGAGGTACACTTGGAGGGGGGGAGGGGTCCATGACCCATGCAAATTTAACTCAGTCGAGTGTAGTGGCTACCCCCCCCCCCACCTTTTAGACGTTGAATTTTTATAGGCTACGTATAACCTGGCTGGGGATTTTCTTGAATTGGAATTAGTAATCCTTAAGGGGTGATTTCCGGGATAACAATGCAAAAAAAACCGGCCAAGAGCATATCGGGCGATGCTCAGTGTAGAGATTCGTAGATGCCGCCCTATTACAAAACATCCGTTCAAAAAGTCGTTTATTATGGGATCTTTGGCGACGCTTACGTCATTTTACTATCCAGCACTTCCTTTCACTATTTTTTTGCGTTTTTGACTGATAATTCAAAAACGGCTGAACCGATTTTATTCCATATAGTTTTTATTGAAAGTTCTTATCAGGCCTCACCAAATTTCAGCTTTCTAGTGCGAACGGTAACTGAGCTATACCGCGGACAGACGGACGGACATTGCGAAACTATAAGGGGAGGCGGATTTTAATTACGTTACCGTAGGTAATAAATTCTCATACGTTTTTACCACACTGTCACAGATAACAAACTGATGTTACGTTACTGGTTGCAATAATGGTGGTAATTACATACGGTTCCGAACGCGGAATAGAGGATTTATGATATTGGTGTAGATCAAGATATTTATTCTTCAACATTACAATGCACTTATGAACGTCAGAGAAAAATAAAATACGTGAGTCACTCACGTATTTTATTTTTCTCTTGAGAGTGTTCCACGACACTCACGGTGAGTGTCGTGGAACACTCTGATGGAACGAAGTTATTTTATTTCATTTTTGACTTTTTCGAAAAATTTGTGGTTTTAATAAAAATATTTTTTTTTTAATTTGTGAAATTTTTGAAACTGAAATTTTTGAAGTTTTTGAAATTTTAGAATTTTAGAAATATTGCCATTTTTCAAATTTTCGAAATTTTTGACATTTTTTACTATTAGGTTCTCGACTTTTTCACTTTCACTTCTCACTTTCACTTTTCACTACACTTCACTTCACTTCACTTTATTCTATTTTATATATTTTTTATTTCATTCCATTTTACATGTTTCTCAATCGTATGGGTGTCGCGTTTCCGTGACGTGACGGTCACGTGACTTTTTTTCGCCTAGCCCCCCATCCGCGAACCGTCCGATAAGGAACTTCGTTCCAAAACTACGACCGGTTCTAACCCTACACCTCTGGCCCAAGATGTATTATGACCGAAAAGAAACTCGACGGAATAATTTTTTTTCAAAACAGTAATCTTCTATACATATAATAAAGCTGAAGAGGGTCGAAAGTCTGTACATGGAAGATAATCGAAAAAAAGTTGGCCGGGGATACTTAGAATCGATAACAGAACACGTTCCAACAATTTTTAGAATTTTTGTCTGTTTATCTGTTTGTCTGTTTATCTGTTTATCTGTTTATCTGTTTGTCTGTTTATTTGACCGCGCATCACGTGAAAACGGCTAACCGGATTTTGATGAAATTTTGTATAGAGATAGTTTGAGTCCCGGGAAAGGATAATATATAGTTTTAATCCCGAAAATCAACCCAGGTGGGGGTGAAAATGGGGTTGAAAGTTTGTATGGAGAATTTTTAACCGCTGAAACGATTTAGATAGAAATGAGTATGGAGATAATTTGAGTCTCGAGAAACGTCATAGGATAGTTTTCAAACCCTTGTGGGGGTGAAAAGGGGGTTGGAAGTTGGTATGAGGATTTTTTTACCGCTGAACTGATTTAGATGAAAATTGGTATAGAGATAGTATGGGTCTCGAGAAAGGACAAAGGATAGTTTCATCTTCAAAAAAGCCCCCCCCCCCATCTTACTTTGGAACCGTAGGTCCAAAAAAATAGAAAAAAATAATGGAAGTGAAGCCTGAAAGGTACTTTCAATAAAAAATATCTATACATATAATAAAGCTGAAGAGGGTCGAAAGTCTGTTCATGGAATATATTCGAAAAAAAGTTGGCTGGGGATACTTAGAATCGATAACAGAACACGTTCCAACAATTTTTTGAATTTTTGTCTGTTTATCTGTTTATCTCGGAAATGATCCCTTAAGCGGATGCAAAAGGGGTGGAAGTTTACGTGGGGAAGAAACAACCAATAACCGCTGTACGTATTTAGATGAAATTTGGTAGTAAAATAATTTGTAATTTTTTGGTCAAGGTGTTCATATTTATAACATACTAGCTTTTGCCCGCGGCTTCGCTCGCGTTAAATTCGGGGTAAAACGGATCCCCTTTGCCCCCCGGAATGCTCCATACAAACTTCCACCCCCCATTTTAGGGAAGTGGGGGGTTAGAAAGAGACAAAGAGTAGCCTATGTAGTGACATAGGCCTATATAGTGAGAGTGCTCCATCCCTTCAACTATCTCCACTTAAAAAATCACGTCAATTCGTCGCCCCGTTTTGCCCTGAAAGACGGACAAACAAACAGACAAACAAACACACACACTTTCCCATTTATAATATTAGTATGGATTACCCGTCGATGCTTTAAATTTACCTTTACCTTAAGAAATATTTGAAAATGTCATGAATGTCAAAGGGTTATTGCAGGTTCGAGGACTATATATGACGGACAAAGATGCATGACCCAAACCAGAAACTACTACAAAATCATCTAACATTTATAGGACACCGTTTAGGTAGAAAACATATCAAACGTTTTGTGAAGCAGTCAGATTAGGATTTATTTTTCGTTATAATTAAACAATACGAGCGAGATAAAGTAACTAACCTAGAAGTTTTGCAGAGAATGAACAAGAAACGAGAGTTAGTTCTCACAATAATGAAGAGGAAAACCACTTACTTTGGACATATATACAGAGATGACAAATATAGTATAATCAAGAGGATCATAGAGGGTAAAATTGAGGGTAAAATTGAGGGTAAAAGAGGCAGAGGGAGAAGGAAAACAACCTGGATGGATAACCTGAGGAGTTGGACGGGAATTGACGCTGCCTTACTGGGCAGAAAAACTGCAAATAGAGAAGAGTTCCGGACTGTGGTAGCCGACATCCGAAGAGGATATGGCACCTGAAGAAGAAGAAGAAACAATACGAGTAGGTACATTATCTGTCTCTCAAGCTGTTTTGATATGTCTTCTTGAAGAAGAGTTTCTTTTCGGTCATAATACTTCTTGGGCCAGAGGTGTAGGGTTAGAACCGGTGGTAGTTTTGGAACAAAGTTCCTTCTCGGACGGTTCGCGGATGGGGGGGGCTAGGCGAAAAAGCGTCACGTCACGAAAACGCGACACCCATACGATTGAGAAACATGTAAATAAAATAGAATCGGTTTATAAAATAGAATAAAGTGAAGTGAAGTGAAGTGTAGTGAAAGTGAGAAGTGACAAAGTGATAAAAGTGAAAAAAGTCGAGAACCTAAAAGTAAAAAATGTCAAAAATGTCAAAAATGGCAAAATTTCAAAAATTTCAAAAACTTCCAAAATTTCTATAATTTAATTTAAATTTTCCTAAATTTTCTAAATTTCCTAAATTTCCTAATGTCCAAAAAATACAAAAAAAACTAAAACCACAAAATTTACGAAAAAGTCAAAAATTATATAACATAACTTCGTTCTAATCGAGTGTTCCACGACACGCGTATTTTATTATACTCTGACGTTCATTAGTGCATTGTAATGTGCTTACATTGAAGAATAAATATCTTGATCTACACCAATATCATAAATCCTCTATTCCGCGTTCAGAACCGTATGTAGTTACCACCATTATTTCAACCAGTAACGTAACATCAGTGTATTATCTGTGACAGTGTGGTAAAAACGTATGAAAATTCATTACCTACGGTAACGTAATGAAAATCCGCCCCCCCCCCGACTACTATTAATCTCTTTATAGGGTTCCGTAGTCAACTAGGAACCCTTATAGTTTCGCCATGTCCGTCCGTCTGTCCGCTGTATGCTCCATACAAACTTCCACCCCCCATTTTAGGGAAGTGGAGGGTTAGAAAGAGACAAAAAGTAGCCTATGTAGTGACATAGGCCTATATAGTGAGAATGCTCCATCCCTTCAACTATAAAATCACGTCACTTACAAAATCACGTCAATTCGTCGCCCCGTTTTGCCGTGAAAGACGGACAAACAAACAAACAAACAAACACACACACTTTCCCATTTATTTCCCATTTATAGTATTAGTATGGATATGGATCATTTATTTTTGAGTTTAGTTACATTTAGTGGTAATTGTAAAATATTTTATTAGGACTACTGTCCTCTAGCGTATCCATCTGTCATTTTTACTTCAAGTTCCGCCTCCAGGGTAGCGGGAGAGAAATTAGGGGTGAATTAGCCGCTTACTGACACAGACCAAATTCCACGCGGGCGGAGCCGCGGGCACAGCTAGTACATTATTAAATCTTAAAGATACAAAATAATGCATAGTTCTTCAAGAAGACATATCAAATCAGCTTGAGAGACAGATAATATACCTTTTGTTTAATTTTAAAGAAAAATAAATCCTAATCTGACTGCTTCACAAAACGTTTGATATGTTTTCCTACCTTGTTTTTTTTTTTTTTTTATACCACGACGGTGGCAAACAAGCATACGGCCCGCCTGATGGTAAGCAGCTACCGCAACCTATGGACGCCTGCAACTCCAAAGAAGTCACATGCGCGTTGCCGACCCTTTACAAATAGGAGGATTCACTGTGTTGACGACTAAAGGAACAAGAAGGTCCCTCATCGTCAACACACTGGGTCCTCTTTGAGCTCTTTGGCAACCTTACTCACCAGCAGGAACACAACACTATGAGTAGGGTCTAGTGCTATTTGGCTCTGGTTTTCTGTAAGGTGGAGGTACTTCCCCAGTCGGGCTCTGCTCCAGATTTGAGCGATGACATTCACTGAACGTGCCCTACCACACTTAGCGAGATGCCATTCGCAGTGCCCATACCTCTCTTTTTGGCGTAGTTTAAGGACATACCCAGGTCCGGACGTAGTTTAAGGACATACCCTGGGTCCATGTACCTAAACGGTGTCCTATAAATGTTAGATGATTTTGTAGTAGTTTTTTGTTTGAGCCATGCATCTTTGTCCTTCATATATAGTCCTCGAACCTGCAATACCTAACCCTTTGACATTCATGACATTTTCAATTATTTATTAAGAGCGGGTAAAGGTAAATTTAAAGCATCGACGGGTAACATGTTATAAATATGAACACCTTGACAAAAAAATTACAAATTATTTCAATACCAAATTTCATCTAAATACGTACAGCGGTTATTGGTTGTTTCTTCCCCATGTAAACTTCCACACCTTTTGCATCCGCTTAAGGGATAATTTCCGAGATAAAACTATTTTATTTCCTTTTCCAGAGCATAAATTATCTCCATACCAAATTTTATCTAAATCGATTCTGCGGTTAATAATTCCCTGTACAAATTTTCAATTCCCTTTTCACCCCTTTAGGGTTGATTTTCGGAGACCCATACTATACCAAATTTCATCTTTATCAGTTCAGCGGTAAAAAAAATCCTCATACCAACTTCCAATCCCCTTTTCACCCCCACAAAAGGGCTTATTTTCGGGATGAAAACTATTATGTCGTTTCTCGGGACTTAAATTATCTCCATACTAATTTATATTAAAAATTCTCCATACAAACTTTCAACCCCCTTTTCACCCCCTTCCTTCGGGATGAAAACTATTCTTTGTCCTTTCCCGGGACTCAAATTATCTCTACACAAAATTTCATCAAAATCCGTTCAGCCGTTTTCACGTGATGCGCGGTCAAATAAACAGACAAACAGATACACAGATAAACAGACAAAAATACAAAAAATTGATGGAACGTGTTCTGTTATCGCTTCTAAGTATCCCCAGCCAACTTTTTTTCGAATATATTCCATGAACTGACTGTCGAACCTCTTCAGCTTTAGTATATGTATAGATAGTTTTTATTGAAAGTACCTTTCAGGCTTTACTTCCATTATTTTTTTCAAATTTTTTGGACCTACGGTTCTAAAGTAAGATTGGGGGGTGGGGGGGGGGGGGGGGGGGTGTTGAAGATGAACCTATCCATTGTCCTTTCTCGAGACCCATACTATCTCTGTACCAATTTTCTATTAAATCAGTTCAGCGGTAAAAAAATCCTCATACCAAGTTCCAACCCCCTTTTCACCCCCACAAGGGTTTGAAAACTATCCTATGACGTTTCTGGAGACTCAAATTATCTCTATACTTATTTCTATTTCGGGATTAAAACTATATATTATCCTTTCCCGGGACTCAAACTATCTCTATACAAAATTTCATCAAAATCCGTTCAGCCGTTTTCACGTGATGCACGGTCAAATAAACAGACAAACAGATAAACAGACAAACTGATAAACAGACAAACAGACAAAAATTCTAAAAATTGTTGGAACGTGTTCTGTTATCGATTCTAAGTATCCCCAGCCAACTTTTTTTCGATTATCTTCCATGTACAGACTTTCGACCCTCTTCAGCTTTATTATATGTATAGATGTGGCAGACTTGGATGACGGTGACGTCATACATTGACAGTGTCAAACTAGAATAATAAACTAGATTAGCAAAGTAAACGTAACTCCTTACTAAAAATGTCTGTTTCGTCTCAGTCCAGGTAAAGTTAACCTTATGTTAATGCTGTAAAGACGTTAACAACTTATTAAGCACTATTTGGATCGCGGAAGGATCAACGAAATTACTTTTTATTTTCTATTTCTAATTCCTGTTTCATTTTCATGAAATATTTTGTCTAGTTTCGTAATAAAATGGGTATTTGCTTAAAATTGCAGAACAAACCTTATACGAGACCATTATCGCTAGTGGGCCTGGAATTGACGGTCTCCTTTCCTAAGATTCATAAATGCGAGAGTACGATTGTTGCCTAAAGTGTGGAATTAAATTGAATATAAATGAAAGAAATAGAGTCACCATGAAATATTATTTGCTTTATTTACTTGATCGCGGCACGTGGTATCTTAAACGTGACTGGGATTAAGTTTTTTTTTATTAAATAGGCATATTTTACTTTCCTTACGCTTAATGTACTCACCAAAATAAATTGTTTTAATTGGTTATAATTACATATATATTGCTGTGAAACAAAAATTTTTTTCGACGTATTATTGTCTGTAAGATGGGTCAAATCAGCAATAAGTCGGCTTGTTATTTCCGACTTCATTACGAGCCTAAATTTCTATTGAACAAACTGTTGCTGCTTTAAAATAAGGAATTTCCTAATCTTAGAACGTTTTATTGAAAAACTATTCAACTGGAATCAACTTACAAAATGTGTGCTCACACACAAAACTCTAAAGTACACAAAAGTATATAAAGATACATTTTCCTGGTAATACCCCGTCAGTTCAAACAGTGCAATAAGGCAAACTAGCATGCAACGGGTTACAGATAAATGTGTAATGGACGTATCGTGTTTCAGGCCACATTAAGGCCAGAACATTTAAAATTTGCACGGGCGTGGGTAAAAGCATTTTGTGTCATAGATAAAAGTATTTTTTACTTTTAGTCACGGTAAATTAAAAGCGAGTGTTGTTTTACGGGGTTTGTTTGCTGGCTTTGTTCTATTGTTTTTCATTCAAACGGTGTTAACTGGACCAAATTGTAAATAGCTAATACTCGGTGTCGTGTGTTGATGAAAAAACTCATGTGGAATTGGACTGGTCACAGGCTTGGGGCAACAAAGAGAAATGGTGTAAAGATATTACTACATGATACCCAGATATGGTAAAAGAAAGGAAGGAGGTCAGAGGATAAGATGGGAAGATGATTTCAGACACGTAGCCTGAGGATTGTGGAGGAGAGAGGCTCTGAATAGACGTAAATGCAGAATTTTGGGAGAGGCCTATGCCAAAGGCAACCAGACAAAACGTCTGAGGAAAAAGGCTATCAGTAATCAGTAATCAGTCGTGTGTTGATATGAAAAGTATACCGACTACATCTAGCTGATTTATTGTAGAAAATAGATGTATTTTGCCTACTGGTACCTATTGATGCAGCTACCATAAGAATAGGCAGCCTGGACCGAGCAGTCCGCATGGCCTATGACCGCACTTTATGGAAACAAGGTACATGTGGAGGCGACACTCAGCAGTGAGGGAACGAGAAAAAATAAAGAAGAAGATTTTACAGTGTAATGTTTAGAGACATGTATGTTCGTGAAGCTTCAACTAAATGTCTTAACACTGTGCACTTCAATGTCACTGGATATAGATAGGTATTTCTTCCCTGGGTAAGTAGTAGTGGACAAGCAGATGATAAGGAAAATCCAGTGAGTGTTGTGGGGTCCAGATGGGACAGTGCAGCTGCCAAGTTTGTTACTCTATTAGCATCACTGTGCACTGACGTAAGAATATGGTACGTCACCTCAAATTTTTATTCGTTAATAAAATAATTTTTGGTGGATGGTGTTTCGCGGTAAGATTTCTAATTTATCCATCTAGGTATCCAGAAAACTATAGAAAACCTATAAGAACAAAAATATGTGCGACACTTCTAAATAGAAATTGTTTAGCTGCCGACGTATGCAGTTCGTATCATCAGTGTTCGTTATCATCATCAATTATTTAAGAGCTGGGCTCTTGTCGGTGGAACAATTTCCATGTATGTCTGTCCGATGCCTTCTCCTGGACAGCCTGATACGACACGACGTTTATTTTTTCCTTGACTTGATTCATGTATGCTCTTCTTGGCTTCCCTGACTTCCTCTTTACTTCAACTCCTCCTACTAGGATGTTCTTAATAAATTCGGCATATCGTAGCAGCTGTCCAAGCATTCTTTCTCTATTTTTTATGGTTCTCAGCTAATTTCTCTTTTCTTTTATTATTCATAGAAACGTCCGTGTTAGTGTAATTTTTTTGGTACCATTAATACTTTTTTTTTTTTCATTTTTATGTATAAAATAATAATTTTGAGCAACAAAGAACCGACTTCACTTAGCCTCCAAAGCAAATGCTTGAGCTGCTGTAAAAAATACTCAAATCACTATAGGTGTGCCTATAATAGTTGAAGAGTTCCCTCGATTTCTCCAGGATCCCATCATCAGATCCTGACATGGTTACAATGGGACCAACTGTGAAGACCCTTTCAAACAAAAAAATAATTTTCCAAATCGGTCCAGCCGTCTTCGTATAATCGGTGAACATACATAAAAAAAATAGCAAAAACAAAGATCCCGACGAATTGATAACGTCCTCCTTCGAAATCTTGAAGTCGGTTGATGAATGCTAAGTAATATTTGGTAAAATGCAACAAAAATACAAATTAAATGTTAATATCCTGGTTAATCAAAAAAAAATTGGATCTTGGAATATCAGTTTTGGCACTAACTTGTCACTATGTATCTACTCAAAAAATACGTACTAAAACAGATTGAATATATTCATAAGATTAATACAATTTGTTACTTTTAGCCTTATATTTAGTCCATAATTATCAATATTCAGTTCAAAAATTGTTAGTGTTAGAAAATTACACCTCAGCGATTTATGGTTAAAATAGTAGCTAATTTAATGTCACGAAGCGTTCATAGAACTCAGGCCCCAAGCTTGCCTAATTTTTAACCGGTAATTTACTTTCACTACGGCTCATGGTGAAAAGGAAAATCGAATTAGCTCTAGCTTCCCTATGACTTTGTTTGACACGCTGCCACTGCAAACCTAACCTACATTTTTACACCTTATCTCGCGTGAGATGTATTTTGTAACGTGTCAATAGTTAATTTGATGCATAATCGCTTTCATTTACGTACCTGTCTAGTACACGAACTGAAAAAAAATTAATAACTCGATTATTTTATACCATGTCATTATAAAAAGCTGTGAAAGGATTCGAAAATATAATTCATACAATATAATAATAAGAAGTTCCAAAATTATTCCTCAAAATGTGAAAAAGTGAAAATAAGTACAACACATAAACAATACATTAAAAACACAATATACCTTCACTATAACTCCAACACACGACAAAATATAATCAAAGAATATTAAAGTTGTATTGGAGTTGCGTCGGAATAATTTTCAAGCAATTTTCATTTCTGATATTTTTGATTCAGACGCCTAGGCGCTAGCTGTATTGCGTAGTTAATGTATTGGAATAGGTTCGTGTCTTAACGTGTTTTAAAGTAAGAATACGACCCAAGAAGATCAGACCAAAAACTAAATCTGCCATAGTAACGGTCGCGCTGTGAAATTCAGTCTTATGTACTAACGCCGAATATTATTGACATCCCGCAGATTCAAAATTACCTAAAGATTGAAACCGATATTTTTTTATGAACTCCGAGTGGTATTTAAAAATGAAAATTTTATTTAGATTCAGATTTTAATTTTCCATTAGGCTCCATCAAAATTGAAATGTTGTCGATATCTGCAGCTCTTCACTATTTTATTGACAGTTTCTGTCTATTCAATCTCCGGTGTAATCTAAATATGCGTAATGGAGCGTTTAGTTTAATATTTAGTCATTTTTGTAAATTGAAATAATGATACTATTTTCATATTATAATACCAAAGTCATATTTATCCGTGCCTTATAGGTAAATAAAAAAAATTAAGTAAATTTAAACACAATACAGTATTTCTATGTACCTACGTATTAAAAATACTTAAGTATTGCGCTTAAAAACTTTTTTTTTAAATCTCATGTATTTTATAAGCCACACATCTTAATGATTAAGTCTGCTTGCGCTTAAAAACTTTATGTGACAAAAAAAAACACGATGCTTAAAATATATACCCGTTTACTAAATACTACTTTAAAAATAAATATGTACTTAGATAACAAAAAACCGGCCAAGTGCGAGTCGGATCACGCATAATGGAGGGTTCCGTACCTTCAATGGAATAAGAACCAAACTAATACCAAAAGGTGCCTGGTGCCTATGGAGGCTTACAAAATACACCTTGTCTTGATTTTGCTAAGATACGTCTTTTAATTTCCGAGTCAAATGGCTGTGACACACGGACGGACGGACGGACGGAAAGACGGACAAATATAACGGTTCCGTTTCTGCCATTTTGGCTACGGAACACTAAAAACAACGTATTGAATCGTCCTGTAAATAATAAAAATACCAAGACTGGAAGGCAGATATTTTAGTCATTCCATTATTAATATTGAGATCATGCAATGCAAAGCGCCTGATAAAAACCATAGAGCAATAAGAAAGCTTAGAGTGTTCGTGCCGCGGTCGTTCCCTTATAATTGAGGACCGTGTCCATCAACTGATGATCTGTACTTCGTGTGTATGAACCGTCTCTATGGCGTTTTGTACAACTGTGTAAAGTTTTGAAAAATTTAAGCCCTTTGCATGATCTGTCCATCTACTTTTAATCTTTTTTAAGTTTAATTAAAATTACGTAAGTACTAATAATAAGTTACAATACCAATGTAACTTATTATGGATAGCATTGTATAAAGAAAGCCCTGAGTTTACTTATATTTTTATGTTTGTCATAATAACGTAGTTCCCTAAATATGTTTTTTTTTAACTCTATTTTTTGGCTGCCTAGTCGTGTGCGAAGAGCAATTTGCTTTATGAGGTGTTTACAATGTATTGCCTCATTTAGTGGCCAATACATGCGTTTTCATACCCGTCTGTTGTTAATAATAGCCGTATAAAAAAATAAGCGTTTGATATTAAAAATTATTTGGAATTGTTGTTTGAAGTTGGTGTTGTTAATAGTATGTCTGAAAATATGGTTTAAAAACTAACTTTCAGGAAATTTATTCCTCTTTAACTTTATCAAGCAGCAAGTACACAAAAAGGGCTTAGTTTTTTTTTATACCACGACGGTGGCAAATAAGCATACGGCCCGCCTGATGGTAAGCAGTTACAGTAGCCTATGGATGCCTGCAACCCCAGAGGATTCACTTGCGCGTTGCCTACTCTGAACATGCGCGTTGCCTACCCTACATGCGCGTTGGCTACCCTACATTAGGGTGTCCCTTATATTACGTTTTTGAAAAATTAATAACGCATACCCCCTAAATGTATTTCATTTACGTAAATGTACACATTGCCAGTCGGCACGTGTTAGAGTTATAGGAATGGCCTGAAATTTTTTTCTTGAGTAGTTTGGGGTAAACGAAATACATTTAGGGGGTATACGTTGTAAATTTCTCAAAATCACAATATAAGGGACACCCTACCCTACATGTCCCCCCCCCCCCACCCCTCCAAGTTAGCACAAGGTCCTCGAGGTCAGAAACTTGTTCTGGGGAATACTAGGAGAGTCTTCCTAGTATTCCCCAGAACAACCCGTTAAAGTTCCGTTGTTTCGATTACTTTCCAGGTGAAATGTTTATAACTGCTGGACTATATTATCTATGAACACGATCCTTTTAACTCAGTAAGACTTTTTTTTATCAAAATTAGTTTAAACGTGACCTTTCCCAAACAGTTTATTCGTCAACCGACTCGAGCAAAACCTCTTGACCGATCCAACTAACTTGTTAAATTTATTATGAGAAAAACTTGATCCTCAACTCTGGGTCTCTGAGGAAACACGTCACCCTTCGTTAACCATATTTGAAAAGTTTTGATACTAGGAGCGACTCGGACTGGCTAAAAACCGTATTGATTTTAATTTACGATTTAACTTTGGAAGGATTGCTTAGGTTTTTAACTATTATTTTCTCGGAGTTAGACTGGTATTGTCCATTTAGAATAGATTCAAATTATCTGTAACAAGAGTAATGTCCATTACGTATAATCTATATACTTCTAAGACTTAACTGGAAATTATAAGTAATATCGTGCATATTTTACTTCAAAAGTATAAAAAGTATTTTATATGGATTCCTGACATAAATAAACCAAAATGTTTTAAATTAATTTCTATTCCTAGTACTCTATATTTTTACGAAAGACAAACACATTTTGTGAAAAAACTTAGCTGCAACTGACTAAATGTTTCATATCTTTTTTTTTATCCATTTAAACTTGGCTTACAAGGGCATACAAACAAACGTCCAGGGCCATAATTATCTCAAGAAAACCCTTGTTGTAGTTTGCCCATACAAGCAGGCTGTCTCGGAAAAAAACGGGTAATTATTCAGAACAGGGGGACATTAATTCCAAGACCTCCGCGGACGGTCGCTAAGCGGCCCATAAATAAGAACGATGGGATAGCGAGGGATAAACTGCCGGGAATTATGTTCCGGGATACTTCACCTACTTGTGATACTTGCTTGTAGGTTGAGCTTCATACCTACTTCTTTAGCGTCGAGTCTTATTTTAAGACTTGTCCTTACTAAACCTAAAATAATACTTTTTCCTTTGTATATGACATCTATATGTTTAACATTGATTTATACAAAAAGGGAGATATGGTACCAGGCGCTTGATTCTGTGCTATCAAAGATAGGTTCCGGCACCTATATTATAGAAATAAAAATAGAAAACATTTATTCACGACAACAACAACATGCATACAAACATATTTAATCTAAGGACTAATTATATGGTTGCCACGAAATGGTCCCGACTCAGCATGGTGCTAGTCTGGTAGGCCAGCGCTGGTCTTGGTTTGGATATTGAATTAGTCGTGTGGCAGAGTCTCTCAGTCATACTTTATGCAATGCGCAAAATATGGAGGTCTCCCTTGCATACCCGTGTTAACTATATAGGTTTATATCTTTTGCCCATGATGCACATACATTATAGCGGTGTGTAGCATTTTACAAGTGTGTAGATGCTGTAACACATTTCAGTTTTGTTTACTATGAACGTCACTCATCTTCCTTTTTGTTTATATCTATGGCTGCGAAGCGTTAACAAACTCCGCAGAGTCTATTTAAAATCTAACCGATAAATAATTGAAATTTACAAAGTGACTCGAGCAACATAATTCGTGAAAAACAACGTCATATTTATATAGCAACACATTGTTGCTAACTGATCTAAGCTGACAGAATCTGGAGGCACGGCACGCGGCAGTGCCCCCGCCAAGTCGAGCAATAGAATAGAACACTTCTAGTGTTTAGGCTATCAAGCCACTGAAAATCTAAACATACCGCAATATCAGTCGGATTGTCTAGTTTTACAAACCGCACAGTTAAAATTGTAATCCCAGTATGCGATGACAAAGTTATTTTGTCTGTTGATAAAATTTTAGATTTTTTACACTACATAATTAGATAGTATAGGTTAGGTACATTACAAAAAGGAATGAGATCCACGTACGGCTCAATATACGCATAGCACAAGCCGGACTATCAATGTGTATACAGGCTGTGGCCTGCTACCCGAGCAAAAAATAAAACGTAGATTCTAATCCTCAAACTATTAAACTTTTGTTCAACAACTTCTAAAAAATATGGAGTGTTTCAATTGTCTCTTCTTCATACAAACTAAATAGTATTATCAAAATACGTTAAAATCCGTCTAATTGACATTGCTTGTCATAGTCGGTGGTGTACACTTATTTATACGGAAAATGATGATGATGGAATTTCTATTTGCAGAGCTAATCCTTTAGGCTATAAGATTAATTTAAGAAGGGGAACCAATCAAATTTCGAATGCAAATTTTTGACGACGTGGGGGGTGCCCCCATAATTAATTAAAAATAAAATAAAGCTATATAGTCAAGTTTGATATCATTTTCGTGTAAAGCAAGGATGCCGAATTCATTTTTGGTATTTTATTTATACCTTTCCATATAAGAAAACTGAGGAAACATAAAAAATATGAAATCAATGGTTGATATTTTTTTGAATAAATGCCTCTATTTTTTTTATTTATGGTCGTAACATGAAAAATATATTTTCATGATAAAGCCCTGTTATTCCCCTTTATAAAAAATATATAAAGTATATATTGGTTATAACATCTTTAACGAAAAAAAATAATATTAATAGGCCTGTTATCAACCACAATCTAATTATGTAGGAAAAACGATGTGGTTTGAGCTCTAATACTTGCCTAATTATTTCTTTCAGAACTAAATAGACGTCAACCATTTTAAATGCTATTATTTACCTTGCCTTAGTACGCTTGTTATAATCCGTAAATGAAATAAAGAGATCGTTTTGAAGATACCGGAACCGGTTTACCAATAAAAGGGTATTAGATTGAGTGAGTATTTGGTAGGGTTGTTTTTAAAAACTATCAATTTAGTAAGCACATTGCGTTACCCAAAGGTAAGCGCTTGTCGGGTACGGATTGGAGGAGGAGAGCAGAAGATCGAGCACAGTGGCGTACCATGGGAGAGGCCTATGTCCAGCAGTGGACTGATACTGGCTGCTACTGCTGCTGCTAATAATGATAATGTGGCGCTTACCGAAATGAAAATCCAAAATAACGTTTACCTATCAAGTTAATTTCATCTCTATTGCTACGACATTAGACAGGGACATAACATTGAATATAGGGTAACCATATAATTTTGTAACCAAATAATAGGGTTACCCTATCGAAAAGAGTTATCAAATAGAGGAGTTCTCCGGCCCCTGTTATCTAGTGACGTTTTCAAGTGAAAGGTACATCATTGGGGATTATCAATAAGGGCCCGTTCATTTTTTTAGAGAGAAAACTTAAGTGGTAGGTATACATCTTCAACTGAGGACGAAGTCTGTTGGCGAATAGTGCGCTCTAAAATAAAAATAACAATTTTGTGTTATACCTACTTAGACATTACACAAACTTATTTGAAAATTTGTAATTTATTATAACTAATATTTACATACCTAAATGCAAGTCTGCATATCTACATGCTTCATCCCACATCTCCATAATTTTGTGGTTTAAATTTTACCCTCGTGTTGTTGACAAATTGATCCGATATCTGGTGCACACCTTAAATTCTGATGACAATTACATTTTAATAGATTCAGTATCAGTGTAAATCCAAGATGGCTGCCGCTACAGAATGCCGCGTATTACATATTTTTTAACAACCCCCTCAATCAAGTATAAAATGAAAGGGATTTAATAGTAGAACACAGTGCATTGCGGATCATAAAGTAAGCGGAGTTCAGACAGTTTTAGTAACATAACAACTTGAAAAGAAAATAAGTATTGTTTAGGTAAATTCAAAAGCTTTTATTGAAAATAAACAATGCTACAGATAATGTACAAAAAGCTATAAAAATAATTCGGTAGGTTCTAGGTACCACTCTTCTCATCAATGTAGCTAGAGCATTGAAAAAACCAAAAAACTAAAATCGTAGGGCGCTTGAATCTTGTATCAACGGACAACGCCTAATATCATTGTTTTATATATGAACTTAGGTTAGGTACGCTACGCTAGTGGTGTGATGAATGGTACCTAGGACCTATCGATTATTTTAGCCTTGAGTACATTACCTGCATCATTATTTTCAATTAAACTGTTTAACATACGACGTATAACATACTAATTTAACTACTATTAGAAAAGGGTTGTCATACCTAACTCAAATTATAACAATACAACAAAAAAACATACATGCATACATTATTACAAATATACATGGTATACCATAAATACCATACCAATAATAATATTTTATTAGTATCTAGTCAAAACAGAAAATAAATATTTTACTTATTTTACTTATGGCCTGGATACGAGACTTTCAATCTTAATCTAAACTCTGCACTATAATGTGTTACAAATATAACAATTATTTTTCTCACTTCCCACAAAAATAGGAACGTTCATATTTTTTTTACAAAAACGGTTGAAGTTACCACAAAACTTTTAATGAAGGGAATATTCCTCATAAAATTCTCTACAATTCTTGTTTTTGAAGTATGTTGCTAAGACTTATAGTTTTCGATCTATGTGTGGCGAAAATTTTAACCCCCCCTTTTTACCCCCACCGCACCATAAATTTAGGTGGCTCTGTTTCCTAAAATGGCCTATAGGTCCTAAAGTCTCAGTATGCAAAAAGAGATCCCATCATCACTAAAATCCGTATGTTGTCGTGTGCACCACCGACTACCAGTCTTGGCACCCTACAGACATAATCAATTTCGCAATACACTGCGTATTCGAATAAACTATAAAGTGTACTAAAAATCAAACAACAAGTTCTTTTTTAAAGTCGCTCAACAAACGTTGTCTTTTTTGAGAAGTGGAATCTACGATTTAATTTTTTGCTCGTGTTACAGGTCACTTCCGGTATATTGGATTATATAATGTGATATTATTAGATGGTTTATTGTCCTGTTCGATTGCCAAGTCTTTTTATTTATTATATAAATATAGACATCTAATATTCAAAGGATCATGTTGTTAGTAAACTACGGCACACCGGCTTGGTTTTACATCAGATAGATTTCAATACCTTTTGCAGTAGGAGAAGTGCGTTGCGAGACTGGCATTTTTGTACATGTAATGTTTTTGATAGGTTCTATTATCTATAGGACACATGAGATACCTACTCGTACAATAAATCATATACAGTGATCACGTTATCATAATTATCTTTCTAACTACATATAAAAAATAACTTATCTAATTTGAATCCTGTATTATTGACATTACGGGATACGTTTTTCTTAATTTGTAATAAGAAGAATTCAATTTTCCTGCCACCTCCTCATCTCGTGGAATGGATCCATTATGCGAGCTGCCCCGCTATATTCCGACGATTTTTGACTCGGAAATTTTTCTTTAGGCAGTAAAGGAAAATTTGTAAAAATTGAAAACCTGAATTCTCAAAAAAAAATCTTTCTCTAGATCGTTTTCAATTACGCTCCTCGTTTACATGGTTTTGAACCGTAGAGTATTTTTTTGTTGTAGTAATTGTTGTATTATTTTTTGTTCATATATTTTCTCTTCATACATCAATACCTATGTACCTACTCGTATATGCTTACCGTCATTAAACTGATTTCCCTTGTCTCAAAATAGGTACACGTGTGGCCTTTGTTAGCAGAGTGTATAATTGGTTAATGACTTGACTTGTTTGGAACTTCTTACCCCCTGAGTTATATGTATATAAAAAAACTTTCTTTCAAGCGAACTAAATGTTAAATATGGTAGAATTACAGCCCGTCCGCCATTTTGTCATTGGTTTGACAGGTTAGGCATCGAGCGCAGATAGTGTAAAAAATATTCGTATTTTTTACACTATCTGCGCTCGATGCCTAACCTGTCAAACCAATGACAAAATGGCGGACGGGCTGTAATTCTACCATATTTAACATTTAGTTCGCTTTTACGGTTTTTTAATTATTCAAATTCAAAATTTTTAACGAAAAAAAAAGATAAACGTCAGTATTTTCGAAGTTAAACTTAATCATACTCGTAGCTTAATTTTACAGTAATACGAGTATTTTATTCATAACCTTTTTAGATAAGTTAGTGACATAGTTAAAAAATCATTAACTCCCGAAAAATCTTACAATATAAAGTCATAACGTAAAAACAATACGAGTTCTACGTAAAAACCATAAAATATGTAAACATATTGGGTTATTTCGGGGCTTTTTGCGAAAATCGGTTACAAGCCACAACAGGAAATAACACGCATTATGCGCGAGCAAGTGGGATGAAAAATAATAAAAATATTTATCTTCATTTATTTCATTTATGTCTAGAAACCTAACGCAGTTATGTTGCTTAAATAATAAAATGCAAAACTGCGTCCATCAAGCTAAAAGAAATAGTATCTATACTAATATTATAAATGGGAAAGTGTGTGTGTTTGTTTGTTTGTTTGTTTGTTTGTTTGTTTGTTTGTCCGTCTTTCACGGCAAAACGGGGCGACGAATTGACGTGATTTTTTAAGTGGAGATAGTTGAAGGGATGGAGAGTGACATAGGCTACTTTTTTTCTCTTTCTAACCCCCCACTTTCCTAAAATGGGGGGTGGAAGTTTGTATGGAGCATTACGGAGGGCAAAGGGGAGCCGTGTTACCCCGAATTTAACGCGAGCGAAGCCGCGGGCAAAAGCTAGTTGATTAATAAAAACGCACGATTGTACCAACCACGCAAAGAGCCGTATGTTTATCGGAAAATCAGATTTTTTTTTGGGGTTTGAGATTTCCAATTGTTGTTACATGGGCATGGGGACAGAATACGGGCAGAAATAAGCTTTGGGGCGGGAGTAGCTATTCTAGCAGTAATCCATAAAGGTCGATGTGAAATACCAGGCAGGTGTATTATGAACAGGGCTATTTACATGAAAAAGCAAACGTCATTCTTTAAAACCTCGTGATTAAAAGAGACGAGCATTGTCATTATCACCGTACAACGTCACTATCACATAGGTAGTCCGTGGACATGGAAGACCATCATATTCGATCATATGCGATTCTATCAGTAATCCATAAAGGTCGATGTGAAATACCAGGCAGGTGTATGATGAACAGGGTTATTTACATGAAAAAGCAAACGTCATTCTTTAAAACCTCGTGATTAAAAGAGACGAGCATTGTCATTATCACCGTGCAACGTCACTATTACATACGTAGTCCGCGGACATGGAAGACCATCATATTTATACTACATAAGCAAATTAAATACACCTGATTTAGAAATCCTCTCATTTGACGAGAAATATAAATACCTACTTATTTGTTTCCTTAACAGTTTATATCAATCTTCACCTTTAGTTTGTGAACCTCGAAGCCTGGCTGGCATGATTCATGGTCCTTCAACCTTCGATTTAATTACGATAGTTGTTCATTTAAAGCTAACTTTAAAGCGATCGAAAGGCATGGCTGGTTAAAATAACCATTTTTACTGTTCATGATCACGCGATGTAACCCGGGATGATTATCAACGCTTTTAAAATTGTAGCTTTAGGCTAACCAGCATAAATTGTGATCCGAATATACACCGTGGGCTCATATAACTAGACAGATTTTAACAGTGTATTCCTGATAATATTTAGATACTAAAATGTCCTATAAACTTTTCTAGAATACGCCTAGTTTCAGAGTTAATACCAATTTTAAAAAAATACACTTTTTATTATAACTCATCACAAAACGCCTTTCTAATGGCGTTATTGCCACTATTGGACATAGTTTACACGTCCTTATTGACAGATATCAAAGTGACAAGGAAAACTTTGCAGAAACTGAATTGTTACAAAAAAAGTACCAATTTATTTTAGGCGATAATTTTATTAAAAACATTTGCTTTTCATGTGCAATACAAAAAATGAAAAAAAAAAATGAAAAAAAATTTTTTTTGGCCAAATTGACCTAAAGTCACATAATATTTTTTCTCAAACATGCTCGGAAATGGTGGCATTTTGTTCGTAAATTGAAGACGCAAAGTGCTCAATTTTATTCTTTTCAAATTTAAAAAGTAAAAACGCAGCAGAAAAAAATGAGTTTCAATAGAATCATTTTACTCCTAGGAATAAAATGACTATATGAAAATCCATTTTTTGCCGCTGCGTTAACTTTTTAAATCCTACGATTGCAAATAAATGACTAAGGACATGTTGCATTCTGCCAAGTGAAACCTTCGCGAGCTTCGTTCAACCAGACAAATGTCAAAATAATTGCAAACACGATGTCGCGATTCGGGATGCGCGAGCACTGGCGCATGCGCGTATCGGACGATTGTTGTCTGTGGTAATAGATTTAAAAAAAATGTGCAAAATAAAAGGCGGCAATTCGTTGTGAAATAAGTTATCGTGTTCTTTAAAATTAATTAAAATAGTAAACAGTATGAGCTCAAATGACGAAAGTGAGATGGAAATAGACGGCACACCGCCTCATTTGAAAGAAGAAGCAAGCTTAATAATGAACAACTTGCTTCCTGCTAAGTCGCGGGGCAAATATAACAGGACTTACGACACGTTCATGCTGTGGAAGGACAGCCAAAATGCTAGAAATTTGTTTGATTTCCTCGCATAATTTGAGAAAAGCACTATGTATACCTCAATGGAAACAGGCATTTTCCGACTCGGACCTTTGCCAGGCCTCGGCAAATCCTTCGGCAACAATGTACTATTTCCTTCTTTTGGTCTTAGAAATTCGTGGTTAAGATCTGTCGGGTTATTCCAGCCCACGGTGTATAACCATTGGATAATTAAATTAAAACTTTCAAGCATAGAACTAACTACAATGACAAGAATGCTTGTAAACAATTTATAGCGTGACCAAAAACGAAATGGTGTGCAGTGTTATTTGAAGTCAAAATTAATATGTGGTTAGTTAGTTAGTTGTACTGGGCATTTTCTGCAAGTCGACATCCAGCGTGCCTATTTTGCGTGAAAGCTTTATGTAATTGTAAATTAATTTATAATCTAAGTACTAAGTACTTATCTTACTTATAGATAAAAATATTCAAGTCCATATGTAATTACGTGATTGATTTACTTTTGTAACATTAAGTTTCAAGAACAATTACACGAACCTTATCTATGCAATGGAGTTTTACGTACTTTTTAGCAGTATTACTTTATATTCTAGGGCTACTATAGGGGTTTATACGATTTTCTAATAGTACGAAAGTTTTCACACTTTTGACGTCATTCAGTTTAGAAAAATCTGTCATTTGTTTGATATCTATAATCTCAGCGGGATGCATAAAGAATATTATTATATCAATATCAAATCTATGACTGATTTTTAGAATAGGGATATCACTCATACAAGCCGAGTCGGTCTTTTACCTCTTAAGAGGGCTAGTACTTTTATTTCAAATCTTTTCTGTTTCATATGTTTTACAGAAATCTCACATATATATTGGTTCTACTGAGACCAGTCCTTGGTAAGCGAATAGAATATCATCCTTGAACAGCTAGGCTACTGACTCCTGTTATTATGACGTTTTTATTAGTTGCTCTATTTGAATTACCCACCTAAATTATTGCCGGTGATATTTTTACATTACATATTTTAAAGCATTAAGTAGGTTAAGCTACTTGTGTGATTTACTAACGTTATAACAACTGAGCTTGGAAGGTTTAAATGTTTCGGAGCGTTTCATTTGGATACTCTACCTAAGTAATTTTAACTGTTTGTGAAACTCACGTGAGGCATGACAACATATTAAAAATATTTATAACGGGTTAATCACGAAATTTAGGTCGACTTTTTCTGTTTCAATGTTTCAATCAATTTTCGATGATCATTAATATCATTATCACCAGCGCGCTCCGAAGCTGGACCCGGGGTATGTCCTTAAACTACGTCCGGACCTGGGTATGTCCTTAAACTACGCCAAAAAGAGAGGTATGGGCACTGCGAATGGCATCTCGCTAAGTGTGGTAGGGCACGTTCAGCGAATCTCATCGCTCAAATCTGGAGCAGAGCCCGACTGGGGAAGTACCTCCACCTTACAGAAAACCACAGCCAAATAGCACTAGACCCTACTCATAGTGTTGTGTTCCTGCTGGTGAGTAAGGTTGCCAAAGAGCTCAAAGAGGACCCAGTGTGTTGACGATGAGGGACCTTCTTGTTCCTTTAGTCGTCAACACAGTGAATCCTCTTTTTTGTAAAGGGTCGGCAACGCGCATGTGACGCCTTTGGAGTTGCAGGCGTCCATAGGTTACGGTAGCTGCTTACCATCAGGCGGGCCGTATGCTTGTTTGCCACCGTCGTGGTATAAAAAAAAAAAAAAAAGCTCCGCGACGCGCACGAAGCGTGTCGGCTTCTTTTAAATAATTATTATTAAAATAGTTGCTAGTAAATAGTTTGTTTCATTTTCAGAACAATATTTTTGTTAAATTTCAAAAGCTACCAAACAACACAATTTTTAAAATCTACAGTAAACGTGCTGACTTTTAAATGTGCAAATGACGAAAAGTGTTATCAAATTTTTATTCCGATGTTTAAAATCTGTAGGTATAAAATTACCTACCTACTTACAAAAATACACGTAGCCTTATAAGTAATGCAGATGGTCTGAGAATTATTCTCAAACGTATTCCGAACACTCCAAGTAAACCAACCACCATTTTCTCACTAAGACAGTCACTGACCTTATGACCTAATAAAACGCTATGTCACCAGGTACATGCACCTCGTAAGTTCAGCAGTAACCCTAAACGCTTGGTTTTGCTTGATAAGCTTACAATACGCTGTTAACTAGTTGCTAACCCACTAAACATGCAACTTACCTGGCCAGTAACTAAAATACTAGCCATAACCAGTGCAACGAGACCTCTAAATAGTTGTAACGCTTCAAAACTAAACCTTATTGTAGTAATGTTTAAAACTGTTGGTTGGTTTTAAATAATGATTGAGCTTCACGTCAAAGTTACTGACAACATGTTATTAAAACTTTTGTGTAATACATAAACTTCTTACTAGTAATAATACAGTATTTTTTTTAAGTTTGCGTAAAATATTCGTATAGTTCGGGTCGGGACACTTATGTCCTCAAAATATTGAAACACTTTTCTAGTCGGCGAAGGTCTTTTACTACGTTACAAAATATGAAATTTGCGATGTGATGAGAATATTCGTCTCTTTGCGAACTGTATTATCAAGAAAGTGACGCATAGTAATAAATAACAATAAAATGACGTTTACACTATTGTGAGTCTTTCTTATATTTAAACAATAGTTAAAATTGATTAAAGTAACGTATTCAGGTGCTGTAATCTAATTTTAAAATAGATAAACAATATCTATAACATAACTCCAACACACAACAAATATAATAATCAACCAATATGGAAGTTGTACCTATAGGTTACTTAGATATCATTCATTCATTCATTTATTCCATTGTTATTATGTTCATCAGCACATAGTTGTGGTATTACATTTACTTAGTCAGTACATGATACCCTGTCAGGGCGTACAATATTGGACTTAATAGCTATAATATTTTTCTCTTAGTAGCATGCAGCACGGAGCTAAAATTTGAACTACACTACAAATTATTTAAATGTATAAATATTAGTCATTATCAAATTCAGTACCATATGTCATCACTGGCAACACACACTGGTCAAAGACTTTCGTCTTGAGACACTGCGGAATATTGGACAAAAAGATGTGCCGTAGCTTCTCGAACGCTGCCCAACCGAGTCGGATTCGTCGATTGACCTCTTTCTCAAATTCAATTCAAGAATTTTTAAAGATAATTTATCCACCTAAAAGAGTTAATACTTTTAGGTGGATAAATTATCTTTAAAAAATTCTTCGACTGTATAGTAACTTTTTTCAATGAGCATTTGCTTTAGTTTGTTTTTAAATGAATTCTCGCTGTTTTCTTGTTTAATTGTTTCTGGGATTCTGTGCATTATTTGAACGCAACGGTAGAGGGGACCAGTTTTTACAATGTCTAGTTTGGAAGGTGGTAAAACTATTTTAATTTTCCGCCTAGCCTCAGGGTTGTAGACTACCGTTCCTTTAAAAAGACTTGGGTTTCTCTTTTGGTATTCATTTTTAAGACACCGAGTGCGAAGGTAAATCATCATTTTAGTAATCTAAAATTTTGACATAATGGAGCACAAGCACAACAAGACAACAAGCAACAAGGCATTATTATTTTACTTGAACAATAAACCTTCATATCCTTTGGTAACTTTATCTCCTTAAGCATGTGACGTAGAAGCAATTTATTTTTCTTAAAGGACTGTTCGGAGTCCTTGCTGTTTAGATAAACTGAAATTAATAGATCGGACTTAACGAACGTAGTTAAACTACTATTTATTTATTTATCTTTAAAAAGTTAATTTTGTAAGTATCTTTATTCAATAGATTTTTTTTAAATTTTTTTTTGTATTTGAATCCAAAATACCTACTTCTTCTAATAAGAGTTGATTTATCTTTGCCGTCTGGCGTCTCTCGAGGCAGCTGGCTGCAAATGCGCATAGTTCTGTAGCGTTAACAAAACACGTTTTTCAGAACTGGCCTGTAGAAACTCAATAAAAAAACAGGTTTACTAATATAATTCCTTTGTAGTGCAGTGTTCGCACCTGCACATTTTTCAGCACACGCCTCAACATCGCTTATTCATCGACCGCGCGATTTACATCCCCATCTATCGCTGACGGCATCTAAGCTGCTCATGAAGATTGATAGCCCCAGTGACTCGGCTCCGCCTGATTGACATCGCAATTTACTTCATTGGCGTTTTTAATTTATCCTCTCGCCTTGTCTCCGAGCCGAATTCATACATTTATTGACTCCCACGTTCGATAGTTTTGGTGAAGTGCGGGTAAAAGTTGAGGAGATTGAAATTATAGCCTGATGAGCGGTATTGGTAAGTAAAATATATAATTAACTGACAGCCATATGGATTCTATATATACATTGTAAAAAGTAGACGATAATAACCTCGTAAGGCCAAATGTTATGTGCCGTATTCTAGTTTTAAAATACACAAACAATCCATTAAAAACACAACCTATCTCAAACAAAACTCCAACACACAAACAAATTATCTACTAATATTGAAGTTGTATCCGAGTTGTATCGGAATAATTTTCAAGCAAATTCAAATATTTCTAATTCAGACGTTTAGGCGTTAGCTGTATTGCGCAGTTAATGCATTGGCTTTGTATTGAAGTTGGATCGTGTCTAAGCGTGTTTTAAAGTTAGAATACGGCCCAATGGCCTATTTTTAGGACGGCAAAATATAGTTATTACTATTTTGCCGTTTTCGAGGTCAACTTTTTTGATCAAAATTAGACCTTATTCCTGAAGCTAATGAATATACTCGTAATGTCTTTTTTTAGGATCATTATTCCACATGTCCTAAAAATACTACTGGGCCTTACGAGGATAAATAAATACATGTAACAAATAAGTACGAGTACATGATTGCAAAGTTTGCTGTCCAATTTTTTTTCATAGAAATTTGAAGTTGAATATTTATTACAAGTAACGTTAAAAGCGCATAATACCTATGTGGGCACTGTGGTGATCGAAACACGTAAAATCCATTAAATGAGCCAAACAATTTATTTTAAACCAAGTCTCAGTGTCACTAACTCAAAGCCAACTCTATATTCGGCTTATTACTTGCACCGCAAACTCGCGCGCGCGTAATACGTAGTTATTTTGTCAGCTGAGGATTTAAATATTTATTTATGAAAACATTTTATATAGGTAGGTACATTAACAGTACTTTGTCAGCTATGTTAATGCCACGAAACTTTTAAAAGCAATCAAGTCACACCAAGTGAGAGTTTTTGTCACAGCCTGGATATTGTGAAAACACTGACGATTTACAAAAGACCATATTCGGTTTCGTATTCCGATCGTCCCATAGAAAAATAGGAGTAAACGATCTTCCATGTATGGAACGAACCTACTAATATAAAAATTTAATCCCGACCTTTAGGATTTTTTTCTCTCCCTATGAATATAGGTATTCAGACAGGCTGCGCCCCTGATGACGGAAGTCTCTAAAATTGCTTAAACTGTAAATCCCGGAGGATTGATAGTGTTATCAATCGCGAATGTGCCGGCTGGCGTAACAAATGGCGCGAATATAAACCGCCGTGACGGACGGCGGAACTTCAAGATGGCTTCCACACGTTTTTGACCTAATTCGCAGTTTTTTGATGTATTGCTTAGTGCTCTAGTTAAAAAAATGTTTGAGTGGCTGACCTCAAGTTTCATGTGCTTATAACAATTACTAGCTGTACCCGCGGCTCCGCCCGCGTGTGTGGGAGGTTTTGTGTCTTTCATTTACTATCCAGGCCATTAGTGTAGACTGTTAGATGTTCTGGTCTGGTAACACACTGATCAGTAACACACTGACACTTACTGTTCAGATTATACCGTTAAATATGATCTTAATAACATTTCTGTCACATTGAAATCGCATTTTGTTAGTTATTTATATTATGCAATTATGCAAAAGCAAAGAGAAAGATTTTACGAAAAATTGGTATGTTACATATATGTTTTGTATGAAACAACTATACTTATTGATTACATATTTCTGAAAGTATACTTCTGAGCGAGTTGTGCCCTTATAAAAAAAATATCAGGAGACTACGATATTTATTATTATATATCGTACTAACATTTCGTGAGATTTGACTGAAACCACTTTTTCCCTATGATTGCTGCGGGGTCCTTTATTATTTCATCCGTGATAAAGATAACTGACTAAAAGGCGTGCGTCGAGACCTGCGAATGCTAATGGCCGAGTTCCTGCAGGAGAATATACTTCGAATAGAGGGTCAAACGCTGAAGGTACTGGCGCGAGGTAGCGTGTAAGCGTAACGTCCCAGCGAAAGCTTCTGCAGCAGCAGGCCAAAATCTAATAAGGCCAAAGGCAAAAAAAATTGTTTCAGCAGGAGCATGAAAGGGTCCCCACAAAACTCAATGGTCACGTTTTTTGGTGAACCCGAACGCCGAAGCCGTGACACGGTGAACGGAAATATCGCGAAAGCCATAGGGCGAGTACCGCGCAGGACCCAGGCCCGGAGGATCGCAGCGAGAATTGCTTCAGCAGAAGCAGCATGTCAGGGATCGGACGTACTTCAATGGCGAAGTGTCTTAGCGAACTCGAGGGCTGCGGACACGTGGTTGAGCGGAAATGTATGTGAAAGTCAAAGGCTGAGTACCGCGTAAGGTTCAGGCTCGGAACATCGCAGCGAGAACTTCTTCAACATCATCATGACAGGGACCGGTCATAACTTAAAGGCGAAGTGTCTTAGCGAACCCAAGGGCCGTCGCTCGAGGGTGAGCGGCAACGTCAGAGAAAGCCAAAGGCCGAGTACCGTGTAGGGCCCAGGTCAACAGTAGCACCATGACAAGGACCAGACATATCTCAATGGTGAAGTGTCTTAAGGCCCGAGGACGAGTGGCAATATCTGCGAAAGCCGAGTACCGCGTAGGCCCAAGCTCGGAGCGTCGCAGCGCAAAATTTCTCCAGCAGCAGCAACATGATATAATCCGGACAAAACTCAATGGCGAAGAATCTTAGCTAATCTGAGGGCCGGAGGCCCGAAGGTGAGCGGCAATGTCTGCGAAACCCATAGGCCGAGTACTGATTAGGCCTAGGCCCGGAGAGTCGCAGCGAGAATTGCTTCAGCAGCAGCATGACAGAGACCGGACATATCTCAATGGTGAAGTGTCATACATAAGGCCCGAGGGTGAGCGGCAATGTCTGCGAAAGCCATAGGCCGAGTACCGAGTAGGCCCAGGCCCGGAGCGTCGCAGCGAGAATTTCTTCAGCAGCAGCGTGACAGCTACAGTAGCAGCTTGTAATTGCTAGATTCTTGTCTACCCTTTTTAGGGTTCCGTAGCCAGAATGGCAAAAACGGAACCGTTATAGTTTTGGTCATGTCCGTCTGTCCGTCCGTCCGTATGTCACAGCCATTTTACTCGGAAACTATAAAACGTATCTTAATCAAATTTAGACATAAGGTATAGTTTGTAAGCCGCTATTTAGTTATGTAGTGAAATTGCAGAAAAAATTTTTTTCAAAGGAGCGCTCCATACATGTAACAAAACTTCAAAAAAAAAATTACCAAATATCAACATGTTGCTCATCAGTCGATAGGTCTTTAAAAATAACATTGAGATTTATTTGAACAATTTGTGATTTAGTGAATAGTTTCAGAAATAATCGCTCCGAAAGTCGGAAAAATAGCGTCCCCCTCCTGTAACTTTTGAACCGTAGTCCAAAAAATATGAAAACATTTGTGAAGATGCGCGTTTTTATATAGTTTGTATGACAATTGTTTTGAACATTATCGGTTTAGCCATTTTTGAGTTATTTCCAAAAAACTTCTTCCATAGGTATCAGATACGACCTTTTGGCATTAGCTTGGTTCGTATTCCATTGAAGCTACGGAACCCTCCTTTATGCGTGGTCCGACACGCACTTCGCCGGTTTTTATTGCAATCAGCTATTAAAGCGAGATAAAACATATTGATCTCACAAACGGTATACAATTTTTGCTGTCGGGTAAATCAAAATGGATAAATCTTATCTACTTGTTTTATTTGTTTTGACGTAAGTATATTGTAAGTAGGTTTCAGTACCTTCTGTAGCTTCAGTAACTTTAAAGTACCTCCAGGTATTAATGGATCACAATATATGTCCGGATACTTACAATTTCCAAAACGAAGTAACACGTTTTAAAAATATTTAACCCGCAATCCTTAAATTGGGAAAGCATTTAAAAATCTATGGTTTAAACCTCGGCGGAACGCAATAGATCGAATCGCTTAATTTAATCTAAAGACGTCTTTAAATAATGTTAGTATACAGTATACAGGGTACCTATACAGCGCCATCTGTGAAGCCTTTTGAAAACTATTTTTTTATGAAAATTATGTTCTTAATAAGCTGAATAAAAACTACCCTATATGTTGCTCCGGGGTATAAACTGTTACTATACAAAATTTCGTAAAATTCTGTGCAGTAGTTTTTACGTAGTGCGCGGACAAATTTACAGACAGACAGACAAGAATTTCAAAAATCACTAAAATGTATTCAGTCAACGTTTCTAAGACCCTCCAAATCAGTTTTTCTGGAATATCTTTAATGTACATTTTTTTCTGCTTACGCGTTTATTATATGTATAGATAACTGTACGGCGATTACAACACAACTGTGATAGCTGTCAATCCCTTTTAACTTTGACGTAAGTATACGTTACATCTGTCAACTCTAATCTTTTTCCAATTGCGGTATAATACTACCTCCATGTACAGTCAGCATCATATATACCGTGGCTGTTAAGATACCCAAATATATTGTCACATCCAGAGTAGTAATTAATAATAACTCAAACAAAGTAATCTAATTCTTCAGACCATTAACCGTTTACAAATATACAGGAGCACTCACAAATCCTAATACTTGACAACAGTCAAGCCGGCAATAATACCGGTACAACCACACCGCCACTGGTTGCGTAGCAGCCAAAGTATTCATAAATATGTATACAACATGAAATCAAACTTTATTCCGGATGCAATAAGGTTTATAACGGTTACGTAGCTTAAACTTCTTAGAACTTTAAATTTTGATCGTTCATTTTGTCACTTACATGCATATCGATTTGATACGTTGTACTGACATCAATATGTTTTTGAGCTCTATGTCATTAAAAATAAAGTTAATTTTTCTAGCTTGTCCCGTAATTTTGGATACTTTGAATGCTACGATACCGATGGTGTTGTGGGTTTTCCAGTGCTAAGTGCGGATTGGAAGTAACCAAGTATTAGGCGTTGTGCGTGCTCCGGTATATTTGTACTCGTCGGATGGCCCGAAGAATTTGATCACTCTGGACGAACCGGTATTAATGGTTATTGTAGATGTTGCGGTAAATTTAGAAGTATTCCCTGTCACTATCTATTTGATGCTGACTGTATCTGTATAAAAGGAGAAGACTTCCGTGAATGTACTGTACATATATGACATGTTATTTTGGGAAATTTCTTTGCAACAAAGTAAATCGCGTGGCTTTAGTACATAATTCACTCATGTCATTATCAGAGCTCGGATTTTTCTCGGTAAAACAAAACACTAGCGTAATTTAGCCAGTGCTTGAAATATTATTTTATCGACACCTATCGAGTCTTACTAGAGTATATGACAGGTATTGCCTCAGTACATTTTTTCTTTTTTTATTCGATGGTACACCACCTATCAGTGTGAATGTCAAAATTTAAAAACTAACAAACGTGCGAAAATTTCGAAAAACAGGAGACTTACTAGAGCTCAAAATCAATATTATTGACCAGTCTAAGGTGACCTACTGGGGGTTAGAAGGTTGTGCATTAATTACCGGACATCCTGTATAAGTAATAAAATAACTTTTCATTTTAGCTTTGCCATAGTCGAGCAACAAAGAGGTAGGTCTGCATGTACAACTTAGAACGAAGTAACTATACCACCTCATTTAAAATGATAGAAACGACTGCAAATTTCATCTCACATGACATATGACATTCACACTTTAACTGTCATTTCATTACGTATAAAACGTAAATTGCATCTAAGTATTATTTATTTCGCAACGCATTGAATCCGACGTGTTGGATATACGTATAATAACTTAATATTGCAAGGTATCAATTAATACAAAAATGAGTAATGTACAAGATCGGATCAAAACGTGGATTGAAAATCACCCTGAGTTAGTCTATAATGAAGTGACCTCCACTATATACTGCTCTATGTGCGATATGCATCTAAAACTGAAGAAATGCAATATTGAGAATCATGTGAAAAGCAACCGCCACAATTACCGTTCGGGGCAACCAAATAGGAAACATCAATTTTATTTCGATTTAATTATTTTTCTTATTTCATGCAACATACCATGGGCAACAGTCAACAACAATAATTTTCGTAATTTTTTTAACAAGTATTTATGTTGCGACTGCTCTATGACTTCTTTACCGGACGAATCGACCCTGCGAAAAATTTATTTAAATCTCGTGTACAAAAAAACTATACAGGGTATAAGAGAGGTAAACAAAACCAATTATTTGTGGATATCTATAGACGAAACACCAGATTTCATGGGAAAATGTGTGACAAACGTGGTGATTCGGTCTTTGCAAAAAAATTGTTCTAAGCAATTTTATCTTTTGGGGTCGAAGGTTTTAGAGAAGGTAAATGGGGAAACAATAGCAAACCTAATAATAAACCAATTAAAATTTTTGTTTCAAAATTCTTTCAATGATAACGTAAACAATTTGCTTTTACTTTGCACAGATAGCGCCGCATATATGCTTAAAGCCGGTCGTATTTTAAAAGCAATGTTTCCTCGTATGAAACACATTACGTGTTTAGCTCATGGTCTGCACCGGGTTGCCGAAGAAGTGCGAGATAATTTCAGAGGTGTGGATGGGTTGATATCGAATGTCAAAAAGATATTCCTAAAATCTCCAGAGCGTGTACGCCTTTTTAAGGCAAAATATCCGTCCATTCCCCTACCTCCCGAGCCAATTATCACCAGATGGGGAACTTGGATATCTGCTGCGGTATATTACGCTCAATACTATGAGCAAATACGTGATGTCGTCTCCATACTTGCTAATGACTCGGCAGCTATAAGAGCTGCAAAAAAATGTTTTCAAACACGCAAACTACGACCGGAGTTAAATTTCATTCGCGACAACTACGAAGTAATAGCCTCTTCAATAGAACAATTGCAATGTTCGACTTTATCCATTGCGGAATCCTTCCTCATTCTGGATACTGTTCGTTGCTACGTAAACTGGAGTAAACTTTTACCAGTGATACGTAAATTTGAAGCCGTGCTCGAACGAAATCCTGATTACGAAATTTTAAGAGACATATCTGAAAATATTACCCGAACTGATAATGAATTCTATAAATTTGCTCCCTTGACGTCAACTGAAGTTGAACGTACATTTAGTGTACATAAATGGATTTATAGTGATAAACGCAACTGTTTACTCCCAGAGAATGTTGAAAAGATAATGATCATCTACTCCTATCACTATTACCCAAATAAAATGTCTTGTGCTGCTGTGTGTACTGACGTAGATTTTGAAGAAGAAATTGCGTCTGTTTCTAATATATAGTAACTTTATACAAATGTTTTTATTAGTTTTATTACATATTAATTTTATTTGGTGACTTTTATTTCTTCTAGTTCTGAATTATCGATATCGATAAAATAATATTTCAAGCACTGGCTAAATTACGCTAGTGTTTTGTTTTGCCGTGAAAAATCCGAGCTCTGGTCATTATATAGGTAAGTTTATTTTTATTATACTCGTAATGTTGTGTTGAGATTATTTGTACCCATCCTGTATACCCCAAGCCGAAAGTGACATCGCCTAATATAAATTAATCGGATCGATTATTATTATCATAAAACAGCACTGAGGAAATCGGTGTATATTAAATTAAACAATTCAAGCAAAAATACCGAATGGTTCCATAACACACAACCCAAAAGATTTTAACTCACATTTCTTAGGCCAAAAAAGGAAAAAATATATATGTCGGAGACAGACCGGATATTAGCACGGACACTTAATTGTAGCGCAGCGCGCTATGATTGGTCGACCGGGTAGCTGACGTCACATCGAACCAGCTAGCCCCACTTCGTGCGCTAGGATAGAGTCGTGCAGGCCAGGACGTGTTTCACTTTCGGACTGACTGCACAAGAGTGAACACCTCTTGGATTCTACCACGGAACTGTCCTCGCTACATTGCGTTTTTTAGTATTCGATAATTGTGAATCCTGTAATAAAGAAACATTTGATTACCATCATTGTCTCAATACTCGATTTACCCAGCAACGCCCAATGTCTAAAGACAACGTCTCCGTCATCAGAAGTGGGATCTAATCGAGAAAATGGGACGCGTGTTAGTGGCACCGGAAGTGACGTATCTTGGCAGCAAATCCTCGAGGCTCAAAACCAGCAATGCGCGCGCTCATCGAAGCGCTGCGAAGCCCAGCAGCGCCAAACAACAATTCGCGTGTGGCTTTTCCAGACTTCGACCCCGATAAGCAGGACAACGATGCACTGTCTTGGGCTACTACTGCCGACGTGTGTATGACCGATACTCCATTAGAAGGCGGTCAGCTTGTTGTCGCCATCAGCAAGGCATTAAAAGGAGCAGCGTCGACGTGGCTGTCACGGATCATTTACCCTGGTATTAGGTGGCAAAAGTTTAAGGAACTATTCATTGCAAGGTTTGCCCTAAATGAAACTTTAGCAGCTACACTAATCAACCTTGGCACTGATAAACCGGGGGAAAAAGAAACTTATGGTGCATACGCAAGCCGTGTTATGTCGGTCCTCATGAATCGTTTTAAAAACGTGGACACCGAATGTGTTATGCTGTCAATTGTGCTTGCACACTTAGCACATATGATACGAGACTTCAACGCCTGGCTTTTACTACTGAGATTGCTTCGCGAGATGAATTACAAAGGGAATTACAAGCTTTTTGGCATTACAACCACGTGGCATGATTTTGGATTGTGTCGTCAGCTAGACACGTGGTACTGGTAAGGTTATGTGTCTTCCTCTCGTTGAACAAACCTGGTGAGTTCCACTCATTTTGTTGTTTGGTTGTGATTACTGATTAGTGTGATTACTTTCTGCAATTTTGACTGCTCGTACGGAAAGTTTTATGGTGTAAACAAAGTTTTTATTAGACGTGAAACTAAGTCCCTACTTTCTATTACATGATTTGATTATAAGATCAAATATCCTAGAAGGTTCTGTAGTAAACAAATTGCGATTAAATACCAAGACTCCCATTTAAGCATACCATGCAAACATGTGCTACTCGTGTGAAAATTTACGTTACAGTGTGCTGCAATGGACAATTCCGGCCAGTACGCGGCTACTGGTATGGTGAAGCATTGGCTGGTATTCACCTGCTGCCTGAGCCTACACAACTTGCTGGCATCTAAGTAACATGAAAGCAGTGCTGTGTCTTCAGTGCATTGAGAAAAAAGGGACCGGTTTCGTTCCAATCACTTTATTTTGACTTCGACTTTGAGCCTGAGAAAATAGTGACTAAATCACATGATGAGCCATAGCTTTGCCGCCTTTAACAGTCCTATTTTTGAAAGTTTCGCTTGTTTTAATAAAAAGGAAAGTTTATTTTTATTTGAGATACAAGTTGGTTAATAAAATAAAACACAGTCTATAAAATTGATTTAATAAAAATAAAAAAACATTATGAAGTTTCCTAAACATTGGAAATATGCAGTTTGTTTTCACTGTTATAGCAAATATGCTAACATTTTAGTTTAGTTTACATGATGAAACTGATGCCACACAATTTTATGTTTTCAGTTCGCTGTGGTGAAAAACAACCTCCCTGCAGCTAGTTGGCGCCTACGTGTCGCAGATGGCGTGACAGAAACTGCCGGTGTGTGCGGCTGATGCCGACTGGTATCGATGATGGCTTTGATGCACAGACGTCAACACGTATGAAAGCGCAGTTGTTAATACGGTGAGCAGTTCTCATTTCGTTGGGATTTTCGATCCTCGGTTTAGAATTCTTGATAAAATGGAAAATGATTTAGTATGGTTTTGATCGGTTATACTCGGTCTGTAAAGTTGGATTTTTATTTTATTTAGATTTTTTGTAATTTTATGTGGAAATGTGCTTTCGATAGACTGAAAGCGTCGTAACGGACTGGGTGTTTGATAAGAAATCACATGTGTTTGGAGTCAAAGGACTGACTATAGTTCCAAGGAACTGGCTACTTGTTACAAGTACTTCGAAGTATTAGATAGTGATTGATACATTTTGGCAGGGTTAAATTCAAAACGCATCAATAAATACGCGCACGATAGGTTGAGAAAAATGCCAGAAAGCCAAGTACCAATTGAAGTAGATGAAAGCGAGTATGAAAATGAGGGTCTCAGTTCAGCGGCTCAGGCCGTACCAGAGGCTTCACCGTAGCCGTAGCCCGTTAGAAGTCGGTGTCTGCTTTGAGTAGTCCGTGGGTACGCGGTGCGCGGTGAGCTCTGGCGGAGGCCGGGTCTCGTGGAGACCGTAGAGTCATAGGGTTGGCTCGGTGATCCCGCGGGGATGCACGTAGCATGGCTATGTGATAGCCGTTAGGCCGGGAATGAGATACCTTTTTTTTGTGTTGATTTAATGCTTTGTATAGTGTGTGGCTATGAAGCCAGCTAAACAATGGTACATGGCTGTTCTTGCATTTCTTAAGTTAGTTAAAATAAAATGTATTGCGATGATTAGAGTCCTAATGCTATTAAATGTAAGCTTGTTTTCATTTAGTTTTGATCTTTGATAAAATGATTAATGTTGATGAGGGAAGTTTTTTTTTTGTGAAGTCAGGAGTGACCGAACAGTGTACTTTGCCGTTGTTTTATTGTTACAGAATAGACACACGAGGCCGTGTGTCAGAACAGGATGGCCGTGTCAGAGACAGACCGGATATTAGCACGGACACTCAATTGTAGCGCAGCGCGCGGACAGCTATGATTGGTCGACCGGGTAGCTGACGTCACATCGAACCAGCTAGCCCCACTTCGTGCGCTAGGATAGAGTCGTGCAGGCCAGGACGTGTTTCACTTTCGGACTGACTGCACAAGAGTGAACACCTCTTGGATTCTACCATGGAACTGTCCTCGCTACATTGCGTTTTTTAGTATTCGATAATTGTGAATCCTGTAATAAAGAAACATTTGATTACCATCATTGTCTCAATACTCGATTTACCCAGCAACGCCCAATGTCTAAAGACAACGTCTCCGTCATATACGAGTTAATTTCGCCAAAAAATGTTCATATTATATTGTACTCCCGCAGTCCGTTAGTCGTCTAGCCTTCATAATGTCAAGCTTTCGGGCGTTAACCAGTTGCATGGAGTTAATACTCTATGCTTACTTATTACTCCATTGGTTACGCAGGAGTAATAAGTAATCTGCTAATCTATAAATATCATCTTGAATACACTGTTATAATATTTTGGGTTCCTCATGAGCACATTGTATAAAATTTACAAGTTAAAATCAACAGTAAAACTTGCAAATCCTCGTTAGTGTCTCTCAGCTTTCACATGGAAAATGGACAACTCTAAAACAAACCTCAAGTTGAGTAAAGCAATAATTAAAGTCAGGATGTTGCTTCATCCCTCAATATGCGGCCGTAGAACAAGCGAAATCTTTGGAATGACACGGAAAATGTCCTGATGTCCTCGCAAAATGGTTAACAAGTGACAAATATTGCACCAAACCAGTGTTGATTCACCAGTGATGCGGGTACTATCGATACCATTCACTCGGTCAAAATACTAATGGAAAAGTAAGTATCGGAAATAAGATCTACATATGGTTTTCGTTGACCTCGAGAAAAACTTTTCTGGAACGCTGTGATAGTAGAACTGGTGCCACAACACCACATTGAGCTCCCACAAGGTGAGTAGTGTAGCGAGCAGTCTAGCCGGATCAAGTGACGCCTTCGAGGTTAGAGTAGGTGTCCATCAAGGCTCGACCACAAGCCGCCTACTATTTAATCTAGTAAATAATGAACTGTATTACCAAACACATACAAAAACCAGCGCCATGGTCATTACTATATATGTATATGCTGACAGTTGTGGTCCTGATAGCTGAAACGTTAGCAGAAGTACAGTCTGAACTGACCGCTTGGCAAGAGTCGTTAGAGAATAAGAGGACTGATAGTCAATAGACAAAAGACTGAATACGTTTACTGTGATTTCTCGGGAAGTAAAAAGGTTAAATCATCGAAAAAATACCTCTTAACAGAGTGAAATAATTTAAATATTTCGGATCCATTGTAAAACCAGAAGCTTGTGTACATACATAGATAAAGACATACACAATAAAATGGATGAAATGGAGAACGTTGTCGGGCATACTATGTGATTCCCGAATGCCATTTAAAATCTCCCCTCTGCCAACAAACTGTCCTGCAGTTTGGCAGAAGATAAGTTTGTAAACTAAGGGTTGTTTCGTGAATAAATGTATTATTTATTATTATAATTATTATTTTTTTTAATCAAAGGCAACGTATAGAACCCGGACCCGGGGTATGTCCTTAAACTACGTCCGGACTTGGGTATGTCCTTAAACTACGCCAAAAAGAGAGGTATGGGCATCGCGAATGGCACTTCGCTAAGTGTGGTAGGGCACGTTCAGCGAATGTCATCTCGCTCAAATCTGGAGCAGAGCCCGACTGGGGAAGTACCTCCACCTTACAGAAAACCACAGCCAAATAGCACTAGACCCTACTCATAGTGTTGTGTTCCTGCTGGTGAGTAAGGTTGCCAAAGAGCTCAAAGAGGACCCAGCGTGTTGACGATGAGGGACCTTCTTGGTCCTTTAGCCGTCAACACAGTGAATCCTCCTTTTTGTAAAGGGTCGGCAACGCGCATATGTGACTCCTTTGGAGTTGCAGGCGTCCATAAGTTACGGTAGCTGCTTACCATCAGGCGGGTCGTATGCTTGTTTGCCACCGTCGTGGTATAAAAAAAAAATAGAAAAGAGCAGTAAGACCTGCATTGTTATATGGTTCCGAGTGTTGGCCGATGAGAAAGACAGATGAACAAAAAATTCACACCACACAGATGAAGATGTTTCGTTGGTCTGAGGGAAGAACTAATGGACAAAGTCCGCAATGAGTATAGCCATTGTCCTTTTAAAGTTGCCAAAGCACAGGAAAAGTAATCAAAAACTGTTACTGTCCATACCAGCGCATACAGTTTTCATTACATAATGAGACGGGATGATGACCATATGACCAAAAGAGCGAATTGATGTGAGTATCATTTATCGTATGGCTACATGTCACTGGATAATAGATAGGCAATTCTTCCCTGAGGTAGAAATAGGAAAGCAGATGATAAAGAAAATTCAGTGAGTGCTGCGAGGTCCAGATGGGACAGTGCAGCTGCCAAGTTTGTGTGTGTGTGTTTGTGTGATTGATGTGAGTTAAAGAGCAAAAAAGAGGGCGCGGACGACCACCAACAACCTGGCTCCCAATAGTATAAAGACATGAAGAAGACAGTAGAGACCACAACCGTGTGATGTGGCGCAGGATTACTAGGAGAGCTGACGCCAAATAAATTGAGACCATAGCCAGGAGAGAAGAACGCGCTTATAATAGGTACCGTTGCCCTAATAAAAACCACAAAAATCTATATTCAAGTTAGTTTTCTACGACATGGCTTTAATGGATGGAGAGCTGGGGACGGTATATAATATTACGATCAGAGATATGGAGTGCAACCAATCCGCGCAAGTTAGGGTGCCTTACTGTTTTTATTACTAGATCCACCCATCTAAAGATTATTCATCGTTGGAGCCTGGAGTGGTAACAAAACTTTTTGCTCAGGAAAATGCCTTAAAGTGACCTAATGTTGTAATAACAATAAGTACGTTTCACCTAACAAAAACGCCTGGAAATTTTATATTCAAATTAATTACACATACTCCACCAAACTCAGAACTCGATTACCTTAAAGTGAACAGCATTCGCTGATATCCATCGACGATTAGCTGCCAGGCGCACAGACGCAGTAACAATGAGATCATGGCACACTTACTACAGGGGTTTCTTTGCTTCGTTGATTGTTTACCATATTTGTTGGTCGTGGGACAGAAGTCAGCTAAAATATTTTTGATACAATTATAATGTGTTAAATGTACTTCTGAGAATAAAGCATTAGCGGTAAAGCCAAGCTACATTACGTCTAGGCAGGAGGTAAATTAATTTGTTAATCTTACAAATACAAATTCGTTTATTTCATTACTTTTAGGGTTCCGTACCTCGAAAGGAAAAAACGGAACCCTTATAGGATCACTTTGTAGTCCGTCCGTCCGTCAGTCCGTCCGTCTGTCAAGACCCTTTTTCTCAGGAACTCGTGGAGGTATCAAGCTGAAATTCATATCAAATACTCAAGTCTACTGTTCCTTGAAGCTGTAAAAAAAAAAAAAAACTTCTAAACCAACGCAATCAAAAGATACAGCCGTTTATGCCGCAAATTTTCGAAACTCACAAGGGAATCAAAACCTACAGGGTACATCCCGTGAACACAGAATCTTGAAATTTGGTACGAAGCAACGTCTTATAGCACAGATAAAGGAAAAATTGCGAAGACCGTAAATTTTTAGATACATCATATAATAAAAATATTTTTAATAATTTTAAAGTACCTGTATACGTACAGGTGTGTACGGAACCCTCGGTGCGCGAGTCCGACTCGCACTTGGCCGGGTTTTTTACAGTTGTTCTTAAGGTATAGAGGTTGGGTACGTAAGTAGTTGTTAGGTACAAAAAACAACAATACTGTAAAAAAAATATTAGAAGCAATGAACAAAACAAGACTAAACGTTTGAAAAAAAAATTAAACACTCCCGATTTGCTTTTTCTGACCATGGCGGTGGCAAACAAGCGTCAGCACCGCCTGATTGTAATAATTGTAATAAATCCCACTTACACTTTTTAATAACATTTTAACGTTTTTTTGACACCGGTAAAAACCATGTCCATTTTTTACTTTCTAAAACTAGATCAATTATTTTAAAAGAACAGGACGAGTATCTCTATCTCCACTCAAAATTTAAAACACCTTTTTCGTGGCCACGTCTCTTACTTTGATTGGAGCAAAGAAACAAAAGACAGGCAATTTATTATGAGCAGGCAGAGCCAGGAATAATAAAGGATTTCCTAATATTTCAAACTCAAATTTTAATAGGGCCCGACAACTCTTTTGTAAAATGCTTTTTAAAATTAGTGCCATTGTTTCCCGTTTATTTTGAATTTTAATTTTATTACGTTGAATAACCCTTGTGAAGTAATATCTAAAATCGCATCGGATCGAGCCATTTTGTCGTGTGGTGTTTAATTTAAATGTTAAAAAAAAAAGTTTTACCTACATAGTGTAATAGAGTGATTTAGGTACCTATCTATGAAACTTAAGACATAATTATATTTCATCAAAGATAAATTACAGGTTGAATAATTGACTTCAAAAGAACATAAGTTAATGAAAGCTGATATACTCGTAACAAAGCTTTGAATTACTAATATCGCCTACGCGACAAACCACTGCATTTAATCCTTAAAAAGCGGCTAGTCTCGAAAATTCATATACTAATTATTATTCGCCCTTACTTACGATCATCTTTTCGATTATACAAGATGGATTTATGACAGTGATTAATACAAAGCATAGTTAGGTGGGTATCAAAGCATAGTTAGGTGGGTATCAATTTTGTCATGTGGCATTATTTGGCCACAATTTCTTTTTAGGTATTTCTTTTTCAGTAAAAAACTGCAATAGCCAATGAAAGGAGATCGTCAATTCTGGGCCACCAAATATAAACCGTATACAGTTTGTACTGCAATGTAAAACAAATACTCATTTTATTACTAAAGTAGACAAAATATTGCAAAAAAATGAAACGGGAATTAGAAATACTAAATAAATAAACATTATGTTGATTTTTCCGCGATTAAAATACAGCAAGACAAGTCGTTAACGTCCTTATGGCATTGACATAAAGTTTAACTTCACCCTGGCCTGAATTGTTTTTTGGTTTGACACTGTCAATGTATACCGTTACATAATCTGCGTTTTGATACTGTTCGGTAAGTTAGAACATTGTAATATTAAAATAGTATCTAAGCCTACGAATACGCAAGTTTAAATTAGAAATCGACTGTATTAAAACGCCTAAAGATTGAAAATGCGTATTTTTGCATTTTTGACCCAAGTTTGAATATTACAAGTGGGTTTCACAATGGCATAATATCATGCTCCTTCGATAACGAAACGTATCTTTTTTTCAATTTTGTAATGTCAGATACTAGTGCTATCGCACTTAACGGTGGTAAACCTTATCCCTTCGCAAAAGGTGTTAGGAACAGGGACCGGAACCGGTAACCATTAAAGGGGTATTAGATTGGGTATTTGATAGAGTTGTTTTTAAAAACCTTATCAATTCGGTAAGCGTATCGTTTGACTTACCCGAACGAAAGGCTAACCATGTCAATACAGTTAATTCGGGTAAGTGGTTACAACCCAGCATATGGTTTCCCTATCAGATAGGGTTTTTCAAATGCGATTAAGCTATTTTAAACTCTGTGACCAATACATTTGGCTTATTTATTATTCGAGCACCCTACGAGCTAAGCGCTGCCGTTATGGCGGCACGAGCGAGCCTACAGACAAACAAGAATCTTTTTGCGTATGTTTTCGTACTTACGCCTTTGATCTAGACGCTATTATTGCTTGTTAGTGCGCTAAAAGATCGTTGTGTGGTGCCGGTGTTTTTGTTCTTGCCATTCGAGCGTGACGGCTCGTGTCGATTGAATCTTAGACCCAGGCTTAATCAAATGCATATTGTGAAGTGTTAAAATATATAATTTTGTGTTATTCTAGTTATAGGTAGTACTTTGTTTCAATGGCTCCAGCAAAATGTGACGCCGTTCACCGATACTTCTAGTATAATGAAACGAATAATATCAGTCATTGTTGGACACTCAAGAATAAAATGATTATTTGAAAAAAATATCGTAAGAATAAACTTATGTTGATTGTATACCCGTTAAAATGATTCAAAATAATTTCGTCGGGACTAATTCATATGCGAGAAAATGTAATAAAAATAATTGATTCTTAACACAATTATTTAATCATGCTTTTTATTTTAAATAATGTTCCGCGTATAAGAATGTATTCTGGGTTTTTCGGTGTAAGAAAACATCGTGTGGAAACTGGACCTAATCCCAATAAGGCGTAGTTTCCCTTATGCCCAGCAAAAATTATATCTGTTTTAAAATCCACGGTAGGCAGATATACTCTTTTCACTTCTCATGCTCGTAAAGTTCGACTTTAAATCGTGCGTGGACGATATAAAATCGCATTTTAAGCTCTAGGGCATAAAGTAAAATTTTCTTCTAAGACCAAGAATGTGGCTCAACAGCCAAACAGAGTCAAAATATATTGCACAATTTAATTGAACAGTAAAATTTCGTTGAATACTGAAACTTGTTCTTTTATTATATTCTTGTACTCAGATAGAATAAGCTTTCTGGCCCAGACAATTCCTATTGGATGGGAATTTTTTTTTGTATAGATCAAAGTGTCAGGAATTGATACCAATAAAATTTATAAGTGAATATTGGGCGCTAAGGTGCCAAAAAATGGTAAAAATGGTAAAACCCAGTTTTTCGCTTCTAGAGGAAAAACTACGGCTCCGAAAAAAAATAGTTAAATGTAACAAATGTGCGCAATAAAAAAACAAAGAGAATGAGCCACAGTAGAGCAAAATCTGTTTAGAGGATCGTCCGCAATGTGAAAAAAAATAACCAGTGTAAGTTGACCTTTGTATAAGAATAATTACTAGGGCAGAAGAGGTCAGCTAAACATGGTTATTTAATTTTAAGAGAAATGAAGCATTATTGCAAATGGCACCTAAAAAATAAGAATAGCAGAATTAAAATACTTAAATATAGTTTAAGTTAATTATTATTTTTTTTAATGACAAACTGACATCATATTCAAATTTCAGCTCTCCAGAACTTTCGGAATGCGAGTTATTGAATTTACAATATTTGCAAAAAAACGTGTTATAACCAGTGTAAGTTGACCTTTTTATAAGAATAATTACTAGGGCAGAAAAGGTCAGCTAAACTTGGTTGTGTAATTTTAAGAGAAATAAAGCATTATTACAAATGGCACCTAAAAAAATGAATAATTAACTTAAACTATATTTAAGTATTTTAATTTTGCTATTCTTATATTTTAGGTGCCATTTGCAATAATGCTTCATTTATCTTAAAATTAAATAACCATGTTAAGCTGATCTCTTCTGCCCTAGTAATTATTCTTATACAAAGGTCAACTTACACTGGTTAATTTTTTTCACATTAATTATACCAAAATAATAATAAAAATATTCAATTTTAGTCTATGAGTGTAAAATAATTTTGTCCAGCTAGATCGGGGGTTTGGGCCATAGTGCGCCGCTGCCGCGCGCGCAAAAAGTGTCTGATCTTCATAGATTATTTAAACAAGTTTATTCCTTGTCAAATGATCTGTAAATTTGGAAATTTGTAGTTCAACTCCTCCTTAATGCATAGAAACCGAAATTATAACGTTTTTCGAAAATTAAAATACCCTCCCAATCGATTTAAAAAAGGTCACTTTTTGCAAAAGTCGACGGTTTGCAAAAAGTTTACAATATTTTAATTTGAACAATTAACTGTAGTTAGAGGACCACAAAACTGACATCATATTCAAATTTCAGCTCTCCAGCACTTCCGGAACGCGAGTTATTGAATTTACAATATTTGCAAAAAAAAATGAGTTTTTTTGCGAATTGCGGACGATCATCTGGACCGATTTTGCTCTACCGGGGTCATTCTCTTTGTTTTATAATTGCGCACATTTGTTACATTTAACTATTTTTGGTCCGACCCATAGTTTTTCCTCTAGAAGCGAAAAACTGGTTTTTACCATTTTTTTGGCACCTTAGCGCTCAATATTTATCACTTATAAATTTTACTGATATCAATTCCTGACACTTTGGTCTATACAAACAATTTTTTTCCTGTCCAATAGGAATTGACTGTACTTTTTATGATTTTTCCGCTAATTCTATCTGAGTATTGCTATAATTATTTGAATTGCGTGTTTTCTATAATTAAATAAATGAAATCAAATAAAATAGGAGTTGATAATAGTTTAGAAATGCCCCGAAATGTTTTGATGACTTGGCAGAAAATTTCTAAATTCACATGTTAAAAATTCAAAAAAATATATTAAAAAATTAATTGGTAGGAACCATATTTGTTTTCATTGTAATATATTTGTTAGAACTTGAAATTGTTTTACGATTACCGATAAATAATTTCCTTGCAAATGAAGTGAAAATTAGAGTGTAACCCACGTCCATAAAACCCATTTTACACTCGACTTTTAAACGCCTCGCGTAAAATCGTACGTTTTATGCACTTGTTGTACAATCTACTATTATAATATAATAAAAATAAAATAAAATAAAAATGAAATAAAAATGAAAATAAAATGAAAATAAAAACGAAAATAAAAACGAAAATAAAACGAAAATAAAACGAAAAGAAAACGAAAATAAAACGAAACGAAAACGAAACGAAACGAAAACGAAACGAAAACGAAACGAAAACGAAACGAAAACGAAACGAAAACGAAACGAAAACTAAAACGAAACGAAAACGAAACGAAAACGAAACGAAAACGAAACGAAAACGAAACGAAAACGAAACGAAAACGAAACGAAAACGAAACGAAACGAAAACGAAACGAAAACGAAACGAAAACGAAACGAAAACGAAACGAAAACGAAACGAAAACGAAACGAAAACGAAACGAAAACGAAACGAAAACGAAACGAAAACGAAACGAAAACGAAACGAAAACGAAACGAAAACGAAACGAAAACGAAACGAAAACGAAACGAAAACGAAACGAAAACGAAAACGAAACGAAAACGAAACGAAAACGAAACGAAAACGAAACGAAAACGAAACGAAAACGAAACGAAAACGAAACGAAAACGAAACGAAAACGAAACGAAAACGAAACGAAAACGAAACGAAAACGAAACGAAAACGAAACGAAAACGAAACGAAAACGAAACGAAAACGAAACGAAAACGAAACGAAAACGAAACGAAAACGAAACGAAAACGAAACGAAAACGAAACGAAAACGAAACGAAAACGAAACGAAAACGAAACGAAAACGAAACGAAAACGAAACGAAAACGAAACGAAAACGAAACGAAAACGAAACGAAAACGAAAACGAAACGAAAACGAAACGAAAACGAAACGAAAACGAAACGAAAACGAAACGAAAACGAAACGAAAACGAAACGAAAACGAAACGAAAACGAAACGAAAACGAAACGAAAACGAAACGAAAACGAAACGAAAACGAAACGAAAACGAAACGAAAACGAAACGAAAACGAAACGAAAACGAAACGAAAACGAAACGAAAACGAAACGAAAACGAAACGAAAACGAAACGAAAACGAAACGAAAACGAAACGAAAACGAAACGAAAACGAAACGAAAACGAAACGAAAACGAAACGAAAACGAAACGAAAACGAAACGAAAACGAAACGAAAACGAAACGAAAACGAAACGAAAACGAAACGAAAACGAAACGAAAACGAAACGAAAACGAAACGAAAACGAAACGAAAACGAAACGAAAACGAAACGAAAACGAAACGAAAACGAAACGAAAACGAAACGAAAACGAAACGAAAACGAAACGAAACGAAACGAAACGAAAACGAAACGAAAACGAAACGAAAACGAAACGAAAACGAAACGAAAACGAAACGAAAACGAAACGAAAACGAAACGAAAACGCAACGAAAACGAAACGAAAACGAAACGAAAACGAAACGAAAACGAAACGAAAACGAAACGAAAACGAAACGAAAACGAAACGAAAACGAAACGAAAACGAAACGAAAACGAAACGAAAACGAAACGAAAACGAAACGAAAACGAAACGAAAACGAAACGAAACCAAAACGAAAATAAAACTGAAAGAAAATGAAAAAAAAATCAAAAAAAAAAATAAATTAACAAAAATATTATACACTGAATTTTTATAAATATAAAATGAAAAAAAAAAATTATATACACGGTGAATCTGAGTATCCCGACAGATTTTAACCATAAATTCCTGATAATTGACTGATAAATAACTGACTGAGACTAAAATGTCGTATAATCTTTTCTGGAATTAGCCTAGTTTCAGAGTTCTTCTTCTTTGTCGTTACACTCTTTACAGAGTGGTCGTGGCCAAAATGTACTAATTTATTTTAATTGACAGTCTTACCAATAACATTTATGTTTTTATGTTCAAAAGCATTTTAAAAATCCGAAAAATGAAAAAACAAAATTTTTTTGCGAAATCGACCTAAATTCTTAAAACATTTATTACTCCTTATGACCTCAGGAATTTATGCTTGAAATCTTTCGCGTTACTCAGATTCACCGTGTATAATAATAATAATAAAAAAACCAGTCTATCTTGAATTTTAAAACAGATAATTTATACACCCCGAATAATTAACCGAAAATAACTACCATGACTATTTTTCGGTAAAAAGTATATAACCGCCATCTTGGATTATAAAACAGAAATAATTTTCGAAATTACATCCCCTTATTATAAATATTAATTATTTGAAACGGGGTATTTACCCAAAATATCGGGTGCCCAATAACGCTAATATACATGGTAAATACCCCGTTTCAAATAATATTTATAATGTGAATGACCATGTGAGCTTAAAAAATCGTATATCCCATAATTAGCTGAAAACGACTACCAATCCCTACGCCAATTCATGAGATTAGGTTGCCAAGCGGACCACAGGCTCAACTGAGCCGTGACAAAAGCCGGGACAAACTCTAGGAGGATGAATATTGGTTTGTGTCAAATCGATTTGAATATGAATAAAAATTGTGTTTTTATTCTTATTCAAAATAATTATTGCCCATCTCATCAGTACGTGCGAACTATGCAAAAATAAACTGAACGTAAGACACATTTCTTTAACAGAAATTCTTTAATTAAAAGTTGTGTACGTGAGCAGAGGACTGGACTGTGTGTGTGACTTTTCCAGAATGAATAAACGACAGCAAATCTTATATTTACTCAATTTGTTCCGCCGCCACCTCTCCTGTTCCATTTCAAATGAGAAAGATAGAACCGCCAGCCTGCGTGGAAAAGAGACAGGAAAAGGGTAGCCCTATGATAGGGTAAGCGGTAAATATTAAAGCTATCTTTACCCCATTCGACTCGGAAACCACATTGAAAAGGGTTAAGCCTATTCAAAATGATTTCCATATCGATAGGGTAACCCAATGATAGGGTAACCCTATCATTAGGGTAAGACTTTAATAGGGTTACCGTATCGAAACGATTAATCAAATGAAGGGGTTTTCCGGTCCCTGGTTAGGAATGTTCAGTTAATAGTATCAACGATGGTTTGACAGCCGTCTTTGTTTACCGAAATACAGGAACTATAAATACGATCAAAATATGAATTTTTATTATTTCATGATTCCCGTTTTTTTTTCAAGTCCGCTTTTGTACATTATCTTTAAAAAATCGGTACTTTTTTTACTTTAATATATAAATCATAGGCAAGCACGCTTTCAAATATTGTCCTTGGCAGATTCAAGTTTTAAATGCATGATTTTTCGGTTTTCCCATTAGATTTCGCAATATTTTTACCACCATCCTGATCTAGAAATTATGACGATTCTTTAAAGGTAAGAACCATTCCTAAACGGTCCTAAATAATCTAGGCCACATCACCTAACAATAATTGACGATCTCCTTTATACCTTATCTAAATCTGCTTAAATACAAACTACGATTGTCCATAGAGAGCAAGTTTGTTTTCCAACTTTAATTAAAGTAAATAGCCTCCAAACCGTTTTAAGTCCCGGCAATGAAATTGTTTCGCTAATTTATTTCTTAAACTTTTAACCCCTTTTGAAAAATACTAATTAACGATGGCCTTTGTAAGCGATATTCGTTAGCATTATATTATTTTCTGATTCGAAATAAATGTCGAGTGGGGGTGAATGGGGTGATGAAAAGTTGATGGCTAGTATGAAAACTTTGTACGGCGATATTTAAATATTTCTCCTCATCTTTCATTTCATTAATAGGCAACGCGCGCCCCGCCGTAGTTTATTTAATTTTATTTCTTTATCGAATATTGCAACAAAATAAATAGTTTTACTATTATGTAGGCGACACGATGAACATAATGTTTAACCACAGAAAGTGTATGGCGTAACAACAATAGAGGAATGATTTTCGTTTCGCAAAAAAAGGGTAAGATTTGTTTTACATTTTGTTAATATACGTTCTCAAAATATTTATTTACCTATAAGTACACGTAAATTCTAAGGGCAATAAACAGAAAAAGCGCGTACATTTGTATGTTAAAATATTTGTTTAAGTATTATGTAGAAAAAGAAGAGCCAAATGCCCTTAATTCTACGATTTTCTACATGTCATCTCATCATATATCTACTTTGTTATTTTATTTCGTCACTAAACTCAGCTTTTTGCCGTTACAGTCCCAAAATATTTCTAGAGGAAGAAAACACTACAGTCAAAACAAAGAAGTAGATAATTTATTGTTCGAAATGTTACTGAGAATATTACATCCTACACTGCAGCATGAAACGGAACCCTTATAGTTTCGTCATGTCCATCTGTCCGTCCGTCCGTTCGTCCGTCCGACCGTTCGTCCGTATATCACAGCCGTTGTACTCGGAAAGTATAAGACGATTCGTAAATTGTAATATGAAGTGTATTTTGTATGCCGCTACTTGGTTTAGTAGTAAAATTGCTAAAAAATATATACAGGGTGATTCATGAGACGTGAGCAGGCTTAACACTACGGATTCAGTGAAAAATAAGCTATTGTTTGATATCAGTATTAGTTGGATAAGCGCAAAAATTTTTTTTTTAATAAAACTAAAACGTTTGAAATTATTTACGACACGCATAGTCACTCTACAATTAGAATACTCCGTCGAGTACTGATATTCACTTGTTTTTCTGTGATATGTGTCAAATTGATGTCTGGTTACTTTTGAAACATCGTATCTCACTTAATTTTTTTTTTAATTTTTCATAATCAAAGTGCTGTCATGATTGTCAAAGAGGTTTTATCTTTATTGATTTGTTTATGTGGGGTGACCATGATTACAGAGAATAAAATTTCTACGAAACAAAAAGGTTAAAAAAAATTTAAAGGCGTTATTGTTTCACTTAAACATGATGGCGGTCGATTCATTATCGTTAACTAAGTGTGTAGGGTTGTTCCTGCTCACGGCTCATGAATCATCCTGTATATACGAGTATATAAATAAATATACTTTGTTACACAAGTTATTCAAAAATAACATTGAGGTTTATTTAAACATTTTTTAATTAAGTGAACATTATCAGAAATAATCACCCCGAAAGTAAAAAAAAATGTGTCATGTAACTTTTGACCCAAAGATCCCAAAAATATGAAAAAAATGAGAAGATATATCTTTGTATATTTTTTCAACGAAAATATTTAGAACATTATCAGTTAAAGCGTTTTCGAGTTATCTCCAAAAAACGTCTTTGATAGGCGATCAAACGACATATAATATTTTTTTCACTTCTCATGCTCAAAAAGTGTGTCATATTATGCTTACCAAGGCGGACTAAAGTAGTACATTTAGCCTCTAGGGCTAAAATGTATACATATTTATGATTTACAAAACATTTTAAATTGACCAATCGGAACACTTCACCATATTAAATCCACCAATCACAACACACATATCGAAGATAATAGGAACGCTAGATACTTTTTTGGTGCGTATACTGTGTAAATAATTAAAGTCCTTAAAAAAACATTATATTTAATATCAACCAATCAGAATACAGCAATGTTAAAATCGACCAATGAGGAAACGCAATTTATTTTTCAAAACGTGAGGTGTTTTTTAGTTCCTACTTCACAATCATTAAAAAAGATTGTAATTTTTGGAAGCGCTTGAAAGCGTGTTTAAACTGTTTAAACGGCTATTAGACATGGCAATTTGTAGGGCCCAATCGGTTGTGTCCAACTCCTGTCGGCCCCAACGCACTTTATTACACGTTCCCTACAAATCGCCCCTACCGACCCTACCTCACCAACAAATCGTCCCTACCGACCCTAGCTCAACGTTTACAGAGATGCCTTCAAAACATCTAAAAAATGTATTTGGTGAAGCACGGTGATAGTACTATCACCGTGCTTACACTTACACCGTGCTAACACCGTGATAACAGTACACATTAAATAAAATCTGAAACTGTTTTTTTTATTATAGATATTTAAATGACCGCTCGAGCTGCCTGAATCTAAATTCATCTGCCCAACCCTTCTATTTAAATACAAAACTAGATAAATATATTAATGATCAGCGAATCTACACAATTTAACTTTTATTTTAAATAAAAAACCAGACGGAATGTGTAGGAAATGGCTAACATTATAAATAAAAAAGGTAAAAATAACTCTAACGACCTCCATAAACAGCTGCGGGTGTCGGGGCACTGCCTATCGCCTTAGATCGGGACTCCTACTCCCTAAGTACCATTACACCTACCAACCCGACAGGTTGGACCCTACAAATTGCAATCTCTAATAGCTACTCTAAAGAACTAATTATACCGTCGTCTGTGGCATTTATTCGCGGTGTTCATATTTTGTATCTATGTCAAAGAAGTTAAAACAATTAAAAGACCGTCAAGTTAAACCATAATTTAACCTTAGTTTAGTTATTGTGCGTAAATAATAAGTATTTTTATCTTATTTTCTCGCAATCGAAGTGAAAAATAGTATGCATTACTCTGGTCTAAAAGCCATACTACCACTCGAACAATTTTCCCTCACTTCGTGAGTTTCCCTCACTTCACTCGGGAAAATAACCACCTCGTGGTAATATGGCCTACTTTAGACCCTTGTCAAACAATCTACTATTTCTTATTCGTTGAAGGTATGGATTCCTCCATTATGCGTGGTCCGACACGCACTTGCCCGAATATTTAGGTTTCTATTTTTTGAGGGTTTATACCTAAGATTTTAATAAAGTGTGTTAAAAAAGCAAACCTGCTGGTTTAGAATATAGATTAAATAGTTTTATTCCTTATAATACCGCCTCATACTATTATTATTATTATTATTATTAGGAGCCTATAATGTCCCACTGCTGGGGAAAGGCCTCCCCCTGGTTTTTCCAATCCTCCCGATTCTGTGCAGCATCCGGCCATTCCTTTAAAAAGGAGTCTAACTCATCTCGCCATCGCCGACGAGGTCTACCAGATCCCCGTTTTGAGCTGGGCTGCCACTCGGTGGCGATCTTGGCCCACAGCTCGCTCGGCATGCGGCAGACATGACCAGCCCAGTCCCATTTCAGCCTCATACTAAAGTTATAAAATCCCCCTGACGCCTTTTTCTACGTTCACTGTGTTAACAGCTCTTAAAAGCAACAAAAGAACGTTCCTCGACCAAGTGGCGAAACGCTTAGATTTGTAAGTGTACAGTAGAGTTTGTCCGGAAAGAGAAGTCTCGTGGTTTATTATAGTAACTCATACATTCTACGGGACTTCTCATTCCGGACAGACTATTACCGGAGGTTGCACGTTTCGTTTATGTGAATGAAAAAAGATCAAAGAACTCTCGCGGTTTCTAATTTCATTAATCGGTTGATTTATTACTTAAGACTTATCTTCGATAATTGTTATCCAAATGGAATGGACAATCTAGTTTTACTAGTCTTTTTATATCGGGTGGAACAATACGATGGACTTTTACGAAAATGGGGGTTTGTTTAGCTCTAGTTATAACTTTTAAGCCAATGAACCAGCCAATATTCCTAACCGTTTTCAAGTTAGAGCTTGTTAAAATAAAGTTCAAAATACTGCCTGTTACAACCCTAATTAGTAAACGGGTTTAATGACCTTTATAGTAAACAAACTTTACATGACTGACAAGAAATGTCATCATAAAGTCGACTTTTGCTTGCTAGGCGACATTGACAACCACAGAGCTTAACGTTAAGAAGAAGGTCGATCGAAGAACATAAGGTCGATTTAACACAAAGGTTAACAAATTAAAGATTTAACACATACAATAATATTAATAATAATCAATTTCCAATATCACTTAAGTGTTTCCAAATAGCCATATTTTTTAATTCTCGAGGTTTAAATTTTGACTTTTTTTAGTAACGAAATACCCTAGTAAAGCAATAAATTAAATTATTAAGGAATTAACATACCTTTTTGGTGTGTGTCATTTTGATCATTAATAACATAACAACTCATACAAAAGACATAGTAACGTTTACGTCATGTCATGTTTAATGTCATAATGTTTTGCTATAAATGGATAAAATGATCTAAATTATTTTTATTTGCGGAAGTAAAATTAACTGTAATCGTAACGCACGTTAAGAAAAACTACATCGTTGGGAACAGCTGTTTCGAATTTGTAGACAACAGAGAAATTGTGGTGGGTAAAACTCAACATCGTGTCTTACATGCTCATCTTCACAAGAAATGAAATTGTGATTGAAAGTTGTGTGTTGTGTGTGTGTCGTGTGTGAAAGTCTACCTGTTAAAGGAATAACGACATAGGCACCACAAGGAAGTCATCAAAAACACCGACTGAAATTAATAATATTTTTGTTCTTTGAAAATGTAAACATTACGTAGGAGCACTAGGGTTGGCAATGCAATATAAAAAACATCATTCTAATTTATTTGTCTGTTTTAATTGCGAGGGCTATTATTAGTATAAATCGATTGTAAAACATTTATAAATAACAATCCTTTCCGCATAGTTCTTAGAATTGCACCACCCGGTATATGAATTACTCAGTAGAATTATTTTATTCTGCATCCCATAATAATTAGAAGGAAATATACTACTGAATAGAAATATACTTACAGCTCGAAAATATTTCTTGGGAAATAAAACACTAGAGCAACATAAATAAGCAAGATACAATTTCTGAAAAATTATAATACGAAACACTTTTTTCGTACTTACCTTCTGCCTAAAAAAAAAATAATAAGATCAGCTTTTGAGCAAATTCTTTTTAATTCTTTAATTTCTAAGACTATGTTATTATTGTCATCAAAAACAAATCAAGCCCCCTTTTATTTTTGACAAATTTAATCCTATAAAAATACCACCTCCCGACCTGTCGCTTTTTCTATGTTCACTATGTTAACAGCTTTCCAAAGCAACAAAAGAGCGTTCCTCGACCAAGTGGCGAAACGCTTAGATTTTTACGATTATTGTTCTACGTGTAAGTGTACAGTAACCGTAGGTTGCACGTTTGGCTTTAATCCTTTTAGCTTCATTTATGTGAATGAAAAAAGGTCAATAAACTCTCGGGGTTTCCAATTTCATGAACTGGTTTAATTTCTTAAGAGCTAGCTTTAACTGCTATCCACATATAATGAAAAATTAGATATTTTTCTTGGTCTTTTCGGAATAGATAAAAATGCACCATTTTTCTTTCTTTCATTTTTATTTTTTTTGTGTTTCGGTTATTTTAATTTTAACATTTTATTTTATTTATTTATTCGGAGTGTTTGAAATTTGTTGTAAAATAATCTATTATATTTTCATTACTGTTGTATGCTAACGTAGACACTAAGACATGTAACTAACAATTCTTATGGGTTTCCGGGCCTGAAATAAACATATATTTAATTTAATTTAAAATTTTGAGAAACACAACTAGAATTAAGAACTATTCGTGCTTTTTTTTATTACCTGCTTCATGTAATGGCCATTAGTAATGCATGTATAGACTTTGAAAACAATATGTTTATTTTTTGTTAAGAATTAAGAAAAAGTGTTATTGGGGCAGTGTTAACACTGGGTCATATACCTGAATTTCACGATACTCGCTGTTTCAAACAAAGAAACAGCGTTGTATTTTAACAAATCATAAAAAAAATAATAGTCACCCACCGACCTCCCCCATCCTTGAGGACTTTTATTTAGTATGTTCAATTGTTCACCTGGGTACGGCAAGGTATAACTGTACCAATTTACAAAACTACCTACGAAATGTTTCCTTTGATTATATTAATTCTATAGAACGAATTAGGTAACAATGATAACGTTGCATTATAAATTTAAATTTCAGATTTGCTTCTGAAATTATTGCATAATGATTATTTATGACCGCCAGGTATGCTGCAATGTTGATTATATGAAATGTTTCCCTTGATTTTATCAATTTTATAGAGCGAATTATGTAACAATGATAGCAAAAGTTAAAGAAGTTGCATTATAAATTTAAATTTTATATCTGCTTCTGAAACTATGGTTATTTATGCAAAATGTATTATGTGAAATGTTTCCCCCGATTATATCAATTTATTAGAGCGAAATAGGTAACAATATAGTGGTTGCATTATAAATTTAAATGTCAGATCTGCTTCTGAAACTATGATTATTTATGACCGCCAGGTATGCTGCAAAATTGATTATATTAACGAAATTTGTCTATCTGGTTGTTTGGGTGGCATCAGATACTTTTTATACCGTGGCAAACAATCAACAATTCTTATGGTCAACATGCCGAAATGAAATAAGAACGAGTCGCATTTTTATCCGATAGCCTCGCGTTCTCAAGAAACGTGTTAACGTTCTTAAAAAAAACATCGTTCCGCAATTTCATAACAGTCGTAACGTGGAAAAACATCTCGGGCTAGAGTTTGTGGAGAAATCTCAAGGGCCGCGAGACATTGAGCGAAAAAGTCGTGTCCCAAATGGAATCCATTAATCCTGGACTCCCCGTGTCGGGACTTATCTCCGCAGCTCAACTTCCTGACAGGTAGGCCAAGCCTTGTGTTATAATATAAGTTTCAGTAATAAAGTTTCGTAACATTTTATAGGTTTTATTCATGGGAACTATTTACATTTTGTTTAACAAAGTTAACTTTGACGTTGATAAAACCTAAAATAAAAATATAAAATCGGCTAAATTCCACCAGCTGAATCCTGTATACGAAAATTAAGCCGATTGTGATTGTGATTCGGTAAATCTCATTGTAAAATAGTTTTTCGGTCTTACAGTCGCCATCAAATATATCGGAGCAGTCATGTTACTCAAAAGTATCTGAACATGCCATGTATCGCCTTGACAATAGAGGCGTTGTTCAGATATTTGTAACCACCTTCGCCGCTCCGATATATCTAATGGCGACTGTACTAAGGGCGATCAATTCTTAAACTCAGACAAGTGAAGATGAACGGTATGAGAAATTGTATGCAGTTGAGAGCGTGACGCTGGCAGGCGTTATTTGCAAATGTCAATGTCGTTATAGCGTTGAGTTGAGTTGGGTTGAGTTGGGTTGGAGCTGTGTCTGTCCAGTGTGTGTGTTTATTTTTCGAATCGCGGCCTAGGTAGAGGTAGATCGATGCGTTGGATAACAAGTAATATCGTATTTTTCACTCCATTTATCGTAGCACCAGCTTGCTCTGTTAATCATTTAATAAGCATTCTTATATGCATGGTGATAAACTAATCATGTTTTGCAACTTCAAACCTAGATCCAAACTACCGTAGTAAATGAAAAAAAAAAAACTAAAACCGCAGCATTCGAACTTTTCTTGTTCAACAAATTTGATTTAATATGAATTTGATATCACTCGCAGTGTATCTCGCGCGTCAATGGTAAAAGCGAAATGCACTTTGATTTAAAGATTCTTTAATAACTGAAACTCAGTTTCTTCTCGAACACATAAAATTTTCCCGTCAGAGATTATATATATGTACATTTTATTTGAACCGTAGGTAGCTCTGTAGGGTTCTTTGCCTAAGACTTGGCCGAGACGCTGGAGTGTTGACTTAACTCAGACTAGCCATCTTGGCATCTCGTCTAGTCTCACATCGAATTACCATAATACATTTTATTCCTGCTACAAATGTTGCTTTATATGAATGAAGACATTTGAATTGTATGCATTCTATAAAGAAGTTGAAATGTTTTAGGTATTTTCTAGGTAAAGCCTGACAACATACTATTTGGCCATGAGAAAGTGTCGCTACAAACAGCTTACATATATGGCAATAAAGTGCGTACGTTACGTACAGTCTAAAGAACACAAAAACCGGCCAAGAGCGTGTCGGGCCACGCTCAGTGTAGGGTTCCGTAGTTTTCCGTCCGTCACAGTAAGTGTCCCTATTTAAGAGTTAAAATAACACCGCCATGTAGGATATAATATGAGCGTTCCACGTACAGCCACATCCATCGGCAAATTAAGTGAACTATTGCGCGCGAGCTTAAAGTATGGAAGATGATTTTAATGGGATAATTCTTTATTGCGTGAACAGATTTTCACCGTTTTTACTTTATTTGAAAGCACGTCATTTCATTGTGATTTTGTAGCAATTACAGGTACAATAAACACCTGCTTATACGGTTAAATTACAAACTTTGTTCAGAAATTATTTTGTAATTTTTTTTTCAAAAACTATTCAACCTATCAAGTTCAAAATAATTTTCCTAGAAAGTTTTTATAAAGTTCTACTTTTGAATTTTTTTTCATATTTTTAAAATTCGGTTCCGTAGTCAACTAGGAACCCTTATAGTTTCGCCATGTCTGCCCGTCCGTCCGTCCGTCCGCGGATAATCTCAGTGACCGTTAGCACTATAAAGCTGAAGTTTGGTACTAATATGTATATCAATCACGCCAACAAAGTGGTGAAATAAAAAGTGGAACAAAATGTTTTATTACAGTACCTCCCCTATATGTAAAGTGGGGAGCGATTTTTTTTTTCATTCCCACCCTTACGTGTGATATATAGATATTTGGATAGGTATTTAAAAATGAATAGGGGTTTACTAAAATCATTTTTTGATAATGTAAATGTTTTCGGAAATAATCGCTCCAGAAGTTTAAAAAAATGTGTCCTCCCCCTCTAACTTTTGAACCATATGTTTTAAAAATATGAAAAAGATCTCAAACGTAGAACTTTATAAAACCTTTTTAGGAAAATTATTTAGAAATTGATAGGTTGAATAGTTTTTGAAAAAAAATTACAAAATAATTTCTGAATTAAGTTTGTAATTAACCGTATAAGCAGGGACCTGCTGTGACGGACGGAAAACTACGGAACCCTACACTGAGCGTGGCCCGACACGCTCGTGGCCGGTTTTAATCTTTAAAATCATTTAAAATTGCGAAGTATCTTCTTCATGTTTATATTGGTGACATTCGATGACTTCCGACCTCTGTCGTTGTCTGCACACGACGAAAGTCATTGCCAGTAAAATAAATAATACCACTGAAAATCCGCAACATGGCGAGGGCCAAATATAAAGTTGTCGGGGTCGGGCTTTACCTGTTGTTATTGTGCAACCTTAGGAGAATTGAACTTAGGTATACTAACTTAACTAACTATCTAGGTAACTTAGGTAGATGCGCTAGGGGGATAATAAAACTACTATTCGACTAAGATGTCTAATCTTACGAATGTACATACTAAATTTCTTTTGATGGTTACTGATTTTGTACAGCTAAAATAAAGTCTAATATATTGACGGCTGAACTTCGTTGTTTCTAAATGACTTAAGAAACACAACAAATAAGATTTTTTAAATGTGTGTATTTGATAGTAGCAGACATACCTACAAGTATATACATACACACAATTATAACAAACATGATTTATGTAGACTTACGTTTCAACTTCCCTCCGTTTCAACCCACCCTTCATCGACAACATGGCATATATAACACGTGTCACCCTCAGGACACCAATATTAGGTGTCAATGATTCCATATTCGTTCATAAAACAGAAACTCCCTTTTTAGCACATACACACCCTTATAAAACCCTTGTCCGGCAAGTCCTTGCTGACGCGTTTATGTCAATTTGTATCGGCAAATGTGTTGCAATATCTCTTACGATGTGGACCGGATGGGATATCCCTTCGAGACCCCCGTACTCTTAAAAGGGTGCGGGCAAAAATGAAAACTGACACTTCTAGTGTGTCTTGTGAGTTATATATTGCGGAAGTAGGTAAGGGATTCCTTAGTGAAAATATACCTACTGCTTACTACTTAAAGTCATAAATGGGTCATAATTGGCCCCTTTTTATCAGTGTACTTATTTCATATGTAGCTAAAATCTTGATTCATACCAAATTATTATTTTTCATGCTAACACTATAACTCCTATTAAATATCGGGTTTTTACCATGTATAATTTGTGTTAGTAAGTACTTAAGTTCCTAATATTTTGGTACTAAGTACCTATTGCAAACGCCATTACTCCGTGCTACTGCGTTTAGTGCCGAAATATCGAAAACTCGCAAACATCTTTTAATCACTAATAAATTAGAAATATATATTTGAAAGTCTTGGGAGAAGTTTGGACACGTTTTATAGGTTTTATTAATAGGAACTACATTTATTTTAAACAAAGATCCGCTCCGCTATAAATATAATGATTGATTAGTTAGTAGGATGTACATACATTAGGGTTCCATCACCTTATGTAACGTCTGAATATTATTTTCGAAGTTGCATTTTTTAGAAAAATATTATCACTGATAAATTCGTTCACAGTTGCTGTGGAGACGTCACGAAAGTCGTGATAACTATCATTGACAGGTACTTCACGATCGTGACACTTTCAGTTATTTGTAACCGACCATAGAGCAACACAGGGGGGAGCCGGCATTCGCGCTGTTTCCCCTCTGCCGAAGTACAAGCCCAAATGAGCTTGCACGGGTAATAAAACTAGTTGCGGTCGGATTTCTAACAAGATCGAGTCCAGTCGCGCGAGTGAAAGCTGCTACAGAAAAATGCCTAATTGCTCGGTATTTTGTTGTAGAAGAGGTCGGGGACATCAAATTTACTAAAAGATGGTGTTACATTTCACTTGTAAGTATTTTTTTCACATTATTACGTTTACTTACATTTAAATACCATATTCTTATATTTTAGTTTCACATAATTGTTGGATTCGTTTACCAACATAGATTTCCCGTGCTCCAGTACAATTTTCGGATCGGTCGAGCGACAAATCCGACTTATTGTTGCCGATAGTGATGTTACCTCTACATAATAAGTAATAACATGTGTCGATAGCGTGAGCATATACATGCTAAAACCTCTTTGGTCTATCATCATCATCATCATCATCATCATATCAGCCGAAGACCTCCACTGCTGGACATAGGCCTCCCCCAAAGAGTGCCACAATGACCGGTCCTGCGCCACCCGCATCCAGCGGACTCCCGCGACCTTCACCGGGTCATCAGTCCACCTTGCGGGGGGTCTACCCACGCTGCGCCTTCCGGTTCGTGGTCGCCACTCGAGAACCTTTCCGAGAACCTTTGGTCTATATGTTAGACAAATTTTTATTATGGTTTTTAGTGAAAGGTATATTTCGTTAATAAAACATCATAACAATATATAAATTCAAGTTTCAATTTTATTAAGTGCTACTAAGTCATTAATATCATTCATATTTTATACCGGGTTACTTAAGCTAAAACTACATATAAAAACGATCTGAAAACAAAGTACATTACGTACCCAGGGCGGTAAAATAAAGAACGACTCAGAACACGAGCACTTGTTGCCCGAACCGAAGGTGTGGGACATAAACAAGCGATTTCAGGCCTTTTTTACTACCGCCCGTGCACATATGCCGCTGCACGAACGAGCGGTAAATCTCACTTACCTCCCGGAGTGACGTAACAAGAGTAACGTCCTATACACTCATATAGGAATAACTAGTTAGATACCGCAAACCCCTACGATTTACTGAAGCCACGAAAATCATATCAAATCAGTCTGTATTTATACACGCTCTCGCAAACAATTAAAAGAAAAAAACATGTCCTTCCTGGTAACCATCTAACTCACACATCTTTAGTGGAGGGTAAAATAAGTTTTCTGCCAACAAAATGCTGTGTGTGTATGCAGATAAGTAATATTAATATATTGTAACTCTCTTTATGAAATTAACTAATTTCAAAAAAATGGCGTCAGCAGACTATAGAGGGCTGTTATATCCAGACTTTTTTATACATTTGTGGTACTATAAAACGAAGTCAAAAGATAAACTAATGACGAAGCCGCAGGCAAAAGCTAGTGTACACATAATACAATAGTTTTAACGAAAGCGACTGCCATCTGACCTTCCAACCCAGAGGTGAAACTAGGTCTTATCGGGATTAGGTCCGCTTTCCTTACGATGTTTTCCTTTACCGAAAAGCGACTGGTAAATATCAAATGATATTCCGTACATGATTTCCAAAAAACTCAGTGGTACTGTAAAAACTCACCTATACTAACCAGTAATATTTTAAAGCTGAACCTACCTAAAGCTTGAAATTAACTGAAACTTTTCTTTGAAAGCGAGGATCTTATCACTAAGGGAAATAATATGATTTAAACAACATACAAGGTAATAAGAAAATTTATTCTAGTAATAAGAAATTACTGTTAATGGAAAGTTAAATGACTCTATAAACTATTATATCTAATGTAACCGTTAGGTCACATTAGATATACCACTACAGTTCAAGGGCCAAAATATGCCAGAGAAAAACCATAGCGGTGAAAAAAAAACTCTGACGCCCAAGTTTAACCTGCACACATACATAATAAATTTTGTCAAGATTAGACACAATTTATAAAAATTATAAAATAATGGCATGATTGTCTAGTGGTACATATTGAACTACATTATGATAAGTAATAACCGAGGTCTCCTGAGGTGTGAGAAACGCTAAACAACAAAATTAATTCTGAACAATGCCCAAACAAACACAGAAAACCAGAAACTAAAAGAAATAAATACAATTTTACATAAAACAAATCAAATTTGGTTTAAAATATCCTACATTAACCTACAAACTTATAAAACAAGTATTATTATATCTAACTACTATTGTGAAACATCCCTACTCTCTACATAATGCTATTGTTGACTATGTAAAAATCTTACATAAGATTTGAATCAAGCAAAATATTGAAATTATTGTATAACTGTATACACTGTATACTACTGTATACACGATAAAACAGAAGGATTTTCCTTTATGCAGTAAAACCTGTAATTGTAATAAGTTAAACATAAAAGGTAATTATGTTATGTTATAATGATTGATGTAATTTTATTAAAAGATTGTAATATTAATAATGTGATCATAATATGATATGTCATTATAGATATATGGGAATAGGATAATGGAACTCTGGCTCATTAAAATCTTAATATTAATCAAGATTATCATTAAAATAGAATAGATGATTGCAGTCAACTATAAGGCTACTTTTTATACCTCATAAAATTACCGAGCATACGCCGATACTATAGGCTAAGCTATGTCTACGCAAAAAGTCCCAATGTGAGTTATTCCATGCAGAACTATAAGATAAACGTCTTTTAGACTTGTATAAGAATGCGTAACCCTCAGGTGACGAACATGCAGACCCTAATGGGAATGCCGATTAGCAAATCCCTCAGGTAGGCCCTATCATTGGGCATGCATAACCTAATGGGTTAGTCCTTATAATTTGGACTCGCATTCGTCTACATTATCTTAGGTTAACCCGGCCCTATCAAGCATACATGTGCAACAAACCAGCCCGATTTGCATATTGGAACATCTTACGTGTGGATCAGAATTATGAGTATGTTCAGACACCGAAGCTTATTCTAGTTAGTTATTTGACAATAGCACCCAACACGGCCATAAACACGTCAATAATATGAGGACAGCCTCTAATATTATGAAACCAGCCATTCCATTGTATTTGTTATTCGAGAGAAGTATAAACACAACTATTATTCCATTTTATAAGCCAGTTGGATTAGGGTTTGTTACCTTTTACCCAATAATGTAATCAAAATGCTTAGCGTTTACAATAACGGTTTTTGTCCAAGTTGAATCATACTTGATTGTACTTATAGACTAAAATGACCGCATAACTGAGCTTTACGTTCGTAAACCTCAGTAATGACTCAGCCTCTCACAGTAGAATCAAGCAGTCAGTCTAGGTCGTCGTTGACTCTATGTAAACCATCTCATCCATATAATATGTTAGATAAATCTTTATATATATATACTAGCTTTAGTACTAAAAGTACTAAAAAAGGAGGTTCTCAGTTAGACTCGTATGTTTGTATGTAGGAATGTGTGTTTGTCCGCGATCATCTTGCGTTTCGCTGAACTGATTTAGAAGCGGTTTTCGGAAAAGTATTCGTTACACTCTGAAGGTTTCGGTATACCACGTTTTGAAGACGGCGGTTCCCTCATTTTTTATTTTAAAGAAATTATTGCAATAATTGCTTAATTGTTACGCCATCAACGACTTACTACTGAGAGATTATGATTAATACAGATTTCTACTCTTGAATAGAAGCTTTTCCCCGCGACTTCATTTGCGCGGAATTAGTAATCCACCCTCCTTTTTACCCGCTTTAGGAATGACTTCTGGGATAACAACTATTATATATCCTTCCCCAGAACGCAAAATATCTCCATACCAAATCATCTAAATAGGTTCAACGGTTATTAATTTCCCATCCCATCCCAAACTTTCAACCCCCGTTTCACCCCCTAGAGGGTTGATTTTCAAGATAAAAACTATCCTATATTGTTTACCGCGACTCAATCTATATAATATGTACCAAATTTCATTTCAATCGTCTGTTCAGCGGTTAATAATTCGCCATACAAACTACCAACATGTTTTCTACCCCTCTAAGATTGATTTTCGGCTTAAAAGATATTCTATATTGTTTCCTGGGACTCAAACTATATCCACAACAAAATTATCTAAATCGGTTCGCGGTAAAAAAATCTCCATACAAACCTCCAACCCCCATTTCACCCCCTTAAAGATAGATTTTTCGAGATAAAAACTGTCCCATGTCGTTTCCCGGTACACAAACTATCTCTATACCAAGTTTCATCTAAATTGGTTCAACGTATAAAAATTCCCCATACAAACTATCAACCCCCATTTCACCCCCTTAAGTGTTGATTTCGTAATCAGCGACCCGATAAACCATAGAAACAATACCCATGTTGATATTTAAATTTTGTCACCACATTTCCCCCTTATGGGTTGAATTCTCAAAAAAGCTGAAACACTTGTTTTCTCATTTATCGTTAGGAATACTCCTGTAAAGTTTCCAATAAAATAGTTGAACTAATCTCGTTTCCCATACAAACTTTGAACCCCATTTCCCCCCTTAGGAGGTAAATTTTTAAAAATTATTTCCAAGTGCATCCCTATGCCTTATAAGGAGCCTACGTACCACATTTGGAATCTCTAGAACCGGCCGTTTGGGCTGTGCGTTGATATGTCAGTCAGTTTCTTCTTTTATATATTTAGAAGAAGATTGCAATTTGGCACAAATACTTTCAAGAATTTTTATGTCTACAATATTAAATTTCAAAATCGATGCCATTTTCTTAATTAACGTCCCAAAAAATCACAAAAACGACCCATATGAATATTTAGACATTTCAACCCCATTGTACCCTAACAGGGGAGATAGTATTTCACGTCCGCCACGTCGGATTTTAAAATCGTTGTTGTTTTCGTAATCAACGACCCGATAAATCATAGAAACAATACCTATGTTGATTTTCAGACTTTTTGACCACATTTCCTCCTTTCAGGGGTTGAATTCTCAAAAAATCTGCAACACGTATTTACTCATTTATTGTAAGGAATACTTCTGTGAAGTTTCGAATAAAATAGACTAACTAATCTTGTTTCCCCATACAAGCTTTGTACCCCCATTTCACCCCCTTAGGGGATGAATTTTGAAAAATCTTTTCTTAGCGCACCCTTAAACATTATAAGGAACCTACGTGCCAAATTTAGAATCTCTAGAACCAGCGGTTGGGACTGTGCGTTGATAGATCACTATGTCAGTCAGTCACCTTTGAGTTATATATATATAGATATGTATTGGAGTCTTTAACAGCTTACAATCGGCAAACAATAACACAGACGTCTCGTAGGTGGGAGGCTGCGAGTGATAGTTATAACCCTGTTGTACATATACTTCTCATATAAATCTAACAAGACTCATTTAAGAAGTCTATATCTCTGGATTTAATTAAAAGGCGCACCCTCTTATGTAAAACATACAACTTGTATGAATCATATATATAAGATCTATTCAAGTGGTCTATTTTGGTGGGAAAAAGATCCCAGCCACAAAGATTGCCCTTTTCAAAGCTCACTATAGTGACTCTCTACTAAGCAAAAGACTACTGTTGAAAGCACGGTCTGACCCTATAATAAAACACAGGTGCGTACTTCATCAACTTGGAACAAAACCATTGCTTAGCATAATTATTAATAAATAGTTTTGGCTAATACCGTAACCTTTGTTACCAAATACCTTTTGTCATAACTGGAAGGAGTCTTTATAACTTGTCGACATTTCCAATTATAACTACCTCATCGTTGGAACAATCACTATTGAAATAATATCCATTGTGACAGGTTCCCAATGACTACAATTTTATAAATAAATATAGTGTGTAATTTATACATATACACATTTTAGTATATCAATGGAAAGGTGCTGCTGACTAGATTACTATCGGTCTATATTCTTAATGATATAGAATCATTATATAAATACGAATTTTACTTGTATGACCAATTTGTATGTATGTCAACAACAGCATTTTGTAAATGATATCCATGAGATATCACAAATCATTTGCGATTCACGCAATCCGAGCTACATACCAAAATCAAGGCATATATGAGGATTAAAACCATTTTGACTTCAAGTATCATTTAACTAGTGCAACATAAAGTATTATACCTTCAGTGGAAAGAACGTGTGATTTACAAATAACCAACAGCTGAACTAAATCAGTGGAAAGGTAGTACGAGTAACTTAGGACTTATAAATACTATGTATAGTTTATTGAAGGTGTCAACTTCGTTAACAGTAGCGTTAATACTTAAATAAAACGTATTGTTAAGTCTAAATGAGAAGAGTAAACGTCAACATGAAGTATGTATATGTCGCAGGGAAATGATTAAAACAGAGATTTGAACAAATCTCCAAGGGATATGATCAAATTACGCAGGATGTTAAAATGGAGACTCCATATCATCATTTCCCTAGAAAAATTCAGTAATTTCACCAAATCACTGACTCTGTTTAGTGGGAAGACAAAATTGGCCAAAAAACGCGACATGCTTTTTCATTTCACTAGATTTGTTTAGGAATTTGACAAAATCCCTAACCGCTACAGTAAGTTGATGAAACGAACTCAAAAAGTCGACTAGTTTTATCATTTCGCTAAACAAGTTTAGTGAAATGATAAAGTCTCAAAACTAGAAGATGGTATATGGTGGTTTGATTAAATCTCTGAACTGGTTTAGTGAAATGACGAAAGGAAGTACCGAATACAGTATTTTACTTCACAGTTAAGCGATTCTGTCAAATCTCTGACTAGATAAAGTGAAACAGATATTAAATCAGAGATTTTAACAAATCCCTAAGGGATATGATCAAATCACGCAGGATGTTGAAATGGAGAATCCATATCATCATTTCCCTAGAAAAATTTAGTCATTTCACCAAATCACTGACTCTGTGTAGTGGAAAGACATAATTGGAAGGTGCGTTATTTGTGAAAATCCAGTGCATGCTCACGGTCACTATAAGATGTTGTTAGATTAGCTAATTACGTAATAACTTAAGACAGAAGGTCCCTTAAGTAGGGACTGAATAAACCAACCGACTTGGTATTACATGGATCTCACAACTTTTTACGGTAGAAGAACTGAGTTGCGAGACTTGTTTTTTTTTACAAGTTTTGTTTTTGATGGCATAAACAACTTTGATACCTACTTGTGACATTTTATGTAACAATTTCACGTAATCTAGTCTATATCTTCAAGTCATATCTTCAATCTTTCTTTAGTGTATGTTCAAAAATTTTGCTGCATTTTCCCTCTCAACTCTAATATTGCTTTCTTTTTGACAAAATTGGCATTTATCAACTAAGCCTTAACCTTCCTCTCCTACAGTACTTCCACATGTTGCATGCACTGGATGTTCACAAATACTGCACCGGCCGATTTTGTCTTTCCACTGAACACAGTTAGTGATTTGGTGAAATTACTGAATTTTTCTAGGGAAATGACGATATGGATTTTCCATTTTAACATCCTGCGTGATTTGATCATATCCCTTAGAGATTTGTTCAAATCTCTGTTTTAATCATTTCCCTGCGACATATATATTATAAGTCCTTCGTACTCGTGTATTCTCACTTTATGAAATCACAATAATCACATATAAAATACTATGTTGCCCGTTATTGAAATATGGTTGAATAATCATAATAAAACGGCTATTACACATGGCAATTTGTAGGGCCCAACCTGTTGTGTCCAACTCCTGTCGGCGTTGGGCCCGTTATTACACTTTCCCTACAAATCGTCCCTACAAACCCTACCTCACCAACAAATCGTCCCTACCAACGTTTACAGAGATGCCTTCAAAACATCTAAAAAATGTATTTTAGTGAAGCACGGTGATAGTACTTCTAACAGTATACATTAAGTAAAAAAAGAAACTGATTTTATTATTATTAGTAGTTTATGTAACTGTTACGTAATAAGGGTCCTTAAAACATGAGTGAGGTTTTATGAAACGAGCCGCAGGCGAGTTTCATAATAAGATCACACGAGTGTTTTAAGGCCTAATTACGTACAGTTGCATACACTGCTTTATCTACACTCATATTATTTATCCAAAATGCCGTATTCGGAAACCATAGAATGGCCGCCATTGCACCGCCATGACCAACTCGATTGTGTCGGGGAGGCGCGTGTCGGGCTGTCGGCGGATGCGCGGGAGGGTGCAGGTGTACATTATGTTATCAAAACTCATAGCACATCAATATTTGAGCATGAAAAGTTAAAATTACGTTACTGCCACAGATAAGAAGCTTATCATAGTAAAATCGGTCATGGTAATGCTAGCCATTGCCTACCGTTTTCGAACACGTTTTAGAGAACTTACAATATGAGTGTAGATAAAGATATTTAAATGACCGCTCGAGCTGCCTGAATGTAACTTCATCTGCCCAACCCTTCTATTATTTAGATACAAAACTAGATAAATATATTAATTACCAGCGAATCTACACATTTTCACTTTTATTTTAAATAAAAAACCAGACGGAATGTGTAGAAAATTTATAAATAAAAAAAGGTAAAATAACTCTAACGACCTCCATAAACAGCTGCGGGTGTCGGGGCACTGCCGATCGCCCCGATCGCCCTAGATCGGGACTCCTACTCCCTAGGTGCCCTTACACCTACCAACCCGACAGGTTGGACCCTACATATTGCCATGTCTAATAGCCGTTTAAGCCATATTTATTGGTATAGAACGTATATATTTATAAATATCAATCTCTTATTAAAGTAAACTTTAAAGTCGGATATTTTGTAACTTTACTAAGTACTTAGAAACCGTACTAGCATGGAACTTCGCTGAGCCTTAACGTTTAACCTATTTTGTCACCCGTGGGTGTAATAAAGAGAAGTATGGAACTAACTCACAAGAACGCTTTCGTATATCACCATACGTGTCAACGTGGAGAAGCATCATCACGGGCTACTACCTCTGGCCTCTGGAGTTTGCTCAGGATAGCCACCCGCTGTTCTGGCTGTGATCAGCTCACGATGGCAGACGGCTGCTACTTCTGGCCTCTGGAGTTTGCTCAGGATAGCCGCCCGCTGTTCTGGCAGTGATCAACTCACGATGTCAGCGAGCAGCGTGCCACGTGCAGCAGTCGTACCGGAAAACACATACATGCACAAGTTTATAACAGTAATAGTAAAGGTGTTTTTCTGTACTATGGTATATATATATATATATATATATATATATGTATGTATTTTTAGGTAGGTAGCCAATTGTACTAAATATTGAACCTTTCAAAGTACCTACATTTATTTATTGGGCAACCTAATAATAATTTTCACTATTTGACTCTATAAGTAATAAAGATTCTCAATCAGTGTTTAACAAACACAGTCAAAAAAAGGTAAAGTAAATATCTTTATAATATACTGTTTATAATTACGTGAATTTAACCGTATACTAAGCAACAAAACTGCTCAATAATGTTTATTTATTTGAATAAGCGGTAGAAACCTTTAACGTAATTATTACTTTAAAATGTACAATGGCATTTGCAAGTAAGGCATAGAAAACATTGATTATATTTTACATGACTAACATTGTACTAGCTTCCATGTGCACCTGCAAGCCATCACCATGACTAGATAGAAAATGTAATTACCTATTATAGTGATTAAAAGAAATCAATGCATATACCATCATATTCAATTTATCGAACCTTAGTAGAATTTTATTACGGCGGCATAACGCACACTAATGTTCAAATATGCTGGTGAATACTAATTTCACTGAAAGATAATAAAGTAATACGGCACAAATGAAAATGAGCATAAAGCAATAAATCAAAAACAACACACCGAGAGGACTGACTTCTGCTGGATGGATTGACTCTTCGCAATGGCGCCGAAGTCTCGCAATAGATCGCCCTGGTCCGGAACAGCTCTGCCGACAGCTCCCTGAAGTGCTCGTCAAGGCTTCAAGATGGGTTCTGGACAGGCTGAAGATCTGTACGCCCGAAGTTGCATCCCGCTACCGAAGCGCTCACGCTGTGGCAACGATCCTTCAGAAGCTTACGGTGAAGGCGCCCTCTCACAGTCGATCTAACCGGGAATTTGAGAAATAAACAAGGATTAATAAAAGGTATTTTCCCAAAGTTGGCTTACTAATTTGACCCCCTATTGTGGAATATGTAGAATTACTTATTTATCAAGAATGAAACTAAAACTTTAACTACAACGACGAATAAATATTGTTAACGTTATAAAATAAACGAATGCAAAGGTAACTACTAATTTACTCGAAATATATAATTCGAGAATGAATTAAGGTTAAATATATAGAATAAACAAATGGATTAAATATGATAGAAATCATATTAAGTTAGAGAAACCTGATAGATTATCTACTCGGAAAACGTACTCTAAAGAATAAATATTCATTACGGAACACTAAATAAATACGTAACCCTCTGACGTAAGCAATGAAGGAACTTGATAGAAAGATACACCGAGGCTGAGCAAGCGTCGATGGCTCAGCCGGTCAGAGCGATGGGACCGGTGTTCCGAAGGGTCGCAAGTTCGAATTCTGCTCGACGCGGTGAATCGTTCAAGTTCCACTGAACCCGCTAATGATTAAGACCTACAATTGTATGTACTCATCTAGCTGTTTCTACTAACAATAATTTAGATAACGTATACCTTCCCCTTTGTTTACCATATACGAAATATTAACATAAATACACACCGACGCAATTCAATAGTAACATTAACCGAATAAATAAAACCCGTGAATCAATACGTTAATGACCTCATTACTATGAATTTAAAATTGCACATAAATATTTACATACGTAAATATTTAAAGCACACCGACGCACAATAAACTTAGAATTATTAACCTTCCTATTATGCATCCTATTTAGTTGGTTAAATGACAAGAACAACCACTCATACTAATAAAACTGATTACAAATTTTATAGGCAATTCAACCACCAATTCAATGACACCATGCTATGCAATACGAGTAAACTGTGATCCTACATTTTAATTCTAATCTGAAGATTATGTTGAAACTTTACTCACTTCGCACGCCCTTTATAGATACCTATAGGTTATTTAGTCTTTTCCTGGTTTCTATCAAATCTATGCGCTTAATCGCCATCCGTTTGTTATACATTTGGCTAACCACTAACTCACTCAATTAAATGGCGAAACACAACAAAATAGATAGACGTACTTAATAACGAACTGAAATTCTCATCAACCGCAATCTACACATAAACCAATGATTTCACTTTTAATTTTGGTAAAATAAACACGCTTCGATAAGACTATCAGATTATCTGCTCAATAACGAACCTAAAATCCCAACACGTTTCAACCCGCAACTACCCACTATTCTGTAAATATTAACGCGACGGTCCGTCATACGCACTTGCTATTAAAACCCGAGTAAGTCTAAATTTCTTACCGAGACAGTTAGTAGTGACTGATGTTTGCGAGCCACGTGGAACACGAGATTCTTCATGCAATCGACTCCAGCGCTCCGACAAGATCCTCATCTCCGTTACCATAAAAGCGCGCGGGCCGTGGATTTCTGTTGTCTATCGAACGAATGCTTCCATCTCTTGATAACAGATCTGTGAACAAACTCAAACACTATTTGTACTTTACAGCCTAAACTCACTGAGCTCCTTTAGACACGACGCTCTGCTGAAGAAAAAGCCCAGATATTTCCTTCCACAACCTTATATCGACTTTCATGTCTTGAGATGAGAACCCCCAAAATATTTTTTTTTTTATTTTTTTTTTATACCACGACGGTGGCAAACAAGCATACGGCCCGCCTGATGGTAAGCAGCTACCGTAACCTATGGACGCCTGCAACTCCAAAGGAGTCACATGCGCGTTGCCGACCCTTTACAAAAAGGAGGATTCACTGTGTTGACGACTAAAGGAACAAGAAGGTCCCTCATCGTCAACACACTGGGTCCTCTTTGAGCTCTTCGGCAACCTTACTCACCAGCAGGAACACAATACTATGAGTAGGGTCTAGTGCTATTTGGCTGTGGTTTTCTGTAAGGTGGAGGTACTTCCCCAGTCGGGCTCTGCTCCAGATTTGAGCGATGACATTCGCTGAACGTGCCCTACCACACTTAGCGAGATGCCATTCGCAGTGCCCATACCTCTCTTTTTGGCGTAGTTTAAGGACATACCCAGGTCCGGACGTAGTTTAAGGACATACCCCGGGTCCAAAATTCCATTCAAAATCCCTGATTTTGATTGGTCCAACTAAATAAGCTTAATCCTGATTGGTTGCCATTTTCCCGCGTATTTTACCGAGCTATTCTATAATCTATTGTGAACATAGATTAAAGACAACTCTAAAACAACAACATTAAAAAAAACTAAAATTATGTTTATTTTATTAATTTACGTTTAAATAAAAAAGTAATAAAATCATTCATTTTGTTTATAAAATAGGTTCAGATTTGTCCATAGATAAACTGAACTGAACGACTCTGGCAAACCTAGACTATGTGTCACCTATGCAGGAACATAGTTTTGTACGCTACCCTGACTTAATTTTCGTACTGTAGCAAATTGATTTTATTTTGAAGTCAAAGACAAGGTATAGTTCAAAATAATTTACTGCTTACAGAGTAGCTGGATGTTTTCAGATGTCGGTCTGTCACAGTACGAGCCGGGGTTTGAACCCGAAACCTCTGGTTTGGATTGTAAGTCGGCCGTCTTACCGCCAGGCTACCAGTATTTTTTTTTAATAAAAAGTATCTACTACAAAAAACCTTGTATGTAACATTAAAGCTTGAAGTTATTAATAAAGAGGCTATTAGAGTGTGCGTTATTCGGATAGTCTAAACCGAAATAGATCTCTCTCTCTCTCTGTCTCTTCGGTCGTTCCCTCATGGCTGAGGATCGCGGTCATCACCCGATAATCCGTACTAATCTAAATAGATAAATAACTAAAATAATTGTCTCCTATCCGTTTAGACTTTCTAAATATCAGGTGCCTATTTTATACAACTACAAGTTTCAAATTACAAGCGGAAGTCTCTTTCTAGCATAAGGGGTTAGAAAGAGACTTCTGCTTGTAAATTTTAACTTGTAGCTTTATAAAATGGGGCCCAGCAGTTTCTTAAGTGATGTGGGTCACGTGGGTGACATACTTGAATACATATCTATTTAAAATATACGTAATCATAATGATTTTAAACAACCAATTACAATTAGCATGGTCTAAGCTAAGGAATGCAAACCGGTAAATTATGTATGGAAATTACCGATTACTGCCATACAAAAAATTACCGGATTGCATTCCCTAGTTTAAACTAGTTTTTTTACATCCATTGACAAGGCTTAAAAATGTAAGAGTTCATATTGTAGTTTGACCAGATATTTTCTCACTTCGAGCATAGACAGAGAGAATCATACCCTTTCTTACGCTGGTATACTCATCCCTTTTCTAGTGGTGAGAACTTCTAGAAAAGGGATGAGTATAGCTTATAACTTAGTAGACTGTTACTGCATATTTTGGTTTATCATACTATATTCAAAATTCTTATTTAAGTGCATAGGCAACACTTGCACTGAACAATTGAGAAACTACCTTTATTATTTTTGATTATTTATTAATTGGGACATTCAATACTATATTTTATACTTGAATATGTTTCAATTGGTTACCTTTGTTCCTTTCTCCTTAAATTAACCTAACTTATCGATAATAATTCGATATTGCTGCGTCGACACTGGCACGTCACTCAAAACGTCATAAAATTCTTCGGAGAAAATGTGTTAGTGTGCGAGTTGTCACTCGTCCGTACATAAAATAGATCGAAGTGTGCAAGATTTGTCTGTGTAGTGCGTCATTTTCTATGTATTTGTGCCATCATTACAAGTTAGTTTTGGTATGTAAGTGTAAGAAAAGTGCATATGTATGCACGTTTCCCCCCGCAAAAATTGGCAGACAGATTTGTACGGTAATATATCGCTAAGGCTTCTCCCTTCCGATGCGTCGGAAGCCCGTGTTGCTCGAAGTAACCGACAGATTATGAATAAATTGCGTCTCGCATTGATACTAGCTCTTTTGTACTTTACTAGCCATTGATTCGTAGGTAGACTTACAACAAGTTGGTTAAATACCCTAACCAATGAAGACAAATGCAGTCGCAAATGTATATCTTTCATTCATCTTTGCGTCCTTTTATTACAGAACTAAACAGTGGCTTGGGTGTGGCACTCGTCGTTTGCATTAAAAGGACTGTCGGGGCATTATATTAATTAATGGATAGCCCAGTAAAATATAGTGCGGATACGAGATTGTGGTTTTATATGAATTACGCTCATAATTTTAGCTATGTCCATGAAAAGGACTGCTGTGCGTGTAGGTTTATTGACGTTTTTTGTATGGCGTAGGATATAATCATTTTCAAACTTCTTACACATTCAGCGCCCAGAACCCGACTGTCAGGTTCTCTGTTCGTAGCTACTACGAACTGCATGTTGCGAATACGTGGCTACGGGCTACGAGCGTAGCTCGTAGCACTAGGTGGCACTGAATGCCTTATTATATTGTTTTCGTTAACGAATCACAACAAAAAAATAAACGTCGATATTTTTAGTGGTGGTTTTAGAGTTTAAAATACCTAAAACGATAAAAGTCAACGAAAAACGCGTTACGTTACGAAGTCATCCGAAGTAATTCGAGCACAAAATATGGCAATTTAGCGTTAGCCTTAAATACTATTTTATTAAGATAATAATTCGTTTGGTTTCAAGGTGGGTAACTAGCATAGATAAAAAAAATGTAGTAGGTTTTAGCACTATAGTAGATCAATATCGAAATCGATAAATGTAGTTAAATATTAGCTGAAATTTTAACATGACAGTGACGTTTCACGTATGATAAGGTCTTTACTTGTGTACCTACTCGTCATCTTTTTTTTTGCTATGTTGCGAAGTTAAGACCAAAGGAGGATAATTTAATGCATTGTGATTACATATATCCTGTCCTTATTTATAGGTTTCTGATGGTTAAAACAGTTATCAAGAACCAGCTGAATGACAATATTTTATATTGCCTAAATGTTCATTTTAGACATTATTATTAGGTAAGTATGTAACTATTTCTCAGCTCGTCATTTTGACACAAACCAATTGTTTAAACTCCCCTTTATTTCACAAGTTATTTTATAGCTTCGTTATGTTCTCATTGGATTTCGTATTTAAAAATATATTTGCAAAAAAGAAGTTAGTAATGTTTTCTAATCATATTTTATGTAATTTGAAGCCACAAAAATTCATAAGCGCTGAAGAGTTTTATGATGCAAGATTCCGTAGCCAAGTCCAAATTGACTATGTGAGGAATCTCGGTTTATGAGCCTGTTAGAATCACATCACACCCGCCGTGGTTTGGATAAAATATTGAACCCTATCATACCGTGACATATTGTTTAATATTACAAAAATGTATCGTGAAATCTAATATAAGGTAAATCAATTTTTAGAATTAATTCGTCGCATATAACCGCTAAGGTTAATCAGAACTTGCATAAACGAAAAAATTAACAACTAAACTGGTCCACTAGGTGGTAATTATTCATAAAGAAAATAACTAACAGACTTCCATAATTAATCATCACTTAGACACCGTAACAGTATAGTTAGCTTAAGTAAAACTTAATATGTAAATACAACTATCTACTCCTACATTATGACAGGTAATATTAATGAAAAATTAGTAAAATCCAAGCACGATGAATTCGGGTCAGAATGTCGGTATAAGCGGCGTCCCAGAGGAATAGACGGCGACTGGCAGCGGGCCCAATGGGACGGCGGTTAGCTGAACATCAGCTGCGATGACCGAGTGCTTGCCGGCTTAAGCCCCTACCTATAGACTTGATTGGTTGCTCACTTAGGGATAAGACATATCTGTATGTACTATCGGGTTCAGAATTGCATGGCCAATTTATGAATGAATTCATTGATAAATTGACCATGCAATTTTGAACCCGATGGAACATAAGACCGTTGAAGAGAAACTATTAAATCAATCGGTAATATAATTTAAAACTTAAAATATCTACACTTTTAATTTTGGAATATTTTATTGCGATATAAAATAAAATTAACATTATCTTTCCGGGACTAAACCTTACCCGGTACCTTAATGACTAAATGCAAGTCGGGCACGCGCTCCGAGTGTTCCGTACCATCACAATATTTTTATTAAAAAGGTTAGTCAGATATTATATCAGATACTCTCGTTTTGTAGTTGTGCTTTTGTAGGTTAATCTCGCTAACCACGCCACGTTAGGGGTTTATTTCTTTGCCCGCAATAGGATTCAGATACTTTTTTACGCCTACTTTAAACGGGCATTGTTAGTTTTGCGACAAACCGATTGCGCCGACATTGATATACCTACAAAAATGTACTACGATTAGCTACACACAGTTTACCTCAATGTGTAAATCCGATCACATACCAAATTTTTGTACTACCGCCCAAAGCTAGATCGACGTCATTTTACTGTTTGATTATGCAATTTATGTCCCTACATACCTAGTTGACGGTAGTTGATACCCACACAGGAAAACTGCTACTTTAATAATTTTAAACAAAAAAGAACCAACTTCACTTAGCCTCCGCCTTTCCAAAAGCAAATGCTCGAGCTGCTGTAAAAAATACTCAAATCACTATAGGTGTGCCTATAGTAATCGAAGAGTTCCCTCGGTTTCTCCAGGATACCATCATCGAATACTGACCTGGTTACAATGGGACCAACTGTGAAGTATATATACTCTTTCGAACAAAAAAGAATTATCCTAATCGGTCTAGCCATCTTCTAATAATCGGTGAACATACAAATAAATAAAAATAAAAAAAGCAAAAACAAAGATCGCGACGAATTGATTACCTCCTCCTTCGAAATCTTGAAGTCGGTTGAAAATCAAAAATCACCGGAAATCTAAAGGATTTTGGAAATGACAGTATATGAGTGCCCTTTTAAGATTCGGCGTCTTCGTATGTTTTTATAATGCCGCATAGTGTAAAAAGCCCGACATAACCACCGAAATTAACAGACCAGAACAACAAAATTGAGGAGCATATTCCACTAAATTATGTACCTCATTACCACCTCCTCATTTCCTTCACAGTAATCCTGCGTTTAGAACGCAGGACCAAAATAATAAAAGCAAAAATTTTCCTGAAATAAAAAGCCATATAAATAAGGTGCCCAATTTTTCCAAAGTGTCTCATCTTGGGATAGGAAGCAAACGAGAGCTCGGGAATTATATATACCCCTCACTAATTGCTTCTCCCCCTCTTCCGTTCCCTTCATACATTTTTCGTACGTCGCGGCCCGAGCAATTTAATCCTGCTTTTACGGTGCCAGTCGAATTACTGAATAAATGCGAACTCGTTGACTCTGTACATACAGCGGGAATGGTTTTTTTTGTAAATGGAGCTTTATATCCCGCGCTGCCGATTCTTGGAATCCGTCTGATGAAAACTAGTTTGCTTGTCACTTCTGTCGTGCGTAAATGTAGAAAATCGTGGTTTTTAGGGTTCCGTAACCAAATGGCAAAAAACGGAACCCTTATGGATTCGTCATGTGTGTCTGTCTGTCTGTCTGTCTGTCCGTCCGTATGTCACAGCCATTTTACTCGGAAACTATACCACGTATCTGAATACAATTTAGACATAAGGTGTATTTTGTATGCCGCTACTTAGTTATGGAGTTAAATTTGAAAAAAAAAATATTTTTAGGGGGGCGCTCCATAGATGTAACTAAATTTCAAAAAATGTTTTTTAACTAAATATCAACACATGACACATCAATCGATAGGTCTTTAAAAATAACATTGAGGTTTCTTTGACCACTTTGTGATTAAGTGAATATTTTCTGAAATAATCGCTTCGAAAATCATAAAAATTGTGTGTCCCCCTGTAACTTTTGAACCGTAAATCCAAAAAATATGAAAAAATTTGAGGCGATGTGCCTTATCATATACTTTCTACAAAAATTATTTTGAAAATTATCGGTTCAGCCATTTTTGAGTTATCTCCAAAAAACTTCTTCCTTAGGCATCAGATACGACCTTTTGGTATTAGTTTGGTTCTTATTACATTGAAGGTACGGAACCCTCTTATGCGTGGTCCGACACGCACTTTTTTAATTTATTGTTAAGGTTCGCTAATGTCCTAACTGCATTAAATCTTGACCTTTACGCCATGAGGATGTTGAGGTAAGCTATAAATCAGTAGCTAACCCCATGCAATTTATTTGACTTATTGAAAACTAGACATAAACAATCATTAATTTTAACTTAATTATAATTGTGCAAATAATATCCAAAAAATAAAATATGTACCTACTAACATAAATAAGTACAAGTATTTCTGTAGAAGACGATTGTGAAGGCAAATGATAGGAAGTTTCGATTATTCATTTTATTACTTGAAAAATGTCATCTTGCCAAGATTCTTTTCATTTCTCATACTCTGAAAGTGGGTCATTGTTCATCTAAGTAGCCTGCTGAAAGTGGCACATTTCTGCTTTAGAGCAGAAAAGTATTAAAAAAAATTGTATGGTTAATCTAAGTTATATTGGGCAACGGCCTTAACCTATACAGCCATAGTACGATTAATTTTAAATTTATTAGTATGTTATTCAATCAAATACAAACACTGAAAACATTGAAAAAATAATCAACCCAGCAGGATTTGAACCTCGCATACTATTGTATACTATTAACACACTAACATACTATTGTATGAGTGGAATGCCCCACTTTAAAAAAACATGTAAAATAATTATGAGTTGATAGCAGCGCCATCTATTATTTCCGTTGTGACACTTGTAAAAGGGTCGGCGGGAAGGGTATCTAACTGTAGTAGTTAGCACCTAGATGTCGCTTACGGCTGCTATAAAGTCGATATAAAAATAAATGCAAAAAGATGATTGAAGGCATTGAGAATTTCGTCAACTCAGTAACTGAACCCATAGCTTAATTGGTAAAGCGATCGAGCCCCGGTAAGGCGTATCGATGCGAGGTTCAAATCCTGCTGGGTTGATTATTTTTTTTTTTTCAATGTTTTCAGTGTTTGTATTTGATTGAATAACATACTATTGTATGAGTGGAATGCCCCACTTTAAAAAAAACATGTAAAATAATTTAAATTTATTACTTTTTTATAGACAAAAATATTTGATAATTGTTGTTGATATTGTTGTTGATAAGACACAGATTAAACTACCAGGAATTCGTGAAAAAAAAAATACCACAACATAAATTATTTATGACTCGCTTTCAAGACAAGAGGCAAAACTTTGAGAAAAAAGTAAAAATGTTGTTTAAGACACAGATTAAAAATAATGTTTAATATAATAAACATAAATTATTTATGACTCGCTTTCAAGACAAGAGGCAAAACTTTGAGAAAAAAGTAAAAATGTTGTTTAAGACACAGATTAAACTACCAGGAATTCGTGAAAAAAAAAACACCACAACATAAATTATTTATGACTCGCTTTCAAGACAAGAGGCAAAACTTTCAGAAAAAAGTAAAAATGTTGTTTAAGACACAGATTAAACTACCAGGAATTTGTGAAAAAAAAAAATGGCTGACATTATGGCGTAAAAAAAGTAAACTGGCGGGAAACCTAAAATAAATAAGTGCAAATCTTTCTTAGGAAGTTCTATTAGCTGTGTTAAATTTCGAAATTAATTTTAATAAGATGAGTTCTAGCGGTTCTGAAATGGATTTAACACCAGATTTTATAAAAGAAGAGGCTCAAGCTGTCGTGGAGAACCTTTTACCGACAGTGTCAAAGGAACGATATATGAAATCGTATAACAATTTCATGAAGTGGCGGGGTGAAAAGCGAGTGAAATCCTTATCGGAAAGTGTGTTCCTTAATTATTTCAACGAATTATCAAAGAACCTTCAGCCTTCAACTCTATGGAGCATATTTTCAATGTTAAGAACGGTCATAAGTACAAAACACGACATCAATATAAAGAACTACACCAGGCTGATATTATTTTTGAAGAGGCAGTCAGATATTTTTAAATGCAAAAAGTCGAAGGTTTTTACTGCGCAAGAAGTAGAAACCTTCTTGAATCAAGCCCCTGATGAAATATATTTGGCAACAAAGGTATGGGAAATCATTACAATTATTATTTAACTTAACGTACACTCAACATAATCTAATCGAGTTTAGGCTCGTTATAATCGTCTTGGTGTAGGTATATTTAATGAACAACACAGTCTGTGAAAAAGCTTGTAGGTATCCACAACTTAAATTTAGACAGACATTTCTTAATAGTTATAGGTGTTGTTTAAAAAAGTCTGCAACGGTAACAATGTGTTAATAAGATTATAATATTGCAGGTGGCACTAATTTTGGGCATAAGCATTGAACTCACGAATCTCACTATGGAAAACATAGAAAAACACGGCCAATTACACTTAGTAAAATTGCCAAATACCAAAACAAAAATTTACAGGACATTATTTTGTGGTGCGGGAAGAATTCGGTCAAATTGTGCAAAAATATCAAGACCTTCGTCCCGGTAATTTTCCAACTGACCGTTTCTTTAACGAGGCAGATGTTTAAAACAAGTTATCGGAAGAAACAAAATTTCAAGCATGCCTAGGAAATTGCAGCGTATCTAAACTTGCCAAATCCGGATCTAGGTATATACTGGCCATTGCTTTCGGCGAACATCCGCTATGATTTTAGCCGATTCTGGCGCCGACTTGACTATGCTCAAACGACACGGAGGATGGAAGTCGAGTACAGTGGCCGAGGGCTATATCGAAGACTCCGTAGCAAACAAGTCCAAGATATCGAATAAAATAACAGAGGCTATACATTTGCGCTCAACTTCACCTCGGCCAGGCTCTTCAAAAGATAATTGCGAGAAACATGAAGACCGAAATAATGTACTCCATACGTCTACGAACGAAAGTATGCCTTCTCCGACATTTACAGCCCTGCCTAATAAATGATACTCAAATATCATAACAAGTATCGAATATTAATATCCCGGGAAAGAATCTTTCTCTAACGTTCAATAATTGTACGAACGTTACTATTAATTTTAAGTAGGCAACTTCATTGCACATTTTTTATTAAATATTTTTATTATACCTGGCTTGTGTTTACTTTCCTCATATTCGAAATGAAAAGTAGAGTGTTTAACTTGGGTGAAAGCACCCATTTCTGCCTCGAACTATTGGCGCTCTCACTTCGTTTGAGCGCCAAAATACCTCGACAGAAATGGGTGCCTTTCAGCCCTCGGTTAACAATCTACTATTCATCTGTGACGTAATTTGAAAGACATTGGTTCCCTTTTGCCCTTGCCGTGCGGTGCCGGCTTAGAATTGCTCCACCCCAACTCTTCCCGTGGGTGTCGTAAGAGGCGACTAAGGGACATACCGGGGGGCGGGCAGCAGCGCCCCTGCAGAACAATCCCACCACCAAACTGCGATCCCCAACCCGCATGCCCAGCGTGGGGATTATGGGCATTACCCCTTAATGTTAAGTTCAGCCAAGAAATGGCCCCCAGTTCCCGGCCGCCTCGCTATTCCTGGCCATGGTAGCGGCCACGGTAACGGCGGGGCAGGGGGTGCTAGGAATCCCCGGGCTACAACAGGCTACCACACAATTCCTAAATTGACCCTGGCTACGTTCAACGGACGCACTCTGAGGCTTGACCATCATCTAGCGCAGTTGGAAGTGGAGTTAGAGAACATTAAATGGCATGTTCTTGGGTTATGTGAAGTCCGTAGAGAGGGGGAGGACACCGTAACCCTAGACTCGGGCCATCTTCTCTACTTTCGCGAGGGTGATAAAACATCCCAGGGTGGCGTAGGTTTTCTCATCAATAAGGCCCTCTCTAGCAACGTTCAAGAAATCTCCAGTGTGTCGAACAGGGTAGCGTACCTGATCCTTCGGCTTTCCAAGCGGTATAGCATGAAGGTAGTTCAGGTTTACGCACCGACCTCGGCACACTCGGATGATGAAGTGGAGGATATGTATGAAGACATATCCAAAGCCTTGCACAACACCACAAAGGCTCACTTCAACGTTGTTATGGGGGACTTTAACGGCAAGGTGGGAATCCGGACTGGCAACGAATCCCGAATAGGCCCGCATGGTTATGGAGTTAGGAATCACAGGGGGCAAATGCTTGTCAACTTCCTTGAGAAAGAGGAGCTATTCTTAATGAACTCCTTCTTTAAGAAACAGCCTCAAAGGAAGTGGACATGGCAGAGCCCCGACACTGTGACAAAAAATGAGATCGACTTCATCTTGACGGATAGCAAGCACATATTCAGAGATGTCTCAGTGATCAACAGGTTCAATACCGGATCTGATCACCGACTGCTCCGAGGCTCTCTGAATATCAACTTGAAGCTTGAAAGAAACCGTCTGATGAAGTCCACGCTCCGGCCTAACCAAATCCAAATCGTCACGGGCACCGAGGAGTTTCAGCAGCTTCTCGGGAATAGATTTGTTGCCTTGGAACCCACTGATGACGCTGACGAGACCCTACACAATCTGGTCGAAACGCTGAGGGACGAGGGTATCAAGTTCTGCAGAAAACAGCGTACTGGCAAGAAGTCCAAACTCTCGGATGAGACTCTGGGGCTGATGACAAGAAGACGGGAGACTACCCAAGCGACTTCGTCAGAGAGGTCAGACCTGAATAAGCGAATTGCGAAGATGGTACGGCGCGACCTTCGGAGCTCCAAGACACGCCTTATTGAAGAGGCGATAGAGCGAAACCGAGGGTCCAAAGTATTCACTCAGCAGCTTAGCAGGAGCCACCTGACAAAGCTAAAAACGCACGACGGGAGGAACGTATTGTCGAAGCTGGAGATCTCCGCCGAGGTAGAGGATTTTTATGGCCGGCTGTACTCTGCACATGCCCCCCATTCCCGACGAGACGACCGTGATTCAAGAGCCACCCTGACACGCCACTATACCGACGAACTGCCAGACATCAGTCAAGACGAGATCGTGTTAGCTCTGAGGCAGCTTAAAAATGGAAAAGCCCCCGGTGAGGATGGTATTACTTCAGAGCTTCTGAAGGCAGGAGGAGCTCCTGTTATACAGGAGCTGCAGAACCTCTTCAATACCGTCCTTCACAGTGGGAGAACTCCTAAGGCGTGGAGCGGGGGTTTGGTGGTGCTATTTTTTAAGAAGGGTGATAAAACCCTCCTTAAAAACTACAGACCCATCACACTTCTGAGCCACGTCTATAAGCTTTTCTCACGAGTGGTCACGAATCGTCTCGCCAGGAGACTCGACGAGTTCCAGCCACCAGAACAGGCTGGGTTCCGCGGAGGATATGGCACCATAGACCACATTCACACAGTGAGGCAGATTATACAGAAGTCCGAAGAGTATAATCAGCCCCTGTGTCTCGCTTTTGTGGACTATGAGAAGGCCTTTGACTCCGTGGAAACTTGGGCTGTTCTGGAATCCTTACAGCGATGCCAAGTAGACTATCGTTATATCGAGGTGCTGAGATGTCTCTCCGAAGCCGCCACTATGAGTGTCCAAGTACAGGGCCAGCAGTCTAAACCCATCCAATTGCGCAGAGGGGTGAGACAGGGGGATGTCATATCCCCGAAACTGTTCACAAGCGCATTGGAAGACATGTTTAAGACGCTGGACTGGAAAGGTAAGGGCATAAACATAAACGGCGATTACATCTTACACCTGCGATTCGCTGATGACATAGTCGTAATGGCGGAGTCGCTAGAGGAGCTGACCCGGATGCTGGACGGCCTAGCTTCAGCCTCGCGACGCATCGGTCTTGGCATGAATTTGGATAAAACCAAAGTCATGATCAATGGCCACATTGATCCGGGACCGGTCGTCATACATGGCCACCTTCTTGAAATTGTTTCTGAGTACACCTACCTTGGGCAGATCCTGCAGTTAGGTAAAAACAATTTCGAGAAGGAGGCCAAAAGGAGGATCCAGCTAGGCTGGGCAGCATTTGGGAAACTACGCCGAGTCTTCTCGTCATCCATACCGCAATGCTTGAAAACGAAAGTTTTTAATCAGTGCGTCCTACCCGTAATGACCTACGGAGCTGAGACGTGGCCACTCACGGTAGGGCTGGTCCACCAGGTCAAAGTCGCTCAGCGAGCTATGGAAAGAGCTATGCTCGGAGTTTCTCTGAAGGATAAGATTCGTAACGAATACATCCAACAGAGAACCAAAGTTATCGACATAGCTCAAAGAATTAGCAAGCTGAAATGGCAGTGGGCCGGCCATATCTCGCGAAGAACCGACAACCGCTGGGGTAAACGTGTTCTTGAGTGGAGACCGCGACTCGGCAAACGTAGTGTAGGACGCCCTCTGGCCAGGTGGGATGACGATCTGCGAAAGACTGCAGGCAGATGCTGGATGCGGCAAGCTGAAGACAGGGCGCTATGGCGCTCATTAGGGGAGGCCTATGTCCAGCAGTGGACTAATATAGGCTGATGATGATGATGATGATGGTTCCCTTTTTGCGTCATATATAATTTGCAAATCATTTCGATTTCAAGAGGGTCACGGATTATTTTTTAATACAATAAAAGTTTTAAGCTAAAGACGTTGACAAAGGTATTTGTCAGACCCGTTTCTATTGTGATTCCAAAAAATTGAGGTTATTACTTGACATTAAGCCAGTGAACTGATTCAGGGCTGTCTCCACGATCAAGATTGATAGCTAGGTGCCAGAGAGTGCTTTCTTGTGTTTACGGAAAGTTTTCAATGGATAAACCGAAACAGAAAATTGACGTGTGTTAGTCGATATTTCACAAGTAATAATAAATTAGTAGTTTATGTAACTGTTACGTAATAAGGGTCCTTAAAACATGAGTGTGGTTTTATGAAATGAGCCGCAGGCGAATTTCATAATAAGATCACACGAGTGTTTTAAGGCCTAATTACGTACAGTTGCATACACTGCTTTATCTACACTCATATTATTTATTTTAAATGCCGTATTCGTAAACCATAGAATGGCCGCCACAGTACCGCCGTGGCCATCTCGATTGTGTCGGCGCGGCCTACTCGATTGTGCCGGCGGACGCGCGGGCGGGTGTCGCCGGCCGCGGGCGCGTGCAGGTGTACATTATGTTATCAAAACTCAGAGCACATCAATAATTGAGCATGAAACGTTATAATTGCGGTACTACCACAGATAAGAAACTTATCATAGTGAAATCGTTTGTTGTAATGCTGGTCATTGCCTACGGTTTTTGAACGCATTTTAGAGGACTTACAATATGAGTGTAGATAAAATATATTATTATATATTTATTATTTTCCAATCATTTCTCAATATATAAATAATATGACACGATTATCACTTAAATGGACTAAAATACACGGTGCTCGTGAGCATTGCGAAAGATTTTAACCACGAATTCCTGAGGTCATAAGGAGTAATAAATGTTATATAAATTTAGATCAATTTCGCCAAAAAAATTTTGTTTTTGTTTTTTTTTTTTCGATTTTTTAAATGCTTTTAATAAACGTTATTGGTAAATCTGTCGATTAAAATATATTAGTGCATTTTTTTTCGTAAAAAATAGTTTACGTAAAGTATTCCTTGGCACTTTGATATCTGTCAATAAGAATGTCTAGACTAGACCCCATAAAGGGTGAAATCGCCATCAAAAAAGCGTTTTTCTACTCCAGCACTTCTATATGCTAATTAAATGACTGATAGTGGTATCTAAAACTACATCATTTAATATGCGCTATAGGCGCTAAAGTCTATTTGTCTATAGGTACTTTCTATAACTGCTAGCAGTCACACAAAACATATTGTGCAACTGTTTTTGTTTTTTTAATACACTGACTTCCAGGTGCCATGTCTAAAAAGGGTTCGTTCTTGTTTACAATATAAAGTATATTTTCAAATTGATATACACTTGAAATTATTTTTGCACAAACTATGATAAAAACATTATCATGTCTTTTTTAAAGTATTAATATCTTAAATTATTTAGTTTCATATTTATGAAAAGCATAATTTAATGTAAACTTTTGCATTGAGAGTTACTTGAACGAAGCCATATTTTTTTGCAATTAAAAACCAACTCGTGATCTGTCTATGACATTTAGTAAAAAGTTAATATTTAAAAAGTTTCAACACAATGTACGGCTTAATTTTTGTATTTAAACTCGTATATTATGTTAATATCAAGAAGTTTATGTTAATTTTGATAAAATAAGTGACAAGAAAACTTCACAGTGAATATCCGAAGACTTCGGCACAAAAGTAAGAGTTATTAGTTGATAAAAAAAATCTTAAAACAAAATTGATTTATGTACTCGTGATACTTAAGAACTTTAAAATTATTTATTAATTAAGTTTTTGCTACTGTCGTAGAAAAAGTTTCGTGTGCAACGGTACATAATTAGTTCTTAAAATTCTCGGGTCTGTTATTACAAAATTCGGCTTCGCCTCATTTTGTAACTTCGACCCTCGAATCTTAAGAACCCTTATTATGTACCTGTTGCACAAAATACTATTTGCACTGAGTCACAATAAAAAATGTTTTTTTATTTAATTGGTAGTAACTCTGAAACTAGGCGAATTCCAGAAAAGTTTATACGACATTTTAGTCTCCAATTATGATCAGGAATACACTGTTAAAATCTCTCGCAATTCTCACGAGCACCGTGTATATACAGTAAGTTTTTTTTTAATGAGATACAGGGAAACTGCCTTAGGAAATATTAGGTATTTTTTTGTGAAACAACATTTGGTATAGTCTAAATTTTGGTCAAGTGTGAGTTGTCCCTAAAGAAAAACAATATTGAAGATTTTTTTTTCACGCAGATCTACTCAGTTTCATGAAAGGACAATTTTATTGTATGGAAAGAAAAAGATAGGAATTTTTCCCCAAAAAATACCTAATGTTTCCTAAGGCCGTTTCCCTGTATCTCCTATACTTTAGGATTTCCTCATACTGTCCCACTTAAAAAAACATACTGTATATGTAAGTAGCTACGTTTATTATTTACGAATAGAAAATTACAATATAATTTAAAGAAGATTAATTTTCCCTAGGTATAATCTAGTCAAATAGTTATATTGTTTCAGAATAGGTTAATATTTTGTATAAACGATTATCTGCGTTTACCATTTTTAGGGTTCCGTAGTCAACTAGGAACCCTTGTGGTTTCACAATTTCCGTCTGTCCGTCTGTCCGCGGTCTAGCTCAGTGACCGTTCGCAGTAGGAAGCTGAAATTTGGTATCAGTATGTGCATTAATCACGCCGACATACACCGAATAAAAACTGAAAACCTTTTTTGAATAAAATCGGTTCAGCCGTTTTTGAGTTCTGACTCAAAAACGCATAGTGAAAGGACTTGAGTGCCGGATAGTAAAATGACATAAGCCACGACAAATATCCCTTAATAAACGACCTTTTAAACGGATGTATTGTAACAGGCCGGCAACTACGGGATCCTACACTGAGCATGTTCTTGGCCGGTTTTTATATTTATTTAGGCATTTTTATATGCATGCTAAGGCATCACGCTGTATATGAAATTGTTCATTCAATCCGAAATCAGAAGCAGTGCACTCAAGAAGCAGATGTATAATCACATCTGTATGTATAATACAAACAAGGGAACAACGGATTTGTGTGCCGTGTTAAATGGGCAAATATTGGTGTTTGGAGTGTTAGCCGAAACGTGACTGGTAAAGAGTAAGATCACAGTGGAAATAGTTGGAACAGTGGGGCAAGATATATCGAATATAAGTATATCTTTAATAAAAGCTCTGGTTAGTAAGGAACATTTTGTTAAAAAAGCATAATTCAGAGAAGCATATTATGCATATGTGGATTTTTTATAAAATAAATTACATTGATAAAACGTACGTATTGGTACGGCAGCATAAATAGATCAGATTTTTGGTTATGGTCTGATGATGTGAATATCAAAGATAACACATGTCCTAGTCAATTGGACTTATTCTCAACCGGAACCGAGTTTCTTAGCCACAGCCGGGCGATATCTTGAGCAAATTGTGGTATCTAGCACTATTAGTACCTAGTCTAAAATATATTTGTTGCTAATTTCTGTAATCTATTAATCTGTTTTAATGGTAATTAATTAACTTATATATCTGTATTAAGTAACTAACTATTCTATCTGTATGTCATGTGTGGTGTAAGCTCTAGGTAAGTGACTTTAGAATAAATAAAAAATATAAATGAATTAAATTAATTAAAAAATGTCATAATTCTAAAAACGGTAAAACAGTTATTTATTTCCAAATACCAAAATAAATATGAATGTCAAAAAAAAAATCACAACAAATATCCAGGACTCGTCAGCTAAATATAGTCTAATATTAGGTACTTGCTACTAGACAATTTATAGAATGCATTTAAAACTAAAGAGTAGAAAGTATCTATTTAATTGAGCGGCACATTCTAAGAACTTTTTGAGGCTCCAAGTCTTAAGCGCCATCTGAACGAGAGCAAACCAGAGTTACCGTAGTAATAGTAACGCTATCAATTACTAGATGGCGCTGTAGCTCTACATTATACGGTAAATTGGGTTGGTTCTTAGTTCTTAAACTGCGCTCTATTAAATATGTATAAACTCCCTACTAAAGAGTAAGACTAAGGTCGTAGCGAACGCTACGTCGTAGCTAATAACATGCATACCCTACTTATACGTTACTAAAAATAAATCATCTGAATCCAAATCAGAATCGATTTTATGGTATGATACGATCAAATGCTTCTTTGAGACGAAATGTCTTATGATCATTGACATGATTATCACCACACGTTATAAAATAGGATTCATTCTTTATCACTGATAATGTTTGATAACAATTTACTGCATCTATTTTATACACTGTGGCGTAAACGAAGGGAGCGGTTTGAACAAGAATTCTTCGGCTAACCCATCCAACATGCTCTTTTGAAGTATGGATCAAGACGAGGCTAAGTATTAAGCGATTCAAGTTCGCAAACAAATTTATTAATCCTGATGGCTCCAAGATTATGATAAATTCATTTATTTCGCTTGGTCGAGATTCGCGACTTGTTCATTGATAATATTAATTGAAAATTTATATTTTAATGGATTTTGATTTAAACGTACTACATTTAGAATATACTTTGACCATTTCATTGTTCTAATATAATCCTTTGAAGTATTAATTTTTGGGTTTGATTTACAATTAATTACACATTTAATACTAAGAAAACCAAATGTATTAGATTTGTTTTGCCAAACGTTGCACCAGTGGACACTAAGATTCTCTTAAATGGTGAATGTTTAGAGATAGTAGATAAAGCACTGTTCCTTGGTTCGACGTTGGACAAATATCTACAATGGAGTCCTCATCAAAGAAAACTCGCTCTTCGATTAAGTTCGGCTGCTCATGCCGTTAGAAAAATAAAACATTTTTTTTTGTTAACCACGACGGTGGCAAACAAGCACACGGCTTGCCTGATGGTAAGCAGCTACCGCAGCCTATGGACGCCTGCAACTCCAGAGGTATCACATGCGTGTTGCCGAGCCTTTACAAAAAAGAGGATCACTGTGTTGACGGCTAAAGGAACAAAAGGGGCCGTCGCCGTCAACACACTGGGTCCTCTTTGAGCTGTGTCAATTAACAAATATTGACACAGCTCGCTTAGTTTATCACAGTTATTTTCATACTGTAATGTCATATGGTATTCTGGTTCGGGGCAAAGCAGCTGACATACAGACTATATTTGTTTTACAAAAAAGAGAAAAGAAAGTTATACAGAAAGCGAATGGTCTTTCTGTGTAACTTAATGGCAGGTACATCAGTGAGAGAACTATTTAAAGAAATCATTATTTTAACTGTTGCGTCTCAATATATCCATGGCGTCGTACGTTGTACAAATTTAATATTTTATTCAAGAAATAAAAGCGTAAATGCCGTCTGTCAAATATAGTAACCTTTTGAAGTATTGTAAGCATGGCATGAAGTACCAAAAATATCAGAAGCCAGTCTGATAAATAATGATGTGCATTTGACGCACTTTCTTTGTTTGCTTCACCAAACATTAGGTGTCTTTGGAAATGTTCTTATCTTTTGGTTAACTGTCCATTTGACAGCTAAATAACTAAATAAAACTTATGAAAAGTATTAACATAAAAACCGGCAGACTCGCGCATGAAGGGTCCCGTAGCATAATATATAAAAATGGCAAAACAATCATATCTGTTGTATGGGAGCACCCTTAAATATTTATTTTAATTTGTTTTTTAGTATATGTTGTTATAGCGGCAATAGAAATACATCATCTGTGAAAATTTTAACTGTCTTACTATGATGGTTCATTAGTCACATATAAGAACGGCAAAAAAACATGTCTGCTGTATGGTAGTCCCCTAAAATATTTACTTTATTCTGTTTTTTTTTATTTCTTGTTATAGCGGCAACAGAAATACATCATTAGTGAAACTTTCAACTGTCTAACTGCCACGGTTCATGAGATACAGCCTGGTGACAGACAGACAGACAGATAGACAGCGGAGTCTTAGTAATAGGGTCCCGTTTTTACCCTTTGGGTACGCAACTCTAAAGAAACATAGTTTGTTTATTATTTTTTTAACTTTAACAGATCAACATTCTGCTTTTCCATCTCCCATGTGATTTCAAAACCTTAACAACTTCCACGAAATAGTAAGAAGCGCTCACTTTTTTCCACAGAAACCTTTCCGGCTAGCGAGGAAAGTGGGGAAATAATGAAATGTCTCTCTGGCGAGTCAGCACAAAAATTCTTTTGAGGCTGTCCTTGGGAATTAAGATTGATGAATTACCGTGTTGTTTTACTTTCACTTTTTGGATTTTATTTTTATACGGGAAACCGGAACAGCTGAGGATGGAATTACAGGATCGTATAACACAGACAGATAGCTCCTGTTCAATAAGTATTTTATGAGAATATAGTTTCTACTGGGATAAAGACAAGGAATGTTGTTTTATCAAGACTTTTACTATTACCTATCCATTTTGTATTTATTACCCATCCAGACTTTTTGATTCAATCGTGTTTTTTCTTTTCAAGATAAAAAAACGTGCTGGAATGAAATTATGCCAAATAAATTAGGTATGTGTGTGTCATCGAAAATTAGGATTTTTAGCATTTGACATTTAATTCTCTCTTTAATCGAAAAATAACTAACTTTAGCGCCATAATACCAGAGAAAAAAAAGGTACATTTTATTTTAAAACTCTTCCATTTGACGTTCCTATACCATTTTGAAAATTCAGCGTCATCAGAAAAAAAATACAGTGAGATTTTACCGCGGTCGTCGATAAAGAACGTCATTTTTATTTCAAATATGGTAAAATTTTAAGGCTGAGTTTCTACCAGAGATGTGCGAGGTTGCGTTGCGAAGGATGTATATGTTGCTTCCGACCGTCTTCGCTCAAATAAAGTTGTACCGGGCGATGGGAGGTGTGGGAGAAATAAAAATGCACCGATCATGCAGATAGGTAGTGCAAGACCATGTATTGACAATAACAACCGATTCGCATGATTTTAGGACCGGTAACGCCAACTGTTCGTTACTATGCTAATTATACATACTATTAACTATGAAGTTAACATGCACAATGAGAACGTTTTAACTATCTTAGCGACATAGTAGATGGCGTAAACGTTAATAATAATTTATCTAACTTGAACAAAAGTAGTGATAATATTGGTTCTTAACTAACACGTCCCTTGTTACGCATCCTCGCACATCTCTGGTGGAAACGCAGCGTTAATACTGTTTTGCAGTATCGATCAGAAAAGAGTAGAATATTATCGTATTATTTATTAGTAGCTGATCTAGCGAACATCGTACCGCCAACTTTCAACGACTCCCATCGACCTCAACTTCAACTCCTACACCAGTCCTATCGTCTTTTACCCCACTTACATTGACTCTTACGCCAGGAATGGCCATTTCCCACTCTTTTCCACCCCTCTCCCGCTCTCTTCCACCTTTTTTCTACTCTACCACCGACTCCTCCTTCAATTCCATCGACTCTAACCCCATTCCCATTTATTCCTACGCCAGTCTTACCGTATCACACACACTTTCATTATCTTCATCCAGTAGTTACTACCCTTCCACCGATCATGTTGAAAATTGACTGCTTATTACATACTTTCCACGAAAATTGTTTGAAACATTCAATTGGTTCAGCCCTTCTTTAAGTTATCTTAAAAAAACTTCTTCCCTATGAATTAATATAATTAATTATTATTAGATACGACCCTTTTGGTATTCATTGAATTTTCCTGTAACCTTAAATTGACCAATATGTTTCTTTTGTCAATTTTTTGCAACTGTGTTAAAAACGTCGTTCGATAATCACGCGGAAATGTCATTCTTCATTCGTCCGAAAACCTCTTCAATATCTCTCGAGACTCGTGCAGTAATGCACACTTTCCGCCATTGTATTGACATGTATTATTACGTATTCACACAAGAGTATTTATAGAATGACACAGCACTACCGCCGTTTACTATTTGTGAAGTGAAAAGCCATGTCGCGTAACCGTTTCCAATTTATATTCGTATTTAACGCTCACTCCATGCCAATTATTGCCTTTTTCCTTAGTAACGGCGAAGTAAAATTACAAGTTATATTGATTCGGGCGATATCGTTACTTAGGTTTAAATTCATCATTATAGTCTCACCTTGACAGAAACTTTTTCGGATAATAGTGGTGTAATTCGATTTGTCCATGCAGTGGCTGGATGATCTACTGCACTGTAAATTACTATACACCATAATGAACAATAAATGTTTCAAATTGAAATGTACATCGTAAGACGAGCGTCGCTGTCAATATCCATGTCATTTCAAATTTATCCAAGTATACCGTCGCTGTCTGTTGTCACCTTACCGTAGTTTGACACCTAAGGTTTCATTTCAATTGAAACTTCAACAGTAATATAGCCTTACAATGCTGTCGGTTGCATCGCCGAAGGGTATGTCGTTTATTAAGAACATTGCCATTAAAATTAAAAATACGCGCCGTTTCTTCTTTAGCAAAATATTATTTCAGCGACCAAAGCTCGTCCATATCCTCAAAATGAACGAAATTCGAACGTTTGTCAGTGTCGAGCCTCTGATAAAAACATTTTAATACTCTTTTTTAAACCTTTTAAACTACCCTCAGTCGTATTTAGGTACTCTGTCCACCTGGACAGCTCGATGTAACAAAAACGCCATTACGGCTTATTCAGTTGAGGCTTCGATTACTCACTGTTATTTCCGTTAAAACAATTTCCTTGTATCTGAATAATGGTTTTTCTCTTTTTAATGACATTGATCGACCAACGAAAGCCGGTTTTAGCCTTGTCCTGTCGGTCACTACAATCTCAATGAGTCGGCGAGTTGAGTCTAAAACCATAAATAGATTCTAGGAAGGATAGCCGCCTGTAACGCCAACATGGCGCACGTGTCTTGAGAATAGTTTTTTTTTGTAAATTTTCGTTGTTCAGTGTGTAATATATAGCTTATTGTGCGACTTGTGCGGTGACCTAACGAACAAGTGTGCAGCTAATAAAGAAATAGTCTCAAAACCACTGTTTGGGTCACATCCGGTTATTCCGTCCACAGTCAGCGTGTTGTTTGTAGGGAGTAGCTATCTCCCTACAAAAAGCAAGGCCGTACCGTTTATCTACCGTACAACTTGCTATTTTCACTGAAGTCTGGTGGAAGCCCTAGAGCTGCCATTTCTCTTTAAAACAAACAAAATAGATGCTACTCTCAGGGCTGTTAGGAAAAGACTCAAATAACCCAGTAGGTTAAGGTAAGACGTGTTTGGCTTAAATGACTAGATCAACAGTATGAGATGGTAATTGTTGCTAATGAAAGCATTTTTTAATGAAGATTTAATAAAATTTATCTCCAAAGTGGGTATGTGTACCCAAAGACAAGAAGTACGCGTATGCATATTCGTCATGTAGATAGTGCAGTAAAACACTTCGTAATTTGCATTAACACGTTTAATTTTGCAGATTAAGTAAATTATTTAAAATTAGCAATTTGGTTCTTCGAGCCGGATAGAATGTAATTAAATTACAATAATCAGATTATTTAAAATTAGCACTTCACATAAAAATGACGATAACGATATCGATATAAAGATATTTCACATTCAATAATTTCCTTAGTGGATAAAATGTAATTAAATTACAAAAATCAGATTATTTCAAATAAGCACTTCACATAAAAATGACGATAACGATATCGATATAAAGATATTTCACATTCAATAATTTCCTTAGTATCGTAGACCCGGATAGAATGTAAATAAGAATAATAATCAGATTATTTAAAATTAGCACTTCACATAAAAATTACGATAATGATATAGATATAAAGATATTTAACATTCAATAATTACCTTAGTATCGTAAACGTCTACTTTCCGCACGAAAGGAAAATAAAACGAGGGAGTACTAGCAAAACTAGTAAGGGGAAAGTAATGGATTAATGAGACGAGTGATATGGATGGTGACGGATGATTCGCTGGATGAGAGTAGCCTAAATTCAAGAGCCAGGTCTTTGTACGCCCGTCAAATGAGGCAATTAGAATTTTGGGGATTTAGGGTTAATATAAAAAAGCGGATCGCAGATATGTAAGAATGGTAACAACAATATAGAAGCACGGCAAATAAAATACGAAGTCCCCAATTAAACTCTAGAACACTTCATGGAGCGACACGCCGCTTTCACCTGGTGAGCCACGCGAAATGCGGGCTCGAGTCCTTTAGAGGCGACTGGCGGCCGTATTCCAGGGCGATACGCCGGTTTCACCTGGTGAGCCATGCGAAATGCGGGCTCAAGTCCTTTGGAAGCGACTGGCGGCTGTATCCCAACCGCGACAGGCGATATCTAATATCTACGTTGGACAGTATCGCAAACGCGTATAGGTCGCAAACGCTTAATTGACGCCCCTCCGACGCGGTACACGCATGCACTTGGCGTTGGATATCACAAAATACTAATTCCAATCACGCCCACAAAAAAAAATCAAACTCAGATTAAAATAGGAAAGATGGGATGTCAAAAATGGATTCTGACAACTGCAGCGCTCGAGGTTCACAATCTATCTGTCTTCTCGACTAAAACAAAAACTATTCCAAACTCCTACAAAATTTGAATTTAAAATTGATGCGAATATCCTCTTTTCTTAGTCGTCAGCTTCTTTCAAAATAAAAAAGGACACATCATATTTTGATATCGGCGCCACCTATTTATAAGTAGACGAACCACGATCTAATCTACCCTGACTCGCGCAACTTGGCCGGTAAACAAAATCAATCGCGCGGATAGTCCGAAGGGACGCCGCGAGATGTAGCTGGTGTTCTTTCGGCATGCTACAATAGCTAGTATAGTATAGTTAGTATAGTATGAAAAGTACCATAAAGTAAATATTCATTACGTAATTACATTGGTGTGACTTGTGTGTTCTTGTAGGTCTTTATAATCCTGGACCAAACTAACGTTTTCTCTTTATCCCAATGATTGACTGGTAGAGAATTTCTTAAATCGTTAAAACCGCTATTTGTACTTATTTTGTCTTAAATAATAATTGTGCATTTATGTATTAGTAAATAAAAATACCACCTGTGGTATCATTGTCAAATTCATATAGCTAAACTTTAAAAAATGCCTAGTCATTTATAATTTTGTCAATTTCAGAACTGCCTGGGATGTCTTACAATAAAATTAAAATGATTTAAAGTTTGATATAGCTAACTAATGATATCCATAAAGCAACTAATGCCTAACATTTACATAAATATTGTCATCTCCATTCAAATGTTAACGTTCCCCATTACCAAACCATAGTCAAATCAACAACAACTAATACAGAATGGTACTGAAATTTTTATCAATCAATTTCCTTTTCGGTATTCATCACGCGTCACCCGCGGATTGACTAAGGAACCAACCACTTACCTTTTCAGATACGGTGTTTCCTCAATAGCATCATTGAAAAATAAACCTAAACGTGTCTGGCTTAGAGACCTGATTTCAATTTAAGGAAAATAAAAATAAGAGCTGGGGAAAATGAGCAGAAATGTCAATAAAAACACGTCACTTCTTTATTTTGTTAACACTAACACGGTATCCGTATTGTGGAAGCGATGTGAAATTGCGGAGGGAAACGAAGACATAATTTTGTAGCCTCTGTAGGTAAATTTATGACACAATGTTCTGTATTCTAATTTTAAAATACATAAACAATACATTAAAATTACAAGCTATCCCCAACATAACTCCAACATACAACAAATATTTATTTATATTTATTTATTGAGGTTGTATTGCATGCATTATATTTTTAAGCAAATTCTAATGTTTCTGATTCAGACGTTTAGGCGTATTTGATGCATTGAAGTTATATTGAAATTCGATCGTGTCTCAACGTATGGAGGAACACGATTTTGTATAGACAGTATATTAATTCCATGTCTTATATCATCCTTGCTTCTTATTTAATCTGTTCAGCAAGAGAAGTCTCATAGAACATATGAGCTCCCATATAAACCACGATACTTCTTTTTTCAAACACTCTAATAGGGTATTTACATATTTGGGTTCCAAAATTATGGCTGTCTTTTCGCTTCATGACTTTTTCAAACCACAGTCGGTGCGTCCCGTTTTTGCATCCAAAGTAGGTGTGATTAACATTTTAAATATATTTCTGTTCTGTTGTAACTCACTTTTTTAAAAAGATGAACTGAAATGAATAATTTTAACGTGTATCATTTTTACGTAGCTATTATAATAATAGTCATTTTCTACAATGGACAATTCAAGTGCCTATTACTCTTTTATGGGTAAAATGTATCTAAAATCTAAGTACAAATTTGAAGATTACACAACGGCTGATATATATGTTATAGGAGTCGTTATTTGTCAAGCGACACGGTTACGATGATAAAAGCGATACTTCATTAGAATACGCTCCAACCTCAGGCAAAGAGGAAATTGTCAACAAGCTCGCGACCGTTTTTCCTTTTTTAAGAATTTATGAATACCGTGAGAGTTCCGGATTTGATACTTTTGGTAAAAGATGCCACAATCAAGTCAATCACTTTCAGATTTTATTGTGTCAGCGAAATCAAATTCTGTTTTTGTTTTAATAAGAACTGGAAATTTCATTTCTACTTATGAGCGTTCACTACGGACAAACGCAGTTTTCACGTTTTCTTGCATTTTTAAATCGATCCCACATTGAAACGCTTATAGATGATGACAGCTGTTTACATATTTAAAATAATCAATTTATTAACTAGTTAGTTTGATGAAGACACTTATAATTTATCATCAAATCGTAGAGTATAACAGTTATTTAAACTTCGGATTCGAGATCTTCCAAAACAAGTCATTTTATTTTGCGATTGATTCATAAATTGTCTCGAGTTATATTGAGCTATTTAAATAATTAGAAACGTAAATACATGCTACAGTTTCTTTTTTGTTGAGCAAATATAAAATAAGAACGATTTTGTGTATTTTTAGTGTTTAGTTAATTTATTTAAGACTACTCAGGTTCATGATTAAGAAAAAATATCCACTTAGATGGTTGGCAGTCCTCAACTGTGCGTTTCTCGAGAAACTTCCTGCCTCGCACAACAAAACTGTGGAATGAACTGTCGTCTGCGGTATTTCCGGACCGATACGACCTTCAAACCTTCAAGAAAAGAGCGTATTCCCATCTTAAAGGCCGGCAACGTGCTTGTGACCCCTCTGGTGTTGCGGGCGTCTATGGGCGGCGTTAATTGCTTACCATCAGGCGATTCGTCTGCTCGTTTGCCTCCTATTTCATAAAAAAAAAAAAAAAAAAAAAAAATCCTTAAGTTTATAATTTGAAATGTTTAGAGATTTTGAAAGAGAATACTCTCAAGTTGATGATGATGACAAAATAACAGTCGGTACAACTAGGTACTTAGAGACTACTCCAATAACAAACACTTTACCTACAAGTATCTCATTCGTAAGACATTTATTGCATAGGTACATTAAACTACTTTGATTCCTAGGCCACTATTATAATCTTGTCTTAAATGTTCTATATACTACAGAACCTCTTAAAATACACGATACATATGTACATCTATTTTATGAATACCAAGCAAAACCATTACAAATGTTTCATTATGGTCTAAGAGCTGGCCACGTCAGATGTGACACGATAATGAGAGCAATGAAACCTGTCTAGTTAGACTGCTTTATCATCCTTATTGCTAGATCCGGACATCTGGCAGCTTTTAATGGGTGGATGTCAGAGCGACAGACCAACAAAGTTTTTAAGTTGGAAAAAAGTAATACCAAAATAGATAAAAAATTCCAAAGTTGTGTAATTTATAGAGGACAGGGCCTATATTTTAACATTAGATTAAAAACCATTGTCTATTATTGCGTAAACAAAAACAGTAGGCGACTAACTAAAAATTGCATTTTACACCATTTGGCACTACTTTCCCCCAACAGAACCTCGTGGATATGATATTACCTAATTAATTACATAATTTCCCATAATATTTCATTAAACCCAGAACTCTAGGATTTGTTATCATCAAGTTATGTGCATTCTTTGACCTCCACCACTTGACAGCTGCCAGATGTCCGGATCTAGAAATAAGCATAGTATAGCAAACTAACTACATGGGTTTCGTTGCTCTCATTATTGTGTCATATCTGACGTGGCCAGCTCTCCGTCTATTATAAATAAGTAATTTTCAATTGAGCGCGCGTGATACTGATAATACACGGAGATAGGTACAAGTAAAACAAACAGGGTTGAAGCATTACCCTTTATACACGCTTGAAACCACGATTACCCGCAAGCGACTCGGCTATATTTGGCCAATTCGCAAAGTGACATTGCCTCAAATTTATCCGATCAAATATATCGATACCTTTGGGTTCAATTGGCGTAAAGGACAAAATGCTGGTTTTCAGGAGACGCAATAAACAGAGACTTTTTTAAATTTCGATTATATTTTTTTTGTTTATCGAGCTATATCTTTGATGTGTATTAGAAAAGTACTCAAATTGCTGGTATCTCTAATCTGAATTAACAATCATACCCATAAACTAAATACTTTAGAAGTTAGATGTCCTTTACAATTAATTGGTCAAAACGCTATGAATGTCAAATTTATGACAGTTTAAAAATGATGGGGTCGTAAGTGACGGTCTTAGATTATTTTACTCCAAATTTGGGGCATATAGGTACCTGTCACAGTACACACGTTAACTGTATTCAGCTTAGTTTACTGTTAGGAAGCCTGAAAAATATATGAACACGTGGCTGATCAGAATAGGTATATTCAGATTACATTTATAATATAGAAAACTCAATATTTTTAATCAGTTGTGTAATATAAATGAATACTTGCTCAAAAACTAGCTAATATAGTCCGGGAATGAAGATAAAGTAAATGTCCCAGTGCTTATATGTGTACAATTGTTGACACTCTCGGCCTTAAATAAAAACAAGGGAAGTAAGCGATCTGTTAACGATGATTACTATTAGGATATCAAGAATTAGGACGTTTACATAGTGAGTAAAATACTATAAATATAATTTCAATAATATCGTTTCAATATTTCAAGATATCTTATTGTAATATACGATCCAACAAGATTTTTATTTGAAAGTAATTATTAATTCTACTATAAGTAGTAATTTCTGTGTCCCAAGAGTTACAACTGAAAAAAGGGTCAACTTTAGCTGAGGCGCAGAATACTTCTTACCTTGCGTATAACGCCCAATAATAAACTAATCTGACATAACTAAAAATGTATCCTGTTTACGGTTATCATTTACATACATAGTATTCGAAATATTTATAATATTACATCTCATTTCAATTATAATTAAAGAATATATTAAAAAATTAAATGAATGAATTAAAACCAAATCTATCATAAAGTTTTAATTGCCACTTAGTCCTGTCCGGATACGTTTCAAACTTGACACGTTAAGTTTTGGACCCGGGTACGTCCTTACACTACTTGCGTCTAAAAGAGGGGCAGGGGCACTGCGAATGTCGTCTTGCTTTTTGTGGTACGGCACAGTTCAGCGAATATCATCTCACTCAAATCTGGAGCAGAACCCGACTGGGGAAGTACCTTCACCTCACAGAAAACCTCAGCTAAATACCACTGCACTAGACCCTACTCTAGGGTTGTGTTTCTGCCGATGAGTAAGGTCGTAGAGGGCTCTAAATGGGTGCAATGTGTTGACGACGGGGGCCCCTTTTTTCTCTTTAGCCTTCAACCCAGTGTACTTTTTTCTACAGGATAAAATATTCTTGATCCATTTTTTGAAGCTTATCTTTAACTTTTTATTGAAAAGGTAACGTAGTGTACCCTGAATAAAAACCACGTGGGATAGTAGTTAGATCACATTGCTTTTTTAGGTCTTATACTTAGCCGACGAAATTGGTAATCATTCGGTATAACTAGGTCAATAGTAAAATTTAAATTATAACTGATGTTTATGTTATGAATGAAAGCAATACAAATTGATGTTACATTTAAAATTTTTCGCGATTATTAAATTCATAAAACATTATCAATTTAACTTCTCTATTTATTATACAATTAAAAAACAAACAAAAAGTTACACTCACGTGCCCTTAATTATGATAAATAATTAATAAAAACATGTCCTTTATAGCCCACAAAACCTAACTGTATTCATGGTAAGTGACCTTTACACCGTTTGTTTACATTTAAACTGAGCGTAAATATTTACTAATTTGAAGTTCAAACATTACATTTTAGTAATAAAGGTCCCATGAAACAATTTTTTGACATTATAGACCTTTACATCCATGTTAATTCTTTTAATTGTAGAATTTAGAAACTCCTTTATAGCAGTAAACCGCACAAACTATTACAAAAGTCCTTTACAACCATGTTCACTTCATTATATTACAATTAATTATGGTAAAAACATTTTTAGAGCAGGTCGTAAAGGACAAACGTAATAAAACATATCCTTTACGCCCATCTAGACCATACGATTTGGAAAATAAGCAAGATGAAATGAAGGGCTTAAATGACAGAAAATGAGATGAAAGTCACTTACTACGATATTTATATCTAGCGACTTCCTTTACGATTATACCTTAAACTTATAAATTATCACTGGTTATTTACGACCCTTTAGATACGCTGTTTTTGCAAACCCATAGTATAAATTTTGGGTCGTAAAGGCAATTTTTTAAGATATATCGAAATTTTAACTATACAGAATGATAGCGCTTGAAATTCTGAACACAGCTGTATATATAACTCATTTTCGCCAAAATGTCCTTTACGACACTTGAACCCAAAGGTATCGATATGCAATTTGTAAGCGTCGCTGGTTTTATCACGTGAAGATTCTCGCGATACGCCGTGACATTAAACCGGTGTTATTTCCAACAAAATACTTGATAAGTTTTATGATACACAGCACGGTAATGTACCCAGGGGTGGTATCGTGTTTTCCGCATAAGCAAGTGCTATACGAACATCTTGTCATGCAAATTTATGCAAAGCGCAAAAGTCGATACGAAGTCTCTTGATAGAACCCGGACTAGCATCTTGTAATGTCGATGTGTGTCAAGTTACACAACTTACTTCGCCAGCTCCATGTAGAGTGTGAAAGTCGGCATCATCAAAATTAAATTTGCACTTCGTAAATAATATAATACAAACATTACAACATGCGGCCAATGAGGGTTTCCGCGATCGAGTTTTTCACTAGATGGCAGCACCGTGGCGACAGGTCTAGCTGTCACAATCCACCAATCATGTTTAACCATATATTTTTTGATTGGTGGATTTTGACAGCTACTGCCAAAAAGACCTGTCGTCACGGTGCTGCCATCTAGTGAAAATCTCAATCGCGGAAACCCTCATTGTAACCGCACCAGTAAGTTGGTTGTAATTTTGCATCTTGTGTCTCGTTTGTCATCGTGTCGTTATGAATGCTACAAGTATAACTGAGTTATCGTGTTCTGGCCGTCTGAATATTCATTCGGTGTTTAATATTTAAGACAAACCTTGGACGACGGATTATTTTCAACCTGTCACACAGTTTATTGAAGCCTGGAATATTGGAGATTTAAGAGACTTACAACTAATTACAGGGCTTTGATCAAGACTTAACCTTGCTTTGTTTAAATTGCTTTTTTATTTCCTAAAGCATAAAGTTCTTAATAACAGATATTTCGATATAATCGAACCACTTCTTTGTACGTCGCATGTACGTAAGTAATTTTAGATGGCTAGTTACAGATTATTCTTAAATCATCAAGTCATTATTCAACAATAATAACACGCAATTCATGACAAATACAACGACAAACTAACCTTACTAAACTCGCAATAAACATATCAATCAAATACTCAATTTTTCACCACTCAAGCGTTAACTTTGGCGGTGGCCATTTTTACTCGATGATTACCATTTTCTGCGCAGGAACTGGCAGTAATTTCGTACAAAATGAGCCGATGTTGCCAGCGATAAACGCCTTAATATTGTCGTTTTCACCTCACTAAAATGAATATAGTATTTATATTAATAATGGATAACATCAAAGGTCGGCTGTCGCGTGTGCCCTCCAGAAAGCCGGCAACTGTTGTAAATCGTGTTAGTTAGGTACACTGGTCGATCAATGTTTCAAGTTGTGGAGAATTTATACATGCGATAACGTCCTCGCCGACACATAGTGATTAAAGCTTTCTTTTGTAAAAAGTAGCTTATATTTTTTGCGAACTGCTGAGCGTTTTGTAAACTTCTACTACAGTATATGTAGTATCCTGGCACAAAAACTATACCTATTTTGATGTTCCATTCCAAAAAATTTACATGGCGAGATAATGAGGATAAAAACTCACAGATTATAAGTGGTTATTTTTCTTTTTTTAAAGCACTGTTACATTAGGTCTAGCTAGAGACTCTGTACCATAGACTGTATGGATTTGACATATACCTACAAGCCATATAACCAACAAGATGTTTCTTTTTTGCGACTGTGGCACCATCTGCGTAGAGCTTTGCATCTTTACAAGAAAGTTACAGCTTGTATCATTTCGAAAAAGATGCGAACTGTAACTTTCTCATGAAGTTACATTTGTAAATGTACTTTCCTTGGAAAACAATGTAGGCAGGAATACGTAATTTAAATAAAACGCAAAATTTTGATTATAATTATTTATTCAAAAATTAATTATTAAGACACCCAGGAGAATAAATACGGGAACATCCATAAATTTCATAATATTCATTTATTACGATAAAGCAAAACCAAATCCACTACGAACGCCACAGTCGAGCAGAAAGTTACGAATCCTCTTCTCGCACGAGAAAGATGTAAATCACTTCAACATTTTATTTCTCTTCCGTTTACAAAGCATAAATCACAAAATTTTAATAACAATTCGGAAACTTTTAACTTCCATCTGCGTTTTCCAAGTTACTTTGCTCTCGACTGTACTTATATATGAAACGTTGCGTTGGGGGACTGGGTTTTAAAGGTCTTTTCGTTAAATTTACAGAATTATAGCTTAGATAAGTGTCAAAAAACTTTAAAAAATACTTTTAACACAAAACAAAAAATGGTATTATAGAATCACTTAATTACTAATTGCAAAACTTGACCTAATACGTTGTTAAGGTTGTCGTGATATAGATTTTCCAGCTTTAAGTATGAAAAATAATAAATAGGTTTTAAAATAATAGCGGTCGGTAGATCAAGTAATGTTTTCTATGATTTGCAGTAATTTGTGTCACAATTAAAACTTTAAGTACCTATAAGTATTCTTTTGAAACTTTAGAACGAACGGACCTTTAAAATACCACCTAAATATAAATATTTGACATAATAAAACATAAAAAGCTTAGTCTCCTTAGAACTAATTGTTCCTCATTTACAATTGTAGACCTACAGTTCTAATTTAAATAACTATGTACACGGTTCAAATCGGTTTACACTTTTCCATTAATAATTACCGTACAAATACTTATGATAAAATCACATTTGCCTCAAAGCATCGCATGCCAAATGAACCTAAGTACTATTTATGTTAAACAACGTCCAATATCTAATACATTTGATAAATATTAATTTAGTTTTTAATGAAATACGAGTCTAACATACTAATAAATAATTAATAAAACAATAGTTCAGTTCTATTAGGAGCCAATTCCTACCTACAGTTGGATTCAAAACTGGACTTAAATAGAATACTTATTATAATACTGGCGTATAAAAATTCCCGATATTATAAATAGGATTTGGAGAATTATTACTAGATACACCATATTTTACCTAAATTTTAACAAATGATAAGATCAAATTTTAATATCGTCGACACAGAACGAGAGTCGTTACTTAATAAATTATAACGATTAAAGGCAAAATGTCTATTTGTTTACCAAAATGGGACGTATTCTATAATTGTAGTTCTCTGTCAGTTTTATAAATTATTTAGTTTCTTGTATACAAATGAACATCACGCTTTAAAGCATTCAGTAACAGGGGATGGCATCACTAAGAATTTTTTTGCGCTAAAAGTCAATTAGTTAACTTATGTTTTGTCCTTATCTGTCACTTTGACAGTTATATTTGTTAGAAACAGACAAAACATAAATTAAGTAATTGAGGCCTAGGAGAAGTGCATGAATAAGGGGGCTCTAAGCTAACTCATTGATTTTGTGACAGCTGTCAACCGCCAAACATGACGCACATAATTTGTTCTAGACAGCCTTTGACTTCAATTCACTCTTTATTCCATAAAAATATAAAAGGCAACATAATAATGTTACTACACAAAAAAATACGGGCTCTTTTCCAAATAATTACTTTAATAACAATAATTACATTTAGAATATTCCTCTTCCTCGCCTAAATAGAGGTCATTTAATATCAAATCTAATTTTACGGGTTTCAATACAACAATTAACTTAATGTACCTATTAACATTTTAAATATAAAAGTAACTGTGTTATTTTTTACATTCAGTAACTAGGTAAAATTATTTACTTACTTAGACTAATTTACTTAGACTAATGTATAAAATAATTACGTTTAGTAATATGACAACTTATCTCAATATTTAGCAATATCACAAATTGCCATCTGAGCGTGTTTACTTGGCTCTCGACTCGTTTCTGGAAAAATTTACTAGTATGAGTAAAGTTTGCTTTTCTATACATGAGCAAATATTTTACGCTCGACCGATGGTACACACAGTAAAATATAGTACATCGAGGTTACAAATATGAGTTTACTCAGTTTAATCATTAAACTAACATCGTAAAATAATTATCTACAGCAGAGATGCCACTTTGTTTTATCATGCTACCAATTTGATAAAATTCGGTGGAACACAATCATCAAATAAGTCCCCTAACTTTTCTGCATTTACATATAAAGATACCTGCCACAAGCTCACTACCTGTACGTAACCAGTCCTAGCTGGGTATGCGTCGTTTAACTTGGGCTTAGCTCTTTTCTGAACAGGTTCCGAAACGTTCGATTCTCCAAACTACAAAATGTTGTCCATGCCGCTATAGGAAAGTGGGTATAGTAATGTTACAGTTATAAACATAATTAGCAGAAGAGCATTAGAAGTTTCGGGCGAAGCAAACCTCTTGACGACGGCCAGAGCTCTAGCCGTGGCCTCCACGCTCAGCAAGGACGATAAAACGCTCAGGCAAAAATTATTCGGTAGGTACGGGGTAAAATTATTAGGCGGTACGCGGTCACGCGGTCCGTGCGAGGCAGGTGATTACGCGGAAATGTTAACATAAGTAATAATGACTCATCTGATTAAACTTGAGCTTGGATTTTTAGTTGAGTAGAATAAGATTTGATTTCCAAACTACAAAATCCTGTCCATGATCCTATAGCAAAGTCAGCATAAAAAATAACGTAACGAGCAGAACAGCGACAGGGGTTTCAAGTGAAGCGGCCCGCTTAGCGGCAGCGAGGGCGCTGGCGGCAGCCTCAACGCACTGGCGATACGCTGCCAACTCCAGACAGGTGATAGCGCAGAAGTGCTGGTGCGCACATGCGCCGTCGCACTCTGAACTGTCGTGCTTTACGCTGTAAGCGCGGATGTATCTGCGAAAAAGGCACGACAATGAAGAGTTACAGAGATTAATTGAAATCGATTCTAGCTCTGGCGTGGATGGATATACAATATTTAAGGTCAAACCTATTGATGGGTTTTCAACACCTCAAGAAGTATAGTGATAGTAACTGTGACAGGTTGTTCTATGTGGTAAATTTCAAAATCTCATGTGGCGAGCCTATCCACAGCTCAGCCAGGTGTAAAGCGTCAGCCGACACCTTATGCAGTCTACAGTACTGTGTCTGTATTATAAGCTTATCTATTACAATGATCTCGTGTGATGGCTTGTGTATCGCATCGACCGACACGATACCTCATACAGACTTAAGTACCTACTGTATTACGTGGTATTCTGTGGTCCAGTTTAGACTTACTTGTTAAAGGCCATGGTCTCATGTGGCGCGCCTATCCGCAGCTTGTCGGCGAGGTTATGAAGCGCATCGGCTGATACTTCATGCAGGCCGTAATATTGAGTTAGGTTGTATTCTGTGGTCCACTCGGCCACTCCGGCGCGGTTGGCGGCGGCCAAATCCAAGTAGTACTGAGTGTAGTCCAACACCTATTAAAACAAATTTTTTATTGCTTTAAAAAAATCTTTGCCAAAAGAACCGGCTAAGTGCGTGTCGGACCGTGCATAATGGAGGGTTCCAACTATCGAACAAATTAATATCAAAAGTTCGTATCTGCCATGAAAGAACTTTTTTGGAGATAACTTGAAAACGCCTTGAAGGCTAGAACGATAAATAATGTATAATGGAAAAAATAAATTTCGGTGATAGAATATAATATATTATTTCCATAGATTTCGGATCTGCGATTCAAAAGTTACAGAGGGCCCGGGGACACATTTTTTTTAATTGAAATTATATTTGCAACCTACAGCTCGCACCATAGCGTCACGTATAGACTTTCGGGGTGATTGTTTCTGAAAATATTCACGAAATTAAAAAACGGTCTAAAAAACATCAATGTTTTTTAAAGACCTATCGTGAGCCTCTAAAAACATTTTTTTTTACTATTTTACTACTCTCATTATTGTCATATCTGGGGATAAATGTTACTCTCCGTCCGTAGGAAACACCTTAGACAACCTTACACGTGATCTCAGGGTGGTGCTAAAAGAGTAACAAACTTGGCAGCAGCACTGTCCCATCTGGACCTCGCAGCACGCACTGGATTTTCTGTATCTATCATCTGCTTTCCCACTACTACTACCCCAGGAAAGAAATGCCTATCTATATCCAGTGACATGTACGAGTAGCAATACGATCAAAAAAAAAATCTCATATCTGACGTAACCAGCTCTCCGTCTAATTATTTAGATAACGCTCGGCGCTCGCGCGGTCCCACCGTCTGCCGTACAAATATTTTAACCAATGTAAGCAATGAAACGTCGATCAATATCGCTCAAAGCATTTTTTTTACTAAGAGCGTGAGGGCTTCTATACAGCTATTTACGTACCTTGCCAGTGTTGGTGTCGAACTTATAAAGCCTAAGTCCGGGATTGGAAGCGCCGGACGGCTCCCGGTGCGGACTCACCGACGGCGCCAGCAGCGCCCACGACACTGGCCGGTCTGCAACAAATATGTACGTAATAAACTCCAAATAAATAAAAACTATATTTAATTATTAATAGTACCATCTAGCGAGTTTAAACCTAATAACCGTCTTGACAGACAAGGGTCAAAAGACGCACACAAGTCGCGCAGTTCTACTTTTCGGAGCTATGATGTCACAAATAGACACAGACTCAGAATAAGTAATAGTACAAGCAGTGTTGGCCGTTAATTTCAAAACTAATCAATTACACTAACATCAATTTTTACTAACGTTAGTTCGCATTGATTTTGTGACGTCGTTAATTACACTAACCGTCAATTAGAATTAACCTATTAGTTACACTAACGTCTCGAAAATTTAATAAGATTAATAGTTAATTAGATTAACGTTAGTGTAACTAAATTAATCCTGTCTTACACTAATAATTAATGTTAAAACTGCATCTCGGGTTTGGAAGTTGGGACCAATATCACAAGATGGAGCTCATGCTGGACCCTAGGGCTACCTACTGGATCTCGGGTTTGGCGCATCATAGACTCATGCTGTTTGGGCTCATTCGACTTGTACTGATGAGCAGATGGTACCGGTATCAAAATCTGGAGCTCATGCTGGACCCTGGGGATCCCTACTGGATCCCTGGTTTGGCGCATCATAGATACATGTTGTTTTGGGCTCATTCAACTTGTACTGATGAGCAGATGGTACCGGTATCAAAATCTGGAGCTCATGCTGGATCCTGGGGATCCCTACTGGATCTCGGGTTTGGCGCATCATAGACTCATGCTGTTTGGGCTCATTCGACTTGTACTGATGAGCAGATGGTACCGGTATCAAAATCTGGAGCTCATGCTGGACCCTGGGGATCTCTACTGGATCTCGGGTTTGGCGCATCATAGACACATGCTGTTTGGGCTCATTCGACTTGTACTGATGAGCAGATGGTACCGGTATCAAAATCTGGAGCTCACGCTGGACGTCTCCTTCGTCTCCTTCGTCTCCATCGTCTCCATCGTATCCATCGTCTCCATATTCTCCATCGTCTCCATCGTCTCCATCGTCTCCATCGTCTCCTTCGTCTCCATCGTCTCCATCGTCTCCTTCGTCTCTATCGTCTCCTTCGTCTCCATCGTCTCCTTCGTCTACTTCGTATCCTTCGTCTCCATCGTCTCCATCGTCTCCTTCGTCTCCTTCGTCTCCTTCGTCTCCATCGTATCCTACGTCTCCTTCGTTTCCATCGTCTCCATCGTCTCCTTCGTCTCCATCGTCTCCATCGTCTCCATATTCTCCATCGTCTCCATCGTCTCCATCGTCTCCTTCGTCTCCTTCGTCTCCTTCGTCTCCTTCGTCTCCTTCGTCACCATCGTCTCCATCTTCTCCATCGTCTCCATCTTCTCCATCGTCTCCATCTTCTCCATCGTCTCCATCGTCTCTGTCTTCTCCATCGTCTCCATCGTCTCCACCGTCTCCATCGTCTCCATCGTCTCCACCGTCTCCATCGTCTCCTTCGTCTCCTACGTCTCCTTCGTCTCCATCGTCTCCATCGTCTCCTTCGTCTCCTTCGTCTCCTTCGTCTCCATCGTCTCCATCTTCTCCATCGTCTCCATCGTCTCCATCGTCTCCATCGTCTCCATCGTCTCCATCGTCTCCATCGTCTCCTACGTCTCCTTCGTCTCCATCGTAGCCATCATCTCCATCGTCTCCATCGTCTCCTTCGTCTCCGTCTTCGTCTTCGTCTTTATGATGAGCCAAACCCTCGATCCAGTAGGGATCCCCAGGGTCCAGCATGAGCTCCAGATTTTGATACCGGAACCATCTGCTCATCAGTACAAGTCGAATGAGCCCAAACAGCATTAGTCTATGATGCGGCAAACCCGAGATCCCGTAGGGATCCCCAGGGTCCAGCATGAGCTCCAGATTTTGATACCGGTAGCATCTGCTCATCAGTACAAGTCGAATGAGCCCAAACAGCATGAGTCTATAATGCGCCAAACCCGAGATCCAGTAGGGATCCCCAGGATCCAGCATGAGCTCCAGATTTTGATACCGGTACCATCTGCTCATCAGTACAAGTCGAATGAGCCCAAACAGCATTTTTTTTTTTTTTTAAATACCACGACGGTGGCAAACAAGCATACGGCCCGCCTAATGGTAAGCAGTTACCGTAGCCTATGGACGCCTGCAACCCCAGAGGATTCACATGCGCGTTGCCTACCCTTTAAGAACCTATACACTCCTTTTTTGAAGAACCTCATACTGTAGCCCGCTGGGAAAACTTCGGCAGGGAGTTCATTCCACAGTCGCAGCGTTCGTGGGAGGAAATTCCTCTTAAACCGTACAGTGCGCGACCCATTAGGCTCCAGGGTGTGAGGATGAACACCCTGCCGGCGGCGAGCGGTGCGGTGATAAAAAGCTGCCGAGTCGCTGCATGAGTCTATGATGCGCCAAACCCGAGATCCAGTAGATTAATAGAATTAGGGATCCCCAGGGTCCAGCATGACCTCCATCTTAGGATACCGGTCCCATTGCTTATTAATACAAGCCCCCGAGGCCAGAGTCAAAATCGAAACAAAAATCAAAACCTCGTAGCTTAACCTAAATTCGTATTTAGTTAGGTAAATTATTAATGTCAATTACCAATTCAATCTACACTAAAAATTATATTAATGTTTAAATTTTTGAGAAAGACTAAAAATTAAATATCTTCAATTATTAGTTATTCACAAAGGATTAACACGTTAGTTACAATTAATTTCAATTTTAATTGAAATCGATTTGCATTAAACTATTAGTGTTCAATTTTAACTAACGTGTTTCAATCTTCAATTTTTAATTTTCAATCACACTAACATACGGCTTACACTGAGTACAAGTACAAAAGATTCTCCTTCCTCAATTTGATATTTAGGTACAGAGTTGAAAACGAATAAGAAAGCGAAGAATAAGAGTAGAATAAGTAATAGTACAAGTACTTAAGACTCTCCTTCCTCAATTTGCGCTCTTAAAAAAATAGGGTTTTCAACGTGCTAAATACATATATCCATGCAATGCAGGTTTGAGACATGCCATAAACACTGGCTGAAATTATAATATGCGACGTTTTCAATCAAAAGTACGCATCATTGTCAATTGTCATTAAGACGTTACTGCCATAAAAAATAATTTAGAAATAAACTCTATTATTTCTATTAATAACCGACAATGATGTACCTATGACTTGAAAATGTCACATATTTTCGAACGCACCCATAAGATAATAAGCTATGTGCCCACCCTTCCTTCATTAGCCATCGCGGTGCGGTAAGCGCATCGGGAAAAACGGGTACAATGGAGAGAGACATAGTGAAACCCCCCCTGACACAGACACACGCTATAAACTTTTAAGTGACTATTTCGTGGGTTAATTACACTTTAGGCGCAAATGTACAATTATCTACATGTTACCCTATTCTATTCATAGGTATTTGTCCAATTAAACACGATATTAGGGATGTTATGGAGGTTCGGCTTCGGCTCCGATATACTGAAACTTTCGGCTGAATTCACACCTCCGGCTTCGGCTTCGGTTTCGTCTAATTTGAAGCGAACACCTTCGGCTCCGGCTTCGGTTTCGTCTAATTTTAAGCGGAGGTTTTAACGGAGCCGAAAGTCAGCAACCGCGGCGCGCGGCGTGTGCCTAGGAGTACAAACAGGTTTTGACTTGTCTCCCCGGGAATCACCCTACCTGTTTTACGACGATTGTTTACTCATTCGTTTATTGTTTTGGTTCACGGCCTGCAGTGTGTTTTTTCAAAGTGTTAGTGTTAGTTAGTGTGACAGTGACAGTAACATTTGACGATGAAGAGGATGAACGCTAAAGTAAGTCCCATATGGAACTACTTTATTGAAGTAGACGCAAACACTGCAAAGTGTAAAATATGTGAGAAAACATACTCAAAAAAGGGCGGAACGACTACTCCATTAAAAAGTCATTTAAAATCGGTTCACCAAGTTGAGTACGAAGAGTTTTCGAGATTAGAATACCGTACAGTCTTATAAATAGATTAGGTTCACATCACATTAGTCTCCCTCCAGGCCTCCACTCCACCCTCCACCTTCACCTCCGGCTCCGGTTTCGGATTCGGTTTCGCTTTCGGTTTCGCTTTTGGGTTCGCTTTCGGTTTCGGATTCGCTTTCGGTTTCGTTAAAACAAATTTAAAAACTCCGGTTTCGGCTTCGGTTCCGATAAAACCACCTCCGTAACATCCCTACACGATATAGTACAAGAGTTAACAAAACAGACCAAAATAACTTGTTTATGTAAAATACTAATGTTAGGCAAGAGTTTTCGACCTTAGAATCACACCGGGTCAATTAAAAAAAAAGCCATTTATTCATAACTATTTAATTCTAAAAACAAATATACATCTATCATTTATATTTGAACTCAACTTCTTAGCTATGAGCCCCTCTTTGGGTGAAGGCCTCCTCCATCTCAGCCCATTTTTCTCTGCTTTGAGCCGTGATCATTCATTGTTTTCCAGCTACTTGTGTTAGGTTGTTAGCCCATCGGCTCGTCGGTCGGCCTAACCGCCTCTTACCAGGTGGTCCTCTCCATTTTGTTGCTTCAATGGTCCATCTTCTGTCTGAGTAGCGTACTATGTGGCCGGTCCAGCGCCATTTCAAGGAGATGCCTTTTGTAAGAGCATCAATTACTCCTGTCCTCACTCTGATTTTATGACTGCGAATTTTCTGTTTTTTTTTTTTTATTTCTTTTTAGGATGCTTCTCTCCGTTGCTCTTTGTGTTGTTAGGATTTGAAATAGTGCCGACTTGAGAATGTCCATGTCTCGCAACCGTACAGTACCTAAGCATGGCAGAAGACAGGTGTCCATTATGATTTTTTTTCATACGAAGGCTATAGTTGCCTTTTAGAACTTCTTTCAGTAACCAGAATCATCTCCACGTTATGTTACTTCTTCTTGTCACTTCTTCTTCCTGGTTTTCCTGGTTAAAGGATACTTTTTTTCCCAAATTAATATAATTTTCAACATATTATATATTCTTATCTCCTACAGATATGGATATTTGTCATTAACTTAGTTTTAGGACAAAGTTGTCCAGGGATTTTAACATTGATTCCAAGTCTCTTGGTGTTTCAGCACTTGGTGTTTCTAGTATGGCGATGTCGTCTAATGAGGCTCATTATATTGCAAACATAGTGTTCATTATATATTGCAAGTGTTCTTTATAACTTTTGCAGTCATACGTCCTTTGTAAGAAAAAACGTTAGAACGAAAATTTTAGTGTTTTTTAATAGTAATAAAACGAAAATTTTAGTGTATATTAATAAAAAAAAGTTTATTTATATTAGACTTCGCAAACATTCAGCGTGCGTAAGCCTTTTAGATTAATCCGGAAAGATAAGTGTTGTGGTTTAAATAGCTCATACATTCTACGACACTTCTCTTTCCGGACAGACTCTATACTTAGTGAAGTGACACTCTTAATTAATGCGAACGAAAACAAACACCATATTTAAACACTAATTAATCCGAAAGGCTGACGCACGCTGAACGTGTGGGAAGTCCTAAAAATAAACTATCAATAATCAATTAGGGATCGGGAACCGGTATTATCTCCATACAACCAGTTATTTTGGTCTTTTTGTTCTCCTGTACTATATCGTGTTTCATTGGGCAATTACCTGAATACATTATTGACTCCTACAATCATTTCTGAGTTTTTCTAGAGAACTGGTAAGATCCCTGCAAAACTGGTGCACGTTGAACGTATGTGAAGTCTTTAAAATAAACACAATCAATTAACATACCGTCCGTGCCTAAGAGTAACATTTCACCAAAGTATTACTTAATAAATTAAAATTGCTTTTATTTCAGAACTAAACTAAACCAAATACCTATGCCTTGTTCAAAGCAAACCAATATAAGTATAAGTACCTACTTTAAAACTATTATGTGATGATTAAAGTTAACTACAGATTACAAGTAGAAGTCTAAGGCTCTATCTTAAAACGAGAGTCAAAACTAGATACAAGAACACCACTCGGTAACCTAAATTAACCTGGTTTAGTAAAAATAAGAACACGTTGCGTACGAGATTTTAACTTATCACGAAAATTCGAAATAGGATATCCCTGTCATCGTCCCTACACAGTGGTTCGATAAAGTGATACTGATACTATATAATTGGAAGTAACAGTCGAGCTAAAACGTTGTGTGCGTTCGTAATTCAAGGGGTTACGTTACTATTTCATCATGCGTTGGTATTTTGAAGCAATGTTAGACCCAAAAGCCGTATTTTAAATATAACCAGCGGGCACACAATTACCAAACTTTTCCAATTAGCCCGTTGTATCCCGCTGTTCTAGTTAGGCACTGAATGCAACACCATGCCGCGTATCCTATACAGTTTTGTAAACAAGTTTATGCAACAACACAATACAAGCGATAATATTTACGGTTATGTGACGCTGCCGGTTTACCTACTACTGCAGAAGAACTGAATCCCAGCCAAATATACAGACACTAGTACTTTAGGCAAAGGCCTGCTAACGGGGACTTTAAGGAAATCGAGGTGTAACAAAGAGGGATTTAACAAAGTGTATGTAAGGACATAATAACTACCTACACTTTCTACACTCCCGTTATTTGTACTACTCAGGACAGTATAGCAACGACTGGACCAAATCAACTGCCGTGGATTCTTTGAAGATTGGATTCGTTCTGAGGGTTGTGAGGTTGGATTCGTGCCGTAATGATAGTTTCATTTGTTTTTTATTAGAGTGCCAACCGAAAATCTAGCAACCTTCACAAAGGAAATTTTGGCCGAGAATCAAGTTCCGGCCTTTCCGTGGTCGGCTTTTATAGACTGCCGCAGTGTTGCTGCGAAATGCATCGCCAATATCACCATGTTTAAGTGTTTGCTAATATCATTTCTATTACGTCTCACAAATTGCCCTGATATAATTACTCGTATCGTACGTCTCAGTTGAAGTGTTTATCGGATTGATTAGCATACTTAATAGTACCGGGCACACATATAAAACGCAATTTACAAGCGATTCCAACAATGATCGGAAAATGGCCTCATGGATTAAACAGAAACTACCCAGCGTCGAAACTCTAGCGTCGCATCTACACTTTACGAGGGTAAATATTAAGCATTGGCATACGTTATGGCCGAGCCAACGAATAATAAGCATGCCGGTTGTTTGAGATTTGAGAATCAGAATCAGAATCAGAAATATTTATTGCATAAACTGTGTAGGTACAAGGAGATATAACTAGGTACGTGTAAGAAGTATCAACAGTTCCACCCTTTTCGGGCATACAATTTGTATCTTAACCTAAAATATACATATGAGAATCGTTTAATAATTAATTTAATTTTTGAATATTTGCATAAGTATAGAATTCTGTTAAGCTGTAGAAGGCTTTGTTTATCAAAAACATTTTTAGGGATCTTTTAAAAGCGTTTCCTTCTAGGCATTTAATTTCGATAGGAAGATTATTAAAAATATTTATGGCTGATACGAATGCACTATTTCCAAATATGGAGGTGTGAACTCTAGGAAGCTCCATATCATGCTTGTATTGTGATCGAACATTTACTTTGCATGATCTCTTTTTAAAATATTTAGGTTGGTTTTTTACAAGCAGACTTAACTCTAAAATGTAAATGCAAGTAAGTGTCAAAAAACGCTTATCTCTAAACACGTCACAAAGTGAATCATCTAAGTACATTTTAAAGATGGTCTTCAAGCATCGTTTCTGCAATATGAATGTTTTTTGTACATCAGTAGAATTGCCCCAAAAAATTACTCCATATATAAGTAGAGGGTAGACTGTACCGTAGTATGCACTTATAGTTATATTTTCTGAACAAGTTTCTGACAAAATTGACAAAACATACCATCTACTGGAAATCGTTTTGTTAATCTCATTTATATGCGCCTTCCAATTTAAGTGTTGATCTATTTCAACTCCAAGAAAACTAGCATGGCTTACATTTTCTATTGTAGTATTTCCATTTGACACTGCAAAAGACTCAGGCTCAGTTTTATAGTTTATAAATTGTATAAGTTTAGTTTTACTAAGGTTTACATTTAGGTTTAGACTTTTGAGCCAGTTTATAATTTTTGTAAGTTCGCTATTTATAAGTTCCTGCATAGTTCCATCTGAATCTCCTTTTGAAAACAATAGAGTAACATCATCTGCATATAAAATACATGGTACATCAACTATTTTTGGAAGTTCATTTAGATAGATCAAAAATAGGAGTGGCCCAAGAATACTACCTTGGGGTACTCCCAGCCGAACCATCTCAAACGAAGACTGTATATGTACAACAGTTTTTATTTCAGCATTGTAAGTTACAATTTCTACAGCTTGCTGCCTATTGCATAGGTACTCGTAACTGTTTAACAAATTAAGAGCGTTTCCTCTTACTCCAATATGCTCAAGTTGCTTAAGAATTACATCATAACTTACACAGTCGAAAGACTTTGACATATCGATCAAAAGGGACGCAGTAACGTTTTTTTTATTTACACTCTCCCAAACGAGCTTTAACATTTCAAGTATTGCTGTTGTTGTGGATTTTCCTTTTTGAAAGCCGAATTGATTTGAAGTCAGTATATTTTGTCGATTTAAAAAATTGGTTAATCTAACATGTATTGCCTTTTCGAAGATATTTGTAAAACTAGGTAATAAGGCTATGGGTCTATAATTACTCATGATGGTTTTTTCCCCGTCCTTAAAAAGTGGTTTTATTACAGCTTTCGTAAGATCATCAGGAAATATTCCAGTTTCAAGCGTTAAATTAATAATGTATGCAAGAGGTTCTATAATATGATCTACACATGATTTGATTACTTGAATGGGTATAGTATCGTGACCCGACGACTTTTTGTTTTTTAAGGAAGTTACAATCTTTTTAATTTCACTTCGATCAACCGGAGCTAAGAATATACTATTTGGAATTATGTTTAATCTATGTTTATATTCTTTTGGACCAAAACTATCTACTATGTTTTGAGATGTGTAAAATGTATTAAATGGGGCTATGTCCTGGGGATTAAAAACGTTTTTCCATCTTCATTTATCTTCGTTATCGAATTTGTAGAGCATGTATTTAGTCTTATTATTCCCCATGTGGCTCTTTGCTTATTTGTACTCTTTGCAATATATCTAGCGTTTGATATAATTTTAGACTTTTTTATGACGTTCTTTAAAATTTTACAATATTGTTTGTACTTGATCAGCGCACATCTATTTCTCTTTGTTTTTTGATTAGTTACGTGCATCTTTCGTGTGCTCTTGCTAGATTTTAAAATACCCTTGGATTTACAGTTTGGTTTCTTAATATATGATACTTTTGTTCTTTCTAGTGGGATGCATAGGTTAAAAACCATCGAAAAAATGTCCGCAAACGATCTATAAGCTGCGTTGGGATCTGTTTCTTTATATACATCCTCAAAGTTAATTTGAGCAATATAGTTATTGAAAATATCTAGATAATAGTCAATCCTCCGTCTTTCAACAAACCAATACTTTTGATTATAACTATAGTTTGTTGACAATTCAATTTTTTGTCCTGTATGATCTGATATTCCCAAATTCATAACTATAGAATTGTATTTGTTGGTATTTGTCAGTAAGTTATCAATGCATGTCTGTGAAGTAGGAGTTATTCTTGTAGGCTCATTTATTGTATGTCTGAGGTTAAATTTGGCTAGTGTTGATAGAAACGTATTTGAAAGCTTATCTCTATTTAAAATGTTTACATTGAAGTCACCAGCTATGATAATTTTGCGCTTCAAAAAACGCGATCTAAGTGTCAGTTTTCTTAAAAGAACTTCACATTTAGAAATAAATAAGTCAAAGTCGCCATTTGGCGATCTATAAACACATACAACGATATGTTTGATTTCGGGAATATTTATTCCGCATGCCTCAAAATGTATTTCTTCTGACATGTCAGAGATCCATTCTAGACTCTGATAATTTAAGGATTTTTTCGTATAAATACAAAAATTTTGTTTAGGATCATCGATTTTACTAAACAATTTATATTATGACACATACCTAATGCGAAAATTTCGTATACTGCTTATGCCAGTCATACCTCGGATACAAATTTAATCTTAAAATAACATAAAATTAGCTACATCTAAGAACATCACTGACCTTTTTAATAGATCAGTGTCAGAATTAAGATGTTCAATTAACGGTCCCGCGATAATTTGCAAACTGTGGCCATCGGTAATACGATAGAATAACAATCACCATGACAAGTTAAGTAACAAAAACTCTTCCAATATATGGCAATAAAATAAAAACTATCAAAAACTAAAGGAGTCCGAAAATGCGGAACTACCGAGCAACTTGTTTCTCAAAAGTAAAATATCTGCGACTACTAACCGTTATCATAGATGACGCGAAACGTGTCAGCGTGGAGATGGCCAAAGAATTGTCCGGCGATGATGCGCGCATGCCGACGCACGGTGCGCAGGTACTGCGCGTTGGCTCCGGTGGCGTGCGCGTCGTACGCGTGCCGTGAGTCCGACCCGGGCGCCGCGTGACCCACTATGTACACCTGTCGAAGACAATATTAGTATTTAGTTAAGTTTACTAGTAGTCCGCCTCGAACTCAGAACTCGCGATTTCCTTGCAAACGAATGACCAATACAACAAGACCCTTTTTCGCGCCTTCTAGCTCCATGACCCCCTGGTTGATCCTGCTCATATAACCTCGAACTCTCAAATCATATGTATCTCTGCTTCAACCCCAACAAATTTCATGATGATCAGAAAAGCGTTACTAAAGTTATCGCGGAACTAACTCTCAAAATCAAAAAGCCATCGAAATGCCGAGATGTCCCAGTAGCCAGAAGTTGTTTGTAAGAACTTGCTTCGCTTACGCTCCGCTCGTTCGATTATACACGCCCACTGGAAATAGTAATGTTTATGGCTCTACGCGAATGAAAGAAGTTTTTGGGACAAAATCTCGAAAAATATGCGTATCCTAGGTATAAAGTTAATAAAAAATCCTATTAGCGAATCATAGGTATAGCTGATTGCTTTATTTAACTCTAATTTTATTCATTATATTGTTTATCATCTATTCCTAGCCGATACGGCTACGGCGACTGCTGCTGGTATTATGGGCTCCTCAGGCTCATACAAGGTGACTTGTTTTCATATTCCGTGAGTGCAATATCTATATATATAAAAGAAGAAACTGACTGACTGACTGACTGACTGACTGACTGACTGACTGACTGACTGACATATCAACGCACAGCCCAAACCGCTGGGTCTAGAGATTTCAAATTTGGCACATAGGTTCCTTATAAGGTCTAGGGGAGCACTAAGAAAGGATTTTTCAAAATTCACCCCCTAAGGGGGTAAAATGGGGGCCCAAAGTTTGTATGGCGAAACAAGATTTGTTAGACTATTAATCGAAACTTCACAGGAGTATTCCTAACGATAAATGAGTAAACACGTCTTTCAGGTTTTTTGAAATTCAACCCCCAAAAGAGGCAAATGTGGTCACAAAGTCTGAATATCAACATGGGTATCGTATCCTTTTTGAGTACTTATAGTACGCGGGCGAAGCCGCGGGAAAAGGCTAGTTTTATATATGTTAGCTATACAATAAATATTAAAACGCGTGAATGAAGACTGGACCTTGAATAATTTTATCAAGGAAATTGTTTCCAAATCCGTTATTTTATTAAAATAAAATTAGTCGTATACTCTTAAAACATTGTCCAAAGCATCAAACTCATATATCAAATAGTTTTCTGGAACTTTGAAATCTGCCAAGTACAATATTAATCATAATTCATCTTAATAATACCAACAGGTACAAATCGAATATCATCGAATATTAAGAAAGCAGTCACAGTTTTAGCTATGTTTTAGCTACTAGCAAAAACATTAATGTGATTTTCTCCTAATCAAACCGCATACCGCCTAATGAAGGCTGACCCACTTCTGTGCGTATGAAGCCACTCTCATACATCACCCGCTGTATCAAATTACGCCACATCCGCAGTACTGTATCGTAGTTATTTGCATCAACTATTTTATGACTGCCCGGACTAAGGAAACGACGTAGAATCGGCTAGGAGCATGTCGACATACGTGTTTCGTAATTTTTATAACATTTAAAAGCTTATCATGGGCGCAAATAAAAGCTTGATTGATTAATGTACTTATGGAGGGCAGAAGTGAGAAGGAAAATCTCTGTGTATGCAAAAGTGTCTGTCAAAAGGAGTTACATAAGAGTGGCGCCACAATAGCTAGAGAGTAAAGATTAGGTTGAGGTTGGTTGGTTAGGTTTTGTACCTACTCTAGTCAAAATATTTAATTATTCAACGCAGCGCACTTCACTTCGTCAAAAACTGCTAAGTTAATTACATACTCTAAAACTATGCGCCTGGATCTTATGCCTTTTGTAATAAGGTCCACCGATGTACAGTTAAGAGTGTTGCTGTTTGTACGTTTCTAACCACATCAAATTACCTGACGAGGTAAGTAATAGCGGCCTATTGCTATGATTCACGGCCCTAGTGCGATAATTCATGCCGTTGTTCGCCAGAGTTGCAACACTGGAATATGCCGCCATCGAACATATCTTATATGCGTTAATTGCCGTATTGTTAGACTACATACAGTACATATTGGTTGGTTATTATAATATTAACACAAAGTCAGCATTTTCAACTAAGCTGATCTGACGATGAAAAATTATATTAAAATACATGTGTTCTTATATCTTTTTTCGACTTTTAAATAGGTACGTATTCTGAACAAGCACAGAAGGGAAGGGATCACTTACTTATAGTCGTACTAGCTGTTGCCCGCGGCTTCGCTCACGTTAAAACCGCTTTTTTAAGAGGTTGGGTGCAGATTTCCAAAAAAAAATGATGCACAATTTTTTTGTTAGTCACAAATAGTCCGCATACCAATTTTTATCTTTCTACCTTGAAAATTACGGAATGCTCCATACAAACTTCCACCCCCCATTATAGGGAAGTGGGGGGTTAGAAAGAGACAAAACGTAGCCTATGTCACTCTCGATCCCTTCAACTATCTCCACTTAAAAAATCACGACAATTCGTCGCCCCGTTTTGCCGTGAAAGACGGACAAACAAACAAACAAACAAACAAACACACACATACACTTTCCCATTTATAATATTAGTATGGACTTCAGCAACATATGCTAAAATGTTTTTTATTTGTAGAGAAACTTTAGTTGTAGGCATTGTTTTATGGCATTAATTTATTATATCGACTTACTTGCCAAGTACTAGAATAAGTTCTTTACTAGTACCAACGTTTACTAATAGAATTTCAAAACAAGCAAATGAGATTTCTAACAAGTATTATATTTTCAATTTCCTTACGAGTAGACTATGTAAGCATAAAACGACATAAATTTATATGACACATACCTACACTAATCAGTTTATGAATAATAATATGATTCCCAATTAGCCAGATGTAGCAAATACCTATAGGTATAAATATTATAATAAAGTGACCCTATGTAATATTTGAGCAGTATTTACTTAGGAGATATCAAATTCGGTTATATATGTATTTATCGTATTATTATCGCCGAAATGATCAAATCATATCAAATATTGTATATTGTGCAAACGATATCGCAATTAGGCTCACGTATCAGGGTGCTGCGGGGCTATTATAACCGACTCTGAACAAATGAACGAAAATTATATACTCGTACCTATACATCATTATTACTACAAGAAAATTAGATATTAATAATCTTTAGGTATATGAAAATGGCACAAACAGTATCTCATACTAAAATTGAATTTGATGCAAACAGATAATGCTCTCTAAACATTCAAACCGTGAAAACTGTTTTGTTGAACCCTTTATTTGTGTAAGCTGTATCTTTTTCAAGTTAATAAATAAATAATAATAATAATTTGATAAAATCATATCCACTTAGTTAATAAAGAAGAAAGAACAACTTTTGACACCACATTACACCTTTACTTAACATTGTTAAATGCCGAAGATTCTTAAATCAAAAAGCTGAATATTAAGTTCCTCACAAAGAACAAGTACTTTCTCAAAATTTACTTTGAATAATCCATTGGGTCTTCTAAACAGAATTATTATAAAAGCGACCGTTCATCTCCAATTTCAAATCACACCATAAAAAATAACCAGCCAGAAAATTAACAAGATTATAAAAATAAAATCAAGTCCGCGTAAGCCAAGAACTCTTTGTAAAATTACGTTTTCCCTTGCATATTTGAAAGGCGATTAGATTAACGAGTTTCTAATCTGTAATTTATTAGAGGCCGACGCCGGATTTCCCCTTTCCTGGCTGGTAGTTATGACTCCGGCTTTAGAAATATGTCTTTTGCGCCGGGGCCGTAACTAACTAGCAACGCTCACGGCAAGTAATGCATGTTAATGGAAATCTTATAAGTCGTATTCCTTATTTACGTTGAAAGTAAGGAGCTAGAGGTTCGTTACGTGAAAAATGAATGTCTGTATTTTTTGTAGTAGTAGTAAAACACTTTATTGCACAAAACAAATACATGACCAACAAAAATATAGTGAGTGTGTACAAAGGCAAACTTATCCCTTTAAGGGATCTCTTCCAGCTAACCTTTAAGCAACTGAGAGAAATCGGTCAGACATGGTAGACAAAGATTTGTTTCTTATGTATTGGAACAAAAAATTAAACCCACGCAGTTTTTGTATGCTTTAGATGGTAATCATCTTACTAATTCAAAACTTGGCCGTAACCAATTAAAATACAGTTAGAAACAATTATAACCCGTTGGTTTTTTAACCTCGTATAAATAAATAAATATAGGACAACCTTACACAAATCGACCTAGGCCCACAGTAAGCTCAATAAGGCTTGTGTTATGGGTACTTAGACGACGATATGTAGATATAATAGATAAATATGCCTAAATACTTAAATACATAGAAAAATCAATAACTCAGGAACAAATATCTGTGATAAACACACAAATAAATGCCCTGACCAGGATTCGAACCCGGACCCTCCTACATCGTAGGCAGGGTCACTACCGACTGGGCAAGAAGGCAGTTAAAGAGCCCGTAGGAGGCTGTATAGTTTTGAAAATTAGCAACCTAGATAGATAAAAAAACCTAGAAGATAGACTTCTCGTCATCTCTAACCCATCCCATATAATTTGCATAATAATGTAATTCCTCTTAATTAGAAAAAAAAACTTAAATTCGCAAACTGTTTTCACTACCTTACCTCACTACAGATTCCAAATCCTTTTTCCACCAAAATTGTAAAAGAACGGAACTATCGTCGAAACACGTTTAGAACACGTGTCCACGCGAACTCAAAGCCGTATGTCGCCGCCTGCCAGAGGAGGATTGCGCAGATAAGTCCGTGGAAACCGAGTGTTTATCCATATAAATGTTTTGTGTAAGGCAAGCGCAGATAAATTGAGACGATTAGCAAAGACGCTAGTGGGAATGCTACCAAATAACAGTTTATTTTCTATCATTTCACGTTTAGTTATTAGATTTTAGTTAAGAGATATATTTTATTTTTATGGCAAATTATTTTAATAGGATCTTCTGAAAAAAACATATTTACTGTTATAAAAACAATGAAAAGAGAAGTACTCCGTGTATCTATAGCTCCTAAATATAGATAGGATACTGTTTTATGATCAACTTTATCGTCCTCGTATTATGGACTAAGAGCTGGTCACGTCATATATGACACAAAAATGAGAGCAACAAAACCCGTTTGGTTAGATTGCTATACTATCCTTATTGCTAGATCCGGGCATCTGGCAGCTTTTAATGGGTAGAGGTTAGAGTGACAGGCTGGCAACATTTTTGAATTGGAAAATAGTAATACCAACATAGTTAAACACTGCCGAAGTTGTCTCAGTTATAAAATTCAGGCCCTGTATTTTAACATTATAACAAAAAACATTGCGTATTATTACGGAATCAAAAAGTAGGCAACAAACTATGAATTACATTATACGTCGTTTCGTACTACTTTTCCTGAACATAAACTTTTGGCAATGACAAAATCTAACTATTTATATAATTTCTCATAATATTGCATCAAACCCAGAACTCTAGGATTTGCTTTCTTGAAGTGGTTTGCATTCTTTAACTTCCACCACTATACAGCTGCCATCTGGCAGATCTAGAAATAAGCATCGTATAGCAAACTGACTAAAGGGTTTGGGGGAGTTTGGTTGCTCTCATTATTGTGTCATATATGGCTATATGGTCTATTATTTTCCATTTATCACCTCCTCCGTCAAGTACAGTCTATTATCGCTGATCAGTTTTAATAAGATTTTATTATTTCATATAACTCACCATTTCACTGTGAGAAGCCGCCTTCTCAAGTACAGCGTTGAGCCAGTCCCACTGCGCCTGCGCGGGTCCGCCGTTCGACTCCCGGACGCTGAACAAGTTGGTGTTCAGCGCAACTATCCTAAGCTTGCTATGTGACTGCTCTATTGTATAGTATCCACCTGTTGACAAAATCACAAAGTAATTAACGAACTAGCGTGGGATAGCAAAAAAACGAATACATCCGCTTATTTCAAAAATGAAAACACTGGCAAGACTTTGCCAAAATCATTGATAAACCGAATTCTGAAAGTAATATCAGATCGTCAAACTCCTCAGACCTTCTGAAGTTCATGAGCAGTTCAAACGCTTCCTCCATATACCTGAGTCCCACTGACCCCATTGAAATCGTCAAGGTCATTCCATCCCTTAAAAATACTAAATCATCAGGATATTATAACTTGACGACATCGATTATTAAGGAAAATGCTAATGTTCTTGCAGGTCCCTTAAGTCATGTCATCAATAATATTGTCTTCGGTTGCCGCGATAGTTATTCATGAAATAAAACAATTAAAAACGGATGCATGCCAAGGATGCACTTCAAGCGAACGGGCTCAAGATTCCACGGCTCAATCAGAAAGCTCGGATGAAGATTCCTACAGTTGAGCGCCGGCCTGCCGTCTTGCCTTTTGTCCGAGGAGTCACTGACAGGATTGGCAACATCTTGAAACGTGCTTCTATAAAAACTTACTTTAAGCCAATGAAGAAGATGTCACAGTTCCTGAGGTCAGTGAAGTCGGCTACTCCTCTACAGAGTGCAGGGGTCTACAGGCTGGAATGTGAATGTGGTCTATCATATGTAGGCCAGACTAAGCGGAGCATCTCTACTCGGGTAAAGGAACATATAGCCGATGTAAAGCACCGTCGACCAAGGTCAGCAGTCTGTGAGCATGTCATGGATAGACCCAACCACTCAGTTAAATTTGACAAACCGCAAGTCCTCGTCAAGGAGAAACGATACATTCCCCGGATGTTGCGAGAGGCAATCGAGATTAAAAAATATCCAAATTTCAACAGAGAGGATGGTTTTTCGGTACCACCAGCTTGGGATCCAGTTATTCATTTGGTTAAGGAGCAAGCTAGACATAGGACTGTGAGACCATAATGGTGGACAGTGTGGACACTAATAATAATTTAATACTAATTTAAAAAAAATTAAAAATAAAAATGAAAATAATAATTAATAATAATAAAATAATTTGTTTAATAATTTGTTTTGTAATAAAAAAATAATAATTTGTTTTTATAAAGGCCCCTCCGGCATGTGCAAACACTAAATTTGTTTAATATTCAATATGTGGGTAGGTTTGCATATTGAGATAGTTTTTGAACGGAGGTAATTGTACATTTTTCCTCAGTCGACCCGTTGACCACGAACGCTGTAAAGTGTTTGAAACGTCGGGATGTAATTTAAACTCAATACACGCGATAAAATCCGTTTTTAATTGTTTTATTTCATGTCATCAATCTTTCGATAATAGATGGTGTCTTTGATCGTTTAAAAGTAAGCATAATTAAACCTTTATTTAAAACGGGGGACAAAGCAATATGCGACAATTACAGACCTATTGCTATTATTCCAATATTGTCCAAAATATATGAAAAAGTTATATACTGTAGAATATTGAACTTCCTAGACAAACATACAATTTTGAACATCAACCAATACGGATTTAGAAGACAAAGATCTACTACTTTGGCCGTCTATGAATGAGTGAAGCAAATTACGTTACATAGAGATAGTACAACACCAGTAACAACGATCTTCATGGATATGTCTAAGGCCTTCCATAGCGTTTCCCACAACATACTCCTAAATAAGTTATTCTCATTACGGAATTCGAGGGAATTGCTACGAATGGCTACGGTAAAAAGTAGATATGTATCTACTCGACAGAAAACAGAGAACCGAGATCAGTAGTTACTGTGCCTTAGCACAGTAAAGTAGTGGCTTTAACCAAGGAGATGTCTAGGGTGCTGTCAGATGAAACTACTGTTAACGTGGGCGTGCCACAAGGAAGTATTCTAGGGCCGCTGCTGTTCCTAATTTACATTAATGACCTCCCTAATGTAACTCACAACAAGATCCTACTTTTTGCCGATGACTGCTCAGTAGTAATACCTAGTACGGATCCCCTTACATACGAGGCTGAAGCGAATTTAACATTTAAGGACGTCAACACCTGGTTGGAAACAAACAATTTAAAGGTAAACCTGAGCAAGACCAAGTACATGGAGTTCTATGCACCGCAGGGTAATCCTAAAAATATAGCAATCCAGTACAATCAAGAGTAAATAGAAAACGTACAATCCATATGATTCCTCAGTTTGCTCTTGGATTGTCACTGCAATTGGCAAACTCATGATTACCTGGTCAAAAAGTTGGGCAGATATGTATTTGCTCTGGGAAGGTTGACTCAAGTTGTGTCTCAAAAACCTGCACTACACTGAGACACACTACGGCTTTTTGTGGTCACATTATGTCAAACCTCCGATATATTTAATTTAATTTAATTTAATTTATTTATTTAATACAGACAACATGATCCCTTTTTGAGTTAGTATTTTATTTAAAACTATGTTAGTATTCATACTTTGCTAGCGATAAAGTATTTTTAATTAAGTGTTGTATAATAGAGCACTCACTTCTTACAGCTATTGCCCTCAGGAGATATGGCCTTATTCTTTGGGGAAACTCCTCATTTCCTATCCGTGCATTCATATTGCAGAAAGACTGTGTAAGAGCCATGTGCGGTGTCAGACCCGGTGACCCTTGTAAACATCTCTTCATAAAACTTAAGATTTTACCGTTACCCACATTGTATATAGATATATGAAATATGCCTGTTTCTAAAAACCCATATAGATAAGTACAAAATAATGCCAGCTAATCCTAGGTCTACGTCTAAGAACCATGGTTTTAATCTAAGCTACCCGATTGTAACACAGCTTTCTTTAAAAAAAGTGTACTGTATATGTCGATAATGATTTTCAACCATTTACCAGAAGACTTAAAGACTGTTGACTTCCCTGAATTTAAACATAAATTGTATAAATGGTGCTTACATAAGATGTTTTATAATATTAATGAACACTTTGAAAATGTACCTAGTACTCTTTATTAATGTATACCTACTTATTCCACAATTGACATTTCTCGATTTTTTTTCTGCATGTGTAATATTTAATTTTCTTATTTTGTAGTTTTAAATTATTTCTATAGCATAACATTGACATATTATTATTATGACTTATATTAATTTAAGAATTATATTATTATTATTATTTTGACATCCGCCTATTATTACACTCAGTGTTGACATGATTATAAACATTATTAACTAGATATTCAATGACATGCAATAGAAACAACAAATTGTACGCCAAACACTGGCTGATAGTGACACACTACATGAAACATAATATCATTATCAATACCCACTTTCGTACAATAAATTATTTGTAATTGTATTTGTATTTATTTTAAAGTATTAGACTCAGCTTCCGCTTATTTCTTTTGGGAAACGATATTTAAAAGCATCTTGTGAACTGAACTACACCTTGCAATTTCGATTTGGGATTCTAACAACTATAAAATATAGCACTGTGATAATATATAGTTAATTTCCATTATCTAACAATATCTTACTAATACAGAAAAAAATGCATTTCGTGGAGGCAATATATATCAGTGAAATACATCAGTGAAATTTTGTTTATTAACTTTACCTTGACACTAGAAATGAGCCGAGACCTATCAAAATGTAGGGGTCCTACCCCCATCGGGGGGTTATGGTCAGGGGAGAAATTAAAAAAACGCAAATCTAGAACGCTAGTCTAAAAAAGTGTGTCCACCATTTCTAACTTTCGAACCATAAGTTAAAAGAATATGGGAAAATTCAAGAAGATAACACTTACTTTCTAAAGAAAAATATTTGAATATTATCGGTTCAGCCAATTTTGAGTTTTTGAGCCATCTCCTTTTAGCATTAGTTTGTTTCTATTTCATCGAAGGTATGGAACCCTCTATTATGCGTAGTCCCACAAGCACTTGGTCAGTTTGTAAGTTTGAACGGATATAGACCATTCCAGCATTGGTAAATAAAAGCTTCATTAAAATAGGTCTAAAAACGATTTAGATTATATAGCCTTTGATTTCCTTCACTCAGATTAACCCGATACCCTCACCGCAAGCGGGCAAAAACTCGAATTATATTAAAGTTCCTAAATCACTTAAAAGTTGAAAACTCATGCCAAATAGCCAGATGAATGGAGGTTAATTGGATAAAACTCAGGCAGGAAAGGCAGATTTAACTCAGAATCGATTCCATTCCATCAGACTAATAGAATCTACTTTTTGCGACTTCAATTCGCGCAAACGTACGAAGAAGTTAGCTAAATCATTGTGTGTCGAAACCCCTTTCACTCTTTGTTTGATAAACCGAGTTCATTTATATGCAATTCGACTTTGGCCGTGGAGTTTTGAATATAAGTTATGGCTTACAATGATATGGGAGGAATATTACGTTAGATAAAATTATCAACATTGCTTGATGCCATGGAATATGGGGTGGAGCGATATTTATAATTATAACACATATATAGTATAACTTATAATGTCTACGAGTACCTATATTCATTAGTGTATCTGCGTGTTATAAGTTAAAACACAATAAAATTTAGTACGTAAGGAATGTTAAGTACAATAAGTTAAGAAAGTGCCTGGTCATTGTTCTCAATATATGTTGTCATGGATTATCGATCTAGAAGCCAGTGGTAGAGGGAGGGCTTACCTGGATTTCAGAAAGTTGAGCTCTTTTCCTATAGCTCACGAATAAAAGAGAAGCCAAATCAGTTTCGGCTTACCTACAAATATTTATAACGAGCGATCACAGCAAATAGTATCAATAAAATTACCATTTTTAAAAGTCTGCAATGCCTCCAGCGGGAGCCAATGGCCCCAGAGGTTGGTCAGGTTCTCCGACGGCGCCGGGTCCAGATGGCCCAGCACTGGGAACACGAAGTGCGAGCTGAACGTTCTACCCAGCAAGTCCGTCATGTTCCGTATTGCCTGGAAGCGCTCTTCATCGCTGCCGTACCGTGATGCTATGATGTCGCTGTAGGAATAAAATTTACTTAAGTATAATGCCGTTTTAATGGCACCTTGGAATCCTAAATATTTATCAGAATAATTTGAACGACTGTAGTGACTTCCTCCAATAAACTTCAATTCATTAAGGGTTTAGCACTCAAAAGGCTGACCAACGAGACTTTAGCTCTAGCTTATACACCCATAGTATCGCGGGTGTGGCAGTGACATGATATACTCTGTCCACAGCACGAAATCGAACTTCTCATGCGCATGTGCCGCGCGGCCGACTCGATCAGCTCCAGCGAGTTGTGGTTGTAGCTCTCACATATGTATAGTGCTGTGGGAGTGAGAGTGACAAGACATACCCTGTCCACAGCACGAACTCAACGTTCTCGGAGTGCCGCGTGCGCATGTGCCGCGCGGCCGACTCGATCAGCTCCAGCGAGCTGTCGCACGAGAAGTCGCCGAAGCGCCCCAGCGCGCGGTGATGGCCTGAACTGCCGCGTTCATCTGCTCGACGACAATCTACACAACGAAAATAATTTTAAGAAAAAAACTTGCCATTTACTACTTTAATTAATATAAATAATATACTACCTAGACCATACTCACGACCTGTATTCAAGTCGCTATCAGGTATATCGAAGCGGTTAAATTGGTCACAAATATCTGAACAATGCCTTTTTTGTCAAGGCGATAAAGTACATGTTCAGGTCATTTTTGATAACTTTGGCTGATCCGATATATTTGATGGAGACTGTACTTGAGTTACCAATTAATTTTAAATAACAAAGATTAGTATTAGTAGTAGTAAAACACTTTATTGTATAACAAATGAAAAAATACATTACATATGTGCAAAGGCGAACTTATACCTTTAAGGATCTCTTTCATTTAACCTTTGAGCAGTTGAGGGAGATTTCGAATTGGTAGACATACATTTTGTACAAAATGGCAAAGAAGCAAAATAAAAATAGGTACTTAATAAAAATATATTAATCTAACCTACTACTGACTGTTACTGAAGAACTTCCGACCCATTTCACTTCTGAGCCATGTCTATAAGCTGTTTTCAAGAGTCATTACGAACCGTCTCGCACGCAGGCTAGATGACTTCCAGCCTCCCGAACAAGCCGGTTTCCGAAGAGGCTTTAGTACCGTAGACCACATCCATACGCTCCGTCAGGTTATACAGAAGACTGAGGAGTATAACCTGCCCCTCTGCTTAGCGTTCGTGGACTACGAGAAAGCCTTCGACTCGATCGAAACCTGGGCTGTACTACAATCTCTCCAGAGGTGCCAAGTGGACTATCGCTATATCGAAGTGCTGAAGTGTTTGTACGAGAACGCCACTATGTCAGTCCGACTCCAGGACCAGAACTCGAAGCCTATTCCGTTGCAGCGGGGAGTCAGGCAAGGAGATGTTATTTCTCCTAAACTGTTTAACGCTGCACTGGAGGATGTTTTCAAGACTCTGGACTGGAGAAGGCTAGGCATCAATATAAACGGCGAGTACATCACTCACCTTCGGTTTGCTGACGACATAGTAGTCTTGGCTGAGACCATGGAGTATTTGAGTACGATGCTCGATGACCTCAGTAAAGCCTCCGAGCGAGTTGGTCTAAATATGAACATGGATAAGACGATGATCATGTCAAATACCCATGTAGCACCAACTCCCGTTACAATCGGAGACTTTACACTCGAAGTTGTGGACGATTATATATACTTAGGACATACTGTCCAGTTAGGTAGATCCAACTTCGAGAAAGAGGTCAATCGACGAATCCGACTCGGTTGGGCAGCGTTCGGGAAGCTACGGCACGTCTTTTTGTCCAATATTCCGCAGTGTCTCAAGACGAAAGTCTTTGACCAGTGTGTGTTGCCAGTGATGACATATGGTACTGAAACGTGGTCGCTTACAATGGGCCTCATAAGAAAGCTCAAAGTCACCCAAAGGGCAATGGAGAGGGCTATGGTTGGAGTCTCTCTGCATGATCGCATCAGAAATGAGGCCATCCGCAGCAGAACCAAAGTAACCGATATAGCCCTCCGAATCGCTAAACTAAAGTGGCAGTGGGCGGGGCACATTGCTCGTAGAACCGATGGCCGTTGGGGCGGAAAGGTTCTCGAGTGGCGACCACGAACCGGAAGGCGCAGCGTGGGTAGACCCCCGCAAGGTGGACTGATGACCTGGTGAAGTTCGCCGGAGTCCGCTGGATGCGGGTGGCGCAGGACCGGTCATTGTGGAACTCTTTGGGGGAGGCCTATGTCCAGCAGTGGACGTCTTTCGGCTGATATGATGATGATGATGATGATGAATCTAACCTACCAGATAGCTACATAAACATACCTTATAAATGTATAAATATATATACCTAAACTGCATATATCTATCCTACTAAAACACAAAAATTATGTGAAGATTATGTGATGCAATGAGATGTCTTACTTCTCATTATAGGTTGGTGAAAAATCCTTTTAATAAGAGTATTATTGAATATCAGCTGGTATTTTCAGTTTAAAAACTACACCGAATTAAAAAAAAAACTTTAATAGATTATTGTCCAACTTGTTTTCTAAGATTTTACACAAAGTCATCAACCACCGCCTAGTATTGAAGGTTGTAGTTACCGACTTATAGTTAAAGTAATTTTACTAACTAACGAATTATCCTTCTTTCAAGTGTTATTTATAAGTAGGTACTTTTAGATTTATTTTGGTGTATTCAGCAAAATCATATAAGTATTTACACTTTGTACCTACGTCTTCTAGTGTCGCCTTGTGATGTGTACAGCGGATCATAATGGAAGTCTGTGATGTGCCAAAAATAACCTGTAACAAAACAACAAACCATTATTACTGTATTTACAGTCGCCATCATATATATCGGAACTGTCAAGGTGATTACAAATATCTGAACAACGCCTCTGTTGTCAAGGCGATAAAGTGCATGTTCAGATATTTGAAACTACCTTGGCCGCTCCGATCTACTAAGGAACAAAAGATATTTCATGATAGAGCATTACATGTGCGTGAGATAGGTACAGTCGTCATCAAATATATTGTAGCAGCCAAGGTACTCAAAAACATCTGAACATGCATTTAACTCCTTGACAATAGAGGCGTTGCTCAGATATTTTTTTTTTCATGATATGATATTTTTCATGATAGGGTAATTCCACAAGACTGTAACGTCAGTTACCAATTCTTTCGTGTGTTCTTTGATTGATTCAGCAAATGTAAGTGTTCATATAATCTTCCCTATGCCTACAGGTATATGGACACTTTAATTTGCTTAATTAATCAAAGAACACACGAAAGAATTGGTAACTGACGTTACAGTCTCTTAGAATTACCCGATAAAGCATTACATGTGCCTGGCTAAATATCCAGCAATAGGAACGCCAATATACGCCACCAATGGTAATGCATTTTATGCATCATCGCAGCCCTCCGCTATCGCTACCCCACACAAAAGTATCTAGTGGATGCTCATCATATCAGCTAGCTACGAAAATAGGTACGTTAATATTTGATCGATTTAACGACAAGGTAAATTTCTTTCATATTCTGAGTTCTTGGAAAGGATATACAGGGTGTAACAAAAATGCCAGCGATCCTTTTTAGGGCATCCTTGGTATCGTATTCTAATTATGAAAAATTCAAAAAATATTTTTTTATTACAATTGCTCAAAAAGTTTAGTTTATGTAGCTGAAAATCGTGCGTAAGATTTGATTTTATGCACTAGTGCTAAAAAGTAATCTGATCTGCAAATCGTGCGTATAGTTTGATTTTACGCACGATTTGCAGATTTTACGCACGATTTGCGATCAGAATTTTAAATAAATGAGTATTATGCGAGACCCGCTTGACCCACCTGAGCCTGAACTACGCGCGATTAGGCATAAAGGAATATTATGTCAGACCCAATAGTATTACTTGAACAACGCGCGATTGAATGAAGCTGTCTTTCGTACACTGACAGAATATAAATGTAATTTTATTTCATTGTAGTTTTTTCGCAATTGTATTAAAAAACGTTGTTCGACACACGTGCGGAAGTGTCACTTTCACTCGTCCCGAGTCTTGGGCGTTGAAGGGTACAAGGGTTCAATGGTACAAGGGTACAAATTGCCACTTGGGAAACGTTGATTCAATAACAATACAATTGACTGGTTATTGAATCAACGTTTCCCAAGTGGCAATTTTCCATCGTCAATGGGTAGCGGTTCTGGCGACAGATTGGTGCAATGGTGTCATGGAGCACCTGGTTTTGTACCCTTGTGTACCCTTCAACGGCCAAGTCACAGAACATTAACTATAATAATAAAGAAATCGCAGTAAGGAACCTTAGACTTGGCACGACTTTGTCTAGATTTCATTACTTTTTAGAGATAAACAAGCAGCTCCATCGAGACTTGGCTAGTTTTTTACAGAATGTTTTTGCTGGTATTTCACTTCTTTTTGTAGAAACGTGGGCTAATTGATTTATTTAGATGACAGCGACAGTCAGCGCCATCTAGCGACGTGTGCGGGTATCACCGCCACTCTTAGTCCAATGCATTATATTTTGACCAAATTTTGTTTTCTAATCAGCGTCACCAGGTACTCCAGATCTTCGATTATCCTAGTTTTTATAGTTTTCCCTTTATGGGGCCATTAAACCCTAACTCTGTACCAAATTTCAGCTCTCTGAGTTTATGGGAAGTACTAGTTCTATTTTTATGATCATGAGTGAGTGAGTGTCATAAATGCGAAACTTTGCTTTCGCTAAACTTCGGAACTAAATGACCTACAGACTTGAAATTTTGGATTTTAAGTATGTGATTATAGCTTACTGGATGACGAATATTTCTGCGTTCTGGTCTTATCCACAGGTTCTCAAATAGGGGCCTGAAAATGCGGCGAAATGGTTCCAGTAAAGGAACAGAAATAATTCTTATAAAGTATTCTTCAAAATGCAACTTTATTGGAAGAATTACCCAATTTCTAGTAACGGATAATATAATATTCTGATATTCAGAATTACCTAAAAACCAGTAAACATAAACGATTGTTTACAAGAACTATAACATTAATTATAGCAATAAACAATCAAAGAAACAGCAAAAATAAAGTTAGTTATTCATTACAGTTATCCATTACCTGTCTTTCTATTTTTAAGCTTCTTACATAAAATCGCAATACCCCCACATAAAGGAGATCGTCAATTCTGGGCCACCTGATATAAACCGTATACAGTTTGTACTACAATGTAAAATAAATACTCATTTTATTACTAAAGTAGACAAAATATTACAAAAAAATGAAACGGGAATTAGAAATACTAAATAAATAAACATTATGTTGATCTTTCCGCGATTAAAATACAGCAAGACAAGTCGTTAACGTCCTTATGGCATTGATATAAAGTTTAACTTCACCTGGACTGAAAAGGGTTTGTTTTTGGTTTGACACTGTCAATATCTACCGTTACATAATCTGCGTTTTGATACTGTTCGGTAAGTTACAACATTGTAATATTAAAATAATATCTAAGCCTACGAATACGGAAGTTTAAATTAGAAATCGACTGTATTAAAACGCCTAAAGATTTAAAATGCGTATTTTTGCATTTTTGATCGGAGTTTGAATATTAAAAGTGGGTTTCATAATGGCATAATATCATGCTCCTTCGATAACGAAACGCATCTTTTTTTCAATTTTGCAATGTCAGATACTAGTGCTATCGCACTAAACGGTGGTAAACCTTATCCCTTTGCAATAGGTGTTAGGAATGTTCAGTTAATAGTATCAACGATGGTTTGACAGCCGTCTTTGTTTACCGAAATACAGGAACTATAAATACGATCAAAATATGACTTTTTATTATTTCATCATGATTCCCGTTTTGTTTTTAAGTCCGCTTTTGTACATTTTCTTTAAAAAACCAGTATTTTTTTACATTAATGTATAAATCATAGGCATGCACGCTTTCAAAAATTGTCCTCGTCAGATTCAAGTTTTAAATGCATGATTTTTCAATTTTCCCATTACATTTCGAAACTTTTTTACCACCGTCCTGATCTAGAAATTATGACGATTTTTTAAAGGTTAGAGTCATTCCTAAACGGTCCTAAATAATCTGGGCCAGATCACCTAACAAAAATTGACGATCTCCTTTCTTTTGTTTCTTATCATTTGTTAAAGAAAGCACTATACTTAGATCCGTCCCATTTCACAAATATAAAATACAAAATACCTCGAGCAATCCCACTTTTCTGACGCCTACATTACCCATTAAGGCGCACTCCGTCGCCGTATAATAAATTAAGACAATTTAATCCGGCACAATACAAATCTCTTGTCTAATTTATTTCGCAAGTCGAATTCTGCGGGATCTAACTTTTCGCACTCGAATGCATCGCTGTCTAAAATCTGGAAGAGATGGCGCCGCATATCAGGGGCAGGCAATTCAAATTAAATTTATTTTCAGGAGCCGCTTCAGAAAGGGAATTTCAATAATGGGTACTTACTGATAACAAATTATTATGAATGAAAGTACATTTATACAGACATGCATAATTTTAATAAATAAAAGCTGTATCCTGTGAAGCAACCAAAAGATGTCTCGTTTATAGAGGACAGGCCCAAGTAACACATCAAAGCAGTATAACGGCCGTCTTACAGCATATCTGTATGCTTTTAGCATTTTCAGTTCGTTTTATAGTAGCAGTATAAACGTTTATAGTGCTGCATTAAAGAAGCATTAATACGGCCAAAAAACTTGCTAATCGCAGTAAAGAAGCATAAGTACTCTCGATTAACTTGCCAATTGCAATACAAAAGCATTATACTAGCATAAAAGTGTAGTAAAATAAACCTTACGTCAATGCAAAAACGTCTCTAACACCGACGCAACAAATATTATAATACAATGAACGTTGTGATTTAACTACTTTGTCTCGCAATATAAAATGGACCAAGACGGTACAAAAAACTGAATGAGTGACACGTCATATTTGTTTGCATCCTAACAAAATTTATAAATGTTTTTGACTCTTTTACGTTATTATATCCTTCAAATATTACTGCGCCATGTAATTTACTGTAAATTTGTATATAAGTTTCACTGAAAATTTTCACGCGCCTTTGATTTATTGTGGTTTTGCTATAAAATATTATAAAAAGATATGCGTCAAATAAACAAAACAATTGTGTAATCCTCGTATAGAACGAGTTTTGCATTATTAACATAATAGTGTTGGTTGAGCAGTCTTAAATTAAGTAATTTCATTATTATATAGGTATTTTCCTTGTATAAATAGGTCCGCATGATTTTATTTTTAGGTTATAAATTATTTACAAAATGGCGTTGGTCTATATAGACGGAGAACTAGCCAAGTCGGATATGACACAATAATGAGAGCAACCAAACCCCTCTAGTTAGTTTGGTATACTATGCTTATTTCTAGATCTGGACATCTGGCAGCTTTAAAGTGGTGGAGGTCAAAGAATGCAAACCATTTCAAGAAAATAAATCCTAGAGATCTGGGTTTGATGCAATATTATGAGAAACTATACAAATACTATACAATATTAAGAGAAATTATACAAAAGTTTATGTTGGGAGAAAGTAGTGCCAAACGATGTATAATAAAATATAGTTCATAGTTTGTCGCCTACTGTTTTTGTTTCCGTAATAATCATACATCGGGGTTTTCGGTGCGGGAACGATTTGAGAAAGAGTTGAGATAAACAGATAGGTTGAGAGTTAGTCTGAGAAAATATCATATTGTTTTTTTTCTTAGAGGCATGTTTGTATTGACTATTATATACTTAGTATTTTAAAAATGCAATTGCATATCCGAAATTTATTAACTAGATCTACCTAAGACAAAGACACGGTATAATAAGTGTCAAATATTAATCTTGACGTCCGATATTTATGAACTATTTGATTAACTGAAGAGGTTGACAATGATCAGTCATTACATGAATTAATAAAAAAATACTTGAAAAAATCATAGGTATATATGTCGCAGGGAAATGATTAAAACAGAGATTTGAACAAATCTCTAAGGGATATGATCAAATTACGAAGGGTGTTAAAATGGAGACTCCATATCATCATTTCCCTAGAAAAATTCAGTACTTTCACCAAATCACTGACTCTGTTTAGTGAGAAGACAAAATCGGCCAAAAAACGCGACACGCTTTTTCATTTCACTAGATTTGTTTAGGAATTTGACAAAATCCCTAACCGCTACAGTAAGTTGATGAAACGAACTCAAAAAGTCGACTAATTTTATCATTTCGCTAAACAAGTTTAGTGAAATGATAAAGTCTCAACTGGAAGATGGTATATGGTGATTTGATTAAATCTCTGAACTGGGTTAGTGAAATGACGAAAGGAAGTACCGAATACAATATTTTACTTTACAGTTAAGCGATTTTATCAAATCTCTGACTAGATAAAGTGAAACAGATATTAAATCAGAGATTTTAACAAATCTCTAAGGGATATGATCAAATCACGCAGGATGTTAAAATGGAAAGTCCATATCATCATTTCGCTAGAAAAATTCAGTCATTTCACCAAATCACTAACTCTGTTCAGTGGAAAGAGAAAATCGGCCGGTGCAGTATTTGTGAAGTAAAATATTGTATTCGGTACTACCTTTCGTCATTTCACTAAACCAGTTCAGAAATTTAATCAAATCACCATATACCATCTACCAGTTGAGACTTTATCATTTCACTAAACTTGTTTAGCGAAATGATAAAACTAGTCGACTTTTTGAGTTCGGTTCATCAACTTACTGTAGCGGTTAGGGATTTTGTCGAATTCCTAAACAAATCTAGTGAAATGAAAAAGCGTGACGCGTTTTTTGGCCGATTTTGTCTTCCCACTAAACAGAGTCAGTGATTTAGTGAAATTACTGAATTTTTCTAGGGAAATGATGATACGGAGTCTCCATTTTAACATCCTGCGTAATTTGATCATATCCCTTAGAGATTTGTTCAAATCTCTGTTTTAATCATTTCCCTGCGACATATGTACCTACAATATATGTATATACATAATAGTCAGCTATTACATATAAATTGTATATACCTATGATTTTTTCGATCAATTATTCATTAGGTAGAAACGTGCCAGAGTACATTCTGTTTTTTAAGTTAATGCCTACTCTTTAGCTAATGTCAAACATTCCCGCACCGAAAACCCCGATGTATGGTAATAATACACAATATTTTTGGTCTAAGATTTTTTTTTATCGATTTTTGACCAGTTTTGAGTCGATATTCGAACATATTCACTATAGATAAAATTATAAGGCAAACGACTATCGGTTTTTGAATCTTTTATCTGAAATAAATGAGCCGTTATTTTTTTATGATATTTTTAAAATATGGTCAAAAAAAACACTTTTATCGATATTCGAATGGTGTAAAGAATCTTACATATACGTAATCTACATATTAGGGTTCCTCTTTGATGTCTCTATAAACTGTTGAGAGATTTTAATTTTTAACTAATTAAAACAAAATTTATGACCATAAAACCACTTTTTTAGCCTAAACCGGTTCGACTTTGATGTCAAATATCTCGAAGACAATGAATATTGAAGTAAATATAGGATACTATATTGTTTAAAGCCGTTACTGATAATATGATAAGCTATATAAATCATTAGAAAACTAAGGGAATCAGATCTAAGGTCGTTGGCGCCAGGGAGCCCCTTAAAATATAGGCCCTGTCCTTTATAACTGAGACAACTTCGGCAATTTTTACCCAGTTTGGTATTACTATTTTCCAATTAAAACATTTTGCTAGTCTGTCACTGTCATCTCCACCCATTAAAAGCTGCCAGATGCACGGATCTAGCAATAAGAATAGTATAGCAATCAAACCAGACGGGTTTTGTTGCTCTCATTATTGTGTCATAATCTGACGTGGCTAGCTCTTAGTCCAATAGCAGCTCAGTGACCCTTAAAAAATGCCTTATTTATGCCTACAGCATTACACGTGAATAATTATGCTATTGAACAACATTAAGCATTTATTTATGCTATTGTAGAAACTAAGGCACTAAAACCGCTAAAAGCTGTATAGGGGCTGTTCATAAATTACGTCATCAATTTTTGATGATTTTTACCCTCCCCCCCCCTAAAATCATCCAACCCTCCCCCTGCCAAATAAAGTGACGTCATTAAAAAAAATGCGTTTTAAGCTTAATTGTAAAATAAAAAACTATTTAGTAGATAATATTTTATAGCATTAAAAGTTTATAGAATCACGACTTTCATTCCTTTTTTTACACATTGATGATGTGATCCTCGGAATGACCGCCCCCCCCTCCTACGTCATGCTACCATCATCCGATGTCCAGACCCCCCCCCCCCCATTTGAAATGACGTTATTTATGAACAGCCCCTTATAGTGAATTACTTGGCTTTATAATGGTTTATATCATTGCTATTGTACTGCATTAGGAACGTATTACCTACTTATAAATGCTATTGTACACCCTAAGGCATTAAAAATAGCTGAAAGCTGTATAGCGAATTTACGTGGCATTATAATGGCTAATATTCATGCTCTTAAACAGCATTAAGCATTTATTTATGCTATTGTAGAACCCAAGGCACTAAACCAAACCTAAGCATTAGTGTAGCAAACCAAAACGCAACTGTACAGCATTCAGCTGTACAGTTGCATGTTATTCGCTGCACTAAAACTAATGGCTAAACAAAAGCATTTACATATGCCATTATACAACCGTTATACAGCGTAAAGCATCATAAAATGCTATTGTAGAACCTAAAGCACTAAAAACAGCTGAAAGCTGTATACCGGATTTACGTGGCATTATAATGGCATATATTCATGCTCATAAACAGCATTAAGCATTTATTTATGCTATTGTAGAACCTAAGGCACTAAACCACACCGAAGCATTAGTGTAGCAAACTAAAACGCAACTGTACAGCATTCAGCTGTACAGTTGCATTTTGGTTCGTTGCACTAAAACTAAAGGCTTTAAAAAAGCCTTTATACATGCCATTATACAACCTTTATACATCTTAAAGCATTATATAATGCTTTTGTAGAACCTAAAGCACTTAAGTGCTTTTAAACAGTCGAAAGCTGTACAGTTGCGTTGTGGTTTGCTGCACTAAAGCTAAAGACTTTACAAAAGCATTTAGATATGCCATTATACAACCGTTATACAGCTCAGAGCATCATATAATGCGACAAGTTGCTCGGTGAACGTATATAAGAGTTTATACGGTCCTTAAGTTCGAAATAAGTTAACTATTCATATGTTATAATGCTTCCTGTGTTACTTGGGGGGCCTATAATTTAACATTAGATAAAAAAATATTGCGTAAACAAAAGCAGGAGTAGCAAAACTATGAATTTTATTTTAAGTCTTTGCCACTACTTCTGTCGAACAGAAACTCTTGGCAAAACAATAGTCTAATTAATCACATTAATTTCCCACAATATTGCATCAAAACCAGAACTCTAGGATTTGTACTCTTGAAGTGGTTTGCGTTTCTCCACCTCCACCAATGAACAGCTGAGAGATCTCCGGATCTAGAAATAAGCATAGTATAGCTAACTAACTGGAAGGGTGTCGTTGCTCTCATTATTTTGTCATGTTTCACGTAATCGTAATCGGCTATAATAGTTTATAATTTCAATTGTTTTTTTATTCATTTATTTATTTTAACATTATAACAGAAATGCAAGTTAAATATGTGACATGCTCTTATGGCCCTACAAAGAAGATTGTGTCAGACATTTTTGCGGCCTTTGTTGAGGAAGATACTATTGCAGGTGATTGTACATTACAGCAGAAACCGGGAAAATGGGGATTACCGGCCAAGGCGGATAGGAAAACGAGGTCGGCAATCCGGTTTTCATGCCGAGGTATGTATAGTGCTTTTCTGAAATATGCAACGAAATAAAGAATTAAACGTATAATATAGTTGCTCATTGCTTCCGTTTGTAAGGCATTAGTCTACTTGTAATTCTATTATTATTTTCACTTCAGATACTAAAACCGAAATATAATTTATCATTTATTTATTCATTTTTTTCATTCAATTCATGTTCCTTAATTATTTTCTAATTTAACTTTTAGAAAACACAATTAAATTTTGCTCTCTTATAACTCTCAAAAACACGATTATTTATCCCTCTACCCTCAACCGAGTGAAACGAAGTCTGAAATATCCGCTATGTTAATTTCAATGCAGTACGGTGACAACAAAATAATTAGAAGACCAAAATTGCCATGGAAATGCAAATTAGCACACAAATTTCGCGGCTGGCGTGGGTCCAACTCAAACCTACGTGTTCCAAGCGAGCCCCCTGAAATTAACAGCTGCACAACTTGTGATGACTTTATTGTGATATTAACAATATATTTTTGGAGCACTTACCTCATCTGGCAGAAACTAGAGAGGTTGAGTTGAAACAACCGCTCACACCAATGAATATCTCGGAACGCCAAGAGTGTCCCACTACTGGACAAAGCTACCCTCTCCTTCCACGTATCCCAGTCTTGAGCAGTCTCCCTCTAGTCAGTACAAAAGGTATCAATTTCGGCTCTTCAACGTTTCCTTGGTCTGCCCTGACGCCGCGTCCAGTCTTGTGAGACCCACAAGGTGGTGGTTATAGCCGCCAAGTCTTTTGTATAATATAGAAGCAATAAATACATTTTTATGTTTACCAACTCTTTCAGTGAAGAAAAGTTTTGTTAATAAATCGGACTAATCACAATAAGGTTTAGTTTCCCCATTTAATCGAAGCTCAGAGAGCTGGTCCTTTTGTAAAAGCGCTATTCCTATGATAATGTGCATTGTTATCATCAGTATATTCTACTTTTTCGTGACCCTACTGCCCGAAAAAATATGATAGACATTGAATTTCGTGTATAAAATTGTATTCTCAAATTAAACCTGAACCAAATAATAGGAATTTACTAACCAAAATTCATATATTAATGCTGATTAATGTAAAAAGATAGCGGCAGCGTTAAATGCCTTATTTTCATACACATCGGGAGACAAGAATCATTGAGTTACTGTGATTTAATAATCACACATTTACACATTTACAGTTGTTATTATTAAACTCAGCTATCGGGATTGATAGCCTAATAAAGCTTCTTTCTCCGTAAAAATGAAAGTAATGGCCAAGTATTCTAAAATATACATTTTACGAATAAGTATCAAAAACTTATGTAATAATAATAAATAAATATTAAATATTATAAGGACAATCTTACACAAACCGACCTAGTCCCACAGTAAGCTCAATAAGGCTTGTGTTGTGGGCACTAGACGACGACGATATATATAATAGATAGATATAGATAAATACTTAAATACACAGAAAACATCCATAACTCAGGTACAAATATCTGTGATAAACGCACAAATAAATGCCCTGAACAGGATTCGAACCCAGGACCTCCTGCTTCGTAGACAACCCAAGTAACACAGGAAGCATTATAACATATGAATAGTTAACTTATTTCGAACTTAAGGACCGTATAAACTCTTATATACGTTCACCGAGCAACTTGTCGCATTATATGATGCTTTGAGCTGTATAACGGTTGTATAATGGCATATCTAAATGATTTTGTAAAGCCTTTAGCTTTAGTGCAGCAAACCACAACGCAACTGTACAGCTTTCGACTGTTTAAAAGCACGGAAGTGCTTTAGGTTCTACAATAGCTTTATATAATGCTTTAAGCTGTATAACGGTTGTATAATGGCATGTATAAATGCTTTTTTAAAGCCTTTAGTTTTAGTGCAGTGAACCAAAATGCAACTGTACAGCTGAATGCTGTACAGTTGCGTTTTGGTTTGCTACACTAATGCTTCGGTGTGGTTTAGTGCTTTAGGTTCTACAATAGCATTTTATGATGCTTTACGCTGTATAACGGTTGTATAATGGCATATGTAAATGCTTTTGTTTAGCTATTAGTTTTAGTGCAGCGAACAACATGCAACTGTACAGCTGAATGCTGTACAGTTGCGTTTTGGTTTGCTACACAAATGCTTCGGTTTGGTTTAGTGCCTTAGGTTCTACAATAGCATAAATAAATGATTAATGCTGTTTAAGAGCATGAATATTGGCCATTATAATGCCACGTAAATTCGCTATACAGCTTTCAGCTATTTTTAATGCCTTAGGGTGTACAATAGCATTTATAAGTAGGTAATACGTTCCTAATGCAGTATAATAGCAATAATATAAACCATTATAAAGCCAAGTAATTCACTATAAGGGGCTGTTCATAAATTACGTCATTTCATGGTAGCATGACGTAGGAGGGTGGGGCGGTCATTCCGAAGATCACATCATCAATGTGTAAAAAAAGGAATGAAAGTCGTGTTTCTATAAACTTTTAATGCTATAAAATATTATCTACTAAATAGTTTTTTATTTTACAATTAAGCTTAAAACGCATTTTTTTTAATGACGTCACTTTATTTGGCAGGGGGAGGGTTGGATGATTTAGGAGGGGGGGGGGGGGGGTAAAATCATCCAAAATTGATGACGTAATTTATGAACAGCGCCTATACAGCTTTTAGCGGTTTGAGTGCCTTAGGTTCTACAATAGCATAAATAAATGCATAATTATTCACGTGTAATGCTGTAGGCATAAATAAGGCATTTTTTAAGGGTCACTGAGCTGCTATTGGACTAAGAGCTAGCCACGTCAGATATGACACAATAATGAGAGCAACAAAATCCGTCTGGTTAGATTGCTATATTATTCTTATTGGATCCTGGCATCTGGCAGCTTTTAATGGGTGGAGGTCACAGTGACAGACTAGCAAAATGTTTTAATTGGAAAATAGTAATACCAAACTAGGTAAAAATTGCCGAAGTTGTCTGAGTTATAAAGGACAGGGCCTATATTTTAAGGGGCTCCCTGGCGCCAACGACCTTAGATCTGATGATTCCCTTAGTTTTCTAATGATTTATATAGCTTATCATATTATCAGTAACGGCTTTGAACAATATAGAATCCTATATTTACTTCAATATTCATTGTCTTCAAGATATTTGACATCAAAGTCGAACCGGTTTAGGCTAAAAAAGTGGTTTTATGGTCATAAATTTTGTTTTAATTTGTTAAAAATTAAAATCTCTCTAGTTTTTAGAGACATCAAAGAGGTTCCTCCTTCTAATATGTAGATTACGTATATGTAAGATTCTTTACACCATTCGAATATCGATAAAAGTGTTTTTTTAGACCATATTTTAAAAATATCATAAAAAAATAACGGCTCATTTATTTCAAGATCTGGCTCTACAGAATGGAGATTAAAGATTCAAAAACCGATAGTCGTTTGCCTTATAATTCTATCTATAGTGAATATGTTGGAATATCGACTCAAAACTGGTCAAAAATCGATAAAAAAAAACGTTAGACCAAAAAATATTGTGTATTATTACCATACATCGGGGTTTTCGGTGCGGGAATGTTTGACATTAGCCAAAGAGAAGGCATTAATTTAAAAAACAGAATGTACTCTAGCACGTTTCTACCTAATGAATAATTAATTGATCGAAAAAATCATAGGTATATACAATTTATATGTAATAGCTGACTATTATGTATATATATTGTAGGTACATATACCTATGATTTTTTCAAGTATTTTTTTTATTAATTCATGTAATGACTGATCATTGTCAACCTCTTCAGTTAATCAAATAGTTCATAAATATCGGACGTCAAGATTAATATTTGACACTTATTATACCGTGTCTTTGTCTTAGGTAGATCTAGTTAATAAATTTCGGATATGCAATTGCATTTTTAAAATACTAAGTATATAATAGTCAATACAAACATGCCTCTAAGAAAAAAAGCTCGTATCATGTGTGTAAGCTATTCACAGAGAGGTAGTTATTCATTAGGCATAATATGATATTTTCTCAGACTAACTCTCAACCTATCTGTTTATCTCTACTTTTTCTCAAATCGTTCCCGCACCGAAAACCCCGATGTATGATTATTACGGAAACAAAAACAGTAGGCGACAAACTATGAACTATATTTTATTATACATCGTTTGGCACTACTTTCTCCCAACATAAACTTTTGTATAATTTCTCTTAATATTGTATAGTATTTGTATAGTTTCTCATAATATTGCATCAAACCCAGATCTCTAGGATTTATTTTCTTGAAATGGTTTGCATTCTTTGACCTCCACCACTTTAAAGCTGCCATATGTCCAGATCTAGAAATAAGCATAGTATAGCAAACTGACTAGAGGGGTTTGGTTGCTCTCATTATTGTGTCATATCCGACGTGGCTAGCTCTCCGTCTATATAGACCAACGCCATTTTGTAAATAATTTATAACCTAAAAATAAAATCATGCGGACCTATTTATACAAGGAAAATACCTATATAACAATGAAATTACTTAATTTAAGACTGCTCAACCAACACTATTATGTTAATAATGCAAAACTCGTTCTATACGAGGATTACACAATTGTTTTGTTTATTTGACGCATATATTTTTATAATGTTTTATAGCAAAACCACAATAAATCAAAGGCGCGTGAAAATTTTCAATGAAAGTTATATACACTATATACACACTGGGTATCGTAATAAATTTACAGTAAACTACATTGCGCAGTAATATTTGAAGGATATAATAACGTAAAAGAGTCAAAAACTTTTATAAATTTTGTTAGGATGCAAACAAATATGACGTGTCACTCATTCAGTTTTTTGTACCGTCTTCGTCCATTTTATATTGCGAGACAAAGTAGTTAAATCACAACGTTCATTGTATTATTATAACATTTGTTGCGTCGGTGTTAGAGACGTTTTTGCATTGACGTAAGGTTTATTTTACTACACTCTTATGCTAGTATAATGCTTTTGTATTGCGATTGGCAAGTTAATCGAGAGTACTTATGCTTCTTTACTGCGATTAGCAAGTTTTTTGGCCGTATTAATGCTTCTTTAATGCAGTTGGCAACTTAATAGAGCGTACTAATGGTTCTTTAATGCGATTGGCACTTTCCATGACAACGATAATGCTAATAGCGCAGACATATTGCGCCTGTAATGCTATTAAATGACCTGTATAGGATCTCAAGCTGGGTAATTCGTGCCCATTTAAGACCTATATCAGCACTATAAACGTTTATAATGCTACTATAAAACGAACTGAAAATGCTAAAAGCATACAGATATGCTGTAAGAAGGCCGTTATACTGCTTTGATGTGTTACTTGGGAAGGTCACTACCGACTGGGCTAGAATGCCGTTATATACAACGAAAACTTGAATGGCCCAAATAGGTTCATATATAGACACAAACGAAAAAAAATATCCTGTTACCAAATGCAACGTTCAACGTTATAGACATAACTATAATATGACGACAACGGTTAGTGCCAAGACGAGATGCGCCAAATGTGCTAGCCTGGCAATGTTTGCATAAAAATAACGACGACGATATAACTAAAAATTGCCATAATAATGGAGCCCGAATGTTATTTCCCAACAACTAGAAGTGTTAAGTTGACTCATAACTATAGTTTAGATATAGTTTTGAAACATAATTATTTGGATTGGAGCAAGAGAAAACTTAATAAACTTGTTAGCAATGATATTTACTATGGATGGGTTATACTCTAACAAAATGAGCACAAAAAATACTTCCAGAGATATTTCATAACCTAGCAACGATTCTGTTATGTTTATCTATTTTGACAATCATTACATCGCTGTCCCTCTCTTATTGTTAGTTAAATTACAGCAATCAATACGGAACTTTTGTAATTTATCTCGTATGGTTACTCTGATTACTACAATTACCCTATCAAGTACTTACAGCCAATCGTCTGTAAAATCCTTCATGATGTTTACTCGTCGGCTGCCTCAATCCAAGTGAACGAGTCTGTGTCTGCGCTTGTCTAACTTTTTGTTCCCCTACCACATTCCATAACTACCGTTTTGTCAGGAGTATTATTTTAATTTTCCAACTACCCCGGCATTTAACTGGGTATCGTAATAAAGTTGCCACATCAAAATTATTATTTGCCTGTTGTACTAATTAGTAGTTGTATATTAATATTAATAAATCATAACATTTTGATGTACAAATATTATGAATAATTTTCCTATTGTATTTTTCTTTTACTGTACAATAGTGTTTTACTACTAATACTACTTGATATGTGCAGTTATCTTAATTAAAAGCTAAATAGCTGTCTTTTCCAGTATTCTGGCTTTACGTCCCCACAGTGTTTGAATAAGTAACGTGTTCATCAGCCGCCTGCTCTCTCATTAATCACACGTTTTTGCTCCGTCTCGTACAAACGCAAACTGTGATAAATCCCGCCGAATTACTACGACAATAGCTTATCTTAGATAAAGTAGCATATGTATAAATGAATTTAATTTCCGGATTGTGTGCACAAGATAAATGACCATACTAAAGGCACAACTAGCCTGCATAATGATGAACGAATGGCAGTTAACGTTGTATTCGAAATTGGAACGTCGTGTTATGAACTTCTAAGTGTACGGAGATAAATTACTGTCTTTAGTCCTTACACTGTGCTTCGGCTCGGATTACCTCGCTTTACAAAAACATAACGCATATGATTGACAAATGTGTTTTCAGCTGGATCGATGGAATATGGGATTGGATTTTTGATCGACTTGAAAATAAATTCGCTTTGAAGACATATATACGTGCGATTATTTCACTCGGGATTTATGTTTGTAAAAATTCCGTAGGCATACAAAGTGTGGTAGATATGTCCAGTCGATTATACTCTTTATAGCATGAATATTTTGTGGCGAGAAAACTAAAAAAAAAACATCACGGTATAGGTACTAACAAAGCACAATGCACCTTTGTTATTTCAAATTGAAAAATGGCAAAACATTAATTAATTAAATGTATCCGAAAGACGCAGGTGCCACTATAGCAAGAACTTTGGGTTAAATATCATTGATTTATATAAAAAGGGAGATATAGTATCAGGCGCTCGATTGTGTGCCATCAAATATAGGTTCCGGGACCTATATTGACTTAGTCGTGTGGCAGAGTCTCTCAGTCACACTTTGTGCAATGCGCAAAACATGGAGGTCTCTCTTGCATACCCGTGTTATTTATATAGGTTTATCTCTTTTGCCCATGATGCACATACATTATAGCGATGTGTAGCATTTTACATGTGTGTAGATGCTGGAACACATTTCAGTTTTATTTACTATGAACGTCACTTATCTTCCTTTTTGTTTATGTCTATGTTAAATATAGCCATTTTATTATTATTGTGAGCCTATACTGTCCCACTGCTGGGCAAAGGCCTCCCCCCACTTTTTCCATTCATATATAGACTACAATTGTTTTATATTTCAAAATGAACGCAATACATTCCAAAGCTCATTATTTCTGATCAGGGTGCGTAGCCAACGTTCCAATCGTTAACGTTCCGTAGCGTATCGTAGTCACCTCTCTCTATCACTCTTCCATATTAGTGCGACAGTGACAGTTGCGTTTCGTTCCCTACGGAGCGTTAACTATTGGCACGTTGGCTACGCACCCTGATAAGTACCTCATAACTCCTACCAATTGACTGCTTCATTTATAATTACGAGTATAGGAGCTTCAATAACAAATCCTATAAATGAAATATAATCCACCTGATTTCATGATTCTAATAAAAAAACAGCTAAAGATTTCAACTTCCAAAAGAAAAAGTTTGCGCGAAAATTCATCACCAGACTAAAGTCCGTGTCACTTAATTGATAAATTCAGGAAGACTTGAAAAAAAATTAAGAAACAAAGCACGCACCGAATTCGTTATCTCCAGTACCTAAGAATTGAAGAAATAAATTGTCCCTATGAATAAGTAAGGGCTATAAAAAGTTTATTACTCGTATATCAAGTGTCAGCTGGTACACATACGGAACAGGTTGCGAGTGATGATTTGAGGACAGATACATTATAATATTTGAAAGAACGAAAGTGAAGTGAACCATTCTTAATCGTTACTATAGTTATATTATTGAATAGATCCTTTCATACCTCACTTCAATAAAAATAAGAAAAATTGCAACTCGATATTTTATCATTTAAATTTATTTTTGCCGTAAAAGGCCGTACGTAAAAGGCCGAGGGGCCGTTCACCAGCGCGATGGACTGACCAACTCAAAGGCAAAGAACCAGCGCCAGAATTTCTACGCTGTGGTTAGGAAAGTGATGGACCGGAGTCGATGGCGGGAGCGTGTTCGTGCCCGAACCACGATCCACCAACCACGATCATCAGTCATGCATCATCGGGGTTCTCGGTGCGGGAATGTTTGACATTAGCCAAAGGCATTAACTTAAAAAACAGAATGTACTCTAGCAGGTTTCTACCTAATGAATAATTGATTGAAAAACATCATAGGTAATTTATATGTAATAGCTGACTATTATGTATACCTATGATTTTTTCAAGTATTTTTTCAACCTCTTCAGTTAAGCAAATAGTTCATAAATATCGGACGTCAAGATTAATATTTGACACTTATTATACCGTGTCTTTGTCTTAGGTAATTATCTAGTTGATAAGTTTCGGATATGCAATTGCATTTTTAAAATCCATATCCATACTAATATTATAAATGGGAAAGTGTGTGTGTGTGTTTGTTTGTCCGTCTTTCACGGCAAAACGGGGCGACGAAATGACGTGATTTTTTAAGTGGAGATAGTTGAAGGGATCGAGAGTGACATAGGCTACTTTTTGTCTCTTTCTAACCCCCCACTTCCCTAAAATGGGGGGTGGAAGTTTGTATGGAGCATTCCGCAATTTTCAAGGTAGAAAGCTAAAAATTGGTATGCGGACTATTTGTGACTCCGTGGCGCACTACTGCAAGGCTTGATGCCGACACCGAGGTTTCGTTAATAGTACCTGTATGGATTACATTGAATGAACATATCACAAGGCTGTTTGAAGTCATAGAAGTTTATGTGCGAGCTATTAAACATGTACTGTCCCCAGCAATAGTATCTTCCTACACGAAGACCGCAAAAATATGTGACACGCTCTTATTTATAGCCATAAGAGCGTGTCACATATTTTTGCGGCCTTCGTGTAGGAAGATACTATTGCTGGTGACTGTACCTAATTCACATTTTTCCTTCGACCAACCTTACCAAACAGATTAAAAGTTCAAAACATCACTTTGCCAATCGTGCATATTTTATTAAATTTCTCAAGCGAACTTTGACTCCAATAAAATCAATGTAATATCAACCTGGGTATCAGGCTTAATTTAAAAACTTGCTCGCTTTAACCACATCAAACGTAAAAAGGTCTTCGCTCTTTAGAGATAAATATCAAATCTAATTTACTTCAAACTCAATGTTTTATTATAAAAAGAGTTAAATTAAAATACATTTCTAGCTGTCAAGATTGCTTTAGATTTCATACACGCTTGGGTTCATTTCATTGTATTGTAGACGATGAGAGTTTTAGTTATGTTTTCGGGAATCTGTTGTTTTTGCATATACTCGTATCCACGACGTCTTGTACAGCCTTGGCCAGAAGTGTTGAGCATAGCTCTTTTTTTTTACAGTTTTGATGTTAAATATTAATTCCCTATCATAACAACGACGTAACTAAGTGTAGGTACGATGACGTAAAATGTTATATTTTATTGATATATCTAGAAAACTTCACTTAATAACACTTTCAAGATACCTATAAAATATGAAAAGTGGAAGTCCCAAAAATGCGAATTTAGGACGGTGCGAAAAATTGCAAATATTCTATGCAGTTACTACTAACTTCTACAAAATATGCCTGTTCAGTTTGAATTAATTGATAAAATAACTTCAAAAAAGATAGAAACGCCGGTCTAAACTTTCGAGTTTTGTATGAAAATCGCAAGGGTGCTCAACTCTTCTGGCCAAGGCTGTATATGAGTCAAATGCTACTTGCATAATAACTCTTAAGTATCTAAAAAAATCCTGTCTATTGCAGATTATACATCAGAATAACAGTTCGCAGAAGTATTGCACTTTTTGTGAAGACGTAGAAAAACATGTAACTTTAATCCCAACTCATTTCAGTGAAATTTTAATGAAAACCTATTTCGTGCGAGGTCGTTGAACTGATTAGAGCAGAGTGGCACATCTCATTTTAATAAATTTCAATGAAATATGTATCTCCTGTCGGTAGAAATAATGGCGACCCCCGCTTGAATACTAAAGATAAATCACCGAGGTTTTTTAATGCGCAAGAGAAAAGACTCGTTTCTCGTCCTTGCGAGGAAAGTGATTTCCTTACAAAGGAATCTGACATAAATATGATTTCTAGCCTGTAGCTTTGTGTTGGAAATTATTACGCTGTTATCGCACGCGTAAATGAATAAAATTACAATTGTGTGCTTCAATTTGAATTGTAATTATGTATTGAGGCATATAGAGTCCGTTAAATTGACTGTAAAGAATAGGCACGTGACCTACTTGAGGTGACTCGATTGACATGACAGACATTCACGATGCTAAACGAAACTCATTTATTTTAACGGGCACGATTATGAAGCACAAGTACCTCATACACGCTACGACACGTATACCTACACAACCTAAGTATTTACGCTATAGAGTGGATCCAGAAATATGGTAATTACTAAGGCATACACGTTACGAATTTGATTTAGTCTTTAAGTTTCTATACCTAAAGGGAGATGCCCTTTGAAGTTTCTTGTAAGTAAGCTGTAACGGAAAAGGAATGAGATTAGCGTCCTTTACGATACACACTACAGTATTCTTAATTATTCACTAATAATAATTTTTAAAGTAGAAAACTTAATGTTAATAATAAAATTGGTGATAAAAAGGCGGTCTTACAAAATGTGATCTTTCTACAGACATCTTCTGCGTAATCGAGACAATGCAAATCAACAAAAAGTAAGTATAAGTACTTACTTACAGGAGATCGTCAATTTTTGTCAACACTATATTTTAGTATTTAATCCTTGATTTATTTAATCGTCAACAGATATTTTAGGAAAACGGTTCGAGGTAGGTGTAGCGTGAATCATCCTTTAATGTGCGTACATGTGTTGCTAAAGTAGCCTCAAACTACCCCAGGAAAGTTCTCGAAGCCGTAACATAGTTAATCAATCAGTCTTTGTTTCACCTCCGCATAATATTAATGGTGGCTAGAACCGGTTAGGTAATTTGTTAGGCGGAATCGCTTTTTGTCTACAGAAATAAATGAGTGCTTTGGTTGGAACGGGGGTATACAGTTTTTATGGCTGCCGTACGTTCAATGAAGATTTACGCGATCGAGATTTTCACTAGATGGCAGCACCGTGGCGACAACAGCTGTCAAAATCCACCGATCAAAAAAAAAGTAAACATGATTGGTGGATTTTGACAGCTGCTGTCAAAAAGACTTCTCGTTACGAAGAAATCTCGATCGCGAAAACCCTCATTGGTATTAATTTACAATTTAGGATAGGATGTCCGACAGAATTATGCTATGCTTTCAACCCAAAGAATTATGATGCTCTTGGTCCTGAGCAATCTTCTCTCATCCTTTCCACTTGGTGATGTGAAGCCAGCAGGTCTTTGTAAGCTCGGTGCCGGCGAAAACTGGCAAGTCACTGCGTAGGATCGAGAAAAATGACTTATTCTTGTGTTGGAGGCAAATACATATTTTAAGACAGCACCAACTAAGTACCTAAGTCAGAAATATCTCTTTTTAACCGACTTCAAAAAAGGAGGAGGTTCTCATTTCGACTGATTTTTTTAAATAACTTATTTATATTTTTTGACTTTGTATAATTTTTTCTCGCTATTCTGTAATGTATTTGTGTAAATATACAATTTTACTTGTCTTAAGTTACTCGCTCGAAGTGTGTGTTTTATTTAAATTTAGGTTTACATTAATAATATTGTCTGTAATGTAACACCTTATGTGTAATGTATAACCTCGATCAACCTCGATCTAGTTAGCCTTCATAGGTAAGTAGCAAACTTATCAGTAATGTAATCTTGACAATGACGTGTTTATCTGTCTATCCCGTGACCACGGGCGCTGTAAAGAGCTGGATACTTTGGGAGATTAAAAAAATAGTGCTAACACGCGATTAATCCTTTTAACCATAATTCTCATTTTGACTTCACAAAAAATTACTTAACCTAATTTAAGGTTGTCTGGAAGAGATCGCTCTTTAGCGATAAGATCCCCAATTGTTTTACCTCTTCTTTTCTGTTTATAACTTTAGTATACTCTGTTTCTTTAATTTGAGGTGTGCAATAAATAGTATTTATGTTATGTTTATGCTGTGTAAACTAAGGATCAGACATCGGAGTCAAATGTCTTGCTTTGCAGCTTATGCTGATTAGTTTCAAGTAAAATATATAGCACAGTATCAACATCAAACGAAGTTGTGTTACCACGGCAAGTATTCTCTTGTTCAGCTTTGCGCCTCTATTAGTTCCGTGGTATGCGTGCTCGTATACGCAAAATTGTTGCCAATTATCTTGCCAGCGTGTTGGCAACTTTATCGTATAAGGGCGTCAATCACAGCGCTTTGCGGCTTTAGGGCTGAACAAAGGTAATGATAACGATAAAACAAGCAAATATTTTCTTGCCATAACTACCTACTCATTCATATTTGAGTGGTATTACGCAACTTTTGTTGGTGTTTCAAACGTAAATATAAGATTATGAATATTATGATAGATTTTATGTTCATAGTTCTTAGTGCATCTAGGACGCATTTATATTTTTTTGGGAGCGAGAGTCATTTAAGACTACCATCAAATGAAGATAATTTTAAATTTCATTGTGCCCGTAGCATTCATATGTATGCTACATATTTAGGGCTACGTCTTCACTTCGTAGCAGTAATATGCTACAACGGGCTACGGCGTAGAACACACCCAGCATATTATTATAACGGCATCACTGCACATCGTGACAACGTCGCACCAATTTTTCCAAAGCATTAACAATTCCCGTACCACACTCCACTTCACGCTACGCTCATAGTCAATCCTAGCGTTTTTAACGGCCTCTTAGCCTAGTCGGTAGTGACCCTGCCTACGAAGCAGCAGGGTTCAAATCCTGGTCAGGGTATTTATTTGTGTTGTTATCACACATGTTTGTTCCGGAGTTATTGATGTTTCTATGTATTTAAGTATTTATATGTATATATCTATTATATATATTGTCGCCTAGTACCCACAATACAAGCCTTATTGAGCTTACCGTGGGACTAGGTTGAGATGTGTAAGATTGTCCCATAATATTTATTTATTTATTTATTATTGTATATTTTAAATATGTAGCGAAAAGCGCCTAAGAACAGAGCTCCCGCTTAGCGAGTTCCTTGACTTGAAAGTGTTAACAAAATGCTAACTCAGTATTTTTTAATAGACCATTATTTATTTGTGTACATACTACAAAGCCTTTAAAGTGCATTATAGAAAGCCTAAAAGGCTCTTTATTTAGGCTACAGAGATATCTGAATAGCATTAAATAGGCAAAACATTGTATCAACCGTCAACCCTTTTCCTGCTCGCAAGCCCCCGAGGGCGTGCGTGCACTTTAATAACCACTTGATTGATGAACATATCCACCAAGTTTTCCAATTATACTTATTGTTTGGTTCATCACACGCTCGTGCGAAATTACTTCGAGCACTACTCGCTGTTTACACAAAGATCGAAAAGCCGACTATGAACTCATTTTTGTATAGATTAGATATGAGCTAATTACCTTTCTTAATCTACTGCCGAGATACAATAAAGGTATGTGAGTTAATACTACTACTACTAGTCATTTACTCTGTCGTTAGGTCGTTAGGTATTAATCGACTTTTGGAATAATGGAAATAATTGGAGCTTATATATATGTACAAATCCTATATACTTACGAGTACATGCTAAAACTTAAATATTCCATGATTTTTCTACTTATATAAATATCGTGTCACTTTTTTTACTCTAAATAGTCTAACTGAGCTTCGTGACGCAAGTTATTGGATTTTTGCCACATCAAAACTCAAACAAATTTGTTTCTTTTAATAACTCAATTGCGATCCACGATCCATTGATATTCCTGTTCAGGTTGGTCAACTAGATTAACATTTTATATAAACACAATCACATATTAAGTTTAAAATCCCATAACCTGCATAACTAAAGTCATTTTCGCTGGAAAATGATGGTTCACAACGCACTCCATACATTATTCAAGACTCACCCAGCCCACGAGGTGGCATAGATGAATGGAATTGGCCCCATACCAGCATCTCATTCAAAGTCAACAATGGCACAAAGAAAACAGATAAAAAATTACAATTGCTGTAGACCGGCAGAATTCAACTGACACATCTTTAGATGTGTAGTTTAGAGGGAGTTTTGCATTCTTTTATTTTATTAAAATTATTTTACTACACAATATGCATAGGGTAGATAGGTCTCCGTTATGTGCAAACCGTTTTTTTTATCTTCTGTGTTTTGTAATGATCGGAGTTCAAATTAGATGATTGAATGCGATCCAAGATGAATAGATGGAACAAAAATAAGCAGTATTAGCAGTATTAACGAATGCCATGCCTTTCCATAAAGTGGCTTATAGATGTACATAGATAGGAATTACTAACTCCAGAAATGAACCCGATAACTTCATAAAACGATTTTTTTACAAATAACACGCATAACTTATACAAGGTGTAACAAAAATGCTGGTGATTTATTTAAGGCCGTGATTGGTTTTTTTGTAATTAGAATACAATTATTCTTAATACAAAAAAGCTTTTTTTTTAAATGTTCACGGGGAAAAAAGTTGGTTTTGTATGGAGCGTTGACCGCCTGGGACGACTGGCCCCATACGAAATAAATATTTTTTTCGTGTCCAAAAATTTTTTTAGTCGCAATACGACATCAATTATGCTCTTAAACGGATCACCAGTATTTTTGTTACACCCTGTATATGAAAGAAATTAATAGTAATCAATAATTGGCTACTTTCCTAAAAAAATATATTTAGTCCGTCAGTTAGATTATCAAAAAATATTGGACACGTATTTTTTATTTTGTCAATCAAACAAAAATTAGTGAATATATAGCTCGTTAAAGTTCCGCGTGACGTCACATTTCAGTTTCAGTACAATTTTTAGTATAATGTGACGTCACGCGGAACTTTAACGGGCTATATCTTCACCAATTTATGTTTGATTGACAAAATAAAAAATACGTGTCCAATATTTTTTGATAATCTAACTGACGGACTATATAGAATTATGTTTTTTTTACCCAGGAAAGTACCCAATTGTGTCAGGATCCTATAATTTAAACAAAAACAGTTTCAAATCACAATCCGAAATAGGCAATGAAATTTCAATTAAAGATTTCACCTACGGCTGATATGAGGAAAACCGAAACAAGAAATTATGATTATGATATTTATTGGCACGTAAATGTCATATTGACAATTGTCATATTGAATTTTGCATAATCATGTTATAGTAGTGCTCAATTGTGTGTAAGCCCTCTCATTATCATGCCAATCAGAGTGATTGGTTGTGATTGAATAAATATCAACGCTAATGAGCAATATTAAAACCAAATTCAAACATTAAAAAAATGTTTTGTTCCAGCTTTGTTATCAATATGATACTATTTTGCCATCTAATGACATCTAAAAAAATTGTAATTCCCACTACCAATGTCACTAAAAAGTTTGACGTATTTCGTAACTTATAACAAGAAAATAATGATCGGAATAAGCTAAATGGTAATTTTTACAGGTTACACGTTCAATTATGTTCAGTATCAAATTAAAATCAAATCAATGACTAATTATATTCTTCGAATAGACATCAATGTAACTGATAGTTAGGTACCTATCTAGTTATAAATTGATTGGAAACACACGGGCTACGTTATTGTAGGGTGTGATTATTCAGTAGACGCACATTCTAACCATTCATATCCCTAATTTAAACGTCCAAAGCCAGACACTCTGATATACGTAACGATTGTAGAGCTACGTGTACACTTACTGAAGGCAAATTGTTCGAATTTTTTAATCGAATAAGAAATTCCAATGAAGCTGGTTCAATTTCGGCTGACTATTTATTTAATGGGCAATGTATTTGTAGTTTTGTATTTCCATAAATATTTCAGTTTCACCAACTACAATTGTCGAACTCATTTACTGATATTTATCAGCATATCTATGCACATTACTCTTACAAAAAAATACGCGATGGATTTTACCGTCGCAGGCGTCAACACAACGATCAACGGAACTCCGTAAGAAAACAATGCAGTTAATCTTTAAAATGTTAACAATAAATAATTGTAGTTTATGTAACTGTTACGTAATAAAGGTCCTTATTTGGTTTTATGAAACGAGCCGCAGGCGAGTTTGATAATAAGATCACACGAGTGTTTTAAGGCCTAATTACGTACAGTTGCATACACTGCTTTATCTACACACATATTATAAATCCTAAATGATGTGTTCGGAAACCAGTAGAATGACCGCCATTGCACCCGCCATGACCAACTCGATTGTGTCGGCGGTCGCGCGGGCGCGTGCCGGCGTTCAGGGAGAGCGCGGATCTTGGTAACGTTACCGTGGGTAATGAATTTTCATACGTTTTTACCACACTGTCAGAGATGTTACGTTACTTGTTGCAATAATGGTGGTAGTTACATACGGTTTCCGAACGCGGAATAGAGGATTTATGATATTGGTGTAGATTAATTTAATTAAATACGTATTGTCAGACAATAAAGACTAATAGCATTTTCAACCGACTTCAAGATTTCGAAGGAGGAGGTTATCAATTCGTCGGGATCTTTGTTTTTGCTATTTTTTTTTTTTTTTTATGTATGTTCACCGATTATTCGAAGACGGCTGGACCGATTTGGAAAATTATTTTTTTGTTTGAAAGCGTATACTTCACAGTTGGTCCCATTGTAACCATGTCAGGATCTGATGATGGGATCCTGGAAAAATCGAGGGAACTCTTCAACTATTATAGGCACACCTATGGTGATTTGAGTATTTTTTACAGCAGATCGAGCATTTCGTGTTGGAAAGGTGGATGCTTAGTAAAGTCGGTTCTTTTTTATTTAAAATTATATATCATATCGTGTTACTTAAGCTGAGCTGAGGCATAATCTCTCTAAAGTAAATTTTAATACAATATTGGATTTTATTGTTCCCGTTGTACCGTGTAAACCCGGCCTAACGTGCGCACGTATAAATTGTAATTGTGTAGGCGCGAGTAGATCATCAATCAACGCGCCCTCAACAAAGAGGTAGCCTGTGATTAGCAGCCTAAATTATCTACCCGCGTATTGTATGTGAACAAGCCGATATTTTTCAACACAATGTTATTGGATTGGAATTTTATATAAGATTAGATTAAGCAGCAGTAGAAGCAGAATCTAATAAATGTATGTACATTTCAATTAGAATTGTTTCAAAACGTTTTATTTTCTGTTTGTTATGCTAATGTACAGCGTATTGAGGACAATATGGTTCAACTAGTAGAGGAAGTAACTGAATGGGTGTGATGTTAAAAAACATTCTGGGATTTTAAAGAGGTTAAAATCGCGGCAAGGTAATTTTGGACATCTTGTCTGGTTAGCTTCTTCTGCTGTAGATAGATCAAACACTATTTTAAATATGACTTAAGATTAAGCCTAGTTTCCTTGTTAAATTCTTATCGTTAGGTTCAAATCCTTTTATTTTTAATCTATAGGTACCTATAGTAAAAGCATTCGTATAATACATTTATATTGTCCACAGAAAAGTCGCCAGTTTTACTGAACGTGGGTGACCCAAGTAATGCATTAAACTTTAAGCAGGCTACGATTTATAAAAATATAAACAAACCTAAAACCGGGCGATAAAAATAAGTAAATTGATTAACTCATTCATTAAAACCTGACTAATGGTCTAAGAGCTAGCCACGTCAGATATGACACAATAATGAGAGCAATGAAACCTGTCTAGTTAGACTGCTTTACCGTCCTTATTGCTAGATCCGGGCATCTGGCAGCTTTTAATGGGTGTAGGTCAGAGTAACAGACCAACAAAGTTTTTAAGTTAGTAAAAAGTAATACCAAAATAGATAAAAACTGCCAAAGTTGTGTCATTTATAGGAGACAGTGTTTGAACCTATGTAAACTACATGTTCAGACTCTAAACAGTTTACGTGTTGTCTGGTTTGTATAGCAACGAATTTAAATAATCTGACGTTCCTAACAATGCTTGTTCTTACCAAACTTAAGTGTCACGGAATAAACATACTTTTATCTTAATCAAGTTTGTTTTCCTCTAACATGCTGGCAGAGCTTATGGAAGCAGTCGCTTAAAGTATAGCGAGCGTCTGCGAAGTGCTGTGTATGTTGTACTTTTTATTGTGAAAGTTGTGCGCACGGAATTCCAAAATCGAGATGGCGACGTCCAGTTCAGGGGCGGCTATTGTTCCTGCTATTGAAAAATTAAATGGCATGGGGAACTACGGATCATGGAAGTTCATGGTGAAGATGATCTTGATCCAAGATGATTTGTGGGAGTGCGTGGAAAGCAACGACGGTGTGTTACCGATTTGTGAAGATAAAAAGAAGCAACAGAAAGCTCTAGCTCGTATTTGTCTGAGCATAAACCCTGTAGCCATCACGCACGTGCGCAATGCAACTACCGCACGGGAGGCGTGGACGAGTCTTCAGGCTGCGTATGAAGACAGGGGTCTTTGCCGAAGACTGGGTTTAATGCGGCAGTTGTTTGGGATAAAGCTCCAGGAATGTCCCAATATGGAATCATATCTGACAAAGATATGTGATGTCGCACAACAATTAACCGACATCGAAGCTCCGCTGAACGACGAGTTTCTAGCTGTGATAATGTTAAGTGGGCTCACAACCGACTACGACCCACTGATAATGGCGCTAGAAAACTGTAGTGTGAAATTGTCAAGCGAGCTGGTTAAACAAAAGTTATTACAAGAACATCAGCGCCGGGCTAACGGAACGGACACAAGCAGTGGTTCCGTGATGATGGCGAAACGACGTGACGAAAAGCCTGTGAAATGTTTCCGCTGTAGAAGGCTGGGACACGTTTCCAAGAACTGTCCAGATAATAAGAAGAAGAAAGATCCTGTTGCCAAAGAAATGGCAAGTATGCTGAGCGCACTGTCGGTGGATGTGCAGGAGGACTCCTGGTACGTCGATTCGGGTGCATCGAAGCATTTCTGCAACAGGAGGGACATCCTCGACGACTTCTTGGTGGACACGAACTTGGAAGTCACGGTGGCGAACGGCGTAAGACTTCCTAGTGCGGGTCGTGGCAGTACCAAACTGCATGTTAAAGACGGTATAAAAACTCTATGCGATGTAGTTAATATTCCGAACTTGTCATGTAATTTGATGTCTGTCAGTGCTTTAGCGTCAAAAGGTTTTAAAATCGTTTTAGGGTTCCGTACCTCGAAAGGAAAAAACGGAACCATTATAGGATCACTTTGTTGTCCGTCTGTCTGTCTGTCTGTCTGTCTGTCTGCCAAGACCATTTTTCTCAGGAACGCGTGGAGGTATCAAGCTGAAATTTATACCAAATACTCAGGTCTATTGTCCCTTGAAGCTGTGAAAAAATCAAAATTAAAAGCCAACGCAATCAAAAGATACAGTCGTTTATGCTGCAAATTTTAGAGTTTTTCGGCACTCGCAAAACCTACGGGGTACTTCCCGTGAACTCAGAAACTTGAAATTTGGCACGAAGTAACGTGATATAGCATAGATAATGTAAAAATTACAAAAAGTAGACATTTTTAGTAAAATCATACAAAAAATATTTTTTAAATTTTAAACTTACTACCTTTTTCCTCGTAAACGCGTGGAGGTATTAAATTGAAATTCATGTCAAATACTCAAGGCTATAGGACCTTTTAGATGTAGCAAAACCAAACTTTTATGTCAACGCAATCAAAAGAAATAGCAATTTAAGTCGCATATTTTGAAACTGAGTACTCGCAAGTACTCAAAACCTAAAGGGTACTTCCCATAAACTCAGAAACTTGAAACTTGGCACGAAGAAACTTCATATAGCACAGACAAAGGAAAAATTACGAAAAGTAGACATTTTTAGTAAAATCATACAAAAAATTTTTTTTTAATTTTAAACTTACTACCTTTTTCCTCGTAAACGCGTAGAGGTATTAAATTGAAATTCATATCAAATACTTAGGTCTATAATACCTTTAAGTTGTAAAGGTTTGTGCGGAACCCTCGGTGCGCGAGTCCGACTCGCACTTGGACGGTTTTTTATTCTGATGTTTGTAATATTTATTTTGGAAATGTTTTGATTGTTATTGCAAAGTGTGAGAATGGTCTTTATAAACTACAAACCATTTCTAAAACGCGTAATAGTGTACCGAAATCGTCCGAAAAGTCTGCGTCCGCTGAACATGTCGCGGCGAACGTGGGGGCTGGGCGTGTTGTCTCTCAAGATGTATGGCATCAGCGCTTATGTCATCTGAACTCAAGGAGCATGAACCTACTGAAATCAGGTATGGCCGACGGTATAGATTTTGATAAGTCCGAGTTTAAACAGTGTATTTCTTGCATTGAAGGGAAAACACCAAAGTTACCTTTTCCAAAGAAATCGTTTACTAGAGCGACTGAAATCTTAGGGCTTGTACATACTGACGTTTGCGGGCCTATGCCGCAAACATCGCATGGTGGTTCGCGATATATGCTACTTTTTATAGATGATTTTTCGCGTAAAACTTTTTGTTATTTTATCAAAACAAAGGATGAAGTTTTTGAGAAATTTAAACTATTTAAGGCCCTTGTCGAGAATCAAACGAACAAAACTATTAAGATTCTTCGAAGTGACCGGGGAGGTGAGTTTGTGAATATAAAGTTCGATGAATTTCTGAAGCAGCATGGCATCAGACACCAGCTGACGGTTCCGCACTGCCCTCAGCAGAATTCAGTGTCGGAAAGGGCGAATCGCACGATTGTTGAAGCAGCTAGGTGTATGTTGCAGGGAGCTGGCATGGATCAGAAATACTGGGCAGAAGCAATGCGTACTGCAGTTTATGTAAAGAACAGATCGCCGACCAAGGCCCTGTTGGGCGCGACTCCTGAGGGGAAGTAGTCAGGATCCAAGGTAAACTTAAATCACTTAAGAATTTTCGGTTGTGTTGCTTACTCCGTCCTGGAGGACCGAAAGAAATTAGATCCAAAATGCAAGCCGTATATTTTTATTGGCTATTGCGAGGATACAAAAGGATATAGGCTTGTAGATCCTGCTTATCCTACGAAATGTATTGTTTCGCGTAATGTCGTGTTTGTAGAGGACAAATTCTACAAAGACCAGGTTCAGAAACCTGTGGTCAACGAGCCGACTCCGTACATGGTTATTAATAATGAAACTGATAATGTAGGAGTGTAGACGGCGGAAGGTGTTGGCGTAACGGTAGAGCCCGAACCTGAAGCAGCGAGAGAAGACCAGCGTCACGAAGCGGAAGACACTGAAAGCGAAGAGACCAGTACCTCGGATGATGATACGTTGTACGCTCCTGGGTCGTCATCTTGGGATTCGGAGGAATCAAGAGGACGGAGCGAATTCGAGGATATGTTCACGTCGGCTTTCACCGCTGGAACGAGTCGCGGTGCGAAAACGCCAACTACCGTGCGCGAGGCACTCGACGGTGCTGAGTCTATGCAGTGGAAGGCAGCGATGCAAGATGAGTATCAATCTTTCGTAGATAATAAATGTCTGGAACTTGTGGACTTTCCGAAAGGAAAGAAACCTGTCAAGTGCAAGTGGATATTTAAGAAAAAGAGAGGACTGAATGGAGAACTCCTGCAATATCGGTTGGTTGCGAATGGATTTACGCAAAAATATGGAGTAGATAATATTGAGACTTTCTCACCCGTCGTGAGATACTCCACAATAAGACTACTCTTGGCACTGGCGGCGGAATATGATATGGTAGTGGATCATATGGACGTCAAGACAGCTTTTCTTAACGGAGACTTGAAAGAAGAGGTTTATATGGAAATTCCTGAAGGCTTTGGAGTAGAGAGCGGTAAAGGAAAAGCGTTTCGTTTTCTCAAGGCTGTCTACGGATTGATACAAGCCAGTAGATCATGGAATGAGAAGATAAATGACGTACTTGTCAAGAAGTTGAAATTTAAGAGGCTGGCGTCCGAGCCGTGTGTCTATGTGAGATCAAATAACAACGCAATCGTCATTCTCGGTCTTTATGTTGACGACATTTTCGTATTTAGCAATAGTCAAACTGAGAAAAAGGCGGTAAAAGAGGAAATGATGAAACAGTTTGTTATGAAGGATCTTGGGACCGCTAAATGTGTATTGGGAATACACGTCAGCCGTAAAGATGGTAAAATAATTCTGGATCAGTCTGGTTACATCAGCAAAGTTTTGGAAAGGTTTAAGATGACTGAATGTAAACCTGCTAAAACCCCGATGGAAGTTGGTTTGAAACTTGAAAAAGCTGAGAAGACTGGTGACTACGAATACAGGAACTTGATCGGTTGCCTTATGTATATAGCGGTCTGTACGCGTCCTGATATCGCGCATGCTGTGAGTATGTTGAGTCAGTTTAACGATTGCTACTCGGAAGCTCATTGGAAGGCTGCGAAGCGCGTGCTTCGGTACTTGAAGGGTACGATGGACTACAGCATCAAGTATGAGAAGAGTGGGTTGAACGTGACAGGGTCAGCGGACGCAGACTGGGCGGCTAGTGTAGGCGATCGTCGGTCTTACACTGGTTACGTGTTTAAGTTAGGCAATTCCTTAATTTCTTGGGAGAGTCGTAAACAACGTACCGTTGCCCTTAGTAGTACAGAGAGCGAATATATGTCGCTATCCGATGCGTGCAAAGAGGCATTGTTTATAAAGGCATTCATATCGGAATGTATGAAGCTAGATGTCAAGGTAGTGGTTTACAATGACAACCAATCTGCGATTAAATTGTCTGAAAACCACATGTATCACGCATATTGATGTTAGACATCATTTTATCCGCGAGATAGTCGAAAACGGTATAGTAACCTTAAAGTATATGTGTACCAACGATATGCTGGCGGATCCTTTGACAAAACCTTTATGTATTGAAAGGTTTCAGCGTTTTGTTAAAGATTTTTATATGCTTAGTGCTTAGTATAATTATTAGTAGTTGTTATATGGATTGTATTATGAACATATAGTTTAAGGGGTGGTGTTAGAACCTATGTAAACTACATGTTCAGACTCTAAACAGTTTACGTGTTGTCTGGTTTGTATAGCAACGAATTTCGTTCGTTCGCTCGTTTCGACGTTCCTAACAATGCTTGTTCTTACCAAACTTAAGTGTCACGGAATAAACATACTTTTATCTTAATCAAGTTTGTTTTCCTCTAACAGACAGGGTCTATATTTTATCATTAGAACAAAAACTATTGTCTATTATTGCAGAAACAAAAACAGTAGGCGACTAACTAAAAATTGCATTATACATCATTTGGCACTACTTTCCCCCAGCAGAAACTTCTGGCTATGATATAATCTAATTAATTACATAATTTCCCATAATATCGCATCAAACCCAGAACTCTAGGATTTGTCTCCGTCGAGTTATTTGCATTCTTTCATCCACCACTTTACAGCTGCCAGATGTCCGGATCTAGATCTCTTGCATTGTATAGCAAACTAACTAGAGGGGTTTCGTTGCTCTCATTATTGTGTCATATCTGACTTGGCCAGCTCTCCATCTATTAGTTTTGATTATTACACTACGGTGGAGCACACAAACATACTCATACCCAGTGCATATGTACAAATTACTACAATCGTAAATTACTCTAAGTAAACTTAGCTAGTCATAGACATAAACATGGAAGCTAGTTTGGGACATTTCCAATAATAATAAAAATGGAAAGCAATATAGTTACATAATTAATTCCAGTCTCATTGCCATTATACCTATAAATTTAAACGGCGTGTGTTAAGCGTGCGATAAAATGTAATGTAGTTTAGAGCGTTTATTTAAAATCACCCGCCATGCCCTGATTTATGTGTGCTCCTTCCCCGCGTTGCCCCACTTTCAAAGGGTGCTATCAGCACGGAATATTGCAAGTGAGGTATTTCATGGAGATTGCAATTTCGGCTCCCAAAGTATTTGGTTAGTTCAGCAGATTTTGTTTTCCATATTATCTTACCTATGATGTTAAGATTTGATTCCTGTTGTACGGTCAGCTGCAGAGAAAAAGCAATACAAAGTTTGTATGCAGGAGGGGTCTTTTTCTCTGCAGCTGACTTATAGTCACCGGCAATAGTATCCTTCTACACGAATAAGAAGCCCTACAAATAAGAGCGTGTCACATATTTAGGAAGACACTAATTGCCAGTGACTGTGGCAATATCTTATTGTGAATGTATGGAATGTAAGTTTAGGGCCATTAGGTATTATAAAGTTATTATTTTATTTAATATAGTTTTAACGAGTTCTATACTTATTAGCCACCACCGTGGTATAAAAAAGCTACCCTGCAAATATAAATAAAAACGTAATAAAATCTACTACACCTCTATCTCCACCTCTACTATACCTCTTACGCCTGTTTTTAATTAGGTCCACTTAATATTTCTTTGAATATATAGTAATTCGATTTTATCACGGTTATTTTTCCTTCGAAGTATATGGTGAATTTTACTTAAAATAAGTTAAACCAATATTATAAAATTTTCTTAATAACCTATACAGGGTGATTCATGAGACGTGAGCAGGCTTAACACTACGGATTAAGTTATTGATAAGCTATTGTTTGATATCACTATTAGTGTGATAACAGCAAAAAAAAATATTCAAGTAAAAATAAAAAGATTAAAATTATTTACGACATGGTCACTCTACAATTAGAATACTCCGTCGAGTACTGATATTCTCTTGTTTTTCTGTGATATGTGTTAAATTGATGTCTGGTTATTTTGGAAACATCGTATATCACTCAATTTGACAATTATTTTTTTCATAATCAATATGTTGTCATGATTGTTAAAGAGGTTTTATCTTTATTGATGGGTTTATGTAGGGTGACCTTGATTACAGAAAATAAAATTTCTACGAAACAAAAATGTAAAAAAAATAGAAAGGCGTTATTGTTTCATTTAAACATGATGGGGGCCGATTCATTATCGTTAACTAAGTGTGTAGGGTTGTTCCTGCTCACGTCTCATGAATCACCCTGTATAGCTTAAACTGTCTGTACAGAGTGGTAGTCATAACTGTTATATCAGAAGGCAGGCAGTACTCGAGTCACAATGATTGCAACACCAATGAATGTAGCTTATTTTAAGTATGCTATTAGCAATTTCGAGTTTCTAGTTTTTATTAATACAACCATAAATTCAAGGATTTAACTATCAGTACAATTACTTTGTTTATTAATACAATGAGAACGGACACTGTCCAAAAACATTATATGTTTGTGTTACAGGTAGGCATAAGCAAGCATACATAGCTATCGAACAGATGTTCCTGTTTACTATTTGGAGAAAAGGGAATCAACGCTCGCCCTTCGTCATTTACGGTACCCCAGTGCCCTATTCACTGAATAAATGATTAGTATATGATCAAAGTTAAAATTCAAACATTCTCGGTGGACCAACGTAGTGACTCCCAACGCTTACAAAGCTCAAATAAATGTTCGCCTCATACAAACTACATAGATACCAATTATGCCCTTAAACAGATCACCACTAGTTTTGTTACCTCTTGTAAATTATGACTGTGTCACTTCAGGTTGTCATGAGTCTCGAGCTTCGTCCTAAACAAGTAGTCAAAATATTGCTGATACTTGGTAAGTGTTGGGAATAACAGCAAAAAGGTAGATCGTAGTATCCATTACGGTATAATATACGGTATATACGTCACCGGTATATTTTACGAAGGACTTTATACCCCTCATATTTTGAATACCTATCCTATCTATACCTACACATTTTTAAGAGTGTCCATCCATTCGTGGAGACGAAATTACGAGCGTAACCCTTATAAATATTATTTAGGGAACATGTTCAAGTTTCATCATTCAACCGAGAGTGTAGTAGAAATGTATTAGATTTGAGTCAAATTTAAAAGAGGAGTGAAACCTTTTTTCTTTTGTTTCTAGATACCTAAGGCAGCAAATACTAAAAATCATTTAACGTTTTCCCCGGAATTACGGATAGCTCAAAATATTACCTTCGCTTAAAATGTTGTTTTTGTTATCTATTACGTTTTATTTTATGACCTGCTTCATATTTCGAAGGAGTCTTGTTTATCTGTAGAGCTTGTTTCATAAGGTTCTTGACTTAAACTCTTTATGATAGAAATATAAACTTTCATAGCTGGGAGAAAATTCTTGAGGTAGTTTTCATCAGTATAAAAGGGGCATGTTGTTGTGCACAGAATACACTTATTATTACAGACAGAGGAAAATTTTAATGAAGGTAGAATTAATCAACTGTTTAGCCCTAGTGATCTGTCTCGCACCAAGGACTCGCGATTCATCCAAACAAGTTGACTAATATATCAAAAACAAAACTCTTGTAAGCCTTCTGATTCCAGGACCCCCTGGTCGATCTAGTTCATATAACATTAATTATATTTATCTCTGCTACAACCCCAAAACAAAATTCATGAAGATCAGGAAAACGTTAATAAAGTTATCGCAAAACAAACATACAAAACCAAAAAGCCATCGAAATGTACGGACGTCCACGAAGCTAGCTGACAGCTCTGTTGTGTGCGAAGTTGTTTGTAAGAACTTCGCTTCCTACGCTCGCTCGTTTCGATCAAATTTTTTTTATTTTATTTAAATGTTTTAGTAAAATTGTTAGTTTAACACATAAACGAGAAATGGGTGCAAAGCTAATAGTTTTGTTGGATGTACCTACACGTAAATTCACGAAAATTGGCGCCGAATGTTTATGAAAATGTTGACAGTTCGATACAAATCTCGCACCGGCTTTCATGAATCGATCTGTACCTTTTTACAGAAAATATTTCAATAGCATTAAATAAATGATTCGGTTACTTATTAATTAGACTTCATCTACGAATAAAATACAACTATACCAATGTTTTAAGGTCAGTTTACAGAAAATTTAATTATCTTATTATATTATTTTCTTAGCTCAGGCTTATTTCCACGAAAGCTTGGAAAGGTACGTGTTTCACTGATGGAGTTTGTGATTCCAACTAAAATATTCTCATACCATATTTTAGAAAACTATTACGACCAAATTACCCATGAAATATTGATGCGGTCACGACCCCGTATGGGCGACCCTGATTCTCGCTTATTGTTTAGTATTCCCTGGTCTGAAGCCACAGAACGCGACAGGAATTTGCTCGATAATACGGTTAGGTAATACAACTGCGGGAAAAATGTTGCCGACCGTTGACCTTCACATTTCATCGAGCTATATGCCGCCAAGTTATATTTGCGGTTAAATACGGCCCGACCTACGCACAAATTGCAGCAGTTAGCATGAATCAACGTGGCATCGAAATTTGTCCACGCGCACACATAACGTTGTTCACGGCCTGATTAACGTTGCCGCTTCATTAGTCTTTATCACTTTACGTTTGGGGTTATTTTATTATGTTTCAACGGACGGGTAACCTTGTCGCATGTGTAACATAAAGCTGATTGTTTATGGGGGTACCGTTAGGAAATCAAGTCACAGGTACCTTTGTCGTTACCATAAACAAAGCCAACAGATGCAGCTGAACGAAAACGTATTCTGTTTGTGTAATAACTAGACTTCAGTTTACGGTTATGGTAATCAGTTTACGCTTAACCTGATTTAATTATAGAAAGTGCAGGTACAGTAGTTTCCTGTCTATTTTCATTAGGTATGTTAAGATTACATAGACGGGTACAATAAAAATAAATAAATTTATAGGACGGTAACCAATTAAGGATGAATTACTCTGTGGTCTAGACACGATTTTCAAAGATTTGTGGGCTGAGGAAGTGGGAATAAAGAAAGTGTGTTATGTAGACCGAGCAAGTAAACTAAACTGACTATGTCACGAATCAAATTATGTAATAAAAGATATACCCCTCGCATTTCAAAAAAGACGCCGCGTTATATTTCAATATTAATGCCACACGTCAACGAATTCAACGAACCGAAAACCGATTTAAAATATAGAGGCGGTCCTCTTCGTTATCGCCTCCACGTGTAAAGAGCAGCTCTTCGATATCAAAAATAGGAACTTAAACTTGTTACGGATACGTCCAATAAAAAGTGGGCTCAACGGGTAAATGATTTCCTGGGAGTAACAATAATTGTTATACAATTGATTTTCCAATGGAATATAATAAATCGAGTTGGAGGAGCATTAAGTTCTTGTTTTTTCTGTTTCAACTTTTTTCTGTTCAATTATAAATTTTATCTTAGATTTCTCACATGCATTCAACTACATTTGCAGAATAAACTTTTTATAACTAAACTCTTATTTAGTTGCAGCGATGATTATTAAAAAGCCTTCGAATTTGATCCTAAAACAGGAAGATCTAGCCCATAAAAAGTGAAAAAACATCAAATATTTCCCTTCTGTTAATTTCGAATTAGACGTCCTATAACTAGATTTTCATCCGTTTGCCACTTTGACAATGTTTGTCTCACATGATGGAAATTCCAACTTGTTCCAATTTTCATTACTTGTGAAATAACGAAAAAATAAATAAAAGTCTATTTAATCATGGTTTAGGGTCATTTTATAGCGATAAGACCGCCAGTTGTTTTACCTCTCTCTGCTTTTACTGTTTGTAACTTGTATTTTATGTGTTTATTTATTTTGAGATGTGCAATAATAGTTATTTGTTATGCAAGGCTGCAAAGTGGTTATTTGGCGCGAGTGTTGAAATTGAAAGCTGAGCGAGCGAAGGAATCTAAGATTGAACTATGCGCACACTCAAATCCAAACAAAATAAACAAGAGAAAAGCACTCGTCATATCAGTCACGCGTTGAAGGAGTTTTAAATTAATAAAAGTTACATACACCACAGAGAATTACAATCATCGTGTTCGAAATTCAAATGCCTTTTGCACGCTGACGGATAAAATAGACTTTTGCACGCAGATTTCCCGCTATAAACTGAGGTTTTCCGAGCGAGTGAGGTGAAAAGAGTATTTATGACATGTTATGTTTAACAACATTCCCTATGCCGTATTATAATTTTAAAATACAAAAACAATACGTTATAATTACCCTCCTTTGCGTCGCGCAGTCGGGTAAAAACACAATCAATCTCAAACACACAACAAATAATTGGTAGATCAATATTGAAGTTAGGTACGTACAGATATACTGCATAATGTATTTCCATCGGGAAACTTCGGATCTCAGTCGGAAATGTCGGAATACGACGACACCAGAAGTGTCGATCAATAAAAGTATTAAAAGAATGTCACTTTTATATTCCTCAATATGGACACTTAGTTATAAAAGTGTCTAATATCAAGTAGTAGATTGTTTGACAAGGGTCTAAAGTAGGCCATATTACTACGAGGTGGTTATTTTCCCGAACGAAGTGAGGGAAAATTGTTCGAGTGGTAATATGGCTTTTAGACCAGAGTAATGCATACTATTTTTCACTTCGATTGCGAGAAAATAAGATAAAAATAAACTAAGGTGAAATTATGGTTTAACTTGACGGTCTTTTAATTTTTTTAACTTCTTTGACATAGATACAAAATATAAACACCGCAAATAAATGCCACATACGACGGTATAATTATAGTCCGGCAAACCATTTCTGTCAGTAGAAACGCGCGGCAAATTCAAAATACGTACATGTGGCAACCCTTTGTGATGACGTGATGAGACACCGTATTTCATGATGAACATTTAAAATCACATTGAATTTGTTTCTAGTGCATTTCACTCACTCATCTTAAGCGCGAGTGAGATAGAACTCTTGCAAGGTTCCCAATTAAATTTAAATTCATTTTTAAGCCTTAAGTAAATTACCTCAACCAGATTATCCGTCGCAGTTGATGACAGATCAGACGAAATATATCCGTCTCCTTTTTACACACCGTAAATGTCACCAAATAAAAGGGGCGGAAATACCAACTAAAATTAAAAACATAAAATTTGATGATTATTGCTGCTTTTTTCACTGATTCTTAGTGTTGTCATACTTTTGTTCGCTGTACATTGCTACTGCGTTCGTTGGCTGGCCAGGCTAGCTCTTTAAACAGTTTAAACACGCTTTAAAGGGCTTCCATAAAATAAATAAAAATCTTTTTAATGATTGTGAAGTAGGGACTACAAAACACCTCATGTTTTGAGAAATAGATTGCGTTTCCTTATTGGTCGATTTTAACATTGCTGTATTCTGATTTGTTAATATTAATTACAATGTTCAATTTAAAGGACTTAAATTATTTACACAGTATACGCACCAAAAAAGTATCTAGCGTTCCGATTAACTTGTGTGTTGTGATTGGTGGATTTAATATGGTGAAGTGTTCCGACTGGTTTTGTAAATCATAAATATGTATACATATTAGCCCTAGAGGCTACATGTACTACTTTAGTCCGCCTTGGTAAGCATAATATGACACACTTTTTGAGCATGAGAAGTGAAAAAGTTTATATAAAATGTCAAAGTGGCTGTACGAAGCTAAATAAATACGATAAATACGACTTTTCCGATAAAATAAGCTTTTTAATACCACGACGGTGGCAAACAAGCATACGGCCCACCTGATGGTAAGCAGCTACCGTGGACTGCAACTCCAGAGGAGTCGCACGCGCGTTGTCGACGTTTTCTGTAATGTGGAGGTACTTCCCCTGTTCCAGATTTGAGCGATTTGACATTCACTGTGCTGTGCCCTACCGAACATAGCAAGATGACATTCGCAATACTCATACCTCTCTTTTAGACGTAGTTTAAGGACATACCCGTGTCCGGACGTAGTTTAATGACATACCCGGGTCCGATGGGATGGATGGAAAACTATTATGCACTGTTAATCTGTAATCAACTGCTGCAACAGATAATCTTGGAGTGATGCATAGGAATAATTTTCAAGCAAATTCAGATTCAGACGTTTAGGCGCTGGCTGTATTGCGTAGTTAATGCATTAGAGTTGTATTGAAGTTGCATTAAACGTGTTTTAAAATTAGAATACGGCCCCTAGCTTGTAAATATTTGTCCTTCAATAACGACGTGCCTATGTTGATTATGTATATTAGATATATTATATTTGAACGCTGGCTTTTTATGACAGGCAAGACGATGATTAATGTAATGACACAGAGTGGTTAATTATCTATAAAATGTGTCATTACACTACAAGTATTCTCGTTATTACACAATCCAATTAAATTGTGTAACAAATAAGTAAAGTATTATTGTTTAATGAATTCAATGCTGTATCTTTTTCGACCGTATAATATTTTTTGATAATGCATTAGAGTGGCGGTTATTTTCGACAATTCAATCGAGAAAAAGTTGAAATAAAGAGAACCAACTTACAAAAGCTTAATTAGGCAACTCAACGAAACGAAATCTTCAGCCTTAGCTAGTATCCGATATTTTTGTAGTTGCCAAAATCTCATACGTTTATTTGCACCGGGATCACCGATAAGATAAAATACTTAAGAAGTTTATAAAAGTAGTTTTTATCCGACTGCCGAAAGAAAGGAGGGTTATGTTTTTCGAGAGTTTGTATGTATATACTAGCCTTTTCCCGCGGCTTCGCCCGCGTACTATAAGTACTCAAAAAGAATACGATACCCATGTTGATTTTCAGACTTTGTGACCACATTTGCCCCTTTTAGGGGTTGAATTTTCAAAAAACCTGAAACACGTGTTTACTCATTTATCGTTAGGAATACTCCTGTGAAGTTTCGAATAAAATAGTCTAACAAATCTTGATTTGCCATACAAATTTTGGACCCCCATTAGGGTAGGGTAGGGTCAAAATTCACCCCCCAGGGGGTAACCCCTTAGGGGGTGAATTTTGAAAAATCCATTCTTAGTGCACCCTTAGACCTTATACTCGTATGGAACCTACAAGCCAAATTTGGAATCTCTAGAACCAGCGGCTTGGGCTGTGCGTTGATATGTCAGTCAGTCAGTCAATCAGTCAGTCAGTCAGTCAGTCAGTGAGTCAGTCAGTCAGTTTCTTCTTTTATATATTTAGATTTATGGCCATTGCTTTGGCGCGTCCTACGGCCTACAGCGCTTGACGGATTTCAACGTATGAAATGTCATTAGATTTGTCTGAGTTGTGGGAGTGACACAGTTTGTTTTCGGGAATTCCAACGGGAACGTAACGAATAGCGGAAATACTGATCCCGAATACTACTTATTAGGCATCCGATTTCATAACTTGTAAGAACAGTCATTAAGACAGACATTTTGTGCAGTTGTAGATTAGATCTTACTCAAATGTATACTAATTTAATTGCTTTACGAAAATCAAGGATACACCCGGTAAATACCCGTATTTACCTACTCAATGGGTGGGTAAATTTAAAGAAGTACCTATTGTTCCGTACTTTTCTATACGCAAGCACAAATACAACGTATTTTTATTAATTATGTTTGTATCCGTTAAAAACTTTATCGAATAGCAATTTCAAACAGGACTCGCCTAAAACGAAACGCTTTTCTAAAAGCGCGCAACACCGAAAACTTCAGTGTATCTTTTACTTCCTTAAAAACCGCTACACCGCGCACGCACAGCTCGCAAATCGAATTGCTCGAGCTTTTAACAAAACCTCTAAAATCAGTGCAAGTACTCGTTAAACGGACCCTCATCCTGAACCTGTGGAACACTGCAGCCATACATCGAAGGATTAGTAGCTGACCAAATCATACCAGGTGAGTCTCCGTGCCGAATTTGCTATTTCGGATTACTAAAATTACTCAACATAGTTGTTTCGAACCGGATCTTGTGCCTTTCAGGCGTCTGGTTATCTAGTTTAACGTTTATATTTGTGCTTGCAATCGATTTCAATAAAATTCTATGTTCTTTGTTTCGTGAGTTAGCGAGAACCTACCTCCACTCAAAAACATAAATATCGAGTTTTCAAAAATTCCGCTGAATATTTCTTAAAAATACCGGTGTGTACAGTTCGATCTCAACGAGATCTTTCTAATTATATATCGTTTCATAGGGTTTTGAGCATTTTTTACGAAATTATATTCGATTACTTTTGCCGCGAACCGGGTGGTGGACATTGCGGCGCGCGTGATAGAATTCGCCTTTTGCATAGGTCTATATATAGTTTGTCGCAATTATTTCTTTATTTTTGTACAACGCAACGTACAAAAAACAAATACATCTAGTATTTACGTACTTAGAATATTCTTTAAGATTAAGGTATAACGTACCAACAACCAAAACAACGGTAACTGTACTGCTACATTACCGATCTGTCGCTCGTATTGCGTACGGCACAGAGTTTATATTCCTTTAGCTCGGGTTCTATCGACGGGGTATTTTATCTTTATACTTAACATTACATGTTCACTTACAATTTATCTTTTAATTTGCTACCAACTATATACTAATTTTACTCATATACTAACATTTAGCTAGTACCTAGCCATTCTAGAAGTCTTAACATAACGTACTTACAAATAAATACATACATAACATAACGTACAACGTACTTACACATAAATAATTCTTATTTATTTCAACTCGCAAGTAGTTGCTTATCTCGTGATAACCTTATAATTTTACACAGTATAATAAATCAATTTCTTATACAATGACGGCTATGGAGATTGAACAATTAGCTTTCGAGCGTGATTTAGCGATCAACAACATTCAAAAAATTGTAGACTGTTCTGACAATGTAGCTGAATTTCGAGTTCGCGTAAAAGAATTAGCTTCGATTAAAAAATCATTCTTTCAAGTTCAAGCGAAGATTGAAAAGTTATCGGCAAAGAATGAGTCATTCAACCGAGATGATAATTTAGCTGTGAGAAATCAGTTCGATTCTTTGTACTTTAAGGTTCAAGTTGCCTTAGATACGATTAAGGAAGAGCGTAAACAAAGCATTACGTCCGTCTGCGGCGGATCTAACGGGGTGTCACATGCGGGTTGCTGGGCTCAGCAATCAACGCAATCGCATATTCGTTTACCTCGTTTATCTTTTCAAACATTCTCAGGTGTTTGAATGGAATGCGTTTTTTGATTTATTTAAATCGCTGGTACATGATAATGCAACTTTATCAAATGTCGAGAGATTCCGGTACTTGTTATTGTTTTTAAAAGATGAACCTTATAATCTTATCAAATCTATCCCTGTTACGGATTCTAATTATGAAAATGCCTTGCAGGTTTTAATCACGCGTTATGAAAACAAGCGAATTATTTCGACAAAACATTTTGACAACATTTTTGACTGTGAACCGGTTAACGACAAAAATGTTGAATCAAGTTTACGTAACTTGATGAATTGTTATCACGAGAACATTACGGCTTTAAAATCATTAGGGTTGCCTGTAGATGATTGGAGTTTCGTTCTTTTGAATATTTTGCTACGCAAAATTACGTCTAGCATACGTAGGCGTTTTGAACTTTCATTAAAATCGTCGAATGAAATTCCAAGCGTGACCGAATTACTCGATTTCCTTGATAAGGAATTAGCGGCATCGGAAATAATGACCGCGTCCGCGCGTACCTCCGCGGCGCCGGCGTCGCGCGCCGCGCCCGCGCTCGCTGCTGCTGGCGGAGCGGCCGGCTCGGCCCGCCGGCAGCAGTGACGTCATCACGCCATGCCATTGCGGGAAAACGTGCGTTATCTCGCGCGCACTCCGACGTTCAATATAATGCACCGCGTACTTCTAACATTTCGTTTTCGCGTGACTCGCGTTCCATGAGTGTTCATGCCACAACTGCGGTGGATTATTTAAATAAAATTAAATGAGCGTATTGTAAAGATAATTCACATCCTTTATATAAATGTGAGAAGTATAATAAGTTTACTTTAAATGAACGCAAACATTTCGTTGAACAAAATAAACTCTGTAACAATTGTTTATTCGGTCACGATTCCAAAGACTGCAAGTCACGCCATACATGCCGCGTCTGTTCTCAACGGCACCACTCTTCATTACATGAAGATGCGCCTGCGTCTACTCCAAACATCTTACTGGCTACGGAGCCTTCTTCTTCCCCTGAGTTACACTCGGTGGCGGAAACCTCCACGCCCACTCCATTGCATGGAGCTACGGGGCATCCTTCTTGTAAGAACTGTACAGTCTTACTTACGACTGCGCTTGTAAACATACGACCTATGTACCATGGGCCTTACACGCCGCGGTCCGTTCGCGCCCTTGTGGATCAAGGAGCGCAGACCACACTCATATCTGAGTCATGCGTCCAGCGTCTCGGCCTGCCGCGGCACCCCGCGCAGTTGGGTACCACATTAACCGGCATTGGTGGTGATGTGCAGCCGCGTGGTTACGTGTTGTGCGAGGTCACACCCAACAACAAACCAGAGCCGAAGCTTTATATTGAGGCTTATATTCTTTCTAAGCTTACAAGCTACATGAACTATATTCCTCAAGCCATCGACAATATTCAGCAGTTCAAGCATCTGCAAGATCTTGAACTAGCAGACCCAGAACTGCGTTATGCGCGTCCAGTCGAGCTGCTGCTGGGGTCAGACTACCTTGACAGCATACTGCTGCTTGATAACATCAAGGGGCCATTGGGTACACCCATGGCCATTAATAGTATTTTCGGATACATGATCGGTGGCAGAATTTCTCATGAAACCATGAAGCGGATTAGTGTCAACTTGAGCATCAAACTCCAAAGGTTCTGGGAATTGGAATCCATATCCGAACATCCCCATCTTACCAAAGATGAATTGAGTCGATCTTCGTCGATACTCACACTCGAGATGAAAATGGGAAATATACCTACAGTTTATCTGCCCTTTAAGGAAAATGCCCCTCCTTTGGGCGAATCTCGCGCCATAGCTCTCGCACGCTTGACTAAACTAGAGGCACGACTGTCACGCGACCCTGCCCTACGTGAGAACTATAACAAATGTCTTCAAGAATACTTATACTTGGGACATATGGAGCCTGTCACTGACTCAGCGAGTACTGTGACTCCCCCCTACTACGTCCCCCACCACGTAGTGGTGAAGAATTCTGCTGCAACTAGCAAGTATCGTATCGTCTTTGATGCTTCTTTCAAGACTACATCAGGTCGTTCTCTTAACGATAATCTTCTGACAGGTCAGAAATTGCATCAGGACATTTCTGAGATTCTACTGAAGTATAGACTTCACAAAATTGTATTCACAGCTGATCTTAAAATGATGTATCGCTACATCGGTCTGTGCAAGGAACACCGTGACTTTCATCGGATTCTTTGGAGATTCTCTCCACTCGATCCTGTTCAGGAATATCGCATGTGCTCTGTCACATTCGGCGTGGCTTCCGCGCCTTTTCTAGCTCTTCGCACGCTTCGCCAATTAGCAATTGATGAAGCTGTTGCCTTCCCACTTGCCTCACAAGTACTTCTTAACGAAGTATTTGTAGATGATGTCGTTTCTGGGGCTGATACAGTCGAAGACGCTCTCGCTCTTCAACATCAGCTCACTTCCATTTGCAAGGCAGGAACTTTCGAACTCCGCAAATGGACCAGTAACAGTTCCGAGTTCTTATCTCATTTGAACACTGACGATTCAAATCACGATGACGCTCTTATACTTTCAGCACTAGACACTGACACTTCTGTCAAGGTCTTAGGGCTCAAGTGGAACCCTAAGTCTGATGTTTTTACTTACCAAACGGATGGAGTAGCAAATAATTCACGCAAATGTACAAAGCGTATAATGTTAGCAGAAATCGCTAAGATTTATGATCCTCTTGGTTTTCTCAGTCCAGTGACTTTATTTGTGAAGCATTTAATCCAACTTTTGTGGGTTTCTGGCTCAGATTGGGATGCGACTCCCCCTGAGGGTATTTGTGATTCGTGGTATCGGTTCATCGACGAACTGCCGTTACTGCAAAACATTTCGTTACCTCGTCATGTGCTTCCTAGCACTCATCAAGTGTCACTTCATGGCTTTTCAGAGGCCTCTGAAAAGGCGTACGCTGCCTGCGTCTACATTCGCGTCGTTGACTCGGATGGTAACATCAGCTCTCATCTTCTTATGGGGAAAACAAAAGTTGCGCCTCTCAAACGTCTCACGATTCCGAGACTTGAGCTCTGCGGAGCCCATCTCTTATCAAAACTGATAAGAAAAATCCTCACTACTTACAGCGGGAATTTGTCATTCGACCAAGTCTATGCTTGGTGTGATTCTACAATAACCCTTGCCTGGTTGCGCTCATCCCCAGACTAATGGCGTACTTACGTGTCTAACCGCATTGCGGAGACAACAAGCAACGTGCCTGCCTCGCAGTGGCATCACGTTCGATCGGCGGACAACCCCGCAGACCCCGCGTCTCGTGGTGTTCTCCCATCTCAGTTGAACCATCAACTGTGGTTTACGGGACCAGCTCGGCTTACTAAAGATGAGTCTGAGTGGCCCAAGACTAACGTCAATTGTCACACTGACGAAGAACGCCGCAAACACGTTCTTCTCACTCAAACCAAGCCTGAGCCTAAGAGCTTAATTGAGCGATTGTCATCGCTTCCAAGGATGCTACGCGTCGTTTCCTACATATTACGGTTCATGAATAAATGCCGTAAAATTACTGTTCCTGTGACAAAACATGTCACAGTTGTTGAGACCAAGCAGGCTCTCAGTCGAATTATATCACTTGTTCAAAGTGAGCAGTTCTCAGAAGACATCTCGCGTCTTAAGGACGACGATAGATGCACAAAACGTCTTCAGAAACTTAAACCTTTCTTGGACGATGCTGGACTCCTCAGGGTCGGCGGTAGGATAAATCGGGCTAACGTACCGTATGATGCCAAGCATCAGATCCTGTTACCCAAGAAACATCACTTCACGAATCTTCTTATAGATTTCTATCATAAAACACATTTACATGTAGGACCTCAAACTTTACAGTTTGCTCTCGCACAGACCTACTGGATCCTGTGTGCTTGCGATGCTGTGCGTATGCGTACACTACGCTGCGTCTCTTGCGTTCGCGCCCGACCTGTTGCACCGCAGCCATCGATGGCTCAATTACCTACTGCTAGGGTTCGATCACTTCGTCCCTTCTTACACACTTCGGTTGATTTTGCAGGACACTTCTTTCTTAAATCGAGTAAACTTAGTAACGCGAAAGTTTTTAAATCATACGTATGCGTATTCGTTTGCCAATCAACGAAGGCAGTTCACTTGGAATTAGTTCCTGACCTCACAACCGAATCTTTTCTAAACGCGCTGCGTAGGTTCATATCCCGACGTGGTTATTGCAAAACGCTTTGTTCCGATTGCGGACGGAACTTCGTAGGTTGCGACAGGTATCTTACCGAACTTTTCACGTTTCTGCGAAACGAATCAAATCAGACTGCTATCAACGACCAGCTGACAAACATGCAAATCACCTGGCAGTTCAATCCACCGTATGCTTCGCACTTTGCCGGTCTCGTCGAACGAGCCGTAGGTAGTCTGAAGACACTTACATCGTGTCATAGGTACTATCAGCTGCAAAAATGCGTACCCATCCTGAGAAAATAATGGCGTGCATGAAGAATGAACGCCATCTGAATCTCTGACATGTTAACATTCTTTTACAACCAGCCAAGACACCTTTCTAGTTTACCTAGATCTCACTAGATGGCGTTTATAACAGTCAAATTTACTAAATAAAAAAACAGTAGTTGGAATTTCAGTAGTAGCAATCTGTCAAAACTTCCATGGAATAATATTTTTGATTGTTCTCTCAATTAATTACCAACATAATACCAACCACAACCGTTTGTATTTAAATTCATGAATCATAAATACATATATCGTCCCCTTCCGGTTTCGGTTCGGTCACAGTGTGAGATTTCTGGAATATATTCACTTAAATTATTTTGTCAGCATTCTTATCAGCTGAACTGCTTCGTCCGCTGTCACCGAACTCACCATAAACTCCACAGTTTTATTTTTCTTCAAAATATACATTCCAATATATATATATACACCGCCTGGATTTGATCCCAGGATCATCTAAGCAAGCCTCGCCTCAGTCGCCTCATTGAGCCGCTAGACCAAATGATCAGTTAATCGTGGTATCGAAATTTATCATTATCTGCAACGAGCATAATATGCAACAAGACGGCGTATATGTGAACGCCGTTAGTGTGAACGAGATGTAATATTTTAGAAATATGTTGGGTGAGACATAATGCATAGTGTTAAAGGAATTTGTGCTTTATCAGATTGTAATAAATTTCAAAATGGTATACCTACAACAATTCGCCGAGTTTGACAGTTTTTACAAGAAACGCTTTTAATATAAAAACTTGGGAGGGTAGACTAAAGTTTTATGGTATACCTACCATACTATTTAAGTTTTTATTGCTTACAGATTTCTTTGTCATTCTGTTCTTTTGCCGTTCTTAGTTTCTCCGTTCTTTACTTTGGTATTGCCTATTTCTGATTGCGACCTTCTATTGTTACTTTATAAGAAACAATGAGTTCTAATTGCAATATCGACTTAATTAAAAAGTCGGGAATAATTAATTTGCATCATAAAGGATTAAATAAGTCTGAGATTGCCAGAGAAACCGGTGTTACTGTAAGTATTTTTTTTAGTTTTGGATACGTATTACCTAAGTGTGTGCTTTTGTGGGTGTATATGGGAATAATTTATTTATACGATAAACACATAACTGAATATTGTTACAGAGGAAAACGGTTGGTTTATGGGTGAAACGTTACGAAGAGGAAAGGTCATTGCTCAACCGACAAAGGACCGGTAGGCCTAGTCTTATAGACATACCGCAACGTCAGCTCATGGTTAAGGAGTACGAAGAGGATGGGTTCAAGCCAACACGCCACTACGCCGGTTTATTTGGCACGAGTGTGGATACTGTTCGAAGAGTCCTTCATAGTGAAGGGTTACATCATCGGAGGCCTGCTGTTAAACCTTTGCTAACAGCAGATAAAACTACAAGATTTAACTTTGCCCGTAAACATTTAAACGACGACTGGAGTAATGTAATTTTTACGGACGAAAAGACTTTTAAATCTTGCCAGCATGGACGTCTTCATTTATGGCGTCGAAATAATACGCGATACGACAGCAACCACCTAGTGCCAAATATGGAGTCAGGTCGCATATCAGTGAACATGTGGGGCTGGATGTCTGAAGCCGGTCCGGGAGAGCTCATCAGAATTCCTAGCCGAGCCAACAGTGACGATTATGTAAATATGATTAACGAAACAATGTTACCCACAGTTCGGAATGTGTATCCGGAAGAAGAAATGCCGTTTTTAAGATTTATTCAAGATAATTGTCCTATACACCGTGCGCGTAATGTGAAGGAGTGGTTAGACCAACATAAAAATGACATAAAGGTCATTCCTTGGCCCGCTAAGTCACCGGATCTAAACCCTATTGAAAACTTATGGGGTGTTATCGTCCAGCGTTGGGATAATCGCAACGAGCGAACTCCGGAATTATTGAAAGCGCACTGTTTGAAAATTTGGAATGAAATTCGAGGAAGTAGTTTATGTCAAAATCTTATTAAATCAATGCATTCTCGTTTGCAAGCTGTAATTGATAAGGAAGGGGGTTATACTAAATATTAGGATAGTTAAACACTAAATATCCACTGTGTCGGGTTAAGTGTATCGATGTCGGCTGAGAAAAGACAAAAGTAGGTAAATAACATAGACTGTTAAACTCCACAAAGTCATGCAACTCATTAGTGTTTTAGATAGTAGATAAGACAACAGCCTATAATTAAATTGCAATGTCATCTAACCATGCCAACATATTAAAATTCATAACAATGATGAGATTGATGAGGCACGTGACTTTATATCAAGATTAACAAACAGTCTTAATTACGTATTCTTGTCTCTGGGCGGGTTACAATAATAACCAAATATTTATCCTTTACTCACCAATCTATTTTGTGATTGTAAAATGTAAAACGTTTTTGACAAACAAAAGGTTTACAATAACAGTTATCTATAAAATGTTCAAATATAAATATAGACATTCTATAAAAAGTGAGATATTAAAAATCTGCTATATTTATTGAGGTGAAGGTTTCAATAATTTTCTGTGCTGCCAGAAATGTAATTTAAGCCTTTATTAACCTCAATATTTAAAAGATAAGTAACCCCCTTCTCAAAACTGTGTAATTGTAATATTTTAAATCATAAGAGCGAAACAGGTATTTTCTTTGGCCATTACACTCATGCAATAAAAACTTAAGTAGTAATAGTGTATTATCATACAATATCCACGCATTATGACTTTGCCAGTATAAATTGTATAATATTATTATTCAAAGTTGTATTAGCTGTTTGTTTTTAGGTTTGACTGTAATTTAAATACATCTAATAATATATTTAAAAAAAATTAATAGTGTTTTATTTCCCACTATAACTATGATATTAAAATACATTTATTTATGAAGTTAAACGAAAGTATTGTTATAAAAATACGGATATTTTACTTTAAGAAAAAAATCAAAATAAACAAGACCCCAGACTCGATCTCGGGTCCATCATGGATTTACTTTTGTTTTAAGCAAGGTGTCTACCGACTGAGCCACCGGTTCACTTATAACAACCTTTGAAATTTTGATCCATATTTGGAGGAAGAAATAAGTTAAATAGGAGTTGCTAAGTAGTTAATATTTTATAAAAAATCATTTCTAGAGACTAGAGGTTTCAACCTAAATGTGTCATTGACCTTTGTTCTATTGTTAAATGTATTTATTCGAATTCGAACTTAAATTAACTAGCTTCGCCAGTAACGCCATCTAGTATATTTTTTATGAACTCCGTTGCTACGTGCGTACCTGCTGTCAAGCGAAATTGAGCCTAAGGCTGCATACGCATTTCTGCAGCTGATAGTACACTAAAACTAACCCAGGATGAATTTAATAGCCTGCTCTGTCAATTGGAGGCCTGTCTCAACTCTAGGCCTCTCTGTCAACTTAGTAATGATCCAACTGATCCATTACCCCTCACACCCGGTCATTTTCTTATCGGGGAACCATTAACCGCTTTGCCAGAATTTGATCTGTCTAACGACAACCCAAACCGCCACGCACGATGGCAGGTTATCCAACAAGCTGTTCAACACTTTTGGAAACGCTGGAGCGTAGAATACTTACACCAGTTACAGCCAAGAGGAAAATGGTTCTACGACAGTACTAACACATACCTTCGTGAGGGCTCTGTAGTCGTGTTAATCGACAACACTGCAATGGCGTCTAACGCGCGTGCACAAACTGCATCCTGGCGCCGATGGAATTACCAGAGTCGTAACTGTACGCATCGGTAATTCTTTTACTAAGCGACCTGTAGTTAAGGTCTGCCCACTACCTGTCGATTAGGCATTTCTTAGGTACCTATGGTATTACATGTTTAGTCCTAAGTTAGCATAATATTTTCTTATGATAGTTCTTAAATATAATTTTTAAGAAAAAAAAACCGGCCAAGAGCGTGTCGGGCCACGCTCAGTGTAGGGTTCCGTAGTTTTCCGTCCGTCACAGTAAGTGTCCCCACTTAAGAGTTAATAACACCGCCATGTAGGATATGATATGAGAGTTCCACGTACAGCGACATCTATCGGCAAATTAAGTAAACTATTGCGCGCGAGCTTAAAGTATGGAAGATGATTTTTATGGAATAATTCTTTATTGCGTGAACCGATTTTCACCGTTTTTACTTTATTTGAAAGCACGTCATTTCATTGTAATTTTGTAGAAATTACAGGTACAATAAACACCTGCTTATACGGTTAAATTGCAAACTTAGTTCAGAAATTATTTTGTAATTTTTTTTTCAAAAACTATTCATCCTATCAAGTTCAAAATAATTTTCCTAGAAAGTTTTTATAAAGTTCTACTTTTGAGATTTTTTTTCATATTTTTAAAACTTATGGTTCAAAAGTTAGAGGGGGGGGGACGCATATTTTTTTACTTCTGGAGCGATTATTTCCGAAAATATTTACATTATCGAAAAATGATTTTAGTAAACCCCTATTCATTTTTAAATACCTATCCAACAATATATCACACGTTAGGGTTGAAATGAAAAAAAAAATCACTCCCCACTTTACGTATAGGGGAGGTACCCTAATAAATAAAAAAAATCCACTTTTTATTTTACCACTTTGTCGGCGTGATTGATATACATATTAGTACCAAATTTCAGCATTCTAGTAGTGCTAACGGTCACTGAGATTATCCGCGGACGGACGGACGGACGGACGGACGGGCAGACATGGCGAAACTATAAGGGTTCCTAGTTAACTACGGAACCCTAAAAAACCGACTTCAATGGGGGTAGCCGGTGAAGGATTATTGTAGATGGTGCACTTAGATTCCATACAATGAAATAACTTGCTTAAAAAACGCAGCGGAGAGGACAAATCGCCAAACGTGAACTATGCGTCGTTGAAGAGTTCCGTTCTGATTATCATCAGCAGTTCCACTTCATCAAATGTCACTCTTTTGAATGAAAATGCTTGATCCCATCAAAAACATAAATGTGAAAGGCTGCCAAGTTCGATACTATGGGAATGCTTCGCCTATAAAAGAAGTGAGATCTGAATAAGTACCAATTTCCATAAAAATACCTCAAATCATAAATAGTTATAGGAATGCACACTTGATTTCCAGCAGTTTTTAAGGTACATTTTGAATAAGTATCACGTTACATAGAAATACCTAAAATTATAATAGTCAGAGAAACGCACACCGGTTTTTTTAGCAGTTTCCTGATAACATTTATTATTTTCAGTACTTTTTAATGATGTTACTTGGCAAGTTTTCACACACCACACACCTTTCCAATGCAATGAATCGACACCTTTGGACTGCAATGTGTCAAGTATATAATTTTCTATTAAAACTACACCTATAAAATGTACCTACTTACATATAATTACATATATCAATAACGTACTTTATTGTGTTTGTAAGTACGCTACCTACATAGATAATTAATAGCTTGGTAATACCTACCTACCAGTAGGTATTATAATTGGTGGCCTATTATGTAGCCCTAGAAGTGCACCATCCCATCTCATCCCGTGGCGTATCGGAGGGTGAGATGGGCAGTAGTATATATAATTCCATCTTAGAGTATATATGATTTCCATGTTCTTGAATCTGCGATTTTATTAGTTGTAAAATTAGAAATTATTTAGACTATGCGAGAAAAAATAGTCTTTTCATTTTTGTTTGACTGATTTAGCGCACCTAGTGTACCTAGTGACCTGCTTTGTACTTCGTAAATCGTGGGTTCGGTTCCCGCAACAGACACACACAGAGTGGTGAACAATTTTATTGTTCTTGTCTTTAAGACAAACATGTATTGTCTTAAATTGGTATGTATCTAAATTTAAATAAGTCTTATCTCATTTCCACTCCATACCTACTTATAGTAGAACAAAATTACACATTCGTTGTTTTCGAAACTGACTCACACTTGGCCATTTTCAGATTTTTACTTTATTTCGACCTAAAGACAAACCTTCGAGCCAAATTTCAGGTCGGTACGACCATTGGAAGATAGACCCACTTAGTTCATTATGACTTCATAGTAGAACAAAGTTACACCTTCGCTATTTTTAAAACTGACTCACACTTGGCCGTTTTCAGATTTTTCCCTTTACTTTGACCTTAAGACCTATCTCCATGCCAAATTTTAAGTCAGTACGACCATTGGAAGTGGTCTAGGTTTTTGATGAGTCAGTGAGTCAGTGAGTCAGTGAGTGTATAGTAAAAATAGCGATTTTCTGACGTCAATATCTCAAGAACTGCTATAGGTAGAATAATGAAATTTTGTATTCTAGACAATTAAGGGGATGTCAACAGACACTCGAAATTTCATATGCGTAGATAAAATATGTTTTGAGTTATAGGGTGGTCGAAATTGGCTCGAAATGGTTCGTGTAATATAACCCACGGCCGGTGTGTCGCTTTTTTTTGCTCGAACTTGGCGGACACACTGCCGTGTGTCTAGATTTGTTGATAAAAATACAAAAGTCACTTTATGTATGCCTTTAAGATTTGAGGAATTCCCTCGATTCCTCGTGGAACTCATCATCAGAACTTGAGCTTGACGAAAATTGGTCCTGACAATCTAACTTGCTTAACAAACATAGCGAAGAGGAAAAATCGCCAAACATGAACTATGCGTCGTTGAAGAGTTCCGTTCTTTTCATCATCAGCAGTTCCACTTCATCAAATGTCACTCTTTTGAATGAAAATGCTTGATTTGTTGATAAAAATACAAAAATCACTATGTGTAAGCCCTTAAGATTTGAGGAGTTCCCTCGATTCTTCATGGATCCCATCATCAGAACTTGAGCTTGACGAACATTTGTTCTGACAATTAAACTTGCTATACAAACACAGCGAAGAGGACGAATCGCCAAACGTGAACTATGCGTCGTTGGAGAGTTCCGTTTTGATCATCATCAGCAGTTCTACTTCATCAAATGTCACTGTTTTGAATGAAAATGATGGTTTTGTTGATAAAAATATAAAAATCACTATATGTATGCCTTTAAGATTTGAGGAGTTCCCTCGATTCCTCATGGATCCCGTCATCAGAACTGCGTTTTGACAAAAACGGAGTTATGGAGTAAAAACATAAAAAAAAAAAAAAAAAAAACATACACGCCGAATTGAGAACCTCCTCCTTTCAAATCTTGAAGTCGGTTAAAAATAAGCATTATTTTATGGTCGGCGGCATGTTACGTACTTTTCTATACGCAAGCACAAATACAACGTATTTTTAACCGACTTCAAGATTTGAAAAGAGGAGGTTCTCAATTCGGCGTGTATGTTTTTTTTTTTTTTTTTTTTTTTTTTTTTTTTTTTTTTTTTTTTTTTTTATGTTTGTTACTCCATAACTCCGTCATGTCTGAACCGATTTTGAAAATTCTTTTTTTGATTGTAAGTATATATATACAGATTGGTCCCGTTTTTGTCAAAACGCAGTTCTGATGATGGGATCCATGAGGAATCGAGGAAACTCCTCAAATCTTAAAGGCATACATATAGTGATTTTTATATTTTTATCAACAAAACCATCATTTTCATTCAAAACAGTGACATTGGATGAAGTAGAACTGTTGATGATGATCAGAACGGAACTCTTCAACGACGCATAGTTCACGTTTGGCGATTCGTCCTCTTCGCTGTGTTTGTTTAGCAAGTTTAATTGTCAGAACAAATGTTCGTCCAGCTCAAGTTCTGATGATGGGATCCATGAAGAATCGAGGGAACTCCTCAAATCTTAAGGGCTTACACATAGTGACTTTTGTATTTTTATCAACAAATCAAGCATTTTCATTCAAAAGAGTGACATTTGATGAAGTGGAACTGCTGATGATGAACAGAACGGAACTCTTCAACGACGCATAGTTCATGTTTGGCGATTCTTCCTCTTCGCTATGTTTGTTAAGCAAGTTAGATTGTCAGGACCAATTTTCGTCAAGCTCAAGTTCTGATGATGAGTTCCACGAGGAATCGAGGGAATTCCTCAAATCTTAAAGGCATACATAAAGTGACTTTTGTATTTTTATCAACAAATCAAGCATTTTCATTCAAAAGAGTGACATTTGATGAAGTGGAACTGTTGATGATAATCAGAACGGAACTCTTCAACGACGCATAGTTCACGTTTGGCGATTGGTCCTCTCCGCTGCGTTTTTTAAGCAAGTTATTTCATTGTATGGAATCTAAGTGCACCATCTATCTACAATAATCCTTCACCGGCTACCCCCATTGAAGTCGGTTTTTTTTTCTTAAAAATTATTATTAATTATTTTTGTATCGGTTAAAAACTTTATCGAATAGCAATTTCAAACGGGACTCGCCTAAAACAAAACGCTTTTCTAAAAGCGCGCAACACCGAAAACTTCAGTGTATCTTTTACTTCCTTAAAAACCGCTACACCGCGCACGCGCAGCTCGCAAATCGAATTGCTCGAGCTTTTAACAAAACCTCTAAAATCAGTGCAAGTACTCGTTAAACGGACCCTCATCCTGAACCTGCGGAACACTGCAGCCATACATCGAAGGAACCAAGACACGGGGGCCCCCTTAGTAGCTGACCAATTCATATCTGGTGAGTCTCCGTGCCGAATTCGCTATTTCGGATTACTAAAATTAAGGGATTTCGGATTACTAATTCTCGAAGGGCTAACGTATGGGGTTTCTAAAGAAGTTAGTGCACAGATTTTTAAAGGGTCGGCAACTCCCAGGGAGAACTTTATGCCGCTGGAATTGGAAGCGTCCATTATTTACATTACGGTAATGGCTTTCCATCAGACAGACTTGTTAGCAACCGACGAGGTGTTAAAAAAAGCGTATTATTAAGTTATAACTCTGGAAACATTCGAAACTTACATTTGTAAATTACACACATTTAACATTATCATGTTAAACATGAAATCGTTTCAGAATGGTAATAAATTTTTTAAATACATATATGAATATGTACTACAGTACCTAAATAATATGGAATACAACCAGGGTTGTCCTGTGAGGTTGCAGGCGTCCATAGGCTACGGTAATTGCTTACCATCAGGCGGGCCGTATGTTTGTTTGCCACCGTCGTGGTATAAAAATATATATATATATATATATATATATATATATATGAAAAAATCCGGGTTTTTTAGTACGAAAGTTATTCCCTACTAAATATCTCCGTATAGACACTTACATTCACCAAAATGTCATAGAGGCGGAAATGTTTCGTAGGAATAAACTCGAGAACGTCACACCACTACTCGCAACCATGTAGCAGCGTCCTAAACAGCACAATAGGCATCACCCCAGCCCTCAGTCAGAGTGATAAATACGTCCGATACCCGACCCACAAAGGGCAAAGGTAGAACGAGTCCAACAAATCATTCACACAAATACAACGTATTTTTATTAATTATTTCGTATCGATTAAAAACTTTATCGAATAGCAATTTCAAACGGGACTCGCCTAAAACGAAACGCTTTTTTAAAAGCGCGCAACACCGAAAACTTCAGTGTATCTTTTACTTCCTTAAAAACCGCTACACCGCGCACGCACAGCTCGCAAATCGAATTGCTCGAGCTTTTAACAAAACCTCTAAAATCAGTGCAAGTACTCGTTAAACGGACCCTCATCCTGAACCTGCGGAACACTACAGCCATACATCGAAGGAACCAAGACACGGGAGCCCCCTTAGTAGCTGACCAATTCATATCTGGTGAGTCTCCGTGCCCAATTTGCTATTTCGGATTACTAAAATTACTCAACAAGTATGATTTAAGAACTAAATTATTTTTTACTAAATAGTTCTAACGTGTATTATCAATATTTATATTATAAGACTTTGAGAATTGAACTTGGATCGTGTCTAAACGTGTTTTAAAGTTAGAATACGGCCCCTTGAATTGTCACTGTCCATAACCTTCACATCGCGATAGCAATACAAGTTCCACTCATCCGTACGCACGACAAATACCATTGTCTACCTGGAAATTGGACCAAGCAATTGATCTATCCATCTTAATTTGAATATCGAATGTCTGTTTATCTAACCCTACTATCAACCATTGGATCTGACTAATCTTGGAGACAACGCATGTGTACGAGAATGTAGACTGACTTGCGACTTTTTGGTATTATGTAGTGGTATAGGCACGTTCCTAACTAGAGAAGTGACGGTTAAATTATTCCTTTCCCATGGATATTCCCAGCAAAAATTTTACCGTCAGTCATTGGATATCAAATCAGGGAGATATTGCTTAGCGTGCAATAAGAAACACTTGGATGGGTATTCAGATCAGATATACACTACACTTCGACACCCAGACGCATTGGTTTTCTCAAAGAGCTAACGTATGGGGTTTCTAAAGAAGTTAGTGCACAGATTTTTAAAGGGTCGGCAACGCCCAGGGAGAACTTTATGCCGCTGGAATTGGAAGAGTCCATTATTTACATTACGGTAATGGCTTGCCATCAGACATGCTTGTTAGCAAGCGACGAGGTGTTAAAAAAAGCGTATTATTAAGTAATAACTCTGGGAACATACGAAACTTACATTTGTAAATCTTGGAAGAATAATAAGTAAGAAAGCGTAATCAACGCTCAAAATCTGCTCCACTTTCCTGGTGCCAAAGTGGGCGGAGCTTGTGACAGCGGTGCCCTAATGTCATGTTAAACATTTTGAAATTGTCATGTCGTCAAAATATTAGTTTTTTCAGTCCATGAAATTTCGGTAATATATCGGTATTAAAATGCCGGCTTGTGTCGTGCATTGGTGCAGGAGCCACACAGGCGCCAAAGATGCCAAAGATGGTGATATTTCTTTTCATCGGTAAGTAAATCACGCATAGATATTCTCATACATTACGGACTTGGTCGATGTTATGCAATATAAGTTTTGGAAAAGTAAACATAACTCATTTGAGGAAAAGTATAATGAATGTTTATTTATAAGTATTACCTAGTTGTAATAAATCGACAAAATAACACCCTTCTAATCAGTACCTACTATACTTATGGCCTGTTTCACAATCTCCAGTTAAAGCATATCTGTCAGGTAAATGTTTGCTGTCCTTTTCTTTTATATGACTGGAGAAAAGGATAGCAATAATTTTAACTGGCAGATAAGTTTATCTGGAGATTGTGAAACAGGTCCTTACTCTGGTAAAATCATACCATTCTGGCCGTGCCATTTCTAGTACAACTGACTATTAGGTTATGACTCTTATTTTTCATTAATAATTAATGCTATAACTTCAAAGACTAATGTCTTTAATTATCAAATCTAGAGCAGAGCCCGATTGTGGAACTACCTCTACCACAACACAGTGAATCCTCTTTTATATGAAAGCGTCGGCAACGCACATGAGACACCTCTGGAATTACAGGCGTCCATAGGCTACGGTAGCTGCTTACCATCAGGTGAGCCGTATGCCTGTTTGCTACCGTTGTAGTATAAAAAAATGGATACAAAATGTAAATTTATCTTTGTATTTCCCTAAGCTTGCGAAAATAAATAGTACAAATAAACTAACTCATCCGTTATATTTTTAGTTCTAAAAAACGAGGAAGCAAAGAGAATTTTAACTATTTATATTGAAGGTATGCTATTATAGTCTGGCAAACCATTTCTGTCAGTAGAAAAACGCGGCAAATTCAAAATACGTACATGTGGCCACCCTTTGTGAAGATACACCGTATTCGTGACGAACAATTCAATTCACATTTCTTTTACATTGAATTTGTTTCTAGTGTATTTCACTCTCTCATCTTAAGCGCGAGTGAGACAGAATTCCTGCAACGTTCTAAATTGAATTTAAATTCGTTTTTAAGGCATATGTCAATTGCCTCAACCAGATTATCTGTTGCAGTTGATGACAGGTCCGACGAAATATATCCGTCTCCTTTTACACACAGTACATGTCACCTAATAAAAGGGGCGGAAACACCAACTAAAATTAAAAACATAGAATTTGATGATCATTGCTGCTTTTTTCACTGATTCTTAGTGTTGTCATACTTCTGTTCGCTGTACATTGCTACTGCGTTCGTTGGCTGGCCAGACTATATTTTCTAGTCATGTCATAAATAAAGTTAAATTTTTGCCATAATCAACCTTAATTCCTTAACATTATGTTGCTTGAGACCAATAGGGTCTCCCTAATGTAACGGATTTATAAAATTGTAAAACAGTTCAAAATCTTTACTATTTTATGTTAATTTATGCTTATTTTGTAGTATGTAAGTCCCTATATTATAATTAAGCAATTTTATTAAATAAATGAAAGATGAATAGAAGGCTTTCATATTATTCCTTATTCCAAGAACGATTAAATTTACGTATATTACATAAGTAATGAAAAATGAAAAATAAATTGTTAATTGGATGCATTATTATTTATTACGTGAACCCACCCACGTCAAACGTAGGCGTATTTATTATACGTTAACTTGACATTTCAGTTATTTCATTTCAGTATCTCCTGTCCAATTAAACTTCATTGTCAAATTGATTTTGACCACTCACAACAAGGCAACTTTTCTTATTGGTGAAATGGCATGAAACCTTTGCGGAATTAAGGTTAACACAAAAAAATGCCTTAAGAATGAGTACTTGATTGGTTAATAAGACATAAGACATTTTAGTTTTGTAAACGTGAAAATGGGTCGTGTTTTCACATGAACTTTGCTTGCCTTTACTCGTCTTGATATTATATGTCGATGTTGTAAATACACACATTTAACGTTATCATGTTAAACATGAAATCGTTTCAGAATGGTGATAAGTTTTTGAAATACATATATTAATATGTACAGTACCTAAATAATATGGAATACAACCAGGGTTTTCCTAATATGAAAAAATCCGGGATTTTTTAGTACGAAAGTTATTCCCTACTAAATAACTCTGTGTAGAAAACACTAACATTCACCAAAATGTCATAGAGGCGGGAATGTTTCTTAGAAATAAACTCGGGGACGTCGCACCCCTACTCGCAACCATGTAGCAGCGTCCTAAACAGCACAATAGGCATCACCCCAGCCCTCAGTCAGAGTGATAAATACGTCAGATACCCGACCCACAAAGGGCAAAGGTAGAACGAGTCCAACAAATCATTCACACAAGGAGAACTCTATTACGTACACTAACTTTGAAACGAGATATTTGTACCGCTTTATATACATGCCAGTAATAGCCATGGATGTTCAAAAAGACCCTTAACTGGCTATGTTTGAAATAATTTGACGACTTAATTCCGCTTATATTTCGTGAAAATTCAATAAGTAGCATAAAATATTATTTGACACTTACAGCCAATATTTTGACTGCTAGTCTCAAAAATTTCGCAAGTAGCTTAGCTGAGCTATTCAGCAATCTATACATATAATAAAGCTGAAGAGGGTCGAAAGTCTGTACATGGAATATATTCTAAAAAAAGTTGGCTGGGGATACTTAGAATCGATAACAGAACACGTTCCAACAATTTTTAGAATTTTTGTCTGTTTGTCTGTTTATCTGTTTGTCTGTTTATCTGTTTATCTGTTTGTCTGTTTATTTGACCGCGCATCACGTGAAAACGGCTGAACGGATTTTGATGAAATTTTGTATAGAGATAGTTTGAGTCCCGGGAAAGGATAATAAATAGTTTTCATCCCGAAAATCAACCCTGGAGTGGGTGAAAAAGGGGTTAAAAGTTTGTATGGAGAATTTTTAATAGAAATTAGTATGGAGATAATTTGAGTCCCGAGAAACGACAGAATAGTTTTCATCCCGATAATAAACCCTTGTGGGGTTGTAAAGGGGGTTGAAAGATGGTACGAGGATTTTTTTACCGCTGAACTGATAAAGATGAAATTTGGTATAGAGAGAGAATGGGTCTCAAGAAAGGACAAAGGATAGTTTTCACCCCGAAAATCAACCCTAAAGGGGTGAAAAGGGAGTTGGAAATTTGTATAGGGAATTATTAACCGCAGAATTGATTTAGATAAAATTTGGTATGGAGATAATTTGAGCTCTGGAAAAGGAAATAAAATAGTTTTATCTCAGAAATTATACCTTAAGCGGATGCAAAAGGGGTGGAAGTTTACATGGGGAAGAAACAACCAATAACCGCTGTACGTATTTAGATGAAATTTGGTATTGAAATACAAGTGGAATAGTGACCCAATGTCCTAAAAATAGTACATCATATTTTAAAATTTCATCTTCTGGAACAAGATCTAATTTTGAATAAAAAAAGTTGACCTCGTGGGCCATTATGACAAAATTGTATCGTCCTAATAATTAAGCGGATGCAAAAGGGGTGGAAGTTTACATGGGGAAGAAGCAACCAATAACCGCTGTACGTATTTAGATGAAATTTGGTATTGAAATAGTTTGTAATTTTTTGGTCAAGGTTGGTTTTTTGTTCATATTTATAACAAGTTACCCGTCGAAGCTTTAAATTTAACTTTACCCGCTCTTAAGAAATATTTGAAAATGTCATTAATGTCAAAGGGTTATTGTAGGTTTGATGACTATATATGACGGACAAAGATGTAAGGCTCAAACCAAAAACTACTACAAAATCATCTAACATTTATAGGACACCGTTTAGGTAGGAAAACATATCAAACGTTTTGTGAAGCAGTCAGATTAGGATTTATTTTTCTTTATAATTAAACAATAGGTACATTATCTGTCTCTCAAGCTGTTTTGGTTTGTCTTCTTGAAGAATTACGCATTATTTTGTATCTTTAAGATCTAATAATGTATTACTGTTATGAAAAAAAATAAGTCCCGTCGAATTTCTTTTCGGTCATAATACTTCACGGACCAGAACCGGTGGTAGTTTTGGAACGAAGTTCCTTATCGGACGGTTCGCGGATGGGGGAAGGTCACGAAAATGCGACACCCATACGATTGAGAAACATGTAAAATGGAATGAAATAAAAAAAACATAAAATAGAATAAAGTGAAGAGAAAAATTTCGAATATTTCGAAAATGTCAAATATTACAAAAATATCAAAATTTCAAAAATTTCAATTTTTTTTTATTATTACCTACGGTAAGTAAAATCCACCCTCCTCCCCGACCGCCGGCACGCCGGTAACAGTTACATAAACTACTATTTATCTCTTTTTAGGGTTCCGTAGTCAACTAGGAACCCTTATAGTTTCGCCATGTCCGTCCGTCTGTCCGCGGTCTAGCTGAGTGACCGTTCGCACTAGAAAGTTGAAATTTGGTATCAGTATGTGCATTAATCACGCCGCCAAAGTAATAGAATAATAACTAAAAAAAATATTTTTATTAGGGTACCTACACATTTATGGGGGGTGAATTTTAATGGGGGGTGAATTTTTTTTCGCTCCAACCATATCGTGTTGGGTATTATTGAATAGGTCTTTCAAAAAGAATATAGGTTTTTTAAGACATTTTTTGGATGAAACTGATAGTTTCGTAAATATTAGATCTGAAATCAAAAAAGGGCGTCTCCTCCATCTAACTTTTGAACCGTGGGTCCAAAAAAATAGAAAACAATAATGGAAGTGAGGTCTGATAAGAACTTTCAATAAAAACTATATTGAATAAAATCGGTTCAGCCGTTTCTGAATTATCAGTCAAAAACGCATATAACTACGAAACTCTACACTGAGCATCGTCCGACATGCTCTTGGCCGGTTTTTTTTTGCATTGTTATCCCAGAAATAACCCCTTAAGGATTACTAATTCCAATTCAAGAAAATCCCCAGCCAGGTTATACGTAGCCTATAAAAATTCAACGTGTAAAAGGGGGGGGGGGGGGTACCCACTACACTCGCTTAGTTCACTTCAAACCGCGCTGCAACCGCGCCTGTTCTTACCTTTCATACTTAGACTGATTTGACGGGAGGATCGATTTCGATGATATTTGCCGTTGACATGAACGTATAAATACGAAAGTGGTACTGTATCGTCCGATATACACCTGCTACTCTATGTCGTTTAAATAATGGCAAAAAAAAATTATAACGACAAAAAAATGCATTGATTTTTGAGTGTAGTTTCATTTAGTGGTAATTGTAAAAAAAATATTACGACTACTGTCCTCTAGCGTATCCATCTATCAACTTTACTTCACGTTCCGCCTCCAGGATAGCGGGAGAGAAATTAGGGGTGAATTAGCCGCTTACTGACACAGACCAAATTCCACGCGGGCGGAGCCGCGGGCACAGCTAGTTATATGATAAGGCGCATCTCCTCAAATTTTTTCATATTTTTTGGACTTACGGTTCAAAAGTTACAGGGGGAAGACACAATTTTTCTGACTTTCAAAGCGATTATTTCAGAAAATATTCACTTAATCACAAAATGTTCAAAAAACCTAGATGCTATTTTTAAAGACCTATCGATTGATGTGCAACATTGATATTTGGTAATTCAAAAAAAATAGTCACATGTATCAGAGCCCCTTCCCCTAATTTTTTTTTTCAAATTTAACTACATAACTAAGTAGCGGCATACAAAATACACCTTATTTGTAAATTTTATTCAGATACGTCGTAGAGTTTCCGAGTGAAATGGCTGTGACATACGGACGACGAATCCATAAGGGTTCCGTTTTTTGCCATTTGGCTACGGAACCCTAAAAAGAGATAGTATTAGGTATCTGTACCTCCATGAATGAAGGTACATACACTAGGTCTATTTTATATGGCATAAGCTTATTTTCTGTTTCTCATCTTAACTTTTAAAAAAGGGTGGCATATTCACTGTGTCATAAAACCCCTTTGTAAATTAAATAAAGATTTAAAAAAAAACTTTAAAAAAAATCACATGCCCATGAAAATCACATTTTCCTAACAGGAAAGATGAAAATGTAATTAAAAGCACAACAAACAAAAACCCAGGATAAGGTAGAACAAACAATAAACCAATATCAAACCTTTATTTATTATTCAGATACATCTTCATTTAAAAAAATGAATTGAAACAGAAAATGTTGCTTATACTCGTATCATTACGAACATAAAATTATAAAATATAGTAATACGCACGAGTGACCTGTTTTATATAAATAAGATATAGGTATATTATCTTTAAAAAAAATCTTAAAGTAATACCTAAAAGGAAATTTGTCAACTTAGTGTCAATCTTGCAGTTCAGTTAAACTTTCGATCGGGACGAAAAAAGAACAGTAATTTCAAAATCCCATGTCATTACATGACATGTTGTTGTGTGCGTGACCTCAACTATCGTGGCGATACCTATAGCAGTGCCCACATTGTTAACTGCCCATCGGTGGACCTTATGCCTTTTGTAATAAGGTCCACCGATTTACAGTTAAGAGTGTTGTTGTTTGTACTTAGCTAAATCAATAATATTGACTTTGGTAGATTGATCAAACATTGGCTTCGTATGTCTAAAGCAGGATAATTAGATATCAATATAATCCTTGACATCCACTAAATAGTTACACGAACTCTGTTTACTTAGTTTTATATTTGGCCAGGGAGTTTCTGACTTAGAAGATGTATCGTACTGTATACAATTACTAAATGAATACAATCCCTTGGGTTTTTTAAAGGGATCATTCACTAGATCTGTGTAAGGTACCGGAGTTGTTAGCAAGGATAAAATGCACCAACAGAAACTAAAAATCCATTAAAAAATAATCAACAATAAATTGGTGAAGCCACTACATTTTATAAATAAATAGGAGTATTATGGGACAATCTTACATAAATCAACCTAGCCCGACAGTAAACTCAATAAGGCTGGTGTTCTAGGTACTAGGCGACGATATATCTAATAGATAGATGGTTTGGCCGTTTATATTTAATTAATAAAGTAGAACTGTTTATTACATTAATTATTGTTTATTACATTAATACATGTTGTTATTTATATTTACTTAATACGTATATAATTATTTTAACTCCAATATCATAATTTCCGAACGCACCCCATCCTTTCCGCCTCTATACCAAATATTGACACTTCCGCTTTCGACGCTAATGTCAAGTGCGTCGTGACTTCCGGTTGCCATTGTGAGAAGAAACATCAATGAACGCACGCGCACAGCTCCCCAGCAACTCGCAAATATGTGAACCCTGGACTTCAACAATATTCAACAGTGCTAAAAGTGAAGTTTAACCCCCGGGGTAGTGAAACAAACAAAAGTGTATGTGCATTAAATAAGAAAATAAAAAGAACCAGTGCATGAGTGCAATCTCGAAACAACATGTGTCGAAGGTAATCTTCCCTAATCCTCATAACATTTATTCCATCCTCATTTTTGGTCCTTCTCCCCGTGATCCTCTATACATTCCACTGTAAAATTGATTTTTATTTAGCTAATTTATATGTATCTTACGTAGTTAGGTACATAATTCATTCCGACTCACATACTTTAGTACGGCCATATTTTCAATATCTCGATTAAGTTTAGTAAGAGTTTAACATTTCTTTATCGTTATTGATGTGAAGTATTATTTGTAAACATGGATAATATAGATTTAAACCTGTTAGACGGCAAAAGAAAAAGTTTGTTCGCCATTTTGCAAAATGCATACGACTTAAGTCGGAATATAAAAACCGCTGAAGAACAGCAAAGATTTCTAATAAGACTTAAAACATTAGATAAATTGCGCACAGAATTCACAGACGTAATTAAAGAAATAAATCTTAAAAATATGGAACTCGATCCCAATTACGTGCCAAGTTTCAAGGCCATCGAGTCCTTTGACGAAATTTATTGCCACATAAGACACACCGAGGAATCACTTTCCCCTAAAGGTAAATCAGAACCCGTGACATTGTCAATACCAGTTAGTAAACCTAAATTACCAGCTTTGGAATTGATTTCATTCAACGGTGATCCAACAAAATGGCCGCTATTTTATCAGAACTTTAAAGAAGTTATTCACGAAAACACGCATCTTTCGGACGCCGAACGCGTTCAATACCTAGTTTCAAAATTGACCGGATCAGTTTCGTCTATTATCGCGGGAATCCTTCCCGTAGCCTCAAATTACCACATAATTTGGGATTTACTAGTCGAAAAATATCAGGATGAGCGTACTTTGGGTTCGCAGTACTTAGATAAGATGTTTAAGTTCAAACCGATTACAACTGCTTCCCCGCAGAACCTAGATTCGTTCGTCGAACAGTACTGCGCCTCACTAGCAGCGCTAAAGTCATTAAAGTTGGATGATTTAGCTGATTTCATGGTTACGCACGTCGCTCTTAATAAGCTCGATAAAGACACAGTTCAATTGTTGGAGCAAAGTTGCCGTTCTCAAAATATACCTACTTTCGCCTCGCTCGAAAAGTTCGTAAAAGAACAAAGCAAAATATTGTCCCGCACTCAAATAAATACTAAACCGCAAACGAATACCTTCCGCACAACCGCTAAACCGCAACAAAATTACCCGCAAAACAACGCTTATAATAAAAGCAAACCTCTCGCATCGTATGTTATAAATAACCCGCAACCCGCTCTAACGCAAACCGCACAACCGCAAACCGCACAACCGCAAACCGCACAACCGCAAACCGCACCACCGCAACTAGCACAATCGCTACCCGCTCAAACTTACGCTGCTCAAGCCCTACCCGCCGTTACCGCTACAAGCACACATACTTGTGTAGTTTGTAGTAATGAAAAACATCCCTTGTATTTTTGCAAGAAGTTCATTGACCTCGACGCGAATTCTCGGTATTCGATAGTAACAAAGAATTCTTTCTGCAAAAATTGTCTCGGATTTCATAATATAAATGAATGCAAGTCGATGAAGACTTATGTGAAGTGTAACAAAAAACATCATTCAATGTTACACTTAGATAATTTTGTGTATCGACATCAGGAAATTGCACCACGCGCAAATGTTGCAATACTCTATGATTCCTTAGTGACAGGTGCGTGTGAACCGACCTTGAATCAGTTGAATCCCGTTTTTGACAGTTCTGACACTTGCCGCGCGACCGAGTCAGTCGACACGGAGTTTCGCGCACAAAACGAGTTTGCGCAACAACAAACCACTTCAAACATGCCATGTGACAAACAAAATTTGTTTACAAGTGATAATCCGCAGTGTTTTGTTGCATCTGATAAGCAAGAGTGTTTTTATAACGACGTATCACCTACCGCGTGGGTCAATGTGGTAAATGCTAAAGTGAATCCCCCAAATATGAGAGTGATGCTTGATACAGGCGCGGCTGCTAATTTCGTGACTTTAGCTTGTTGTAAACGTCTCGGTTTAGAAATAAATCATCAACCTACGTCCGCACGTGGACTCGGATTAAAACAAAATCCGGTATTAGGCTATACTTTAATAGAGTTCAGATCACGATTTGATCCCCGCTGCAAATATTCCATTAAAGCCGCCGTCGTTGAGGTACTTACCGATAACTTACCAATCCTGCGGTTAAGTACAAAACTTATAGAATATTTCGCCCATATACCTCTTGCCGATGAATTGTTCTATGAACCCTCGGATGTCGATTGTATTGTAGGTACCGGCCTGTTTCCACACTTGTTATTATCAAACAAGGTCACTCATCCCGAGACACGAGCAGTAGCAGTAGAAACGACTCTTGGGTATATAGTGACCGGAGAAGCAGAAAATGATTTCAATTCAGCAAAAAATTTAAATCATTGCTTTCACGCGGTTATCGAAGACAGAGATTATAAGTTAGACAAATTAGTACAACAGTTTTGGAATTTGGAATCGTTACCAACAAATAAAATATTGAGCCCAGAAGAGCAGCAGTGTGAAAAAATATTTCAACAAACAGTCTCCCGCGGGTCGGATGGCAGATATGTTGTGGCGTTGCCATTCACTGAGGACCCTTGTACGCTGGGTGATTCCTATAAGAATGCTACACGACGTCTTTTATCCCTTGAACATAAGTTAGACAGTCAGGAATTACGTTCCGGTTATAATGCCACTATACAAGAATATATTGATAAAGGGTATTTAACTAAAGTGTCTCAACCTCAAGATACCCCGATCTCATGTCATATACCTCATAGAGCTGTATATCGGCCGGATAAAGATACCTCAAAAATTAGAGTTGTCCTGGACGCTAGCTCAAAATCATCATCAGGTAAAAGTTTAAATGATATTTTACACTGTGGTGCAAATTTACAAACAAACATTTTTGAGTTGTTAATCAATCTCAGATTATTTGCAGTTGCTATTTCAGGAGATTTAGAGAAAATGTATTTTCAATTAAAAGTGATCACTGAGCATAAAGCCTTTCAAAGAATATTATTCAGATTCAATCCAGACAGCGAACCCATTCAAACATATGAGTTTGAAAGAATTTCCTTCGGTTTAAAGTGCTCTCCATTCCTTGCTTTAAGAGTAGTTCGCCAGCTTGCTCAAGATGAATGTCAAAAGTACCCAAAAGCCTCTCAAGTAGCCCCGATTTATTCCTACATGGATGATTTTATTCACTCGGTTGCTTCACCCAGCGAAGCTCTCGAATTGTATGACCAACTTGTCAAAATGTTTGCTAGTGGAGGTTTTAATATGACTAAATGGACCTCTAACTCACCTCAATTTCTACAAAATATTCCTGTAGATTCTCGCGCCTCAAAGAGTTTAAACTTTGATTCAGAGTCAGAAACAAAATTAGTTGGGCTCCGCTGGGACCCAGTGAAAGACCATTTCAGTTTTAAAATAAATATTGACAATGATAATAATAAAAAATGCAGTAAAAGAGTAATGTTATCTAAAACCGCTGCTCTATATGACCCTCTAGGTTTGATCGCCCCTCTCACTGCTTTTCTGAAATTGCTGATCCAGGAGTGCTGGAAACGGGATCTCTCTTGGGATGAAGATGTCCCTGATGACATTTATAAAATCTGGATTCAAATTCAAAACGAATTAACGAATCTGTCAAAAATTAAAATACCGCGTCACGTTGGCATAACTGATAAATCCTACGTCAGTCTTTTAGGATTTGCTGACTCGAGTGAAAAATGCTATGGCGCTGTCATATATTTAAGGATCGGTCTTTTGACTGACCCAGCGTCTAGTGTATCGCTGTTGTGTGCTCGCTCTCGCCTCGCACCGCTTAAGAAAATCACCCTTGCTCGACTGGAACTCTGCGCAGCTCACCTGCTAGCTCAGCTGATAGAGACTGCTCTCAAAATCATTAATAACAGATGTCAAGTGAATACCATACTTGCTTTCTCAGACTCTTCCATTACTCTCGCATGGATTCATTCTTCACCTCACCGGTGGCAAACATTTATTGCCAACAGAACCTCTGCAATTCAGGATATTTTAGCCCCACAACATTGGTATCATGTGCCAGGTCATGAGAATCCTAGTGACCTTATATCGCGCCCAGTCACGCCTAATAATTTGATAAATAATAAAAAGTGGTTTTTGGGTCCTGAATGGATTTCTCTGCCGATTAAGCAATGGCCTATTAATGTATTTAATAAAATAGATGTTTCCATTGTGCCAGAAGCAAAGACTGTCGCACTATTCAATACTCTTGACCCGGTGAAAGAAGTTCATCCGCTAATAGCACTTACTGAAAGAATGTCAAATTGGTCAAAGTTAATTAATGCAGTAACATATGTGTTAAGATTTGCAAAAATACTAAAAAGTAGTGGTTGTATTACAGTATCAGATTTAACCATTGCAGAGACTTATCTCATAAAAGTAGTTCAAGCTCAACACTTTGCTTCTGACATTGGTGCTATCAAAAATAATAAGCTGCTTCGCACCCCTCTTAGAAAATTAAACACTCATGGATATTGATGGACTCCTTCGTGTAGGAGGACGTTTATATAACGCACCCATTGCTTATGAACAAAAACATCCTGTACTTATTCCTGCAAAGAGTAGGGTAGCCACTATTTTAGTAGAACATTATCACCGAAACAACTTGCACACCGGACCTGGATTAGTTCTAGGTTTACTTAGGCATCAATATTGGTTGTTACCCGCTCGCAGTCTTGTACGCAAGGTTATTCACGCCTGTAACAAATGTTTTAAACATAAGCCCAAGGAAGTATATCCGTTTATGGGCAATTTACCAGAGTTTCGTGTTACTCAACAAAAATGTTTCGCCAAATGCGGAGTTGATTATATGGGACCCGTATATATAACTATGGGCAAAAAACGAGGGATTAAAAGCCAAAAGGCTTATGTTTGCTTATTTGTGGACTTAGTTTCCAAAGCAATTCATTTAGAATTGGTCTCTGACTTGTCAACTGAAATGTTTATAGCCGCATTCAAACGTTTCATCGCCCGCCGCGGACCTGTGTCTCTTATTGTAAGTGATGGAGGCAAGAACTTCATTGGCGCTCGCAATCAATTCAAAGAAATATACTCTGTAGTTTGTTCAGAAGAATATAACAAAGCAATCATCCGCGAATTGACTCCCCAAAAAATCGAATTTAAAATTCAACCACCATACTCTCCACACATGAGTGGTATATGGGAAAGTAATGTAAAAAATGTTAAGGTTCATCTATACAAAGCCATTGGTTCTCAAATATTGACATATGAAGAATTAAATTCGGTGCTGGTCCAAATTGAAGCTCTGATGAACTCTAGACCTCTGTGTGTTCTCAGCAGTGACCCCTCTGAACCTTTGGCTCTCACACCATCGCACTTGCTAAATCTAACTCCGTTAAAATATATACCTGCGGTAAATTTAGATGATATACCTATAACCCGCTTGCAGAGATACAAATTAATTGACAAAATGGTTCAAACTTATTGGAAAAGATGGCATACGGAATACATAACTTCTTTACAAAGCAGAGAAAAGTGGAACACTACCGCAAATCCTGTTAAAAGGGGACAAGTGGTAATCTTGAAAGAAGAAAAGCTCCCTCTCTTATGTTGGCCTCTTGCGGTGATAGAGGAGACTTATCCCGGTAACGATGGTATTACTCGGGTTGTTAAAGTTAAAACTAAGACTGGTACTTACATTCGTCCTGTGGTTCGAGTGTGTCCATTACCCACTCAATAATATAATTTTATTAGCATTTGTAAATATAAGTCTCATTTTAAATAATTGATTCAGTTTGTTAATTCTGTAGTGCTGAATTCAACCTAAATGAATATTAAAAAATATTCTAACTTAAAGATATTTCATAAGTAAATTGTCTCATACAAATCATAAATTGTTTAAAAAAAAAAAAAAAATATGTTTATTTTTATTTTGAGCCTCAATGTTGGAGTACACTCCAAGGCGGGGGAATATGGTTTGGCCGTTTATATTTAATTAATAAAGTAGAACTGTTTATTACATTAATTATTGTTTATTACATTAATACATGTTGTTATTTATATTTACTTAATACGTATATAATTATTTTAACTCCAATATCATAATTTCCGAACGCACCCCATCCTTTCCGCCTCTATACCAAATATTGACACTTCCGCTTTCGACGCTAATGTCAAGTGCGTCGTGACTTCCGGTTGCCATTGTGAGAAGAAACATCAATGAACGCACGCGCACAGCTCCCCAGCAACTCGCAAATATGTGAACCCTGGACTTCAACAATATTCAACAGTGCTAAAAGTGAAGTTTAACCCCCGGGGTAGTGAAACAAACAAAAGTGTATGTGCATTAAATAAGAAAATAAAAAGAACCAGTGCATGAGTGCAATCTCGAAACAACATGTGTCGAAGGTAATCTTCCCTAATCCTCATAACATTTATTCCATAGATAAGTACTTAGAAAACATCCATAACTCATGAACAAATATCCGTGATCAATACACAAATAAATGCCCTGACCAGGATTCGAACCCGGGAACTCCTGCTTCATAGGCAGTCACTATGTATGGAAGAGCAATATATAGAAGAAACTATGGAAAATACATAAAGCTAGAAGCAACAAATGCACGTACTCTACGTGTTTTCTAGTTTACCAATCAACTATCCAATTATAAACTCGTGATGTTCGAATTCCAAGAATTCTACCATAAAAAATGTTGGTCGAGTGTGTTTCCTTAACATTTTCTATAAATAAACATAATCATATAAGTTTGAAGGAATACGCTCGCGTGGGTGTATTGAGGATGCTTGCTACTTGTAAATATTATATAGCTAATATTTGTTCTCTGGATGAAACGAAACAAATATTTTTTATTGCAAAACTATGTTAGGTTTTAATTGCTCATTAGTTCTCCTATCTTTATCTAGACATATATGTAGAAGAGTAGGATAAGTCACGGGGACATTTTTTATGTTAATTAAAACAAACACAGTCACTCACCTATTTTGGCGTGTGTGCAAGTGAAAGAGATGACACACGTGAGTGCCAGCACGAGGTGCGCGGTCTTCATGGTGAGACGCTAAGTCACTCACATTTTCACTGCCACTCTCGATTAGTACCTGCAACATTATAAAAACGTTTATTTAGGGCAAAGTGATTATATGTATTATGACAAAACGGCAAAAACGGAACCCTTATAGTTTCGTCATGTCCGTCTGTCCGTCCGTCCGTCCATCCATCCGTATGTCACAGCCATTTTACTCGGAAACTATAAGACACACCTTAATAAAATTTTGACAGAAGGTGTATTTTGTATGCCGCTAATTAGTTATGTTTTTTTTTTTTTTTTTTTTTAATACCACGACGGTGGCAAACAAGCATACGGCCCGCCTGATGGTAAGCAGCTACCGTAACCTATGGACGCCTGCAACTCCAAAGGCGTCACATGCGCGTTGCCGACCCTTTACAAAAAGGAGGATTCACTGTGTTGACGACTAAAGGAACAAGAAGGTCCCTCATCGTCAACACACTGGGTCCTCTTTGAGCTCTTTGGCAACCTTACTCACCAGCAGGAACACAACACTATGAGTAGGGTCTAGTGCTATTTGGCTGTGGTTTTCTGTAAGGTGGAGGTACTTCCCCAGTCGGGCTCTGCTCCAGATTTGAGCGATGACATTCGCTGAACGTGCCCTACCACACTTAGCGAGATGCCATTCGCAGTGCCCATACCTCTCTTTTTGGCGTAGTTTAAGGACATACCCAGGTCCGGACGTAGTTTAAGGACATACCCCGGGTCCAAATATATGTAGTTAAATTGCAGAAAAAAATATGTTTAGGGGAAGAGGCTCCATACAAGTAACTTTTTTTAGTACCAAATTTCAATGTTGCATATCAATCGATAGGTCTTTAAAAATAGCATCTAGGTTTTTTGAACATTTTGTGATTAAGTAAATATTTTCAGAAATAATCGCTTCGAAAGTCAGAAAAATTGTGTCCCCCTTTTGAACTTTTGAACCTTCAGTAAAAAAATATGAAAAAATTTGAGAAGATGGGCTATTAAATACATACTTTCTACGAAAATTGTTTTTAATTTTTTTGGGTCTGGTTCAGCCATTTTTGAGTTATCTCCAAAAAACTTCTTCCATAGGCATCAGATACGACCTTTTATTATTAGTTTGGTTCTTGTGAAGGTACGAAACCCTCGATTATGCGTGGTCAGACACGCACTTAGCCGGTTTTTTGCATTGTGTGGGTTATAGTTGAATACATTAATGTTGCACTGACTTATTATTCTAATAATTTGCGAATATTAGTTTCAAAAGGAATATTTAACTTGATCGCATTTTGTTAGCTCACATATATGTATATGCAGTAAAAACTTTTAGTATAGGTTAAAATTTGTTTCCAAAGTTAAACCAAATTAAACTTTCAAGTATGAGTGCATGTTTGTACGAGTATTGTGAAAACTCGTAACGTTTTAAAAGTTCTAAAGCGATATTTTACTGGCTTTAGTTGAGAAAATGTGCCCCAGAAAATACAGCTCGTTTGAAACTCAGCGCGGCAATAAAATTAAATAAATTATATGAGCACTTGTCTGGGGTAAATTCGTTTAAAAGAGGGTAAACAACTGCCCTTTTGGAAGAGCAAGAACCATCAACCAACTTAACGACCTTAAGTGAAATTGGACAATAAGTCAAAAATAACTGAACTGCATTTTTGATTGTATAAGATGTAAGGGATTTCGTCTTCGTGGAATCCAGTGATCAGCAAATGTAAGCGTGGAAATACTTGCATTTATAAACCATCGGATGTTATGAGTGTTAGGTGTAGGCAAAGTGATAACCCTAGCGTGAATTTAAATAATCGTTACCAAGCGCGGGTAGTTCGAAAACTCCGCGCGGTTAGGAGATGCTGATACAATTCCTCGCCAGTCTGCCTGCAACCACGAGCGGTACAAAACGCTCGAAACGTCAGGAAAATAATAACAGTAAGTGTACGCGATTAAGTCCCGTTTTTGTCAAAATATTTGTTTAAGTGAGATTCTAAAAAAACGTGGTCGGAAAAAGTATGTCAAATGTGATCAAATTTCAATACAACTCCAATGGATTAACTACGCAATACAGCTAGCGCTTGAACGTCGGAATTAGAAATATCAGGATTTGCTTGAAAGTTATTCCGATGCAACTCCAATACAACTTCAATATTGGTTGATTATTTGTTGTGTGTTGGAGTTATGTTTGAAATAGATTGTGTTTTTAATTTATTGTTTATGTTTTTTAAAATTAGAATACGGCATTATTTCTTTAATATAAATATTGTTTAATGTTTTAATCTTATTAAAAGATTCGTCTTTAGGTGAAGCAACAACTTTTTCGAATGCCGCACGCATAAAGGTAATATGTATTCGTTAAATTTAGAACAGGGTTTTCTGAAAATTACAAATTTCAAGGACAAGAACTACAAGAACCACTTTAAACTCTGGCATCACTTGTCAAACCCTTATACAAATAATAAACATTGGGCCAGCCTCTACAAGTATACAGGACGCAGGATGTCGTGAATATTTAATCCATTCCAATCGTGAAAGCTCGGATAAGTGTGTTTTTGTCATGCTTTTTCTTTTAACTTAGTATCCTTTGAGACAGTGTGGGTCGTAGGGGTAACTAGGTACCTACTTATTTTAGCCAAGTTAGTAAATATAGAGAGTGGTTATTAACTTATTACGTAACCAATTTGAATTTTGCCGTAATATTTTTATTCACAGGTTTTCTATGTAGTTTCATTGCGGTGGTTAAAACATCTATATTAGTGGTAGTTATACTTCAAAAAAACATAACGCTGATAATTAAACTATTACAGTAACAGTGTACCAAATATAACGACATAAACCAACCAGGAAATATAATTCAACGTTGTATTTTTTTGAAATTATCTACATTGTGTTGGATTATTATTACTGACTAAACTAGTTTAAAGATACCCATTATATTTTACTGGATCTGGCACCGATTTAGCAACTTCCTACGCCAGCTACGGTGATCACAGTTTGCATTCAGGAAATCTAGATATATAAATGCGGCGTTGAATAATAGTATACTATTATTTAATTTGTTGAATTGTTGCAAATATTAAGTATGGATCGTTTGTAGTATTTATTGAAATTAATCTTTCATAGAATGTAATCACTATAATACATTAGCGCTATCATTGGAACATCAAATTTTGATGTACAATATAAATTTGGAATGTTATTGTTTTGCATCGAATAATCCAAAATTAATTATCCTATAATTGAGATGCGGTTAACATAAAACACTACATTTTGAAAGCTTTGTTAGCAACAAGCATTACCGTTGTCGCCTATATACGTTTGTTGGACTCGCAAGTGGTTATCGTAGCCTATGGACGCTTGCAGGACTTCTATAACACCGCAACAAATTCCAAATTGTGTAACTAAGATTATCAGCAAATTCCATTAATGTTATGCTAATTGTAGCTAACGAACCATTACGTAACAACACACAAATCTCAATTATCACATTATCCGTACTAATGCGCACGCTGCACTGCGTATATAACATTTTCGAATACTCCTAAAAGGTGCAACCCAACTTAAATGCACATATTATATGAATGTTTGGATGGATGTACCCTTGTCATATAGTCCATTCGTTAATATTTTCAAAGAACGAAACTAAATATTGTAAATAGTATAAGTAGGCCTCATTTAATTATTAGAAGAGTTGGCTTTTAGGGAAAGGTTAAATCGCATCGCTTAACTAAAGTCACCAATTATTAGGGTGTATTTACTAAGTGGACCCTTTGATATTTTAAGGTTGTAACCGAAAAAGCGCTACGAGAGGAGAAGGAGAGGACATTCATAATCTATATATATAAAAGAAGAAACTGACTGACTGACTGACTGACTGACTGACATATCAACGCACAGCCCAAACCGCTACTTATAGTTCTTTGTGTTTTAATGTGAATTTTCAATAAAACTTGATTGAAGGTTACACGTTTTTTAATTACTAAGAGTTTCATAAATTGTCCCGACAATGGAGCGAAAGCGACCGAAGTTAGGTTCGAACTGCTTTGTCTTTTACTTAATGCTAGCACTTCACATTCGCCCACACACGCACAAGACACGCGCACATAACACCCTCCTTATCACTCAGAAGACCTTCCCGTGAAGAAGGGCTGAACAGTTGGGGCCAACTCGACGTCCTGGGTCCTTGGAATCGTGGTTGACCGGCGTGATTGAATCTTCCCCCACATCAGTATTCCGGCGGTTACAACAGCCAGCACGTATAAGGTTATAGTCCACAATAGGTGACTATTATCTTTAGAATCAAATGTATCTGTTGAAGTTCCTCCTTTTCTAATAGAGCTTCGAATTTATACAATTGTTCTAATGGAATCTTTTCCAGTTTCAACGGTTGTGCAATATTTCGGATTGTTATATTCGACAATTGAAAGGATATCAGTTTGATTGCCTGTCCTTTAATATCATTTCTGTAGTTTTTTCTTTGGTCAGGGCATAAAACTTGGCCATTAACCCGGCTTCTGGGGGGTTAGAGTGACCTTCTCTGGCCCTCACTTAAGCAATTCTCGACCGGCGCGTCCTTGCCGCGGGGGTGGGCACCCGTCACCTTAGTAGGCCAAGGTGTCTGGGTGGCGAAGTTCGGTCGGGGACCCAGTGCTGCGGGGTATAACGCGGCCCCCTGCCCAGGGTTACGGGCGAAGACCCTAACGGTGGTGGCATCGGAGGAGATAGGCTTCGGTACGGTGTTCATTGGCGGATGGGGCAACGGATCTGGAGTACCGTAGGCGACAGTAGGGTTCAACCTGAACAAGTCGGCAACTTCTGCAGCCGAATCAACTCCGCACGTGACTAGCTTCATTCCTGTGGGTCAAGTTGACTAGGCCGAGAGGGGGTCATGGATGCTGGGCAAGTTCTTGACTCCAAACTGCGTCCCAGGCATGCAGCGCCTGTGGAGAGGACACTCCACTCGTGCCTGAAAAGGCACTTACTACATACACCAAAGTACTTGTATACCAGACCTGCGTTTTAAGTGTATTATTGTACGCGTCAGAAACGTGGACTACATATGCGAAACAAGAACGCAAACTCAACGCTTTCCACATGCGCTGCCTGAGGACTATTCTTGGAGTCACTTGGCAGGATAAAATTAGTAACGAGGTAGTACTCTCGAGGACGCATTGCTGTAGCATTACTGCAATGTTAAAACAGAGAAGACTTCGCTGGCTTGGTCATGTACATCGCTTGGACCCTGAGAGACTACCATGCCAAGTAATGCTGAGTCAGATAGCGAACGCAAAAAGACCTGTTGGCCGTCCAACTCTAAGGTTTAAAGACTCATGTAAGCGGGACATGGATAGTTTTGGCATTCGGATCGACGGTTGGGAGAAACGCGCCGAGATGAGACCCGAATGGCGTCATGACATAAAAGTCGGAACTTCAAAGCATGACGATGACTGGCTGGAGAACCTTAAGCAGAAAAGTCTTCGTCGTGCTCGACCACCTCCTGCGGACTCGCGTTTTGTGTGCGATCGATGTGGCATGAAATGCCGTGCTGCTATAGGACTCTATAGCCATCAACGGAGATGCGGGAACCCGTAAACCTACAAGCGCCGCAACAAACATCTACAACAGATGCTGTGGCCAATGATGAGTTTTTAACAGATGAGCTTGCGGTGGTGGAACTACAGCCTTCCGGGACTTCGATCAGGTATGTTCCTTCGATAAATCTAATTTCTTCGTTGTCGCATAAGAGTTGTGATTTGGTTCGTTGCGGACACGTTATCGCGTAATGGTAGTCATCCAATTTCTGAAGCAACTCGAAATCACTTGTAAAGGCAGTATATTGGCAGCTAGTAGAAATTTCGTGTTTTAGCATCAACGAGTAGATGCAATCGTCAGACCTTGACGCCAGAGTAAAAGAGGTTTCTTCGCAGTAGTATGTTTCTTGAAATTGTTTGCATTCTTCCTCCATGTACTGGTGTTTTTCGCCGTTCATTGCCATGTAGGGTTTAGGAGGGATCAGAATGGTTGAATTGTAAGTGGGAGTGGGGAATAGATGGTAGTAGGTGTATGTATTCTTGTACATTATTGGAAACTTTAAAGCGAATATAATTCTATTATCTGCATAAAAGGAGCCACAAGTAATAATATCATAGTAATCTCGTAACTCAGTATTTTCATTAATAAGCATTTCTTGTTTATGATAAAGCTTAGACAAAACATTTATTATGAACATAATTTTCTCGGAACCTATTACACTATGGTGGGTAATTCCTAATTTAGAGAAAGCAATTGCATTTTCGAGCATGGTAACAAAGTCAAAAATATTCCGTAAATTACTTTTTATTATGTTACATAAACAGTTAATTTTGATGTAATCAGACAAGTGATAATTGGTCATATTAACATCAGTTATTATTTCGTTCAAAGTTGTATGGATTTTATATTCGTTGGAAATTATAGTGGACAGAGTGACATTGAATGATTCTAACATTTGTTTATTAATGCTTATTCCAGAGTTCAATTTATTTCCAATTATATTTTGATTTTTCTGTAAAGTTTGTATGGCTTGATTATAATGGTGTGCGTCGTCGTGATCCAAATCACCAGTGATACTGTATATGATAGAGCCCAACCCATTAATTAGACCGCGTTTTTCTTTAGAGTGAACAGCGTACAAGGCATTGAATTTACCATAAATTGTGTTAAGGTCGTTTAGGAAAATTTGAGTGGTCATTACTGAGGTATCTCTAAAATAAAGGGGGTCCGCAGATTTAAGATAATCTAAGTAGATACCGATATAACTCTCTACATTATTAATACTATCCGAATGCTACCTAATTCGTAATAATGTAAAAATACGTGTTCAGTCATCTGAATTTTGGCAGTGCCTAGTTTAAATGGCAGGACACCGGGGTTGTTATCCAGCTCCGTGAGGGTCACTTGACGCCCATGGGTCACTCCTATCAGGAGGGTCCTGGAACAATGGTCTTTGTTGAGTTAATGGCACTGTTAACGTCCTTTTATGATGACTGATATCCTTATCGTCTATAATTTTTAATTCTAAGTTTTTCTTAATTCTACGACCTAAATAACGGGGCTTCGTCTTGACGCGCAGCCGCGGGATTTTTCACATATACGGCTCGGTTCTCCTCGTATTTGGGAGGTTCAGATCTATCCCTGTTAGCATTTGAAATTGACTTTTCTTGGTACTCTAAAAGGGATTTGTTAAGGTTTGCACATAATTCTTTTGTTACGTCTTTATGCCTATTTATATAATTTTGTAGATAAACATCTTCAATATTTATGTCAAATAGATCACGATCGTTAAAGTGCCCGTTAATAATTTCAATAGGTTTTTTCTTGGTTGTCGAATGGATACTGTTGTTGTAACCAATAATCGCATAAACCATGAGCTCATTAATTGTGAGCTCTGACTGTTCTAGAATGCTTGCTTCTGATTCGAATATGTTCTAGAATGGTAGAATGGAACCTTCCTATGGCTCCATTCGATTCAGGGTTGTTTACACTGATAAAATGAAGTTTAATTTTGTGTAGTTTAGCCAGTTCTTTTATTAACTGATTTTTGAATTCTGTACCTTGGTCAACGGTGATACACAAAGGTAAGCCATGATGGGACATATACAGGGTGTTTGGTAACCGGATGCAAAGCCGAAAGTAGGAGATAGTCTAGGTCATGTAGAACATTTTTAGCCATACTTGTCTTAGACAAATGTTATTAGTTTTTTTTTAATTTAAATTTTAAGATTTGTCGGAGAAAACTGCAAAACCTCAGACTAAATCGATAATTAGTACTTTTTTTACTGCAGGTAGATTTTTTTTTGTTTTATTTCTTATTGTGCAATGTCTATCAAACACTAGAAAAGTGATTTCAAACATCTGTGTCTAAAGAAAACAAGTTGACAGCGATTTAAAATTTTAGTTACATGAAAATGTAAACGATTTAAGTGATTTCAAAGTACGATAAAAAAAAACTAAAATAGCCACGAATTTTCAAACCATTTTAAAAACATGCTTGGCTTTTACCCTTTTATTTAAGCTATCAAACACGACTGTAGCTACTGTATCCTTGAAAATAAGCCACCTAAACCAACTGGGTAGCTAAAATGTTTCACTCTACTTGTGATACTTGTGGTAGTTGTGGTGACGAATCTCATTATGATTTTACAATAAAACATTGGTTCTGAATACTAAGTTGGCGTTGACTTGACATTTGACTTGTTTTAAAAGGGTTAAGTGTACTGGACAAAACTACCACATGCAATTTTAACAAACAAAGGCTTGCGGCGGTGAGAGACAAAAGAGACTGATAGCGGCAGGCGGTGAGCGGCGTTAAACAAAGATGATCGGTTTTGTGCTTTATTGACAAAGATAAACTGATTAGCTACATGAGTATTTGTGCAAAAACTAGTAATTTAGTCTAGTTACAACTTCAGTTGCGATTAGACGTTCATTGTGGTTTAATTTCCCGCTCTCATCTCAATTTACCGTGTCAAGTTGTAGCTGCCGTAGGCGCTCCTTCACGTGTAATTACGACTTCTTCATTGTAAACATGGAGTTTACGAACGAAGAATACGCCGACATTATCTACATGTACTGCAAAGCTGACAGTAATGGAGCGATGGCCCGACGGATGTACCAAGAGCGTTTTCCAAACCGGAGATTGCCTAATGTGAGAGTGTTTTACAATTCATTCCGAAGGCTACGTGAGAATGGTATTGCTGTGCAACATGGAGGGAATCCAGGACGTAATCGCCCTGAAGTGGAGGAAGACGTTCTACAGGCATTTGCAGAGGATCCGAATACGAGCATCAGAGTGGTAGCTCGTAATCTGAACTTGTCCACATGGAAAGTATGGGCCACAATGAATCGTGAGGGAAAATATCCTTTTCGCGGCATCGGAGTTCAAGGTTTGGACGAAGGAGATCCTGCACGCCGAGTGGACTTCTGCCGATTTTTACTCAATGCGGATATCGAAGACCGACGTTTTTTGCGAAGCATTCTTTGGACCGATGAATCGAAATTTTCCCGGGAGGGGATCACAAATTTCCATAACCTACACCAATGGGCTGACAAAAACAACAATCCACATTGGAAAAAGCAAGTGTCCTTCCAAAGAAGGTTTTCCGTCAATGTGTGGGCTGGAATCATCGGCAGAGTCCTTATTGGGCCACATTTTTTGCCAAATAATTTAAATGGGGCAAATTATTTGGAATTTTTACAAAACGATTTGCCCAGGCTTATTGACGAAGACCAGCTGCCCGGTGCAGTGACATTTCAACACGACGGTTGTCCCGCCCATTACTCTCTGGCTGTAAGGGAGCATCTGGATAACTGTTTCCCGGACGGTTGGATCGGCAGAGGCGGACGAATCCCTTGGCCCGCTCGGTCACCTGATTTGACACCATTGGATTTTTTCGTTTGGGGCCGAGCTAAGGAGCTAGTCTACACACAAGAGGTAATTAATACCGTAGAAGAGCTGAGGGAGAGGATAGAAGCGGCGTTCGAAAGGATGAGGGAAGAAATGATATTCGGAACAACCACCACAGAAGTAAGAAGACGGGCTCGTGCTTGTATTCGAAACGGCGGGTCACATTTTGAAAACGAGCGATGATGTGTAATTTTAATGTGTTGATCGTAAAAATAAATAACTTGTCTTTTATGCTTTTATTTTAATTTACCCTAAACATTCCCTCTTATTAGTACAGGTAGCCTATTTTCAAAGATAAAATGGCTTGAGACATGATTGTCTTATCGCCCGCCGCCTGCCGCTATCAGTCCCTTTTGTCTCTCACCGCCGCAAGCCTTTGTTTGTTAAAATTGCATGTGGTAGTTTTGTCCAGTACACTTAACCCTTTTAAAACAAGTCAAATGTCAAGTCAACGCCAACTTAGTATTCAGAACCAATGTTTTATTGTAAAATCATAATGAGATTCGTCACCACAACTACCACAAGTATCACAAGTAGAGTGAAACATTTTAGCTACCCAGTTGGTTTAGGTGGCTTATTTTCAAGGATACAGTAGCTACAGTCGTGTTTGATAGCTTAAATAAAAGGGTAAAAGCCAAGCATGTTTTTAAAATGGTTTGAAAATTCGTGGCTATTTTAGTTTTTTTTTTTCGTACTTTGAAATCACTTAAATCGTTTACATTTTCATGTAACTAAAATTTTAAATCGCTGTCAACTTGTTTTCTTTAGACACAGATGTTTGAAATCACTTTTCTAGTGTTTGATAGACATTGCACAATACTAAATAAAACAAAAAAAAATCTACCTGCAGTAAAAAAAGTACTAATTATCGATTTAGTCTGAAGTTTTGCAGTTTTCTCCGACAAATTTTTAAATTTAAATTAAAAAAAAACTAATAACATTTGTCTAAGACAAGTATGGCTAAAAATGTTCTACATGACCTAGACTATCTCCTACTTTCGGCTTTGCATCCGGTTACCAAACACCCTGTATATTGAAAGAGCGTTTCACACACTCAGTCCGGTACACGATTGTAAGGGATAAGCTTGTGCATATTTAGAAAATATGTCGATGATAGTAAGAAACTTTTGCCTGTTAACTGTGAATGTATCTTTATGAAGTATTTCAAATGGTTTTGTGGCTACGGGTACAACTTGATATAATTGTTTGTTTGGGTGTCTCTCATATTTGCTGGTTTGGCATATATCACAGTTGTTTATAAATTCAGTTACACTGTTATTTATATTTGGCCAATAGTATTGTAATTTTATTCTTTGTTCGGTTTCCTGAATTCCTCGATGGTTAGTTGGACCGTCATGAATGTGTTGTATGATTTCGATTTGTTTTTCACGATTAGTTACGTCCTGGACGTGGGTTTTGCAGAAAGTTGAGTTATATGCCGAATTTTTGAAGGTGCCTTGTAGTATTGAGGTATTTGAATGAATTGGAATGAATTCGTTGGGCATGAAGATGCCATATTTGATTTGAGGTTTTATAAATTCTTGGAATAGTTTAATTATATCGGATTGGATGTTGTTTTTATTTATATGAGCTAATATTCTATTTTTAGTTGGGGAAATTTTGATTAATTTCGGTTTCGTTGGAGAGTGATAGACAAAATTCAAGAAAAGCTGATTATTAAAAATATTTATTTGTTTGTCTGTAATGGGTATTTCTAGTACGGAATTTTCTAGTTAAGAATGCACAGTACTTTGCGGCTGAGCAGGTGCACGGTTAGTTGTTTCTCGATTTTTTAATTCTGCTAAAGGTAAGTCATCTTCATCCGATGAATCACTTTCGGGGAGAGCCATATGGCGCGCCAAGGTTGCTAAAAGTATATTGTCTTCTTCGTCACTTTCGCTTTCGCTTCCTGAATGATTTACAACCATGGACATCGGCACATCGTTGGGGTCCTCATCAGGATTATTAGTGTTTGAATTAATCTCATTGTTTTGTAACTCTATACGTGACAGCGCGTTGGCGTTCGAATTTAGTTTTCCTTTTACATAAGTGATAGTGTAATCGTATTCTTCTAGACGTAAGCGCCATCGTGTTAATCGGCTATTTGGTTCTTTTACGTTCATAAGGTATTGCAGGGGTTTGTGGTCAGTAATTATATTCAATATCCTACCGACTGCGCCACTTATAGTTCTTTGTGTTTTAATGTGAATTTTCAATAAAACTTGATTGAAGGTTACACGTTTTTTAATTACTAAGAGTTACATAAATTGTCCCGACAATGGAGCGAGAGCGACCGAAGTTAGGTTCGAACTGCATTGTCTTTTACTTAATGCTAGCACTTCACATTCGCCCACACACGCACATAACACGCGCACATAACACGCTGGTTCTGGAGATTCCAAATTTGGCACGTAGGTTGCTTAGGGTCTAGGGGTGCACTAAGAAAGGATTTTTCAAAATTCACCCCCTAAGGGGATGGAATAGGGGTTCAAAGTTTGTATCGCGAAACAAGATTAGTAAGACTATTTTTATTCGAAACTTGACAGGGGTATTCCTAACGATAAATGAGTTAACACGTGTTTCAGGTTTTTTGAAAATTCAACCCCTAAAAGGGGCAAGTGTGGTCGCAAAGTCTGAAAATCAACATGGGTATCGTATCCTTTTTGAGTACTTATAGTACGCGGGCGAAGCCGCGGGAAAAGGCTAGTATATCAGAAATGTTTAACAGTGAGCGATCGACGATCAATCCATATATCTATATTTACTCGAGCCTTATCCATCCTAAGCCAAAATCTTGAACGCCCAATCACAATCCGTCAAAGTTATGTCGGTAGTGTATCATACATACCTCACGCTACGTATGTAAGTGTGGGAGCCGAAAGCCAATGTACCTAAAACTAAGAACCCCATAAAAGATACATAACGTAAAAGTTGCAAAACATACCAACACTTAACTCCGTATACATATGTGATTATGTATTCCACAGAGTAGCGTTATAGTCATCCTTTACCTGTCATGTGTCAGGTTATATGGGAGCCACCCACCACAGTGAATGAAGCAAACAGTCTTCACACCCAGATTGAATGCAAACTACGCGGAGCGACGGAAATGACACATAGAAGGCCTGTTCCCGACCCTTACCTACTGTAAGGCAGAGCGTTTGTTAAAGGAACCAGTTAGTATGAGCTCCGAATACATGGTTAATAGTGTTACCAAAACGATTGGATCAGAGTATTTGCATACCTTAAAATAAATATTTAAAGTGAAGAATATTTACTTTTAATTGGACAGATTCTCTTTTATTGCAAGAGAATCATCCTACAAGGAAAGAGACTGACATTTTAACCATCTTTAAGCAGGAAAACGGAGAAAAGACGCTATCCATCATAGTCCCCTATCGTTGTGATGTTCATAAAAAAATGCTAATTTGACTCGTTAAAAAAAGTACCTATATAGCCAATTATACTAATTCGGTCAATGCGAAAGCTTGCAAGCGCTCCCAGGTCCCAAATGACAGGAGCTTCTAAAAGTGGGCTATGAATATGCCAAGTTCTCAACTCTGTTTAATTTACACGACCCAGACACATTTTGACGTTTCATAAAGGGTTGTTGAGTTAATTGGTTAGTAAAGTACTAACTATACTCCACCTGACGAGTCGAACGCTTGCTACCGTTCGGCAAATGCGAATGCAGGAACAGGTGACAGGCGCTTCTAAAACTGTGCTGCGCATGCCAAGTTCGCAACTAGGTTTAATTCACACGACCTACTCGTAGCTTTGAAGTAAGCAACAAGTATTATCTACTGAGTGATATCTTGTGCAATAATCTATGCACTTAACCTACTTATAATATCCATAAAGATATGAAACTTGCAAGTTGGTATAAAGAATTAAGGTTAACGACAATACAATAAGATAAGTTGATAGCTGATATGAATTATGGAGCCAGAAGATTGGTGATAGTTTAGTGGTAATTAGTATGACATTTTTAAAGGGATTTTACTTACGTGCGCTAAGAAACAAGATGTAAAACAAACTGAAGATCAGGTTGAAAAATAAAACAACCAGGATTACCAAAATAATACCCGCATCAAAATATACGTGTCAAATAAAGTCCACAACAACGCCAGTCTGACATGCTATTTTCATTCAAGACATACAAGGTTATTTTTAGCAACCCTTTTATTTCCTTTAAGGGCATCACCGTGTCAGTGATATATGCCACGGAAATGAGGGCCGCGCCCGTAATGACGATAAATGGTCACTGCAGACTACACTACATATAATAATCTGCTATCATAATAAATAAGAATGTCACGCGCAGTGACTTTTGATATTTGTGAATAGATTATTTACGGCACGACACACCTCTCTACAACAAATACATGCAGTATAGTTTGTATCATTATCGCTATGGATAAGTCAACCGTTAGTTTATGGCAAGTAAGTGAAAAATAAACACAGTATTATTGTTTTAATTAGAGCGATTATGCAGGAACAGGAACACAGCTATTTTTAAGAACATTTATCTAATATTCAATCGAAATATTTTACAAAATCCATCAAACACGAAATGTTGTAAGAAAATTGCATACTAACTTCATCTATTTCCTTTGCTCCACTATAGATACCGTTTATTTGGAGTTCGAACTTTCTATCTTGTACATGCTTCTCTGTAGCAATAGTAGTTTATGTAACTGTTACGTAATAAGGGTCCTTAAAACATGAGTGTGGTTTTATGAAACGAGCCGCAGGTGAGTTTCATAATAAGATTACACGAGTGTTTTAAGGCCTAATTACTTACGTACAGTTGCATACACTGCTTTATCTACACTCATATTATCTATTCTAAATGCCGTATTCGGAAACCATAGAATGGCCGCCATTGCACCGCCATGGCCAGCTCGATTGTGCCGGCGGTCGGGGAGGCGCGTGTCGGGCTCTCGGCGGTAGCGCGGGAGGGTGCAGGTGTACATTATGTTATCAAAACTCATAACACATCAATAGTTGAGCATGTAAAGTTAAAATTACGTTACTGCCACAGATAAAAAGCTTATCATAGTAAAATCGGTCGTGGTAATGCTAGCCATTGCCTACCGTTTTCGAACACGTTTTAGAGAACTTACAATATGAGTGTAGATAAAGTTATTTATGTAATCCTGTCATCCGAGCTATACGGGATTTCAATATAGTAGTCTCCCTCTTATGCACTAGATACTTTATTAAGTTATACGGTAGAGCTGTCGACGAAAGCTTATTTTAAGGCACGTAACAACACGTGCAGTTGTTTGCCTAAAAGCCTGTCATTTCCGAAATAGATGGTACGCTTTACTTTGGACATGGTCAGTAAATATAAAAATAATAATGATTTCCATACAACGGCTCGTATCTGAACATATTGTTCCGTAAAATCAAACGTATCGTATTGTATGAAATTGTTAGTTTGGGTTAAAAAGATAACCCCATGTAAAAACAAAATTTGATGCGCGAAACATGGTATATTTGGTGACGTCACGTTGAAATGTTGCGGAGTGAATAAAGTAGCTGAAGATCTGCTTTCAAAGAAGAAGAAGAGTCAAGAAGTCAAGGCTACTACTCGTACCTTACGTCGAGAAGATGTTGATAACTAAAGATATAAATTTGAAGAAGTTTGAACCTCGTGTAATTCTATTTTAAGTTCTAATTTCTTCAAACTTTCATCTCGACTTGTGAACTTCTTCCCACCATGTACGGAATTATCCTGCAAGGACTAAGAGTCAGTTGCAGCAAACCGTCTGTTAACGTTATCGTCATCGTTGAAATTTGCTTTTATGAAAAGTTTGACAGTTTTTGATGGGACGACAGCTCCGCCGCCATATTTAACTTTGATCAGTCCGTTAATTGTGCGTGTAGCAATCCGCCCTAAACAGGAAGCACGAGTAAACAATCTCTTGGTAAGTTAGTTAGAGGAGATGCATTTTTTCATAAGGTATATAATTATTTTGGTTTATCAAATCCCTTATAATATCAGGTTTTTTCCGAGATTAAATAGGAAGTATCTGATTTTTTTCAAAAGAACAATGAAACTATATATATAGTGCAGAGCTTTTGTCACAGATAAATCTATCAAATGACCTGGATTAATAAATACTGAATTGCAAAATCAATCCTATTATCTCGAAAACCACGATTCCGCTCACTTTTCGAACACGGACCGAGACCGGCAAAAATAACCGAAGAATAATCGGTTTACTGTAATTCGGCACCGAACTATCTTTATTGGATTTCCGAGACAGAATTTATTCGGGCGGTCCAGCTTACCTAACGTTCTTTGTGAGGTCATTGACACCAGATCGACTGTTTGACATTGGGACAGTGATTATTTATCCATATTTTAATAGACTGGAGAAAATATTTTTATGTGTTTGTCTATCCGACTGCATTACCTATTTAATTCACACGTTGCACTAATTCGGGTCAAACTATGAAATAGTTTTTAAACTTATCGATGCTAGATAATCAATGTTGAAATGTAACTCGAATTGAGGTATTTTTTTCAACAATTCAAAAATGACAAATACACGACCAGAATTGACCTTGAAGGTACCTTTCGGTCTCATTGTCGCACGTTAGACAATGCTTTAAACTCACTACTAACCGAAAATTAGTTAATACAGAGTAACAGAATATTTTGATCTCACAATCGTAGCTGCATTTCTAATCTGTTCTGGTGAACCAGACTGTCAGTGTTTGAGTTTGAGTTTTTTTTTAGGTTTTGGTCGGCCACGAATCCTATCCTTTTATACTGTTGTGTCTTGAAATTGTTCTTATAAATAAAAACATAAAGCTTACTTTTTAAAACTATAAATATCCGAGTATATTTCTACACGAACAATAATTTGATAAGAATCACGTTGTGCTTCTTAGCTAATAACAGTAGGTAATTATAGTAGCTAGTAACAATAACTCACAACTTTCAAAATTGTTCTAAACAAAATTTATCAGAATTTAACATCAAAAGTTTGGCTTTGAAATTTGAAACCGTATGCTTGAATACAGTAATTAGAAAGTATATCAATTTTATTAATCACTGACTGCCATGTCAATCAAGTTTTCTTAGATCTTTTACTAGACGTTTAAATTTCAATATCGCACTAACTGCTCCCTTGACTTTGATATGACCGTCGGACAAATATATCTACTTTATATATTTGTTATAGTTTTAATTTATCAAAATATTTTACTCAAACAATGTATAAATGCCCTTTATTGTGTTACGTAGGTATAAAATTCTAATTAAAGGTAGCTTAGTATTCGAAGATTGGTATAATATTGATCATGAAGATGAAACCTTTTATATATTTGTAACTAAGCAATTTGATATACTATTAAGCAAATTTCTTTATGGATAAAATAATGAATAGCACTATTATTTAGCTCATCTAGGCTGTAAAATGAATCCTTAAGCTTTACACATAAGATTAATATATTTATTCGTACAGAAGGTACTTTTTATTCGAGTAACCTAAAAGTGCCTAAACGTGGCTGTTTATTTTTCATTTATAATTCTATATATTTAAGCTTAATCACGGGCCACCCGCATTGGCATGTACTTGTAGAGCGCGACGAAATCACGCATTCAGAGGAATTTTACATTTAATTCAGTTTGAATTGCTGCCTTTAATAACTTTTGTAGTGAATGTCTGTAATAGCTAAAATGTATTACTCAAAGAGCACACTTGAATGTTATATACAAATCTTGTCTCGTATCTTTATTATTATTTGAATGTTTTCAGTTTTGGTGACACAGCAATATTTTAGTGACATCAAGCTGTTCGCATCGAGACCGATGACCATATCGAGGGTTGCGAGGTGAAACCCGATAAGTAGAAATAATTATTGATTTAAATAAGCACCTAACGTATGTCAGCTTATTGTTCTATTTTCAAAAACCTATTAGCTCGAGTTATCGGGTTTCACCTCGCAACCCTCGATATGTTATAAATCAAAATTATTCAAATTAACTTCTTTTTAGAACTATTTCTCATATAGAGATTATATGAGGAGTAAAAGAAAAGAGAACCATAGATTAGCAACATATAAAAATACTGTATTATAAAACAAATGTTTTGACGATCACTATACTATCAGTAATGCCTGTAGAGTACAGTTACCGGCAATAGTATCTTCCTACACGAAGGCCGCAAAAATATGTAACACGTTGTTATATCCCTACAAATAAGAGCGTGTCACATATTTTTGCGGCCTGCGTGTAGGAAGATATACTATTGCCGGTGACTGTACACAGGCATTACTGATCTTACTATATGTATGAAAAATGTATTTAAGAGATAATACAAATTAGACTAAATTATTTTTGGCGTTGACGGCACATCAAGTAAAAAAAATCTTAACATATTGTCATATCAGGAAGTCCAGGAGGAGGCAAAGGACATATATAAATGGAAATTGCTCTAATAAATGGAAATGAATATTATGATTTTTAAACTTATTTTGACAAACATCTGTAAGTACTAACAAATAACAATATGGCCGACAATAAATGGGTTGCCTTGGCAGAGACAATGCAGTGCCTCTAGATTTATATTTTTTAATAAATTAACTCTCTTACACAAATTAACTTAGTGCCACAGTAGGTAAGCTCAATGCGACTTGTGATGTAGGTACTAGGAGTAGGCAACTATATATTAATATTTAGATTTAGATAAATAAATAGAAAACAACTCAAGAACAAATAAAAAAAAGATCTGACCAGGTACCTACCGTAATCTAATTTTAAAATACATAAACAATACATTAAAACACAATCTATCTTAGACATAACTCCAATACTCAACAAGTAATCAACCAATATTGAGGTATGTAGGTATTGTAGTTGCATTGGAATAATTTTCAAGCAAATTCTGACATTTCTGATTCAGATGTTTAGGCGCTAGGTGTATTGCGTAGTTAATACATTAGAGTTGTATTGAAGTTAGATCGTGTCTAAACGTGTTTTAAAGTTAGAATACGGGCGGCCCCGGGATTCCACTTCATATTTCGTAGGCAGGGTACTGACCCTGCCTAGCAGGTACTGACCTGCTAGGGGGATCAATAGATACTTTATTTAAACAATTTTATAAAACCAACCATAACTATCGCATCGCACTAAAAATAATCTGAATGTAATAAAATGAAGGTTTTAAAGATACACATATAATATGTGAAAGCTTTATCCAAGATAGAATTAAATACGCTTTAGTGAAACGCGGCAGCGTACGGTTTACAAAGGCTTATTCTGGCTTATATTATCACAAGTGGCTTTCATTTGATGCCTATCCAGACACTTTAAGTTAGAGCTTTGCTTGGCTGTCTTATACCTATTCTGCGGTCTTTATACTAAATGCAAAACGAATTGTAGGCTAGGGCTCATTTAGAAATCACGAGTTCATATTTTGCCAACCTTTTGACCTGCATCGTGGTGATTTTTGGTGTTTTAATTGTGATGAAAAAGAAACGGTAAAAGTAGCTCGTGTCAAAAAACTAATATGTGTTTTGATATTGTGGTACTAAATTTTGTAAAACAATCGACACGAGATAAAACTATTTATTAAGGACCCTTCAATAAATATTTTTAAGTAATGTCGGCTATTTCTATAAAACAATATTTGTATTAGTAGCGTAAATCCATTTATGGAAAGAAAATATTTTAATTACCCCAACTCACAAGTTTAATTTCGAATTTTAATTTTAATTAAAATCAACAACAATTTTAGTTTCATTATTTAAAAACTTAGCTTAATGTATTAATAAAATGTATCACGTAGGTATTTATTCCAAAGCAGCATCCACAATAAAAAAAATCAAGGACATTAAAGTATGAAATAAATCCACGTATTATTGTCGCAAATGTCACAATAGTGCGCTTAAACTCGCGTTACCTACGAGTATTATCATACCAACAAAACCTAAACCCGGAGAAAAGTGTTAACCCGCTGTTCCATGATGTCAAAAGTAATCCTATAACCTGCTATAAAATCCTGCTCCAAACAAGGCTTCAGCAAAACCATTCGCGCGTAACCTCATAAAAGTATAGTGGGGAAGCAATCCAGCAAGATATTCAAATACCGGGCACAGCAGTGTTCTAACGCAAACACGGGTAGCTACATGCACACAATGTTTATCGGCGCTTCATGCCGTGCAAACATGGACTGCATGGAAGAGTGTTAGGGGAGAGGGTTCCGTTGGTTATTTTTATAACATTATTTAAAATACCGGCTGCTTTATAGGCAGTATATTCAAAAACTAAAAAGCGGCCAAGTGCGAGTCGGACTCGCCCATGAAGGGTTCCGTAGCAGCAAGTAACATATAACATAAAAGTTATTGTAGTTCGTGTTTTTTTTTAATTTAGTTATTGATAAGTAAACGTTATTTAACTATATACGAGCCCATATAGGCTTGTGATAGCTAAACAAGCTAATATATATTCCAGTTTGACAAGTAATATTTCCAAAAATATTATCAATCTGTGTGCCTCCTCGCGTTGTTGGATAAGGTGGTAATAACATCCTGTATCCGGCGCTCTGCATGAATGACAGTATACTATTGTCTTTTAAAAAATCTTCGTTGAAGTCTCCAAAAAGTAATGTTGGCATATTGTTGTTGCAAAATACATTTTTGTTTATGAACTCTATGAAAGTTTTGTTTGTACACCTGGGCGATTTATATAATGCAAATATTCTATGATTATTATATTCGAATGAAACTGCTTCAACGTGACCAAAAGTACTGGATTGCTGGAAGTAACTTCTGGGAGATGTGATATGTAAGTTTTGTTTAACCCACGCTGAGATTCCAAAACCAGGATTAGAGGCCGCTGTCTTAGGCCCATTGGTTCTAACAATTTCTACGAAATTTGGTAGAGAGAATGAGTCCTCAGTGCAACTCCAAGTTTCTGATGTAAAATATATGTCTGATGCTAATATTTGTGGGTCACTGGCTATATCCGGTATGTGTTTTTTTAAAGACTGTACATTATGGTATATAATCTGTGTGAAATTATGGGGCTCTCTAAGAAATTTAAAAATTGGTACTATTGGTTTCTCACGTAACTTTGCCATTTCTTTTACAATAGCATCTCTACTAGTTGGAGGGCGGGGTGCTTTGAACGATTCAGTCACTATAAATAGACCTTGCGCTGTAGTTGCACGAGAACAAGCAACGTATATCATAGACCTTTGAATCGTAGGTTTTAAATGGACAACAACTCGTTCTAATGTTGTACCCTGACTTTTGTGAATGGTGATGGCTTCTGCTGGAACTAATGGGTATTGACTTCTGCGAACTTGCAAATGTGATGATTTATATCTTTTTATTGTGTATGTGACCGGTTCTAACGGAGTCCAATTTCTATTTAATCTATTTTTATGTCGACTTAGTGAACTAGCAGCCTTATTTCTTTTAATTTTACCAATAATAGCTTCATCGAAATTCAACCAAATCCGCAACGGCCGTTTTTCACCAGATATTTTGTTAGTAGCAAAATCAATAGCAGTTAATACTCCAGATGAACCGTTAGTCAGACCATCAGCAGTGTCTATGTTAATTGTCAACATATATTTTGCCCCTACCTTCAATGTTAAACTTTTAGGAAGTCCATATGTTTGTTGAGTTGACAACCTAGAAACAGTTTCTAAGGCTTTCTCGTTCATAGTGACATTTGGTTCTCCTGAGACATAATCGATTGCTAATGACAAAGCACCTTCACTGTCCATAAGCGACAGAGCTCTACTGTTATGGTCGTCTACTTCTCTGTTACTAGCGTACAAATTGACAGCGCCTCGAGCATCATCTGGTAACGTAGAGTGACTAAAACAACGACTTTTAAACAGTTCTATGTCGTCACTCGTCATGGTTCCACTTGCCAAATTATTTAAAGCCGTAGCAAAGGCAACATCGTCCTTCTGTCGCATTATTTGGTGTAACTCGGTAAGTAAAAATAGATCCCAAATAGGTGTCCCCGAAATTTCGGCAAGAGGATTTCGTGAATTAGGTTGGAACACCCAATTATCACCAACTGGTGGTAATTGTCTTAAGTCACCTACAACTATAACTGATATTCCAGCAAATAAAACTGATGTATGAAAAATTTGTTGCAACCGCCGGTTTATTTGGTGAAAAGTTCTAGACCCAAGCATTGAAATTTCGTCAATAATTATTAATCGCAATTTCGATAATTTTGTTGCAAGCGTATTGGCAACACTTGGTGAGAGTTCAGGCAAAATACTTCCTGCTTGTGAAATTGGTAAACCTAATGCACTGTGAACAGTTTGGCCACCTATGCCAAAAGCAGCTTTTCCAGTAAAAGCTGTTAGTAATATCTTTAACTCATCTGGGTTAGAACCTGGTTCTCTATTAAAACTAAGCGTCAGTGTTTGAAACAAAGCTCTTATTAAAACACTTTTGCCGACTCCAGCACCACCACTCACAAACAAATAAATAGAAGACGACGAATCAGATATTTTGTGAGTAACGTGAAATAATATGTCTCTTTGATCAGAATTAAGTTTTCTGGTTAAAGTTAATACTTCATCTTCAGATAATTGTGGAGGTAAAGCTATATAGTTACAACTGTCACCGCATAGCTGTGGCCCTGGATTACCACCTGGTATCATGTCTTCGGCGACGTCTCCTACCTGGGTCTCAAATTCAAAGTCATTAAAAGGATTTTCATTAAGCCCCCTTCCGATAACTTCTTCTTCACTTTCTTCAATAAGCTCTGTATTTCTAATAGCTAACAATAAATTTTCGAATTGCTCTGGTCCTCCTAATTTATTAAATTGTTCACTCTCAAGTTTAATGTTTTCCTTCATTTCTATAAATTTGTCCTTTATGTTTAGGTCTGGATTAGTTAATTCTTCTTCTTTATTTCGCCATGGTATATACAACATAAGCTGCTCTCTATAAAAATTATCTGGATCGTCTAAAAAACTGAAACGTCTGAAACGAATTATCCTTGGTCTTGTTTTTCGTCGTATAAATCCTAAATTATCTTGTAATGACCACCAGTTACCAATCACTTCATCTGTTTGGCTTTGAGAACAGTTACTATTTTGACTATTATTTAGTTGTGTTACTGATGTACGTGGACAACGTTTCGTATAAACAAAATAGGCTGCAAAATAAGCTAAACTAATGTCTTCTAAAGCAACAGGTCGTTTAGCGTAGTAATCGATAAAACTTTTCTGGAAAATGTCAGATGAATCTTCATCCATGTTTCTAATTTCTGGCATACTCTTTAAAATATGTACTCTTTCTTGGGGCAAACTAGTGTTCAAATATATTTCTGCTTCACTAGCTCGTGACAATGGAAGACCGGATATACAATATATCGCCTCCTGCGCAGAAATTTCACTGGCGTTTAGGAATACATTTGAAATACTACGTAAAGACTCATTTACACTACTCTTTCCTTTCTTCGCCTCTTCTACAGCATCTCGAAGTAAACGTGACATTCCTTTATCAGCTTTATTTATATAATCCACAATATACACTGCGCAAGCAAATGGATCTAAGATGTACTGAATATCCATGTTTGCCTGATGTAACTCTAAGATTTTCTTGGAGAATGAATTAATGTAAACATCTTTTGGAGATCGCTTCAAAAATACTTTCGGTCTTTTCAAAGTACTTCTAATAGCTAAAATGTAATCATCATATGTAACATTACAAACGTCTAAAAACTCTTTAAATGTTTTTATTTCTTCTGTCAAACTTTGTAGGATTGATTGTATATTCTTAGCTAACTCTTTGGCTCTATTTATAACAAGTGTCATCTTTTGGGAGTTCCACTAACACTGTGGTACAATCTATAGGAAAAAATGGAATATCGAAGCGACATGGTCTATCAAGTTTAGGTCTACATGTGTGGGTGTGTTTATGTGTCTGAAGGCGAAGAAGGTCAAGTGTAGTCTCGTTACTATCACAGGATACAATTTTATCTACAAATTTAACTACATTTTGAACAGTATCCGAATTTCCTGGTACAAAAATCGGTGCTTCTTCAAGCCATAACATTATGTGAGCATGTGGCGAACCTCTGTGCTGAAATTCAATTCTATAATAAAAGTGGCTAATTCTGTATTTACCAAATGGACCTTCTGGACAAGACCAGGTTTTGCGAATTTCTCTAAGTTTGGTTTCAAAATATGTAGCACATATAAACGGATCAGATTGAATTAAGCGCGCCTTCGTTTCATATGTGAGTCTTTCAGCATCAGATTCAGTTATTTTTTCACCATCGATAACGTCCTTCAGTATTATCAGAAGTTCAGTCCACTGGGCCTCCGCAGCAGACAAAGTCACAAAGAACGAAGGCACTCCGAATTGTCTTATCATTCCCAAAACTTTCTTTTTCTCTGCCTCCCAATGAGACGGGGAATTTCTCACACCCCGAAGAACACGATAGCCGTCGTCATGTTGTACTAAATTATCTATATAATTAGCATCCAAAACATTACACGCCAGAACAGGAGCCCCTTTGACGGTTTTTTTTCGTAGGCAGGTGGATATGCTATTCTTTACTGTAATCATCTGTTGTTTTTTTAGAGCAGTAAACAGGTAGTCTGGTCGTACAGCTCGACGGTCACATCTAGATATTTCCGATTTTATTATTTCTGCATGACTCAAATTAATTTTAAAGTCACGCTTAATCCCACAATGAACTTTAATAAACGCCAATTCTTCTAAATTTTCATCAAATAGTAACGATTTGGGGACGTGACCTTCGCCAGGAGCCATTACTATTACGTCTTGATTGTCATCTAATAGGGTCTCGGTACCTCCTGGATTAACTGTTTCTTCCTCGTCTCCTTCTTCTGCAACACCTCCATCACACGTACACTCTATATTATCGTCAACTTCTTCAACATCCCAAGATTCATTTAAATTGATTGCATTTTCCTTAAACAAGTCACAATTCACTAAGTACTGTGCGGCTCTACGTACGTATTCAGGTCGAATTTGTTCTTTGCGCCCATGCGTATAGCATAATTTTCGTCTTAATTCCACAGTAATTACATTATCATCGTTTCTTGATCGAGGTAGTGCGCTAACGATGTTGTTGATTTCTACAGGCACATTTATAACGTTTCCTACAAGTCCGTGTTGAAAACCTAACCCTTAACCTTTTCGAACAATTTTTAAAAACACATGACGAGGGCTTACCAGCCTCTCTTCCATCGGCGTTAGTTGTTTTAGTACCTCAGGAATATCTGGAAAAACTAAGCCATTCACAATAGCTAATCGTGGAACAGTGCCCTGAGAGATATATTTTGCACAGGTACTACACAATTCTCCATATATTTCACTGGCTAAGTTTGGTAACTTGAATGTATTTGTAGCAAATTCGTCGCCAAACTTATTGATAATACCTTGTTTTGACAGTTTTCTTATTGAATTTATATGCCACAATCTTCCACAACAACTACAGGGATGAGTAAAACCTTCTTTGATGTTTTTATAATAGTTTGTAGCAGTTTTTTCCCATGATGCCTTATTATTTGATCTAATTTCTTGCCGTGCTAAGGTATCACGTGCTTGTTCAATTTGTCTATATTCTTCATTTTCTCGAACAGTTCGTCGAGCGTGAGTGTCGCGTTCTTGCTCCACCTGCCTGTATTCAGGATCGAGTCGTGCGACTTGGTGAGCCTGAGTGTCACGTTCTTGCTCCACCTGCCTGTATTCAGGATCAAGTCGTGCGACTTGGTGAGCCTGAGTGTTGCGTTCTTGCTCCACCTGTCTGTATTCAGGGTCGAGTCGTGCGACTTGGTGAGCCTCAGTGTCGCGCTCTCGTTCAGCTTGCCTATATTCAGGATTTAATCGAGCAACTTTATGAGCTTGAGTATCGCGCTCTTGTTCAATTAGTCTGTACTCGGGATTTAATCGTTTGCTTCGTCGAATAGAACTATTATTTTCCTTTTCCGTTAGCTTCTTTCGTTTATTACTCCTTACAGAATGGATAGCCATTCTATTTCTCTCTTTTTCTCTTTCGGCGACCTCATTATTAGATCTCGAAATCCTTTTCCTGTTCGCATTTTTTTGTTTAATCTCTTGTACATCTACTTTAAATATTTCCCTTGTTTTCTCAACCACATAATTTTCATTATTTTTACATATTGCTACAGCAATTTTTTTCGTACTTCGCTGTCTTTGTTTCTTCTCACTTTTCTTTTTATTTTGCGTTTCTAATTTGAAAGCCGTGTTAACAAAAAGATTTACGGGCTGACGTCCAGGAACAGATCTAGCTGTAGATGGAAAAGGCAAAAAATCGTTGCTCAAAATCATACAGCGAAAATGGGCTCTCATCATTTCTGGTACATAATTATGTAATGAGGGATTCATTTTAAGCGCTAAAGAAGTAGCAAAAGCTATTGCATAAAGCCCGCAATCTATTAGATTCGGTTGACGTTGCACGCTAGGAAATTGAATATTAAATTCTGCCAGGTACGGAAATAATGCGTTAATATACGTGCGTGCGTGTTTTTTGAGTTGGCTGTAAACTATTATAAAGACTATCGTACACGCGTAGTCTACCATTGATATAATAAATACAAGACCAGTGTCCTATTGAACTCACATCGCCATCAAAAATAATTTGGAGATGAGACTCATTTGGCGGCTTAGGCTCAATGAGTTCCGGGAACCTGAACAGACCCACTTCCCGCGGACGAAAAGATGTATGACGAGACAATTTTTCATGAAATACTCGCACGACGTCATCTTCAAGGACGTTATTTGGGTTTAATACATAGGAGAAAGTATCATCAGCCAAGGAATCCATACTTAAAATAACACTTAAGCTTTGTTCTAATATGAGTATGAGTGGTTATTATCGAAGTAGTTAGGTATATTATGTAAGTATTTAGATGTAAGGAAATGAAGCGAAAACCTTGAAACTTTAATTAGGATGTCGGTTTTATAGATGTTTTATTCTAATATGAGTAGGTATTATCGAAGTAGGTTTCTCAATACTATTATTACGTTGACGTTTTATAGTAAGTATTTACCAATTTCTAAGCAGTAAATGAGTTTAAAGGAATTATTTCGTTGTAAGTAATTAAAATTAATTTTATCCAACGAAAACAGTATCAAATCGCAAACGTACAATATTTAGAATTCGCAGATGTATCGAAAAATTAGCTACGTAGTGCAGTCATTGAAGCGAAAAATACGGTCTTACCTCCGAATTTTTTTACTGTGAACCGATTTGCATGAAATTTTGGAATTAGGCTCATCTTACCCTTAACTTCAAAAGTGAAAATGATCTGAACTCCGCCTATTATTTTTAAGGGGTGTAAACAACCCCTTAATGGAAAAATTGACATTGAGCCATTTTATCGCAAGAAAACATGTCTAATAGTAAGTGGTGAAATTGTAAAGTATTTTCTAACATAATTACCTCATATTAAAATCATTTTCAACCCCTTGAAAATCTTACAACCCTTGCAAACAACCCCTAAATTGAAAAAATCACAAAAAAATACTTTGGTATGACATAAAAAGATGTAAGTATAGAGTAAGTAATATTTTATATTCTCTATAATAATTATCAAATTTTTAACCCCCTTTTAACCCCTGAAAACTACCCCTTGATAAAATTTTTTTTTATTTTTTTTTATAAAATGAAAAGGATTTAAATATTATTCCACACTCTCGAAAATGATTATCATATTCTTAAGCTTTTCTACCCTTAAAACTACCCCTAAATTAAAACAGTAAATATATATGATTACATATTTAAAAATAATTTAAAAATATTATAGTCTATGGTTCGTTCTAGATTGATGAAATATGAAAGTCTTCTACGATTCCGAATCGATCCATGACACTGAATAAAGTGTTATCCTTCTTCGCTTAGCCCAAAACTGTAACCTGCCGGTAGCGCAGGCGGTGATGCGGACGCTGGGCCGCATGCGGTAGCGTCCCTAAAGGCCTAACACCTCCGGAGGTTGACATCGGAACAACGAGCGGCATACGCGGGTTTCGTATTCCCTCTTAGGAGGTGTTTAGTTATGGTCTTTATAGACCACGTCGCGTCAAACTGATGGAAGCTGCACGACGGTGGCTCGCTGTTCCTGCGAGCAGGCTGTCGGCGACGCTGGCGCTCGACGTGCCGGTTGTCCAGCACGAGAGTTCAACGGGTACGCCGTGGGCCTGCGACAGCTGTAGGCCTACCGTAGTGTAACCAGGTACCGAACCGTTAGCTAGCGCGGGATTCCGCAGCCGAGAATATACTGACCAATTGTAAGCACAAACCCTGTTTGTTATTAATTAGGGAGTTAAGATATAAAAGAAGTGTAGTGGAGGGGTATTTACTGCAAATGCTGAATATAAGTGTGGGATGTTTAATAAATCTTGTCGCACAACCTGGGATTTTCATTTTACAAAACCAAGAATCATTTCAATATATACACATTACAATAGTTGTGGGTCTCTATTATACTGCGTACTTTCACATTGCTCCAAATATTCACACTCCGAAATTTTCAGTTACTAAGTAGAAAAAAATATGATAAGTTTTTACCAGGAGTGCGATTTTTGAATCTCACCAAGTGACTAATTCTCACCGAAAAAGTGATTTCCGATAGTAAATCACTCACATCGGTGAGATTTAGTCACTTGGTGAGATTCAAAAATCGCACTCCAGGTTTGTTTAGGACCATAACTCCTTCAATTTTCATGCTATCACAATTTATAAAAAACCATTGTAAAGGTAATTAAGAGAGCTACAACATCCTTCATTGCAATATATAGTAAAAAACCTTTTTCTAAAACGGTGAAGGGTTAAAGGGCTTAAGAGAGGCTGTGATTGCGCTGCCACGCGCTCTTTAAACAATCATATCTCCGTCAATTTTTGTTTGACAGAAAAAACAAAAAAACCAAATTGTTTGTCAGAAAAATACCTAAATTTTTAATCCATACACTTTTATACGTATCTGTCGTCATTTTTGAGATATTATGAAAAAAAAGTGGGTTTTTAAAAAATTTGAAATTTTGTTTTTTTTTAAATCGTGACTTTTTTGAAAAATATATGTCCTGAAGCAGCCAAACTGATATTATCTATCAAACTCTTCATAATAAAGTTAATTCTAGGCGGAATACGATTAATTTTAATTTTGGTGGAAATGGCACTTATGAAACCCATTGATTTAAAAGAAAAAACATTAGATGCTCCCCTTATTTGCAATACAGCTCACTTAATTTACGTGCAAAAAACTTTTAATAGTGCTCATTTTAAAGCTTATTTCAAGCACTACAAAACCCTATTGTATTAGAATGCATAAAATGCATCTGCTCGCCGCTAGATGGCATTGACCACATCGATTAAATTTCAGACAAAATAAAAAACGGCTTTGATCTTTAATATCTAGCTTAATATTGCACTTAGAATACTTTATAAAAAACCAAATTGTTCATTGTTTTACCTGCTACAATTTTGTTTTTTATAAAATTTTCGATAAAACGTATATTTTTGGAGATATTTGCAAGAAACCGATGAAAAACGTGAAAAAATTGCGAATTTTCAATTGCCAATAACTTGAAAAGTATTGGATTTTTTGAAAAACTTTATAGATGATTTTTTGCTTAAAATTAGGCCTTCTATCGATATCCGAGGTTATTTTGAAAAAAAAGAAATTCACCCCCGAGAAGGGGTGGCAACCACCCCCAGGGTGGTTGCGGAGTTCAAATCATTTTCACTTTTGAAGTTAAGGGTAAGATGAACCTAATTCCAAAATTGTATGCAATTCGGTTCACAGTAAAAAAAATCGGAGCAATAATGCTTCAATGACTGCACTAACGCGCGCACGAGCTTCAACGACGTCTGCCCTCACGTGTCTGCCCGTTCGGGTGAGCGCAGTCGGGAACCTGCCGCCCGCGCCCCGCGCCCCGCATCCGCTACGATAATGCCGCGCCACGGCCGCCACGCGCTAATTATAATTACTTGTTACAATTATATCAGAAAATAATGTTTCGCGGTTTCATGTTCAAGTAGTAAAATGTTTTTTTTTTGTTATTTTTTTATATTTCAGTTGATTGAATTAAAGGTAAATTGCGGTTTGCGATTTATGACGAATTAAAAAAAAACTACTTACTAGATTTCGTTCAAACCAAATTTGGGTGGTAGTTTTGATGGTAATGTACATCATATATTTTTTTTCATTTTATCGTCCGCTTATTTTAGAAGTTACAGGGGGGGGGACACACATTTTACCACTTTGGAAGCGTCTCTCGCGCAAACTATTCAGTTTAGAAAAAAATGATATAAGAAACCTTAATATCATTTTTGAAGACCTATCCATAGATACCCCACACGTATGGGTTTAATGAAAAAAAATTTTTTGAGTTTTAGTTTGAAGTATGGGGACCCCCAATTTTTTTCATTTTTTTTTCATTTTTGTATGAAAATCTTAATGCGGTTCACGAAGTACATCTAATTACCAAGTTTCATTGGTATAGGTCTTATAGCTTCGGAAAAAAGTGGCTGTGACATACGGACAGACAGACGGACAGACAGACAGACATGACGAATCTATAAGGGTTCCTTGCCATTTTGGCTACGGAACCCTAAAAAACGAGGTTTCTATTCAACGAACCTCATGATTAAAACACAGAATACATGCAATGGCAAATCATTTCGTATTTTGGCATCCGCCACTAAATCTCGACACGCCTCCGAATCCTTGACGTGCCTGGTCTCTCTTGATAGTTCTCAAATTTTTATGAAAAACTTTTATCTCCATTACCAGAAGCTGACTTTGTTCTTTCAGAGTTAGTGGCCAGACCTCACAGCTAACTAACAGCATATTAAGGACGTGTTTTGTATTATCCATTACTTGGTGTTATTGCTGAGAATCTTCAACTAATACTTTACGGAGTAGCCAAGTTAGTATTCCTTAAAATTCCTACACAAAATGACTACTGGCGATCTTGTTCTGTTGTCAGGTAGCGCTTACCCACTTACAAAATGGTCAGTTCCTGGTCAGCTAGAAAAATCCCAAAGCGTTTACTGCACACCCAAAGGGACCCAACAATCGTTTCCTTTGTACGGTAATATTATGTAAAACGCCGGTCAATACGTACGTTATTCGATTCAGGCGAGCCGGCCCGGATTTTTACACGGGAAATTGGATTCGTCCGTTCATAAATAGAGGGCTCTAGCTGTTTGTTCTGTTTTAGAAATCGAAAAAGCATATTCACATATTTTGTACGACGGATGTTCGTAATTGATGTTTGAAATCGGATTCGATCATATTCTATTGCTTTTGCAGCGCGAAAGGTACCTATGTAAAAAATCTAAAGTTATTGCAATGTATGGAGGTACAAAGTTTGTATGTAGGGGGTCACATAACTCTGCAGCGGACTGTAGTACGTGTCCATAAAGTAACTTTTATTTCTATTTTGTATCTAGTTGCTCACAAAGAGCATATGAATGATGTATTTTTATGAACTATATAAAAACTAAAGATTGTCGCACCATAAAAAAACACTACTTAACTTTTCTATGTTTCTGTGTGTGTTTATTGATTTTAAACGAAACCCATAATAACAACTATGCGGATTGGTTCATATACGGAGCAGGTACCTATATTTTAAACCTTTTTATCAGCGAGGTAAATTATATTACATTCATACTAAACAACTTTTCGACCAACCACGAAATTGCTCAAAAAATTGTTTGATCAGATCAGATTTGAGTTTTGATCAGCCTTAGCTAATCTCATTTTATGAAATAGTATTTTTTTGGTATAGATCTCGTAGATTACGGCAATAGATTAAAAAAACAGCTTGTTTCCCTGAGGCGACAATGCTGCCTTAGCGTTGTGAATAACAGCCCAGCAGTAGGTGTAGGCCAAGCAATGTTCTTGCAATTACGACATGCGATCACCCACACGCCATTTCTTGAAACAAGTCAATAGAAATAGGTCTACGAGAAAGTTTCTATCTGTATTTAATAAAACATATAAAGAAAACCTAAATATAACAAAAGTTCAGTCTTTTACTGGCTTTAAAACTGACATCTGCATTTTTATTTCTGTAGGAAAATATTTTATTGTACAACCTAGTTGAGCACAGGTAGGTATCTAATAAGTCCAACAACCAACAAAATATTGATATCAGTAAGGTAAACTAATAATGACTTCATAAGTCAACTAACGAAGTGTGTATTAATATGTGTATGTAAACACTTTTTTGTACATAAAAAAAATAACAATAGGAGCAACACACTACCAACAAAGACGAACTTTATTAAGAACTTTGAAGTTTACAAGATCCAATACATTATGAACTTAAAAACATTTAGTTTGGTTTCAAATTTCAATTACAGCATTATGAAACTTAGACTTTTACTTGTTGGAACATATTTAGACAGCTAGTTCAAGTGAAACCAAAATAAAGGCAAATAAAAATCATTGAATGCCATCTTCAAAAACCTTGAAAGATGAGGTCTCTTAGCTAACTTCATCATCATCATCATCATATCAGCCGAAAGACGTCCACTGCTGAAAATAGGCCTCCCCCAAAGAGTGCCACAATGACCGGTCCTGCGCCACCCGCATCCAGCGGACTCCCGCGACCTTTACCAGATCATCAATCCACCTTGTGGGGGGTCTACCGACGCTGCGCCTTCCGGTTCGTGGTCGCCACTCAAGAACCTCTCCGCCCCAACGGCCATCGGTTCTACGAGCAATGTGCCCCGCCCACTGCCACTTCAGTTTAGCAATTCGGAGGGCTACATCGGTTACTTTGGTTCTGCTGCAGATGACCTCATTTCTGATGCAATCACGCAGAGAGACTCCAAGCATAGCCCTCTCCATTGCCCTTTGGGTGACTTCGAGCCTCCTTATGAGGCCCATAGTGAGCGACCACGTTTCAGTGCCATATGTCATCACTGGCAACACACACTGGTCAAAGACTTTCGTCTTGAGACACTGCGGAATATTGGACAAAAAGATGTGCCGTAGCTTCCCGAACGCTGCCTAACCGAGTCGGATTCGTCGATTAACCTCTTTCTGGAAGTTCGATCTACCTAACTGGACAGTCTGTCCTAGGTATAAATAATCGTCCATAACTTCGAGTGTAAAGTCTCCGATTGTAACGGGAGTTGGTGCTACATGGGCATTTGACATGATCTTCGTCTTATCCATGTTCATCTTTAGACCAACTCGCTCGGATGCTTTACTGAGGTCATCGAGCATTGTACTCAAATCCTCCATGGTCTCAGCCAATACTACTATATCGTCAGCAAACCGAAGGTGAGTGATGTACTCGCCGTTTATGTTGATGCCTAGCCTTCACCAGTCCAGAGTCTTGAAAACATCCTCCAGTAACAGCTCAGCTAACTTATTCGTAATAAAATATTTCAATTTTTATGTTACATTTACAAGTTCAGAGAGGACCCAGTGTGTTGACGATGAGGGACCTTCTTGTTCCTTTAGCCGTCAACACAGTGAATCCTCCTTTTTGTAAAGGGTCGGCAACGCGCATGTGACTCCTTTGGAGTTGCAGGCGGCCATAGGTTACGGTAGCTGCTTACCATCAGGCGGGCCGTATGATTGTTTGCCACTGTCGTGGTATTAAAAAAAAAAAATTACTTGTAATATGAAATACTAAAGGAACAAGGAGTGATTTGCATTTTGTCTTAAATTCGAAATAAGTAGGTATTCGTATACAAGCCAGAAACATTTTAAAGCAGCCAACCTCTAAGGAAGCATTTACCGCTTGCCATTCCTGTATTTAATAATGTCCACTTTTTATGCACGAGCCGCGATAAGGCACAAATTCCTCCTTACATTTGTATGCAAAAAGTGAAGGGGCCATCTATTCCAGGATTAGATCTCGGGCAGAGATTTACCTCGTTAATTCAGATTCTATACTGAATTTAAAATCATATTACGAATATCTTAACTTAATACAGCTTTGTTTATGTTATTGTGCTGGAATAAAGTAGCGTTATGTTTATTATACACGTGCCCGCGAGGAAACGGACAAAAATTAAACACGCATTGAAGGATAAAACATTAATATACAAGTTTAGGTCAATTCCGCCAAAAAAAAATTTTTTTTGTTATTTTCCGAATGTTTGCATTAAGTAAATTTGGTTGGAAAAATTAATATGAATTGGTACTTTTTTTTCGTAAAAACTAGTCAAAGTTTTCCTTGTCATTTTGATAACTGTCAATTAGGACGTCTAGACTAGGCCCCATAGTGGCGACATTTCTATCAAATAGGCGTTTTGCACTAAAACACAATTTTTTTTTATAAATTGGTATTAACTATGAAACTAGGCGAATTCCAAAATAGTTTTAATGACATGTTTGTCTCTAAATACGATCTGGAATATACTGTTAAACGCTTTTTGTTTCCTCACGGGCACGTTGTATTACAGTTACGACTATAAAACAATCGATAATGAATGAATCGTTCAGGTGCCTTCAGTTTTGGTGTTTATTTAATATCAACAATATTTTGTATGTATTTTATATGTACAGGTCGCTAATAACGTAGACAAGAATATAAAGATACTACTTTATTTAGTCAAGGATCTTCTAATATTCAGTAAATAATATACTTATTTGTACGTAATTATGGTAAAAGCCTGATATGAGGCCCAATTCGATAACTGATAACTGACGGTCGGTCGCTAGTGAGACCGTTTTGACACTGAGTACCTACAAGTATCATGTGTTAAAAAAGTATTGATTTGGCTTGGATATCTACGTGTCACAGTTTGGCATGCTAAATAGGGGTTCTGAGTTGTAAGTTCTATTGAAGTTTGCTTGAGGATAACCAACATGATTTCAGCATGTTAAAAACAATATTTATCGTGAACACTTGCTTATACTATATTTTTTAATAAAGGCATGCTCGGTACTAGCAAATACCGTTACCACTAATAGTATGCGTTAGTGAAGTCATTCTCTCTGCTATGCGTTTCGCAATGAATGATAATATCAATACATGTCTTAATACATAGGGATTTAGTTACACAGCTTCAAGAACGTTCGTTAACTTTACTAATTCGACAGGGAAGACAAACAGCACCTGCTGGAAGAATTTCCTCATTACCCAAGCGCGCGATTGCAGGAAGAAGTAAAATTTCATTGGAAATTAATCAGAACGGCCGAAACTTGCGCAGTGTGATTTGGCGACACGGGCTCAGCCAGATTTTTAATTAAAGCCTTACCTGGTTCGGTATACATATAAATTATGGATGCATCTGTATGGTTTCAGAGACGCCGTTCAGCTTGATTACACCAATTTGCTTTTCTGAGGACGTTTTTACTACAATATTTTATTATAAGCGTTTGACGTAAATGTGGAAAAGTAACAAAAAGAGTTACAGAGACATAATTGTTTTTTTACGTATGACTAACAATTAATAATGCTTTAACGTAGTACCTAGTGCTCCTTGAAATTAATAAAAAAGTAGTAGCTTGTAAAATAATACAAATATTTAGCGCACATTTAAAACCATTTAGGTCCTACATGTGTTTTTCAGATGTGTTTCAGTAGCTAAATAAAACATAAACACATATATGCATGCAGAAATTGTCCTATAAACTGGGTAAAGTTATCTAACTACTTTGCACTCTCAACCATGGTTTTGGCATAAAGTCAGATATTAAAAGAGATTTTATTGGTTAAGTTCTGTCACCTTCTGTCATTACACTTCTAAAGCACGAGTGTAAAAACAAATTACTTATTTACAAACTTTTTATACTACTGGCACCAGACATTGCTCCAAAACGAAGATAATATCAACAATGCTTCCAAACTTTTACGCTAAAAACTGATGGAATGAAGTTTCATAATTCCGGCTTCCATATTGGTTTCAGTCTAATGGGTCAGTTGCTAGGTTTTTTCTTGTTTTTGTTTCTTTGGCTGAATGCCAAAACTGTCAGCATTATGAATGCCGCATCTCGGACTCAATTAAAACTTAGCAAAAGCCCACAAATTATATAAGTTACACGTCTATTGAAGTCGCCTTCGGAGTGTTATAATGTACACAATAACAAAAACATGCCAGTTATGTTATTATATTACCTAGAGGTAATAAAATCTCATAATTTCTTAATCTTCAACTAGTTATTCAACTTTCAAATAGATTATGCACATGGAACCTAAATTGCCAAAACTATTGCACAAAAATAATTTGGAGAAGTGTTTTTTAAATGAATGAAAGTAGTAAATCAAAACAATTATTAGTATTCCATAGGACAGTGTTATAATGTTTATTTTACCACTGATAACAATGCTACAATTATGTTGCGGGTAATGTAATTGCTACAGGTAGTCTCTTCTTCCTAGCGTTTGCCCCAGCTTTTTTGCTCTATTGAGCCTGGGGTTCGCTCGGCAACCCAAGGAATTAGCGTAGGCACAAGTTCTTACGAAAGCGAATGCCATCTGTCCTTCCAACCCAAAGGGGAAGCTAGGCCTTGGTAGGATTAGATCCGGTTTCCTCACGATGTTTTCCTTCACCGAAAAGCGACTGGTAAATATCAAATGATACAGTCGCCATCAGATATATCGGAGCGGCCAAGGCGACAAAGTGCATTGTTCAGATATTTTTGAGTACCGTGGCCGCTCCGATATATTTGATGGCGACTGGACATAAGTTCCTAAAAACACAGTGGTACGAGCCGGGGTTTGAACCCGAGACCTTCAGATTCAAAGTCTAACGTCTTACCGCCAGACCACCAGCATACAGGTAGTGTAACATTAAAATAAGCTCCTGTTCTTAATTTCACAAAACATTAAGCTCTGGATTCCCAGATTTTCGTGAACTGACAAATGCGGGTGCATTAGGAAAACATCAAAGTTTGCCGATCACGGCGGTCGGCGTAATGACGCGCGATTTAATAAAGCGATCATCGGACGACATTTTTAAACTTTTAATGGAACCAGGCTTTTTTAACGCTTCGCTGTCAGTCATTTTAATGCAGCTTTAGGTTTATGAAGATAGTAGGTATAGATTGTGTTTTATAATGCGCTGGTACAACGATCTGTTTCTGATTTTGAATACGTACCTAATACGGTATTTGGGTATAAGTTAAAACTGATTGATGCCAAAATAAAGATAACTATGCCGAAGGTAATTTACTGTGCTACAGATTTCACGCTATGGTAAATTAGGATAAAGAAGATAATCATTAGGATGGTAATAAAAAAGTATATGACGAATACATTTATAAATGTTGGTATCCAAATAGAAGTTGGTTTATTAATTATTTGGTTGCTAATAGCCTCGGTCCCTCTAAAATTAGTTCATAAAAGCCAAACCAAGCCCTGTCTTATAAATACTACAACTTCCATTAATCCTAGTGAATCCAATTAGTTTTGGTTTAGTGCATAAGGACTAGTATCAGTGACGGACTGTGTAGATACCTATGTACTATGTAGGTAGTAGGGTTGGTTCATCAGACGAATACGAAATAAATAGTAATAAATAAATATTACAAGACAGTCTTGCAAAAATCGACTTAGGGCCACAGTAAGTTCAATAAGGCTAGTGTTGTGGGTACTAATAGACTAGATACATATATTAAAACAGATAAATATGGATAAACACTTAAATACATAGAAAACATCCATAACACAGGAACAAATATCTGTGATAAACACAAAAAAGGCCATGACCACGATTCGAACCCGCGACTTCCTGCTTCGTAGGCAGGGTCACTACTAACTGGGCTAGGAGGCCGTTTACACAGCTAATAAAAATATGATCCCATCAAAAACATTAACAGTTCTTCGACCGCAAAAAGTATTGAGATCTAATGAAAAACCTAGCCGGTGTCCATAGAACGCAATCCCAGCTGGAATTCAGTAACAATATTTAGTTACGACCATTTAATATATATAATATTATTATAATACATATATATTATAACAAATAGAATGACCTGGCCATTATATTGCGGTATGTTCAGATTTTCAGTAGCTTTATAGCACTAATACAAGATGTGTTCAAAATTTGTAGCTTGTGGGTCAGCTAGAAGAACCATAGAATTTGTATGATCAGTCATACGTCAGTCAGTGACAAAACTAAGGAACTTTGACTTGCAATAATTCTTAAAATATAAGTCGTAATTAAATGATATTGGTAAATAATATATCTTGCTTATGTTATGGCCTCTTGTTCAATGAAATCAGACTTCTAGATTTATTCACTACAGAGTTAGAGGGGGTCGAAATGGCCGCAATGGCTTCGGGAAAATGGTATGGTCGTGCCTTTGTTTTTTATTTTTGTGGACTTGGCGGGGCATTGCCGTGCCCTCAGATTTAAAAAAACTTCCTACTCAAGCATAAAATTATAAGCCACGTTTTTTCGTTATAACTGTTTATTCAGTAAAGTTGAAAATGTTTCGCTTCAGCAAGTTTCTGTAATATTCTGTTACTACAATATTTTTGCGTTTTGATGTTTTTCGCTCATTGCATAACGCGAAAATGGCTGGACGTATTTTACACAATAGGTTAAAACCTACAAATATACTGTTTTTTTTGGATACGTTGATTGGGATTGCATTACTAACGAGAGAAAAGAGTGAAGATAAAGTTTCCTAAAAATATGACCCGGAAATTGGACCCGGGGTATGTCCTTAAACTACGTCCGGACCTGGGTATGTCCTTAAACTACGCCAAAAAGAGAGGTATGGGCACTGCGAATGGCATCTCGCTAAGTGTGGTAGGGCACGTTCAGCGAATGTCATCGCTTAAATCTGGAGCAGAGCCCGACTGGGGAAGTACCTCCACCTTACAGAAAACCACAGCCAAATAGCACTAGACCCTACTCATAGTGTTGTGTTCCTGCTGGTGAGTAAGGTTGCCAAAGAGCTCAAAGAGGACCCAGTGTGTTGACGATGAGGGACCTTCTTGTTCCTTTAGTCGTCAACACAGTGAATCCTCCTTTTTGTAAAGGGTCGGCAACGCGCATGTGACTCCTTTGGAGTTGCAGGCGTCCATAGGTTACGGTAGCTGCTTACCATCAGGCGGGCCGTATGCTTGTTTGCCACCGTCGTAGTATAAAAAAAAAATATATATAAAAAGTGCCAGAGAACCTTCTTTTTAAGTTAAGAGAGAGAGAGAGAGATTAGATTGTTTTAATCGTGCATTAACTTAAAATAACCGACTTATTTACTTTATATTTACTTTGAAACGCCAGCGTAACCAATAAATTAATAAACGGCGTATCAACCAATAAATTAATAATGTTAACTGAAAAAGTGAACTGGAATGAAATATAATGTAAATACCTCCTATAGTAGAGTAGGTAGGTACTACCTATACCTAATTAACGAAGCGCCAATCTCATTTAGTTAAAGTAAGTACATCATTTTAAAAATATACTGATATGTTGAAAATTCAATTTATCGCATGAACATTTACCGAAAAATTGTCATTATCGGTATCGTATTTTTATTTCAGATCATTGAAGCGAGCCGCGACCGCATGATTCAATTTCGAAAATTCCAACCAAAATGTTTCGTTCACCACAACGGTAACAGCCGACACACATCTGTTTAACTCAATTGCGTAAAATGCCGGTATAATAAAGGTTTTTATACTCTTTTAGAGTATTTTGCACCGCAGTCATTGGCATAGCCGTTAATATAATTTACGGAAAATATTCAAATAAAAAGATTGATTTCGTTAAAAGTACCCATCCACAGATCCCCATTTTACGCAATAGACTATTAGCTCACATATATACCACGACACTTCTCTTTCCTGACAGACTCTACCGGTAAATATAACACTTACGAAAATTCATCACATAATGTACTGTTTACTTGTACGATGAGAATGAACGGGTCCGCCGGAGGTTTATGTATATCGTCGCCCAAAAGCCACAACACTAGCCGTATTGAGCTTACTACGGGACTAGGTTAATTTGTGTAATATTGATTAGTACTTATTTATAAAGAACAAAAATCGATCGCGTGTGATGCGTCCGAAGCCTGCAATGTAGACAACGCAGTGACCTTTAATGCGATCAAAATTATTTAACGGACTAGAAATATTATGCTACGTCGGCTTTCTTATAAGAAACTGTCGAACACACAATAAAAGGTAAAACGAGTAGAAAGGCAACTTTGAAACAACCAGTCCCTTATCGCGAGGATCTAAACAACATGCCAGCAGTCTCCTCAAAGATCAAACAGAAAAAAACACGACACTTACCCCCATAGCGTTTCACGGGTAGTTCAATCCATCTGACCAATATTTTCCATTTGACTGGTATTTTGTTTACATTGCGTACAATCTACATAATACATATCTACCGTTGTATGTAAGTATATAAATAGTATAATATTTATTTATATTTAGTAATGAATAATTGGTATGCACAATAGATATACTCCATACAAAACCAATATTTGGTTATCGCGAGATTTTTTTTTTCTCAGTTTTTCATAATTATAATATACCAATACCAATTATGCCCTTAAAAGGATCCCCAGCATTTTTGTTATAGACGGAGAGCTAGCCACGTCAGATATGACGAGAGATAATAATGAGAGCAACGAAATCACTCTGGTCAGTTTGCTATATTATGCTTCTTTATAGATCTGGACATCTGGCAGCTGTAAAGTGGTGGAGGACAAAGAATGCAAACCACTTCAAGAAAACAAATTCTAGAGTTCTGTGTTTGATGCAATATTATGAGAAATTGTATAAATAATTAGATTATATGACCGCCTAAAATTTCTGTTGAGGGAAAGTAGTGACAAACGACGTATAACGTAATTCATAGTTTGTCGCCTACTGTTTTTATTTCCGTAATTATACGCTATGTTTTTTGTTCTAATGTTAAAATATAGGCCTTGTCCTTATAACTGAGACAAACTTCGGCAGTATCTATTTTAGTATGACTGTCTTCCAATTAAAAAAATTGCTAGTCTGTTACTTTGACCTCCACCCATTAAAAGCTGCCAGATGCCCGGTTCTAGCAATAGGGGTAGTATAGCAATCTAACCAGACTGGATTTGTTGCTCTCCTTATTGTGTCATATCTGACATGGCCAGCTCTTAGTCCATTACGCCTTGTATGAGATGTAATAGGAATGAAAGTAATTTTTTTTTTTTTTTATTGGTTTACCAGTAATTGTTACACTGATGCATATTTACATAAATTTTGGTTTGAAAATAACTAAGAACTAAGTGTACAATAAAATGGAGGTAAACACTACATGCAATTACAAAGGTTGTTTAACAAAACAAAATTACTAATGACTTATTAACTAATTAACCACTAAATTAATAAGTTGAAATTTTAGGTTGAGTAAAGAAGTGCAAAACATATCAATTTTACTAATATACTAATGTAATAATTCCGCTTTACTACAGTTTCCAAACTTTACTTGTAGTTTAATCGAATTCCTCACTAATAGTAGTATGTTCTACGTACATCCATTTGATTGATGAGATTACTTCAACAGATTGCTTTTTTTCAGACGCTTCTATATTATATCACGTTAATTATTCGTATACCACGTGGCAAACAAGCATGCAGCCCGCCTGTTGCTGACCTTATAAGAGATATAATCACGAACATTTTGAAATTAAATTCAAATTCGGGGGCACGGCCGTACCATACTTTTCCCGAAGCCATTTAGGCCATTTTTGACCCCCTCTAATTCTGTTGTCGATAAAGCTAGAAGGCTGAAATTTCTGTGACCAAGAGGCCATAACACAAGGAAAATATATCATTGAATTTCAACATATACTTTACTAGCGACCCGCTCCGGCTTCGCACGGAATAAAAAATGGTTATTGTGGGTTATCCCAAAGAGATAGACAATTACCATTGCGGACTTTTTTGTAGACCTTTTTAAGACGTACTGTAGTACATTATTTTGATCTGTCTCTTAGGACTCAGCCAGCGTTTGCAATGTAAGTGCAAAAAATGGGTTTATTTACGACATCACATTAGAAACCTCTAAAATCATCAGTGTTTCCCTACTACATTATGCATGTATTATACATATAAACCTTCCTCTTGAATCACTCTATTTAAAAAAACCGCATCAAAATCCGTTGCTTAGTTTTAAAGATCTAAGCATACATAGGGACAAACAGCGGAAAGCGACTTGGTTTTATACCATGTAGTTGAAGAGTTATTGTTAGTCAAAATTCCTTAATTTTGTCACTGACTTACTGATCACGATCATCATATTTCTAAGGTACTTCTAGGAGTCCCAAGCTCCAAATTTTGAACACTTCTAGTGTTTAGGCTATAAAGTCTCTGAAAACTTAAACATACTGCAAAATCAGTCGGGTTGTCTAGTTTTACAAACCGCACAGTTAACATTGTAATCCCATATAAATATATGCGGTAGCAAAGTTAATTTTTCTGTTTCTAAAATTTTAGCTTTTTAGCACTACATAATTAGATAGGATAGGTTAGGTACTCACAAAAAGGAATGAGATCCTATCAAAAACATTACATGTACAAAAATGCCAGTCTCGTAACGCTATTCTCCTACTGCAGAAGTATTGAGATCTAATGTAAAACCAAGCCGGTGTGACGGAGTTTACTAACAATATGTCATTGTGATCCTTTGAATATTAGATGTCTATATGTCGCAGGGAAATGATTAAAACAGAGATTTGAACAAATCTCTAAGGGATATGATCAAATTACGCAGGATGTTAAAATGAAGACTCCATATCATCATTTCCCTAGAAAAATTCAGTAATTTCACCAAATCACTGACTCTGTTTAGTGGGAAGACAAAATCGGCCAAAAAACGCGACACGCTTTTTCATTTCACTAGATTTGTTTAGGAATTTGACAAAATCCCTAACCGCTACAGTAAGTTGATGAAACGAACTCAAAAAGTCGACTAGTTTTATCATTTCGCTAAACAAGTTTAGTGAAATGATAAAGTCTCAACTGGAAGATGGTATATGGTGATTTGATTAAATCTCTGAACTGGTTTAGTGAAATGACGAAAGGAAGTACCGAATACAATATTTTACTTTACAGTTAAGCGATTTTATCAAATCTCTGACTAGATAAAGTGAAACAGATATTAAATCAGAGATTTTAACAAATCTCTAAGGGATATGATCAAATCACGCAGGATGTTAAGATAGAGAATCCATATCATCATTTCCCTAGAAAAAAATAGTCATTTCACCAAATCACTGACTCTGTTTAGTGGAAAGACATAATTGGAAGGTGCGTTATTTGTGAAAATCCAGTGCATGCTCACGGTCACTATAAGATGTTGTTAGATTAGCTAAGAAGGTCCCTTACGTAGGGACTGAATAAATCAACCGACTTGGTATTTATTAGATGGATCTCACAACTTTTTACGGTAGAAGAACTGAGTTGCGAGACTTGTTTTTTTTTACAAGTTTTGTTTTTGATGGCATAAACAACTTTGATACCTACTTTTGACATTTTATGTAACAATTTCACGTAATCTAGTCTATATCTTCAAGTCATATCTTCAATCTTTCTTTAGTATATGTTCAAAAATTTTGCTGCATTTTCCCTCTCAGCTCTAATATTGCTTTCTTTTTGACAACATTGGCATTTAACAACTAAGCTTTAACCTTCCTCTCCAACAGTACTTCCACATGTTGCATGCACTGGATGTTCACAAATACTGCACCGGCCGATTTTGTCTTTCCACTGAACAGAGTTAGGGATTTGGTGAAATGACTGAATTTTTCTAGGGAAATGATGATATGGATTTTCCATTTTAACATCCTGCGTGATTTGATCATATCCCTTAGAGATTTGTTAAAATCTCTGATTTAATATCTGTTTCACTTTATCTAGTCAGAGATTTGATAAAATCGCTTAACTGTACAGTAAAATATTGTATTCGGTACTTCCTTTCGTCATTTCACTAAACCAGTTCAGAGATTTAATCAAATCACCATATACCACCTTCCAGTTGAGACTTTATCATTTCACTAAACTTGTTTAGCGAAATGATAAAACTAGTCGACTTTTTGAGTTCGTTTCATCAACTTACTGTAGCGGTTAGGGATTTTGTCAAATTCCTAAACAAATCTAGTAAAATGAAAAAGCGTGTCGCGTTTTTTGGCCGATTTTGTCTTCTCACTAAACAGAGTCAGTGATTTGGTGAAATTACTGAATTTTTCTAGGGAAATGATGATATGGAGTCTCCATTTTAACATCCTGCGTAATTTGATCAAATCCCTTAGAGATTTGTTCAAATCTCTGTTTTAATCATTTCCCTGCGACATATATTTTTTATAATAAATCGGATGACTTGGAAATCACACAGGACCAATAAATCATCTAATAATATTAAATACGTTATATAATATAATATGTACACATTGATAGGCCGACTTGTGCTATACGTATGTTTAGCCGTGCGATGGCCAGGTCATTATATTTATTATAAAAATATAGACATCTAATATTCAAAGGATCACAATGACATGTTGTTAGCAAACTCCGGCATACCGGCTTGGTTTTACAATTATTTGATTTCAATACTTTTTGCAGTAGGAGAATAGCGTTGTGAAACTGGCATTTTGTACATGTAATGTTTTTGATACGAGTAGGATATTGTTATCTCAATCTTTATCTATTGAAAATGAATTAGCAACAAAGAGGCAGATAATCAAATTCATATTTACACTTTCGCGATACACCCCCCACATGCGTAGTGAGGCCTTCAGACTTTATTAACAATTGACAGAATAACAATTGAAATATGTATAAGGATGTGTTTCCAATTCCTGTTTCCCTGAAATCAGTAATGATTAATTGAAATGGTACTTTTTGCTTCACTTCAAAATATAGTCTGTTTTAAAGTCTTCTTGGAGACTTTTACCGTCACATACGCCCTTTGTGGAAAAAAATGTTAGAAACCGAACGAATCCAAAGTCTTTTGAGAAATTGAAAATGACCCGGGTGAATTTCGAGGTTGAATACGCGTGTCAAAAGTATTTACCTAATTCGAATTAAATTCATAAATTCCTCGCAAATTTTCCAAATATGACAAAACGCTTGTTTCTGAGACGACGAACATATGACATCCAATTAGGGATTATAACTTTTTAATACATAGACATACTAGCCATAGACCTGTCATGGTAATAATAATACCAAACTTGAACGGGATGGTCTTATTAAACGTTCACTTTTTTGTATAGGTATGACAGAGAAGGCACTATTATCGTTGTTCCTTGTCATAGTCTCACATTGTGATTATTGCTAACTTCCAATAGGCCTTAAGTACAATATAAACGTTTGTTACCCTCCACCGCTATAGGCTAGGTACGGTATGCTATTAGCCATCGTGAAATGCGTATCCAAATTAGTCCCGTTGCGTGTATTCTGTCCTTTGAGGTTCAATACCGTTACATTAATTCCCAGAGAAATAATCTCGATCCTGTATTACCGAAAAAGTTTAGTTAACTGCATGTAGGAAACAATGCCGAATTTTTTCCCACGAACTACTTATTTCACGCTTATCCTGGGTTTCCATTAGAACTTTTGGAAACAGTTAAGTGGTGTAACCGGTCTTTACTGATAGTTCTTACAATAATCGGTGAAACTTTTTCTTAATGATAATAGTTTGCTATTGTATTGGTTATGGGAGTTTAGGTACTAATAAATAAATTAATATCGTTGGTACTTATGTAACCTAACCTAAAGAAAGTAAATATTAACTACCTGCAATGCTGAATGCAGATTTTTATTTTTACCGCAACGGTGGCAAACAAGCATATGGTCCGCGTGATGGTAAGCCGATACCGTAACCTATGGGCGTCATTGGATTATTGTAAAAACAGGATACTTGCAACATTAAAACGAGTATCCATAGTTCTTAATAAACAAACAATTGTATACGTTAAAGACGAGCTTAGTTGACTTAATGGTAAACTGATACATCTCTAAAGGTGTCACATACTCGTTGCTCATTTTTTAGGTTAATAGTACTAGGATGATTCATCATGGCGACAAGTAAATGAAAAAAAAAACATATCTCGCTGGCCACACAGTGCACCATCGGTAGCTTTGGTAACTTAAGTCATCATCAGGATTACATCACAACAATAAACAGTACTTTAATACCTACATAATTTTTAAGAAAAAAAAACCGACTTCAATGGGGGTAGCCGGTGAAGGATTATTGTAGATAGTGCACTTAGATTCCATACAATGAAATAACTTGCTTAACAAACGCAGCGGAGAGGACAAATCGCCAAACGTGAACTATGTATCGTTGAAGAGTTCCGTTCTGATCATCATTAGCAGTTCCACTTCATCAAATGTCACTCTTTTGAATGAAAATGCTTGATTTGTTGATAAAAATACAACAGTCACTTTATGTATGCCCTTAAGATTTGAGGAATTCCCTCGATTCCTCATTGAACTCATCATCAGAACTTGAGCTTGACGAAAATTGGTCCTGACAATCTAACTTGCTTAACAAACACAGCGAAGAGGACGAATCGCCAAACGTGAACTATGCGTCGTTGAAGAGTTCCGTTCTGTTCATCATCAGCAGTTCCACTTCATCAAATGTCACTCTTTTGAATGAAAATGCTTGATTTGTTGATAAAAAGACAAAAATCAGTATGTGTAAGCCCTTAAAATTTGAGGAGTTCCCTCGATTTTTCATGGATCCCATCATCAGAACTTGAGCTTGACGAAAATTTGTCCTGACAATTAAACTTGCTTAACAAACACAGCGAAGAGAACGAATCGCCAAACGTGAACTATGCGTCGTTGAAGAGTTCCGTTCTGTTCATCATCAGCAGTTCCACTTCATCAAATGTCACTCTTTTGAATGAAAATGCTTGATTTGTTGATAAAAAGACAAAAATCACTATGTGTAAGCCCTTAAAATTTGAGGAGTTCCCTCGATTTTTCATGGATCCCATCATCAGAACTTGAGCTTGACGAAAATTTGTCCTGACAATTAAACTTGCTAAACAAACACAGCGAAGAGGACAAATCGCCAAACGTGAACTATGCGTCGTTGAAGAGTTCCGTTCTGATCATCATCAGCAGTTCTACTTCATCAAAGGTAACTGTTTTGAATGAAAATGATGGATTTGTTGATAAAAATAAAAAAATCACTATATGCATGCCTTTAAGTTTTGAGGAGTTCCCTCGATTCCTCATGGATCCCATCATCAGAACTGCGTTTCGACAAAAACGGGATCAATCTGTATATATATACTTACAATCAAAAAAATAATTTTCAAAATCGGTTCAGACATAAAAAATAAAAAACAAAAAAAAAACACACGCCGAATTGAGAACCTCCTCTTTTGAAATCTTGAAGTCGGTTAAAAATAAGTAAGTTCGGCCAAAATCGGACACCGGGTAAAATCGTATGATTCAAATTTACGCACACGACTTGTCAGAAGCAACAAGAGCGGTTTGAAGAGAGGTGCGATACAAAATAACGCATCGTTTTATCTTGCCAGAACTAAAAAAAGTCCCCGCAATGGGCGTCAATTTGAATCATACGATTTTACCTGGTGTCCGATTTTGGCCGAACTCACATAGTATATACACTACCTATTTTCACATAAGTTCCGTAAATATTTCCACAGTCAGGTTAGGTACTCAAAATGCAAATTGGATAAAGTCACATAAGTACTTAAACCCATACAAGTTTAATCTATTTAAATCATCTCTAATAAAACCAGGCCGTCTCTTTCGCTTCGTTAAATAGTTTATGAACTCAAAAGGATCAAAGCTTTATATTTCTAAGGCCCTGAGTTGGAAATAGTGATAAGAATTCCTATTCATCGTTAGTTATATAAGTACATACAGCTTTTATTCAACACTAGCTTTTTCCCGCGGCTTCGCTCGCGTTAAATTCGGGGTAACAAACCATACAAACTTACACCCCCCATTTTAGGGAAGTGGGGGGTTAGAAAGAGACAAAAAGTAGCCTATGTCACTCTCCATCCCTTCAACTATCTCCACTTAAAAAATTACGTCAATTCGTCGCCCCGTTTTGCCGTGAAATACGGACAAACAAACACACCTACACTTTCTCATTTATAATATTAGTATGGATCTACTTTCATAGATTTTCCGAAAAACTGTTTTATAGTTGAAATTCGCGAAACAATACTTTGAATAAGTGTTTCTACGAAATGGAAGATCACCCTCCACCGGACCTAATACTCTATCACAAAAAAATATTCTACGTTTTAATGAATAACATGTTTTAAATTACTTTCGAAATCAGAAAATGGTTTCCGAGAAAATAAAATCCTATCAAAAACATTACATGTGCAAAAATACCAGTCTCGCAACGCTTATTCTCCTACTGCAAAAAGTATTGAGATCTAATGTAAAACCATGCCGGTGTGCCAACATGTCATTGTGATCCTTTGAATATTAGATGTCTATATTTTATAATAAATAGAATGACCTGGCCATCGCACGGCTAAACATATTTTTTACACAAGTCGTTTATACGTGCCGTATTATATTATATAATGTAATATTATTAAATGATTTATTTGTCCTGTACGATTGCCAAGTCATTCTATTTATTATAAGAATATAGATATTGTAGTGCGGGGTGACGAGGGGTGGTTATGAGAAGAAATTTATTGTGACAACTATGGATTTAAAATACAAGCGCTTACTGGACATATATAGACGTATATACGACTCGTAAGTATGTACTACTCGTATTTCGTCGACACTTGAATGCCCAAACAATGATTGAGTCACCAAGCGTGCACAGAAATGGTCCCTACTGCGATTCCCAAACAAACCTCGGGTCGTCGAGGGTCATGAAACTATTTTGAATTAATGTCGGTGCGATCTATCTTAATCGCGGCGCCATCTATAAGTGACCGGTGAAACCACTATCCGCGGTGCAGTTAGTGCATGTGTGCATCGATGCAGCGGTTGATGCAACAGAAAAAATAACTAGAGGGCGGAGTACCGGTGGCAAATTTCACACTAAATGTATGGAGTCGCCTAAGTATTCTTATGATTAAATAAATAACGAATAAATGATTAATTTTGCATAATATTTTTTAGGAACTTATAGAAATTATCTTACGAGCATACAAATATAATGTAATATGTTGTTAATATCTATAATACATAATAATATGTTTTCTTATCAAAACATTATCATTAGGTACTAAATACTAGACTAAGAAGTTATACCTGCCAAACGATATATTATTTTCAAGACCATTCAATTACAATTGAGGACTGTAATTATGTGTTCGAGGTCCTCCTCACAATCTACACTTAAGTGCGTATCCATGTTATAAAATGAATGGACTATGGCCACATGTTCCTGGTTTTTCGGAGTGAATCGGTTTCTTAATTTATTGAAGATCCATTTATGAGTGGAAAACGATCGCTCTACATCTACCGATGTCATGGTTGCATGTTTAAGGACTTGTTTATAATTTTCCATTGTAATCATATTCCTTAATTCGTCAGCATCTGGGTTTCTATCTAGAACCAATTCGAGTTTATTTCGCACGGTTTCACTTCCTTGGAGGCTTAAAATACTCCTAACTATATCTATTACCAGAAAACTTTCTTCTATCGGAATTTTAGTGCATTCTAATTTTTCTATCGATTCAGGTATAATTTCGTTACATTTTTTTATAAAGCTTAACTCGTTTTTTAAATTTTCATTTTCAAACAACTTCTGGGCTTTTCTAAAGGCAATAGCTTCTTTACTGTTCAATTGCATTACAACATTTTTAATCACGTCAAAATGTCTATCGTAGTAAAAACTTGCATTTAACCAGGTGCCCCAAAGAGTGATAATGGGTTCCGGCGGTAAAGGCACATTCTGCGCATGGTCCCTGAAAAATCGGACGCGGTGTGGTGATTTTAAAAAAATCTTCTTGACATTAGATATTAAAGAATTGACCAATTTATGTTCAGATCTTATCTGCTCCGCGACTATGTGTAGTCCATGAGCGAAACAAGTTACGTGTCGTACTTTAGTGTACTTTTTCTTCAAAATCTTGCCGGCAGCAAGCATGTACGCTGCGCTATCCGAACAGAATATTAAAAATTTGTTCATATTATCTGTAAAATTATCCTCCCACAAAAAATTCAAGCTGTCGTCAACCACCGCTGCAATTGAGCTCGCGTTTACAGTACTAACGACTTTACACGCTAACAAATATGGCCTTTGCAAAGCATCATCAAGTGATTTTATAATTACATTTACTACGCAATTACCGAAATTATCAAGAGTCTCATCCACCGCAAGCCATAAATTGGAATCGAAACATGTATTTCGTATTTGCTTGACGGTCGCATTGTATATTCTGGTAAGATAGTATTTTCTCAAAACACTTTCTTCGGGAAGTTTTACGCCTTTATCTAAGTATTTTCCAAAGAACTTTTTAAATTCTGGATGGTTAACTCTTTTCCATGGGATGTTACACGCTATAAGGAAAACGCATAAATCATAGGCAAAGGTGCCATTTTGGTTTCCACAGTTAATTTGGTGTTGTTTACTGTTAACGTGTTTTTCGACATTATATTTTTTCAACTGCTTTAAATCCACTGAGCAAGAAATACAGTGAATGCTACATTCTTCTTCATTATATATAAGATTTTCGTACGGTTCTATCATCCGCAGAATTGTTGCTTCACATGGCTTATTCATCTTGATATTTTTCGGTTTTAAATATTTAGCCGACGCAATAATAATTCAGATAATATAGATGTAAAGCAGCTGTCTAAATTGACAATGTCAAATAATTAGTTTCTAAATGTCTCATAAATTAGTAACTTTTTGAAAAGAAAGGTTGCATATGGTAAAAAATATTATATCGATGAATGGTGACTTTGTTAAAAGAAATTGAAAAATAACCCAAAACATTTACGACATAATATTTAGGTGTTCCTGAAATCGATTTATGAAAATAAATGTTAAGTACTTACTTCCAATTTACGAGTAGGTACCATACTAAGTACATTAGGTAAATGAATAATTTTATTATTCAAGCCTAAAATAATAATTATAAAAACGACTCCATAGCTTTTGTGTGAAATTTGCCACCGGTACTCCGCCCTCTAAAAATAACTTTTCTACCGCATATATTTATATGGGATTACAATGTTAACGGTGCGGTTTGTAAAACTAGACAACCCGACTGATTTTGCGGTATGTTTGAATTTTCAGTGGCTTTATAGCCTAAACACTAGTATTGTTCAAAGTTTGGAACTTGTGGGACTGCTAGACCTACCTTAGATATATGATGATCCGATCAGTAAGTCGGTGACAAAATTAAAGAATTTTGACTTGCAATCATTCTTAAAGTATATGTTGAAATTCAATGATTTTGTAAATATATCTTCCTTGTGTTATGGCCTCTTGGTCAGAAAATTTTCAGCCTTCTAGCTTTATCGACAACAGAATTAGAGGGGGGTCAAAAATGGCCTGAATGGTTTCGGGAAAAGGATGGTACGGCCGTGCTCGACTTGGCGGGGGCACTGCCGTGCCCCCAGATAGCAAGACCGACTTACGAATCAAATTATTATAAGTAGGTACCGACGATAAAATCATAAAATGTATATGTATGTATTAGATATTTTTCATGAACGTAGGTTTTTTTTTAAAACGCGGTTATGCTATCTTGATACTGAATTCAGCGTTGATGATATTGATTTTGGTGTTTGAGCCTTGATGTAATGGAATTCGTCAAATACGAGTACAAAGCATTTTTCACATTTTATCTAAATAATAGTGACATATTTACTTTTAATGATTAATTTTTATTGCCGGTAATAATGTTGTTTAATGTAGTTTATTTTAATTGAATAATGGAAACATTAAGAGATTTTGGTTCCTGGAAGGAAAAAAGGATTTTCTAAAACCATTCTCCATATTAAGTAGCGCTCTCCTATTGCACGTTTGAACTTGTTCGATATAAGCCGTGTTGTGTGGCTTTCCCAAGAAATTACCCTCATATCTTATACTTTGGTGTTTGTAATAAAGATAGCATACTAAAATCATATATATCATAATATCATACATATCATAACATACTAATATCATAACATAACGGCCTCCTAGCCTAGTCGGTAGTGACTCTGCCTACGAAGCAGGAGGTACCGGGTTCGAATCCTGGTCAGGGCATTTATTTGTGTGTTTATCACAGATATTTATTCCTGAGTTATGGATGTTTTCTATGTATTTAAGTATTTATCCATATTTATCTATTATATTATCCATATTTATCATAACACAAGCCTTATTGAGCTTACCGTGGGCCTAGGTCGATTTGTGTAAGATTGTCCTATAATATTTATTTATTATTTTATTTTATATATTTTTATTATGTATAATTTGTAGTGCAGGGTATTTTCATGAAAAATCTAAATATAATAATTCACATGAAACGAGGTTGAATTTTGACCTAAAACATACTAACATAAAACAAACTACTTTTATACTAAAACATATGAATCGGGGCTCATGTAAGTATCGTATTTCTGAGAACCTGTAGTTCGTAAAAAAAAGTGTCTTAGTTGATTTATATATGACTTGCTTTTTCCTGACTTTGTCTGCGTGGGATTAATATGAGCCATAAGCTTGGCTGGGTTAATACAAACTTCCATGCGCCTTTTCACCCCCTTAAGGGATGATTTCTAGAAAAAAACTATCCTATGTCCTTCCGCGGGATTCAAACTATCTTCATACCAAATTTCACCTAAATCGGTTCAGCGGTTTAAGCGTGAAGAGATAACAAACATACTGATACACTCGCATTTTTTATTAAAAATAAACAATATTTACATTCAGTGCGATATAACTTATTGTAGATTCCTTTCCGTAGCCTTAATTGCGCGGATTTTAGAGATGCCTTAATTGAAAAAAGAAAAAACAAATGTCACTGTTACTGACAAACGTCAATTCACTTTTCTTTTCCGCGTAGCGCAATGGATGCGATATATGTAATTTTATTGATTTTTAATGGATTTTTCCGTAAATCCTCGTAATAATCATTATGATCGAGCCAGAATAGGTCTGTATTTAGTGTAAGAATGAAAGTTCAATATGTAAGCGTAAGTACGTAATATAATCGATCATAATATTTTTCAATTCTCCTGAATAATAATGTCTGATTTCCGTGGGAAATATGAAGGCCTAACCATTTTCACACACATTTTTCCCGGTGGGAAAGCTTCCCGTGGGGAAAGCACATTACAAAATACGTGTGTATGAAATTTTCAAACACTTGTTCGTGTGACGTCAAGCGAACTTGTCTGTGAGGCAAGTCTGAGGCCAGTTTAACGATAAAATAATCACCTATAATGAGCCCTTAATAAACTCTGCGTCCGTGGGACGATATTGCTAACTGTGACAGCAATACCTATGATATCTAGGAATTTTCGCTTTTCATTTGATGTCTAGCTAAAGGTCCGTTGAACAAAATGCTTCTTCTGTGATAAGAAGTTAACTTACACATTTTGTCTGTCAAAAGACAAAAAGCCTGTTAAACTAAAAATAATGTCTTAATGTTAAAGGCCTAAATAAACTCCAACTTTATCAAAATAGTGCAAGCTCCCACAGTTACGGCCATAGCCTAACCCAATTTTGTATCCCGATGCACCCTAAGTTTTATCAGAACTAAATAATCTTGCCAGCAGTATAATGCAAATTGTACCTTTCTTGTGTATCAGGTACTATTTCTATAAGCTTATCATAACTATTTTAATAGTGAAAGATATAGCATTTTACTTACATATAATTATAAGTACCAAGAGAAATCCATATTAGGATAGAAATTTTATGGAATCCACTCAGAAACAAGAGGGCTCATACTCACATATAATGATTCTAGTAAAATAATAATAATGGGTGCTACTAACATGAGCCCAAACCAGGGACCGGAAAACCCCTTCATTTGATTAATCGTTTCGATAGGGTAACCCTATTAAAGTCTTACCCTAATGATAGGGTTACCCTATCATTGGGTTACCCTATCGATATGGAAATCATTTTTAATAGGCTTAACCCTTTTCAATGTGGTTTCCGAGTCGAATGGGGTAAAGATAGCTTTAATATTTACCGCTTACCCTATCATAGGGCTACCCTTTTCCTGTCTCTTTTCCACGCAGGCAGGCGGTTCTATCTTTCTCATTTGAAATGGAACAGGAGAGGTGGCGGCGGAACAAATTGAGTAAATATAAGATTTGCTGTCGTTTATTCATTCTGGAAAAGTCACACTCACAGTCCAGTCCTCTGCTCACGTACACAACTTTCCATTAAAGAATTTCTGTTAAAGAAATGTGTCTTACGATCAGTTTATTTTTGCATAGTGCGCACGTACTGATGAGATGGGCAATAATTATTTTGAATAAGAATAAAAACACAATTTTTATTCATATTCAAATCGATTTGACACAAACCAATATTCATCCTCCTTTTGTCCTGTTTGTCCCGGCTTTTGCCACGGCTCAGTTGAGCCTGTGGTCCGCTTGGCAACCTAATCCCATGAATTGGCGTAGGGATTGGTAGTCGTTTTCAGCTAATTATGGGATATACGATTTTTTAAGCTCACATGGTCATTCACATTATAAATATTATTTGAAACGGGGTATTTACCATGTACGAGGGCTATTCTGAAAATTTTTAGTTAAACAAAAACTATAAGGAATATAATAAAACTTTATTTACAACTTTTCAAAGTATTCCCCTGCTACATTAATGCACTTATGCATTCGGCTGAACCAGCTTTCAAAACAGGAAAAAAACTGTTCTTGCGGAAGGTCAAAAAAAAGTCGCCTAAATTCGTCCACTGCTTCATCCGCCGTCGAAAATCGTCGTCCACGTAATAATTTTTTTAAGGTGGGGAACAGAAAAAAATCACACGGAGCCAGGTCAGGACTGTACGGAGGGTGTGGTCGTAGTTGCACACCTGATTTGCTCAAAAAGTCCATGGTTCTGGCAGCCGTGTGAGCCGGAGCATTATCTTGATGAAAAATGATGCCCCGAGTTCCAGTACTTGGACGACTGACGTTCAGCTCTTGGAAGGCCTGTGGCAAGCAAACTTCACTGTACCATTGGCTGGTAACTGTTTTGCGATCTTCAAGTGGAATTACGGCTACAGGTCCACTGCGTCGAAAAAAAACAGCAACCATTTTTTGTTGACGCTTCGGCCGCGAACTACTTTAGTAGGTAAAACATCTTCTTCAAAGACCCATTGTGTTGATTGCTGTTTTGTAAATGGGTCGTAACTATATATCCAAGATTCGTCAGATGTCACAATGTAGGTCACTTGTTGAGAATCGCCATTATCGAATTTCTTCAACATATATTTGCACCAATCGACACGACTATCTTTTTGCTCCTGTGTGAGAAAATGTGGTATCCACCGAGACGAAACCTTCCGAACTTGAAGGTGGTCATGCAAAATGGTAGAAACTGCCCGGGATCCAATCTTCAGTTCGTCCTGAATCTCTCGGTGGGTAATGTTTCGAGATTCCTTTATTAACCACTCCGCCTTGATAACATTTTCTGGAGTAACTGCCGTTGGCGGTCGCCCCGGTCGAGGCTCATCTTTGATGTCGCTCCGCCCACGCTTAAATTCACGGAACCAGTAACTGACAGTGGCAAGAGATGGGGATAATGTCCCAAAAACACTAGTTAAATTTTAATGAGAATCCTTGTATGTTAGCCCTCGTTTATAATCATAATATATCATAGCACGAAATGCTTCCCGCGTTAGCTCCATTTTTGCGAACAAACGAACAAAAAGTGACAGACATGTTTTTTTTCTGATTTCATAAAAAAAATACTGATTGTCACTGGCCAGTGACATTTATACCAAAAAGTTTGTAATGAAATTTGCCTTTAAGCTACAGTAAAATTAAATGAATACAGTTAATAGTACGCCGTTGACTAACTATTAACGGAACAACCCTCGTATATTAGCGTTATTGCCTATTGGGCACCCGATATTTCGGGTACGAGGTAAATACCCCGTTACAAATAATTAATATTTATAATTAGGGGATGTAATTTCGAAAATTATTTCTGTTTTATAATCCAAGATGGCGGTTATATACTTTTTACTGAAAAATAGTCATGGTAGTTATTTTCGGTTAATTATTCGGGGTGTATAAATTATATCTGTTTTAAAATTCAAGATAGACTGGTTTTTTTATTATTATTATTATACACGGTGAATCTGAGTAACCCGAAAGATTTCAACCATAAATTCCTGAGGTCATAAGGATTAATAAATGTTTTACGAATTTAGTTCGATTTCGCAAAAAAAAAATTTTTTTTCATTTTTCCGATTTTTAAAATGCTTTTGAATATAAAAACATAAATGTTATTGGTAAAACTGTCAATTAAAATAAATTAGTACATTTTGGCCACGACCACTCTGTAAAGAGTGTAACGACAAAGAAGAAGAACTCTGAAACTAGGCTAATTCCAGAAAAGTTTATACGACATTTTAGTCTCAGTCAGTTATTTATCAGTCAATTATCAGGAATTTATGGTTAAAATCTGTCGGGATACTCAGATTCACCGTGTATATAATTTTTTTTTTCATTTTATATAAAAAAAATCAGTGTATAATATTTTTGTTAATTTTTTTTTTTTTTCGTTTTATTTTAATTTTTTTTCCGTTTTATTTTCGTTTCGTTTTCGTTTCGTTTTCGTTTCGTTTTCGTTTCGTTTTCGTTTCGTTTTCGTTTCGTTTTCGTTTCGTTTTCGTTTCGTTTCATTTTCGTTTCGTTTTCGTTTCGTTTTCGTTTCGTTTTCGTTTCGTTTTCGTTTCGTTTTCGTTTCGTTTTCGTTTCGTTTTCGTTTCCGTTTCGTTTTCGTTTCGTTTTCGTTTCGTTTTCGTTTCGTTTTCGTTTCGTTTTCGTTTCGTTTTCGTTTCGTTTTCGTTTCGTTTTCGTTTCGTTTTCGTTTCGTTTTCGGTTCGGTTTCGTTTCGTTTTCGTTTCGTTTTCGTTTCGTTTTCGCTTCGTTTTCGTTTCGTTTTCGTTTTCGTTTTCGTTTCGTTTTCGTTTCGTTTCGTTTTTTTTTCGTTTTTATTTCCGTTTTTATTTTTGTTTTTATTTTCATTTTACTTTCATTTTATTTTCATTTTATTTTCATTTTATCTTCATTTTATTTTCATTTTATTTTCATTTTATTTTCATTTTATTTTCATTTTATTTTCATTTTATTTTCATTTTATTTTCATTTTATTTTCATTTTATTTTCATTTTATTTTCATTTTATTTTCATTTTATTTTCATTTTATTTTCATTTTATTTTCATTTTATTTTCATTTTATTTTCATTTTATTTTCATTTTATTTTCATTTTATTTTCATTTTATTTTCATTTTATTTTCATTTTATTTTCATTTTATTTTCATTTTATTTTCATTTTATTTTCATTTTATTTTCATTTTATTTTCATTTTATTTTCATTTTATTTTCATTTTATTTTCATTTTATTTTCATTTTATTTTCATTTTATTTTCATTTTATTTTCATTTTATTTTCATTTTATTTTCATTTTGTTTTCATTTTGTTTTCATTTTATTTTCATTTTATTTCCATTTTTATTTTATTTTATTTTTATTATAGTAGTAACAAGTGCATAAACGTACGATTTTACGCGAGGCGTTTAAAAGTCGAGTGTAAAATGGGTTTTATGGACGAGGGTTACACTCAAATTTTCACTTCATTTGCGAGGAAATTATTTATCGGTAATCGTAAAACAATTTCAAGTTCTAACAAAAATATTACAATGAAAACAAATATGGTTCCAACCAATTAATTTTTTAATATATTTTTTTGAATTTTTAACATGTGAATTTAGGAATTTTCTGCCAAGTCATCAAAACATTTCGGGGCATTTCTAAACTATCATCAACTCCTATTTTATTTGATTTCATTAATTTAATTATAGAAAACACGCAATTCAAATAATTATAGCAATACTCAGATAGAATTAGCGGAAAAATCATAAAAAGTACAGTCAATTCCAATTGGACGGGAAAAAAATTGTTTGTATAGATCAAAGTGTCAGGAATTGATATCAATAAAATTTATAAGTGATCAATATTGGGCGCTAAGGTGCCAAAAAAATGGTAAAAACCAGTTTTTCGCTTCTAGAGGAAAAACTACGGGTCGGACCAAAAATAGTTAAATGTATAAATGTGCGCAATTATAAAACAAAGAGAATGAGCCCCGGTAGAGCAAAATCGGTCCAGAGGATCGTCCGCAATTCGCAAAAAAACACATTTTTTTTGCAAATACTGTAAATTCAATAACTCGCGTTCCGGAAGTGCTGGAGAGCTGAAATTTGAATGTGATGTCAGTTTTGTGGTCCTCTAACTACAGTTAAATGTTCAAATGAAAATGTTGTAAAAATGTTGTTTCGAAAAACGTTATAATTTCGGTTTCTATGCATTAAGGAGGAGTTGAACTACAAATTTCCAGATTTACAGATCATTTGACAAGGAATAAACTTGTTTAAATAATCTATGAAGATCAGACACTTTTTGCGCGCGCGGCAGCGGCGCACTATGGCCCAAACGCCCGATCTAGCTGGACAAAATTATTTTACACTCATAGACTAAAATTGACTATTTTTATTATTATTTTGGTATTAGTGAAAAAAATTATCCAGTGTAAGTTGACCTTTGTATAAGAATAATTACTAGGGCAGAGGAGATCAGCTAAACATGGTTATTTAATTTTAAGAGAAATGGAGCATTATTGCAAATGGCACCTAAAATATAAGAATAGCAGAATTAAAATACTTAAATATAGTTTAAGTTAATTATTAATTTTTTTAGGTGCCATTTGTAATAATGCTTCATTTCTCTTAAAATTACACAACCAAGTTTAGCTGACCTCTTCTGCCCTAGTAATTATTCTTATACAAAGGTCAACTTATACTGGTATATTTTTTTTACATGAATTATAGCAAAATAATAATAAAAATAGTCCATTTTAGTCTATGAGTGTAAAATAATTTTGTCCAGCTAGATCGGGCGTTTGGGCCATAGTGCGTCGCCGCCGCGCGCGCAAAAAGTGCCTGAACTTCATAGATTATTTAAACAACTTTATTCTTTGTCAAATGATTTGTAAACTTGGAAATTTGTAGTTCAACTCCTCCTTAATGCATAGAAATTGAAATTATAACGGTTTTCGAAAATGAAAATACCCTCCCAGTCGATTTAAAAAAAGGTCACTTTTTGCAAATTCGACGGTTTGCAAAAAGTTTACAACATTTTCATTTGACCATTTAACTGTAGTTAGAGGACCACAAAACTGACATCATATTCAAATTTCAGCTCTCCAGAACTTTCGGAACGCGAGTTATTGAATTTACAATATTTGCAAAAAAAACGTGTTTTAACCAGTGTAAGTTGACCTTCGTATAAGAATAATTACTAGGGCAGAAGAGGTCAGCTAAACTTGGTTGTGTAATTTTCAGAGAAATGAAGCATTATTACAAATGGCACCTAAAAAATTAATAATTAACTTAAACTATACTTAAGTATTTTAATTCGGCTATTCTTATATTTTAGGTGCCATTCGCAATAATGCTTAATTTCTCTTAAAATTAAATAACCATGTTTAGCTGACCTCTTCTGCCCTAGTAATTATTCTTATACGAAGGTCAACTTACACTGGTTAAAACACGTTTTTTTTGCAAATATTGTAAATTCAATAACTCGCGTTCCGAAAGTTCTGGAGAGCTGAAATTTGAATATGATGTCAGTTTTGTGGTCCTCTAACTACAGTTAAATGGTCAAATGAAAATGTTGTAAACTTTTTGCAAACCGTCGAATTTGCAAAAAGTGACCTTTTTTTAAATCGACTGGGAGGGTATTTTCATTTTCGAAAACCGTTATAATTTCAATTTCTATGCATTAAGGAGGAGTTGAACTACAAATTTCCAAGTTTACAAATCATTTGACAAAGAATAAAGTTGTTTAAATAATCTATGAAGTTCAGGCACTTTTTGCGCGCGCGGCGGCGACGCACTATGGCCCAAACGCCCGATCTAGCTGGACAAAATTATTTTACACTCATAGACTAAAATTGACTATTTTTATTATTATTTTGCTATAATTCATGTAAAAAAAATATACCAGTATAAGTTGACCTTTGTATAAGAATAATTACTAGGGCAGAAGAGGTCAGCTAAACTTGGTTGTGTAATTTTAAGAGAAATGAAGCATTATTACAAATGGCACCTAAAAAAATTAATAATTAACTTAAACTATATTTAAGTATTTTAATTCTGCTATTCTTATATTTTAGGTGCCATTTGCAATAATGCTCCATTTCTCTTAAAATTAAATAACCATGTTTAGCTGATCTCCTCTGCCCTAGTAATTATTCTTATACAAAGGTCAACTTACACTGGATAATTTTTTTCACTAATACCAAAATAATAATAAAAATAGTCAATTTTAGTCTATGAGTGTAAAATAATTTTGTCCAGCTAGATCGGGCGTTTGGGCCATAGTGCGCCGCTGCCGCGCGCGCAAAAAGTGTCTGATCTTCATAGATTATTTAAACAAGTTTATTCCTTGTCAAATGATCTGTAAATTTGGAAATTTGTAGTTCAACTCCTCCTTAATGCATAGAAACCGAAATTATAACGTTTTTCGAAACAACATTTTTACAACATTTTCATTTGAACATTTAACTGTAGTTAGAGGACCACAAAACTGACATCATATTCAAATTTCAGCTCTCCAGAACTTTCGGAACGCGAGTTATTGAATTTACAATATTTGCAAAAAAAACGTGTTTTAACCAGTGTAAGTTGACCTTCGTATAAGAATAATTACTAGGGCAGAAGAGGTCAGCTAAACTTGGTTGTGTAATTTTCAGAGAAATGAAGCATTATTACAAATGGCACCTAAAAAATTAATAATTAACTTAAACTATACTTAAGTATTTTAATTCGGCTATTCTTATATTTTAGGTGCCATTCGCAATAATGCTTAATTTCTCTTAAAATTAAATAACCATGTTTAGCTGACCTCTTCTGCCCTAGTAATTATTCTTATACAAAGGTCAACTTACACTGGTTAATTTTTTTCACATTGCGGACGATCCTCTAAACAGATTTTGCTCTACTGGGGCTCATTCTCTATGTTTTTTTATAGCGCACATTTGTTACATTTAACTATTTTTTGTCGGAGCCGTAGTTTTTCCTCTAGAATCGAAAAACTGATTTTTACCATTTTTACCATTTTTTTGGCATCTTAGCGCCCAATATTTACTTATAAATTTTATTGGTATCAATTCCTGACACTTTGATCTATACAAAAAAAAAAACCATCCAATAGGAATTGTCTGGGCCAGAAAGCTTATTCTATCTGAGTACAAGAATATAATAAAAGAACAAGTTTCAGTATTTTACGAAATTTTACTGTTCAATTAAATTGTGCAATATATTTTGACTCTGTTTGGCTGTTGAGCCACATTCTTGGTCTTAGAAGAAAATTTTACTTTATGCCCTAGAGCTTAAAATGCGATTTTATATCGTCCACGCACGATTTAAAGTCGAACTTTACGAGCATGAGAAGTGAAAAGAGTATATCTGCCTACCGTGGATTTTAAAACAGATATAATTTTTGCTGGGCATAAGGGAAACTACGCCTTATTGGGATTAGGTCCAGTTTCCACACGATGTTTTCTTACACCGAAAAACCCAGAATACATTCTTATACGCGGAACATTATTTAAAATAAAAAGCATGATTAAATAATTCTGTTAAGAATCAATTATTTTTATTACATTTTCTCGTATATGAATTAGTCCCGACGAAATTATTTTGAATCATTTTAACGGGAATACAATCAACATAAGTTTATTCTTACGATATTTTTTTCAAATAATCATTTTATTCTTGAGTGTCCAACAATGACTGATATTGATCGTTTCATTATACTTGAAGTATCGGTGAACGGCGTCACATTTTGCTGGAGCCATTGAAACAAAGTACTACCTATAACTAGAATAACACAAAATTATATATTTTAAAACTTCACAATATGCATTTGATTTTGATTCCTATAAGCCTGGGTCTAAGATTCAATCGACACGAGCCGTCACGCTCGAATGGCAAGAACAAAAACACCGGCACCACACAACGATCTTTTAGCGCACTAACAAGCAATAATAGCGTCTAGATCAAAGGCGTAAGTACGAAAACATACGCAAAAAGATTCTTGTTTGTCTGTAGGCTCGCTCGTGCCGCCCGGCAGCGCTTAGCTCGTAGGGTGCTCGAATAATAAATAAGCCAAATGTATTGGTCACAGAGTTTAAAATAGCTTAATCGCATTTGAAAAACCCTATCTGATAGGGAAACCATATGCTGGGTTGTAACCACTTACCCGAATTAACTGTATTGACATGGTTAGCCTTTCGTTCGGGTAAGTCAAACGATACGCTTACCGAATTGATAGGGTTTTTAAAAACAACTCTATCAAATACCCAATCTAATACCCCTTTAATGGTTACCGGTTCCGGTCCCTGGCCCAAACATGCAGCCCTTACAAGGTCTAGTACCCAAATACCTACCATGTTACGGTTATTACCACGGGCCCCACAGACACAATATTATGTGGCAACATTTCAGTCCGTTGGACAATGGGCTAATAAGGAATAGCCTTAACATATTATATGCATCGGGCTAATAAGGACCTAACATATTATATGCATCGCTGGCGGGTTTTTTAAACAAAACATATACAGATTATAGGTGTTCTGGTTGAATCAGTTATAAAATCATTTTGTGAGCCATCTTTACTTAAAATAAATATAAAAAGTCATAAGTTTAAAGCTTGTAAAAGAAGGGGGTTGCTGCTTGTTTCAATAAGTAATTATCTTCTGCAAAAACTGGTGCATTTTTACCTTTTTAGTGTATGGGAAAAATATGAATCAGAGTTAATCACATAAAATACCTACACAGATATATAAATACCTTTTAAATAAAAACATACCTTATAAAACGGCATGTTTTCAACTAACATGTACGGATACAATAGATCTTAATATGGACATATATAAGGTTATATGTACATATTTTGACTGAACCTCAAAAATTTTTTTTGTTTAAATTATGTAGATATAAATTACTCTTACAAATTACATTAAAAATAATACCTTTATTACAAATTATAATAAAAATAACTGAGTTAAAACTCTCAGTCAAACATTGTTTTAAAAAGAAAATATTCATTTGTTTGCTCTTCTTTTTTCAAACAGTCATACCAATTATTTGTGTTTTGAACTTAGGTACACACTTTGTATCCTGTAAATATGGCACAATATAAAAGCCAATACTACATTTAAAGGGTGGTATAAGACCGTGGATATTATTATGTTCTCCTCTTTAAAAAGACTATTGTTTGTGCGCCCTGACAGGGCTGGCTAGACATTTGGAGTAAGTAGGTAGCAGTGCCGCAGCATCCATATAATTCAATTTTTACTGGCTTGCCTAATTTTCAGTCAGTGTAGTATTTCCATTAAGACTCAAGTAGAAAAGGAATCTCAAATTACCTCCGGCTTCCTTGAGAATAATTCTGACGCGCCGCTACTGGTAGGTAGGTTAGCTAGGTAGGATTATATTTTCATTCATGCCTTTATAAAAATTAAGCAGAGTCACAGTTACATTGGTTTCTATAAAATAAAATTAAAAATAGTCATAAGAAAAACCTTATTACAACCATGATACATTATGGCAACATTACATGACTTAAGCCCCACATATAAAAGGGAACTGGATCCCATGTTAACTCGTTATAAAATAATTCATTGACAAGAGGAGGGGCATGGCTTTGGAACGATTGGGGGGTAAAAATGATGTTGAGATGACTAGATAAGAGTTACAACTAGGGCTCGCGGTCGATTCCGGGTTTCGGGTACCCGTTTCCAAGATCCGTTTCTGAGTAACACGAACACGGTTTTCTGGCCCGTTTCCCACGTGTAATAAAGAAACGTGTAATTAAGATCCGTCTCCACGAGTAAACGGGTAGCCGAAGCCACGTTCCTTAAATACACGCGGATCTCGAAACGTCCTTGACGAGTGGCAGAGATACGAGTCGAGACGTTTAAGAACTAGTAATGAATACATGTGATAGCTTAGGGAATTTTAGTCATGTTGAATCTTCTTGCGAGTCCATAGAGTTGAAATTTAGTTAACGGTTAATTTGAACGAACCTTTTTTCCACGCAAAGCACGGGTTTGTTTTCAATAGATAAAGGATGAATTACCTATATTAAAATAACAATTCTGCCGTTTTAGCAATGTAAATATTATTTCGATATACTCAATACTTATTCCATTGAATCAATAGTGTCTCCGTTCTTTAAAATAAAGATTCAGGTAATTATTATTTTTATACCACGATGGTGGCAAACAAGCATACGGCCCGCCTGATGGTAAGCAGCTACCGTAGCCTATGGATGCCTGCAACTAATGAGGTGTCACATGCGCGTTGCCGACCCTTTACAAAAAGGACGATTTACTGTGTTGAAGGCTAAAGGAAAAAGATGGTCCCTCGTCGTCAACACACTGGGTCCTCTTTGAGCTCTTTGTTGTTTAGTGATAAAAAACACTATATTTGATTAAAATTAGATAGTGGTCTGCGGCGGCGGTTAGGACGATTTGGTCAGGTATTCAAATCCGGGCAAGAAAATTATATTATTTGGACATTTTATCCCCGATTTATTTACCCTAGTACAACGAACGGTTCTCTAAATTAACGCTGAAAATTGTGTTGCCTATTATCAGTTCGCAACAAACTTTTCGCGTAATTTCACATCGCGGAATGATCATGTGCCAACTTATCAAAAGATTTTGTTTTATTTCTCTCAGTTACCAACTGTACGTTTGGCCTGTTTTTATTTAAGTCACTTTTCTAAATGCCGCCTTTCGAGTATAGAATGGTTTAGTTTGCGTAATATTCATTTCGTAAGGATGCCATTTTCACTGTGGGCGAATTATATACAGGTAGTTATTATTATTTTAATACAATAGTTTATTCATTAGACTTCTTGCTTAGGATATTTTTTATATTAATAAGTCGATTCTTGCGCGGCACGCTCGCTTCGCTCGCTCGGCTTCGTGCACTGTTTGCTCACGGTAGATCTAATACGCTCCTCTTCGCTTCGCTCGTCGTCGCACCTAACTGGAGTCCGTCACATATGAGATTATATCATTCTTTTAGTTATAGTCTTCCGAGTCCGATGTAAGCCACGATTTTTAGTTAGAGTGTATTGTTTTGTTTTGTGCTATGCTATGTTTCACGTGTCTGCCGTTGACGCTGGCATATCCGGTCAGATACGTGGTCACCTGCGTTATAGTTATAAGTTAATCTTATTTTTATTTTATTACGTTATTAATTTATACTGTTCTCTTGTTTATTACTGATGTTTTTTGTCACAGATTGTACTACTTAGCCACATATGTTTGTTACCTGCCGTGAATTTTTCACCGGATGGTCTTTTCGGAAGATCAGCGCTGGCTAACGCTAGCAACATGCTGAGAAGAGGCCATTTCGTGACACTTGTCTTACTCTTCAATTATCTGTAATTTGTTTTTTTTTCTGTAATGTCACGAATAAATATATTTCTATTGCTATTTCTATTTTTAATAGTTGCTTGGCCTAGTGATAGATTTGACAAATTATAAGTATCCCAAAAGTTTTGAGTCATTATAATAATCAGCTTTAAAACAATTCTACCAAATGAAACGTTATCATACAAAATTTTGCTAATAGTTAGTTGTTAAAGTGAATCATCAGCGAAATGTTGGTTAGCAAGTGAAATTCGGCCAAAAAAAGTTCGGCGAAAAGGCAGAACACTACAACGAACATGTCCTATTATTAATTGATTACTACCATTTACTAATAAATTGTCCAACTTACTATTTTAAACTTATGAGCATCAGAAGTAACAGAACGGTCCTTTTTAAAATTATCAACCATTTGTTTCCATTTCGAAATATTTTATATCTGAAAACAGGTAATTTATTATTTTGGGCACTAAATTATGTCACTATATACATTATAAATGATGTACTCATAACATGAATATGCATTATTACTAAATACACTCAACATTATCTTGATTTGTATTAGTAGTCAATAAATTGGTATTAATGCTACTTACCAGTTAAATTGTTTTTTTTTTTTACAATTTTTTTATATTCTTCTGGGTAGCTCGTTGACATGCAATCATAACAATTTTATAACAACAAAAACCAACAAAACAAAAAAAAACTATTAACAAGACAACTAACACTATTTTAAAATGGTAAGATTAACTCGGGAAGACTGTAGTATCCAACTGACCGACTAAGTGGAAAACTGAAGCCATACTAAAACTCAATATCTTAGGCATGTTTTTTTTTAAATTATATTGAAAGTTCCTTCTACCTATAAGTATCACAGTGAAATTAGGCCGCGTGGCGTCAAAACAAAAGGAAACATTTACTATGTGCCTCTATAGAGATTAAGTAAATCCTCTTAAAATCGTGCCACTTAAGGTCTTGTGTTTATACAGACGTGTTGACTTTATTACAACAACATAGATCTTAAAATAGGTGGCCATTATGATTTGGAAATCTACACCTTTGCACCAAAGGGTGTCGTAAAATCTGCATTTTATTTTATTACCTGAACGCTAATCTCAAAGTGACCTAAGTCAACTAGCAGTTTACCTGTTTTAGCTTAATTGAATAAGTTATATTATCGCGGGATAACCAAAGTAGCATAAGTAAGATTGGTTCTTTGTTAAAAACACCTGTGCATGGTACTTTGATAAGGCCTCTTAAATTGGTGGTTAATTATTTTTGCCGCTGCCGCGTATCTCATGGTAGTGAATACCAAGGACGAGATAAAACTAACAGTTCAATTGATGATGATTTTATGAACTCTTAATATAGTATTATAATGAATACCTAAGATATTTGTAAAAGTTTCTAGTTTCATTGCTGTGGAGTCCACAACAATGATACTAGAAACTTTTACATCATTGTATACAAGATGATTCACGAGAAGTGAGCAAAAACAACCCTACACAATTAATTAGTACACGCTAATGAATCAGCCGCCATCGCCATCATGTTTAAGTGAAACAATAACGCCTTTCTATTTTTTTCACCTTTTTGTTACTTATAAATTTTATTATCTGTAATCATAGTCACCTTACACAAGCAAACCAATAAAGAAAAAACCTCTTTAAGAATTATGACAGAACACTTTGATTATGAAAAAAAATTGTTAAATTAAGTGAGATACGACGTTTCCAAAGTAACCAGACATAATTTTTACTCCATAGAAATCTAAAATATAAGGAGAAATGGCATGACAGCTAAAACACTGACCCTAAATCCTGATCAACTTGATCAGAAAACTCGATCACAATGTCAGTAACATGACAACCGGTGCAGTATAAATTTAATACAAACATAAAATCACTGTTTTCGCCTTAGTTACTTGTACAAATCGCAGTACAACTATTAATTCTGTGGTGTCAATTATCAAATATAAAGCTAATATTGATATGTTTTTGCCAGAAAAATAATTTAAAAAAACGTTTTCCTATGCAAACTGTCAAAATGGCATCCATTGCTTGATTTATGTGCTTATTTCTTTATTTATTAGATGTTTACCAAGCTGACGCTCAATGGACAGCGAACTTGTTATATTTGACATTAAGTCACAAAATTGAAATAATATGTCAAAATAAATTTGCAATAGTGCCGCCGATCAGTCGATATTCTTAATTTTATCTTATCGATATTTTTACGAAGACGTGCATACAATAAGTATTCGAATAAGTAGTAGGTATATTGTTAATTTATAACTATCGATTGATTGACATACTTGAATATTAAACGTTAGTTTGATCGTAATGTTTTCATATTTGGGGTCGTCCAGAAATCATGTGATAATATTTGGCCGATTTTTGTACCCTTACACGCTAAGCAAGTCTAATGTCGTTTCTACTGTATTGCGTATATGTTCAAGATGCTATCTCAGAAAAACAGGCATCATAAAAATCTGCTTAAGACTTAATATCAAAAAATAGAGCGCATTATTTGATCTGATTAAATTTTTGAGTAAAATTCCTGCTTTTGGCTTTCCCGCTTTGAAAAAAAATTACACGTGATATCTTCTCTGAAACCCCCCCCCCCTCCCATTGTGATCATTCGCGATATTTTTCTTACAAGCGAGTTCATCATCATCATCATATCAGCCGAAAGACGTCCACTGCTGGACATAGGCCTCCCCCAAAGAGTGCCACAATGACTGGTCCTGCGCCACCCGCATCCAGCGGACTCCCGCGACCTTCACCAGGTCATCAGTCCACCTTGCGGGGGGTCTACCCACGCTGCGCCTTCCGGTTCGTGGTCGCCACTCGAGAACCTTTCCGCCCCAACGGCCATCGGTTCTACGAGCAATGTGCCCCGCCCACTGCCACATTAGTTTAGCGATTCGGAGGGCTATATCGGTTACTTTGGTTCTGCTGCGGATGGCCTCATTTCTGATGCGATCACGCAGAGAGACTCCAACCATAGCCCTCTCCATTGCCCTTTGGGTGACTTTGAGCTTTCTTATGAGGCCCATTGTAAGCGACCACGTTTCAGTACCATATGTCATCACTGGCAACACACACTGTTCATTTTAACAATATTTTATATACAGGGTATATAAAATATTGTTAAAATGAACTCGCTTCTCAAAGCACTAGACTTTATTCTAAAACACTATAAAAATGTAATAAGAAAGTAAAAAGTATATTTTATAATTATCAAAACTATGTGTAGGAAGGTATTCATTTTGTCTTTAATACCGATAAATACCTCAATATATAATCATATCATATCTACTTATATTGTGAAGCTGGCTAAAGCTAAATAAGTAATTAAAATATCCTACGATACCATACAACCTCATCTGTAGTCAACTGTAGAGCATTCAATAGTAACCCTTATTTGCATCGGTTCTAATTGTTTCGGACCCGTTCAAGCCGGTATTAAGTACCCGTGTACCCGTAGGAACGTTTCTCGAAACGTTTCCAAGGAAACGTTTCCTGGAGACGTTTCCAAATCCCGGCGGGTTCGTGTAAACCGGCTCCTTAGCACCGTCGGTCTTAAGTACACGGGTATTCGTCTCCGCGTGTAACACGTGTAGCGGGAGCGCTAGTTACAACACATGTTTTTAATGTTACATGTTTTCAAGAAATTCATTCTTTTTCTGATTAAATGTTACCATATATCATTTTACATCAATTATTGTTGCTGGATACTTAATAATTTCGCAACGATTTATATACTATAATTAGCAGAAAGACTAAAAATAATTATAGATTTTTTATACCTATACTTCTTAAGATTCTGTGACATTCTGAGGCAACCTGATCATTTAATTCATTCATGCTAACATGTTGAGAGGATATTGAAGATATCTTTTATTTTACATATTTTCAAGATTCTCTTGGCTCTTCTTCTCATTACATTTAGATTTATTTGATTCTCCATTGATCCATAGATTTGCTCTATTTCATAGATGCGACGTTGTATCTGATCTGATTGACCTTTTGTATTCAGACATAATTTTAATTTTCTACCTATGTATTATTTATTTTTAATACTCTTCCTTAGATAAGACTTATAGGGAAAGCCTCTGACATGATTATGTTTGCTATTAAAGTTTCACAATCCTGGTTCGTCTGTGAATTTTCACTTACAGTCTTTTAAATATTTGAAATATTTGATATAAAGCATAAAGGACTTATACAAGATACAGGGAAAAGGATATAATATAAGGAAAAATAAAATCAAAAATATAGTACTGTAGGTACATGTATATCCCAATCAATGGTTTAAATCAGTGGCAACTAATTTGTATATTTTGAAATAAAATAAAATTAGTATTCATATCATTAAACATTAAACCACACAACAGTTGCATTATTTATGTGAGAATATATATTTTATTTTTATTAACAACTACCTCTTACGAAGGTTAGTTCTAGTTATCTTACTTTAAATTACCATCTTAAATTATGGCCATTTACTACTAAGGCTTGTTTGTGAACCAAGTTCCTATAGTTATGTGAACTATACTATCACAAGACATCATGGTATAATTCATACTAAAGATTGCCAGGTTCAACAGGCAACATTAATGTTGAGAAATATGTTATTTATGATTAAAAGGACTATATATATATATATAATTATAACAAATTCACAAGAAATTATTGTCATCTGCACCAGGAGATTCATTTAAAAAAATATGTTACTTAATCACAGCATTATTATTATTTTATTTTTTGTCCAGTTTGTTTATTTATGCTCTAATTAGATAGACAAGAGTAATTATGTTTAATGTAAATAGTAACGATTCATATGTATATAAATAGCAAACTTGCTAAACTCTTCGAAGGGCATAATGGCGTCAGAAAATACGCAATATTGAACCCAATTATCTGTAAATAAAATTCAAAATAATCATGCAAAATATTCATTTTCTTTTTGCCTCATAAATACATAAACTTAAATAAATACCGTTTATTACTGGCTGTCAGAGTGAAACAATAATAGTATTTAACTGAAAATGAGTGCCATTCAACATAGAGTACCCATCATCATAGCATACATTATTTTATTTTATTTTTTGTTTTGTTGTATTGTTCTCTAAGATCATTGGGCAGATTTTACCACAGGTAGTGGATTACCTTATATAATTTATAGGTTCCCCATTATGGACAGATGATAATGTGTATATTGAATTACTAATTCTCAAGTTTCTATCAAAATAGTTAAGTCACTATGTTCTTCGGTCTAGAATAGGGACTTTAACCAAATTGTTCTTATGAATTTGTGTGAATATTAGGGCTATGCCCAATAGTATTTGAGATAATTAATTACATTCTTATAAAAGTTGGATTTTAGGTTTATGTAGTTTTTAATAATTACTGAGTGGAAAAGTTTGTCAAAGTAAGACCTCAAGTCAATGTGACAAGGGGCACAATTTTGACTTTGAACGGGTTTTTATCAGCACAATTAACCTTTGTTTATGTTAAATAGATAATATAAATGGCTAAGATTCTCATGAAGCCATATATTGATTATTTTGTGTAGTACCATACTAATTATTTTTCCATTTTATTTAAATTCTTAAGTGACCTCTAAACATCTACAATAAGTTATATCGCACTGAATGTGAATATAATGATAGGATTAAACGAACTTACCTAAAGTGAAGTTCAATCCTGATTATATGAAACATTCAGTGCGATATAAGGAGACTCCCACCCTCCTCGAGTAACCATGATGGGTTACTTCCCCGTTTATGTAATGAAATGAATACTCTAAACGAAGTGAAGTGACGTTTGTCAGTAACAGTGACATTTGTTTTTTCTTTTTTCAATTAAGGCATCTCTAAAATCCGCGCAATTAAGGCTACGGAAAGGAATCTACAATAAGTTATATCGCACTGAATGTTTCATATAATCAGGATTGAACTTCACTTTAGGTAAGTTCGTTTAATCCTATCATTATATTAGTATATATGGATCTCCTATGTTTATTATTAATGTCCACGGCCTGACAATCGACAACTTATAATATAACGCCACATTCGGATCGACATGAATAAACAATTGAACGTCCGACTAACAAAGACAGTTAATTGCGCGATTAATCATTTTAATCGCAGACGCAAATTATAACGGCCTCAGCTACCATTAGGGCAATACCAAATCGTGTTTACTTTCTCGGTCACGCGAACATGAACCTTACAACTTTTAATAATACGCGTATTTAAATAACCTGTAATTTTAGTAAAACGTTGCACGCGGGCATTGTGTTGTTTGTATCAAATCAATCTACTCGTGACTCAAAACAATCTACCGAGTAATAGCCTCGTTTCTGTGTTTTTAAGACGAAAATGAATGGAAAGATCCACAAAATGCCTTACGGCATTAAGTCCGCCTTTTGTTACTGTATATTATTTTACCATGCCATAAAGCTTAAATAAATAAATAAATAAAATAAGATTCAGATGCATTTTATATAGCATGATGCATTCTATGGATTTGGTACATAATGACAAATTAATTAACCTATTAAACAGTGCAAGAAAAAACAGTGTCTTAATTCTGCAGAGAACTTAAGATAAGATTATCTTTACAAGAGTAAGAAAATTCCAAATCCATCACACTAAAAATGAAAAATCCAAACCAATAAGTATAAAGTCAGAGTGTTCAATCAGTCATACAAAATTCAAGAGTGCTACGTGTCTAAGTGCTACGAGGCTACGATGCTACGCCGTAGAACGAACGCGCGGTCATCATCATCAAACTATAAAGCAGTCTAACCGTAGCAAATCACTTTACTGATTTTATTTCCCTTTTCTAGAAAGGGCTTTCGAATAACTTTTACGTAAAAGTCATCCGCAACGATTAATAGGATTACTAAAGTGAAACCGGATTTTGTAACGAATTTCCAATCCCTCTAAAATCCGATCATCCGATTGACCAATCAAAACTTTTGGGTTCGAACGTTCAAGCTTAGCCGTACTAACGATGCCCCTAAATCAGATTCACCTAATTATACAGGAAAAACACGGGCCTCTGCAAGAAAAAAATATCCCTGTAAAGCAGGTGTTAGCAAAACCAGGATAAAGAACGAATGTAAACAAGGGCCCCAAATTAAGCTGAGCTGAATGCAAAAAGTTGAATAAACAAAACGTTGATTTATTGAAACAGTCAAAAGGTTGCAAATTAGCATAAAAATATTCAAACACAGTAAATATTTTATACTGACCTTACAACGTCCTACAATGTATTTAAGTCACTCATTTACGGTGTCATCACGTCAAGTAACACTTTAAAATATCACTGTCACTCAACGTAAATTTCGCGAAGCGGAGGCGAGAAGGCTAGCAACGTGCGTCCTCCTCGACTGATCGCGGCTAACTGAGCTCCGACTTCAGCTAATGTTCCAAGTTTGAAAACCGTTCGGCAGTTTCCGCAGAAGATCGGGTGCAGCGGTATTCTGTATTTTATGTTGCAACTCGAGTATTTGCAGGACCAGCGATGGGTGAAAGCACTCGTAAATCTGAAGAGGATCGGTCTTCACTTCACTGGCAGGGAATAAACAAGACTGTTGCAAGTCTTCGGATATGTACATGTAAAATGGCACCTTAATAGTATTTTTCGAAAACTCGTTGAGTCGTTGCACGACATGCACGTATTTCAAGTTTTATTAAAATTGAACTTTATATCTTGATACTTATTTAGAATATTTTCACTTGTAACTCAATTTAACTGCAAGCATAAATCGAAATGAGTCCAAATGACATCGATTTCTTTACGACTATCGTACTCGTAGATAAGATCGTAATTATATTCAAGGACAAAATAACTAAATTTGGTTTCAAATAATTTTCAATCAATTAATTAATTTTCAATTTAGGTACCATCAAAAGAAAATCAATTAGTCAGATAAAGACAATTTAGACGAGCGGCTTAACCAATGCCAACTAAACTAACACAAGCGAAAATATAAACTAAAACACAAAAACCAGAATTATTAGGCTTCCTAAATATATTTAATGACAGCATTGTTCAGTAACTGTATTTGTGCATATTTTTTTATTTTTTTTATACCACCACGGTGGCAAACAAGCATACGGCCCGCCCGATGGTAAGCAGCTACCGTAGCCTATGGACGCCTGCAACCTCAGAGGTGTCACATGCGCGTTGCCAACCTTTTACAAAAAAAGGGGGATTCACTGTGTTGACGGCTAATGGAACATCGGGGTCCCTCATCGTCAACACACTGGGTCCTCTTTGAGCTCTTTAGCAACCTTACTCACCAGCAGGAACACAACACCATGACTTTTTATTTATTTATTTATTTTTATGTTTTTTTTTTTTTTGATACATGGAATTATAGGTTCTCACTTATAGAATAGTTTTAAAACTTAATCACTTAATCCGTTTTTACTTAAGCTCCGTCGCGCTAAATAAACTGCAGTGAGACGTTTGTGAGCGTAGCATAAATAACCAGCAGCGGATACGCTGATCTGTCTGCGCGTTTCCACTGTTGTAAGCTAATCGCTTCTTAACAGGAGCTTGAATCATTATCATCTTCCTCGCGTCTGTCCTGGCTTTTACCACGACTTAATGGGGCCTTGGCCGCGATTCGAAAAATAAACACACACACTGGACAGACACAGCTCCAACCCAACTCAACTCAAATTTTCATTCAACATTGGTCTCACATTGGTACAACATTGGTACAATGTGCGACCAATGTGTGACCAATGTGAGACCAATGTGATGCCAAAGTTGAATTAAAAAAGTGTTCGAATAGCAAATGTCAATGTCATAACGACATTGACATTTGCTATAAAACGCTATAAAGCGTTGAGTTGATTTGGATTGGAGCTGTGTCTGTCCAGTGTGTATGTTTATTTTTCGAATCGCGGCCCTTGAATTTTCTCAGCACTGATGAATCCGGAAACAAGACCTTGTTAGGATTATGTAGGTCCGGTTTCCCCACGAGGTCTTTTAGACTGTCATTCACTAATGGCAAGTGCTTCTCTTTGCAACTGTTTTTCCTCACAACAATTTTGTGAAAGCATCGGTTTAGTTAGCTATACAGGTTGATCAATCCAAATGGGTCAGTAGGAGTCAGAAACTATGAGAGATAGCGACAAATGTTCTTAGGAACCATGGCTTCGTTTTTAGATTTAATAATAATGGTATTCAATTATTTTCTCATACATAAACTGATTTCGCTATCTCTCATAGTTTTTGACTTCTCTATACTGACCCATTTGGATTGATCGCCCTGTATCTCAACAAAAAATAAAATGGACAGAAACTATATACGAAACTGAACACACATAAAATACAGAAGAACATAATGGTAATTTACTGTTTTTACCATTTTACAGCCAGTGGCAGCGTTAGGTCACATTAGTCTAACTGCTGACGTAACATTGTACAGTGGAAACAGTGCAACAAGTATTTTTAAAGGAAACTGAATTTAGTATAAGAGCCTCATCCTGATGTAACTCACGCTGCCTGAAATAACACACATCTACTATATCTAAGAAGAGTACGGTACTTATTCGACCCGACATCTTATGGTAGAACTACGGTGCACATGGGACGTTAGCTTCCATATCACAAGTTTAGACACTGACTTTTTATCATTTCATTACGAGTGTTTTCCAGTTTTGTGTTTACCAGTTTTTTTCATAATCAGTGTTTGTGTTAGTGCGCCACGGACCGGTTCGAATAGCACTTTTAGTGGTTGAAGACGGAGACCTAGGCTCTCCGAAACATGTCGCGCGAAGTGCCTAAAGAAACTTGTCTATGCCTTAGATTAAATCCGGTCAGTGAAAGATATGCTCCTGATATTCCTCTGATAGTTAACCCTTCATTAATTCTTTCCGGCCTTTATAGGACCCAATAACAAATTACCCGATATTAATAAAAATGTGATTGATCAATCGAAATTTTCATTAAGAGCTCTTTAACCTGTCCACTATACTAGTGCCACTGGTAAGAAAATGTGATTATTTAAATTTGACGACAGGTATTTAAATAAATTTTAAGAAAAAAAAACGACTTCAATTGGGAGGGCCAGTGAAAGATTATTTTAGATGGTGCACTCTTAGATTCCATACAATGAAATAAATTGCTTAACTAACACAGCAAAGAGGACAAATCGCCAAACGTAAACTAGGCATCGTTGAAGACTTCCGTTCTGATCATCACCAGCAGTTTCACTTCATCAAATATCACTTCTTTGAATGTAAATTTGTTGACTAAAATACTAAAATCACTATATGTATGCCATTAACATTTGAGGAGTTCCCTCGATTCCCAATTAATATCATCATCAGAACTGCGTTTTGACAAAAACGGGGCCAATTTATATATATAAACTTACAATCAAAAAAATAATTTTCAAAATTCAACATGACGGAGTTATGCAGTAACAAACATAAAAAACAACTGAATTGAGAACCTCCTCCTTTTGAAAACTTAAAGTCGGTTAAAAATGGTGTATTTTATATTTAAGCACCCTTTGAATCATTTTACGTTGCTGGATTTGTCGATCTATGAGCTCAAAAATAAAACGGCCATTTTAACTTTACAAAACTCCATCTTCAGTTACACTGATTAAGTTCTCAGCTAGCTACAGACACACCTAGATTCACCAACTAACTAATAAATAACTAAAAGCCAAGCGCGCAATACTTAATACCCACACATTTGTAACTGACTGCATTACGAAACTGCGCTCCATCAGAACATAGAACAGAACAGAGAGTCCGCTGCTTACAAGCGATTACCTCAAAGGCAGGTGCATCGATCTGTGAGAGACTTGGAATTTACTTAGAAAATCTGTGTACGTTTGGTATGAAGTGAACTAGCTGTTTAGTACATACTTCCACTAACAATAAGTAAGGCTGGTAGATAGTAAAGTTATAATCGTTTACAATTTATATGCTCAAGAGCAAATATATCTGTACTATTTGTTACAAATTAGTCCATATCTGTACTAACTCGGGGCAAGTTCTAGGGATTTGATATCGATAAAAAAGATGTCGATATGTGTATGCATGTGCTTTTTGAAAATCCTCGATTACTATAACTATAAAAAGGTTCGATATTATCGATATCGAGTCTGATTTCGAGCTTCTTAAGATAATAAAATTATGCGGATGTCATTTCAATCAAAATAAAACAATTTTCTGTCAGTGCCATTCATATGCTAGAGTACGAATAATGAATGAGGTAATATTCCGCTACGATTTTTACGAAGAAAATAAATATTTATTTATGTTGACTAATATCTAGATGTTGACAAGAACATCGATATATTTTTATGTCGATTATTATTTTGCTACATCACTTTAGTATTGGTGCCCCGAGTTAGCACACGAATACTGAAATTACCATGTAAATAGCACACCGATTTATTTTATAGATTGCGATATATATATTCGCATTACTGAACTTCAAAATCCTAGGCAACACTTTCGTAAGCTTACAATATAGCTAAACAGCTATATATGGTGTACAGATCGTAATAAAACCCCTTCTTGTCCAGAATAAAGTAAGTAAATACCTGTATGAAAGAAAATACATTTATTTTAACGCCGCAAAATTAAACTTTCATAAAGTTAGAAACAAAACAGGCACAATGAGACTGAGAAATAGTAACAGTTTATTTCCTAGAAAATTATAGACTATTAAGTTTTATTAGTATTTAATTATTCATTTCGTGGATAAAAACTCCGAGAGTAAGAATATCGCAAACTCGACTCGTAAAAGCTTTTTCCTTTTGAATTTTATAGTAATCTCATTCATAATATCATTATTATTTGATACAAGGGTGCATCAACTTTGAGACCGACACTTTTTATGTCTTCGGCGTTACCAAAAATGTCTCTGGAGTTACCAATAAATTATTTTCCAATTTTTTTTCTAATTGTCTAAATTTCAGGTCTGTTAGAGAACAAATCACTTATTATAAAACATAAAAGTAGGTAGTCCGCCTCGAACTGAGAACTTGCGATTAACTTGCAATCGAGTTGGCCAATATAACAAGACACGATCGCTTTTGCGTTCTAGCTCCATAACCCCTTGAACGATCCTGTTCTTATAAGAATTCTCCAATTATATTTATCTCTGTTACAACCCCAGCATTTTTTAAATATCAGAAAAACGTAACTAAAGTTATCGCGGAACAACAATCCAAAATCAAAATGCCATCGAAATTTAGGGATGTCCGAAGTTGTCTGTAAGAACTACTCTTTGCTGCGCTCACTCATTCGATAACTTGAAGTGTAAATATATTATTTATAAATAATAAAAAAAATATAAAAAAAACAAGCGACATTTTCGATTCAAGTGTCGTGGACAGATTAGTGTGGGTCTAAAAGTTGATTGGCCCACTGACCCTGAGCCTTAAATACTTACCTTGTGCTATATTGGACCGCGTTGCATGATCTACGTATACATCCAATACGTTTTCAGCATGAAGGCCTGATACTACCTATATGTACATACAACGTAATATTTCAGCCTGCCCTTTGATATTTTGAGATAAACACATCAAGGTTCACACAATTTGGTCGGAAGAAGAAAAAATATTTTCGAACCGAGATTCGCCGAATCATTTGGCACATCATTTGTCATTTGTCAAAATCGCTACAGTCATTTAGCGCGGGGGAAAATAAAGCCGACGTAAACCGAGTTATGTTTATATTGACTCATTCCTCGCTATATTTTCCGGTTGAGTTCGCACGTAATGTAGGCAATGGGCAGTGGAAAATGTTTATTATGATTAGGGTAGGGGTAAGATCGGTTCGGTTAGAGTCGCAAAAGAATTTTTTCTATAAACAAACCTGGACTTTATAGACTGGACTAGATATTGACTGGAATTTATAGACAAATACTAAATTAGTGTAAACTCAAACTAAACTAGCATATTCATTAAACATTTTCAATAAAATGTTAAGAGGTTTAAAGAATCAATCTCTGAAAATGACATAGATACACTAAGAAACATTACTTCCCGAAACATGATTCGAATTACCTAACCTTATCAAATATTGTTATTTGACAGCAATGCTATAGCAAAACAAGATCATAAATAGTTTTGAACTCAAATAACCACTAATTACTAGAATAATTAGTCAAATGGGATATTACTACTAATGCAGCGCAGTCAGATTACAATAACTCTTCACATATTTTGTAATCAACAATGTGAATAACGTACAGAATGCCACGTTTCACCATATTTCCACCACGATTATTTATACACGAATAAAATATTGCCCCTACAATTGCACAATTTAAACCAAAATAAAACACGTAAATTCCCTAAACGTCTACATTGTGATTTTCGGAAGGCTTTCCCAGAATAGATGCTCTGTAAGGACGGTAAGTCTCAGTAATAAAAGAGCAGATGTTCCGGTAAGCCAAGGATTAGAGACGTTCGCTATCCGTTGACTGTGCTGTAGGATATACGCAGAATTTCCTTCCAATTTTATATTTGTCATGTAAGGATAAAATACCTAACTAGCGCGATTTCCTAAGTTACGATAATCCTACAGTGTTAGGATATCCTACATTCGAACTTTATAAATTGAACTCGATTTAATATCACTCTCCGTGATCCTCCTCCAAAGCGTAAGAGATAATTTAATTCATTTGTAAATCCATGAAATTGCGACGAATACTTAAATTTATCTTTAATTCTTTTATTTCCCGCGGGTCACTCTTTATACAAATATCTACATATTATTTATATGACCCAAATATTTTCCTTTAATATAGTTGGTATGTTTACTAGTATATAACTTAGAGGCCTAACGGAGCCGACATATCATATTGACAAAGGTTCCATAAACAAACAAGATATAAAAAAAATACTTCAGCATTTAGTTACTGAGATAAACAAATGGCACTAAGTGATAAGTAGTTATTATCCAATTTTGCTATTCCAATACTATGAATTTGCTCAACATTGCCTGTCATGCTTCTTCGCCCGGTTTGATAGTGATGAAAAATAGTACTTTACTGTATATTAGATTCCGCACCTTAAAACAATAATATTGTAGGTACTAACATAATAATAAAAAATCCTGTTATATAATATGCCTTAAATTTTATAACTCAGAATTTCATTTCCAAATTCATTTGATTTTGACATAGCGCGCTTTTTGGCTTAACAGGGCAGAATATAGAAAATCCCAGGAACTAACGTCAATGGAAAGAAAGGAAGTTATAACTTTCCAACTGTTTCATATGTAAACAATGACTCACTTTCGGAACATGAGAAATATATCTTAATTATTAGAACGAAGTTTCTTATCGGACGGTTGGCGAAAAAGAGTGTCAAATTTGACCGTCACAAAAACTCGTCACAACCCATACGATTGCGAAATATGTAATGAGAATGGTTTCTTCGTTCCAACCTCACTAATTTTTGTTTAAAATACTAGTACCCACGGTTAGATTTCGTAGGTGATATGACGGTTATTTATAAGCTCCATTTACCTCCAATTCTTCTCAAAACCACCCGCCGTTTCGATCGCCTAATTTATTACTTTAAATCACCCCATTTTAAGAAGTGATTTGATTTTGAAATATTGCTTGTTACGACTGCAATTCACGGTATTTTATACAAACTCGTTGACGAATGTAAATTTGGTTGTAATTTGGTCTTTGTTGTTATTAAAATAAAGTTTGTTTTTCAGATTAAGAGGGAAACCGGATGGGAAAAACATGAAGTTGTTTGTCGAATTTGGAAGAGCGTCGTTTGAGACACGCGAGTTCCTTGCCCTTTGCGAAATTGTCTCCCAATTTAAACTTCTATTACTGAAATCGAATCACTTTAGGAGTTTGAGTTCAGATGCATTTGTGGTTGTAATGCTTTATCACTGATTGTGAGTTGCTTTTTTTTAAATCGTATGGCTACATGTTACTGGATATAGATAGGCATTTCTTCTCTGGGGTAGTAGTAGTGGGAAAGCAATTGAAGAAAATCCAGTGAGTGCTGCTGCCAAGTTTGTGAGTTGCTGCTGTGACTAGGTCGCAAACCAGGTTGGATAGATGGATTAAAGATATGTATGTCTGCCTTCGGCGGCAGTAGAAAATACACACACATGTATCAACTATAGAACCCATTTACTTACCCTTACCTATATTGTTTTATTTTTATTAAACATCTATACATAAATGTAGGGAACTGCTAAGAGTAGCTCTATAACAGTTTGAAATTTGTGCTAGTTTCCGTCCAGTTCCAGTTTACCGTCCACTTGATTAAACTGATACACTATAATTATACAAATTCGCAATTTTTATCCCTTTTAGTGATTTTTTTTCAATTTAAAGCCTTATATTTGGGAAAAACTCGAATATTTTATAAATAAGTATGGACGGAAATCTGACATATGTAGACGAAAACTAGCACAATTTCCACATGATCACATTTTCAGGTTTGGAATTACCGGTATTTTTGTTATAATATTGATATTTACTATACAAAAATACTAGTATCGTAAAAACTGTGCTCTATAGGTATTTGTATTTTTATAAAGCCCGACAACTTTGTATTTTTCCCCCGCCATTTTGCGGAATTGCAGTGGTACTCATTTTATTTTACCGGCAAGGAGTACATTTGACAACAGACGTCGAAAGTCATTGAAAGTCACCAACACGTAGTAAAGTAAAGTCACAATAGTCTTAACGTAGTGTTATATTCTCTTTGGTCACCAATATAAACAAGAAGAAAGGATTTCGCAATTATACCTAAAGCCTCAAGCTGTTTTGATATGTCTTCTTATAGAACTACGCATTATGTATCTTTAAGATATAATATTACTGTATTAACTGTTTTGAAAAAATAAGTCCCGCCGAGTTTCTTGCCGGTCATAAATCATAATACTTCTCGGGTCAGAGGTGTAAGGGTTAGAACCGGTGGTATTTTTTTTTCTCTGACGTTCATAAGTGCATTGTAATGTACCTAAATTGAATAATAAATATCTTTTATCTTTTTTTTCTTTTATAAACCATTTTTCTACACCTACTTTTATTTGTCATTTATTCATTCATGAGTCATGGTTCATGGTGATCAATTGATCATTGATAACGGTTTATTTACCTAAAATATGCCTAAAATAAACTTTGATCACGTACCTACCTATGTAGCTAGGATAATTTCATAATTGAAAATTTTTGCAACGTCAAAGGGATGCTTGAAGCTAATGAAATGGTAATTAAATTAATTTGTAATATTAAACCCAAAACTGATTCTATTTTGAAGTCAAATTTAATATGACGGATATAGATACTTTCATTTTATTACGATTAATCTCGGGGCTGTATTTGAAAAAAACCGGCCAAATGCGAGTCGGACTCGTGCACCGAGGATTCCGTATAAACCTGTAGGTATATAGGGGTAGTAACTTTAAAATTATTAAAAATATTTTGATTATATGATGTAACTAAAAATTTACAGTTTTCGCAATTTTTCCTTTATCTGTGCTATAAGACGTTGCTTCGTACCAAATTTCAAGATTCTGAGTTCACGGGAAGTACCCTGTAGGTTTTGATTCCCTTGCGAGTTTCGAAAATTTCCGGAAATTTGCGGCATAAACGGCTGTATCTTTTGATTGCGTTGGCTTAGAAGTTTTATTTTTTCACAGCTCCAAGGGACAGTAGACTTGAGTATTTGATATAAATTTCCGGTTGTTAACCGTGGTACCACGGCTTTTGTACCACAGGGGGACCACGGGTAATTATTTTCCCCGTAGACCCACCCCTATTTTCCCAGTAAGGTCTAGAACGCAAAATGACCACTTATAGGTAGGTTAGGTTCGTTAGTTATCTTCTAATGGCCGAAGACCAAACCGCACAGAAATATGAGCCCCGCGGCAGCGGGGCTCCGTCTACATCGCTAACGTAAAGATAAACCCATTTTGGTGCAGTGGGTCTACGGGGAAAAAAAATTACCCGTGGTCCCCTGTGGTACAAAAGCCGTAGTACCACGGTTAACAACCGTAAATTTCAGCTTGATACCTCCACGCGTTCCTGAGAAAAAGGGTCTTGACAGACGGACGGACGGACAACAAAGTGATCCTATAAGGGTTCCGTTTTTTCCTTTCGAGGTACGGAACCCTATTATTATTATTATTATATTGCTCCAATAAACGCATTACAGGGGCCGCATTCTAACTTTTAAAGTCATCGACATAGCCCACCGGATTAGCAAGCTGAAGTGGCAATGGGCAGGCCACATTGCGTGCAGAGAAGATGGCCGATGGGGTCGAAAAGTGCTCGAGTGGAGACCACGGACTAGCAAGCGCAGCGTAGGACGTCCACCCACAAGATACGGGTCGCTTCCAACCGGTACGTGTGGAGGTCCAAGTGGGAGGCCTATGTTCAGAAGTGGACGTCTTATGGCTGAGATGATGATGATGAGGATGACTCTAACTTAGCACGCTTTCGAATAAGTACAATATCTGTATGTATGCTGTTGTCTAACTAGCCAATTATTATATCAGAATTATCCCTATAGGGATAATATATTATCAGTGCGGACACGGTCGTTAGGGGCTCATCTGTGGGGCACGGACGTGTGGAGATAGTTCAGCGTGATCCATATTTGGGGCACTGGACAGTGAACGTGTTGAATCTAGATATATGAGCGCGTAATCAAATAAGTAACTGCTTTTGCATATATTGTTTCACGTTTATTAATGATCTAATTTATCCATCTCTCTTGCTCTTGCTTATCTTGCGTTTGATGCGATCTATGTACGCAGCGACTATGTTGGAGAGCAGCGGGAGCGAGAGGGACTTCTCGTCGTCTTTCACTCCAACCTCGGCGCAGAGTTCGGTGCGCTTGCGACGCTCAGTTGGCATTGCTGCTTCAGACGTCATTACTGAAGCTAGAAGAAAAACAATATTCATGATAAATGTGTTTTACTTCAAATTAATCATCGTTTCATTTGATAGTTGACTATACCTACTTAAAAAAGCACCGAGTGGCAATTTCATAAAACAGCAGGCAATAATTTTCTGCATCAGCGTTGTAGCTTTACCAAATATATCTTTCCGGAATAAACGCACAAATTATCATAAATAAATAACGAAATAGCTATATTACCATGTCGCTACAGTAGATCAGATACTGATCAAGTGATCAGAGAATAATTCACATCAGTTGGTAATATTGCCAACAGATGGGAAGGACCTTTTACATAATTTAAAAAACAAATCCCGTCCACGTTTTTGAGTAATCAGAAAGCTTAGGTACCTTAGAAAAAGAACCCGAATAATTGAGAACTTCCTCCTTCGATATCATGAAGTCGGTAAAAGCCGAGCTCTGACAATCTAAACATTGTGATCACTCAAACCTTAAGAAATAAAGGAAAGCACGTTCCAGGCAACAGATCAAAAAACATTGTAAAGCATATAAATAAAATTAACTTTTTTTTTATAAACACCTGTGTACAAGTACCCGTTCCACTCGAGATACTCCAGCACGAGTTCGTTGGTTAGCAGCACCGCGTCGGTCGGCGCGGGCGCGCTAGGCCGCTGCGTACCAGAGTCCAGGTAATCCTGCCTTTCCTTTAGAATCTCTGTCACTTTGGCACGAGTCTGAAATAATCGCAAATCACCTAAGCCTACCACCTAGCCTTAGTGCCAAGTGACAGCCGGCGCTTTCGGCGCCGCGACGGGCGTTGTATTGACCTTCAAGGGACTTGAACAGCGTTCACTGATACGGCCACTGCCGCCGCCGACGCTCGAGCAACCGCCCGAGCGCTGAGTGGCCCAGTTTGCACTCGCTACTGTATGTACTAATTTATGTGAGCACAACCAATTATTTCAGATGCGTCTACGTTATAGACAGGTACTAGTAGTAGTAGTAGTAGACTAGGTACCTGTACTAAAAGTACAAGAAGGTTTTTAACATCGTACAAACGCTAGAACATTGGGGGCATTATAATAGGTAGCATACACTACAATTTCTTCTCAGATATAAGTATGCGCTATATGCAGGTTTCCTCCCGAACTTTCAGAGAGAACAACTGTTTAATACGGATGGCAATTGATACTAGCCTAAGAAGTGAAATTGGTACATTTGTAATAAATAGCGTACGAGACGACGCACAATTTCAAAAATAGCTTACCTCCGCATGGATTTTATCTAGATGCCCGCTCTTTTTTAACAGTTTCTTGATAGCACCTAAGAGATCTTTCTCGGAAGTGTCTTGCTTAGCATTCATTGTAAAAATCGTTATAAAACCAATATTTTCCTGTTTTGAGTATGACTAGTAATTGCCTATAAAAGTGACAATATAGTGACAATGATGAAATGACTTGTCACGTTTGACATAGGAGTATTTTTGATTATCTTCATTCAAGTAAAAAGTTTTGTAGTTTGGAGTTAATTATGTGCAAAGAATATAATACTCACTAGGAGATTATGTGTATTATTCTTAGAGAATTAAACCCGGATGGAGTAGGCATGTCTGTCATTTCCGATACAATAAAAGCCTGCCGATTTTTGCGGCGGAAGGGAACGTCAAATGTATGGCTATTCGTACGTAACGTACAAATAGCTCCATCAGATAAACGTCAGTCCATATATGAGTATGACCACTGGTCATATGTTTTCGGCAGAGGGGAACGCCTGTCAATAGCGACTCCGGTTGGTTGAATTATCTAAGGTATTATATATTAGATCAACCATTGATTGGAGCATTTTGCCTTACAAAAGGTGGCTTAGAAAATGTTTTAATGGTTATTGGTAGGCTATGGGGTGGTTATTAAAATACTAGATTTGGGACCTTGAGGGGGAGCGTTGGTCGCCATCTTGGTTTAAAGGTGCCAAAAGTCCGTTTTTTAACCTTGGCGCTTAAACGCTTGTCAGTATGACTAAAATGTCTATGAAATATTAAAATATATAAAGAAAACAAAATTGTCTCCAATATTTCTATACACAATAGTTATGTAAGTCTTAGGCCTACTGTCCGCGACGCGTAGGTGCATAGACGCTGCAAAAATACGCCGAGCAGCTTTCATGCAGCCCGGCGTACTGACGTTGTCCACGAAGCGTAGCGTAAGCGTATTGTAGCCTTCATTTCCTTTCATTCGTGATGATGTCGTCCAACGATAAACACGTTATTTTGGCTTATTATTATCTTCGAAGTCGCCGAAGACGCCGTTTGTATTGGATACATCCATATATAGAAAGAAACATCAATTGTAGATCACTTTATTTCATTTGACACCTAATTCCATGCCTTTTCAGTAATATCTTTATGAGAACATTCCGTGAGATTATTATTGTAAAGACACGGATATTTTTCCACTATTTGCACAAACTTTGCAGCCGTTCCCGTCATTTTTCACAAATACTCAACGTGCTGTTCCGTGCGATGCAGCCCAACGTATAACACGCGGTACGCCCGGCGGCATGAAGCTTGCATGCAGCGTCGCTGACGCGACGTTGCCGCTCCGTGGACAGAGTTGTGCGGTTTTGTATGTAGGCTGCAAGCAAGCGTACAGCAAGCGTACAATGACGAATACGCGTCTATGCAGCTACGCTTCCGTGGACAGTAGGCCTTACAGATATAAAGATACAGGGGGTGAAAAGTACATATTTTTAGGGTTCCGTACCTCGAAAGGAAAAAACGGAACCCTTATAGGATCACTTTGTTGTCCGTCTATCTGTCTGTCTGTCTGTCTGTCTGTCTGTCTGTCTGTCTGTCTGTCTGTCTGTCTGTCTGTCTGTCTGTCTGTCAAGACCATTTTTCTCAGGAACGCGTGGAGGTAACAAGCTGAAATTTATATCAAATACTCGGGTCTATTGTCCCTTGGAGCAAAATCAAACTTAAAAGCCAACGCAATCAAAAGATACAGTCGTTTATGCTGCAAATTTTAGAGTTTTTCGGCACTCGCAAAACCTACAGGGTACTTCCCGTGAACTCAGAAACTTGAAATTTGGTACGAAGCAACGTCATGTAGCACAGACAAAGGAAAAATTACGAAAAGTAGACATTTTTAGCAATATTATACAAAAAAATATTTTTTTTAATTTTAAACTTACTACCTTTTCCCTCGTAAACGCGTAGAGGTATTAAATTGAAATTCATGTCAAATACTCAGGGTTATAGGACCTTTCAGATGTAGCAAAACCAAACTTTTATGTCAACGGAATCAAAAGAAATAGCAATTTAAGTCGCATATTTTGAAACTGAGTACTCGCAAGAAACTCAAAACCTAAAGGGTACTTCCCGTAAACTCAGAAACTTGAAACTTGGCACGAAGAAACTTCATATAGCACAGACAAAGGAAAAATTACGAAAAGTAGACATTTTTTATTTTTTAGTAAAATCATACAAAAAATATTTTTTTAAATTTTAAACTGACTACCTTTTCCCTCGTAAACGCGTAGAGGTATTAAATTGAAATTCATATCAAATACTCAGGTCTATAATACCTTTAAGCTGTAACAAAATCAATTTTCTATGTCAATGCAATGGGTGAACTTTTACTTATATACCTACAGGTTTTTACGGAACCCTCGGTGCGCGAGTCCGACTCGCACTTGGCCGGTTTTATTAAACTAGTGTCTCTGTGAGCTGTAGACATCGCGAGTCGCGAGCATAGCTAAAACTGAGTAAATTCGGGGTCGATAGAAATTTCAAATAATGTAACCAAACTCATTTATCTTCATCGATTCGCTATCACGCACTTTTAAAGAATTGTCATGGTTTTATTCTTACGATTTATACATAAACTTATTATTTCAATTTATTTTAGTAAAATAAACGTCAATTACTTATGTTTCAGACAAAACGAGGTTCTTCAAAAATATTTCGCCATGTGTGAAATCCTATTTTTGCCTAGAAAAAAGAAATGCAGCCATATTTGTTTAACTTATTTTATTTTTCTATTGACCACGAATATAGTATAGGTATGTATGGCTCCGCTAGGACTAGAGCCCACGACACTGAACCTAGTTCCATAAGTCTCCTAGATGAGATATGTATAATTAGTCACGTCTTTAATGGGGGAACACGAAATACCGATGCTGCAATAAAAAAAAACGTGGCGACATATTTTATTTTTTTTGTTTTTAAATCTTGAAGCAAATCAAATTATTTTGTTAAATATTTTTTTGATATGCAATTTTTTTTTTTTTTTTTTTTTTTTTTTTTTTTTTTTTTTTTTTTTTTTTTTTTAAGTAGTTACACTACTATATATAAACTGAAAATAGATGTCATATACTTCAGAAAAAGTGACCAAACCCTCCGGTGTCCGAGGCCAGACTCGAACTGGCGTCTTCAGCTTTCGCGGCTGACGTCCTGACCACTAGACCACCCGGTCACGGCGGAACTTGACAAATTTTCTCATGTATATGCAATCTCTGAATTTGAAACGGCTAGGCGCCGTTGACCATACTCTAAGGGCATGCGCAGTACGTGCTTGCACCTCCTATACGAATCCCTTACGAGATTCTGGTATAGCGAGAGAGATGGTGCTGCCATCTATAAATCTTGAAGCAAATCAAATTATTTTGTTAAATATTTTTTTGATTTGCAATTTTTTTTTTTTTTAAGTAGTTACACTACTATATATAAACTGAAAATAGATGTCATATACTTCAGAAAAAGTGACCAAACCCTCCGGTGTCCGAGGCCAGACTCGAACTGGCGTCTTCAGCTTTCGCGGCTGACGTCCTGACCACTAGACCACCCGGTCACGGCGGAACTTGACAAATTTTCTCATGTATATGCAATCTCTGAATTTGAAACGGCTAGGCGCCGTTGACCATACTCTAAGGGCATGCGCAGTACGTGCTTGCACCTCCTATACGAATCCCTTACGAGATTCTGGTATAGCGAGAGAGATGGTGCTGCCATCTATAAATCTTGAAGCAAATCAAATTATTTTGTTAAATATTTTTTTGGTTTGCAATTTTTTTTTTTTTTTGAAGTAGTTACACTACTATATATAAACTGAAAATAGATGTCATATACTTCAGAAAAAGTGACCAAACCCTCCGGTGTCCGAGGCCAGACTCGAACTGGCGTCTTCAGCTTTCGCGGCTGACGTCCTGACCACTAGACCACCCGGTCACGGCGGAACTTGACAAATTTTCTCATGTATATGCAATCTCTGAATTTGAAACGGCTAGGCGCCGTTGACCATACTCTAAGGGCATGCGCAGTACGTGCTTGCACCTCCTATACGAATCCCTTACGAGATTCTGGTATAGCGAGAGAGATATTGCTGCCATCTATAAATCTTGAAGCAAATCAAATTATTTTGTTAAATATTTTTTTTTTGATTTGCAATTTTTTTTTTTTTTTAAGTAGTTACACTACTATATATAAACTGAAAATAGATGTCATATACTTCAGAAAAAGTGACCAAACCCTCCGGTGTCCGAGGCCAGACTCGAACTGGCGTCTTCAGCTTTCGCGGCTGACGTCCTGACCACTAGACCACCCGGTCACGGCGGAACTTGACAAATTTTCTCATGTATATGCAATCTCTGAATTTGAAACGGCTAGGCGCCGTTGACCATACTCTAAGGGCATGCGCAGTACGTGCTTGCACCTCCTATACGAATCCCTTACGAGATTCTGGTATAGCGAGAGAGATGGTGCTGCCATCTATAAATCTTGAAGCAAATCAAATTATTTTGTTAAATATTTTTTTGATTTGCAATTTTTTTTTTTTTTTTAAGTAGTTACACTACTATATATAAACTGAAAATAGATGTCATATACTTCAGAAAAAGTGACCAAACCCTCCGGTGTCCGAGGCCAGACTCGAACTGGCGTCTTCAGCTTTCGCGGCTGACGTCCTGACCACTAGACCACCCGGTCACGGCGGAACTTGACAAATTTTCTCATGTATATGCAATCTCTGAATTTGAAACGGCTAGGCGCCGTTGACCATACTCTAAGGGCATGCGCAGTACGTGCTTGCACCTCCTATACGAATCCCTTACGAGATTCTGGTATAGCGAGAGAGATGGTGCTGCCATCTATAAATCTTGAAGCAAATCAAATTATTTTGTTAAATATTTTTTTGATTTGCAATTTTTTTTTTTTTTAAGTAGTTACACTACTATATATAAACTGAAAATAGATGTCATATACTTCAGAAAAAGTGACCAAACCCTCCGGTGTCCGAGGCCAGACTCGAACTGGCGTCTTCAGCTTTCGCGGCTGACGTCCTGACCACTAGACCACCCGGTCACGGCGGAACTTGACAAATTTTCTCATGTATATGCAATCTCTGAATTTGAAACGGCTAGGCGCCGTTGACCATACTCTAAGGGCATGCGCAGTACGTGCTTGCACCTCCTATACGAATCCCTTACGAGATTCTGGTATAGCGAGAGAGATGGTGCTGCCATCTATAAATCTTGAAGCAAATCAAATTATTTTGTTAAATATTTTTTTTTTTTGCAATTTTTTTTTTTTTAAGTAGTTACACTACTATATATAAACTGAAAATAGATGTCATATACTTCAGAAAAAGTGACCAAACCCTCCGGTGTCCGAGGCCAGACTCGAACTGGCGTCTTCAGCTTTCGCGGCTGACGTCCTGACCACTAGACCACCCGGTCACGGCGGAACTTGACAAATTTTCTCATGTATATGCAATCTCTGAATTTGAAACGGCTAGGCGCCGTTGACCATACTCTAAGGGCATGCGCAGTACGTGCTTGCACCTCCTATACGAATCCCTTACGAGATTCTGGTATAGCGAGAGAGATATTGCTGCCATCTATAAATCTTGAAGCAAATCAAATTATTTTGTTAAATATTTTTTTTTTGATTTGCAATTTTTTTTTTTTTTAAGTAGTTACACTACTATATATAAACTGAAAATAGATGTCATATACTTCAGAAAAAGTGACCAAACCCTCCGGTGTCCGAGGCCAGACTCGAACTGGCGTCTTCAGCTTTCGCGGCTGACGTCCTGACCACTAGACCACCCGGTCACGGCGGAACTTGACAAATTTTCTCATGTATATGCAATCTCTGAATTTGAAACGGCTAGGCGCCGTTGACCATATTCTAAGGGCATGCGCAGTACGTGCTTGCACCTCCTATACGAATCCCTTACGAGATTCTGGTATAGCGAGAGAGATGGTGCTGCCATCTATAAATCTTGAAGCAAATCAAATTATTTTGTTAAATATTTTTTTGATTTGCAATTTTTTTTTTTTAAGTAGTTACACTACTATATATAAACTGAAAATAGATGTCATATACTTCAGAAAAAGTGACCAAACCCTCCGGTGTCCGAGGCCAGACTCGAACTGGCGTCTTCAGCTTTCGCGGCTGACGTCCTGACCACTAGACCACCCTTTTTCTGAAGTATATGACATCTATTTTCATTTTTTTGTTTTTGTTTAGTTTTTACTGTATATATTTTTATATTTATTGAATATTAGTATACACTTACAGCCTTATTCATAAAAAATCCTTAAATTAGGTTTTAACCATCATATAGTTAAAACGCTATATAAGCCTAAATGACGTTTTAAGAAATGTGTGATTTATAATCCCTCCATAAGCCTACTATAGTAATTTCATTGATTCGACTCGTTATGTTGGCACTCTTGGCAAAATTATAGACAAAATCGTATCCCAATCGCAATTTAAAAAAAAAGTTTGACAGCAAATGTCAGTAATGAGCGGGAAATCGGCGAAATAGAATCGACTGAATGCAAATACTAGTTTAGATAAATGTAATCTAACTCAAAAAGCCCTTGCATTGAAAAGACGAATCAATGCAACAAAAAATGGGAGTAATAATTTCACAGTTGACTACAATACAAGGTAAGAATACCAATTTATTTACTTATAATTAGGTTATGTGAAGTTGATTCTTGCTTGCCTTTATTGTTTTTAATTAATCTAATCACTGATATATCCTCCTCAGGTATTATTACAAGAGCAAAATATAAGGAAAAATTCCGGATACAAACACCAACGGCTTTAAGATGGACCTTTTGCAAGTAAGTACAATACCTGCCCAAGTGCCCAAGTCAGACATTTTCACAGTAATAATTATATTCCTACAACTAATAACATTAGGTATTCTTATTGTAAACCAGTTATATCTCTCTGATATCGCCTACAGTTAATGCAGTGAAATAATAGTGTACTAACTATACCCAGAAGGATGATATTAAACTAGTGAAAAATCAATGGTTAGATAATGTGCGAAATGTATTGAAACATGCATTAGTAAGGTAGAATTTTATTGTTATTTTCATTCAAAATCCTTATTAATGTCACCATAATTATTGCAGAATATAAGTAGGTATTCCAGATTGTGATGCTGTAATGTCTGTAAATTCTATATTATTCAGTCAATCAGTCAGATGCTGACAATAAAAGGCATCAGGCAGATGTACTTACATTGCTGCCGTTTATTGTCAAGAAAATTTGACTACATACTTATGTAATAACTAGTAATAACCAGTGGTGATAGGTATATATACTCGTACCTTAGGATGTTGGTCATTCTCAATTTAATGTAAATTTATAGTTATTATATGTAGTCACAACAATTTCTGCCAATTTTATAGAAAACTTCTATGGAATTATATATATGAAGGCTAAAAATAAAAAAAGTGTTTGTTTAAAATTAATTTAATTAAATTTGTTGCATTCTTTTCAGGTCAGCACATATCATCAGCCGTCATCATCCACTGCCATTATTGAGGCAGTAAGTCGTCAAGCATTAAGCAGGAAAGGGCAACCGGGTCAAGAATCCACACAAATCCAGGAAAAGTCTACCGGCCCCGGACATATTCCAAGCCAAGCAGTCCTCAGCGGCAAGGCAATCAACTGAAACATAAAAAAGAAAAATTAGAAGCTACATAGCCTGATTTTGGTCAAAACTACTGGTTCTGGCCCCATAATACTCTTTAGCTTTGTTTTATTATGGAATTGTATGTTTAATTTTGCTAAATAAAAATATTTTGTTTCATGAAGGTTTTGTAATGATTTTTAATGCTTCTCTCTGGGAGAATCTGTTTATTTAGTGGCATATTATTATTCAAAGCTTAATCTTAGCAAGAGAAATGAAAATGGGTAATTCTATAAGGTGTTTTGCATACAAATTATACCTATCCATTTTCATTACTCTTAAGTGTTGATAGTTATGCTGCTGTAGGCTAACCTTTTGGTAATAACACATTTATGTTGCAATAATTATAGTTTGCCCAAACTATACCTCTGTGGTTGAATTGTAATGAACAAAATCGGTAATGTATGAGCATTGATTGCCGCTTTAATACTTGTTTTAAAAATACCACTTCATTATCTTTAATTAAAGATGAATGTATATCTATTCCACATATTTTTTTCATATACTACCAGTTAAAGTAAGAATAGTGCAATGTTTAGCTTCAAATTAAATATGTTGACTGACACCATTAGTAAGAAGTTAGGTTAGGTATTGAGTTCATCTAAAGATTGGTTGGAGGCTGTTTTATATCAGGTATGTTAACCCTTTGAACGCCATACGTCAAACTGTAACATATCAATCACACGCAAATTTTACTAGCACAAGTAACCCAATATAAACCGTACTTGAAAGTATGAAGGTTATAATGCTTAGAAAAAATGGAAAAGTAGAAAAATCCACTGCCTCAGGCGAGACTCCAACTCGCGACTCTGGGATACATGCCCATCGCTCTGAACAACATTATGATAGCATGATGATTCTGATAGCATTATGGTATCGTTAGCAGACGTTCTGCTTAATACAAAAATAATTGTATGAAGGTTATACTTGGACTGCTCTTGCTCTCTGCTTGCTCTTGGCGCTGTGAGCATGAGAACTCATGATACCTTTAGGTGTTGTTAGCGTTCAAAGGGTTAAGCATGTTAAGCATAAACTAGATTAGGTCCCAATGGTAACCTATCTGCCTCCTAATAGAAAATCTGTTGCAACTACTTTACTCACTACTTACCTGACACCAAAACTAACCTAAATAGGTGAAAATTGTTTGCTTCTTATTTCATGACTAATGAAACTTTCGCACTCAGAATCCAACATGATGGCCACAACCACTCTGTAAAGAGTGTAATGGCAAAGAAGAAGAATGAAACTTTAATTTACTCTTTTTATTTGGAACTAGGTAGTTTTGCTCGGTTTCAATATTATGCAAAACTGTCAGTGCGATGAATGGTGCCTACTTCTTTGGCTTGAAAATGATGGTTTACTTATATATTTCTATAAATAACATCCTGACCCCTGACCATAGGCAGTGTAAAGTATATACTATTACGACAAGTTGATAGTAAATGACAAATATGCTCACCCACACACTTCTTTCTTACCTTATGTTATGATACATATTCCAAAATCGGTTTTCGTAGTTGTACCTATTCACAAGCTCCATTGCCTGAATAGGCATTTTATAGCAACAATTTCACTTCAAAAGTTCACAGTCACTTTAATAGATAGGTTTTTTATTTATTACAATAAATAATATTATTTTTCACAAAACATAAAACTTGTAACGATAGAGTAACTTCCATTCGTAGAAATCTTCTGATTTGTGTTCGGTGTCGCTAGTGTCAAAATCAGCTGTTCAATATTATGGCGGCCATTTTGATCCTTATTGAGGAGATATAGAAGGGTCCTGGGTCATGTAACTTTTCGAACATTTGCAATAGGTTTGTAGAGCTTTTTAGAGATAAATAACGTTTATAAATAACGTTTTTGGGCTTCCGGACTTCAAGTAGGTTTGAAGAAGGTTGTAACTTTTTATGAATAAGGCTGTTATTATATACTTATTATATTTTTAACTTTATATATATTTTTCAGATGCCTTTCAGTGATAACAGTGATCAGTATTTATCTTTTTCCTCCTTAGATAGTGTAAGTGAAGACAGTTTCCATAGTTTGCCTCCTTCGCTTCACGACTTTCTGGAATCTCAGTTTAATGATGTACCTAAAAATTTTAACGTTGTGCATTTAAATGCGCAAAGTATTCCTGCACATTACAGCGATATGTTACTCTCTTTTGACATTAAGAACATTCATGCTATTTTAATTTCCGAATCGTGGCTCAGACCAGCTTTGCCTTCAACGTCTTACTCTTTACCTGGTTTCAATTTAAGTTTCTCCTTGATTTGTTTGTTCCTATTATCACCGGTATTCTGAATTTTTCCATTTCATCAAGTACTTTTCCCAGTCTGTGGAAGGATGCCAATATTATTCCTTTACCCAAAAAATCCAACCCCAGTTCCTTCTCTGACTATCGCCCCATCTCCATTCTTCCTTTCCTATCCAAAGTCCTCGAACGGCTAGTGCATCAGCAACTAACTTCCTTCCTGAATAGAAATGACCTCCTAAACCCATTTCAATCTGGTTTTCGTCCGGGCCATAGTACTACCTCGGCTCTTGTCAAGGTTACCGATGACATCCGTTTGGGTATGAATGACCAGAAGCTTACAGTTCTTGCACTTCTAGATTTCAGTAATGCCTTTAACACGGTCGATTTTGACATTTTGCTCGCGTTCTTACAGTCTCTTAACATATCGGCTGCAGCGATTGACTGGTTCCGCAGCTATTTGGTTGGTCGTCGGCAAAGAATTAAACTAAATTAAATTAAACTTCGTGTTCTTCCTGGTGCAGCACATCAGCTGGTGTTCCACAGGGTGGTGTGCTGTCTCCTCTTTTATTTTCTATCTTCATTAATTCCATAACTCTTGATCTCTCCTCTTCGTATCACCTCTATGCCGACGACCTTCAAATATATTCGCAGGGTATGCATAGCGATCTCAATTCAGTTATAGAAGCCACGAATCTTGATCTGCTCCGCATATCAAATTGGAGTCAAAATTACGGTTTAAAAGTAAACCCCCTAAAGTCACAGGTAATTGTGATGAGTAGCGCTAAACAAATCTCCAAAATTGACTTTCTCAGGCTCCCTCCGATAGTCTTCGATGGTATCCAAATTCCTTTTTCCAACCAAGTGAAAAATCTTGGCGTAATCATGGATCGTTGTCTATCATGGGTGCCTCAGGTGAGTGAAGTGAGCAGGAAGATGTTTGCTGCCATAGGGTCTCTCAGACGGCTCCGGAATTTCCTGCCAAATGCTACTAAAATTGCGCTTGCTCAGTCGTTACTTCTCCCCGTTCTTGATTATGCAGATATCTCCTATTTAGACCTAACCGAGGAGCAACTTAATAAGCTTGAGCGTATTCAAAATGCCTGCATTCGGTTCATTTTCGGATTACGCAAATTCGACCATGTTTCTAGTTTTCGTTCTCAACTCAAATGGCTCCCTATCCGTCACCGCCGTAACTCTCACATACTTTCTTTACTCTTTTCTATACTTTTTAACCCTGCAACTCCCCGCTACCTCAAAGAGCGTTTCTCTTATCTTAATTCTATTAGATCCTCTCAAAAATTGCTCCTAAAAGTGCCATCTTCATCTTCCAAATTTTATAATTGCTCATTTACGTTCCAGGCCGTTCGTTTGTGGAATTCTCTCCCTCTCAACATTAAACGCGCGCAATCTATTGGTAGCTTTAAATCGCAACTTAAGGAATACTATTTATCTCTTCCTTAGGTTTTTAAGTTGACACTGTTGTTTCTTATTGTGTGTATTATATATGTATATATGTACGTATATGTATGTTTATTTTGTATTTATTTAAGTATGTATATTCATATGAATGTGCTGTGTTATCTATTTCGTCTCTTTTGGTTCTATGCACCACCTACTGCTTATTGTTTTTCTCTAGTCTCCACTGCCCAAAGGTTGTCTGGAAGAAATCGCTCATTAGCGATAAGACCGCCTGTTGTTACCTCTACCTAAATTTATCTAATTGTAAAATTTGTGCTTGTAACTGTATGAGGTGTGCAATAAAGAGTATTTATTATTATTATTATTTTTTTTTTTTGAAAAAAGTTTGATAAGTCTCCTAGATTTCCTTTTTTCCTCGAAGCAGGGGGGGGGTATGGCTACACGATAATGCGGTGCTGCAAGCCCCCGTGCGTGGCCTTGTCAGTGGCAGCAGCATCAAAAGATTGTAGATGTACCTATACCAAAACAAAGCGTCTGACCTTTTTATAACAAAAACAAGATGTTATGTAACCTAAACCTAGCGCCTGAACTGCAACAAGATGTTACGTTATTAAAATGATGTTATAATTTAAAAGATCAGGCGCTTTGTTTTGGCATACATCTGCAAACTTTTGATGCTGCTGCCACTGACAAGGCCACGTGTGTTTTTTCTTAGTGCGGGGGGCTCCACCTCCCAAGCCCCCCTTTAACCCTTAGTACTTCGTTAACTTTATAAATTTCATCCTTATCACGGTGTTAACTTTATAAATACTCTTTTTTCTTCCGTCTTAAATATTGAACCTTATCATTTTTGGTATGACTAATAATCAGACATAGAAGTTTTAGTGGCAGGAATGAAAATGTCATAGGGACTTCCCAACGATATTAATTTATCGATAAATCGTTATGACAGTTATGATGTACATATAATATGAATTTGGAAGTTGTATATATTATTATATAATATACAGCATAAACTTATTATAAATCGTTTATGAAAATAGTTGTCATTCGATTTGTTTTAGTTGTTAAAATGATTTCTTGGTTTAACTACAATAATATTGCCCGGAATATCAAAGCAATATTATTGTAGTTAATAATATAGACTTCCGCAAAGTATCGCTTGAGTCCATAAATTATTTCCTGCTTTTTTTTGTAAATTTCTAATAAGTGTTAAAATATAACATATCACCATTACATAACGTCAATAGGTAGTTATCAGCTTTACAGGTTAATTTATACTTTACTCGGTAAACTTAGTATGTGCTATATGAAATGTCACTTCGATAGTTATCGATAAATTTATTATAGGAAGGAAGTCCCTAGTTTTTGCCACAAAAACTTCTATGTCTGCTAATAATCGTTCAGTGTCCTTTTGCTATGTGAGGGGGGCTCCGCCCCCCGAGCCCCCCTTTAACCCTTAGTACTTCGTTAACTTTGTATATACTGTTTTTTCTCCCGTCTTAAACATTCAACGTAACAATTTTTTTGGATGAAAAAAAGTCGTTCAATGTGCACTCTTTTTTCCTCCATCTTAAATATTCAACCTTAGAATTTGTCATTCGAACTCAGTATATATAAATACCGTCAACTGCTACAACTTGGCCTACGATGCACAACTTTTCCTGGCTTGAAAAACATGGTTTTCTTCACCATACAGCTATTTATATCTTACTAGCTTTTGCCCGCGGCTTCGCTCGCGTTAAATTCGGGGTAACACGGTTCCCCTTTGCCCCCCGGAATGCTCCATACAAACTTCCACCCCCCATTTTAGGGAAGTGGGGGGTTAGGAAGAGACAAAAAGTAGCCTATGTCACTCTCCATCCCTTCAACTATCACCACTTAAAAAATCACGTCAATTCGTCGCCCCGTTTTGCCGTGAAAGACGGACAAACAAATAAACACATACACTTTCCCATTTATAATATTAGTATGGATTCCTGAGATGGCTGGTGAGCAAATTAGGTAGCAAATCTAAATTGTGGTGGCAGAAAATATAGTTGCCCTTTATTTAATGTTGTTTCCTCCACTTTTATTTTGGGAATTTTTTGATGATATCGACTCAAAATCACGAACTCTTTCGATTCCAGTAGGATACAAAATGTCTCCCTTTTTTCATATATTTTTCATTAGTTCCATTCTCTTATCGTCATAATAAGTTTAGTCATTAAGAATCTCGTGATTCTGAGTCAAAATCCCCTAAAAAGTACCCAAATTAAAAAAAGTGGAATATCCAACTTTGAATAAAATATTGTGTCTCCTTGGCCCATAAATTTTATTTCTCCTTGACTCAAAAATTGGCATCTCCTTTAGCAGACGGATTGTTTGAAAAATTAGAAATTGTTTATAGTGGTAGCCGTACAAGCCCAATTTCAAAGAAAAACCGCAAATCGATGTACAGTTTAGCCGTTTGGCACACGCATACTAGAGGTCAAAACACATTTTTTGACCCGCAGTTCTAAAAAAAAATCCCTTAGGAGGGGAGTGCCGAGACAATTTTTTTTTGTATGGAAAAAAATATATTTTTTTCAGAAACCTATCGTGTGTGGTATCTTATGAAAGGGCATTTTGAGGCGATTCTAAAAATATACCATATCATTACATTTCAGCCATTTTTTTTATTAACAAAAAATAAATTTTCGAAACATACCGATTTTGGGCTCCTCCAGATACGATATGGCTGATTTTTTTTTGTACAATATACCACATATGATACGTGATATCCTCATATCTAACCTCAAGAAATCAATTTTGAAAATAATTTTTAAGTTTTTTTTTTTAAATTTTTCAATATTACAAAGTGGTACAGTTCTACTTCAATACCTATTTTACGAGACGTATAGAACTGTACTGCAGATACGGTACATATTAATCATAAAATGATACCTAGTATCCATATATCCAACGGGAAATACCTCTTTAACCATTTAACTGAGTCTTTTCATCAGTTGGTATAGTTTTTGTAGTAGATACTGACTTAAAAAGTGGCTGAAAGTTGAATTAAAGATGTTTATTCCTGTTTTTTTATCTCATAATTATAATACACATAGAGGGTGTCCCTTATATTGCGATTTTGAGAAATTAATAACGCATACCCCCTAAATGTCTTTTTTTTTTTACCCAAAATACTCTACAAAAAAAATTCAGGCCGTTCCTGTAACCCTAACCCGTGCCGACTTGCATCGTAATTTCCCCATACAAATTACTATGAAGAAATTTGGGCAGAAGATAAGTCGCTACTTTTATATCGGTTTTCGGCTCGTAGCGAAATTTTTTTCATAAAAAATGTTCAAAGAGGAGTAGTATACACTGATGATATGAAAAAAAGAAATACAATGATCGAATGATAGATCGAAGCTCTTGTCATGCTTTTTTTATTACCTAAAATGAATTGTTATGATATTTGCTAATTAAAAATGCGACATGGCAGGTTTAGTTGAATGCCAAATTCGAACTTACTGGATCACCTAGAAGTGGTCAAGAATTTTGATAAGTGAGCCAATCAGTCAGTATGTGTGTGGTAAGAATAGGTAGTGATTTTTGAACGTCAAAATCTTGTGAACGGTTAGAGGTTTTTTAATGATATTCAGGATAATAAGATGGTCTTATTCCATTTGATCTATGTCTAACATAATTTGATGTTTCTAATTCGTCTACGGCTTTCCTAATAAAGTGAGATTATTTATTGGTAGTAAATTAAAGATACAAAATGAGAATATAAAATAAAACTAAGCTATACACCTATAGATTAAAACTAAAATCATCGTAATTTCCTATACAAATTACAATGAAGAAATTTGGGCAGAAGATAAGTCGCTACTTTTATATCGGTTTACAGTCGTAGCGAGATTTTATCCATAAAAAAATTTCAAAGAGTAGTATGCACTGATGATATGAAAAAAAAATACAATGAAAAGTTTTTTTTTGGTCATTTTCATACTTTGTATGGGAAAATCGGATAAAAGTCGGCACGGGTTACAGTTACAGGAATGGCCTGATTGTTTTGTAGAGTATTTTGGGGTAAACTAAATATATTTAGGGGGTATGCGTTGTTAATTTCTCAAAATCACAATATAAGGGACACCCTGTACTATTAATCTTGCTTTTTACATTTTTTAAATATATTTTTCTACCTTTATATTTCTTCCTCTCCGTCTTCTATATACGTTTTGCTGCAAATAAAAAAGCGGTTTGTATAACTGAAATGAATTCACTTATTTACGTAAAAAGCGTAAATTGAGAAAATAATAGCGCACCTCGCGTTATGGCAATCACCGTGGCAAATTTTGCAGGCTGGGGTTCAAGGGCGGTTATTTTTTTGCATGAGCATCGGTTGGTTTTGCATCCACACCTATCTAGCTCCTTAACTGCATGCCATATACAGTCTAATTCAGTCCAATTAGGCCCTAATGAAAGGTCAGGTCTTCTCTTCGATCCCCACTGTTCTGGAGATGGTCGAGTTGCTACGTGACTTTCTAGTGCATGCCCCCATATTTCTCCAGCCTGATGTTTTGCCCTTTTTGTATGCTGAAGGAGGGCAGCGGCAGTAGGAGGTATTAAAGATATAAGACTCTCTTATCACCGGTGACAAACATTTGGCGTCGAGCTTCATTCACGTGTGTCAAATCGCACTGAGGATTGTACATTTTGTTTGTGAACATCTCCAGTGATATGATATGTTCGTCGGTAATCTCTTTAACACTGGGTGGGAGAGCAAAGCATGTAAACGCTGCAGTGAATACAGGGTCCTTCCACGCAGATTTTATCGTTTTTGATCGTTATTATTACTTAGATAACACAGCACACAGAACAGCACAGTTCAATACAATTCCAGTAGAACTCTGTCACTTTGTAATATTGAAAAATTATACACATAAAAAATAAAAAAATAAAAAATTAATGAAATTATTTTCAAAATTGCTTTCTTGGGGTTAGATATCAAGATATAACGTATCATTTGTGATATACTGTACAAAAAAAAAAGTTGCGTATATCGTATCTGAAGGAGTCTAACCTTGATATTTTGTGTCAAAAACTAAACAGACTATACCAGCTGATGAAAAGGCACAGTTAAAGGGTTAAAGAGGTTTTTCCCGTTGGATATATGGATACTACGTATCATTTTATGATTAATATGTACTGTATCTGGACAACAGTTCCATAAGTCACGCCAAATAGGTATTGAAGTAGAACTGTGTCACTTTGTAATATTGAAAAATTAAAAAAAATACCTAATGAAATAATTTTCAAAATTGCTTTTTTGAGGTTAGATATGAGGATATTACGTATCATTTGTGGTATATTGTATTAAAAAAAAATCAGTCATATCGTGTCTGGAGGAGCCCAAACTTGGTATGTTTCGAAAATTATTTTTGTGTTAATTAAAAAAAAATGTCTGAAATGTAATGATGTGGTATATTTTTAGAATCGCCTTAAAATGCCCTTTCATAAGATACCACACACGATAGGTTTCTGAAAAAAAAATATTCCATACAAATAAACCCCTCGGAATTTTTTTTAAGAACTGCGGGTCAAAAAATGTGTTTTGACCTCTAGTATACGTGTGCCAAACGGCTAACCTGTACATCTATTTGCGGTTTTTATAATCGTACGGCTACCACTATTAGGATACTTTTTATAAAACGGAAAAAATAAAATTAGGAATTACAAAAAACACTGTTAGTATTATTTTGACTATAGCACCCTCTATTAGCTATTCGAGATTAACAGGAACACCCTGCGCCATTAAGGTTTTGAGTCAACTAATGTAGATGGCCCTATTAATAATTACGAAATTTAAACTAAAAAAATACAAAAAGACTGTCATGTGTGAGGAATGGAACCTGAGACGTCTTGGAAATAGAAATAGAAATATTTATTTGCTTGAATACGTACAATGGTTCTTAAAAATAAAGTAGTTGAGACACAGTACTCAGTCGACACAACATCGACATGCAAATTATTTACAAATAAGTACACGAGGGTACTAAATAATCCTAATTATTAACATGCTATTAAAAATATACAAAACGGATTAATTAATAAATTGGAAAATAGAGTTAAAATTAAAATATGTCAATTACGTATGTCAAATTTGGGTCAAATCAAAATAAGCTAGTAAAATTAGGTAGATATTATGTCAAATTTAGGTCAGGGTGAAATTATACAAAATTGATTAATTACATAATTATGATTAAACCTAGGATATAACAGACTTGTGACAATAATAAAAATAAAAATAAATTTGTCAAATTTAGGTCAGCTAATATGAATTCGATACGTCCCATTTAAAATACTCCTTAATGCTTGTGTAGATAGGTACCGTTAATCAACTGCACCACGCAAGGCTTTAATTGTTGGGTCAAATTAGGCTACGTATTCGACATACGATTTTTGCGATTTGACATACTATTTTTGCGAACTCACATGTCATTATCTCAGCGAACTCACAACGGTCTTAAGCGCTATAGATCATCATGGCGCTTAAGTTCTTTGTATCTTAGCGAATTGAAAATGATCTTAAACGTCATGGAATTTAATGGCGCTTAAGGCATTTATGCCGTTTCCATCATTTTGAAAAAATTCCAAAAAACTCCACGTCTGAAAAATGTTACGTAACTAAAGAATCCCCTCACAAAATCTCACGGGAATCCGTTAAGAAATGCGACCTGTAGAGGAGAACATCCGGACATACGAAAGCATTTCGGCCCAAGCTGAAACGGAGACTCATGAGAATTTGATTTATTAGCTTCAAAATTCTGTGCTTCGAGATACGGAAATTAAGTCTCTACCACTTATAATTCTTTAAAAAAAATTTCAAAGGTTGAATTCACTCCTAGAACGCTTTAAAGAGGGGTTTAAAAGTAGTAAATCTCACACCCAAAATCAATGTTCATCATCATCATGTTATTACTCATCATAAAATATTACTAGGCGTTGTCAGGTATTATTGGGTATTATAAAGGTATTAGGTATTCGGGTATTATAAACTTAAATTTGACAAAAAACTTATATGCTTTCTTACAAAAACAAAGTTTTTTTTAGAAAGTACTTGATATATTAAAAAAATGTAACCTTCATATAATTGACAAGATATTATTAAAACATCGTATAGGCTTAAGCATTTTTTACATAATGCTTGAACGGTTGACTTTATGACAAAAATGTCTACGAATGACGAGAAGTATAAACTCATTTTTTGTATTTGTATTTATTATTTACGTATCTATCTTCGTATATCTATATTTTCAACCAACTAATTATTTTTTAACAGTTTTGAGGTTCCAGGTAAGTTTACATCGATAACTTCATTATCCGCGCTGGTATTTTCCGTCTCATTGCATTGTGAAATTTAGTCATTATAATCCCCGGTCTTTACCTCAATTTCTACTGCATTTTCGCTTGCCTGACTACTACAGAATCCACACACAATAGTACATTTTAATCCAGCTTTTCTGCATCTACATACCTTGAGGGGCCCTCAAGGTATGTAGATGCACCTCGACTGTACATTAGCTGACATCGAGTTCAGGGCTCATTTTTTTTTTATAGATTGTACTCATCATCATTATTGTCCCCATACAAAATTCACAATTACGTGCTGCCTGTCAAAGTTTGCATGCGTTCATTTGCACGCGTTTGTAGGAACATTTTAGGGTAGTTCAAAGTAGTTTCAGACAGACTCTAAGGCAGGTCGGTGTAGGTCCGACGACGAGCGAAGCGAGGAGGAGTGTAGGTAGAACTGCGACCCTACAGCGCGCGAGCCGAGCGAGCGAAGAGAGCGTGCCGCGACAGCGGCCGGCAAAGCGCCAGAACCTAACACTGTCACACTCGGGGGGAGTGTGACAGTGTTAGGTTAGGTTAGCCCTGCCCTCTTCCGCTAACATACGGCCTTCAGACGACTAATATGAAATGCGCCCATCGAACTGCCCAATATTGACGAAAAAGTGACTTTTCTATGGGAACTTTCAACTTTTTCTTTAAAAAACCATGCATTTCCGCACTTTTTGGATTTCAAATTTACAATAGGGATGGCTAATTCTACTATTTAAAAAAAATGGGCGTATTTGGCCATGTCAGCTAAAGTACAGTCCTTCCGTAGATGCTCCCTATAGCCTACCAATAACCATTAAAACATTTTCTACACCACCTTTTGTAAGGCAATGTATGGAGATGATTCCCCAATGATTGGATTATATGCAGCCGTGATGAAAATGGGATTAGACTTGACAGATTTGCCATACACCAACGTCAAAATTAATATGGATTGAATCTCAATCCCGTTCTAATCGCGGTTTAGTAATAACAAAGTACAGTCACTGGCAATAGTATCTTCCTACCCGAAGGCCGCAAAAATATGTGACACGCTCTTATGGCCCTAGAAATAAGAAAAGATACTATTGCCGGTGACTGTACCTACTTATAATATAATGTAAGTATATAAATATTATTGTGGTATATATTATATTTTACTGGTATTCCAAGCTAAACGTCAATACGTTTAGCTAGTTAAACAGTCACCAATTGTGAAATAAAACAATTTTTATTTCACAATTGGTGACTGTTTAAATCTCACACATTTACAAAATATTAACATTAAGTTTATTATGTATTCTTATATATTTAATGTACGTAGCGAATCAAACAAAAATTACCCACACCGCTCAGCCAAACTTACATAAGCACCTACACGAAATTAACCTAAATAACCTACCTCTATGTATACCCACAACAGTCCTTTCATTCAAGTCCAATACATTCAAATCGAACACAAGATTATTACGCAAATATTCCAACTTTGAGCCAGGAAGGTAAATTAAGCACCGACAAGGGTGAAATTGATTGCTTAAGCCGACTCGAGCGGCCATTCACGCCGAGTGTGGTACGTTTGGCCTACATGAACCAAGGTGCTTAGCGCCTGCGGCCACGTCACGACTGCCACGAGCAATTTACAGGATAGCTGATGTTATTTGTAGACTTTTAAAGCATTCGCTTAGCTTTCATCATCAAATCATATCAGGACCCCTTGTTTCGTGCCATTTTTGTGTGATCAACACACCGTCGCAGGGGACCCACAACCTATAGGGTACTTCCCATAGACCTAGAATCATGAAATTTGCCAAGAAGGAAGGTCTTACAGCACAAGTAAAGGAAAAAGTCCGAAAATCGTTTGTTTGTTGTTCCATTACAAAAAAAAATGTGTTTTCTCAAACATGCAATGAAATATTCTCTTTACGTTCTTTATAATAGACTCGGAAGTATCCTTTTTCGGGCGCAGCATCTCGAGGCGGCCTGAAATGGGATTTCATACAACTTTTCAGGCATAGGCCTGCAAAGTAACTTTTTTTTTGTTTTAACGTCCAACCTCATTCAGACAGCGTCAAAGATGGCGCCGATGGCGGCAGGTTTTACGAACAGCTGATTTTAACTTTTTAATTTTTACTTCATGGTCGTTTTTTAACAATAAAGCCCGTTACAGACGTTATAAATTTATTTCGCTATTCACCCGTAACCGTAACGTACCTACCACCAATCATGGTTAGCCTTGGTCACTTTGTATAAAAATACAAGTTTGGTGAAAGCCTCTCTTTTTAACCAAATTTGTTAGAAATTGATGCATAAAGCTGAATTATAAATGTATGCAACGCAGCCCCGGTCGAAATTGTCAGTAAATTGGTAACCGTGTAGCACGGGCTTAACAATCTTTACTTTTTTTGGTGGGAAATTGGAAAATTAATTTCCTACGAGTATTTCGATTTCATTGTTAGTTGTGATTTTGTAAGTTGGATCGAAGATTCTAAATATGAGTTCAATGGAAGAACATAGTGATGACGAAATGTTTGTTGACTGTACACCGCCTAAATTAAGAGCGGAGGCGAAATTAGCCATGAACAACTTGCTCCCGCCGAAATCAAAAGAGAGGTCATATGCAGTCGCATATGACAACTTCATAAGCTGGAAAATAAATAAATACGCACACAATTACTCTGAAAATATATTCTTATCATATTTTCAAGAACTGGGAAAAACAAAGAAATGTTCAACATTGTGGTCACTGTACTCTATGATTAAAGCAACAATACGTCTTAAACACAACATAGACATAAAAAACTACAATAACTTACTTGTATAGCTAAAACGGCGATCGGATGGATACTCTGCAAAGAAATCTAGAATATTTACCAGTGAAAATGTTCAAACATTTTTAAACCAAGCACCCGATGAACAATATCTGGCCATAAAGGTAACTTTACCTACTCGTAGTAGTTATACCTACTTATTGTAATCATCAAAATTATATTCCTATATTTACATATGAATCGGACAAAAATATCGTGATGAATTTAGTTTGGATAACAAAATATCTTAAAATATGACTATTTATTCAGTGCTAAGCCTCTTTAGATACATTTCATTAAAATAAGTGGTTCACAGCAAGATTAAGTATATTTATTGATGTTTTCTACAACTTTTATTACATGCTATACATAATTTTATACAAGTGCTCACTTATCAACTTATCATTTGCAGGTTGCTTTGATCTTGGGCATAAATGGTGCATGTCGAGCAATGGAGTTAACAAACATCACCACAAAAGACACTGAGTTTCAAGGTGACTTAATCATACTTAAGTTGTGTGACACAAAAAATAAAACAGACACATCTTTTGTGATTCGAGGTGAGTTCATGAACATTTAAATCATAAGCATCATCAAAAAATATTATGCCCTTCGGCCTAAGGATACAGCAACAGAACGACTTTTCTTAAATTATCGAAATGGTAAATGTACCAGACAAGTTATTGGACGCCACAAAATTTTAGTCATGCCGAAAGATATAGCTACATTTTTAAACTTAGGTAGCCCGCATCTGTACACTGGGCATTGTTTCTGGCGAACATCAGCCACCCTGCTCGCTGACTCTGGTGCCAAACTTTTGGCTTTTAAAAGACATGGTGGGTGGAAGTCTGACAGAGTAGCAGAAGGCTACATTGATGAGTCGGTTGGGATCAAAAAAGAAACTACAAAAAATATAACAAAGAATATAAAATTTGCAAGCACTAATAATACAACCACGTCTCATGAAGACATCCATTTGCATCTATCTCCACAGCCAGGTTGTTCTCGTGACCCTCCAGTATTCATCCAGCGCCATAGTCTTCCCAAATTCAATATTGATTCCATGCTGGCCACAAATTTACTGTCATCTGTCCATTCTCTGCCAGTAACCCTCAACCAGAATCAAGATTTGACACAGTCTGGTGCATCAAAGGCAAATGATGAAGAAGAGAAGGCAAATGAACAGTCCACCAGTCATATTGCACCATCACAGCCAGTTTCGTCTTCCGAAATTCAGCAAACTAATATTAGCGTAGGTACCTGGAAAAACCATAACAATATCCATAAGCAATTGCCCTAACATGTCAAACTTAACTTTTAATATCAACTAAATCATACATGAAATATTTCTTCGTTTTAGAAGCGATACTTACGTTAAATGTTTGAGTCCATCCATCGAGTTTGAATAATTTTAATGAGATGTACTTATTTATGCCTGTAAACTTCGATTCTCCTATTTTAACAGTCGTAAAATAAGTGTAATATGCAGTATGTAGTTTTTTTGGTAGGACAATACTTGTTCTATTGTATTTGTTGTAATATAATAAATAATAATGTACATATTTAAATATAAGTAAGGTTAGGTTTGAAAAAATTCGGAAGCTGTCGCTGTCACAATTGACCTTTGATTGTATTCCCAACGTTTCGTTCAGAAATATGCTTTGTAATTTTAGAATGACTTTTTCAGTTTAGCATATTGCACGCCGAGTATAACGCTTCCGTACATTATTACTGTCAATTTGGTGTAAACCTAGCGTAGATAATTTTAGATTGAATAAAACGTTGTCCTTTTGGCTTTTTTATTTTATTTCATTGCATGTTTGAGAAAAGCACTATACATGCCTCGGCGTGAAAACGGATTCCCGGCCTCTGATGTAATGTACTTTTACTTAAAAAAATTTTAGCCTCAATCCAAATTTTCTTTTCGTTGCATACAGCAATGTTCGATGATTGTTAAAATAATGTCCGACTCGCACTAGGCCGATTTTTTCTTTACAATTTTGATGTTACGTATCATTTCCATATCATAACATTTTACGATGACATCAAATGTTATATTTTATTTATACATCTAGAAAACTTCACTTAATAACACTTTCAAGGTACCTATAAAATATGGAAACTGAAAGTAACAAAAATGCTAATTGAAGTCGGTGCGACAAATTGCAAATATTCAATACAGTTACTACTAAATTCAACAAAACATGCCTATTCAGTTTGAATTAATTGATAAAATAACTTCAAATATGATTGAAACGGGGCCGTATTTTAACTTTAAAAAACACGTATGAACACGATCCAACTTCAGTACAACTCCAATGTATTAACAACGCAATACAGCTACGGCATACACATCTGAATCAGAAATATCAAAATTTGCTTAAGAAATATTCCAACGCAACTCCAATACAACTTTAATATTGGTTGATTGTTTGTTGTGTGTTGGAGTTATGTTTGAGATAGGTTGTGTTGTTATTGTATTGTTAATGTATTTTAAAATTAGAATGTGGCACACGGTGGACTAAACTTTCGAGTTTTGTATGATAATCGCATGGGTGCTCAATACTTCTGGCTAAGGTTGTATTATCGCCTGCGCTCGCCTATACTCTGATACGTTTCACTGCTATTCTCATGCATTCCAGACCACACAAAGAGCAAATAAATGTAATAATATCTTGTATGAAATATTCAACAGAACAGTTCTAAAATCAGTAGTACGAGTATAAGTCGGGGTACAAACCATTACCTTTGGTTTGTAAGGCGATATTGTTACCGCTATGCTGGGGAGAAGGCATTTCAGAACAAAATAAAAAACATGAATTTTTATTGTGCATTATACTAGTACGTTTTTATGGAACAACCTTAGTATTATCTGACGTTTCGGGTCCAAACTGTTCACTATTGGTTTCACGGTTATGAAACTAACCAGCAATCCTTAATTTATATCTGTAACTAAATCAGTAGTACCCTTGAGTCGAGCGCAAGTGAAAATTTACCGTCAGTTATTTCAAAGAGAACCATGAACTCGCTCTGATAGTATTTAGCTCATAGTTAGTTTATTTAAACCAGATACAAGCATGCTTTGAAATAAAAGACAACCACAGTCTTTACAGATAAGTGTTCATTTAATTGTAAAATACTACGCCATTTTACATTAAAATGTAAAACTGCTTAGTATATATACTCTACCATAAGCACCACGCGTGTAGATTAGACACCATATTACCCAAAATAACGAAGACTAATGTTCAATTTCTTCTGTGGCACCTTTGCTTATGATGACTTATTATTGTCTTAGTAATATAAATCAGAACACACAGGGCGTTAAAATTAAAATAGTATACAGTGAGACATTTTTTATTATAAAAATATACTAAAAGATGACTTAAGGATGAGCAGACAAAAGTTTAAGATAGTTACTTAACATAAAACGGATTACTTACAACAAGATACATTTGGATGACAGACAGATACAAGCTAAGATAGATGCTAGCTAAGTCCTTAGCATCAACGCGGCTTACCTCACTCAGTCCCATTAAGGTACGAAGGGACATCATTTATAACGGTACTGTGACTACTGTGAGGGTGTATATGCCTTGCCGTTAATTTGATTTGCCCGTTGGCATCTATTCTCGCAATTCCAAATTCGAACTGAAATTGAATAAACTTAGTGCCCAACCTATTAATGCAATAATTAATTAGTTTTAAGCAGAACGTCTACTAACGATATCACAATATCAGCCTAAGTCTTAGTACCTCAGTTGGTCAGAGCAACGGACATGTATCCCAGAGTCATGAGGTCGTGGGTTTTTCTACTTTTCCTTTATTTCTAAATATTAATACAAAAGTCATTGCATATTCTCACCCACTGCCGGGCTATGGAGCACATCACTCATTTGACATTAGAGAGATATCAAATAAATAGTACGATATTTTTGAGTCCAAAAATTTTTTTTAACCATGTACAGCCCCTTATAGCTTTAATTCCTACCACTCACATATAAACAATATATATCTATAGTAGCTGAGTGCTGTGATAGCCAAGTGATTAGGACGAATATCATTACTTAAACTTCTGGTTAGTATCTACCCATAAGTTTCTTCGATATTTTTGTGGTATTTAACATTCACTTTTCGATGGAAGAAAATACAGCGTGATTTCTGCGTTGTATCCCTTCTTCTGACCCTGTAACTGATAAAAGTGATACATTAGGATCATGTGTTATTTGGTAGAAAAGTTACAAACAACTTCGGCTACTGGGACGTCTGGGCATTGTTGTATTGTATTGTAGTACGGGCAGGTTTCCGCAACTCGACGTCTAGCGCCTATTTTGCATGAAGGAAGGAGGGCTAGTCTAGCCAGCCCAGCTCCTCGAGGAATCCTATCAAACCTTTGGTGTTGAGTAGGACCTCGGGGAGATCACCCGGGGATCCGAGGTGTTTTGCCCTGTACGGGGCCACTCCGTTGCACTCCAGCACCGCGTGAGAGGCTGTTTCTTTTGTCTCCATGCACCCACGGCACAGGGGACTGTCTGTAACACCTAAGTTAAAGAGATGTTTGTTAAATGGTCCATGACCTATTATCACACTAGTTACCATCCTTAACCGGATTTTGCCGAGACGGAGAAGTGTTTTGGTGAGTCTATTGTTAATGCTAGGCATGGCTTGTTTAGCCTGTCTGCATCCCTCTTGACTTTGCCAAAGTGCTATGTGCAGTCTCCCAGTTCGTTCCAGCAGCGTCGAGCGTACCTTGCTGAAGGGCGTCAGAAGAATGGGCTCCGGACCAATCGACCCAGCACCTGACCCCTGCCTGGCCAGCTCATCCGCTGCGTCATTCCCCCGGGATCCGCGGTGACCCTTAATCCATTGAAGGACAATATTGTTATTTTGACAAACCTCCATTAGTCGTTCATGACACTCATGTATTAGTTCAGATGTAATGATGTGACTTCCTAGAGCCATCAGTACTGCCCTACTGTCAGAGAGTATACGTATGGAGGCTCCTGTTACTTTCCTTGCAGTGATGGCGGCAGCCGCATTGATGATTCCCATGCTCTCAGCTTGGAATACTAAGTTGTGACGTCTGGGCATTTCGATAGCTTTTTGATTTTGAGGGTTTGCTCCGCGATAACAGAACTTTAGTAACGTTTTTCTGATCTTTGTGAAATTTGTTGAGTTTGTAGCAGAGATACATATGCTTTGAGAGTTCATATATGAGCACTGCAGTATCGATAACGGAATTGTGGAGCTATAAGGCGAATAAATATCTTCAGAACGGTCTTATGATATTGACCATCTTGTTTGCAAGTAAATCGCGAGTTCTCAGTTCGAGGCGGACTACTAGTTATTTAAATCTTAAACTAAGTAAATTATCATTTGCTGTATGGGAAACGACAAGGCACAAAATGCAAAAATGTTTTTTTCTACTTATCTTATGAAAAATAATTAAATAAATTGAATATGAATTAAATCACTTACCGCAGACTTTAGGCTACGATATATAACGTTGCTTAGAGTAGAACTATTATGTGTCTTGTATGTAAGATGATTGCGTCGCTGCAGGCACGTGGGCTATCAAGCTCTGAGAATTCTGGCTTAGGTCTGAAGCTATAAATTCAGTACTATTGACATAAGGCTCAAAATCCAATGTTCGATTAGGGTTAGTCGCTATTCAACATTTCGACCCCTAGATGGTTAAATCCAAATGGGTTAAAGACAGCCGTATGGCCGTTCTGACTGCACATCCTGCCTGCCGGTTCTGACATTTTATAAGGCCACCAGATACTGTCAATAATAATGTCGTTACTTCTGTAACGTCATTTTTAGGGTTCCGTATCCAAAATGGCAAAAATGGGACCCTTATAGTTTCGTCATGTCCGTTTGTCCGTCCGTCCGTATAGTCTAAACAATTTGAACTGAGCTCATCCACTTAGTGTCTTATCTTTTGTGTGTAAACCGCAGGCGCGCGTGCCACTATGGAAAAAATGGTTTGGCCACATGTTAGCGTTTACTGAATTTCTACTATATGGACCACGCAATAAGATTCAATATGAACTAATACGAAAAAAGCTCTATGTTCTATACGGTTGCATCCAGTACAAGCGATTCAAATGCTCTAGAACCAGCGTAATTCGACACCGAGATCCGAAACAAATGTGCATAATTGGAGATCGCGCTTGCACTGGTATTCCGAGCGCACGGCTAGTTAGCGATTAGGAGGCAATTGTAATTTTCGCGAAAGGGCAGGTAAAACAGGGTTGGATTCTGATTAAAACATTTGGGTGGATGTACGATTTACAAATATTTAATATATGAAATACATATATAATAGATTTTAATAAATATTGGGTATGTTAAAATTATAATCAGGCATATAAATACTTAACTATTTTAAAATTGCTTTCTTAATTTTACAGCTTAGACTTACTTTTACCTATAGCAAATTATGTACTGAGAATAACTCAATTCAAATATAAATAATATGAATTTCTAAAGCCTATTATAGTATAGAAGACGATTATTTTATTATAGTATAGTATAGAAGATTTATTAAAAAATAATGATTTAAATTTTCCTTCTGACATTTGCATTTTATTCTAGAAACATTCTAAACTAGTATTTTATTATACATTTTTTTATCTTTTAAGTTTTGTCGATTTTATTGTGAAATTATTATGATACATTTTGACCCGTATTTTTTTTTGTATAATTGCATCAATATATTTCTATTAATTATATAATAGCTTAAGATAATAATCGTTACTGACGATTCGAAAGTGCTTGTTGCTATGCCTACTTGAATAAATACATTTTTGACTTTGACTTTGAGTATTTAAAGGACTGATTATAATTGTAACATACTCAGCCTATATTTATTAAAATCTGTTATTTATTTATTTTCTTTTAAAACGTTTGTAAATCTGATAAGAAATGTAATAAACATGACAAACCCTCATTCGAGGAATAGTTGTAGGCACGTTAATTAATCTAGAAAAAAAAATGAAATTAATATGATGAAAAGATTAATATGATTATTTTTGTTGACTAATATGTACTGTAAATATATATATTTTTATATTTTTCTACAACACATTCGAATTATGATAACAAGCAGAACTATAATGTAGATTCATATTATTTATATTTGAATTGAGTTATTCTCAGTACATAATTTGCTATAGGTAAAAGTAAGTCTAAGCTGTAAAATTAAGAAAGCAATTTTAAAATAGTTGATTATTTACATGTCTGATAATAATTTTAACATACCCAATATTTATTAAAATCTATTATATATGTATATATATTTCATATATTAGATATTTGTAAATCGTACATCCACCTAAATGATTTAATCAGAATCCAACCCTGTTTTACCTGCCCGTTCGGGAAAATTACAATTGCTTCCTAATCGCTAACTAGCCGTGCGCTCGGAATACCAGTGCAAGCGCGATCTCCAATTACGCACTTTTGTTTCGGATCTCGGTGTCGAGTTACGCTGGTTCTAGAGCATTTGAATCGCTTGTACTGGGTGCAACCGTATAGAACTTAGAGGTTTTTTCGTATTAGTTGATATTGAATCTTATTCCGTGGTCCATATAGCAGATATTCAATAAACGCTAACAGGTAGCCAAACCCTTTTTTTCATAGTGGCACGTGCGCCTGCGGTTTACACACAAAAGATAAGACACTAATTGGATGAGCTCAGTTCAAATTGTTTAGACTATATGTCACAGCCATTTTACTCGGAAACTATAAGACGTATCTTAATTAAATTTAAACATATAGTGTATTTTGTATCGTATTTAGTGTGTTTTGTATTGGCGGAGGATAGTAGGTAAAGACATTCCCAACAAACAAAGAACACCGTGGACAAAAATGTAGTAAAGCATATCGTCGGCAAAAAAAATATCGTCGTCGATAGTTGCTGTTTATTGTGATTAATTTATATGGCATATTTAAAGCATGAAAGGTTTATCTAGCGACTTAACACAATGTATATTATCTGCAAATTTTATTTAAGTAAAATTTCAAATACAGAATGTCTTTTAGAGGCATAACTTTACTTTTTACTCATACCCCAAATCCCAACGACGATAAAAACCAGCAGTTGATGGTGCCATATTACTTAATACTTAAGTTATATATTCCTCACCCATCAATAACCCAAACATTTTTCCGAAGACTGATTGCCCTAATACACACGGTGAATAATCGACTATATAATAAATCACTAACACTTAGTGGCGACTGAATAGAGAACAGTCTAGCGTGGTCATGTATAAGATGCGCGGCCGTGAGCTTAATTTTTAGGGTGAACCAGCGTAAGTTGACCTCGAGTTTCATAACAACTAGCTCGTATTCGAAGAGAAATAAAACCAAACTCTACTGGCCGGTTTTGGCTTCGGCGTACCTTTAGCTCTATTTTCTCAGCTTCGTACATATTCAATGGCCATGTGAGACATCTTGCCTCCTAGCCTAGTCGGTAGTGACCCTGCCTACGAAGCAGGAGGTCCCGGCTTCGAATCCTGGTCAGGGCATTTATTTGTGTGGTTATCACAGATATTTGTTCCTGAGTTATGGATGTTTCTATGTATTTAAGTATTTATATGTATATATCTATTATATATATCGTCTCCTAGTACCCACAACACAAGCCTTATTGAGCTTACCGTGGATTTAGGTTGATTTGTGTAAGATTGTCCCATAATATTTATTTATTATTTGCAGCAGAGTAGTTAAACGGTTGAGGAGTTCTATGTAGATGACTACTTGCACTTTACACACGTCACATTCTTTCATTCTTATGCTCATAAACCCATCATAAATGTCATAAAATAACTGTGTTAATTCGATAGTTGCCAACTTTAGCTCGTCTCCTATTAGCAGCGCAGAACGGAGTTTGAAATCGGATTCGACGGATGGATATACGTAATATATATAAGTGTTTTGACTTTCTACTTATGACTCCGTGACTTTCTCGACAAAGGAATGCCTCTTGGGCCACATTCAGTAAGCAATTGGAACGGCGCCCCTAGCATCAATCACCTGTCGGCCATAAGATAAGTGCAGCATGGATTATTATTGTGGATTTTTAATTTTTTACTAATGATATGGGAATTATAATAGTTCTAGAAAAGGTCGCCAGATAGGGGTATCTGGCGACCTTTTTGGTCCGATTCTTCTTACGCTTTCATAAATAAATAATATAATTAGTTTCATATATGTCGTGAATCAGAAACGAGATATAATACTAAGACAAATCAATGTCTATCAAATTTTATATGTTCGAATACTATTTTAGTCGCCATAAAAACTTTAATTAAATAAGGAGCGGTTGCACCAAACCGGCGATAACAGATATCATTCAAGCGGCAACTTTTTCAGCAATAATAATGCTAACATAATAATGTTAGCGGGTCTTCACATGAATTGCGCGCGGTACGTAGAGTCCTAGGTATTTATGTAGTAACTAAGCATTGACTAGTAAATCCCAGAGCTGCCCTGGCACGTCAGCCCCAGAGCCCCCGGGGGCTCGTGGCAAATATGACTAATCCTCTAAATATATTAGCAGATGTAACTAGCGTAATTAACAGAGACTGCAGCCACGCCACGTAGAGTTCAGACAGGTTCATCTAGCAATGTATTTAGAGACTATTTCTAAAATATTTGCCGACTCAGACTTTGCATAGGCAGTTCAATCGTATCTAAGTCATTAGCTAAAGTAGCTAAGTATTTGATAACTCTAACTTGTATGGTTAATAACTTTGACCACTCTTTAACTGAACTCTTCTTTTTATGATAACGTTTCACGATTTACTAGCTAACGTACTTATTGGAACAATTTTAATGTATGTACACTGTAATGTTGTATGGGTATTTTTATACAAAGTGACATGTTTGAATTGTACTTGAGTATAGTTCGATCCTCAACAGAAAGTAGGTATCTATTTACCCACGCACCCATCAACCAGCGCGTTAGTCAAACACACACTACTGCCGAGGTGCCGGGTTTACAGAAGAAGGTAAGTAGTCAAAAGACAGATTACAGTACCTCTTCGTATTTCGCATAAGTACCAATTTTACACGAATAATTTCGCCACCTAAATCTATAAGCCTACTACTTTATAAGTGAAACGTGACTACACACAGATAAGCGTACAGGTCCTCACACATACGTGAAACCAATCTAAAAACCTCATATTACACTCAGATCTATCCGAGGCATTACCATTCAATCAGCGAGCTCAATTTCCTTCCAGAACGTTCCGAATTAGCTTAATACCTTTCCACCATTTTTGAAACGGCCACTTGAGGCTATCGTCGACAATGACGCGTTGCGAGGAGAACATTTATCTTGTAAAATCTGTTCTATTGAATGGGATGAAAGAGCCATTGTGTCCCTTTAACTGATTACTACAGGTAATAGAAGCGAAAATACGGCGTCTACAATGGGATGTTCATAGCCCACTCTGGAGACTCACGGAGCGCTAGAATGAATCACTTGATTTTATCACTTGAATAACTTAATGGTGTTAACTTTTGAATTTTCTTTACTTGGAGCATAGCGCATTTTTTGTATTTATAACTTCTGAATTATGTACTTTCAAGCTATTCCTACTTAATTTGACTGCTATAGACATGGATTTCTCATTTTGAAATATAATTTTGTTTATAAAAGTACATGTCTGTTGCTTTGCAGCTTATTAAATTTTTTGTGACTATGAAGATGGTTTATATTACAAATTTCAACTATTGTAGTACCTATTGTAGGTATGTTAACAGTCAGGTAAAAAATATATCGTGGTTAGTGGTCATAACTCCGTAAAATAACAAACGTACGCTTAGCCATTTTAGCTATCGTTACTTTGTTCGTCCATCAAGCTATTTTGTGTCGCATGTGTAATCGTGGCCCATCGAATCAATTTGCGCGGATGAAAGCTGCCCGTAAACGGTTACTGGTCCCATATTCTCGTTAGATTCACAAAAGTGGATGTGTCAAGCTCCTGTATCAACCAGTATAACATAAATGTAAAATGAGAAAGAATTACAAATAATGAGAGAGCTTTTTATATTGGTTCGTTCAAGCAAGCCACTTTGGCACGCTCGGGAAGTTGCTTGAACCGCATTTAGACAGTTCTGTCCAAAATTTACCGAGCATAATGCCAGTGTTAGTGCGACCTGCGATTTCGAATAGTTATTATGGGTAAAGAGGTCAAGCTCTAGAGATAAGTTCAAATTCAAGCTACAATGTGCATTTACAACATTATCAGCGTCTAGACAGCTGCATTTTTTTCCAAATATCGTATAGAATATCGCCACTAAGTGTTGCTATAGCATGTATTACCGGTAACAAATCATTTGGTCAACAAATTATTTAGGCAAGCAAAAGGCAATTGTAGCCTGGTTTATAACCTGAGAAATAGAGAAAAGCTAGTAAGCCCGTTTGCTAGGGCACAATTTGTTAGCCCAGGCATCCATGACATGTATGTTATAATAAGTTGCCTCCGTATTTAAAAAATATTTCTATATTTTAACAGACAGAGTTTTTAAAAAAACTTAAGGATTTTCTTGTTGAAAGCAAGTTAGATTATCAGGACAAATTTTCGTCAAGCTCAAGTACTGATGATGAATAAAGAGTTTTTTTTTAATCAACAAATCAAGCATTTTCATTCAAAAGAGTGACATTTGATTAAGTGGAATTGCTGATGATGATCAGAAAGGAACTCTTCAACGACGCGTAGTTCACGTTTGACGATTTATCCTCTTCGCTGTATTTGTTAAGCTAGTTATTTCATTGTATGGAGTCTAAGAGTGCACCATCTACAATAATACTTCACCGGCTTCCCCCATTAAATTCGAGTTTTTTTTCTTAAAAATTATCAAATTATTATTTTTGTTTACTTTTTAACTTTATTGAAATGCAGTGCCTACCTTTGTTGCATTTTGTACCTAGTTATAAGACCTTGTATACCCACAAGAGCAGTAAATAAATGAAATGTAGAACATTATGCTTTGCTTATGTCATAAAACTGTTACTAACTACTAGCACCATCTCCAGAGCCGTCCGCTCCAGCTATTGACAACGGCGGATATTGAAACGTCCGTCCACACGCTCCGACGGCAGACAACTCGATTCAGGCCTCAACACACTAGTTGGCCGAGCGAACTAGGTCGCGGCCTTGGTAACTAGTTTACAGTTATTAGAATACATTTTATATATGTAAATGTATCTAAAGGTTGAGAATGTAAAAAAAACAATTATGTCTTTCATTAGACGAAATTCAGACAAAGCCGACATACGCGACAACACTATACATATAAAAACAGCTCTCGTTTACCTATCATATAATAAGTAAACCACGCTAACACTGCGCCGATTTTGCAAGTGTCAATGTGTGGCCCACTAACACCTGAAGAAACGCTGAGTTTGTCAAATAATCTACACATACATATTCTATATAATTTGGAAAAAAATTGACGGAGCAAAAAAATATTATAAATCTAATGTTTCAAAAATATTTATCCCGGGTTACTCACGTAATTTAAGATGATAATTTTTACGAGCGGCCTTGCGCGACGACAGCGAATATATATTTTTAATATATTAGTGTCTCAAGAGAATTTTTAGTTAAATCTAATGTCCTTTTAAAAGGTAAAATATCTATAGAACAGTTTAAAGTGAGTGAGAACAATCTCAAACTGATGTAAATCTTTAGTTGCGGCATACATAGGTTCAGTTTAAATATCTACATATTGCTCCAACAATTCAGGAATAGTAAAAGTAGGAACGTAAGGCATTGTTCGTATCCTGAGATCAAATGTATCCTCAGAATCCGTCCAAATGTAGCAAAAATTTAGCTACGCAATATAAACCGTTACGCAGCTGCAAACGCATACGCATCGCATCGTCAAATGCCGATTGGAAGCGGTTGCGTGACGATTGCAAACAAAATACCGAAAGAATGTCGAATACAAACAGCAAATGTGATTTTAACGATGCAGTCTGCGTAATACCCTGACCCTTAGTCCCACTCTTGTCAGGTTATTAAAGTTACCTGAGCTGCTCACTTAAATAACCTGACAAGAGTGGAACTCTTTTTAACGTACTGCTCTCGTTTTATGCTATTGAACTATCCCAATTGTTTGCTTTTCGGATATTGTGGCTATATTTTAGGCGAGCTCCTTCCAGTACAATTCCGATACGAGCATGTCTAGTAGATAGTTTTGAAGTCTAGTAGCTGTCACAACACCGAATATAGAGCTGCTATTCCCATTCTTACCGAGCTCAAGCGTGCGCTTCAAGCGAAACTAGTTGCAGCGAGATCTCTGACTATTAGGTACTGTTATGGATCTTAAGGCCATCGACAGTGGTAAGTCATAAAGTTTGACGCGATGGGAATAGCAGCAGTGCACTAACGTTGAGCATTGAGTTTGTTTTATTGTTGTTACTCAGCCAATTTGTGTTGCTAGCTCTTTGTTCTTGTGACGTATATGTTGTGTGCAATTCTGATCATGCGGTTTGCGCTTAATGGAACTGCACAAACATTGTTATTACAATATGTACAGTATGGAAAAAATAATTCAATCCATGCTCAATTTGAAATGCTGTGCGTGACCTCAATTAACGGTGCCATAGTAAAGTACGGAAGTAGAGGAACAGTGACCATGGGGCATTCGTATTTAGTACAACGGTGGTAAGCAATCACATTTTTTTATACGACGACAGTGGCAAACAAGCATACGTCACGCCTAATGGTAAGCAGCTACCGTAGCTTATAGTCACATGCGCGGTGCGACCATTTAATATAAAGGGAGACGTCGTGGCCTGTAAGAATTTAAGTTTACGTAACGTAGATACTTGCGTTTCCGAACCCTTATCAATGTTCGTTCATTTATATCATTTATAGGTGCTTAAAGGAGAAGGTTCGAGAAAATCACTCTGCAAAGAAAGGGACGGCAAGTCTAACTATCTTCTTCATTTAGTTACCATCAACAGGCAGCTCGCCCTCCACTGTTTTTTAAATTATAAACTTAAAAGCACACGTACCAATAGTACAAACTTAAATAAGTAGTTAATGACAATTTAACGGCCTCCTAGCCTAGTTGGTAGAGACCCTGCCTACGAAGCAGGAGGTCCTGGGTTCGAATCCTGGTCAGGGCATTTATTTGTGTGTTTATTACAGATATTTGTTCCTGAGTTATGGATGTTTTCTATGTATTTAAATATTTATCTATATCTATATATTATATATATTGTCGTCTAGTACCCATAACACAAGGCTTATTGAGCTTACTGTGGGCCTAGGTCGATTTGTGTAAGATTGTCCTTATAATATTTATTTATTTATTATTTATTTAATGAGACTATCGGTTTCAATATAAATATTTACTTCATGTACACATTTCCTTAATGTATATGATTATAATTCGTTTATTAGGTCAGTCTATCGACAGACAGGCCGCGTGAGTGCATCCTTTCAAGCTAATTAATTGACTGAGAATAGTTTCATGCATTAGGAATTAGGAATTGATTACCTACGTCTGTAAGAGCCTTAACAGCTAGGATATAATATCTAATTTCATGACTGAAGAAATCTAATTATTTGTCTCCGGATCGGGAGCGTTAGCGGAGTGCAGTTTTGGCATTGGAAATGTCTTTTCGTTCGTTCCAGTATAGGCCCCGATTTCACGAAAAAGTGCGATCCCCTTATAACTCGGAAAGTTGTAAAGATATGATATTCAAAAATGGCTCAAAAGACTCATGTTTACGAGAGCTGTAAGATGTTAAAAGAATTTTTCAAGAAAAAAAAAAAGTTATGGCCGGAATAGTGAAAAAAATATCAATTTTTTCCAAATTTTTAATTTTGGCGTTCGATATTTTGGAAACGAAGAATGATATCAAAAATTTGAGAAGAACTCCTCTGGAAAATTTAGTCAGCTACAATTTAAGCCTAAAAAAAAGATGATCGGGTTAAGGGTCTGCCCTGTAGCCTAACCTTTTTAAAAAAAGTCAGAACGACATTTTGCACATAAATATTTTTTAACTGACTTCAAGATTTCAAAAGAGGAGGTTCTCAATTCGGCGTGTATGTTTTTTTTTTGTTTTTTTTTTTTATGTTTGTTACTCCATAACTCCGTCATGGGGAATCGAGGGAACTCCTTAAATGTTACTGGCATACATGTAGTGATTTTTATCAACAAATCAATCATTTTCATTCAAAACAGTGACATTTGATTAAGCGGAACTGCTGATGATGATCAGAAGGGAACTTTTCAACGACGCATAGTTCACGTTTGGCGATTCCTCCTCTTATCGAACACACATCGGTGTTTGTTAAGCAAGTAAGATTGTCAGGACAAATTTTCGTCAAGCTCAAGTTCTGATGATGGGATCCATGAGGAATCGAGGGAACTCCTCAAATCTTAAAGGCAAACACATCGTGATTTTTGTATTTTTATCAAAAAATCAAGCATTTTCATTCAAAAGAGTGACATTTGATGAAGTGGAACTGCTGATGATGATCAGAACGGAACTCTTCAACGGCGCATAATTCACGTTTGGCGATTTCTCCTCTACGATGTGTTTGTTAAGCAAGTTAGATTGTCAGGACAAATTTTCGTCAAGCTCAAGTTCTGATGATGGGATACATGCGGAATCGAGGGAACTCCTCAAATCTTAAAGGCATACACATAGTGATTTTTGTATTTTTATCAACAAATCAAGCATTTTCATTCAAAAGAGTGACATTTGATGAAGTGGAACTGCTGATGATGATCAGAGCGGAACTCTTCAATGACGCATAGTTCACGTTTGGCGATTTGTCCTCTTCGCTATGTTTGTTAAGCAAGTTAGATTCTCAGGACAAATTTTCGTCAAGCTAAGTTCTGATGATGGGATCCAGGAGGAATCGAGGAAACTTCTCAAATCTTAAAGGCATAAATAAAGTGATTTTTGTATTTAAATCAACAAATCAAGCAGTTTCATTGAAAACTGTGACATATTGATGAAGTGGAACTGCGGCTGATGCCATAAACATGTGAAATGTAAAATGAGAAAGGAATTCTTCAACGACGCATAGTTCACATTTGACGATTTGTCCTCTTCGCTGTTTGTTAAGCAAGTTATTTCATTGTATAGAGTGCACCATCTACAATAATCCTTCACCGGCTTCCCCCATTGAAGAAGTCGGTTTTTTTTTGCTTAAAAATTATTTAGGTATGTGGCTACCATTTCTCGAGTTGACTACGGATTTGTAATGTAATAATTTTCTTGTACTTTGAACATTATTATATCCTGCTTATTAATCTAAAAATGAAATATGTATACTTAGGCGCCACGGCGACAATTATTCAAACTTCGATATGCGTGTGGAAATTTTTCAATTTGTTTGTTCACAGCAGAGTTGGGCACACTTGATTAAAATCGGTGATCGATTACTATTCATCGCTGATTGAATAATCGCTGATTAAATCATAACACAAAACAATCAAGTAATTTCGCCATGAGTAAATCATTAACGACGGGCGCTGATTGAAACTAAATTAACGCTAATCAACTAACTTGTTCAATGTGATTGACGAATGTATGATTAGAGTGTTCTTAAGCTGATTTATATTATTACTTGAATAAAGCGTTTGTTCTGAATTTCACATATTGAACCAGATACATATGTAGAAATTTTCATTATCCTAAATGAAAATGAAAATGAGAATGAGAATGAGAATGAGAATGAGAATGAGAATGAGAATGAGAATGAGAATGAGAATGACAATGAGCATGAGCATGAGCATGAGCATGAGAATGAGAATGAGAATGAGAATGAGACTGAAAATGAAAAGCGCATGTGGAAACCGCAGCTGTGTGATAGCTGCCTTAACTGTAGCCGAAAACCGCAATAAAACCGAACAGGCCGTTTAAAAAATCCTCAATATTGAATCTGCACTATACAACTTAAGACGTAAGCGCCAACCGCCAAATGATACCTTTATAAATATTGTCACAAATAGCCATTTATCCTAAATGTATATTATACTCACCTAGGTACCGCCTCGTTTCGTCAGGGAAAAAAGTGAAGGAGCTAGTAGCTACGCAAAATCTAATCAAAATCTAATCATCTAATCAACTAAATGGTTACTCATGTCGGTGGTCAATCAGATTAGAAAGCTCATGATTGAATTCGTAATCATGTTCATATGATTATGAGTAACGTTCTCATTTTTAACTTTAGTTTCAATCACGTTAATTTTTGCCCAACTCTGGTTCATAGGCGTTATGTCGAGGATACTTATGTTAATCTAAAAATAAAATAATTATCATTCAACGTCGTAGTTTTATTTTATAACATTTTCCTTATCCCGACTTTCTCGTCGCTCAGCGACAATATTTTTTCGACTTCCGTAGATTCATTTCCAATGTGCTCGATAGTCGTGTGAGGCACGAAATCTGTGATTTTTTTTTATCATCAGCTCGTGCAGAATACTTACATTTAATTGTGTGCAATGTATTTTGTAACCTACCAATAAACGATAAATAAAAAAATGGGCCGTGAATTACGCTATTTTCGTAGGGTAAAAGGCCTTTTTCCGTAGCCAAGCTGAACTCATATAACTCCCGGTGTCAACGGCACATGTCCAATTAATCGGCCCCTTATCCTGGGTCGCCAATTTTCTTATTTATCGCCTCCGATTGCGGCCCATTAGCGGACCGCCGCCTTATTAGCTGGCCCCGACTGAGACAAATGGATCGTATTTTAATCAACTACACCTAAAACTCGAGAGAGAACAGTATAACTCAGCCACCAACCCACGAAAGATACGCACGGTTTACGACTTTAAATCAATGGCATAAGGTGTTAAAATGTATAAATATTTCTGAGGCAAACTGTGCAAAAGCCGTCGTTTTTCTTTGGTTGCAATACGAGTTATTTGATTGCAGGCTCTGATTGGACCATAGACGTTTGATTCTTTGATTAATTGGGAGAAGATATGAAGTGATCGTATTTAGTCGGTTAAGTGGCTAAGTATACCGGCTGTCAATATACTCCATGTAAGTTAGCCATTTTTTTGTAGTGTTCGAGTTATAATTTTATCCTTGAAATTCTGGGGAATTATAAAAAAATCATAATGTGAAAACTACAAAAAATCGGCTAACATCGATGGGGTATATTCTGACAGCTTTAGGTTGGAATCTAATTTCTTTCTTTGGACGTCAGGGTTTGAACCATCCTGTATGTTTTCTAAAACGTTACTTCGTGACGTCAGCGTCTTAGAGTACATACGAGTATGTCAGGCCTATGATTGGTATGTTATTCTAATTAATGTATAATAAGAATTATCGAATTAATTAAACTAAAATTAAAGGAAAGGCTGAAGATTAAAAATAGTTTCCGTGCGATCTATGATTTCTTGACCAAACAAATATTATTTCCTAATGCGCCAGTCTATTTTTAAATCAGTGGAAAAATCAGGATTTAATTCCTAGTATGTCTTGTAAAATGAATGAAGCACTCTCAATATATGGATGGTTATTTAAAAAATTCATCGCTTGATAGATTTTTCCCTCGACTTTTTTCCATAAAATCGCAATATAAAAAATGGGTTACAGGTTACAGATCAAAAATTCAATAAGTTTGAAATTACTTTTTCGTGAAGCGATCAGCGTGCAGTCTGTTAATAGATTATGAAGGCTAACGCTTTTATATTAATGGGCATAGCCGGAATCATTAAGCTTTAAAGCATGGAGCCTAGTACTTCAACTAAAAAGTGAAGCAGAGAGAAGTCCAAGTAAGGGACTGCATCTCGTTCTGACTAAGGAAGTACTGACATCATCAGACAAAAAAAAATATAACTGAATCCCGTTACTTGTTTACGATAAATACCAATCTCACACTAGCACCGCAACCGGATGCGGCGACGGTATGCAAGCGTGACAGCGCTTTACACATTCAGAGCGCTATCTCGCTCGCGTACCGGCGCCATATGCGGGAACCGCAGCAGTGTGAAAGCCGCCTCGCTAGCCAAGTAGACTATGATTTCCAACCTACGTAGTACTCACATTTTTACAGCACATGTTGTGCGGCCGCGTTGCGGGTGTAAAGCTATTATTTCCGCCCGTAGGCAGTTACAGGTGAAGATTGCACAGATAGCATATCGCTAAAAGCGCAATGGCACGAACATGTCGTCTCACTGGAAAATGGAGTGCGGCATGTTCGTAAATCTTGCACCTACTGCTAGGTACAGACGGTTGACAAGGTATTTGTGCAGTGGTTTATATGTGAATGAAATGAAATATCTTTATTTCAGGCAAATACACACATGCACGCCCTATAGGAACCTTAAATAATAACACAAATATACATATATGAAATCACTTAACATTATAACAAATAGAGACTAGAATTGGGTGCTAGCAATAATTAAAATTAACTATAAAATTATAGTCGAAGACATTTTTACTTCTGTACAAATCAGTCAAACGCAGCCGAACCTTTTATGTTACGAATAATTATGGCTAGAGGTACATTTTCTTTCATAGCACTACGCCGTAGCATACACTTTCCGTCGAACCCCGCTCGATCCTATGGCTCGTAGGTGCTGAAAACGCCTACAAACAGAGAGCCCACTAACGTATTATAATTTATAACTTTCAAATACGTTAAGAGTGGCGGTAAAGTTTTTTTTTTTTCGATACAATTTTACAGTAACTAATAAGGCTACTTTTAGTTTGTATACATATTTATATAGAAAGATAGGTTCTTTTAAAACTATATAAGTGGAACACTTTTTTGGTTTTGTGTTCCATTTATAAATAATTCACCTTTACTCAATCTAATAGCTGTTTAGCGATTTTTGCTTGGAGAGGTAAAAAGAGTAAGATTTTTTTAGATTAAAATGATGTTAAACTAGTATGTAAAATTATATAAATACGTTGGAATGAGTCGTTAAAAGAAGTGGAACATTTTTTTTCATTTTCATACATATTTTTTAAGCAATAGTATGTTTTTTTTTGCCACGACGGTGGCAAACAAGCATACGGCCCGACGGTAAGCAGTTACCGTAGCCTATGGACGCCTGCAACCCCAGAGGTTCACATGCGCGTTGTCTACCCTTTAAGAACCTATACACACGTTTTTTGAAGAACCTCATACTGTAGCCCTACCTAGATGCTGTATGTTTGCCTAGAACGATTTTAGGAAAAATTGTCGACGTTTATTTAGGTGGTATTTATGGAAATGCATTAAAGTATTTCATTCATATCATAACAATTAAAATGCAAAAATAAACTTGGCTTTATGCTTTAATCAGATAAAACAAAACATATTGGAGGGTATGCAAATAATAATAAAAATCAAGCGACAAGATTGCACGAACATCCTCATTATACAAGCTCTGCAAGAATTGAATTTTCGGGTATTAAATAATAAAAAACGTCTACCAAAAGTATTTTTTCTACTCCAGCACTTCTATATGCCAATTAAATGACTGATAGTGGTATCTAAAACTACATAATTTAAGTGAAGGCGCTAAAGTCTATTTGTCTATAGGTACTTTCTATAACTGCTAGCAGTCACACAAAACATATTGTGCAACTGTTTTTGTTTTTTTAATACACTGACTTCCAGGTGCCATGTCTAAAAAGGGTTCGTTCTTGTTTACAATATAAATTATATTTTTATACTTGAAATTATTTTTGCACAAACTATGATAAAAACATTATCATGTCTTTTTTAAAGTATTAATATCTTAAATAATTTAGTTTTCATATTTATGAAAAGCATAATAGTACTTTAATGTAAGCTTTTGCATTGAGAGTTACTTGAACGAAGCCATATTTTTTTGCAATTGAAAACCAACTCGTGGTCTGTCTATGACATTTAGTCAAAAAGTTAATATTTAAAAAGTTTCAACACAATGTACGGCTTAATTTTTGTATTTAAACTCGTATATTATGTTAATATCAAGAAGTTTATGTTAATTTTCATAAAATAAGTGACAAGAAAACTTCACAGTGAATATCCGAAGACTTCGGCACAAAAGTAAGTTATTAGTTGATAGAAAAATCTTAAAACAAAATTGATTTATGTACTCGTGATACTTAAGAACTTTAAAATTATTTATTAACTAGCTGTGCCCGCGGCTCCGCCCGCGTGGAATTCGGTCTGTGTCAGTAAGCGGCTAATTCACCCCTAATTTCTCTCCCGCTACCCTGGAGGCGGAACTTGAAGTAAAGTTGACAGATGTGTATATCGGACGATGTTCATGTCCACGGCAGATATCATTCAAATCAATCCTCCCGTCAAATCAGTCTAAGTATGAAAGGTAAGAACAGGCGCGGTTGAAATTGGGGTGGGGGTGGGGTCGGGGGGCGGATTTTCATTACGTTACCGTAGGTAATGAATGTTCATACGTTTTTACCACACTGTCACAGATAATACACTGATGTTACGTTACTGGTTGCAATAATGGTGGTAATTACATACGGTTCCGAACGCGGAATAGAGGATTGATGATATTGGTGTAGATCAAGATATTTATTCTTCAATGTAAGCACATTACAATGCACTAATGAACGTCAGAGAAAAATAAAATACGTGAGTGTCGTGGAACACACGATTGGAACGAAGTATGTTATTTAATTTTTGACTTTTTCGTAAATTTTATGGTTTTAATTTTTTTTCTTTTTCTTTTTAAATTTTGGAAATTTTGGAAGTTTCGGAAATTTTGGAAATTTTGGAAATTTAGAAATTTTGCAATTTTTGACATTTTTTACTTTTAGGTTCTCGACTTTTTTCACTTTTATCACTTTGTCACTTCTCGCTTTCACTTTTCACTACACTTCACTTTTTTATTTAATTCCATTTTACATGTTCCTCAATCGTATGGGTGTCGCGTTTTCGTGACGTGACGCTTTTTCGTGACGGTCACGTGACTTTTTTTCGCCTAGCCCCCCATCCGCGAACCGTCCGATAAGGAACTTCGTTCCAAAACTACCACCGGTTCTAACCCTACACCTCTGGCCCAAGAAGTATTATGACATTTATGACCGAAAAGAAACTCGACGGGACTTGTTTTTTTCAAAACAGTAATACATTATTAGATCTTAAAGATATAAAATAATGCGTAGTTCTTCAAGAAGACATATCAAAACAGCTTGAGAGACAGATAATGTACCCATTGTTTAATTATAAAGAAAATTAAATCCTAATCTGACTGCTTCACAAAACGTTTCATATGTTTTCCTACCTAAATGGTGTCCTATAAATGTTAGATGATTTTGTAGTAGTTTTTTGGTTTTGCCATGCATCTTTGTACGTCATATATAGTCCTCGAACCTGCAATAACTCTTTAACATTCATGACATTTTCAAATATTTCTTAAGAGCGGGTAAAGGTAAATTTAAAGCATCGACGGGTAACATGTTATAAATATGAACACCTTGACCAAAAATTACAAATTATTTAATTATTTATATATATACCAAATTTCATCTAAATACGTACAGCGGTTATTGGTTCTTTCTTCTTATTTCCTTTTCCAGAGCTCAAATTATCTCCATACCAAATTTTATCTAAATCGATTCTGCGGTTAATAATTCCCTATACAAATTTCCAACTCCCTTTTCACCCCTTTATATGGGTTGATTTTCGGGGTGAAAATTATCCTTTGTCCTTTCTCGAGACCCATACTATCTCTACACCAAATTTCATCTTTATCAGTTGTTTAGCGGTAAAAAAATCCTCATACCAACTTCCAACCCCCTTTTCACCCCCACAAGGGTTTATTTTCGGGATGAAAACTATTCTGTCGTTCCTCGGGACTCAAATTATCTCCATACTAATTTCTATTAAAAATTCTCCATCCAAACTTTCAACCCCCTTTTAACCCCCTCCAGGGTTGATTTTCGGGATGAAAACTATTTTATGTCCTTTCCCGGGACTCAAACTATTTTTACACAAAATTTCATCAAAACCCGTTCAGCCGTTTTCACGTTATGCGCGGTCAAATAAAAAGACAAACAGATAAACAGACAAAAATTCTAAAAATTGTTGGAACGTGTTCTGTTATCGATTCTAAGTATCCCCAGCCAACTTTTTTTCGAATATATTCCATGAACAGACGTTCAACCCTCTTCAGCTTTATTATATGTATAGATAGTTTTTATTGAAAGTACCTTTCAGGCTTCACTTCCATTATTTTTTTCAAATTTTTTGGACCTACGGTTCTAAAGTAAGATGGGGGCGGGCTTTTTTGAAGATGAAACTATCCTTCGTCCTCTCTCGAGACCCATACTATCTCTATACAAATTTTCATCTAAATCAGTTCAGCGGTAAAAAAATTCCTCATACCAACTTCCAACCCCCTTTTCACCCCCACAAGGGTTTGAAAACTATGCTATGACGTTTCTCGAGACTTAAATTATCGCCATACTCATTTCTATCTAAATCGTTTCAGCGGTAAAAAAATCTCCATACAAACTTTCAACCGCATTTTCACCCCCACTGGGTTTGATTTTCGGGATTAAAACTATATATTATCCTTTCCCGGGACTCAAACTATCTCTATACAAAATTTCATCAAAATCCGTTTAGCCGTTTTCACGTGATGCGCGGTCAAATAAACAGACAAACAGATAAACAGATAAACAGACAAAAATTCTAAAAATTGTTGGAACGTGTTCTGTTATCGATTCTAAGTATCCCCAGCCAACTTCTTTTCGATTATCTTCCATGTACAGACTTTCGACCCTCTTCAGCTTTATTATATGTATAGATTACGTTTTTGCTACTGTCGTAGAAAAAGTTTCGTGTGCAACGGTACATAATTAGGTCTTAAAATTCTCGGGTCTGTTATTACTAACTTCGACCCTCGAATCTTAAGAACCCTTATTATGTACCTGTTGCACAAAATACTATTTTGCAATAACAAGACTTCAAACTATCTTATCAAAATACAATTCATGTACGTTATATCATTATTAGCGATTTTCGTTTTAAAATCGTTACCTGGCCGTTAAGATCGACCCGACTACAATAAAACTGCAAGTAAAACAATGTATACTGACCGTGAGACCGATGTGAACTTAAAATGCAGCTACAGGTAGGCTCGACCAACGAAAATGTATTACAAAAGTGCCAATATCTCGAAAACTAAGCCATTTTCATTAGGGCCAAAATGTTGGTTTTATGGACACCTTGTATATGTTTCATGCGATCTTTGATAATATCTACTTTTATTTTTAATAATAATGATTATTTTTTATAAATTAACTTACTTGTTAGGGTTCCGTAGCCAAATGGCAAAAAACGGAACCCTTATGGATTCGTCATGTCTGTCTGTCTGTCTGTCCGTCCGTATGTCACAGCCATTTTACTCGGAAACTATACGACGTATCTGAATAAAATTTACACATAAGGTGTATTTTGTATGCCGCTACTTAGTGTTAGAAAAAAAAATATTTTTAGGGGGGCGCTCCATAGATGTAACTAAATTTCAAAAAATATTTTTAACCAAATATCAACATGTGACACATCAATCGATAGGTTTTTAAAAATAACATTGAGGTTTCTTTGACTATTTTGTGATTAAGTAAATATTTTCCGAAATAATCGCCTCGAAAGTCAGAAAAATTGTGTAGCCCTCCCGGTAACTTTTGAACCGTAAGTCCAAAAAATATGAAAAAATTTGAGGCGATGTGCCTTATCATATACGTTCTAAGAAAATTATTTTGAACATTATTGGTTCAGATATTTTTGAGTTATCTCCAAAACACATCTTCCATAGGCATCAGATACGACCTTTTGGTATTAGTTTGGTTTTTATTACATTGAAGGTACGGAACCCTCCTATGCGTGGTCCGACACGCACTTGGCCGGTTTTTACTTCCAACTGTTCCAACACATATACCAGTTTAAATTTGTATTTTACTATAAGTATAAAAATACGGCCTTTTTTCCCATGGTCATATTTTATGCGTGTGTAGCATAGCAGTGGTCATCAGGAAGAACTGGTAGTCATATCACAAGCAGGTGTGAAAATGAGAGGAATTTTCTGCGCTCGTCAGGCATATGACACTGCAATGTCAATGAAACGTGTATATTTTACGACCGACAGCTTCATAGCATGAAACAGCAAGCGAAAAGACTGTGGTTATAACTAGACCCCGTTATCTTGTCGCATAGATATTGTTTTTCAGTAGAGCGTGAATGATTTTTTTATCGACCTTCTTGATATCGATGTTTATATAATGCAATTGATTTTTCGCCTTTTAAGTCTATACTCAATTTCAATTAAAACTTTTTGTTTACAAATAAGTACATCACCTTATTGGTCTTACGTGAAAGTTTATTGTAATTATTGTGGAAAAAATATCATTAATCCTAACTAACTAAAGTCATGGGCGTTCACCCATGACTTTTATTTCTTGGTTTATTATTATATATATCTTTATACAAAAATAATAAGTAGTACCTAGTGACACCTCTTTGAAATTATCAGTGATATACTGTATATACATTTAGATAGTCGATAAAAAAATCATTCACGTTCTACTGAAAAACAATATCTATGCGACAAGATAAATAAATAAATAAATAAATAAATAAATATTTGGGGACAATCTTACACAAATCAACCTAGTCCCAAACTAAGCAAAGCTTGTACTATGGGTACTAAGCGTTGATATACATACTTATATAGATAAATATATACTTAGATACATAGAAAACACCCATAACTCAGGAACAAATATTCGTGATTAACACACAAATAAATGCCCATACCAGTATTTGAACCCGGGACCTCGTGCTTCGTAGGCAGGGTCACTACCGACTGGGCTAGGAGGCCGTTCAAATAACGGATAGATAACGGGGTCTAGTTATAACCTATGTCACATGCATTGTGTTGACTATGATCCCACTAAAAGTATAAAAGAGAAAATATACCAAAGGTATATAGAGTTCTAGTTACATTTTGAAAAATCCACTGCTTGAAACATTTTAAATACCTACAAAACAAGACAGCATTCTTTCCAGGTTAGAAATTAAACGATGGTAATACGTACGAGCCCCAATGCATATTAGATCGTCTAGTCACACTTAAAAATACGATATTTTTTTAAAGACTGCGATTTAAATCCGGATTGACTTTGATGATTAAAGGAATACGCTACATACAAACCCAAGTTTAATGTTGCGTTGTACAAATAGGCTAAGAAAATTAGATTTTTTCCAAGAATTAATTCCCAGCAGGCTTGAAATCGTTTTAATATCTTCACGTGGTCCTAAATGCATGTGATCTGAGTTTACCCAATCCCAGGAGGTGTGCATAACTTTTTAGCAAAATATTTTGCTCTTTGTCAGTTTTTTGCTTCTAGCTCGAAAACGGTACGTCCGAAGGAAAATATCACGTATATCAATATTAAAGATGGCTAAATTCTGCGTTGAATGAGCATCTTAACGTATAATTCAGTTCAGCGGTACAGCCAAAATCAAAAATTATAAATCGGGAAAATGTCTCATTTATTTGAAAAACTAATATTTTGACTTTCATACCACATATCTTTGAAACAGATGACTCCAGTTGAAAAACCTATGGACTAAAAGTTGAAGAGAATACAATTTCACGATATATAAACATCTCAATTTTCAAATTAAGTCACTTTTGCTAAATTTGGCATGAATTCGAAATCGTTTTTTTTCTAAATTCTTCTAAGTTGCATATTTTCCATAAATATGATGTGTGAGGCCTAGATTTAATGCATTGTTACAACCAAGAACGTTGAAGTGCAAATTTGTAAAACGTTGGGTACGTTTCAGCATCAGAAAACTATTTATACACCGTGTTTTTTTTATTTCCGGTAATTTCAAGGGTACATTTCTGAGCTTAACTTAAGTTTATTTCTCAAAGACGCCAGTATCATAATTCGCTCCAGTTCTGAGATAATCGATATTTCATTTATGTCTTTCTAATTGTGTAAACCTACATTAAATTATTTTTTTACTCTCAGCACCTGCTACAAAATGATGCACCTGTGTGTTAAGCCAATACTTCCTGTGTATCTGAGGCTGTTAATTTTTGAAATGGAATTACACTGACATGTCTAGTTTTCAATTGTTTGGTTTAGGGACCGATTGAGGAATCAATCAGTAACTGCTGAACCTACTTACATGAAACTTTGTATAGAGATTGAGATAGTTTGAGTCCGTAAAAAGTAGTTTTCATCCCAAAATACCAACTCTTAAGGGGCTGAAAAGTGGGTAAGAAGTTAGTATGAAGAGTTATTAATATAGTTAAACCGATTTAGATGAAATTTGGTACCTATGAAAATAGTTTGAGTTCTGGGGAGTTTTTATCCCAGAAACTATCCCTGAAGGGTGTGAAAAGGGGGCAAAAGTTATTTGTATGGGTAATCAATATCCACTGAACTGATTTAATTCCATAGATAAAATTAGGTATAGAGATAGTTTAAGTTCTGGAAAAGGAAATAGAATAGTTTTTATCTTAGAAGTCATCCCTTAAGAGATAAAAAGGGGAGTCTCTATACTAAGTTTCATCTAAATAGGTTCAGCGGTTATTGATTGATTCCCCAATCGGCTCCTAATGTAAATAAGGTATATTAACACAACCAAACAATTGAACATTATATGATATGTCAATGAAATTTCAAACATTAATAATCCGAGATACAGAGGAATCATATTGTAGTGACTTAACACACAGTTACATGATTTTATAGCGGGTTCTCAGACTAAAGGAATAATTAAATGTAGGTTTACACAATCGGAAAGACAAAAAATAAATATCGATTACCACAGAACTGGAACAAATTAGGGCACTGGCGTCTTTAAGAAATATACCTACTTAAGTTAAGCTCAGGAATGTACCCTCGGAATTTAGAAAAAAATAAAACACGGTGTATAAATAGTTTTCTGATTGGGTACGTTTAATAAATTTGCACTGAAATATTCTTAGTTGTAATGATGCATTAAATTTAGGCCTCATTCATCATATTTTATGGAAAATATGCAACTCAGAAGAATTTATAAAAAACTGATTTTGAATTCATGCCAAATTTAGTCTTTCAAAATCACTGTTTTTGAAAATTGAGATGTCGATATAACGTGAAATTATATTCTCTACAACTTTTATTCTATAGGTTTTTCAACATGAGTCATCTGTTTCAAAGCTATGTGGTATGGAAGTGAAAATATGAGTTTTTCAATTAAATGAGACATTTTCCCGGTTTGTAACTTTTGATGGCTATGACGCTGAACCGAACTAAAAGATAAGTTTCTCAATCGACGCAGAATTTAACCCTCTTTAATATTGAAATGAATGACATTTTCCGTCGGACGTATCGTTTTCGAGCTACAAGCAAAAAACTGACAAAGAACAAAAATTTCGCTAAAAAGTTATGCACACCTCGTGGGATTGAGCAAACTAGGATTACATGCATTTAGGACCACATGAAGGTATTAAAGCGATTTCCAGCCTGCTGGGAATTAATTCCTCAAAACACTTTTTATAGATCTTATTGGCTTGGCCTAAAAGTGTAATAATGTTATTTAATTTAGAGTAATTGTATCGTAAAGTTAACATTAAGCAAGCAAAAAATTACGTCTAGTTCATATTTTAGGCAAAATAGGTCGTATATATAAGATAAAAACTGTTTTTTAAGAAGTTTAATATTTAATTATATTGCAAATTGAATATAGAATATTCTCTGTCACCTAAAATGACAGATGGCTATTTAAAAATGCAATTGCAGTGCAAATTTTCATTACTTTATAATCATTATTCTATCGAGATGGTGCGACGTAAACCAGTGACTGAAGAAGTGCGGAAAATTATAATTTCCTGTAACAATACCGGCAAATCTACTTAAGGTTAAGGTTAAGGTTAACGCGGGCTGTTTTCCGCAACTCGACGTCTATATTTTGCGCCTATTTTGCGTGCCGGGTGGCCTTATTCATGCCAACCCAGTTCCTCCAGGAAGCCTAGCAGACCCTTTATGTTGCCGACGACTTCCGGGAGTGCCCTCGGTGAACCAAGATGTTTCGCCCGGTATTCTGCCACCCCCGGACATGTGATGATAACGTGGGCGGCTGTCTCGTCCTCCTCCATGCAGGCCCTGCAGAGGGGACTGTCCGTAACACCTATAGTGAAAAGATGTTTGTTTAGAAGGGCATGGCCAGTTAGTGCTCCGCTTATCAGTCTGAGCTGCGGCCTCTTGAGCTGTTTCAGCTTCCGAGACAATCCGGGGTTGATCGTCGGGAGGGCCTCCTTGGCTTGCCTGCATGTACCTAGGTTAGTCCAAAATTGTTGGTGTTCTACCTTGGTGTTATGTCGTAGTGTTCTCCGCAGCCATGCAACAGGTAGAGGTATGATGGGCTCGGGACCTACCACTCTTGCCTCTGAGCCGCCTCTTGCTAAAGCATCAGCTGCGTCGTTGCCACGTGAGTTGCTGTGCCCTTTGATCCACTGCAGGGTTATGCTATTGGTGGTACATACCTCTGTTAGGATTCTGTGGCATTCGTTTATAAGACCTGAGGTTATTTTGTGACTTTTCAGGGCTTGTAGAACCGATCGACTGTCGGAGAGTATGCGGATGGGGTATTCCGTTACCTTCCTAGAGGCGATTGCGTGAGCGGCCATTATTATGCCCACGCACTCTGCCTGGAAGACTGTGTTGTGGGCTCCTAATGGTGTTGAAATATGTATGTTTAGGTCCTCTGAGAAAACTCCCGAGCCAGTGCCAGACCTTGTTTTGGACCCGTCTGTGAAGATTCTCAGCTCCCTTGGGTTGAGACCTTCGTGTGGGTCCTCGTACAGTTGAATCTTGTACTTTTTGTCGAAAACGAATTGCCTAGGTATCGCATCAGTTACCGCATCTATGAGCGGTTCCTTACTTACGGCCTCGTGAAGGATTTCAGTGTGTGGTGTCCTAGGCGCCTTCCAGAGATTCAGCTTCTTTAGCCGCACCGCCGCAGCCATGGCCTCTTGTTTCACGAAGAGATGCAGCGGCGGTAGGCCCAACATAGCTTCCAGGGCTGCAGTTGGTGTAGTCCTCATGCAGCCCGTAGTTGCCATGCAGGCCAATCTCTGTAGTCGTTGTAGTTTGGCTTCGACCGTGGATAGTTTGGTGCGTGGCCACCATATGATTGGTCGGATTACTGCCTGATATAGCCATAGAGTGATCTTGGGATTCAACCCCCAAGTCCTACCTACCATTCTATGACATTGCCAGAAGGCGACCGTTGCTTTTTCAATTTTGTTGTTGAGATGAGTGCTCCAGTTTAGTCTGCTGTCGAGTATTACCCCTAGATACTTTACCTCAGATGACAATTGGAGCTCAGTATTGAACAGTTTTGGGAGGCGGTAGTTTCCCAAAGTCCGTTTGTTGGTGAACATTACCATCTCTGTCTTCCTTGGGTTGACCGATAGTTCGTTGTCGCAGCACCAGCGTTCCACTATCGCCAGTGCCGAGCGTGTAACCTCGCATACTGTACCTGCGTGAATACCGCTTGTCAGTATCACTATGTCATCAGCATATCCGATTGTGTAGTAGTGATTGTTGTTTAGGTTGGTGATCAGGTCGTTCACCACCAGGTTCCATAGCAGTGGCGATAGGACGCCCCCTTGGGGGCAGCCCTTAGCTACTAATGCTTGTTTGGTCTCATCCGTGCCGAGTTTAATGGTCCGCTGGCTCAGCATCTTGTTTATCCATTCGATTATAACTGCGTGGACTCCATGTCTTTCCAGCGCTGCAGTTATACTTGTGAATTTAGTCTTGTCGAAGGCTCCCTCGATGTCAATGAAGGTGCCTAGGCACATAGTCTTGTTCTTGATTGCTACTTCAATTTTGGTCGTGACCGCATGAAGTGCAGAGTCTGTAGACTTGCCTGGGCTGTAGGCATGTTGATTCGGATGCAGAGGTACGTGGGTTAGTACCGTCTCCCTCAGGTGTCTTTCGCATAACCTCTCCAGGGTCTTAAGTAGGAAGGAGGTTAGACTTATTGGCCTGAAGGACTTAGGATCCGTGTAGTCACTTTTACCTGGTTTTGGTATGAAGATCACTTTGACATCTCTCCACCGTGTTGGCACATACTTGTGCGCCAGACAGGCGTCTAGGACGGAGGATAGCCCTTGAGTGAGTGTCTCCCCGCCCCATTTCAATAGGGCTGGGAAGATTCCATCCGGTCCTGGTGATTTGAATGAGTCAAAGCTGTTAATTGCCCATTGTGTTCGTTGTGGGCTGATTACCTTGTTGGCCAGTTGCCATTCCTCTTCCGTCGGAATGACTGCTTCAAGTGGCCACCCAGCTGGGCTAGATATCTCGCAGCCTGGGAAGTGCGTTTGTACCAGAACACATTCCGCCTCCTCCGGTGAGGTGGTGAATGAGCCGTCTGGCCTCCGTAGGGACCCCAGGGATATGGCAGAATTGTTGGAGAGAACTTTTCTTACCCTGTTGGCCTGCGCTGTTGACTCTATGTTAGTACAGAAGTTCCTCCACGAGTTGGTGCTTCTGTACCTTAGTCGTTTTTTGTACCTGGACTTGGTGGCCTTGTAGTTATCCCAGTCCTGGTTAGTTCCTGTGTTCATTGCTCTGTTCAGTTGCCTCCTCATCTCGCACCTGAGTCTCTCTCTCAGGCCCCCACCAGTTGCTTTTGTTGCTACGGCCTGCTGGGGCAGATATGGGACATGTTTGTTGGTAGCATTCCAGCATTGTGTCGGTGAGGACGCTTACCTGTTTTTCAATCTCATCGGTGCCCAAGATCCTGGGAGGAATCCTTGCCTGTTGTAAGGCTTGGCCAATACGTAAGGCGTATTGGGCTCGGTCTGTTTTCCTTGGATTCCGCCTCAATGGCTCCGTATGTCTGCTTACCTGAAGGTCGAAGCGTATCCATCTATGATCCGAACATGACAGTTCCTTGGATACATGCCAGTTCGAGATGTGCTCCGATACTCCTCCTGTTGCTAGGGTCAAGTCAATGATCGTTTTACTTCGCTGGTTAACGAAGGTGGGTTCAGAACCTATGTTAATTATGTTAAGGTTTGTTGTGAATAGGTACTCAACAAGTTTGTTACCTCTATCGTTTCCTGTGGGCATGCCCCAGAGGGCGTGATGCGCATTGGAGTCGGTGCCCACAATGAGCTCCAGCCCCGCCTCTTCACAGTATCTGACCAGCCTGGTTAGGTCGTGCGGTGGTGGATCGTCCGCCTCGGGCATGTAGACTGATGCCATGACCACCTCCGCAAGGCTGGTGTCCAGCGCCCCCTGCACCTTTATGGCGCACAGGTCTCTGGAACAGAAACCTGTTAGAGGTTGCATATGTATGTTGCTAGTAGTGTAAATGCACGTGCGAGGGTTTTCAGGCCCCGCATATACTGTTAACTTACCTCCCATGTTGCGGAGTCCGCAGACAACGCCTCCCCTGACCCACGGCTCCTGGATCAGGATGATGGCCGTATTGTGTACCTCCAACCACTTCCGGGTCTGAGCCGTTGCGGTTATACTGTGGTGGAGGTTGGCTTGGAGGATGTGGCTACTCAGCGAAGGGGACACCGCCATCGGAGTCAGAGTCCCCGACCGACATGTTGTCAGCCTCGCTGTTCCCCCCCTTTCGGATGGTCAGCCTGCCTAGCTCGTCCGCGCATTCCCCCCCGCTTTCCAAGTGGTCACCAAGAAGAAGGTCTTCTTCATCCATCTCGGAGGCGGGGATGTTCTGCTCTGGAGCCTGGGGCCCAGGGGCCACGACCAAGTCATCGGCCACCTGTGCCCCCTCTGCAGTGTCCATCGGCTGGGGGGGATTTACATTCTCCGTATTTTCGGAGACGTTGATGGCAGGTGGGTTTTCCCCAAACTTGCCGCGCCCCTCCTGGAACCTCACGTACACCGTGCCCAACATAAAGCTGAGCCGGGGTCCGTGGTCTACCAGGGTTTGCACCAACGTCTCCGGGACGCTGACGATGACAAAAGTGTCAGCCGCCTGCCTGTCCATCTTATGTAGGAGCCACCTGTTGATGGCTGCCCACTTGTTTTGGAAGCGCAGCATGTGCGCAACCATCTTGTGGTCCTTGTGGACCCCAGGGAGCAAGATGCCGCAGCGGACTCGCCTTGGCAGCTCGCTCTGGCGCTTTACCACCAGCTTCCCACCTGTTGAGAGGGTGATGGTGGCCACGCTGCGCTGCAGCCAGCTCAGGGTGTGCTGGTTGTCGCACCAGAGCCTCAGGGAGCCGTTGGTAAAAACGGGTCTTCCACGAAACGCCAACTCCTCAGCTTGGCTACTACCAGGCTTGAGTGCCTCCTCAACGAGGAGTCGCTCAATCTGGCGCTGTACCTCCTCAGATTGTTGCAGGCTGAGATGTTCCGTGGTGGCGGTAGTTACACCCACCAGCAGGTCCGTCTTGACCGCGCCCACGTAATCAATCTGGGTGTTTTCCCCAGGTGGCCCAGTTCTCCGCCTCTTCTGCTCGCCCCTTGGAGAGATTTTCTCTTCGGGACGTGTCCGTTTGGCGGAGGACGGGGCACCCTGGGTGTTCGGTGCAATGCACCTAACACGTTTAAAGCCTCGTGCGGCGCGTGCGTCCAGTCAGCAAAAGACGCATTGCCCCAATAATTTAGCATTCATTTAGTTTTCAGTGTACTTTTGAGATCCATCGCGACCGGGTGCATTCGATTAACATTGAACATTCTCAACATTATCAACATTTTATTAACATTATTCTATAACATTTTATAACATTTTACAACATTAAACATTTTTCCGCTACTCTCCGGACGTTTTACATTCAAGCGAACCCGCACCCCGAATACTGGGTACTTCCACCAGGGAGTGTAGATGTCGCCTCTCCCCTGGGGGGTAGACGACGTCGATGGCGAACCCTTTTGGGGCCTGCACCCTGCGGCTGCTGCTGCCTCTGCTGCGGCTGCTGCGTCTGCAGCTGCCGCTACTGCGGCTGCTGCTGCCGTTGCTGCTGCTGCGGCTGCTGCGGTTGTTGTTGCTGCTGCCGCTGCTGGTGAGAGGGTGCGGCCAGGGCCGCGTTATTTTGAGCAGCCAGTCGCCTCTCCCTCTCCTTGCGATGCTGCTTGCTGTTTTTCTTGTGTTGCTTCTTCGGAGCAGCACAAGAGGAAGCAGATGGAGGTGGTGGGGCGGATTTGTCGCGCCTCGCCATCTTCCCCTTCTTCTTCCGTGGCATGGCGATGTCCCAGCCAGCCAGTCCAGGGTTCGACTGGTAGTCGTCGTGTAGACGAAGCGCCTCCTCAACCTGCCCCGGTAAGATGGGAGTTCCCACCTCCGGAACGGTCGGGGTTGCCTCCCGGGTCCGGCATTGCACCTGTACCTGGTTAGCAGGCGACGTCGACGCGTTTGGCTTTCGGGCTACTGGGTTACCAGCGGCCTTCTTGCACCACACGGACTTCTTCGTCGAATAGGACGGCGCAACCTTTGGTTGGGTCGCATTTGCTTCCCTGGAGGCGCGCGTCTTTGAGGGGAGCCTGTTGGCGTCTACCCTTGTAGCGTTTGGTGTTGAGGGTCCGGCAGGTGCCGTACCCTCCAACGGGGTTTGGGATCTGGTTGTATCCATGATCTATATGTTTTTTAATTCACCTCTCGAGCTTCCCACCCGCCATGGAGCCCGCACCTTTGGGGATGTCCTTCAGGACACCAGAAATACCCAAGAGGTATAGGTGCATTGAGTTGGGACTCATGCGCGACATCGGGAGCTGCAGACGTATGGCTGGTAGAGACGATCCTATCCCTCCCAGTGGTTCCACACGCCCTTGCCCCGTCAGCATGGCCGAGCCCCAGGCATCCTCCCGGAGGACGCCCCTCCCCACACCTTGCCTGCGGATTGTACCACCTCGACCGTACGGGACGCGTGTCCATTACCCTGCAGTGGCTCAGTTGCAGGGCTACCGTTTCGCCAGAAATTCGGACCTAAGGAACTCACCACCAGAGGGGGTAACTAACCCCGACCCCCTGTGGATCGTCGCTCCCAGGACTCCTGCATCCCCGCTGACGGCGATCAACTGCGCAGGACAAGCGCAGGTAGGTGAGTGTAGTCTGCTGTAGTCACCTACACCAACAGCAGAACCGGGAGACCTGAAAATACATGGCTAGCAATCTGGTCGAAACCATATTGCTAACTATGTTGTTCAGGCTACTCCAAAGTGGGTCGTACCCCGCTCGGGTTTTTAGGTCCTTGCGGGTTACGACATTGCTCTCACACTTAGCTACTGGTGGTCCGGGGTGGATAGAATGTGCGACGCCCGTTTCCGACCACCAGTATTTCCAGGGGGTGCGACCCACCTCACAAGTGAAGTGGGTTCCTCCCTGGCCTGCGTCGGCAGTGCCAGAGTGGACGGGGACGCGTGTGATGAGCTTGAGAGGGTAAGCCTGTAGCTCAGCGTCGCACACCTGAGCGTGCCTACACCCCTCCTACCCCCCAAATCTACTTACCAAATATCCAAGGAGATGTCGTTGCCACGATCGACAATTTAAACGATTATCGAGCATCACCGAAAACATGGAACAATGTCCTGTTTAAAGAAATCTGGCCGTCGACGAATAACCTCCAAGGCAGAAAACAGGATGTTGAAGAAGATTATCAAGAAAAATCGTCGTGCAAGAGCAGGAGAACTTACTGTTTTGTGGCGGGACGCTATTAAAAAAAACATTTCAGTCGATACCTGCAAGACAGTAATGAAGAGAATGGGCTATAGTTTTTACACTGCTAAAGAGAAACCGTTACTTACTAAAAAACAGAAAACCAACAGATTGAAATTCGCTAATAAATACAAAAACTGGACTGTCAATCAGTGGCGAAAAATAATATGGTGTGATGAAATTTCAAATTTGAAGTCACAGTTGGTGACGAACGAAGTAAAGTCATTCGGGAAAAAGGAGAGGCATTTCATAAAGACTGCCTCAAGCGAAAGGTGAAGTTTCCAGAATCTTTAATGATTTGGGGCTGTATGTCGGCACAGGGCGTGGGCCGTCTGCAATTTATAGATGGAACCGTCAATGCCGAGAAATACCAAAGCATCCTGCAAGAGAGTTTGCTGCCGTCTATACGGCAGTTAAAATATAAAAATGCATTTACTTTTCAACAAGACGGTGCTGCATGCCATACCGCGAAGACAACGATGGTGTGGCTGAAGTCCAAAAAAATCCCTACCATGCCATGGCCGTCCAGCAGCCCGGACTTGTCTCCCATAGAAACTTTGTGGTGGAAAATGAAGAAAAGGCTGTGAAAGGACCAAAGGACTTCTAGATCTAAAGCTGATCTTAAGGAGAAACTTACCTGTGTCTGGAATGAAATAACCACCGAAGAGTGTAGAGAGTTGGTAGATTCAATGCCGCTCAGGATGCAAAAGGTGATACCACCAAGTGGTAGACGGTCTATTATGTATCGACTAAACCGAAGACGACCTTTTTTGCGAATATCTCATTTGGCAAAACAATCGTTTTTTTTTATCACTGTGGAAAGTTGTTATTTTTTTCATTCGATACATAAAGTATTACTCATTTTCTATATTGTTTTTATATTACATGATCTTCTAAACATCGCTGTCATCCTGAATTTTTAGGTTAAAGTTAGGTTAGTACATTTTTTACCTGCTAGACGAACTCATTTGCATTGGGCTCGTAATTGGTTGCGTGTCATAAAAAAATAAAAGTTAAAACTCAGCTCCATTCTGAGCATATTCGTAAATTATTCGTTAACACGATAGTTATGATAATTACACGTCATTCGGTTACTAGGGTTATCAAAATAATACCATGTTCATAGTTAGGAATAGCTTATTTGCTATGTACCTATTGTTTGTTAAAAAAAAGTATACGTAGGTAATTACGTATTATTATCTCGACACCTCTAAGGACCTATGACTTTATCAAGACACCCAATTACGATTAAACATTATTCGTAGAACTTTCACATTTTTACAGTTAGTCTTTTTGTGTAAATTGAAAAGGCGGAAAGAAAATCTGCAAGTTTTGGCAAATATTTTAATTTTAATTATAAGGCTTAGTTTAACAATGTACTGATTTAAACTTACACGATTTTCACTCATTATTTTGACAAAAACGGGACTTAATCGCGTACACTTACTTTTATTAACTTATATATTTTATTACTTTTATCTGCCTGCGACCACGATCGTTACGGCACGGTCGAAACGTCAGGGAAATAATAAAAGTAAGTGTACGCGGTTAAGTCCCGTTTTTGTCAAAATAATTAGTTTAACAAGTTTGAAAACGGCTTAAATTCGATTCATTCCTGAGTCGTGAGTGATGTCGTGAGTGCCACATTTTTTTTTAAGTTTTTGAAACCCTGTTGGTAACCCTAATATAGGCGAGCTCGATACGAGTAATAATGGCATTATGAACATTCGCACCATGAGCAAACTTGACTGTAATTTCATGATGGATAAACAGAACGCGTAATATTTTGACAGCTTGGCTGCGTTGTGCAAATTCAGAGCGCGGGTATTTTATTGACAGCAATTACGGAATTAAACATATAATAATCTTTTTTGTTTCACAGAGTATACTTGGTCCCATTGTAACCAGGTCATGTTGGGATCCTGGAGAAATCGAGGGAACTCTTTAAATATTGTAGGCACACCTGTGATCTAAATATTTTTTAATCTGGCCTGGGCATTTCCTTTTGTCCAAAGTCGGTTGTTTTTTGTTTAAAATTATTAACAGTATAGTTATAATGTTAACTATGTTAGCTTGGAATTCATAAATCACTATCTGTATATTTGGTACCTATTTGAAAGCTTTAAAAGGGAGATAAAAGGGAGAGAACAATATTGCCATGGTATTTCCTACCTTATTTCCATATTAGTCGTAAGAGAGATCGGACAGTTGATCCACGTTTTTGTTCTTAGCGATATTCTTATCCGCAATTAAATAATCAATAACTCCAGCGAGCTCAAAATCCCTATTAATCGGACATCGACCTCCAGCCTAAAAAGAAATTTCCAGGGTCCGATTGAAAATGGAATGAAGTCTCTATGTGGTTCTAGGGCTCTTGCACCCTTGTTTCAATAAGGTTTTTACCCGAGTAAGAAGATTAAGGTAGTAACTTGATAGAGGTGAATTCCCTTTGTCCGTGCCCAATGCGGTGACCGGAAACGGTCGACCTTCGCTTCGTTATTCGACGGATACCTTGTTTTACATAATTTCGCAAATTGGTAAACTGAATATTATAATATTACCAACACTGACGGTGACAGCCTTCCTAGCGTTTACATACTAATTAATTTTATACTAAGTGCGTACGAAATTTGATGTGGAAATGCATTGGCATTGTTCGTTAATTTACTTTATCAGGAATTGCAATTACTGTTAAACAATGGCTTGTTATTTTTTTATGGATTTTATTTGGCATATAAATATTTTTTAGTTGGGAATTACATTTTTCGCACCAATAAATTTAGTGAATATTGGTACTGCCCAGTTAATTGACATCGCAATGCAATTTTAATAAATATTGGCTACAAACACTCTTATAGCAATAACAACAAAGTCCTCTGTAATACAACAAACGGTGAAACCCCTTGCTTGAATCGGATAGAACAGAACATGCCAAAACCAATAAAGCGGAACAGTGACCAAACTATCTCTCTCGCACAAATTTAATTCGCTGAATCGAGCTTTAATAATAATAAGGTAGATGGGCACTATGACAAAAACGCACTTTAAAGTACCAATGAATTATTTTTTTTTTTTTTTATGAAACTAGTAGCAAACGAGCAGACGAGCCGCCTGATGGAAAGCGGTCATCATCATCGCCCATGAACATAAGCAACATCAGGAGCCGCTAAAGTTTTACGAAAGTTTTACCACGGTGCAAAAAGTATTTAATGAATAAACGTTTTCATAGCTGAGTCCTGCTTTGGCTTTAAAAATAATGCCACTAAGCCGAGAAAACAGTTTACATAGCCATCTAAATGCAAGCGCGAGGCTTGATGCAAAATACTAGATTATACCAAATCCAGAGGACACACCAGTCAGTCCAGTACCCCACTACAACGGCTACTGCAATGCAAATTAAGTGAATAATACTTAAATTTAAATGTTTCGCGGATAACAGGAAGGAAGACTTTAATGCGGTGGAGTAAGGTGTGTATTCCAATTAGCGTACTGTATTACCGAGATATTATTTTGACGAGTTGCGAATGAGTGTCCTGAATAAATTTGCAAGAGGTTTACACGATATGGAAAGGTATGCTTTTAGTGTCGTTCGCTCGCTGGACGCAGCGAATTCGTAATGGCTGGCTAAGAACTCGCTTCGAGTGGTTCTTTTGTGCTTATTATTTATGTAGCACCGTCAGTTACTGCAGTGGGTGAGGAGAACAAACGTTTCATTGCAGGAGTATAAAGCATTCACGGAATACTAAATATGAGTGGATAAATAAGTGCTGCTGCGGATGTTGCAGAAGACTCATTAAGGTTACTTTAAGTAAAAAACAGAAGGCGTATACATCTTAGCTCATCGTGGAATGGAAGGTTCATTTGAAACCACAAACAGAAGAGCAAAAAAAATGTTTTACAGGATTTATTTCAAGAATACCTATACATTATAATATGAAAAGCAGTAAAGAGAATAATCTAGTGGAATTAATGACCCAACGGCGGCGGAGATTTTAATATTAATATTTTAAAACAAACTAACTGTACACTTCAATTCGAGTATATGTTATTGAATCATAATTTGCATTTAGAGTTAATGCAACCCACCCGATTAAGTAGTAATACATGTTTGGATAATTTCGCCCACAACATGACAGGGTGTAAAAGTGAAGTAATAGAGTTGGGCCTATCAGATCACACAGCACAAATTATAAAATGTCCTGTCAAGAAATCCTGCATAATAAAATCATGGAAATTGAAACAAAGAGATTACAGCAAAGAAAATTTAGACCGATTTAGGAACTCTTTGGAAAATGTATCTTTCTCAGAAATAGTAGGTAGTAGTAATCCTAATCTAGCATACAATACTTTCCTGGAATCTTTTCAAAGTTTGTATAATGTATGCTTCCCCTTTAAAACAATCACATCAAAAACCTTTAAGAAACCTAAGTGGATATCCCGTGGTATTAAATTGTGCAGTAAGAGGTGTCGTGAATTATTGTGGCGATATAGGCTGTGTCCTACTGACACCAACAGAATGGCCCACAGAACTTATAATGCCAAATTTAAAAAAAATATAAAACTTACGCGCCTGTCTTAAAATAATCATTACATAACTGCAGCCAAAAATAAGACAAAAGCTACATGGCAAGTTATTAAACAAAATAAACAGCATTTCCCTAAGGAGCCAATAGTACAAATTAAAAACAACAATCTGATTGTATCTGGTCCCAATGACATAGTGAATGCATTCAATGACTATTTTATAGATCATATACAGAACAATAATACTAATAATAGTACAGAATTCCAAAATATTAAAGTAAATTGTCTCCAATCAATCTATATGGGGCCAACAACTCCAAAAGATGTAGTAGCAATTATTAAGGCATTAAAAAACACAAACAGTGTAGGACATGATGGGATCTCCACCAAAGTTATTAAATATGTATCTGACATCATTGCAACGCCTTCAAGTCACGTAGTAAATCTTAGTATATTAACAGGGACATATCCAGAGAAATTAAAAATAACGATTATCAAGCCTATACACAAAAAGGACGAAAAAACTGACATGGCCAATTATAGGCCCATAGCAAACGTCCCCGTCTTCTCCAAGATCTTTGAGAAAGTAATTTACAAATCGCTTTATAGTTTTCTGGAGAAGCGTAAATTACTGGCGCCTGAACAAAAAGGCTTTCGAAAGCAAAAGACCATGAATATGGCAGTCTTTGACCTTGTCCATCCTATAATTAATGCAGTCGACAAACGAAAGCAGATATGCGCTATCTTCATGTACATGACGAAGGCATTCGACTGTGTCGACCATACGATCCTCTTACGAAAACTTAACTGCTATGGCATCCGCGGAAATGTACTAGACCTCATAAAATCATTTTTAAGTGACCGAACACAATACACTCAACTGACACAGATATGCCTAAAAACAAGAAGACAAGAGACCTATAGATCAAAAATGCGAAAAACCCTATGTGGAGTTCCTCAGGGCAGCGTTTTAGGACCACTCTTGTTCCTGATATATATTAATGATCTCCCGCAGTACATTGAATATCCAATGGTTCTTTTCGCAGATGACAGTACAGTAGTTATTGAATGCAAGGATATAAAAACTTATGAACACGAAATCAATAATACTGTAAGTCGTATCATCAGCTGGCTTGAAAGTAATAACTTGTTGATTAATTTAAATAAAACCAAAATCATACATTTCAGTCAACGCCAACGTAAACTGACTACTCCCATTCTTTGCGATTACCAAGGAACTCCAATTGAAGTGGTGAATGATACCAAGTTTTTAGGGCATCATATAGATAGTGGCCTTACATGGAAATCTCACACTGAAGCAACTTGTAAAAAGCTAAACCAGTTTGCCTATGCGCTTTACAAACTTGCGAAACAGGCCAGTGTTGAGGTTGTCATGACAGCATATCATGGTTTCGTTGCATCGACTTTGCGCTATGGCACTATCTACTGGGCAAACTCCACGAACAGAGAAACTGTCTTTAAGGCACAAAAGAGGTGCGTAAGGGCAATCCGTGGACTCAAGCAAACAGACAGCTGTGTACCACATTTTAATGATTTAGAAATCCTACCATTACCCTGCCAGTACGTGTTTGAGACCGCAGTATTTGTCAAAACAAACCCAACTCTTTTTAAGACAGTCTCTGAGGTCTTTCCGCGGAGTACTAGGTACGCTAAAGACATATACACAGAGCCCGCAAGTACTGCGCTAAAGAAAAAAAGCGTATTCTGTCTCGCCAGTAAAATATTTAATAAACTTCCCGATAGGATAAAAAATTTGCCATTGCCAAAATTCAAGACAGAGTTAAAAAAATTACTTCTTGATCAATGTTTTTATTCCATTGCAGATTTCTTGACATGTGACAATATATAGATAACAATGAATAGTCAATAGATAGAAGTTATAGATAATAATTTATATTAGTTCTTGACATGTTATTTTAATTTTAATTTTTTTTAAACTTGACCTGCTTATAATAATTTAGACTTGAATGTTCAAAAATTATATTTAATTTAATTTAAATTTTCATATTTTCAAATTGATGTAATTGTACTTAATTTATTTCGTTGCCATATTGAATTATTTGATAGTTTTATAAAAATGTTATAGAATATAAATTATTGATGATGACTTTATTTATGTATTGCGTTATGAAGGCTGTATACAATTAATTATGTAAGTATGTTTTTGTACGCCGAAAGGCAAAACATAGTGAAACAATAAATAACTAAACACCTCTCATTTGATGTACCTATGTTTTACAAAATAAACACTTTTGACTTTGACTTTGACTTTTAACTACCTCCTGTCAACTGTTTTATTACACTGCTAAATCATTAGGCACTTGTCTACGTATTTTTCGAATTTACGATTTTACTTTTATACAGGTAGCATCAACTAGTAAGTCGTTATAAAAAAATGAAGTATTTTTCCTCAAGTTAATAATTATCATTATCACAGTAATCCAATACTAAGTTTGCTAACTCTAAAGAAAGTCTCCAATACCCAATAAATATAATCTAAGTTTGAGTTTGAATCCTCTGTTATACTTTTAATTGAACTTTAAAACGTATCAATCTCGTGTCATAATGAGCCATCTCTTGATGGCAAGAGTTTTGTTTCAATTTTTCTGTCAATTACCTACCTATAGATAAAGTACCTAATTATATTAACGGCTATGGACAAGACTAGGTACTTGGTGATTCTAATCTTGGGATTTTTGTATGGGTAATAAAAGATATCGAAGCCCTAACGACACGATAGATTTTTAGAAACTATAATAAGGTTAAAGCGCAGGAGAGGGGGCTGTATTCTAACTTTAAGACACGTTTAGACACGATGCAACTTTAATACAACTCCGATGCATTAACTACGCAATACAGCTAGCGCGTAAACATCTGAATCAAAAATATAAGAATTTGCTTGAAAATTATTCCAATGCAACTCCAATACAATTTCAATATTGGTTGATTATTTGTTGTGTGTTGGAGTTACGTTTGAAATAGATTGTGTTATTTATGTATTGTTTATGTTTTTTAAAATTCGAATACGGCACCTTCAATGTATTAACTACGCAATACAGCTAAAAACCCTGTTACAATTGTCCTAGTTAGCTTCCTAAATGATTTAGTTTCTAAATTTAGTCAAGTGTAACCGCATTTAGCAAGTAAATTTACTATTGAAAAAAGTTAGTATCCTGATAAGGATGCTAGTTAGGACACTAAAAAAAGTAAAGTGTAACAGGGTCTTAACGCCTAAACGTCTAAATCAGAAATTTAAAATGTAGAATTTGCTTGCAAAGTCTTCCGATGCAACTCCAATACAACTTCAATATTAGTTTATTATTTGTTGTATGTTGGAGTTATGTTTGCAATAGGTCGTGTTTATTATGTATTGTTTATGTATTTTAAAATTAGAATGCGGCACAGGCAAAGGCAAACCCAGACGCGCGTTACATGGACCAAGTGATAGCTGGAAGATACTCCACCGACCAGAGAATAACTCACAGGTTTATGATGATGACCGACTACTAAAAGGATCTGAAACGCATAATACGAAACTTGGAGCTTCATATTTATATATAATATAATAATTGATGGTGCTACTTACCTATCACAGCAGGAACTACATAATAACGTACAATGGTAGGTATAAAAGATTGTCAGTGAGAAACTATTCCCCTTTTAACAATAATAAAGATAAGTTATATAAGTCTAGGGTTAAATTTAAATATCTAGGGTTAAATTTACAGTGTCAACGGACAGTTTTGTTACAAATCCAAAATTACACTCGTATCACCCCAAATTTTAGGACCAAAAACGTTTTCTACAGAGCAGAGCCCTCACCACTCCGGTTCTTAAATAATATACGAAAACATTCCAATTCAAATGCAAAGTAAATGAGGACTCATAAACGCGTGAAGCATCAACTAACAAAAGCTTTTAGCAATTCGCGAATAATTCCAGTGTGTTCGCGACAATACGTTGTTTATATTTGGAGCAGAAAATTTACAACAAATTGTAATTACTGTAATCCTGGAAGCTACGCAGCCGTAAGGGAACACAGCAGGCGGGAATTTTTATGGCTTGTTTTATTATTTAGCTACTCATTTCTGTCGGCTAGTATCATGAGTGCTCGTAGCATGACTTCTTATATGGTCCATAATCATAATACACAACGCTGTTGCTAAGCTGATTCTATACACTATGAAGTTACATGGGACATAAGGTAGATCTTAGAGTACAGTAATCGTCACTACTCCGATATAATTATGTCATGTTTATTAAATACATAACAAAAGCAGTGTGTGTATCAACTTTTGGGCATTACCATTAGCATGCCGAATACTAAAGACGTTTCAAATAAATATACCTATATGGAATAAATTTAGGTTAGTTCAGTCCGGAGAAGAGTACCTTAATAGCAGAGCTTTAAATTGAAAAAATTGTGCGCCCGTCGAGCAAAAGTTGTGAATTTTTGACCATGGAAAGAGTGCCCCACGATGAATATTTTTTAATATTGGAGGTCCGTAAAATTTTTGGACCTTCACGTCAAAATCAGGGGTCCCGTGCAATATGTTTTTACTCTCTGGTTAAGGCTGCTAGGGGTTGTGTGGTATCATTTCCTTATAAAACAGACATGTAGAATTCATTTTTGATATTAAAAAAGTAAAAATCCATATTTAAAAAAAAGTTCCGTGGAGAGGAAAACACTCATAAAAATATTATTTTCTAGAACGTTATCTAACTAATAAATGTTATTTATTTTTAAATAAAAAAAATATCATAAGGAAGCATATTTAATGTAGTATTCTGTAGGTATTCTGATCAAAATTGATTAATAATAAACAATACATACATTTTAAGGTCAATACGCTACGGATGTTCACGTTTCACATTGATCTTCGATACTTACTATGGAGAAAACATATACACTGCAGCACGAATGATTTTTTTTCGCATAGTTTTTGTATGATAAAATCTTTAATATTGTATATACTTAAAAACTGCATTAAATATACTTCCTTATGATATTTTTTTATTTAAAAATAAATGACATTTATTAGTTAGATAACGTTCTAGAAAATAATATTTTTTGAGTGTTTTTCCTCTCCGCAGAACTTTTTTTTCAATATGGATTTTTATTTTTTTTATATCAAAAATGAATTCTGCATGTCTGTTTTATAAGGAAACAATACCACACAACCCCTAGCAGCCTTAACCAGAGAGTAAAAACATATTGTACGGGACCACTGATTTCGACGTGAAGGTCCAAAAATTTGACGGTCCTCCAATACTAAAAAATATTCATAGTGGGGCACTCTATCCATGGTCAAAAATTCACAACTTTTTCTTGATGCGCACAATTTTTTTCACTTTTGTACTGAGAGAAAACCCTATTATAAGGCCCATTTACACTTTGATTAGTGTTAAGTGCGAGTTCATGCAGCTAGTAGAAAAACAAATAAAAAAATAGACGGTGTCGACGGCGGGTATAAAAAACGCGGTTGTCATGGGCCCTAAGACATCCGTAAATAAAGAATTAAAGGCAAGGAAAGGAAAAACCGGTCACAATGAAAAAGCCCTTTTACTCTTTACCGCTGTATCTATGTAGTAGAGCTGTCGCCCCTATGGGCTTCGACTGACGTAATATCTTCTTCTCAATCTTAAATCCCATAGGCACTGCCATCTGACCTTCCAACCCTGACAGGAAGCTAGCCCTTTGTATGTTTTCCTTCACCGAAAATCGTCTGGTAAATTTCTAACAATAATAGGAAAATATTACTTACTTTTCTATAATTATTTCTTGACCGAAACAATAATTAATAAATCTAGTACAGTAGTTCGTAATCGGTGGTCCGTAAATCACTAGTGGTCCAAGCATCTGGAGTGGCATCACATTTCGCCATTAGGTATTTATATCGAAGCAATTGGTGGTCCCTGTCAAAGAAGAAGTTGTGTTAAGTTAAGTGGTCTCTTATCACGAAAAGGTTAAGAAACTACTGCTCTAATAACTATAACGAGAAATAAAACCTATTCCATTCGAGTGCACCAGCTGTATTTACTGTACTGTAATAATGTTATCTGTTATGCCTCCGTGGAGAACTCAAGTATAAAGTTTCCATTTAGGCAAGGATTATTATATAAGACTGGCGTTCGCCCGTGGGAGGTTTAACTTCGACAAATGCGGATCGTCTGTACAGTCGTACAAATTTATTGCTTGTCGTGAGTCGTATATTTAAATTATCACCGGAAGGGGTTCATTACACTGGTGTTTGTCACTTATGACTTATGACGCTCTCGCGCGTAATTACTTGTTTTCAGTGGATCAATATAAGAGTCAATTATAGAACTTTGTTTTGTCATTGTCCTAATACATGTAACTATCATCGTGTAAAGTACCTTACGAGTGGTGGAGTGACAGCCTAAATAAATAATCTCATCGACATCTCTGTGGATTCTGAAAGTATTTTATATTATACTAAGAAAATTATAATTAATCATCACAATATTGAAACACTTATTCGAATACTGCTTGTATTGTTGACATAACTCCAAAAAGAAACCAGACGCAGGTTTTGAAGTTTTAAATCAATATCGCAATACATATTTAGTTAACTGTTAATGAACACCAAGTAATTAATTTTTGTTTTTTTTTTCAAGTAGCAATGTACTAATGTGACACATATCAGTTGTGATGTTTAAAGGCCAAGTAATCATGAAGGTAGTAGTAGTAGGTATAGGTAAATACATTGCGTGCTGAAATATTTTAAACATTGTACCTATTGATTTCTATTATGATCAGCATTCAATCTTAATAAATCTATCTCAATTTGATACTTATCTGAATTATCTGCATCTTGCTCACACCAACAGTAGGTATGGTTATAGGTACTGAAAGTGATGTCAAATCAATACGTTCAAATGCTGCTTCTGATCCATTACTTACAATGAATAAAATACGAGTAGTACTCATAAAATATTTTTACCCTGACGAAAAAAGAAATTACATTGTCGCTCAAGCTATCCGTGATAAGCAAAATAAGATACAATTATTTGACGGATTTATTTCCTTAGGATTTCTATTCAATTATTGTCGCTCAAGGCTCAAGTGGGTGGCACGGATGGCAATCATTGGAATTGGCTGCGGATATTTACTGTTTCATTATTTTTCTACAAACAATAAGTGCTTACTTGCTTTAAGTTTAAAGTTTTCAGTTACTAGTGGGTCAATAACAGCCGGCTCCCGTCCCTCCACTGAGACTTAATTTTAGACATTTGGGCCCTTTTCTAACAACGTTTTTGTTAACAGCAGACACGCTCGGTCGTTGTAGTGTTGGCAATGCGCATGTGATACCCCTAGAGTTGCAAGCATTCATAAGCTACGGTAGCTGCTTTTCATCAGGTGGACCGTATGTTTGTTTGCCATCATCGTGGTTTAAAAAAAAAGGTTTCCGTTTGTTTGACAATAGGTTATCATTATTATTAACATCTTAGTAATAGGATAAGATTAAGTAATAACTACCTATAAGATATCATATAGTACCGGTAGTACTATTAGTTATTCTGTGACCTAAGTATTGTAACGGCCTCCTGGCCTAGTCGGTAGTGACCCTGCCTATGAAACCTGCTTCCTCCCTGCCTGGGACCTCCTGGGGTCCCGGGTTCGAATCCTGTATTTATTTGTGTGTTTATTCCTGGTATTCGTTCCTGAGTTATGGATGTCTTCTATGTATTTAAGTATTTATATGTATATATCTATTATATATAACGTCGCCTAGTGGTAACCACAACACAAGCCTTATTGAGCTTACTGTGGGACTAGGAGGACTTGTGTAAGATTGTCCCATAATATTTATTACGTATTATTGTAAAATGTGTAGTGAAAGTTTGGATAATCTCTATGTTTGGACTTTTAAGTAACTTTCTGAAATAATATTTTGCAAACATGCTTGGGACTACTTGCATATTTACACTCTAACTTAATTGGATGTAATTTAGAAAAAAGGATCTCATCCTCAAATTATCTAAAATACAAACTTTCTGCCAAAAATATAAGTCTTTTAATTCTATGATTTTATTTTTGAGTTTCGATCTTTTTCCCTAACCACTGCCACCTACAAGTTCCATTTCGCTTAAAACAAACCTAAAAAACTAAAATAAAATAAAATTGCTTAAAATAAACACGCGCAAAAAATGTAATCAAACCAACTACAGCGTTGACAGGTGAGTAGTGTCAAGACGGAGAAGTTTCCTCCCAGCCTGTGGCGTGGCGTGAAATTACGCCACGCTACGCCACGACACGCCGGGCGCCTTGGGACGGGTCTAGACGTGTTTTTCTCCCTAAATAGATTCGCTGGAAGACGTCTGTGTCTGTATGAATCCATTTGTTTAGATGGACGGAGCTATAAGAGCTGTTTGAAGTGACGGCTCATAGTAAGACGGCACATAGGTAGGTATACATTAGTACATTATGATACAAGTGTGCTAAGTTGATCATTACATACGAAGCGATATTATGCGCACGAACGCATGTGAGTGCGCATAAGGAAGCTGAGCTTATGTAATGATCAAGCACACGCGTTTCATACGACGTTTTTCAACACACTTGCGAGGAAATAACAGAATAGTATAATTAATAACTTTTGATAAATACATTGATTTATCAGAATGTTTACAGGATAGAGGTACTTACGAACCTAAGATAATTAAATTTAACTAACCTTTTTTGTGATGTTATTGAGTATCTGGAACTCTTTTTCAAATCATTTCATAAAATTAAAGACTTCACATTATTGCGCAATAAATTATAGTATTTTTTTCTTACGTATTGCTCACTACATTTTTATGATGACATTTTACTAGTATGTACCTATCACAATTTTGAAATATATCCAGAGGTTAAATTAACGCTAAAGTTGTCTTCTTATTCATTGAAAATATAATTTGTTTAAATTAATAAAACACGACGAGAAAAATCTAACAAATAAACAATGATTTGAGGTTAACTTATAAATGGCGCGCAATTTAGTTTTTTGGATGTGCGTGCAGCTTGAGGCAAAGGCGCGGACGTATAATGCCAAACAGCCAATATTAAAACAGACAATTCGTGTTTAAAACGTAATTTATTGTGTATTATGAGTGATATAATAAGTTGAAATGATTCTTATTCACAATCAGGATTGTATAATTTGTATTCTATCGTAAATGTGTATATTTTTATTTTAATATACTTATTTACTTTTTTTGACTTTTTTAGAATGTAACTCATAAAGAGTTAAAAAAAAGTAAAGGTAATACCCGACTAAATTACAACGATTCGTCTGCGTACGTACAACTTGGTACTAGAGTACAAACGTCACTTGATCTGATTATTAAATTATTCCACTAGTTGGATAATTATTGTGAAATGCACTCGTGTTTAATATCTAGGATTATGAGCATAAAAGCGGTGGAATAAGAACCTCGTTACGAGCAGGTGTGTTGAAAATTTTGTTTTCTCAACGACTCAATAATAAAATGGCATTATAAAGGTTTTTGACTAATAAATCATCTATAACTATAACTTTGACTAAAACACATATAAATACGTGCATGTAATCATCATCATTACACAATGTGCGACATACATTTATCCCTTTGTGATCCTCAAACCGTGCTACTTTAGTCCATAACTATTAATTACTAGCTTTTGCCCGCGGCTTCGCTCGCGTTAAATTCGGGGTAGCACGGTTCCCCTTTCCTGATTGCCACCCGGAATGCTCCATACAAACTTCCACCCCCCATTTTAGGGAAGTGGGGGGTTAGAAAGAGACAAAAAGTAGCCTATGTCACTCTCCATCCCTTCAACTATCTCCACTTTAAAAAATCACGTCAGTTCGTCGCCCCGTTTTGCCGTGAAAGACGGACAAACAAACACACACATACACTTTCCCATTTAGAATATTAGTATGCATTATGTCTTTTTCATACAAACTAAATACTATTTTCAATGTACGCCACCCAATCACTTCAAAAACCAACTATTTCGCTCTCTCACTCATTGCTTGCATTTTTTTACAAATTCAGTTATTTTCAAAATTGTAGTTCAATTGTAGTTCATTTTTATGAGCAAAATCGATCCTTACATTTAATACCCCATGGTCAGGAGGCACGCTGTATAAAGACTAAGTACCCTGTCTTTGTTCGCAGGCAGCAGATAGTGTCCTTCTCAATAGTAATTACTCTATTAGGTTAAAGTGTTCATTGAAATTCCATGTATATGAGAAATCAATGTAAAACTTGACATGATTTTGGCCTTTTGGATCGTTTGCCCTCAACAGTAGATGCCTCCCACATGCTTTATTTAACCTTTCAAATTGGAAGATTCTGTGGGCGTTTCAATATCTACATATCATATGATATTAATAAGATCGAGTCACAATAAAATCAATCTCCTAATCCGTAGTTCTTTTAACTGTCATGCATTGTGTCTGTGTGTGCTATTTTTTTCTCTATAATAAGCTATTACGATATCCTTAGGAAAAGGAAATATTGGTAGATTTTAACGTTAAATTCATGTATCTGGAAGTCAATTTGTCGAATGAAAATTGGCGTAAGAAGTTAGTGCGTGGAAGCGTATTATTAGCTCACATAAATAAGGATACCGGGTATTGCCTGCAACGCGTGTGATAAATTAAAACGCAGATTCTAAATACTCGATAAGAATTAGGATCGATTTGGATCTTTATTCATACATGTAAACGCAATAAGTACAATAACTTAAATAACAAAAAACAAATAAAAAATTGTTTGGAGGATGGGCAAATTTGTATGGACTCTGGCCTAGAAACCAATAATGACAAGCCATATATCATTGGAAAGGTTTTTTTCATATTCTACAACTATTTGTATGGCGGAAAAACTCGAATCGCTGTGTGATAAATGAACCAGAATGACACAAAAATCATGAAAACTCATAAAAGACAAATGACACATAATCATCGACAGTTATAAAACCTTCATAATCTGTAGAGCGATACAAGAACTTAGTATCAAAAAACCTACATAGTAACGTTTCAGCTCAAACTACTTTTATACCTCGTTACTTTTTTTACACAAAGATTTCATAGTAAAAGTTTTAGAACTTAGAATAAGCTATCCAGTGACATATCGCTTGACCTTATTGGTCATATAGGCCAATTTGCCCACCCTCCTTTGGAACTATCCACTAAACTATTCGAATACAACGGATCGGAGGGCTATTTTCTCTACTACTACTACTTCTCACTACTGTCTTAGTGTATTTATCATTTCTTTATTCATTGCTTTAATACAAGCTCCTTGCATTCTAATTTATGTTAAAATTTTAGAAAACATTAATGAAAGGCCTTGAGGCGCTATGCAATGCTGGGGACAGAGGCAGACCGAAAATTATTCTCACTTCACATACGATAACCATTCTGTCACGAGAAAAAAATAAGATATCAAAATCATTTTCATAAAACCAACCACCACACAATTAACTATCTGTTAGGACGTCATCAAAATATTCCTGTAGATTGTACCTAGTAATTTTTAGGGTTCCGTAGCCAAATGGCAAAAAACGGAACCCTTATGGATTCGTCATGTCTGTCTGTCTGTCTGTCCGTCCGTATGTCACAGCCATTTTACTCGGAAACTATACGACGTATCTGAATCTAGACACGCGGCAGCGTGTCAAGCCAAGTTCAAGCAAAGGAACTGGCTAGCCAGCGCCAAGTGTATATTACACGAACCACTTGGTGCCACTTTTGACCCTTTTATAACTCAAAACCTCTTTAACGTAAACATATAAAACTACGTGTGTTTAATTATATCCATAAGGACATCTAGAAGCCCAAATTTCATGAAGCTAGCTCAAACGGTTATAAAGATATGAAGGTCAAAAAGTCGTAAATTTTAGCACTGACTGACTGACTGACATATAGTACCTAAACCCAACCTAAATACTTCCAGGTAACCTAGAAGGATGAAATTTGGAATCCAGCTCAGTAATTGTGTGTAAGCGTAGGAAAAAATCTAAAAATAAAAAAAAGTTTAAAAAAAGGTGGGGGGTCCCCATACAAAAAAAAATTGTATCGTTGGAACCGTTACAAGCAGATATTTGAAATCTTCTATACATATAATAAAGCTGAAGAGGGTCGAAAGTCTGTACATGGAAGATAATCGAAAAAAAGTTGGCTGGGGATACTTAGAATCGATAACAGAACACGTTCCAACAATTTTTAGAATTTTTGTCTGTTTATCTGTTTGTCTGTTTATCTGTTTGTCTGTTTATTTGACCGCGCATCACGTGAAAACGGCTGAACGGATTTTGATGAAATTTTGTATAGAGATAGTTTGAGTCCCGGGAAAGGATAATATATAGTTTTAATCCCGAAAATCAACCCTGGTGGGGGTGAAAATGGGGTTGAAAGTTTGTATGGAGAATTTTTAATATAAATTAGTATGGAGATAATTTAAGTCCCGAGAAACGACATAATAGTTTTCATCCCGAAAATAAACCCTTTTGTGGGGGTGAAAAGGGGATTGGAAGTTGGTATGAGGATTTTTTTACCACTGAACTGATAAAGATGAAATTTGGTATAGTATGGGTCTCCGAAAATCAACCCTAAAGGGGTGAAAAGGGAATTGAAAATTTGTATAGGGAATTATTAACCGCAGAATCGATTTAGATAAAATTTGGTATGGAGATAATTTAAGCTCTGGAAAAGGAAATAAAATAGTTTTATCTCGGAAATTATCCCTTAAGCGGATGCAAAAGGGGTGGAAGTTTACATGGGGAAGAAACAACCAATAACCGCTGTACGTATTTAGATGAAATTTGGTATTGAAATAATTTGTAATTTTTTGGTCAAGGTGTTCATATTTATAACATGTTACCCGTCGATGCTTTAAATTTACCTTTACCCGCTCTTAATAATTATTTGAAAATGTCATGAATGTCAAAGGGTTAGGTATTGCAGGTTCGAGGACTATATATGAAGGACAAAGATGCATGGCCCAAACAAAAAAACTACTACAAAATCATCTAACATTTATAGGACACCGTTTAGGTAAGAAAACATATCAAACGTTTTGTGAAGCAGTCAGATTAGGATTTATTTTTCTTTAAGATTAAACAAAAGGTAAGTACATTATCTGACTCTCAAGCTGCTTTGATATGTCTTCTTGAAGAACTACGCATTATTTTGTATCTTTAAGATCTAATAATGTATTACTGTTTTGAAAAAAATAGTTCCGTCGAGTTTCTTTTCGGTCATAATACATCTTGGGCCAGAGGTGTAGGGTTAGAACCGGTCGAAGTTTTGGAACGAAGTTCCTTATCGGACGGTTCGCGGATGGGGGGCTAGGCGAAAAAAAGTCACGTGACCGTCACGTCACGGAAACGCGACACCCATACGACTGAGAAACATGTAAAATGGAATGAAATAAAAAATATATAAAATAGAATAAAGTGAAGTGTAGTGAAAAGTGAAAGTGAGAAGTGAAAGTGAAAAAAGTCGAGAACCTAATAGTACAAAATGTCAAAAATTTCGAAAATTTGAAAAATGGCAATATTTCTAAAATTCAAAAATTTCAAAAATTACAAAAAATTCAAAAATTTCAGTATCAAAAATTTCAAAAATTTCAAAAATTTAAAAAATATCAAAAATTTTAAAAATATCAAAAATATAAAAAAAAATTTTTTTATTAAAACCACAAAATTTTCGAAATAGTCAAAAATGAAATAAAATAACTTCGTTCCAACAGAGTGTTCCACGACACTCACGTATTTTATTTTTCTCTGACGTTCGTAAGTGCATTGTAATGTTGAAGAATAAATATCTTGATCTACACCAATATCATAAATCCTCTATTCCGCGTTCGGAACCGTATGTAATTTAATTACCACCATTATTGCAACCAGTAACGTAACATCAGTTTATTATCTGTGACAGTGTGGTAAAAACGTATGAAAATTCATTACCGCGTAATTAAAATCCGCCTCCCCTTATAGTTTCGCCATGTCCGTCCGTCTGTCCGCGGTATAGCTCAGTTGCGGTTCGCACTAGAAACTTTCAATAAAAACTATATATTGAATAAAATCGGTGCAGCCGTTTTTGAATTATCAGTAAAAACGCATAGTGAAAGGAAGTGCCGGATAGTAAAATGACGTAAGCGTCGCCAAAGATCCCATAATAAACGACTTTTTGAACGGATGTTTTGTAATAGGGCGGCATCTACGAATCTCTACACTAAGCATCGCCCGACATGCTCTTGGCCGGTTTTTTTTGCATTGTCATCCCGGAAATCACCCATTAAGGATTACTAATTCCAATTCAAGAAAATCCCCAGCCAGGTTATACGTAATTCATCGTCTAAAAGGGGCGGGGGGGGTAGCCACTACACTCGACTAGTTAAATTTGCATGGGTCATGGACCCCTCCCCCCTCCAAGTGCACTTCAAATAGAAAAAAATCATTTCTGCATTTGTGACCCCCCCCCCCCCAATTTCAACCGCGCCTCTTCGTACCTTTCATGCTTAGACTGATTTGACGGGAGGATCGATTCGGATGATATTTGCCGTGGACATGAACGTATAAATACAAAAGTGGTCCTGTATCGTCCGATATACACCTAAGACATTATGTCATTTAAATCATGCCAAAAAATAATAATAGGATATAAAAAAAATATTCATTTTTGAGTGTAGTTTCATTTAGTTGTAACTGTAAAATATTTTATTAGGACTACTGTCATCTAGCGTTTTCATCTGTCAACTTTACTTCAAGTTCCGCCTCCAGGGTAGCTTTCTTTTGATTGCGTTGACATAAAAGTTTGGTTTTGCTACATCTGTAAGGTCCTCTAGCCCTGAGTATTTGACATGAATTTCAATTTAATACCTCCACACGTGTTTATGAGGAAGAAGGTAGTAAGTTTAAAATTTAAAAAATATATTTTTTTTGTATGATGTAAAAATTTCTACTTTTTGTAATTTTTCCATTGTCTATGCTATATGACGTTGCTTCGTGCCAAATTTCAAGTTTTTGAGTTCACGGGAAGTACCCCGTAGGTTTTGCGAGTGCCGAAAAACTCTAAAATTTGCAGCATAAACGACTGTATCTTTTGATTGCATGGGCTTTTAAGTTTGATTTTTTCACAGCTCCTAGGGACAATAGACCTGAGTATTTGATATAAATTTCAGCTTGATACCTCTACGCGTTCCTGAGAAAAATGGTCTTGACAGACAGACAGACGGACAACAAAGTGATCCTATAAGGGTTCCGTTTTTTAGGGTTCCGTACCTCGCAAGGAAAAACCGAACCCTTATAGGATCACTTTGTTGTCCGTCTGTCTGTCTGTCTGTATGTCTGTCTGTCTGTCAAACGCGTAGAGGTATTAAATTGAAATTCATATCAAATACTCAGGTCTATAATACCAAAATCAATTTTGTAACAAAATCAATTTTCTATGGCAATGCATTGGGTGAACTTTTACTTATATATCTACAGGTTTGTACAGAACCCTCGGTGCGCGAGTCCGACTCGCACTTGGCCGGATTTTTTCCTTTCGAGGTACGGAACCCTAAAAACTTATAATACGCGCTAAACGACCGGCAAACGGTGTGTCGTCGGCGGCGCGCGGGAGAATGTAGACAATAGCATAAAAAAGAAAACCATGGAGCGGAAACACAAGAAAAAACATTAAATCTCAATACCTGCCTAGTTTTCTTTACAAAAAGTAATGATATCCCACCAAAAAACATAAATGTAAAAAAAGAGAGCCAAGTTCATTACAAAAATTATGCTTGGCTGTGGGCTGCGCCGCAAAAAGAATGGAGATCTAAATGAGTGCCAAGTTCTATGCAAAACCATGTATATACATGTATACATATATATATATATATATATATATATATATACGTATATATATATATATATATATATATATATACATATATATACATATGTATATACATGTATACATATATATATATATATCTATATATATATATATGTTGAATAACTTTATAAAATGACTGATGTAATGAAAACTGGCCAAGTCAAATCTAACCTACTTTAAGATCTCACATTTTTAAATAACAGCAATTGTTATAGGTATCCAATAAAGCAAAGAAATAGAGTTTAATACTTGTTCATAATGTTATTTTATTCCTATAAATACATATTTGGATTTTGCATAGAACTTGGCACTCATTTAGATCTCCATTCTTTTTGCGGCGAAGCCCACAGCCAAGCATAATTTTTGTTATGAACTTGGCTCTCTTTTTTTACATTTATGTTTTTGGTGGGATAAAATTTACACATAAGGTGTATTTTGTATGCCGCTACTTTAGTTATGGAGTTAAATTTGAAAAAAAAAAATATTTTTGGGGGGCGCTCCATAGATGTAACTAAATTTCAAAAAATGTTTTTTAACCAAATATCAACATGTGATACATCAATCGATAGGTCTTTAAAAATAACATTGAGGTTTTTTTGACCATTTTGTGATTAAGTGAATATTTTCTGAAATAATCGCTTCGAAAGTCAGAAAAATTGTGTAGCCCCCCCGGTAACTTTTGAACCGTAAGTCCAAAAAATATGAAAAAATTTGAGGCGATGTGCCTTAAAATTATTTTCAACATTATCGGTTCCGCCATTTTTGAGTTATCTTCAAAAAACTTCTTCCATAGGCATCAGATACGACCTTTTGGTATTAGTTTGGTTTTTATTACATTGAAGGTACGGAACCCTCCTATGCGTGGTCCGACACGCACTTGGCCGGTTTTTTTTTTTCTAGTTAATGAATGATTTTTTCTTGCATTTTCCGTTTTTAGGGTTCCGTAGTCAACTAGGAACTCTTATAGTTTCGCCATGTCTGCCCGTCCGTCCGTCCGTCCGTCCGCGGATAATCTCAGTGACCGTTAGCACTAGAAAGCTGAAATTTGGTACTAATATGTATATCAATCACGCCGACAAAGTGGTAAAATAAAAAGTGGAATTTTTTTTTTATTAGGGTACCTCCCCTATACGTAAAGTGGGGAGTGATTTTTTTTTTCATTTCAACTTTAACGTGTGATATATTATTGGATAGGTATTTAAAAATGAATAGGGGTTTCCTAAAATCATTTTGCGATAATGTAAATATTTTCGGAAATAATCGCTCCAGAAGTAAAAAAATATGCGTCCCCCCCCCTCTAACTTTTGAACCATAAGTTTTAAAAATATGAAAAAAATCTCAAAAGTAGAACTTTATAAAAACTTTCTAGGAAAATTATTTTGAACTTGATAGGATGAATAGTTTTTGAAAAAAAAAATACAAAATAATTTCTGAACTAAGTTTGTAATTTAACCGTATAAGCAGGTGTTTACTGTACCTGTAATTTCTACAAAATTACAATGAAATGACGTGCTTTCAAATAAAGTAAAAACGGTGAAAATCGGTTCACGCAATAAAGAATTATCCCATAAAAATCATCTTCCATACTTTATGCTCGCGCGCAATAGTTTACTTAATTTGCCGATAGATGTCGCTGTACGTGGAACTCTCATATCATATCCTACATGGCGGTGTTATTAACTCTTAAGTGGGGACACTTACTGTGACGGACGGAAAACTACGGAACCCTACAGTGAGCGTGGCCCGACACGCTCTTGGCCGGTTTTTTATTTATATGTAAGCTTGTTGTATATTCTAACGGATATAATGTTTGGGCATTTTTGATACAGTTTTAAGTTTTGGTTTGATGCTGTTACCAGATTATTTTCGTACGTTGTGGGATAACGTCACGATCAATCACACCTTAGTAAAGAATTGGGGGTATTTCCGAACAAATTTGCACATTTCTAAAATATAAATTGATGTAAGGGTTAATTATAGTGGCAGTTGTAGCAGTAAAAATACGGCTTTTCGTGAACAAGGGATTTCCCTTGGCGTGATTATTCCTTAAGACCCAAGGATGAATTTGAGAAGTGGAGCCACCACGGTTTTTCATGTCATTTTTTAGGGGGGGAGGCTCTCAACTATATCTTGATATCTACACTGTTAAGCTACTAGGCCAAGTTTGGTATCGTTTTCGTATAAATCGGCGATGCCGAATTCATTTATGGTATAATTTTGACACCATTCCGAAGCAAAAATCATTTGCATCAAAAATCTTGATAGGACTCCATCCTTGGATCCTTGGATCCTAAACTAAGAAATAATCAGGCCGCAGGAAATCCTTTGCTCACGAAAAACCGTATTTGACCTTTTTATATCGTGTGCAAACGCAACGAATATATCGTGCTGTTTAAAATACGGATCGCAGCTGTCTGGGAATTTTGTGTTGACAAGGGTACGGATGCATTATTTTTGTTGTATGAACACATCTTCGACATTTGTAGAATTACCACTATGTATAGTACCATATTTTAGCGACGAGTACGCATATGCATAGTAACCACAGAGGGTTGTTTTGAAGTCGGTACATTTCTTTAGCACTCTTATTATTTTCCTCGTTTTTTCCACGTGTGATTTCCAATTCATGTGTGAGTCAATCTCTAGTCCGAAATGTATCGACACGCTCTATTTTGGTCCCCCTATATTTGTAATCTATATCTAAGGAAACTTTTTGCCAGGGTCTAAATTGCAATACTTTTTAAAGTTAATTTCCGGGTTGTGTTCTTTTAGCCAAATTATAAGTTTCGAAAGTATATTGTTGACATCGGCGTACAAGCTATCTTTGTTATTGCAGGAGGTTACCATCGAAATATCATCTGTAAGCATAACGGATTCTTTAAGGATTTTTGGCAAGTCGTTTATGTAATATTTCCTACTTACAAGACTGCTAAAAAAGTTTACAAGTCAAAGGTACTTCACTGTCGGTTGTCAATAAGGCGTTACTGCCACACAAATTCATTTAGAAATAAACCCTATTGTACCTTTGACATGAAAACGTAACATATGTAGGGGACCATTTGCTAGTATTATTATAATCCAGACAAAAAGATAACTCAAATTATTTTAGAAGTGTACGGTAGAGTACTCGCAATTATTTCACGTTGACCAGTTTAGCGTAGCGGTAAAACGTTCGGCTTTTAATTCGGAGGTCCCGGGTTCAAACCCCGGCTCGTCCGACTGATTTTTTCGGAACTTATGGCCGAAACATAATTTGAAATTTGCTAGTCTGACTGCTGGCTCAATTGAACCGTGGCATAAAACCGAAACAAGCACTAGAAGGATGATGGTGGTAGTTGCAGAATTCCAAGTATTCCAACCAAGGAATTTGTACAGATACATATTTATATCTAAAATCTTATGAATTAAAGGCAATTAACCAGTCACTAACATTACCTGTGCAAATACATACCAAAGGTACTTACTTCTTTTCTTTCTCCGCTTTCGCCCTCGTTCCGCCGCTCACTTGTTTTTGCCTCCATGTAATCCGTCTTCATTTTTCGCCTTATTTTGTCAGCTGAAGAGCTGCTTGGTTTCATCCTTGACGTGTAATTGGATTGTTTTTGAGTGAGCGATTGATATTATTATTACATTTTTGCTACGGCATTTCTTTTGTTTAGAAATGTATTACGTTGCAAATAGGGAAAGTAGAAAATCAGGTTATGTTGAAAATATGCATTTTTATACAGGATCTGCTAGTGTATTTTGCAGATATTACGAGTTTTCTGATAAATATTCTCACAACAAGAACTTATTCTGAGGTAAAGAAAGAGAAACTAAATTTACACCTCTTAAGACAGCGATTCAATTATTTATAATTGGATGAGAATGGAGTAGAGTGAGCTTGTTAAAGTTGTTATAGAGGTATTCGGGAGACAAAAAATATGAATTAAAGAGAAGTACAAAAAAAAGTATAATTATTAGAAAGTTACGCTTCCATCACGAGTATGACGGTACTGCTTACATGTCCTGTTATATAACCGTCACACTTACAAAATGTGAAATACAAAATAATAAAATTATAATGACTAAGTTGGGTGTTTCCTTGAAATTTTGGAAAGTTGTCGTCCGCGTGATCCTGTTCTGAAAACAGGTCTAAATGTTTTTCTCTCTGTTTTAAACTACTAAAATTGAAAATTACCTCATCCTCTTTTGTGAGTTTTGTGATACCTAATAGGCATTGGTAACGGAACATTTCATATTGTACAGTCGAGGTCAAAAATACCTTTACAGTTGAGTGTTACAAAAATACCTTTACATTTAAATATGTTTACACATTGCATGACAAAAACATGCTTACAACTCACATGACAGATTCTGCTTTTCAGTTTATGCTCCAAATTTCAGTTTACAATCTGTCTTCCATACAAACATTTACAAAAATTGTGTCATAACAGATTTACATTGCATGTTACAGAATAAGATTTACTGCCAATGTGCCGTAAATACGTTTACAGATTTGATGGGCCCATTCTTAATTTGAATAATTACCAATTTTCTATTTAATTCACAATAGCCGATGTAGTGAAATTAAGAACTTTCAATAGAATATTAACTACTAGCGACCCGCCCCGGCTTCGCACGGGATAAAAAATGGTTATTGTGGGTTATCCCTAAGAGATAGATGTATACCATCGCGGTTTTTTTTGTAGACCTTTTTAAGGTGTACAATACTGTGGTACATTACTTTGATCTATCTTTTAGGACTCAGCCAGCGTTTGCAATGTAAGCGCAAAAAATGGGTTTATTTACGACATCACAAAAACCTTTTAACGGCCTCCTAGCCTAGTCGGTAGTGACACTGCCTGCGAAGCAGGAGGTCCCGGATTCGGATCCTGGTCAGAGCATTTATTTGTGTGTTTATCACAGATATTTGTTCCTGAGTTATGGATGTTTTCTATGTATTTAAGTATTTATCAATATCTATCTATTATATATATCGTCGTCTAGTACCCACAACACAAGCCTTATTGAGCTTACCGTGGGCCTAGGTCGATCTGTGAAAGATTATCCTATAATATTTATTTATTTATTGAAACTTCTAAAATCATCAGTGTTTCTCTACTACTATACTACTACTATATTATGCATGTATTATACATATACATATAAATATTATACATATACAACTTCCTCTTGAATCACTCTATATATTAAAAAAATCCGCAATCGCATCAAAATCCGTTGCTTAGTTTTAAAGATCTAAGCATACATAGGGACAAACAGCGGAATGCGACTTTGTTTTATACTATGTAGTGATGTCGTTCGTATGGTCAGCGTTAAAATCCATGAGATTTTCTTCGGTCTCAGCTGTTTGATCCCAAGCATCAATAGGCTTTCCCAAATGAAATAAGCACGCTCTTGTTGTTGGAGAAATATATAAATGAAACTTCATTACGATTTTTGCCTTCATAAGTATAGGAAAATCATAAATTTCAGTGTTTGGACACCCGCCGAATATACAAGAACTCCACTCGGGTGTTTTACGAAGTATCATCACTGAGTCAGGAATTTCAGCACTCAGAAATATTTTTTGTCACAGAATTTATTATTCTTACAATCCCAAATTGAAACTGACTGACGTTCAAAATGGTTCATTGACATATAAAAAGATCGAATGAAGTGGTCAGTCAGACGCAACACAAGCACCAATAAAAATAAACGAAAATGCTTTTATATTGTTTTTTTTTTAGCATGATCGCAATACATCTTAGTCCGGACCACTTTAGGGGGTCAATAGCATGATAGGCACCACCACCACCATCTCATGACCACTTTATGGGACTTTGGCGTTCAAAGGGTTAAAAGGAAATCTTACATAATTTGAGATGTGTTAGAATATGATATAAAGAAACCGTCCAATTACTACTAAGGATTTCTTGTCGACATACTATATAATGTATGTAAAAACACTAAACCAAACAAATACAGCTAAAAAAATAGTACTATTTTTAACTCCCTTAATAAACAATAAATAATAAAGCCGAAAGTTAGTAAAGTTTAGTTAGCGTTAATAAATAATGAAGCTCTCTTTATAAAGCCGAAATTTATATTTATGACGATTTCATGTCATTATTAAAATTAAAAACGGGCTAATCAAATCTGTAAAGATATTTATGTAACAATAGGTGTACGTAATCGAAAAGTAAGCTTGATCGCAAAGTTTCTAATGTCACTGAAAATGTAAACGTATTTACGGCACATTGGCAGTAAATCTTATTCTGTAACATGCAATGTAAATCTCTTATGACACAATTTTTGTAAATGTTTTATGGAAGACAGATTGTAAACTGAAATTTGGAGCATTAACTGAAAAGCAGAATCTGTCATGTGAGTTGTAAGCATGTTTTTGTCATGCAATGTGTAAACATATTTAAATGTAAAGGTATTTTTGTAACACTCAACTGTAAAGGTATTTTTGACCTCGACTGTACACATAGAGTGTGAGTACCATTTTTATCGTGCACCTGCACAAATCCAAAAGACATTCCCTTCGTCCCAAATTATACAACTCGCAACATTCATCGTCTATATAAGTACCTGCTCAGTGTGAATATTTTACCAGTCATTTACGCAAATGAGCCGATGGCAGCGAACGTATTCTGCCTCATTTACACTTAAAAAGACTTATTACAGTAATTCATTTTAGGTACTTACGTCATTTTGTGATCAGTATTTTCCGTGGTAATTAATTAAACCGGAGCTACGAATCAATATGCGTGATACGTTTGGGTAAATGGGGAGTTGGCACGAAGCCAGCTGCACCGGGCCTGAGGTTTCCGCGAGGAATAATCAAGGTGAAACTGTTTTGGGAAAAGCGTTAAATTGCAATTCACACTTTCGTAAAAGAGGGTTGACAATGATTATTTTTAATACAGTTGCTCAAAAAGTGTTTTACTTGTGGTGGTTTAGCGTGCGGAAAGTTCGATTTCTCTGACTAGTGATTTTTAGTTTTCCAGCCAGTCACGGCTCAGAATTATGAAGAGAGAGCGATTTTACATATTGGTTCCAACCCGAGTGGTTGGTCCCCAAAGAAATCTGAGAGCTCTTTGGTAACTGAATTTTGAATAAATAATTACATAAATCTTCGATACAGTTAACATGTTTTGAAATAATAGTTATTTGTTTTAAATCAGGTTAAATTATAGTTCAAAAGCTGTAAGAATGAACTTTTGACACTTCAGTATTGACGTAATTAGTGATGGGGCTAAGACGTATTGTTTGTCAAATTTAGCGATTATTTATGAATTGTTCGAATCGATTTTACTTCAACCGACTTTTTTCTTGTTATATGCCTATATATTTCGTATCACAAATCTTCTCAAATTATAAGAATAAGAGAATAAGAATAATCTTTATTGACTTAAACCTAATACAACTATTAGTAATATTTGCACAGTAGGTACGCTAATAGCTTAAGAGAGACTTATGTATTAGATTTGAAACAGTTTCACCGGACCTAAGCTTCGGTCTTCCGAACTAGGCGGATGCCTGTGACTCGGAAGTCAGTGCTTCCACCGAGAATATGAGTTGAGATGAGTTGTAATGCAGTTGTGCCTAATATACAAAAATAAATTAAAAAGGAAAACATAACTATAACAAAGCAAAAAATAAAATGATTTAGGAAAAGATCATTTAATAATTGTAATCTACTGATTATGTATCGCATTATGGAAATATTTCCATAATTAATACAATATGATAACAAAGTCTTATGATGCTCCATAATTATGCTCAGTTATGAATTACGGTCTTTGGTAATTTGTAAAGCCTGATCGGAATATAATTATAATCATTCTCACAAGGGTTCTGTTATTCTCATATACAGAGTGGAAAAAAATCATGGGCCCTGGCCTGGAGGGGAACTACCTTAAAAGTTGATATAGCTCAATTCACTGAAAGGAAACATTGTTTGATTTTTTTGAAGGGACTTAGCTGCATTTAAACATTTTTGGGAACACAGTTTGGGAGTACAGTTCAATAAAAAACTATTTATTTTGTAATTTTTGTCAAAAACAATTTTTATGACAATTGATGCCAATCGATCCTATTTCCAACAAGGGAAAAAATTTCTTAATATCAACCAAGTTTAGGACACAAGAGATATATATATAATAATAAAAATACTGTTCATACAATTAGTATGGAAGAAAGTGAAAATTAAGAAAAAAACTGTGAATGCAGTTTTTACTTTATAGGAAAAATAAAAGAATATTTCCTTTCAGTGAATTGAGCTATCTTAACGTTTTAAGGTAGTTCCCCTCCAGGGCCCATTATTTTTTCCACCATGTATATGGCAACAGTTTAAGTTTTGAGCGTTTTTGTCATTTATTCAATTTACTTTTAATCTAATCAAAGAAGTTAATATTAAAGTCAGAAATGTAAAAGGTGACTGAACTTATCGATAGCTGAAAAAGTCGATAAAATTCAACGTTCCAACTCCATTGACGTTTGAATTTTGCCATGAGCAATTCCGCCCTCTGTTTATTATTAATTATTCAACACTGAAGTATTACTCAAAAAACCGATACAATTACAGTAATGACCTTTTTTCGTATCATACTTCATTTTATTTTCGTTTTGTTTTGGTTTTTATTATTATACTAGCTTTTGCCCGCGGCTTCGCTCGCGTTAAATTCGGGGTAACAAACCATACAAACTTCCACCCCCATTTTAGGGAAGTGGGGGGTAGAATGTTCTTGACAGTACCTCAATTTTTTGGATGAAACTGATAGTTTCGTACATATTAGATCTGAAATTTCAGGCGTCTCCTCCATCTAACTTTTGAACCGTGGGTCCAAGAAATTGAAAAAAATAATGGAAGTGAGGCCTGATAAGAACTTTCAATAAAAACTATATTGAATGAAATCGGTTCTGCCGTTTTTGAATTATCAGTCAAAAACGCATAGTGAAAAGTGATAGTAAAATGACGTAAGCGCCGCAAATATCCCTTTATAAATGACCTTTTGAACGGATGTTATGTAACAGGGCGGCAACTACGAAACTCTACTATTGAGTTAAATTTGCATGTATACCCTCCAACCCCCCCAGGTATACCTCAAATAGAAAAAATCATTACTGACCTCCTCAAAAAATCATTTCTGCATTTGTGACCCCCACCCCCCCAATATCAACCGCGCCTGTACTTACCTTTCATGCTTAGACTGATTTGATGGGAGGATCGATTTGGATGATATTTGCCGTGGACATGAACATATAAATACAAAAGTGGTACTGTATCGTCCGATATACACCTACTAACTCTATGTCGTTTAAATCACGGCAAAAAAAATTATAACGACAAAAAAGTATTCATTTTCGAGTGTAGTTTCATTTAGTGGTAACGAATTCCACGCGGGCGGAGCCGCGGGCACAGCTAGTATATAGTATAATAGATATGGTGATTCGCATAAGCGACTCCATCAAAGATTCCCTGTAGCTACAATGTAAAGTTGTTTCAGTAATTCCACCATGCAAGTGTTCTATACACATTCGCTGGCACGATTCAGTTGTTCCTTTCGAACTATCTCGGTTTTACATACAAATGTCTTGGGTCACGGAAATAAACATGGAGCATTCTGATTCTGCTACATTTTCCAATCTTACGATATGACTCAACCTCGACTCAACCTGTTTGTTGTTAACTAAATGCATTTTTTCTATATTCCACGCTGTAGTTGAACGAACAATCTTCTCCTGTTTTGTCGGACATTTATATTAGTGTTAACCTGATTGTGAACTTTGAGTAACAAAGGAAAGAAATGTATATTTAAGATTGTGTCAAGAAAATATTTTTAATGCAAACTTTTAACGCCGAGCTTGGAAATTGTTTAAAAAAAAAAACAAAATTCTTTATTTCTTTAACATCAAGTACATACATCCTATGTATTGATCGGCGTCTCCTTGTAAATTATTTACAAAATAACCTGTGCTAGGAGGCACCACTCTTCCATATCTACAGTTTATAATTTATTTTTGTTTAACGGTTTATAATAATATACTTATACATAGAGCCTGACGAAAGTATACTTAGTCTGTGCGCGCGCGCGACTGTCTGTTTTTGTGTGTGTCGGGTAGGGGGGCTAGGTTATATATTCTAACATTTTTTTCACTTGATCATAGTTTTTATCTTCCAACCAACTTGTTATTTTATTTTTGACATCATATTGTAGCTTTGGGTATATATCTAATTCTTTGTTTACGGTATTATATAAATGTGATGAACGTTTGTTATATTGTCTTCCAGCAAAAGTGGATTTCGTATTTGGTGGCTGCATGACAAGATCTCTCCTTCGTTTTGTCAAAAGGTCACGGTGTTAAATTGTGGTTCTATGTTTTCTGAGAACAGTAGTTAAGATATATAATTTCCTAACTGTAGGCAACTTACACATTTCATATAGTTTTTCAGTTGAGATAAATAGTAGGTAATGTTCACCTTATCGTTAGTTAAGTTTCACTTAGATGTTTTCTAAATAAAAATAAAAATAATACCTACATATTGGAACGCTAGAATTTCTATAAATTAGTAAGTCAGTAGTATATTAGTTAAAAGTTTCTTTTACATATTCAGTGCCACCTAGTGCTAGCTCGTAGCCCGTAGCCACGTATTAGTCGCATGTAACTCGTAGTACTTAGCTACGAATGGAGAACCCGACAGGCGGGTTCTCGGCGCTGAATGTGTTAATTAAGCCTTTTCTTCTTCGGTAATCTCGTTTAAAATCTAAATGACTTCTTAGTTTGGTTAGTTTATAGTCGGCCGCTAACCTCAAACCGAGCAAAGGAATACAAATTACTTGCCTACGTTTTTTTTTTTTTTACTGACGGAATTTTGTCTATTGGATCCTTTTCACTAAATTACGTCCTGTCACTTGTAGTTACTTTTGAGTCATAAGTATCATAACTGTATGAGCATCATAACCATACTCGCATAATTATGAAAAAAGGCACGTATAGCCAATAAAGAAATTTGAATTTAACATTTGTACATGTTTACAGATTGTAAATATAACATAATAACAGTAATGAAGTTCATCCCGCATGCAGGGCGAGTCTGCCAAGGATGCTATTACAATGCAGTTCGAGGTGGAGCGGACTTGAGTCGAACACCCAGCCAAACCAGTCAAGTAAGTATATAGGTGCTTCCAATGCGGGTATCTACTTCCTTATCATTGCTGAGATTTGATGTTGGGGTGGATCCGAGGTAACGGAAATGATCAACAGACTGAAGCGTTACTTAATCGAGGGTGATCACTGGTGCCCTAAACCATTATAACAGTTTCCTCTTGCAGTTCTTCTGAATTTGCAGTGCAGCATCATCAGCATACAGCAGTTCACAGGCTAACAAATCATACCGCTTCCTAGTCGATTTTAGGAGGTTAATATTGAATAGCTTCCCATCCTTTCTTGTATGTAGATGTACTCCGACATTGCATTTATCAAAAGCGAGGTCTGGTTGGGCCAACTCAAGCGGAAACGACTTCGCAGAGCTGCTAGATCAGCCCAGGAGTCGACACATACCTGTGATCGATGCGGCAAGAAATGCCGATCGGCCATTGGTTTATATAGCCATCGCAGTCGATGTAGGCTGTAGACTAACTCCTCAAAATACCTTCTAGGTCCTGCAACTATCATCTGCAAAGATGCTGTGGCCAATGAATGAATGATTTTTATTATTACACTACATTCACTGATTTAAACTCACTCACTTACTCAGTCGCTAAGTTAGGTGGTATATGAAATGCGTATCATGCATATATTATGTAATTATAATTTTATTTTGGAACAGTTTTTTTTATATTTACTTTATTAAAACGAATATTACGATTTATCTGCTCAGTAAAACTATTTCTAGCTAAGTTGGATTTCCAGAAGATGTTTTTTTTATATATATTATCATTTTTGTCCTTATAATGATAAGATGTATAAAAATGCCTTATATGTTATTTAATGGGCAAATATTAAAGTATAAATTCATAAAATTCAGGATTTTTAAAAGTTTTTATATGTAAAACTGAAAAATCACCGAAAAACCGGAAAACCCGGTTTTTCTAGTGTACAAAAACCGAAACCAGGTTTTCAAAAATACTTGCAATTTGGGACCCCTAGGTATAAGTACCTACCTCAAAACTTCCCAAATCTAGAAAACTTGAGTAGCTACGTTTTTTTAAAGGATAAATAAACACAATACTACTTATTTGTTATACAGGATAAACACAATACTGTTACTATTTAGCTGTCACACAAGATGCAGAATCACTGGATATCCCGACTATTCGACTCCCTCAATAAATGAATAGATCAGAAAATGATACCAGTACGCCACGACTAACTAACTCATTCATTGGATAAAATGCTAATTCGCTGGCCCTATGAATTTGAAGCCACGAGTTTGCAAGCCCATTACGGGCACCTACGTGTTTTTGCTGGAGCTGTGGAGTGGACGTGTGGTTAAACGTAGGAAAATAAGAGTTTCATGTGAAATTAGTTTGTTTTATGTCGGACCGGAATATTCTCTCACAGAGTATTTTTAAGCCAGGCTTTGAAATCATTGTCCTAACGAATGTATTCAGAATTTACCTACGTAGAATTTAGCTTTGGATATTGTTTCAGCTGTAAAGAACAATGTAAGGTTTCATATTTTTGTGAGAAAGCGCACGTATTTAAAAACGTGAGTTCTTACGTACTACTCGTAATACGTAGCTGAGCCATGCTGAAGCTCAAGTCGCTTTCTCAATTAAGATTTTAACTCAGTTATATATTCTTTTTTTATGGAGGATAGGCAGACGTTTGACCACGATCTCACTTGATAGTAAGTGATGATGCGGTCTACGCTGCAGCACGCTTACCTATGAGATAGCTTTTTACTCTCGCTTTGAAGAGACACAAAATGTACTCAAGTGGAAACACAGACTCGGGCAGGCCGTTCCACTCCTTGGCAGTTCGCATAAGGAATGCTTAAGCGAAACGCGATATATTTAGTAGATACTAGAGTCAACGAAATTTTTAATCACCCCTCTTTGAGTACGTTCATAATGTCATCAAAACGCAAACCCACAGGTAAGTGTAGACATACAAAGCCTGTACAGCACATAAGCACGTAATAAAGTATCAGGTCGGCGTGGGCCACACAATGGGCGACGATAGATTAAGCGGATTTGCAGGCAATGCGTACTGCGCGGGGCGCGGTTGGTACAGAGCATGCGAGGAAACAGAGCTTGCGTTTTTATTTTGGTCGCATTAAGTATTTTGAAATATCCTGTTCTAATTCGGGTCTTTTTCATTTATGTTTAAGCAAAGTATTATGTAAATTATGTTCCTGCTTGTAAGTACCTAAAGTTGACATTTCAGTTGTGACCGAATTGTCGCACTGCGATACTGCTAATTGTATTTGCTGCACGCATAAAATGTCAATTACCAAAGACATTTCTTTTGAATTTAATATCTCCTAAAGACATTTTCAAATCTGAAATATGTAATTTCAGTTCCGACAAAATTCTGATTTCTGCCGCACTCTAAAAGGCAAATAAAATGGTTCAATTTGAAATGTGCATCTTATGTGTAGCCATCACTTCTCATATCATTTCAAATTGAGTGTTTTCCGACAAAATTCTTAACTCGCAGCTTACGCGATGCGATCACTAACCTGTTCAGGCGACCGCCGACCACATAATGCAGTTTACGTATTTAATATTTGAAGAATTGAAACAAATTGACAAAACAAGTGACGAAGTACGACTAGGAGTCTAAACCAAAGTTGGAATCTAGTATTCTAACAGAATGTATTTCTATACCGAGGTCGCCCCGGTGCGGTAATAAATCATATCCACCGACAAAAGTCTTAAGTCGCAGCTTACGCAATGCTATAACCGGCCTATTTAGGCGACCTCCGAACACAAAACGCAGTTTATGTATTTAATATTTGAAGAATTGCAACTAATTGACAAGTGACGAGCAACACCTAGGAGTTGGAATCTAGTATTCTAACAGCTGTACTGGAGCACTCTATACTGAGGTCGCCCCGTTGCGGTAAAAAATCCAATCCACCATCAAAATTCTGAACTCGTAGATCACTAGTCTGTTTAGGCAACCGCCGACTACATAATGCAGTTTACGTATTTAATAATTGAAACAAATTGACAAAACAGTGACGAAGTACGACTAGGTTTCGAATCTGAAGTTGGAATCTAGTATTCTAACAGCATTGTAATGTACTCTATGCCGAGGTCGCCCCGGTGCGGTAATAAATCCAATCCACCGACAAAAGTCTTAACTCGCAGCTTACGCGATGCTATCACCGGCCTGTTCAGGAGACTGCCGACCACAAAATACAGTTTACGTATTTAATATTTGAAGAATCGAAACAAATTGACAAGTGACGAGCAACACCTAGGAGAATCCGAAGTTGGAATCTAGTATTCTAACAGCATGTATCTGTAATGCCGTACTCTATGCCGAGGTCGCCCCGGTGCGGTAATAAATCCAATCCACCGACAAAAGTCTTAACTCGCAGCTTACGCAATGCGATCACCGGCCTGTTCAGGCGACCGCCGACCACACAATGAAGGAATATCTACGTTTAACGCTTGGAGAATGAAAAACTCAAGATACTCTAGGAGGTTTAGGATTTGTATATTAATGTGGTAGGGTCTAGTGTGGCTGCGATTTTCTAAGGAGGTACTTTTGGACTGCTACACATATTATTATGAGCAAAATGACATTCGCAGTTCCCATACCTCTCTTTTGGACGCAGTTTAAAAGCACCCGAGTCCGGACACTAGTGCTTTCATAATATGTTACCGATCACATCTTCGATATAGTGACATATATATATTCCTGGCACCTTAAGAATATACAACCGTCCTTGATTGTCAATTTCGCAATGTTAGGACCAAGAAATAAATTCAAATAAAAATTTGACGTAACCAATTGATACTTAATCCGAAAATAGTGCAGAAATTTATTAACTTAAGCGCAAGTAATTTAACACTAAAGTTGAGATTATATCAAAGATTAGGTAGTTTTACTTAGGCTTTTTCCTTTCTTTTAGTTCGTTTTATTACTGTAATTGTTTACGAGTTGATTTGTGTGAGACAACGTCTTAGAGTCAATCTTGCGCTCCAAGCCAAGGTTTATCAGGAAACGCCTAAAAGGTATTGCTTTTCGATCTTAAGCGCCTTATTTATAGCTGTAGGTAGCCGTAAAAGGTTTTCCCTGATTTTAATGATAATGCCGCTTTGTGACCAGAAACCTTGAGATGTTGGTTCTGAATGCATATTTGGAATTGCGGCCAAAGAGGTATTTCATTTAATTTCGCGCGCCACTGATTTAACGGATGGGCCCTTATCTTAATATGCATTCCAAGCGTTAAAAAATCAGTTATCAGTGTCCTCGCTCATAAGTCATAATATCACAATATTCACAATGTGGTTCACGTATACCTTAAGAATGCAGCTCTACGCATATAAGATAAGTAGCATTCTAAGACTCATACCTATTCATATCAAATTGGGTTTGGTTTAAACTACTGAATACTTATTTACATCCGTTTATAGGTACAGTAGAATCCGCTTATAAGGACATCGAAGAGAAGTGCAAAACAGGTCATACTAACCGGACATCATATAAAACGTAGTCTCAGAAACGAAACAATTTTAATTGTGCTATGGTGATTTTAAAAACTCATTGATAATGCAGAATGGTTCGTCAATAATAATAAAAACAAAATTTAATCACGCGTACACACCTACTTACCCAACTTCGTCACAGGCTCACAGAAGAAGGAGTGAAAAGGGTCACAAAACTAACAAAACTGAGGGAAGGTGACACTGTACCCGGGAATAATTCTCATAATTTCTTCAAAATAGGTCATAATAACCGATATAGCAATATAAGCAGAGTCAGTTATGTCAGTATATCCGATTTAATTATAAAGAAATTTCTATGAAAACCAAATTTTGTACCGCAATTACATCATATTAAGCGGTTGGTCATCGTAGACGGAGTCATAATAAACAGATTCTACTGTAACTACTAAAATAAACTTTAAAAGGAAAATTTAATTTAATAAAGGTACAGTTAGTAAGCTCGTTATCTGAAGCTTAATAGCCCAAAAACAGAACTTCGGAAACTCTAATTGATAAGCCTCTGTTGCCAAAGTCGGTTCCGGTTGATGCACTAGTTTAAAAACTAACTACAAGAATCGGTTGAGTAGAGTAACTAACCACATTTGGAATAAAACCAATAAGAGCTTACATTTTAACAATGCAGCCCCGTGGACTAAGGGCCAGTTGCAGCAACCACATTTGATGGATTGGCCAACGTTACTCAGCAGAGTACTATTTGAAACTTCCTAAATACTTAATACCTTTTTTCAAGCGGATAGTCAGTTTAGCTTGTTCAACTAACACGAAGTATCAAATGGGTAGGTAGTAAGGTAGGTACTCAGTTAGGTATAGATATGGCGACATTGAATAGCAAATTTTTAATACTACATTATAAATACTAGAAAATGTTATGATAATACTATGTGATGGTCTAGGTAATAATTATAGGGTCTCGCCTTTCGGGAACAAATCCTAGGAAACTCTAATGAAAATATATGCACCACAGACAATTTCGATTGTCGGTGCCGCTGGATAATATACCTATACCGAGTCACATTTATAAACAATCGAAGTCGAGCCGCGATCTCATCAATCCAGTAATCCCCTGTGTTTTAAATTATGTGTAGACGGGATTCGGCGGAAAAATTGAAATGTGTTCTGCCGGGACTGCCTCGTGATTGTGGCTCGGTTGCCAATAACTGTTTTAGTAGGCTGACTAAGTAAAATAAAAGTTGAAAAATAAACATTTTGACACTTTCTATAAACCCGTTTCGATGTATTTTTGAGTTCATTCAATACAACGTGTAACAAAAATGCTGGTGATCCGTTTAAGGATCACCAGCATTTTTGTTACACGTTATAAGGATAAATATAATATAACGCGTGATAAGGATAAATTGGGATAGTAATCAAATTATGAAAAGCTATAAAAATTATTTTCTCGCGAAAAAATTGGTTTTGTATGGAGGGTCGACCAGTTGTCCAATGTCCCATCCGAAAAAAAAAATTTTTGCGTCCAAAAAAAGTTTTCCTACTTTTCTTAGCAATACGATACCAATTATGGGCCCCTTAAACGGATCACCACAATTTTTTTTACACTTTTTAGTGTCTAGGCGTCTTCAGGGCGTTGACCCGACCCGCCTGGAAGCTATTTCTCGCACACTGTGCAACTTAAGAGGAGTTTCCTCCCGCGAACGCTCCGGCTGTGAAATGAGCTCCTTGACAAGGTCTTAAACATCTATTTATTTCGATGAACAACGAAATTCTATAAATTCAATCAAAACATTATCGTTCTGATGTTTTATGGGGAGATACGACAATTTTTAATGAATCATTAAAATACAGAAAGATAAGGCACAATGGTGCCGGTGTAATTTCCGGTCCCGGGCTCTGTATACTTTAATTTTTATATTATTTTGTTCAATAAACACCAGCTTGCGTTTCTCCTGGTACTTTCAAATCAATGAAGAAATTTAGCAATTAACTCTACGTTAAACTGAACGGGCGACAGCAAGGATTACTTCAGATAGATATAACGTTACCTACCTACGACTTTTACTATCCGAACAGAGGATTTTAACCTCTATTTCAAAACCCATAAGGCGATGACGACCGCGCTTTTCATTCTCGTTTTCCAGCATTACGCCGAATGCTAATTTCAATATTCAATAGACAGTTGTACAAAATGTAGGTAATTGAATTCTGGTGGCTCCTCTATAGTTGGAATATTAAACGAGTGTTCAACGGAATTAAGATCTGTTTTCGCGATTTCTCGAGTAAGAAGTTACAGCCGTATTGAAGATAATTTCAATAGAAAGTCATGTTTTATTGATTCGTGCCCTGAAAAAGTAATTCGGCTCCTACTTTATATTTTGCTCGCTTGCCTTTCAGCGAAGGTTTCCAATTTCTGTAATTTGTCAAGTATACTTTTGTATGATCGATATTAACTTGAATAATGACTTGTGTTTGAACAGAGTAATATTTCAGATGACTACGATGCCAAATGGAAGCCTTTATGTTAGTAAGTATGTTTTGAATTTTAAGTATCGGCCGCTAGTAATACTGTGCATTTTGTGAAAAAATTACGATTTAGGTACATTAGATACCTATAAAACTGTCAATAAGGTAGGTAAAATAGGTATGTATTATGTGTAACACGGAAAAAATACCTAAAATAGTATTTTAATTTGTGGCGAGCATTTCTACTACTAAATTAATTATATCTAGGGATTAAAATAAACATAATATAACCAACTGACATATATAGGTACCCATCGATATAACCAAACAGCTACATTATTACAGCTAACTCCAAATTATTTGGTAAATACTTCCACGCACTTTCCCCGTAAACCTTTGATGTCGCTCCGGAATGAACAAAAACTCGTGCCCGAGATTTCAAAGCACTGCTTATAAATTAATTAGAGTGCCGGCACTGTTTGGGCACTGGCACTACCCACAAAGGAGGTAAAACAATTGCCTGGCTCGCACCCAGCACTGCGTCTTCAAAAATTACTGCATCCTTTGTTTTGACAATAAATACATAAAGGCTGGACGCCGAGTTTGTTTCAGTGAATTATTAACTCGATTTTGTTCGCTGAACTAAATGACGTAAGAGCATAAAGGGGTAAAACTACGTTCATATTAAAGCGTTGTAATGTGTATTTTAAGCAACACACCAGAAGAGGCCAAGTATTTACACAACAAATCGTCGTAAACTGACATGCCGCAAACTATCAGCGCCGTTTTAATGATAATAATCAGCACTTGTGCTCTGTTGTTAGTCATGCTCATGAACTTAAATGATAAATGAGTGATAGATAATGGCTATAAGATTATATTTAGAATAAGGTCTATATAGTCGCTGGTGCACACGACAACAAAGGGCATTATACGGATTTTAGTGATGATGGGATCTCCTTTTACATAGTGAGACTTTAGGACCCATAGGCCATTTTAGGAAGCAGAGCCACCTGAATTTATGGTGCGGTGGGGGTAAAAAGGGGGGTTAAAATTTTCGCGACACATAGATTGAAAACTATAAGTCTTAGCAACATACTTCAAAGGCAAGAATTGTAGAGAATTTCATGAAGAATATTTCTTTCATTGAAAGTTTTGTGGTAACTTCAACCGTTTTTGTAAAAAAAATATGAATGTTCCTACTTTTTTTTTGTTTTTTTAATTCAGTTATAGAAGCCACGAATCTTGATCTGCTCCGCATATCAAATTGGAGTCAAAATTACGGTTTAAAAGTAAACCCCCTAAAGTCACAGGTAATTGTGATGGGTAGCGCTAAACAAATCTCCAAAATTGACTTTCTCAGGCTCCCTCCGATAGTCTTCGATGGTATCCAAATTCCTTTTTCCAACCAAGTGAAAAATCTTGGCGTAATCATGGATCGTTGTCTATCATGGGTGCCTCAGGTGAGTGAAGTGAGCAGGAAGATGTTTGCTGCCATAGGGTCTCTCAGACGGCTCCGGAATTTCCTGCCAAATGCTACTAAAATTGCGCTTGCTCAGTCGTTACTTCTCCCCATTCTTGATTATGCAGATTATTGCCCATTCTTGATTATCTCCTATTTAGACCTAACCGAGGAGCAACTTAATAAGCTTGAGCGTATTCAAAATGCCTGCGTTCGGTTCATTTTCGGATTAAGCAAATTCGACCATGTTTCTAGTTTTCGTTCTCAACTCAAATGGCTCCCTATCCGTCACCGCCGTAACTCTCACATACTTTCTTTACTCTTTTCTATACTTTTTAACCCTGCAACTCCCCGCTACCTCAAAGAGCGTTTCTCTTATCTTAATTCTATTAGATCCTCTCAAAAATTGCTCCTAAAAGTGCCATCTTCATCTTCCAAATTTTATAATTGCTCATTTACGTTCCAGGCCGTTCGTTTGTGGAATTCTCTCCCTCTCAACATTAAACGCGCGCAATCTATTGGTAGCTTTAAATCGCAACTTAAGGAATACTATTTATCTCTTCCTTAGGTTTTTAAGTTGACACTGTTGTTTCTTATTGTGTGTATTATATATGTATATATGTACGTATATGTATGTTTATTTTGTATTTATTTAAGTATGTATATTCATATGAATGTGCTGTGTTATCTATTTCGTCTCTTTTGTTTCTATGCACCACCTACCTACTGCTTATTGTTTTTCTCTAGTCTCCACTACCCAAAGGTTGTCTGGAAGAAATCGCTCATTAGCGATAAGACCGCCTGTTGTTACCTCTACCTAAATTTATCTAATTGTAAAATTTGTGCTTGTAACTGTATGAGGTGTGCAATAAAGAGTATTTAGTATTATTATTATTATTATTACTTTTGTGGGAAGTGGGGAAAATAATTGTTATATTTGTAACACATTATAGTGCAGAATTTAGATTTGGCTTGAAAGTCTCGTATCCAGGCCATAAATAAAATAAGTAAAATAATTATTTTCTGCTTTGACTAGATACTATTAAAATATTATAATTGGTATGGTATTTATGGTTTACCATGTACAGTTAGGTGCATAACTGAGTCAAAATTAGTACCTTAGTAAAATGTAAATAATTTGATAACAATCAAAGTTACATAAAAGTTCTAAACGTAAAATATTAATCCTTGGGTACCGCTACAAAACTGCTTCACAAATTATTTTCTTCCGACTTATACATTTTTCTCAATTTCATACCGAAAACTGTGAAATTTCACCTAATTTATTTTTCCCATTATTTCATTTTTTCTTAGGCATTCCCAATTCAGTAACTCATTTAAAGTAAGGAATTCCACGACCATTATTTTAGTTATCAAACATTTAAATCAGGCTTATTTTTGTAATTAGTTACTGGCAATGTATTGTCAGGTGCAAAACTGAGTCAAGGCAAATGGCCGAACAACTTTCTCGTTAGTTAATTTTTGTAGCGGACTTCATTCTGAGATAACCATAAAAATACGTGAGTGATTTAAAAGTCATACACCTCATTTTAAAGAGCATATAATGTACTATTTCAACTAATTGTCTTACCTGGTTGTGTAAAAGAAAAATATCAATATCGGGTTAAATAAAAAAAATGTAGTTTAACGGTTTTTGGTTCAAAATCATGGACGAATAAAAAAATCAAGATTGTGAATGCAATGAATCGAAATTGGCTTTCATATGGATACATAGCTGACACCGAGACGAACAAATATAACCTGAAAGTTTTTATTTTTTTCATAATTGATAAGACTTATCTTCATTTAACGATGTCGGTGCAAAACTGAGTCAGTACCAAATATTATCTAATAGAGAAAATGTTTATTTTTATCTACAATAACATAGGTCAGTATGTTTATTAGCGTTGTTACCAATTAATAATAAAATAGTAACTTAATAACTAGCCTCTTCTGAAATAATGAAAGAAACATGTCAAAGTGATGCACACTGGTTCAGTTATGCACCTAACTGTATATTTGAGTTAGGTTAACACCCCGTTTCTTATAGTAGTTAAATTAGTATGTTATACGTCGTATATTAAACGGTTTAATTGAAAATAATTATGCAGGTAATGTACTCAAGGCTAAAATAATCGATAGGTCCTAGGTAGCATTCATCACACAGCTAGCGTAGCGTACCTAACCTAAGTTCATATATAATATAATGATATTAGGCGTTGTCCGTTGATAAAAGATTCAAGCGCCCCACGATTTTAGTTTTTTGTCTTTTCAATGCTCTAGCTACATTGATGAGAAGAGTGGTGTTATGACTGGTACCTAGAATCTACCGAATTATTGTTATAGATTTTTGTACATTATCTATAGCATTGTTTATTTTCAATAAAAGCTTTTGAATTTACCTAAACAATACTTATTTTGAATCTTGAAGCAAATCAAATTATTTTGTTCAATATTTTTTGATTTGCAATTTTTTTTAAGTAAGTTTTATCTGGCCTCGGACACCGGAGGGTTTGGTCACTTTTTCTGAAGTATACGACATCTATTTTCAATACTTATTTTCTTCTCAAGTGGTTATGTTACTAAAACTGTCTAAACTCCGCTTACTTTGTGATCCGCAATGCACTGTGTTCTACTAGTAAATCCCTTACATTTTATACTTGATTGAGGGGGTTATTAAGAAATATGTAATACGTGGCATTCTGTAGCGGCAGCCATTTTGGATTTACAATGATACTGAATCTATTAAAATGTAATTGTCATCAGAACTTAAGGTGTGCACCAGATATCGGATCAATTTGTCAACAGGACGAGGGTAAAATTTCAACCACAAAATTATGAAGATGTGGGATGAAGCATGTAGATATGCAGACTTGCATTTAGTTATGTAAATATTAGTTATAATAAATAAATAAATTTTCAAATAAGTTTGTGTAATGTCTAAGTAGGTATAACACAAAATTGTTATTTTTATTTTAGAGCGCACTATTCGCCAACAGACTGTCCTCAGTTGAAGATGTACCTACGACTTAAGTTTTCTCTCTAAAAACATGAACGGGCCCTTATTGATAATCCCCAATGATGTATCTTTCACTTGAAAACGTCACTAGATAACAGGGACCGGAGAACTCCTCTATTTGATAACTCTTTTCGATAGGGTAACCCTCTTATTTGGTTACAAAATTATATGGTTACCCAATATTCAATGTTATGTCCCTGTCTAATGTCTAGGCAATAGAGATGAAATTAGCTTGATAGGTAAACGTCATTTTGGATTTTCATTTCGGTAAGCGCTACATTATCATTATTAGCAGCAGCAGTAGCAGCCAGTATCAGTCCACTGCTGGACATAGGCCTCTCCCATGGCACGCCACTGTGCTCGATCTTCTGCTCTCCTCCTCCAATCCGTACTTGACAAGCGCTTACCTTTGGGTAACGCAATGATGAGCTTATTAAATTGATAGTTTTTAAAAACAACCCTACCAAATACTCACTCGATCTAAAACCCCTTTATTGGTAACCGGTTTCGGTTCTATATTTCACTTATGGGTTATAACAAGCATACTAAGGCAAGGTAAATAATAGCTTTTAAAATGGTTGACGTCTATTTAGTTGTGAAAGATATAATTAGGCAAGCAGTAGAGCTCAAACCACATCGTTTTTCCTACATAATTAGATTGTGGTTGGTAACAGGCCTATTAATATTATTTTTTTTCGTTAAAGATATAATAACCAATATAGGATTTATATACTTTTTATAAAGGGGAATAACAGGGCTTTATCATGAAAATATATTTTTAATGTTACGACCATAAATAAAAAAAATATAGACATTTATTCACAAAAATTACAAACATTGATTTCATATTTTTTATGTTTTCTCAGTTTTCTTATACGGAAAGGTATAAATAAAATACCAAAAATGAATTCGGCATCCTTGCTTTACACGAAAATGATATCAAACTTGACTATATAGCTCTATTTTATTTTAAATAATTATGGGGGGCACCCCCCACTTCGTCAAAAATTTGCATCAGAAATTTGATTGGCTCCCCTTCTTAAATTAATCTTAGAGCCTAAAGGATTAGCTCTGCAAATGGGAATTCCATCATCATCATTTTCCGTATAAATAAGTGTACACCACCGACTAATAGATAGACTTTACGTTGCAACGACAAGATTAATATATATATTTGCGTATATTTCCTGAAATGGACCCTTGTATAAGTGAGCTTTGAGTAATTTTCGAAATAATCAGCCATTTTTCCATCATCAAACCTTACTATACTGATACTGTGATTTCCTAAATGAACATACGGATATTCTCGCTTGAGATTTCGCTCCCTGTTCTGTGGTCACAGGTGTTTACACAAATACACATGCATGTATGAATTTCTGCTTCTTGTGTGTGCAAGAAATACACCGTGGTAAACAGCTTTTAAATGCTTAAATATGCCACTGGTGCATTCGTTGTGAAAGCAAATAATTGGCATAAGGGTTTACCTACTCTGTTAAACTAACTGGTCCAAATTTAATTAACACCGTCCAGCTCGACAGGTTTGCCTTGTCAGGAATAAAGGGATTTGAAATTTACGGAGTTTAAAATGGCTTTTATGTTTTCTTTAGGTGGTTTTTGACATCGCACTTTACATTGTCATCGCGCCTAAAGTAACCGTGAGTAGCATGCATAGAATTCAGAATCAATCATTTAAAAGTAGTTTATGTAACTGTTACGTAATAAAGGTCCTTAAAATATGAGCGTGGTTTTCATAATAAGATCACACGAGTGTTTTAAGGCATAATTACGTACAGTTGCATACACTGCCTTATCTACACACATATTATAAATCCTAAATGATGTGTTCGGAAACCAGTAGAATCACCGCCATTGCACCGCTATGACCAACTCGGTTGTGTCGGCGGTCGCGCGGGCGCGTGCCGGCCTCTCCCCGAGGGCGCATCTTCGTTACGTTACCGTAGGTAATGAATTTTCATACGTTTTTACCACACTGTCAGAGATGTTACGTTACTGGTTGTAATAATGGTGGTAGTTACATACGGTTTTCGAACGCGGAATTGAGGATTTATGATATTGGTGTAGATAAAAGTATTAAAAATAAAAACAAAAGCAAAAAAGTATACAATATCTATTGCTTTATGCCCCATGTAAAAGTCCCCGTCTTGGATATTAAAAATTAATCTAATTTGCATCACGCTCGTATAGAATTATATCAGTGCTAACGAGAAGGACAAAGTTATTCAAACAGGAGATTATGAAACTTGAATGCCGCATCTGTTTGAAATCGACTATTAACTACTTATTTGTACATATTTTTCTCAATTAAAAATGATAATTAAAAACCTCATAAATTAAATCATGATCCAGACTTTAAAATTTAATGAACACCTTTCTGTTAATCTTTTTTACAGCTATATCCCGTCGAACCCGCATACAAACATGTTTGTTTCAATATTCACTGAATTTTAATGACACGCATCGGTAAGTGCTCCATCAATTCAGTAGGCGCTCCAAAATTTAAAGCTCATTAAATTTTCAGTGAAATTCATTAAAATTGTAAATAAATGAAATATCCTACCTATTGCGCCACTTTAAAATCTGCCTTTGACTTACTTGACTTATGATCCTATGTCCCCTAGATGGGGCAGAAGGCATCCACAGTGCTCCGCCATCCCGTTCGGTCTTGAGCTTCGCGCTTCATTTCGCTCCACGTCCTGCCAATGGTCGCCGCCTCTGCGATGATCGTCCGCCGCCAGAATTGCTTAGGGCGGCCACGTTTCCGCTTTCCTTGGGGATTCCAGTCTAGGGCTTGCCTCGGGATGTGATCGGGGTCCCTACGGAGCGTGTGGCCGATCCAGTTCCACTTGCGGCGTTTGATCTGCTGGTCGATCGGAGTCTCACCGCAGCGCTCCCACAGATCTACGTTGGAGATTCTCTCGGGCCAGTATACACCGAGGATACGGCGAAGACAGCGGTTGATGAAGACTTGGAGCCGACGCGAGATGTCGTTAGTGACCTTCCACGTCTCACATCCGTACAGCAATACGGTTCTCACATTGGACCGGAATATCTTGAGCTTAACTCTCCTAGTCAGTTTCCGCGATTGCCATACCGGACGGAGCTGTGCGAAGGTTGCTTTCCCCTTGGCGATTCTCGAAGCGATGTCCTCTTCGGTCCCTCCTGCTTCCGACACTACACTACCGAGGTACGTAAACTTGTGGACCCTCTCCCACTCCGCACCTCATTTCCTGGGTCTTCCGGGTGTTAATCTTTAGTCCCGCCTCCAAAGCCTCTCGCCGTAGGTCGTCCAGTTTGGCTTGCATGTCGATGCGCGTGTGGCTCAATAGGCATAGGTCATCGGCATAGTCCAAATCTTCCAAGACGTTGGACAGTCCCCACTCTATGCCGCGGCGCTTGCTGTTGGTGGTGTTGTTCATGATGCCATCGAGGACGACAAGGAAGAGGAGAGGTGAAAGGAGACACCCCTGACGAACACCCGCATGTACCGGTATGTCCTCCGAGACGAGGCCGTCGTGAGTCACCCTACAAGAATACTTCCTATAGATGGCCCTAATCAAGTTCGTGATCTTCTCGGGGACTCCAATTTCACGCAGCCGGTCCCAGATACAGCTCCATCGCAGCGTGTCGAAGGCTTTTTCGAAATCCACAAAGGTCAAGTACATTTCCCTCTGCCATTCTGATGCCTGTGCGAGTATTATGCGCAAAGTGTTGATCTGGTCGGTACACGATCGGTTGGGTCGGAAGCCAGCCTGCTCTTTGCGAAGAAGAGGTTCGACGGCCCTCGACAACCTGTCCAGGATGATCTTGCAGAGCACCTTAGAAGGAATCGAGAGCAAAGTGATGCCTCTCCAATTGCCACATTCACTGAGATCTCCCTTTTTTGGAACGGTAATAAGAAGGCCTTTGTTCCAGTCGTCGGGTAACTCTTCGGCTGCCCAGATGTTCCGTAGTAGGGGCGTCAGCACGTTCGCAGCGGTAGGGACATCAGCTTTAAGCATTTCCGCTGTGATGAGGTCGACTCCTGGGGCTTTTCCATTCTTCAGTGAACGGATAGCCTTCACTACTTCTTCTCCTGTAGGGGGAGACACATCAATGTCCAGCCTTTGTGCGGGCGAGCTGGCAGTAGGTGTGTCTGTAGTAACGGGGTCGTTCGGGACTCGGAAGATCTCCTCAAAGTGCTCCCGCCAGCGTTGAAGCTGCCCCTCTGATGTCACAATCAACTGGCCACTCTTGTCTTTCAAGGGCTTCTTCTTCCTCTGGTTCCGATTACCAGCCAAGGTCTTCGTTGCCTTGTACATCTCCCTGAGATTGCCGGAGTTGGCAGCGCGTTGGGCGGAGTCCGCAACAGTATCAGCCCATACTCGCCGGTCGTGACGAGTACTGCGGTAAATTTTTCTGCGTATGTGTCTGTATTGCAGCCTTAGGTCTTCGCGCATTGCCACGTCGCTGGTTACCAGGAGTTGAAGATGGAGTTGGCGCCTTTCTTCAATAAGGTTCCAGGTTCTCTATGACATCCAGTCCTCACGTGTGTGTGTTTTGTGTCCAAGAACGACGGAGCTGGTCTCTGTATAGGCCATTTTGATGTGATTCCACTCCGCGTCGACAGAAGTAGTAGAGTCCGTTTCGAAGACGGAGAAGCGATTGCGCAGCTCCAACCTAAAGGCGTCGCCTACGTCTGGGTCCCGCAGCTTGTTGACATCAAATCGTTTGCCTACCCTGGTGTTCGCGCTGGCAGCTCGAGCTACGGCTACTTTGAGCCGCACCTCGGCTACGACTAGGTCGTGATCGCTGTCAATATCCGCACCACGACGGTTGCGGACGTCGAGCAGTGATGTGCGCCATTTGGAGCTGATGGCAAGGTGGTCGATTTGGTTCTTGGTGACTCCATCGGGTGAGTTCCATGTGTACTTATGGTGGGCTCCATGAATGAATAAAGTGCCTCCGATGGTGAGGTCATTGTCCTGGCAGAACTCCAAGAATCTCTCTCCGTTTTCGTTCCGGACTCCCAGCCCGTGTGTGCCCATGTGTCTTTGACAGCCGCCGTTATCAGTGCCAACTTTGGCATTTAGGTCCCCCATGACGATGACTATGTCCTGTTTGCGAATGTTATTTAAAGTCAGGTTAAGTGCACTATAGAAATCGTCTTTGTTTTCTTCTGATGCCAGATTTGTGGGTGCGTAGCACTGAACAACAGTTATCTTGCGGGCTTTGCTGTTAAACCGGGCTGTGATGATTCGCTCTGATGTGGGTTTCCAGTCCAGCAGGCTCTTCTTCGCAGTTGGCTCTGGACGTTCTCAGTTCCCCGAATCCATTTCTGCGCACTTCACTGAGACCGAGTATCTGCAGTTTGTATCTTAGCATTTCTGCTTCTGCTTGAGCTAGTCGTCTATCCTCGCTTAGTGTTCGCACGTTCCAACAAGCAATTCGTGTCCGTATTTTCATGCCAAAGGTCGTTGTAGTATGATCGGTCCGGTTTCGCACTATTTCAGTTTCAGTAATCAGTTTGGGTTTCAGGTAAGCGAGTGATTAGCCCACTATACCTTAGCCTACTGGCGGGGCTGCCACCTTAGAGCCTATAGGCGTGCTCGGTTTTGTTTCGGGTTTCCTCCCTAGTGAGATTGATTCTGTTTTGAGGCGCAGAAGATTCGCCTTTCGCCCTGCACCCTCAGCTCAGCTGCACTTCGAGGTGGCGGCCGCGCGGTTGCGCGGTTGCAGCAGTTCCCGGGAGGGACGGCGGGGACGTGGGTGACTCGGACTGGCCAGGGTTCTGCTCAAATTCGGTGTTCCGCCACTAACACAGCAAACGGTCTCTTGGCATTTTGTAGGCAATGCTGTTCTCACATACAGCGATTCCCACCAAGACCATACCCTGACTTCCCTTCCCAAAATCTGCCTTTGACTTCCTGTATTTATTAATTATGCTACTGATAAATTGTATAATTTTTGTAACAAAATTATGTTATGTGCTGCTGATTTTATGAGATGATCAAACAAACTTACATGAAATGAAGTTCGATGTAAATTGTCATGTCTTGGATGAAAGATTTATATTTATAAACGAAGGTACTTGCGCTGCAACATTTGGAGTTATTCTTAACAAAAATGGGTCCAAACGTTGCAACTACCTTCGTCTACAATATAAATAGACGCGTTTTACCTGAAATAAAACGCATATTAAAATACTTACCTCACTGGAAGCTTTATAATTGAGATAGCATATCTGTTTCCGTCGAATTATCACCAGCAAAGTGCTATATTTGACTTTTGATTCCAACGACAGTGGCGACACCTGGCGGATCGCGCCATTTTACACAGGTAAAAAATGTCCGGTGATCGCTTTGTCATTGGCTCAATTACACCAGGCAGAAATGAAATGAAAGCTTCCAGTGAGGTAAGTATTTTAATATGCGTTTTATTTGAGGTAAAACGCGTCTATTAAATTACTTGACCGTCACTGGAAGCTTTATAATTGAGACCTGTTTGTTATCGCCTGGTGCCGCCACTGCTAAGGTGATACTCAAAAAACTAATGTAATGTAACGCCAATGTGATGGATTAGTATCTGGATGTACTAGTAATAAATTGAAATACAGAAATAGTAATTTCAACGAGTTAATTCTTATACCAATTAAAATTTGTAATAACATAATATATTGACTTTGCTTAAAATAAAAAGTTCAACGTTGCGTAAATAATAACATTGAATATAACGCAAGTGCCTTAGTACAAATCAGATTTACATGCCTATATTATTTATTATAAATCACTAATTACTATACAGGATTAAATAATTGTATGACATTTGTATTAGAAGTACTTGGTATTGCTACTTCTCTCCTATAAAATCGCTGGAAAGTGTTGGCTGATTGCAAATTTCCACGCGCCATAATTTCATCGAGGGAATGATTTTCCCACCAACTTTAAGAGGCCACATCTGATCGGATGCTACCTGCTACTGCTACGGAGCAACTGTTATGTTTGCTTCTTTAAACAATGTTTTAATCCAGTTAGCTATAACCGTCCGTGAGGCCGGTTGCGGTCTACAGAGTTACAAATAAATTTAACGATTTGGCAGAATTACGTCTTTCATTCAAAGGGGAATATTTCGTTCAATCCAAAAAATAGGATTTAGCTTATGATTATTAGTGTTAGCAAACAGCTTCCAACCGGACTACCTGTAATTACCTGTGTCTGTTTTTGAGCCAAATTGGGGCCAAAATATTATACTTTCATTTTGATCTTATACAATTTCCAGGGTCAATTGTTAGCAAGGTCAAATCATGTATGCGTCTACCAGAGCAAAGAAGCAGTAAAGTAGCTGCATGACGAGTTGTCTGAAAGATATTGTTTTCATCTACTGTATAATCAGTTAAAAAATCAGCCAGCTTACTAACATCCCAAACTGGAGGTTTAGGTAGGTACTTTCGGACACCTTAGAAAATATGCTTTACCAGAACATGTGAACTTAAGCAACTTGAAGTTTCAGTGTTACACAATATAGAAACTACTGTATTATTATGTAAAAGTATGGTATTATAAGATAATTTATCTATTAAATGTAAATCCGATAAAAATTGTGCCAATTGTGATCCTGTGGGATTTTTTGGGGTTTACATTTTTTGAACTGGACCAGGAGATCCAACGCTGCCAAGCTGTTTTGTAAGTTCTTAATGTTGACTTACTCCAAGAATTTTTAAGCAATGATTGTTGATCCGTGTTCCAAAACTCTAGCGCCTCGGACCACCCCCACATTTCCAAATCTCGAGAATTATTTTCTCGACCTGAGGAGGCGGCAGCCCTGTCGCCGTGTTGACGAGATTTCTTTGTAGATTCCTCAGGGTTAGCGGCACAGCTAGCGCTCAAGCTTTCTCCTAACGAGGAACTACTATGAGAAATATCCCGGTCGACTCAAACGAGACAGGACTTTGGGTATCAAAAACGGTGGTGGAAATACCCACGCAAGAGGGTAATAACCAAGGAGTGCTGAATGCATCGTGGTAAGGGCTACAGGGTCTTTCAGGTCTCGGGATACATAATTGTGTACCAGGTGGGCTGCTGCCGAGTCGCAAACACTATGTCCACACAAGCCGGTAGTAAATGCCATTCCGGAGGAAGGCGATGACGCGATAGGTGATCGGCTTGACAATTGTTCTTGCCCGGTACATAGTGTACGCTGAAGCATATCTGATTTTGATCTAGGAGATCGAAGATCTGATGGGTTATGTTTACGAGGGCTACCGATTTGTTGTCGCATTGTATGAGCATCAAACTGTGATGCAACAGGTGAGTGTAACCCTGAAGAACATGAAGGAGAGCAAACATTTCCTTCTGATTGCAATGAAGATTCTGTTCTTCTCGTAACCAAGATCCCGAGAGAGCTAGGTAGTTCAACTGTGCCCTCCCAACCTTGATCCGACGCATCTGTCACTAGAAAATTGGTGGGGGGAGGATGATGCAGGGTCGTTGATGCCTTACCCACCAATTTAGTTCGTTCAGTATGCTTTGCGGTATCGGAAAAGGTTTCGTTGAGGAGTAAACATAGAAACAGGGAGTTTAGAAACATTAGGAGTCGTCGATGGTTGAGCCGACCCCGCGAGACAACGAAACTGGCGAAATACAGGGACCCTACTAGTCTCTGGGTGCTTTTCAAGGTCAGTTTTCCTTGTACGAGAACCTGATTAAATTTTTGGCGTAATGTTATTACTTTTTCTGTTAGTTGTTGGTTAGTTGTTGTTTGGAAAGTAGTTTTGACATGATCTTGGAGGACTCGTGCATTTTGATGCACAATTAAAAAGTCGTTCAAGTATACTAAAATTCTGACATTGCACTGTTGTCGCAAGATTTGAGCTACCCAATTTGTCAGCATTGAGAACGTTTTCGGAGCCGTGCTTAACCCAAACGGGAGACAGGACATTTTTAGCAATTCGCCGTAGGCGCAGGAAGCGCCTGTGTATCTCAGCTACTTTCACATGGAAGTACGCTTGGGATATGTCGACTTTGCACATCCAGTCGTTTGGTTGTAGGAAGTCGGGAATTCGATGCATGTTTATGATGTGAAAAGGTTCGGCCAGTACATGATCGTTTAGCGCTTTCAAGTTGAAAATTTGGTCGAGTAGATCCGTCTGGTTTTGGCACAAGGAAAAGACAGATGAAGCTCGGTGACGGCTGTGCTACCTTTAAAACACCTTGAGTATTCATTATGTGCACTATTGCAGACATCTCCATTGACACAGGAGTGTGAAAGGGGCCCGAATTCACATCGGGAAACACCAGTGGGGGCTTTGAAAGGAATGGTATGCGATACCCTCTGATTAGTTTTAATGTTATTTCTGGTGCTCCCATTTTCTTCCATTACGTTTGGAAGTGCGCTAACTGGCCTGCTTGAAACGGTTCTGGGTCATGGTTTTTGCCGTTTTTGGTTACCTTTGTAACCTCTAGCGGCATTTCCTCGTCCTCTATTACCTCCACGATCGGAACGCGAGCCTCGACCATGAAATGATCCTCTTCCACTTGTGTGGTAAGCGGTCTGATTGTTTGGAGGTTTATTTACCCATGGGTAATTTGGTTGTTGACAATTAGGGCAATGACATACACCCCGCGAGGGTGCATTGTGACAAGTTTGCATATGCGTGTTTTGCATAGGAAAGTACCCTGAGCTAGCATTGCATAGAATTCCACGCGATGGAATTGTAGGTTTTCTTAAGCCTTGCCCCCGCGAGGGGCGGCTGTTAGGCTGAGTCGCCTTACCAAGGGTATTTTGTTTAAGAGGCCAAATTTGGTTGTTGACAATTAGGGCAATGACATACACCCCGTGAGGGTGCATTGTGCCAAGTTTGCATATGCGTGTTTTGCATGGGAAAGTACCCTGAGCTAGCATTGCATAGAATTCCACGCAATGGAATTGTAAGTTTCCTTTATGCCTTGCCCCCGCGAGGGGCGGCTGTTAGGCTGAGTTGCCAATAAGCTTTTCGAACTCCCCCTGCTTTTGCAAGAGCTGATGTAAAAGGATTGGGATCAAAAATATTAGCTGTGGAAGGAGGAATCTTATTTAACAATGCCTTGACAAGTGGTTCTTTAATTTGGCTTGTAATTGCGTCTCTACGCATTTCAATAGCTTCGGCGCGGTGACCACAAACTATTAGTAAAAGATCAGAGGAAATCTTTTGTAGGTCGCCTTTTTGAAAAAGCTCATCGACCTTAGTGTTTAATTAATCATAAGAAAAATTCATACTCTTTGCCCATGATAAAAGACTACGAATACTATCTTGTACCGCTATATATGATTTATCAGCATAAGCTAGATGACGTAAGGTATCATACATTTTTACCTTTTCGTTTGTTTCCAGGTCTACAAAACCTGGGGTGTGATTGTATAGTTTTTGTGTATATCTAACCTCAGATCATGCTGCGCTTCCCAAGCGCTGAACGTGAAGAAGCATTTTCAGAAAAAAATTTGAAGATTAGGGACAGATGGCTCTTTTAACTTCGTTTCACTATCAAAAGTGAAAAGCAAATTTGAATTTGCGTCTTGACTTTCAGCGTTAGGGCACGGAGCATCACTAACATCATTACTATCATACAATTCACCACTAACCTCTGACAAAATTGACAAATTATCAGGGCAAGAAAGATTTTCATGTGAATTTACATGGCAAGTTCTATTTTCATAACAATTATTGTGGTCAGTAGTATTATCATATCACACTTATCATTTCATACCACTTGGGTCAGGCTGCGGCTCTGCCGAGACCTTTTGAGTATTATTGATTTCTGAAATAGAAATAGTATTAATCAAAGTTCAAAATGGCACCTGATTGTATTTGTGTAACGAATTTTTTGACAAAAATACAATCGGAAGAAAATACAACCTACAAATAAAACACTATAGACTGGTTTTATGCACAAAAAACGTATTACGTAATGGTCCGAACAGAAAAACTGTTAAAGTGTATGACCACTTAAATAGTTTAGTAATCGGGTACTTACATCTTTGATAAAACACTTTAACACCGAATATATTTTAAATAACATCTATTTTTCACAATTTTAGAATTGTAACGGTCAGAGGACTTGATTTGCTGTGCACGTGTTGCTTCGACGGGAAACTGATCGCCAATGACAAAGCGATCACCGGACATTTTTTACCTGTGTAAAATGGCGCGATCCGCCAGGTGTCGCCACTGTCGTTGGAATCAAAAGTCAAATAAAGCACTTTGCTGGTGATAATTCGACGGAAACAGATATGCTATCTCAATTATAAAGCTTCCAGTGACGGTCAAGTAATTTAATATAAATATTTTTAATTTCAAAATTAAAACTTCAGTGTAGAAAACTGTATTTTGTTTAATTGGTAACTAATTAGATTAATCCCACGAGAGAGGTTTAGTCTAGTGTGGTGGTACCTAATAGGCATTGAATAACAGGAGATGACACAAAAGTTGTAGTGAAAATCACTACAAGTCTACTCTTTGATTCTGTCACAGTTGTCAACCGCCCCAAACATGGCGCACAAAATTTGTTCTAGATGTCACATCTAGTAGAATACATAATAAATAAATGCTAATAGGTAATATATTTTGTACCTGCTCTTTTTGCTAAAAAAATTAGGTATTTTTTAAGCTTACTGATGCTTATTGAGTGTATAGTGAGAAAAGCTAATCTTGAATCTATTTATCATTATTTGCATTTGTAAGCAGGCAAGCAGTTGTAGTACTGATAGTGCATGTATCCAGTATACTCTTGACAAAGTTATCACTTTAAGTTTATTTCTTATTATGCTTGTCTAATTTGAACATAAAATACAATTGGCAAGGGCAACACAAGTGAGATCATAAATTATTTACTTGTTCCTGATTTTAACTATTTTAGTACAGTAATCTAAAAATATTGTTCTCGTATGTTTATTTGCCACTATACGACGTATATTGCGCGGAAATGGTTCCAGTCATTCCTTACAGGTGTACGACAATACGTAGAGATACAACAAGAGCAAGGAGTGCTGGCTACCTCTGATATCAGACACATCGTTCGAGGTACACCACAAGGATCCTGTTTAAGTCCGTTGCTTTTTATATTGTACACTGCTGACCTAGTAACTAAGCTCAAACACTGTGAAATACATTTGTACGCAGACGATACACAGGTTTACTATTCATTTGTACTACGAGATTTGACTCAAGCTCTAGATAAAATAAACTGCGACCTTAATACAATAGCGAAATGGTCAGCCAAAAATAACCTTGTATTAAACCCATCTAAGTCGCAGTTTATGGTGATGGGCAGTAAATGGCAGAGAAAAAAAATCATTAATGAGAAACCTGAAGTCCGCGTGGGAGTGGAAGTTGTACCACAAGTACCATACGCAAAGAATCTAGGGCTTATTATGGACGGTGAACTGAGATTCGAGCATCACATAAATATAAAAATACGAAATGCTTTCTATCGTCTAAAAACTCTGTATTCCTTCAGGAAATATTAATCCGAAAAACTAAGAGAAATCCTGGTGGAGGCCCTGGTATTGTCACCTTTTAACTACACAGATATTGTTTACGGCCCACGGTTATTGCAGAAAACAAAGAAGGCGATACAGCGAGTACAGAATGCTTGTACGCGATTCTGCTACAACATACCGAAGTGAGCATATATCACACCCTACCTTAACAACAAAAATATTCTGAACATGAATAACAGAAGGAAACTACACCTGGCTTTCACTCTACGCAAAATAATCGAGTTTGAAAAACCTCCTTATCTCTACGAAAAACTAAAATGGGTACGAGATGCACATAAGAGGCCAGTTAGAAGCCATAGACTAAACACCCTTCTTATACCAAAACATAAGCTTTCAGGGGAGGGTTCAAATATGCAGCAACGAAAATTTGGAATGATCTGCCTCCACCTTTGAGAAGTAATATACCACTGCTTAAATTTAAAGTGCTTGTCAAGTTACATCTTCTCAAGTTACAAAAAACCGAATCCCCTCTAACAAAGTAACAGTCACTGAGGAATTATATGTATACCTGGATCTACATGGATAAAAGTATATTATATTATATATTATGTATATTATATTATATTTATGTATATTATCATATCACAATATAATCAAACTATCGCACACGCATATATATATACTTAAATAAATAAATATTATTATATACAAATCAACATAGTCCCACAGTAAGCTCAATAAAATCTTGTGCTATATAAATTTGCACACACAAACACATAGACACTTATGTATGTCACGCTGGAAGTGTTAATGAAATTCTGTATCATCGCCAGCACAGTTCACTGACCATTGGTAATCTCAATTTCAAAGGCATAAAGTCTGCCGATGGTCGGTTAACGGTGCTGCTGTTTGTAACACTACCCGAACACACAACGGGATCAGGCTGAAAATCAGCGCTGGATAATACCACCAATCCAGCACAGTCTGAGACTGGTACCCATTGCCTACACTACAAAATGTAAATTAGGTTTGTCTGTTTTGTTTGTTTTTTGTATTTTCTTTTTATTAGTTGTAAGAATAGAAACAGTGTATTAGGGAATAAGGTTGTGGCAATAAACGTTTTTTCTTTCTTTCTTTCTTTCTTTCTATATTATCTATACTTACTTTCATACCATCTCATTTTCACACCTCATTCTATCATACTCGTGGGCATTCCGTGATTAGATGTTCAACTGTCTCGTGTTTGTGCGGTTCGCAGATGCATGATGGGCTACCCTTGCACTTGAATCTATACAAGTATACGAGGAGAAACCACCATGCCCAGTCATCAATTGAGTAAGCAGCCCCGTTGGCTTTATTTTGCGCACCAGCCTGTATGCTGCTGTCGCGTCCGGAAAAAAGATCTTAGTTACGGAGGCCTTCGAAGCCGAACTGTATCTCTCTGCCCATTCGCCAACCGATGAATTTGGCGAATGAGATGGGATAGCAGTCGTAATCTAGCTTTCTCTTTGACATATCTGCAGATTTTGCCAATTCATCCGCACGCTCTTTACCAGGTAGTCCTGCATGTGCCTTGACCTAAAACGAAGACACAGTTTTGCAGTTTTGCAGATGCCGAAGTTTGCTTCACTTAGTATACCGATAACATTGGTTAACAAGGTTTGTAATGCTTTGCAAAGTTAAGGTCTTAGATACACCTAGTTTTAGAATCGCCCAATAAGTAGGGTACTACCAAGTGTAAGTCCAAGTGTGTCGTAGTCGTAATACCGCTTTCGTATTTGAAAACAAAATGACAACAAGTCGTTTGGGTAATAAATCCCTACCTCATAGTCATAGGTACAATAAAGATCGAACACCTTTTCTACAAATTTCCTTTTACTATGCAAAACATAAAGACCAGGATTCCGGTACCAACAAAACTTGCACAGATGAAATGCGATTTTATTTTTCAGTGTCTGCTAAAAGGCAGTTTTCTGAAGCAAACTGCAGAACCGGCGTATTCTTGGCTGCTTTCAAAAGTTCCAGTTTGTTTGTCCTTGTCTTTCAAGATGGGTGGTAAGGGATGGAGGATGAAGAAGGCAGTTTTCGGTGGATTAAGTATTAGTCGGGTATGTTAGTATTCTGGGTCCGGGCCGGGCTGACGCCGGGTCGACGTGCGTAGCCTGCCAACGGCGCTGCTTGCCGATGCAATGTCTTTAATAGGCCCCATAAATTGAATATATACATTAGCATGCGAGAAACTATGCGAAAATAGACTCGGTACGCTCGTGTTTTAAAAGTAGTTGGAGAGTTACGTGTTTCTATTACGACGTCTTTAGTATTGGGGTTTACTATTTGACGGCAAATGCAGGTATCTTATGTCTTTAAGATACTTACCTGTAACAATGTAATGGAGGTACAGATTCCACAACGACAAAAATACAACTTAAGTAATTAAAAACACGGAGAAAAAAATTTAGTAGAAACAAATAAAAAATATTAATCATTAGTAAAATTTTAGTGAATCCCAGGACAAGGAGATTATACTAACGGTTATAAACCAGTTTTACTAATAGTATTTACTAACACCAAAAAATTTGTCCTCTTTGGAAAAACAATAACTGTTTACTAAAAACAAGTGGACTTTTATTTGAATTCAATACTTGCTTTTAATATTAAACAAGAACAGTTTTTTATTTCTAGTAAATTTTTTATGGGTTTTATTATACCTGTACTAGGAATTATTAAGCCCAGAAGTTTTATCTAGTGTTTTGTTTCTTGGTTTTACGAATCCCATGACTAAAATTTACAATAGTTTGCTTGGAAACAATAAAGCAGCACTCTTATTTTCAGTATTTTATTTACTAATAATTACAAATCCCTAATTCACGGGATTCATTAAGCTGCGATTTAATTTCAATTAACCATAATTGCAATGTACAAATGCGTCCGCACCTGCGCCTGATCCAAGCGATCCAAACGCTATCGAAACACAACACACATATTTAGAGCCCGTAAGGAACGATCACTTCTTACGTGTTCTAAATTTGCGTAGCACGCTCCAATCACGCTTGCATTGCTTGGATCAGGATCAGGTACGGGTGCATCTGTAAATTGCAATTATGGTGACTTACAAGTCGCTAGCCCAATTTTACAGGTTTCGTTCTTATGTGTCGTAAAAATTAGATTGTCATAGTGACATGACAACGTTCCAATTAGTTAAAAGTGAAACCTAGAACTGTAATATTGAGCTAGTGAAGTGACACTTGCATAGCTCTTCAGTATGCACTTTTACAGGGTACAAGGAGCTAATTGTTTATATTTTGACAGCTACTCTTCGAATAATAGGAAATGATAAATTAATTAATCTAAGTAAGTACTGTATGAATGTAACAAGATGTGAATAGAATAAGTAGTAGCTTTAAAAACAAAACAGGCAATTAAAGTTTAAATAAAATATCAAATATTTAATAATTATAATTAAGTAACTATATTTAAAGTTAAATGACAGTTCTTCACCTAGAAATATATAATTAATTGAAGCAAACCTTGGCAAATTCAGACAAATCTAGGGTAACGTTTGAAGATCGATTAAAAACTACTATTTATTTTTACCTATTAAAAAAACATCTGCCCCTCTGCGCATAAAATAAATTCTAATTTTTCTATATATTGTCGAACTAACGAACGACACTCCACAGCACCACACAGTTATTTTTTTGGCACAATCACAATATTTCTTCCTTTCGCCGATGAGGTTACAAGCAAAATGGACGAGTCAAGTATGGATATGGGGTATGCGAGCGGGGAGAGGGGCGGCCGGTGCATTTAGGAATCTTGTTATTAGTACCCTTTACTAATATCTGTAAAGCTATTCTACTATTTACGGAAATAAGAATAAAACTGATAAGAATAAGAAAGGGATTTGTTATTACAATATTACCAAGTATAGAAATCAGAATTGACTTTTAATTATTAATACTCATTTGTAGCCACCGACTTTAATAAATCCCATTTGTATTATCTAGTACTCTTTAGGTACTGGAGCTAGTACACCATTTATAAACTCAAGGAAAGTTTTATAGAATTTATACAACTCTGTTATTACGAGTAAAGAATATTAATTCCACAATTAAGTAAAACCGTTTTGTATTTCCTATACTATGAAATTAATAAAATGTCCTTGAAATTATATTATTTTCTATCGCCTAGAAAAAAAATGAAAAAATGAATAGAGTTTGATAGTCCCGTCTTTTAGATATCAGGTTTTTAATTCGAACAATATTTTTTCCCTCCGTGAAAGCAAAAAATATAATACACCAAAATTACTGTTAAAATTAAACGTCAATATAAAAAATATAAAATCAACAATTGAATATGTAATAAAAATACTCCATAAATATTCCCGTAATTTATGAAACTATATGTGCGGCTCGTACTATATTGCCCCCAATTTAGAATCTCCGAGGACAGTCTCGCGTTTACTAGTACCGTCCTAAAACAATATTAAAATTGCTCGCTCTTAGCCCGTATTCATTACAAATTATTCAAAGGTTAATTAAAAGGGATACTCTTCGCGAAGGGCAAATTCTGCCCAAATAATTAACTTTATTGAGTTTCCTTGTACCGTCTAAATTTAACAAAAGACGCGTGATTAGAACGGTTACAAACTTAAATTTGAGATCAGCTACAATTCATTAAGTTCGTTTATTTAAAGCCCTAAAATATGAAGTTTAAAAGGCGTGTTTAATGTTTATTCGTTAAATAAATAAAATTAATTCCGCCTACATTTTGCGTTTTGTATACAATAACTTTGCATAAAACTGGGTAGTGTACATACTCGTATTTACGTACTTTAACGAGTCATTAAGAGTTTTTTTTATATGGGAAGGTCACAGGCTGTCGTTTATATTAGCTGTAGGTAATTGAATCGATTTACTTAAGTACTTTTATGTACCTAATGAAAATTGTCTTGATTATTTTACCTAAATACAAGCTTGTTGTACCTACTTGTAGAACACACCACTACTGTATTTAATCATTCAATATCAACTGAGGATAACATACGATCAAATATATCGACCATTTTTCTAACTTCCTTATCTCATAAACTCTTACACTGGAAACGATATTTTAGTTTGTGTAGTTAAAGTTGAATTTTAAACGAAGTTTGAGGCTGGATGCGGGATTGTGAAAATTAGCTGTACCTAGATAGCGTGAAGATTGTGAAGCTTTAACTGTCCGGTTGTTGGACGCATTCGGACGGTAATTCTGTTTGCAACAAACTGAATGCTATCAATTATTTATCGCTGCATATATACAGGACGCTGATTTCACGAGAGTGAAATAATATCGAGTAAGTACCTTAGTAACGATGCACGTTACCTTGCTTATATTTATAATAAAAATAATAAATTTAGTACCTAGTTATTGAAATTAAACAGTCTCTGTACTTTGCGCATAACAAGAGCGTCAGCAGTTTTGACGCGAGTACATTTGAGAGTGCGTTGGCGCACCGCTCTGCGCCCCACTCTGCATCTGACCGGCTAAAGCGACGGACCCGCGCCGGCGTTCACGGGCTCCGCGCCGTGGGTTCGGCCCCACGTTGGGCGTCAATGAAGCGTGAAAGCGATTGGGTGTTTTTTTGACCACCCAGCCCTACACGCTTCGATTTGTATCTAACAATCTTAGAAACAACTCGCAAAAATGTACCTGGTGCAAGTGGTGCTGGTGCCTGGTGCAGTTTAAGTTTAATGTCTAACAATCAGCACAAATGTGTCGTATAGCGCTTACGAGGTCGGAGGAATTGTGTTGTCTGTCACGTGGGAGTGTTAAGAAAACTAAAGTTATTCTAGACTACAGACAATACAACAACAACTTCTTACTTACTAATACATACCGAATTGCGTTGTTTCCACTACTTTCTACAGCAAAATATACACATTAGCACCGATCAAATAATAATACACAATCTGCCTAAAATAAGGGTTCCATTTTTGCCATTTTGGCTACGGAACCCTAAAAATGGCCCCACAATAGTGCCGCAAGAACGTCTCGGGCGGTACTTTCTCTGACAGTCTTATTACGGTATAAGACTGGCCGGTTACAAATTTTTGAAATTTTCACGAGCCATATTTTTAAGTAAATCTTTTTTGAATCTGTACATCCTTACATTGTTGCTCGAAGCACATTAGGAAAGGCAGACTAGAGTCTGCCTTCAACGGCTGGTTGACCAGCCATTCTTTATTTCAGCCAAACAGAGAAGCGTTATTGATGCGAGGTATGGAAAGTAGACTAAAACTAATAACGAATAAACAAACCGACTTGCACACTTTTAACGAACAAACATGTTTCCATCGTCAATTTATACACATAATTTATGTGTGACGTAAACATGTTTTTTTTCTATTGGAGACACTTCTAATTTAAGTTGAGAAAATTTTAAAATGGTGAGTTCCAAAATAAAACATTTAAATAAAAAGAATTAAACATACACGCATCAGCAGCGTAGATTTCGTCAGGTGGCTAATGGAAATCCGCAATAGGCTTCGTCTCATACAAAACAATTGGACTATGAGCTAATGGCCACGTTAGATATGACACAATAATGAGAGCAATGAAACCCGTCTATTACGATTGTAATACTATTCTTATTGCTAGATCCGGGCATCTGGCAGCTTTTATACGGGCGTATATTGTACTGGCGATTATTATGGGACCTAGGGAACCTATTTACATTTATTTCTTTAAGAAAAAATAAATATTTTTTTTTCATACATAATAATTCAGCCCGCAATGTATTGCATCCATGACAATTAAATTACCGATGCATCATGTCAGTTATGTCAGTTTTAAATCAGTTGTATAGCGTACATTGGTGCCCGGTAGGACTTTAAAAATCGTTACGCATAATTAATAACACTATTTAACAAAATGATTATACTATACGAGTCCTATTGCTGGATACTATAGGTGGATAAAGTATACGCCCGTATAAAATTTACAGGCTGTAGAGGACGGGGCGTATATTATAACATTAGAACAAAAAATATTGCGTATAGATATTTCGGAAACAGGAACAGTAGGCAATAAACTATGAATTTATTACGTTATTATATGTCGTTTTGGACTACTTTCCCCCATCAGAAAATTTTGGCAGTGATATAATCTTATTATTTATGTATATAATTTCTCATAATAAGTACTGCATCAATACCAAAACTCTAGGATTTGTATTCTTAAAGTGGTTTGCATTATTTGACCTCCACCACTTTACAGCTGCCAGATGTCCGGATCTAGAAATAAGCATAGTATAGCTAACTAACGAGAGGGGTTTCGTCGCTCTCATTATTGTGTCATATCTGACGTGGCTAGCTCTCCGTCTAAATGATGGTATAACTAAATTTAAATTTATATATAAATTTATAAATCGTGCAGAGTGTATGTAAACTTGTACACGACCTGTATAGTGTATACGTTTAATAGAATACTAGGAGCGTAGTGTAAACCCAACGCCCGCGTTATACACGTTCGGCTGTGCGCTTTAATTCCGTGTAATCACCGCCTGTGTACCAGTGCACGTCAGCGCCAGTGATTGACATGACCTGGAGAAAGGTTGTTTTAGTGAAATTAAAATTGACTTTAAAATAATCAGTATAGAATGAATAAATAATAAACTATTAATTATAATATGATAATGTATATTTTATTAAATTAGTTATCCGAAAAGAAAAAAATTAATAATAATAATTTTAAACAAAAAAGAACCGACTTCACTTAGCATCCACCTTTCCAACAGCAAATGCTCGAGTATTTAAAAATACTCAAATCACTATAGATGTGCCTATAATAGTTGAAGAGTTCCCTCGATTTCTAAAGGATCCCATCATCAGATCCTGAGCTGATTACAATGGGACCAACTGTGAAGTATACTCTTTCAAACAAAAAAAGAATTTTCCAAATCGGTCCAGCCGTCATCGAAAAATCGGTGAACATACATTAAAAAAATAAGCAAAAACAAAGATCCCGACGAATTGATAACCTCATCCTTCGAAATCTTGAAGTCGGTTGAAAATTCGTCTCTTATACTGATTTTGTGGTACTACATCAATTACTATCAATCCTTGCTCATCGGAACATACGTTCGTACTGTTTGTGAAATATTATAATCGAAATCCGAGTTTAGTAACAAGTGCTTTTTATTAGTTACAAACGAATTCATTTCATACACTCCAAGTATTTTATTGAAATTTGTTTGGTATCTTTTATTCACGAAATCCAACAGTTATATTTTTGTGGCGTGTGTTGGTACCCGCCGATATTGCTTTAGAGATACACCCTTGAACAGCAAAGCCTTTTATCTCGCAAAAGAATTTTTTTTCCTGGAAGTATGTGAACGTCCTTAGGGAAAGAAATACAATCCAATTTAAAGCAAGTACAACCGAAATATAGTGACAATGTTAGGTATACAGCATGTACCTACCAATTCTTAGGTTAGTTAGGCTAACTATGTTAGGGTATTAGGTTAAAAGTATGTTCATTAGGTTACACTTTAAAATCACAACTATCTCAATCGTATTCTCATCGCGGGTTAGTAATATTAGCTACTGACGCAACGTCACGAGTTTAGTTATTACTAGCTTTCCGCCCAGCGACTTCGTCCGCGTATAATAGCACCTTCGCACCCCTATTTAACCCCCTCAGGGGTAGAATTTTCCATAATGCTGAAAGGACTTTTATTGTATATTAATAAGTTATCTTCCCACAAATTTAAAAGTCAAAGCTCAAAAAAGTATTTGCCCTCATGCAAACTTAGCACCCCTATTTAACCCCCTCATGGGTGGAATTTTCCAAAACACTGAAAGTAGTTTTATTGTGTATTAATAAGTAATTTTCCCACAGTTTAAAGTCTCTAGTTTAAAAAAAAGTAATTTCCGCCATACAAAGTTAGCACCCCTATTTAACCCTCTCAGGATTAGAATTTGCCAAAACGCTGAAAGTGCTTTTATTGTATTTTAATAAGTAATCTTCCTACAAAGTTAAAAGTCTCTAGCTCAAAAAAAATAATTTCCCCCATACAAACTTTGCACACCTTTTTAACCCCCTCAGGGGTGAAATAATCCAAAACGCGAAAAGTGCTTTTATTGTATTTGAATAAGTAATCTTCCTACAAAGTTAAAAGTTTCTAGATAAAAAAAAACATTTCTCCAATACAAACTTTGCACCCGTTTTTAACGCCTTCAGGGGTGAAATTATCTTAAACGCTGAAAGCACTTTTTTTGTATTTTAATAAGTAATGTTTCTACAAATTTTGAAAGTCTATCTCAAAGAACGAAGTTTCCCGCATACAAACTTTGCACCCCTATTTAAACCCCTCAGGGGTGGAATTATCCAAAACGCTGAAATAACTTTTATTATTTTTTAAATATCATTGAACTTACGAAGTTTCAAGTCTCTAACTTCAAATTTTTAATCTTCTACATACAAACTTTTAACCCCCTTTTTACCCCCTTAGGGGTTGAATTTTTCAAAATCGCTTCTTATTATTTGTACAAATTATAAATGTAACCCGACCTGCAAATTACAACTTTCTAGCTTCAGTTGTTACGGCCTCGCTTTAATACAAACTTTTCAACCTTGTTTCAACTCCTCTGGGGTGGAATTTGGAAAAACGCTGAAATTATTTTTTTTGTTTTTAAGTTAGTAGCCTGGAAGCAAAATTTCAAGGCTGTCACAAAAAAAATAGTAATCTCCATACAAACTTTCAACCCCTTTTTTACCCCGTTAGAGGTTGAATTTCACAAAACGCTGAAATCACTGTTATTGTTTTTTAATTATCAGTAAATGGACGAAGTTTCAAATCTCTAACCTTAATATTTAAGCCCCATCCATACAAACTTTCAACCCCCTTTTTACCCCCTTAGGGGTTGAATTTTTCAAAATCGCTTCTTATTATAGTCTAAACAATTTGAACTGAGCTCATCCAATTAGTGTCTTATCTTTTGTGTGTAAACCGCAGGCGCACGTGCCACTATGAAAAAAAGGGTTTGGCTACCTGTTAGCGTTTATTGAATATCTGCTATATGGACCACGGAATAAGATTCAATATCAACTAATACGAAAAAACCTCTAAGTTCTATACGGTTGCACCCAGTACAAGCGATTCAAATGCTCTAGAACCAGCGTAACTCGACACCGAGATCCGAAACAAAAGTGCGTAATTGGAGATCGCGCTTGCACTGGTATTCCGAGCGCACGGCTAGTTAGCGATTAGGAAGCAATTGTAATTTTCCCGAACGGGCAGGTAAAACAGGGTTGGATTCTGATTAAATCATTTAGGTGGATGTACGATTTACAAATATCTAATATATGAAATATATATACATATATAATAGATTTTAATAAATATTGGGTATGTTAAAATTATTATCAGACATGTAAATAATCAACTATTTTAAAATTGCTTTCTTAATTTTACAGCTTAGACTTACTTTTACCTATAGCAAATTATGTACTGAGAATAACTCAATTCAAATATAAATAATATGAATCTACATTATAGTTCTGCTTGTTATCATAATTCGAATGTGTTGTAGAAAAATATAAAAATATATATATTTACAGTACATATTAGTCAACAAAAATAATCATATTAATCTTTTCATCATATTAATTTCATTTTTTTTTCTAGATTAATTAACGTGCCTACAACTATTCCTCGAATGAGGGTTTGTCATGTTTATTACATTTCTTATCAGATTTACAAACGTTTTAAAAGAAAATAAATAAATAACAGATTTTAATAAATATAGGCTGAGTATGTTACAATTATAATCAGTCCTTTAAATACTCAAAGTCAAAGTCAAAAATGTATTTATTCAAGTAGGCATAGCAACAAGCACTTTCGAATCGTCAGTAACGATTATTATCTTAAGCTATTATATAATTAATAGAAATATATTGATGCAATTATACAAAAAAAAATACGGGTCAAAATGTATCATAATAATTTCACAATAAAATCGACAAAACTTAAAAGATAAAAAAATGTATAATAAAATACTAGTTTAGAATGTTTCTAGAATAAAATGCAAATGTCAGAAGGAAAATTTAAATCATTATTTTTTAATAAATCTTCTATACTATACTATAATAAAATAATCGTCTTCTATACTATAATAGGCTTTAGAAATTCATATTATTTATATTTGAATTGAGTTATTCTCAGTACATAATTTGCTATAGGTAAAAGTAAGTCTAAGCTGTAAAATTAAGAAAGCAATTTTAAAATAGTTAAGTATTTATATGCCTGATTATAATTTTAACATACCCAATATTTATTAAAATCTATTATATATGTATTTCATATATTAAATATTTGTAAATCGTACATCCACCCAAATGTTTTAATCAGAATCCAACCCTGTTTTACCTGCCCTTTCGCGAAAATTACAATTGCCTCCTAATCGCTAACTAGCCGTGCGCTCGGAATACCAGTGCAAGCGCGATCTCCAATTATGCACATTTGTTTCGGATCTCGGTGTCGAATTACGCTGGTTCTAGAGCATTTGAATCGCTTGTACTGGATGCAACCGTATAGAACATAGAGCTTTTTTCGTATTAGTTCATATTGAATCTTATTGCGTGGTCCATATAGTAGAAATTCAGTAAACGCTAACATGTGGCCAAACCATTTTTTCCATAGTGGCACGCGCGCCTGCGGTTTACACACAAAAGATAAGACACTAAGTGGATGAGCTCAGTTCAAATTGTTTAGACTATACTTGTACACGTTATAAATATAACCAGACCTGAAATTTTCAACTTTCTAGCTTCTGTAGTTTCGGCTCTGCGTGGATCAGTCAGTCAGTCTGTCAGTCAGTCAGGACAATTAAGGCATTTATATATATAGATTACGCCAGACAACGCTCAGCCTAAAGTGTCCCCTTATAATAAGCACACTTTGCAAATATTACTCAACTGTCGTGGATTTCCACTAGGATTTTTTTTATTCAAACTAACTAGGGTGGTGAATGAAAACGGGGTTCAAAACTATAAAAAAGGAAAATATAAAAAAATTTAATGTCTTCCATTTACGTGAAGAACAACACCTTCCTGGCACGCCTCCAAAGAGCCAGGACTATGGAGACGTCCGTCCGTAGGGTTCACTAATTAAACTTAACGAACTTCCTATGCAAAAGAGCGCACATTATCGTTTTCGGGGTAAAACAAAATAATTAGAACCAATAGAGTATCACGTTACGTGCTCTTCCAACTAAATAGATGTGTAGGAGAGCACGCAACTGAAGTGTTAGACAAGGAAAATAAGAAAAAAGGAAATTCAGGGAGTGGGTTCTTTACAGGGATCGGATACCGGTTCTATTTTCAAAACGTTCTGGGGTCAATAACCTAGACCGTTCTCTAAAACATTCTCGTTCGCGGTGAGCGGTTTGTACAATGGTTTTAGGAAAGAACATTTCCCGAAAGAACAGTTCCCAATAAAGAACGTTATGAACCGTTCTTTCGATAGCGTTCTTTGTTCTGGTTACCGGTATTTACAATGGTTTTAGGAACGAACGTTTGCAAGCTCGTATCGTTCCCAAAGAACGTAAAAAGATGTTCTTTCGATAGCGTTCGCAATAGTATCGCTCCCGGGGAACGATATAAACCGGTTCTTTTGAATTCAACGGATATGAAATGAGTCGTCATCGCCAACCAATGAGCGTTAGTTATTTCTGTGTATGCCTTAGCGACTTCTTTATTTATATATATTTTTCCTTGTCTACCACTTCCGTTGCGTGCTCTCCTACACATCTATTTGGAAGAGCACGTTACGTGACACTATTGGTTATGAAAAAAAAACAAAATTCAGGTAGGGGTTTGTTACACACTACCTGAATTTTGTTTTTTATTCTACCTTCTGCTCCTTATCAGTTGCATGGTCTTCCATAGGCTAACTTGGAAGAGCAATTAATGTGACAAGAGATGGCATGAAGGTGTTCCTATCCGTCCCCGCTATGGTCACGAGGGGCAATGGATGAAAATGGGAACGAATCCTTCCTATCTATGCCCACCGGGACCGATGGAAATGATTTCCTCCCCAACTTTGCCCGCGGGAACGGAAGGGAATGAAACTACGAGCCCATCTGTGCCCGCTCATGTCATGTGGGCATGGACAGGGGAGCATACACCATGTAGAAGCAAAATATGAAGCGCAAAACGCGGCCGTTTGGAGTTACCGTCTCTTTCTTCAAGGATTTTCTTGACAGCTCAACAGCTGCTGTCAAGCAAATTCAACTTTACTAAGCTACTTTCAATAGAATCGGCCTGCAGAAAGAGACATAGCACAAATCACGGGTGAATAAACTTTTCTTCAACTAGGTAAAGGAGATGAAAACTCCATTGGTTCTTATCTGCTTGAGCTAAAACATTTATTATACGACTTTATAAGGAGCTAGGGTTACTCAATTTGAATGAAAGTTAATTTTACCCCTGTTGATTTTAAGTTGGTAACACATAATATCCGAGCAGTTTGGGTTAGCTAGTTACTGAAATAGTGTTTTCATCTCTCATGGTCTAAAAGTGAGTCATGTTTACCTATGAAGCGAATGGCAGAAAACGCATTCCCACCCTAGGGAGTTTTACACTTTACAATATACACATGTATTTTACTTTCCATAGTGTTTTTCAACTAAGTATTGATTCATCGTAAATCATCATCATCATCATATCAGCCGAAAGACGTCCACATATTCCGTCATCACCGTGACTACAATTTTTGTACTATCGATGCATTTTTAACCCTTTAGTGGCTAAGGGCAAGATATTTGCCGTCATACATTTTAATATATTTCTAAAAATGACCTTTGCGCCGGGCACTCACCGGAATGAGTTTAGTTTTAAATTTAGTTTATATTTAATATTATATTTTTTGTTGTAATTGAAACCATTTCTAGCTAGGTATTGTAACAGCTAGCCACCCCCCCCCCCCTCCCCCTCCCCACCCCCCTATAAATTTAATCTAAAACCCCTATTTACCTATCTAACTAAAACAACTAACATACCTATTATTCAAACTCAAAATTCCAATAAGAATATCAAGGTACCTAATCTAAAATACTTACTCTTCAATCTATAAATTCTAATAAGATTTATGTAAATAAAACGAAACTAAGTTAAATCTAAGTTAATAAAGTAAATATCTTGAATTGGATCAGTAAATTGGCCTGATCGCTTGTGTGTTTGTAGATCCCATGTTGTAACCGCTTATAGTAACCGAAATCCTTTTCGCATGTAGGAAAGAGTTATGTATCTAATTGTAATAAATAGCAACTAAATAAATAATCGTCAATCAAGTTAATGTCATGTATAAGTCAGTATGTAAGAAAAGTCCATAGTATGTCAAGTCAGTGTCAGTTGTCAGAGTATCTAAATCAAATTAGAATGTCACAAATAATTAGAAATGTAAATTATTAAACATATTTTGTTTTTGGGGTAGAGATACCGCTCCTCCTCCGCGGCATCCGTAGTCATCAGTCCAGTTGCAGGTCAGACTCCCGCCCCACGCCTGTGAATGGTTTTCCAGTTCTGAAGGAACAACTATAGTTCTGAAGGAACTAATAATGACTAGACATTCTTGTCCATATTGTCATTATATTGTGACATTTAATGAGAGGACATCAAAAGGGATCGTTAACACAACAAAATACTGGTAGTGATAACAGCAGTATTAGATCCACTCTGGTTCTCTAGTTTCTGTAATTTAGTAATATAGTTTTTGTATAAGTCTTTAGTATTCAATGAAAGAATTCCATCTAGACTATTAGTTGTAGTCATTTGGATCACCTTGGTACCAAAATAAACTACGATCTTGCTTCTGCCTCGATCAAGCCAAGATAAAACATTCACTGATGTCTAATTATGAATTTTGTAATGAATAGTGATAGAACCTTGTATTTTAAGGTTTGAAATAAATTACAGATCCGTAGATAACAGTATGAAATCTAAATACTAACTGCTATGAGAGAAGCAGGCTGCAAAGTATTTTTTTATAATAAGCAAAATGATTCCAACGTTACGATTTAATATTGTGAGTTATTATTTTAAATGATTCCACAATATTATAACTACCAGTAGTATAGCAAGGACCAAAATATACATACAACGTCAATTGTAAATGAATCGTGTTTGTCAACGTCATAGATAAATATATGTAATAATGTCCTAGTTATCCCTATCCCAACTTTATTCTAGCTAATTATACTTTTAATAAAATCCCATGAAACCCCGTAGTAACAATTATAATTTTAAAACAAAAGCCATAAATAATTACGTAAGTCAATATCCTAGCTATCTATACATGGATGTCTAATGGCTTAATTAACTGGCTGAACTATAACATTCCTATAAAATCCTACAATCCTAAATTCCTACAAATGACACGTAGACTAGCAGCTAAACTATCCAACTATTCTATCGAAATATTAGCAAACTAGGAATCCGGATTCCACATTTAAATTACTCGCGTAAACTTCCTATGTGCAATAGAAGTTTCTAGCTACAGCTAACTAAGACGGATGAGGATACTCCGATTTAGACTAACACCCTATTTCCTCACGTGGTCAAGTCACTCACACTTGGGTTTGGGACAGCGAATGAGCTGACGAAGAAAGTGGAAAGGATAAATGGGTAAAGGAAGTTGGAATGGACAAGTAATCTGGCTGATTTAGGAAGTCTAGGTGACTACCCAAGCCGTCCAGATACCAGGAGCAGACGTCTCTCCTCGTAAACCGAGACAACTGGCGACGCTTAATCGCTAATTACTTAAAACTCAACACCTTTCAGGGAACTTGGACTGTAGTTGACACTGTTAAGTTACCCGTCCAAATCAACTGAAAGTCTAGCTCGACTATAGCTAGATCAGACTTGTTCTCTTTACTGAAATAACTAACCCCATAAAGTTAATTAAAATAAATCACAAACTAACTGTTGAACCACTATTAATATAACACTAATTAAGCTAAACAATAAATCTCCAAATATTTAACACAAATAAATCCCACAACATCATTTATATTTAACACTAAAATTCTACTGAGTACACCCAACTGAGTTTTATTGCTTTAAAGTCCGAATTCCGTCAGTATATATTTAACACTAACGTAACTCAAGCTCGAAAACAACAAACTTATGATTATTTAAATATCAATAAAATTTACACTGATTAAACGAACTTCACTACATAATTTTAATTAAAAAGCCACAACTAAATACATTATGTTATTTCCCAGTCCAAACTTCATTAATTTCATGAGAAACTAGCTAAGTCCAGGCTAGGTCATAACATAGATGTCCTTAACCCAAACTTAACACAGAGAACACGTCCGACTGTAACCCTCGTAATCTTCGAATCCCATGCCCCGGAATGGAATCCCCAGAATGAATGAATCCTCGCGTCTCCTGAAAAACCCTTTTTAAAACCTCGGTAAGCTTCTCCTACCACGCTACTTTGTCGATGCCTCCAAAAACTTCCCACCTATGACCGTTCCACCCTATTGCCAAATTACCAGTTTCCATACTAATTAGTACAAATTGCAGCTTATTAACAAAATAAAATAAGAACTAATTTGACCTACTTATTGAGTTTGACCCAGTATTGTTTTTTCTTTAGCGTGACACCGCCCTAAAACCGCCCATAATAATCACAGACCATAACACTAAACTAGACAGTAAATGCACATCTGTTTTATAATATTATCCATTAGAACATACCCGTGTTCTATACTTCTAAACGCTTCGTTCTTCTATACAAAAGCTCTAGTCTGTGGCCCACTTAAGTTTTTTCAATGCAATCCCTTTTTGTAACGTATATGCACATGTTTGTATTGTTGCATTTTTTTATTTAACGCTCTTGTATTACAGTTCTATTTGTTTTGTATTATTTAATAAATTATTACATTTCCAAATTGTATAGTTGCTAATTTATGGATAATTATTTAGCATCTTTATTGGCGTTTCTAAGTTTACTCTTGAGTTTATTAAGTGTGGCTTTTAAACAAATCATTAAGCTCTTGACTTAAAAACTAGACATGGTGTAGATTACAAGTAAATTTATTACCGTGTGAAACTAATAATAGGTTTTTTTTTTGACTGAATAGTATTTAATTTATATTAACCAATTATAAATAAATAAATATCAATGTACGAATAATGAAACATGGCAGAGAGTTTCTGACTCGTTACAGTATATTTAATAATAAACTTATTTTCTAAAAATATATCGGGCTTTTTCACATTCTCATCTATCAATGACAGATATTATGAGAATGTACCTAACTCCATCTGTATATTTGTGTGCACGCATTCTACCTACTTTTTATTAGGTATTTGCCATGTTCCTCCCCGCAACCCGTCCAATATAACTTTATTATCAAATTGCCCAATGGCCTCGTAGCATTATTCATAATGACCAGACAATGTGATAAATAATGAAATTTAGATAGTAATTAATCACTTGGCCTGAGACAGCTGGGCATTATTCATAATGCCCGGGCATTATAAATAATACCAGCATTAATAACTTGGTCCATAACATATCTATATAATATATGTCCCAAAGTACGTTGGAGACGACGAAATTGGTTTTGACTGATATAACCTACAACAAGAATTGGGCTTTAGGTTCTTTAAAATTCTGAATATGAGACATCTTTTGATTTTATGTGTAAGTATCACTGTTATTCTGCATTCACTTTTATGCTGTTCGCATACTACAGTAACACTGTACAGTACAGTAATACTGTACGAGTATCTTTACACTAAAAGAATACTACATTTCAAACTGTAGTACAGGAACTGTACTACTTACAGTTTGAAATGGGTCGTTGTTCAAAGTCATATCGGAAACAAAATACGTGATAGTTATTGAACTGTGATAGTTATTTAAATTTTAAAATTTATGTTGAATCCTAATATGTCACCATCATCATCAGCCCTTTATCGCCCACTACTGAGCATAGGCCTCTCCTCGTGGACGCCACTTGTCCCGGTCCTGTGCCAATTTCATCCAGAAGTGACCCGCAACCTTCCGAATATCATCTACCCAACGAGCCAACGGACGCCAGGGGCTTCTTTCATCTAAAAAGAGGCCACCACTACGTCAACGTTTTAGTCCACCTGCCATCACTCTGCCGTGCAACGTGTCCTGCCCAACCTAATATGTAGTTTACTATAATTAAAGTGAGCACGTATATCAGTAGCGGCCTTTGGGCAGTGACGAGCATGGCTGTCGCAAGAGGCCTCGCTGTGATTTGTTAAGAGAGCCTCTAGGAGCCTCACAATGATTAAAGTCGCTGAGATCCACTTACAATTATTTTGAATCGTATCTCCGACACAAATATATTTCTTTGCCTGAAAAGCACAAGACCGAGAGTCAAGACAGTCTTAATACGTGACGGGGCCCTAGGGCACTTGAGAATCAGGGGCCCTCAGGCGCTCAATTAGGGACAACTGTAAAATAAACTTTCGGGGCCCCCCTGAGGATGGGGGCCCTGGGCACGGGCCCCGTGTGCCCGTATGGAAAATACGGCCCTGCCGAGAGTTGTGAAGATCAAAGGGCCTTTGCCCAGAAGTGGGACACTATTATAAGCTAATAAAAAAAAACTTATGACCTTTCAGTGTCCTTAACTTTCTTAATAATATCTCCCGCATAAATATTGTTCGTGTCTTCTGATTTATTCCTAATGTAACAACAAAGCGCCCTTAGTCTGGATTCAGTTCTAATTAAATTTTGTCTTTGAATAACTACACCTCTGTACCTCTCTAACGAAGCCATAAGAAAGATATAATAGCCAACCCGCCGTTGGCTATTGTACTAGGTGTGTTTAAATTAATTAACTCACACAAAGGATCCAATCAAATTTATTGCGGGAGTATGCGTCTGCTACTACAGACCAGTAATAATATAGACTGGTGTATAGTGAAGTCTGTCCTTTTTGCTTTATAACCTAGTAAAATTTAGATTAAATTTTATTGACTTTCGATAAGTAGTCTTAACAGTATATTTTCTTCTTTAGACCTCCCTTGAAACGTTAAGGGCCACGAACCGCTCGTTGAAGGTACCGCTCGCATTTCACTTTGTAAGGGCTGCTACGTAGTGACTTAATTCACACACTCCCTCATGTCTGGAACGCCATTCCGTGCAACTTACAAAGCTGGAAGTATAGACGGCCTCACAAGTCCTTATCCGGCTAACGTGGGAATGGATCAAACCGTTCGTACGCAGATACTTCAAAAAGTTTTTTGGACTCTGCTCAATACCACCATCATATTAAATACCTATCTCTGATATTGATATCTAAGCAATACGTACCTACCGGACACCGGAGGGTTTGGTCACTTTTTCTGAAGTATATGACATCTATTTTCAATACGTACCTACTTATTTATATTTCGCTAAATTAAAAGTAACGATTTTATTTGCACTGACTGTACAACAACTAAATGAAATTGACACGTCGCTATTTAAGAGGCACATTGTGACTAACTAGCTACATCTACGACTATGATCACTATAATCAGGGCCACGGCTAAGGAATTTGTTGAAATTAATGATCTTTTTTCCTTACTCGTCTATGCTGCTACTAATGCTGGCTTTGATGTTTATTATTTTAATTTCGCTAAGCTGTGATAGCAGGGGTTCACTGCCAGGGACTTATTTCGGAATTAATAATTACGTAGGATACTTGCGCTGAGGTATAATTAACCCTTGGGTGCCTCAGATTTATGTTCGTTAGTGAAATTTATCGTTTTTGTAACGACCGACGCTTACAAAATAGGTATTATTTTGGTCATCTCATCTAATTCTGAACCTATTGATTTCATAAATCTATTACGAAATCAACCATACTGAATTTCTACTGCCGAAATGGCAAGAATGGAATTCTTAGATGAAGTTTTTGTTACGTCCTGTTCCTGGCCTTCCGGTCATACGTCACAGGATTACTCAGAACAATTCCCTTAATTTTGTTTTTGCTCGACCCATTTCAAGAGCGCGAAGCTCGCACAGATTTAATAATATATTATCTATCACATTTTACCAGTCACAGACCCATTTTTTTTTTTACTTTTGTATTTAATAACCTTGCGGGTCTCAAGCTAGGTACTCCATTTGACGTTAAACTAAGTAATCTATCCAAACATATCCAGAAACTTTGTTCACCCTACACTGAGGCTAGAAGAATGAAAAAGTTCTAAATCAACGATGATATATTATTACTTGACGGAGCGATATATCATACGGGAAACAATGTCTGCGCTCAATCGACTATTGAATGGAAATTTGATCCGTCAAACCCAATAGAGAGTGAAATTACAATAGTTTTTCGAGACATTAAGGATCAGGATGGCCTGCATTCTGCTACTATATTTCTCTGTATCAAAATATAATTTATACCTAATAAATAGAACTAGACAGTCCTATGCCGATTTATAATAATTTTAAACAAAAAAGAACCGACTTCACTTAGACACCACCTTTACCAACCAAAAGGAAATGCCCGAGCCACTGATGAGCCAAAAATATTAAAATCACTATTAGGTGTGCCAATAATATTTGAAGAGTTCCCTCGATTTCTCCAGGATCTCGTCATCAGATCCTGAGCTGGTTACACTGTGAAGTATACTCTTTCAAGCAAAAAAAAAATTCCAAATCGGTCCAGCCGTCTTCGAATAATCGGCGGTGAACATACATATAAAAAAACAAGCAAAAACGAAGTTCCCGAATTGAGAACCTTCTCCTTCGAAATCTTGAAGTCGGTTGAGAATAGTTTAAACAAAAAAAGAACTGACTTCACTTAGCCTCTACCTTTCCTAAAGCAAATGCTCGAGCTGCTGTAAAAAATACTCAAATCACTGCCTACAGTGACTCAAATCACTGACTACAATCTTCAACTATGATACCTATATCATAGTTGAAGAGTTCCCTCGATTTCTTAAGGATCCCATCATCAGATCATGACCTGGTTACAATGGGACCAACTGTGAAGTATACTATTTCAAACAAAAAAGGAATTTTCCAAATCGGTAAAGCCGTCTCGAATAATCGGCGAACATACATAAAAAACAAAAAAAAAGCAAAAACAAAGATTTCGTCGAAATGATAACCTCCTCCTTCGAAATCTTGAAGTCGGTTGTTAACGCTATTACCATACTTTCTTGTAAAAGAATTTACCAGGATAACAAGACCCCTATGATGGTCATGATACTCATGATACCTTTTTCGGCCTTCTAGTTTTTTTTTATATTATTTATCAAACAGATATACAAGTCAGATTGAGTGGTGTAATAAATGTTAGCGCACTTAGGGAGCCGACGGAGGGGCTAGGTAGGGAGTAGCAGGATACACGACAGATTGGGCCCTAGAAATTGCAATGTCTAATCAGGTTATAGCGGAATTCAGCTATTAATAGAAAAAATCAGCCGGAAATGCGGATTTTTTTCTATTGTAGCGGAAATTCCTTTACGGCCTCCTTACAAAAATTTCAAATCAATTTTCTTTTCCGCTATCATAGAAAAAAATCCTGATTTCAGGCTGATTTATTATTTGGTGTGTCTTTGCATCGCCGTTCTATTTCTCAACGATAATGTCAATGTCAGCTGATCTGGCAGATGATAGTGACAGTAGCCGTCATTCAATCAAAACATTCACAAAAATATGAAAATATTTTAAATAAATATTGCAAGAAACCGTATCAAGAAATATATAATAAAACTTAATTATACTTATGATTCTAAACAGCTTCTTAATCAAATCATTAAATGCGGCAACGCTTTCAGGTAACTTCGTTAGTAATTAAACTAAATAAACTTGTATAGGTAGGTACATTATGTTCCATATGTAAATTGAGTGTGGTTTGTTTTCAGGCACCTTTATTATAGCTAGAAATATGTCTGGAATTGTGGAAAATACAATAAGAAACAAACTGCAGACCTCTCTGGGAACCAAACACTTGGAAATTATCAATGAGTCCTACATGCACAACGTACCGAAAGGCGCAGAGACGCATTTCAAAGTTGTTGTAGTGTCTGATAAATTCAATGGATTGCCGTTGATCAAGGTAATTATAATTATACAAGCTTTGTTGTGTTGTGTACATAGTTAAGTGGGGAAACAAAGTAGTGTCATCGTGGTTAATTAATAAATAAATATTATAGGACAATCTTACACAAACCGACCTAGTCCCACAGTAAGCTCAATAAGGCTTGTGTGGGTACTAGACGACGATATATATAATAGATAGATATTGATAAATACTTAAATACATAGAAAACATCCATAACTCAGGTACAAATATCTGTGATAAACACACAAATAAATGGTTAAATGTCTCTACCATCATGATAACAGGTATGGTTTCAATGTCTATATAGTCATTAGTATGGTTCACTGAACATAGAAAGTGCTGTTGTGTAAGTTATAGCACTGGTCTACCACACGAATGATGTTTATAAGTATAGTTAAAATTTAAGTATAGTAAAAAATACGATTTTTTTTTACATGACCATTTTACAATTTGGATGATTATTTTAAGAATTTGACATTTTGATTTTACTTACATTTTAGATTATAATGTAAGATTTTGCATGTCATATTGTGGTAGACCATACACTACTGTAATTACAATAGGTACAAAAGTACCTATAATACCTCATTGATATGTACCCATAACAGCTGTGTATGTTCTTTGCAAATAAATAAATTGAATTGAATTGAAGTTGCAAAAAAATGGGAGAATATATGTAATCAACATTTTTTTATTTATTTATAATGATAAGTCTTATTTCAACATGCAAAATACCATTTGAAACCAAAGAAAAGGTGTCTGTGGTAAAAAAAATTGGACCTTTGCCATGAGCTCATTCTTCTGGTATTAGGCCTCCTCTCATGGTAAAGATCAAGGTGTATTACTTAAACTTTTATTTACATTAGCACTTAAGATGTTTTAGACTTATGTATCATACTAACAAATATGGACTTGCTTCCGAAATAAATTATTTTGAATTTGAATTAAAACATACTTAGTAAAGTGTAAGTTGTTATTTTGTACATTCCTTTCACAAAGACATACAATCTTTTTTAAATCATGAAAAATACATGAAAAGCAATTAATAATCATAATAAATTAGACAGTTTTCTTTATTTTGTGTTGTTCTTTTCTTTCCAGCGGCACAGACTAGTGAATGACATACTGAAGGAGGAGTTGCAAACTGGAGTCCATGCATTATCCATAGTAGCCAAAACTCCGGAACAATGGAACACCAGCGACAAGGTGGTTGAGAGCAGTCCTAATTGCAGAGGAGGGTTTGGAAAATAAATTGATTCTTTTTTGGAATATAGTCTTATAAAACATTGTGTAGGTACATTGTCTTAATAAATTACTCTTTTCTTTCTGTGGCAATATTTTCATTTCTGATCCCAGTGGGTAGAAGTAGTAGGTATGTATTTTATATGGATTTAGATAATTTACTCATTTTTAGGGTTCTGTACCCAAAGGGTAAAAAGGGGACCCTTTTACTAAGACTGCTGTCCGTTGGTCCGTCCGTATGTCACCAGGCTGTATCTCATGAATCGTGATAGTTAGACAGTGGAACAGAGTTCACAGATTGATGTATTTCTGTTGCCGCTATAACAACAAATACAAAAAACTGAATAAAATAAATATTTAAGCGGGCTCCCATACAACACACGTAATTTTTATAGATAATGGTACGGAACCCTTCGTGCGCGAGTCCGATTCGCACTTGGCTTGTTTTTAAGGACTAGTTTTAGAAAATTTAATCAAATTATAGGATTTTACGGCCTCCTAGTCCTGTCGGTAGTGACCCTGCCTATGAAGCAGGAGGTCCGGGGTTTGAATCCTGCTCAGGGCATTTATTTGCATATTTATCACGGATATTTGTTCCTGAGTTATGGATGTTTTCTATGTATTTAAGTATTTATATGTATATATCTATTACAGAGAAAAAAACTATTGGCAAGATGGAGCGATGATATTAAAAAGATTCATGGAAAGATTTGGAAGAGGCTTTCACCGCTCTAGGCGGTCCTTATGCTGAAGAAGAAAAATAAAAATCAATTTAGTGTAAACAAAGTCATTTATTGTTTTAAAAAAAAATGCTATGGAAATATATATATATATATATATATATATATATCTATTACATATATCGTCGTCTAGTACAACACAAGCCTTATTGAGCTTACTGTGGGACTAGGTTGATTTGTGTAAGATTGTCCCATAATATTTATTTATTTTATTTTTATTCATTTATTTATAAGCCTACAATAGTTTAAACTCTGCAATGTTGCAAAATAAACATTTTTTTATTCAAGGAGATACCAAACTCCAATTATTTTTTAAACCTACTAAGTCATTATCCTCCTAGCGCCCGTTCTGGTTTTTTGCCGCGGCTTAATAGAGCCTGAGGTCCGCTTGGCAACCTAATCCGAAGAATTGACTTAGTCACTAGGTTTCACGAAAGCGACTGTCGCGATTATCCTAGTTTCCTCGCTATTTCGTATAACGAAAAGCGACTGGTGATGTTAAGTACAGTCAAGTGTAAAAATATGGGTGTACTCATCTTACTCAAAAATATGTCCCATAGTATCTTATTAAATGATTCTTAATATTATACGAGTAAATGATTCTTCGTACTTCCTAGAAACTCCGTCGTAGGCACGAGCCAGTTTGAACCCGAAACCTTCAGATCAGATTCAAATTCAGACTGAGACGTCTTACCGCCCGCCAGGAGCAACGCTTCTCAAAAATCTACTACGTACCTACTTGATGGAATAAGAAGCGTACTCCGTAAACGCTGTTATTTATAGGCATGAACCTTACGTTCCAGGTACCGGTTCTGATATTTTTCATGGAATAATTCATAATTATAAAGCATTCATCCCTCTACGTACATATTATATGCTGGAAATGAGCCCACTGTTTGAAAATGAAACGCAAGTTGCGGCGACTCGACCTTGAAATGTTGTGGCGCCGTGTTGACGCAAAATCGCGACATGTATGCGCGGTACATTTTTTTCTATCGACAATCGGGTACAACCTAAAAAATGTTATCTGTCATGTCGCATCACTAGCTAAACCTCTTGACATTCTCGCCAAATGTAAACATATTGATTTGTCGTATTTTTAACTGATTTTATCGACTTGCGGCAAAGGTTCATTACAAAATGGACCAGGAGACCGCGAAGAAGCTCCTCATCGAGGGCGGGACGTTCGTTTTTCTCGGAGTGCCGCAGGAAACTCAGTTTGGAATTGACATGCAATGTTGGAACACTGATGAGGATTTCCGTGGAATTAAGATGATACCGCCGGGTTTGCATTATGTACACTACTCTGCGGTCAGCAAGAGCACTGGGGACGTGTGCCCGAGGTGAGCGAATAACATTTTATAACTTTTGGCAGTGTACAAAACTGTTCTTTGGTAACTCTACCGTAACAACGTTTGACGATTTGAAAACAACTTCTTCACTTCACATGCTCGTCAAGTTTGTCTGTGTGTCGTATTAAGGTTTATTAATGAGGCCTTTTATGTTCGAAGTGCTTATGCAAAATGTTGCAGTGCAATGGTTGTACCCACTATTTATATTTTCTTCACCCTCCATTTATATCAACTTGGCCCCCTCTGGGTCATCGGCTGGCGACACTCTTTCCTCTATTGACTTAGTAATAGAGTCTAGAATCTGTTAAAATAACAACCGGGCGGCCAGTTACAAAAATTAAGTTATAAAATGAACTTAAATACAGCTAAACTCGCTTAGATATTTTTGGAAGAACCCAGCTAAAAACGCATTTAGCGGGAAAGCATATTATACGGGACTGTCCCGTGGGTCCCCAAGTTAGAGAGACTGACATAGAGTAGCTTATTATGCAAGAAATCGAATTAAACATAATCATATTAAGCGGGTTCTACTGTATACAAATTGGTTAAAAAATAATCAATGCTCTCACAACTGAAGTGAGAAGCAAAGTGTGTATTGCACAAGTACAAAAACCCATTTTCTCAATCTATAGTGGTTCTCTCTTCACTCAGAACTGATATTTGGATTGCCTTAGACAAAATGAGTTGTTTTGTACTGCAGTGCAGACAGGAATTTAGGGGGCAACATTTTATAACAGGTAGGGTGTTCCTATATCGATAAACTCAATTATCGATGCTTGTTCCATATACCAGTGACCACTCAAAGCTATGTTTGTAAAATTACATTATTATTAAAAGTGTAAAAAAAATTACAAATTGCATGTAATAAAGAAAATTATTAAAAAAAAAAAGTGAATCCTTTTCTTTTTTTTTTCAAATCGTTTTTGCAACTTTACTCATTATAAGTTTTTTTCTTCATTATGGTCCCATCTACTATTATTAAAATAAACTTGATACTCATCTTCAGTACAAAAACCACAATAGATTTGGAAAAGCATTGATAATTGAGTTTATCGATATAGGAACTGCCTACCTGTCATGAAATTTTGCCGCTTTGCCCCATGGATTCCTATGTCTGAGTCATGTGGTACAACAGTTAATCTCAGATATAAATCCCAACAAGATCCTGAGCATGATTGCGGCTAGGCTTGACTGTCTGTACATGTCACACTGCGAGGGATTGCATACCCCTGTCAGTGTTGTTTTATTTTAAGCCTACTAACCCCTTAGTCTATAAGATCCACTAATAATATTGTGTCTTGGTTACATGAAATAAATAATTCATTCATTCATTCATTTCGTGGCAACCATATAATTAGTTATTATCCTTAGATTAAATATGTTTGGATGCATGTTGTTGTTGTCGCGAATAAATGTTTTCTATTTCTATTTTCTATTTCATTCATTCAAAAATCCCAAAGCCGGTGAAAGTTTTTGAGGTGGAAGAAATTGAATGTTATTATTAATATTTATAATTATTAGATAGAAAGCAAAAGTGAGTACATTACAAATAATTTGGTTTTTTATATACAGGTCTGGATTTATGCACTATTTTCACAAAAAAGAGTTTCTAGTGAAGATGTGGGACAAGAAGACAGAAGATATAAGCACCGAGGAGATAAGTGAAGAGAGCATCCAGAGGCTGAAGGATAACTTGTTAAATCTGGATCGGCACCTGGCTCCGTACCCTTATGAGATATGGCAGAAGTGGAAGCTGCTCACATCACAAATAACAGGTACGAGGCAACTTTTTGACAGCAATATTTTTGTACTTATGGCTTTTACCCCTTGCTTAAGCTAAGTAGATATGCCAAACTCAAGGTTTTAAGACTCACACATGACGAGGAGAATATTAAGTGATGAAATTTTTTTAGAATGAGGCCAGGAGGCTTTAAACCCTATAAAGTTTTATTTACCGAAAATGTATGTAGTTGGCCGTTGTCACATTTCTGTTTTAAATTTATAATATGACCATTTATATCAACTTGACTACTTGATTAGCAATAAAAAAACCGGCCAAGTGCGTGTCGGACCACGCATAGGAGGGTTCCGTACCTTCAATGGAATAAGAACCAAACTACTACCAAAAGGTCGTATCTGATGCCTATGGAAGAAGTTTTTTGGAGATAACTCAAAAATGGCTGAACCGATAATGTTCAAAACAATTTTCGTAGAAAGTATATGATAAGGCGCATCTCTTAAAATTGTTTCTTATTTTTTGAACTTACGGTTCAAAAGTTACGGGAGGGGCTACACAACTTTTCTGACTTTCAAAGCAATTATTTCAGAAAATATTCACTTAATCACAAAATAGTCAAAGAAACCTCAATGTTAATTTGAAAGACCTATCGATTGACGTGTCATGTGACACATCAATCAATGTTGATATTTGGTTACATTTTTTTTTTTTTAGTTACCTGTATGGAGCGCCCCCCTAAAAATATATTTTTTTTTCAAATTTAACTACATAACTGAGTAGCTGCATACAAAATACACCTTATGTGTAAATTTTATTCAGATACGTCGTATAGTTTCCGAGTAAAATGCCTGTGACATACGGACGGACAGACAGACAGACAGACATGACGAATCCATAAGGGTTCCGTTTTTTGCCATTTGGCTACGGAACCCTAAAAAGGATTAAAATAAGCAATACAAAATCGTAACTATGTACTATAATGATATAGATTTATAATTAATGAAAGACCCAACTAGCATTGATATCAAAGCGTTTTTGGGTTGCCCCATTATAAAGGGTCTTATCAACATATCAGATATTTAATTCAGGTTTAATCATGGCCAAATTTTATTGCACAAGCAGGTGTGACCATATTTTTGAAATATTCCATATAAATTTTAAGCTGTGCCTAAATAGTTTTAGGGTCCCGTACCCAAAGGGTAAAACGGGACCCTATTACTAATTAAGACACCGCTGTCCGTCTGTCCATCTGTCACCAGGCTGTACCTTATGAACCGTGGTAGTTAGACAGTTGAAATTTTCACAGATGATAACAGCAAATACTAAAAACAATAAAATAAATATTTAAGGGGGCTCCCATACAACAGACGTGATGTTTTTGCAGTTTTTATAGATAATGGTGCGGAAACCTTCGTGCGCGAGTCCGACTCGCACTTGGCCGGTTTTTATTTTAAATTGAATATGAATATGTTCAAAATGTTTACATAAAAAAAACCTTAATACAACATTTCAGCGGAACTCGCAACCAAACTGTCCCCAGAAAAAGGTATAATCCGAGCATCAGTGGAACTGCTCTCAATGACTGATGAAGATCGGCCCCGAGGCACCAAGAATGAGTCCATGGAGAGCCAGGATGAAGAACCGCAGATGGAGGAGGGTGCGGAGGAACCAGGCCAGTCTGATGCTAAAAGGGCTAAGAGGGTCACTAGGGCAGAAAAGGAAAATGCTATGTTACCGGACTTGAAGCCTGTCCCAGGTAAAGTGTGTTTCTGTGTCTTTTTAGGGTTATTCATATTCATTTTATTCATAATATTGTCAATATTACATGTCAAATAGGTATATACAATAATTAAAATAGTCATGGACCCCCAATCCGAGTCGTTTCTGGTGCAAAGGCTGTCCATGGCCATCCAGCGTGGCAATGCTGCGAGCATTATGGGCACTTTTGCACTGGAACCTTCAAGGAACAGGTTTGACTTTTGACAAGTTACTGTATGTAATTATGCTAATTATTTTTAAGATAATGTTAGATTTAAGGGACTTGTTTTTGACACTTAATTATAATTGTTTTAAATAGTCATGGTAATAGAGAATGATCATCTGATGCGAATAAAAATATAAATTGAAATCACGAAATATCTTTTTCTCAAACATGCACTAAAATAATGGCGTTACATTCCTTGGGTGGACTGTAATGGGGTTTCATACAAAGTTTTTAGGCCTAGGTTTGCAAGGTAACCTTGGAGTCAAAGATGGCGGAACGCGGCAGGTTTTACGAACAGCTGATTTTGATTATTATTATTTTTCTTGTGACAGAATGTAGAAAGTAACACAAGTAAACAAACATGTATTATGCAGCCGCGATGAGAATGGGATTAGACTTGACAGATTTGCCATACGCTTACGTCAAAATTAATATGGATTGACAGCTATCTGCAAGCCATCCCATTCTAATCGCGGTTTAGTAATAACTATTACTTTCCAGGTGCATCGATGAGGTTCACAGAAATACCACAGGACAAGTACCCCCCTGGTTCCACTCCGGAGGAGATCACCAAGCACTACTTAGACCAGTCATATTCTTTAGAGCTGATGATCGCGCAACATGACGAGTGAGTATCGAACTGGTACAGTCGTCATCAGATATATCGGAGCGCGCATGGTGGTTACAAGTATCTGAACAACACCTTTATTGTCTAGGCGATAAAGTGCGTGTTCAAACATTTTTGAGTACATTGTCCGCTCCAATATAATGGATGCGACTGCACAACTTTGACAATACAAACAGCTACACTCTTAACACTTTCGCAACCGGGCAAAATTTTGAACAATACCCCAGAAACCGACAGAACCCGCCAGGCGGGCTACGACGTGCAACGCAATGCCGCACTCCGCGTGCCCGGCATCTGAGCAAACATTACGAGTGCCTACCAGGCGGGTTCTCGGTAGTCAAAGTGTTAACTGTACATCGGTGGATTTTATTACAGCAGGCATAAGGTCCACCGATGGCCAGCTAACAGTGTGGGCGATGGTACAGCCATGCACTTCAGCTATCTGGGTCTAAGATTACACTATACATGTATGTAAATCTTGTTTAACCCTTTGATCACCAAGCATCAGACGGAAAAATCGTGCCCTCTGCGCCAGCGCGCGAAGGAGAACCGGTTATACCGGGTGTGGCCTGTAATAAGAGCAAAAAATTAAAACGTAGATTCTACTCCTCAAACTAGACAACGTTTGTTCAACAACTTTTAAAAATAACTTGTAGTTTGAATTTCATTACAGTTTAAAGTTTATTCGAACACGCAATGTATTACGACATTGATTAATATCTGTAGGGTGACAAGACTGACAGGCGATGTCATTTAGGCGGACTTTGATGTACTTGAAAATACTATTTAGTTTGTTTGAAAAAGAGACAATCTAAAATCTACATAACTTTCAAAAGTCGTTGAACAAACATTGTCTAGTTTGAGGAGTAGAATCTACGTTTTAATTGTTTGCTCCTATTACAGGCCACACCCGGTATTTTGGACGTGATATCACGTGCTGGCGCTGAGGGCACGACTTTCCGTGCGCGTGATTTGACGTCTTTGGCGGTCAAAGGGTTAAGTAATCACTCATAAAATGGTCTTTTCCCGATGTAACTAACGCGATATATGGATTTATGGTGAAAGGCTGTTTGCTAAGCTATTATTACGAGGCTAAAAACTCGCAGATTTTATACCTTTAGAGAATATGGGTTTGTTTAGAGATGAGACTTTGCGGGTTGACCCTCATTTTGTTAGGGGTACATGAAAAAAAAATATTTTAGTAAACATTTTTTTTCAGGCCCCTACACATTATTGGAGAGCTCCAACTAGCATACCTCTGCTTCCTCATCGGCCACTCCCTCGAATGCTTCGAACACTGGAAGAGCCTTGTCATTCTCCTCTGCTCATGCGACGAGGCCATTCACAAATACAGAAGCGTATTCTTCCATTTCATCAGAACAATCGAGATTCAAATCGAGGAAATGCCAGAAGACTTCCTCGCTGACATTGTCATGAACAAAAACCTAGTATATAAGAAGTTGAGAGAGTTCTTCAGAACGGCGTATGTGAGCAAGGTTGATGGGCGACTGCTCACGATGATTGAGAGATTTAAGGAGAATCTGACGGAGAAATTGCAATGGGATTTTACTGGATTGGACGCAGATGACGAGGATGAGAGACCGGTGATCGTTAAATTGGATGAGGCGGAGTAGATGGTGAATTTGACGCTGACTGGATTGATATCAATACGGAATTTATGAAATATTTACTGAACTTGGCAGCAAGGACCAATAATATCTTGACTGTCTATGTCTATACAAAATCGCGTTTTCGATTAGGGTTTCGGCGATCGAGTTTATCACTAGATGGCAGCACCGTGGCGAGAGATCTAGCTGTAGACATGGGAAAAAGCGTTACTTTTTGATATCAGTGACTGACGATCCCGTTCCAAAAGTCACGGTGAAAAGTAATCGTGACTTTGTCACGTCTGTTACTCGTGTCACTGCATGATATTTGTGAGACGTCACGGTCCTGTAATGAACCCTTTTTTTTGTCACTGGTATTTCAACGTGACTAATTCACGCGTGTTACTCGATATCACTATATGATATTGTTGCGGTGCTATTATGACCATGTTTTTGTCACACCGTTATCAGGCAAGTTATTCATCCAAAATAACCTTCACACTTTTACAGGCTTAGGACTGTCGCACTCGTACATTTTGTCGTGATCTGAGTAACAGTCGTAAGATGGTAACAGAGACTGCGCTGGGAACAGTAGTATAGTAACGTATGTGATTTTGTAACGTTGTTCTTTTGTGAAAAGTCACAGTGACAGCTTTTGAAGGCGAGTCACGGTGACTTTGTCACCGTGACGTTATTTATCCCCCATGTCTATCTAGCTGTCATAATCCACCAATCATGTTTAATCTTTTTTTTATTGGTAAATTTTGACAGCTGCTGTCAAAAGGAGCTCGCGCCACGGTGCTGCCATCTAGTGAAAAACTCAATCGCCGAAATCCTCATAAAGGCAAACGCACACGCCATCTACTTCGCTAACCCAACAGGTAACCTATGGATGGTATAGGAAGGATGGAACTCTCTTATAGGAAAACGGTCGAAAAAGTGTCCAGCGGTAAGCACTAAACAATAGTTCCAAATATCTCCGGTGGCGCTAGGTATAGTTCAGCACTTGAAATGAATTACCGATATTTAATACTTATATGACTTTCTAAATAAAATTAATATTCAGTGTTTTTCATCTCCGCAAATAATTATTTTGGATTTAATAATTTCAAAATTAATTTAATATCATTGTGGTGGCGCCATCAGTTTATCGCCTTTTGACGGACACTTTTGTATCATAGAGATTTATATCCTTCTTGTACCATCCATAAGTAAGGTAACCATTCCAGGATTTGACGCTGTCAAGATAACTCGACTTTCGTCCGAGAGATGGCGCTTCGGTACCTAATAGAGTAAAATTATGTGGTTCTTGGACGGCAGGAATTGTGAGATCAAAACGACTGATACCGGTTTGCGTGGAAGGGAATGAATGAGGTAAACAAATAATCTATTGAAATGAGTTGAGTTTAGCTCAATATTTTTAAGAAAATACGACTCGTGTTTTATGTAATTATGTTTTTTTAAATAATTTCGTTGTTATATAGTTGCTTCTGATTAATTACATTCTATCTATGCATTTCATAGGTATCTTAGCATTAAATATATCGGAATGTTGTTTGGACAATATTTTATATCTTTATTTTTTACGTAAGTATGTAATTTCTGTTAGAATAGTTTGTGTCATTTAAATATGACTAGATGTTTTATTGTAGAACTCCGATACATTTAATGTTAGTGTCAATTTACAACAAGTATCTTATTTTTTTTCTGGGATATCCCCAGTTATAGTGGTGCCAAGTGGGATTAGTGTTGTAACCCATTAGACCAGCTGATACCCCCCTTCATTTTATTATTCATATGCGCTAAATGTTATAGTACAAACACTGTACAATATATCACTAATATGGTCTATTTCTGTTGTTTATTTATATTATGTATCTAGATGTTGTATTATCTAATAGTGGAGTATTAAGAACAAGTTAAACGTCGAACCAAAAACATGTTTTAATGAACCGAACTTCAACGTAAGTACAATTATGTCAGCTCATTCCCGCGTTATAATTTTAGGGGACCATCGCGAAATTCTTCTGCATACATACACGCGCATAAATAATAAAACCATAATCAATCTTTCGTAACTCTCGCACTTCGTAGGTAGGTCAATAATAGGTAACACTACGGATTTTTCATCTATGTGTTTGTATAAGAACTTTGTTACTTTTATTAAAGCTATGTTAAGGTATAGTACGAATTTTTTAAGATGTCGGTAGAATTCCTTAGCAAGATTCTGACATCTTAAAAAATTACAACTATACCTATACGTATATCTTTATCACGCGATATACTTCATTAGCATTACCTTCTTAGACCCCTAGTTATAGTCTAAATATAAAAAAGAAGAAACTGACTGACTGACATATCAACGCACAGCCCAAACCGCTGGGTCTAGAGATTTCAAATTTGGCACATAGGTTCCTTATAAGGTTTAGGGGAGCAATAAGAAAGGATTTTTCAAATTTCACCCCCTAAGGGGGTAAAATGGGGGTCCAAAGTTTGTATGGCGAAACAAGATTTGTTAGACTATTTTATTCGAAACTTCACAGGAGTATTCCTAACGATAAATGAGTAAACACGTGTTTCAAGTTTTTTGAAATTCAACCCCCAAAAGGGGCAAATGTGGTCACAAAGTCTGAAAATCAACATGGGTATTGTATCCTTTTTGAGTACTTATAGTACGCGGGCGAAGCCGCGGGAAAAGGCTAGTAGCTTATAATTACTTCAATTAAATATAAACAATTCGAATGGAAGAGTTGCTGTTTCGTCGTTTTTTCAAACAAAAGATATACAACCTTAATCTGTACGTTTTTAATCACAAATTTATATGATGGGCCCTAGGAGGATAGGCTTGATATACCTATTGTTCTAATAATTTGATTAAAACTTTATTTAATAAAGAAAATGAGTCCTTATACCAGGTGTTTCCTGTAATACGAGCAATCAATTAAAAAGTAGATTCTACTTCTTAAATCAATAAAACTTTTCTTCAACAATTAAAATAAATAGTATTTTCAATGTGCGTTAAAATCCGTCTAATTGACATTGCTTGTCAGTCTTGTCACGATACAGACATAATCAGTTTCGCAATACATTGCGTGTTCGAATAAACTTTAAAGTGTACTAAAAATAAACCACAAGATCCACAAGTTAATGTTTAAAGTAGCGTAGAATCTATGTTTTAATCTATTGCTCGTATTACAGGAAATACCTGGTATGTTGTACAGTTTACCCTGTAGTTTTATGTACTGTGTACATCCCTAGAAGACAGATTAAAGGAATCTTAGACCATTCTATCGTGTTCCCTACCCCAGTTAACAATTTCGGAACCGGGCAAAATTTTGAACAATACCCCAGAAACCGACAGAACCCGCCAGGCGGGCTCCGACGTGCAACGCAATGCCGCACGCCGCGTGCCCGGCATCTGAGCAAACATTACGAGTGCCTACCAGGTTCTCTGTAGTCAAAAGTGTTAATGTACCAGGGCATTTTTATTTAACTTGTACCTTAAAGGTCGACAAGGTATGTTTCGTGACGACATGTATGGAGTTTGACGTTGACCGTCAGTTTAGTAACGACTGCTAATCGACCGTTAGTGGTACATAGTTAAGTGAAAACGCCCACCAATGTCAATTTTAAACTAGATTCTAGGTGTTTCTGATCAATATTAGCTTTAGTGCAATAAATAGACGTTATTTTCTGATCATTTGTAAATTATATCTCAATTGTAAGTACACTATCGGTAATATAATAAATAAAATGTACCTGTGAAATAATATTTCATTTTTAATGTACATAAATAAAATCCATTGTCTTTATAAACATTTATGCTTTATTTTTCTTTTTAAATTGTTTATTTCTGGCCTTCTTATCTTGCTTCTCAAACTTAGGCTTCTTGGGTGACGTCTCGGGTTCTATAAAAAAAGTATTATCGGATCAGTCACTTCACTGCATTATATAAAATTACTTTGTTAGCGCAACAACCCAAAATGAGTCTGCCTCCGACACAAGATCACGCCATTTTGCTCAGTCTTGCGTATACTCTCACCGTCACCAGTTTACGCAAGCGCCGAGCTTTCAAAAATCTGCCTGTACATCCACCCAGCGATACTTAGGATGACCAACAGGGGTGTCCAGTCGGTGGACCCAAATATGCTCTTACTGAGCGTTATATATAGAAAGAATTAACATTTTGACCGCCATAAGCAAAGTAATACGCCGTGCCGTCAGGGGCACAGAAATGGGTAAGCTGAGTTACAGCAGTATTAAAGTCAGTTTGCGATTGACAGATGAGTTTTATACATTTGAATATCTACCTTGTTATCATGATCATAAAGTTAACTTTACAAGCATCACACCATTTGGTGCCGTGTTTTGAATATGGACTTTATTTTCTTTGTGTTAAGGTAGAATATCAAATAGATAAAGTTATCTGTCAAGTTCAAACTTACTTTGAACGTATTGTATTACTTACACAACATCATCAATGGTTTCTAGGAGTAACTCGTAGTTTTTCAACTGACGTCAGTGGCACGACATTAATTAAACATAATAAACTATTGATTTGTAAAGAATTCCAGTTAGTAGTAGTCGACTTACGAAGGTTTTTCCTTTTCGCACCCTGCTGGAACGCGGGTGCTTTCTGGCCTTGAGGAACAGCTGGCTTTATACCCTTCGGCTGAGGTTTCTGTCCCTTGGGACCAATGGTAGCCTTAGATGTCTTCTTAGGCTGAGGTAAGGCTACGAGGGGTTTCTTGACTTTTTTCTGATGGATTGGTATCAATTGAGGTATTTCTTCCTCACTGAAAGCAGATGGGAGATCAGAAAGACCGTAAGTAAATGAAATCTAGAACTGTAGTAGGTATGTGCAACTTTTAGTTATAGTTTCCAAGGCTAGATTGGATTGCTTTCCTAAGGTATGATATTTAAATACAAAAGAAAAGCGGCTTTATTAGATTCGGCATAAAGTTTATATTTTAAAATACATAACTACTTCAATCAATCACAATCGTTAAAAAAACTTTTCTTTGATTGTGTCGGATCCATACTCCATAGGCATAAAGTCTTGTTATGTTCCAATTCTGTATCTCGATTTTTTTATTCGGTATCTCAGTTAATGTATTTTTTTTTATTATGTCTGTAAAATTAATTTCACGCGACACGTACATGTAGCCCGTGTGAAAAAAAAGAGGTGCATCTTGTGTACCTTAGTCTTCTTGCTTGATTGAAAACAAACTGGCACATCATTTTTGATTTAGTCTATTTATTGCTTGCAACCGGCCAAGGACCATAATAATACCTGAACCAAACCATCTCTATACAGAATCGCGTCCAAATTTCAGGCTACATCAGTATCAGAAACCGCAGCGCCATCTGTTTAACGTAAGCCAAGTTTGTTTTACAGCGTCAAACCCGCTATCTAAATGCAACTGAGATCTGCTTAATGACATTATTAATATTATTATAGAACTTATAGATGCCCCTACTAGCCTAATTACTAGGAATGCGATTTTGTATAGACACGGCAGTCCAGGTATTTCTATGGTCTATACCGGTTAAAGCAGACCTAGGAGACTGTACTTGACTAACCTTTCTTCATCACTTTCCTCTTCCATATCATCACCATCATCATCATCACTTTCATCGCCAGAAGACTCCTCTGAATCATTCGCCAGTATCTTCGCATACTCATCAGAGTCGAAATCCAAGGAACTGTCACTCTCTTCTTCTGCAATTTTAATGAAATTCTCTGGCAGTTTCACGCCTGCTGCTTGCATTTTCTTCTGTTTCTCATTCTGCTTCGCTTTATCACTTTCTTGAGGCTTCTTAACTTCTTTCTTGCCTTTTCCTGCAGTTTTCGGATTCGTTTCCGGTTTCTTTTCTTTTGTTAGCTGAAACATTATAGAAAGAATAAGCACGACCAATAAAACCAATGGGTTTATTATTGACTTTATAAAATTACTTAAGAACTTGGAAGTCATGAATTGCTTTATGATGGTAGAACCAATTTAAATTGTGTTGCATGGATGTTAATGATGATGAATGAATGAATGCTTTATTGCACACTTCAAAAATAACAACACAATAGAAAATACATGATGAACATAAAAGAGGCAAACAACAAACAGTATTATCGCTAAGAAACAATATATTCCAGACAACATTAGGGTAGCAATGATTATTGCTTCATTGGTTTAATTTTACAATAGTAGATGACTATTAAAATTTAGGGCTTGAATCAGGCAAACACCCTTTACGAAAGCATTTTAGTTTACTGAATGAATCATGTGCAACTTGCTTGCATCATTGCACTGTTCTGGACGTATCTAAGTTATTTCTTTGATATTTTAAGATAACAAGGAACAAATCTTAATTAAACTACTGAAAAGCAAATAAAATAAACTGGTGTTTATATTATTATAATTATAAATCGTGAATACCTATTGGTCCACAAGACTAATATTATTTTGCTATTCCGCAATACAATAACGTGCTATTCGACTAGTGCCAACTCGTTATACTTACTTACTTAACCTTTTGGCCGCCAAGCATTGAACAAAAATGACGCGCCACCGACGCCACGTAATCGCGTTTTGTCAAGCGAAATTGAACTTTGCGGAAGCCCGCGTAGGTCCCTATTGCATTACAAAGCCTGTCGGCAGTAGGCGTCGTTGGCGTCCATGCGACATCTCTTTGATGTCGGCCACAGCCGACTGTGGCGGTCAAAGGGTTAAGTGCAACGGGTTTGCACTTTGCACTAATCAACTCTAGCACATTATTGTATTGCGGAATAGCAAAGTAATATTATGCTCGTTGATAATATGGGCTTCCGCAAAGAAAAGCCTGATTCAATCAATTATACCTATTAAATAAAATTGTTGAATACCATACAAACCTTCTCAGCAGTCTGTGCAGCGTTTGTTTTCTTCTTTTTGTTCTGCTTTTCTACTGTCCCACTCTTTATTTTAACAGCTTTGCCTTGTGTCTCAGTTTGAACATTCATATTATCTGACAGTAACTTGGGGACATCAACAGGTTTGAAGAAATCATAGTCTATGCCTAGGTCATTGAGCTTCTTTTTGGTCTTCTGAAGGCTGAAAATGGTAATTATATTTATTTACAATATTTTATGTGGTAAACCACCACAAACTTGTTGTGCCTCATAGTTAGTAGCCCTCTTACTACGATAAACTTTTTGACCGCCAAGCATTGAACAAAAATGACGCGCCACCGACGCCACGTAATCGCGTTTTGTCAAGCGAAATTGAACATTGCGGAAGCCCGCGTAAGTCCCTACTGCGTTACAAAGCCTGTCGGCTGTAGCCGTCGTTGGCGTCCATGGCACAACTTATTGATGTCGGCCACAGTCGACTGTGGCGGTCAATAGGTTAAGAAATTAACTATATTTTATTTATGTTTTTTTTAATTTAACAGAAAAATGTAATGTCTAAATAAATAAATAATTTCGACAGATAATTATTTAATTGGACCAGTCAACTAATAGTAGTAGTAGTAAAGTAATAGTCTAGTTTATAAGTAGATCTCTACCAAAAAAATATGATAACAAGAAATGAATATGGATAGTTGACTACAAAGAGATGTATCCACTTTTTCACCTTATTGCGTTGTAATAAAGTCCAAAATTGGATACATTTCTTTGTAGTCGAATGGACCAATAAACAATTGTGATTATATGAGTAGGTACTTACTTCGAAAGCATCTTCTTAGCCTTCTTTAAATGCTCATCATCAGTCTTATCAGCATTATGAGCCTGCGAATTTAACAATAACTAGTTGTACAGATCGAATGTCCGACCAAAACCAGATTTAGGCGAAAATCTCAACAAAACCTAAACTGGATGTTTGTTTAGACACTATTCACACTTCTACGAAGTTGCAACTTAGTAGAAGGGGTAGTACATGCAATAACAAAGTTGTTTCATAAAAATACCTATGTACCTTTCTCTCTTTAATCCTCCTGTTTGTTGTAGGGTTGTGTTTGATGTTCCAGTATTTCCTGAAGGCCTTGTGTTTCTGTTTCTCAGGTGGAATGATTGCAGCTACAAAACACATGGTTATTGTCAAGGTCAAACATAAATATACCGAGTCTAGTAATAGGGAGATAATAATTGCTCAGTCTCAGTAAATACCTGTGTTTAAAAATTACTCAATGTGAGATAATTTATAAATAAATAAATATTATAGGACAATCTTACACAAACCAACCTAGTCCCGTACAGTAAGCTCAATAAGGCTTGTGTTGTGGGTACTAGGCGTCAATATATTGCAGTAAAACACTTCTTACTTGCATTAAATACGTTTAATTTTGACGACAAAGTAAAAATATTTAATATTAGCAAAAATTATCAATTATTTAAAATTTAGCATTTCACGTAAAAATCACAATAATGGCATCTAAATAAGGGTATTTCACATTCAATAAGTTCCCTAGTGGTCAGAATACAATTAAATTATAATAACAAAAATATTTAAATTTAGCACTTCACTTAAAAATGAAGAGAACTGTACCTATTTCACTTTCACATTCAATAACCTCCCTAGTGACCAGAATGTAATTAAATTACAATAATTAAAAATATTTAATATTAGCACTTCACTTAAAAATGAAGACGACTGTACCTAAACATCAAGGACATTACAAATTCAATAGTTAGCAAAACCGGTAAGTAAAAATAAAGACTCGGCTAGTAATAATTTGGCTGCAGGAAAATAATGGGTTAATGAGGCGGGTGATATGGATGGTGACAGATGATGCGCTGGCTGAACGTAGCCTAAATTAAAGAGCCAGGTCTTTATACGCCCGTCAAACGAGGCAATTGGAATTTGGGAAATTTAGCAAAACAACAAAAAAACTATTATGGCACAAAAATACTGGATACAAAAAAGGAATCCGATTTGTAACGTTTTTTTAACAAAAATATAAATAATTTGATGTTCTCGAAAGCAGGATGCAAAAGCTGTTGCTTAAATTAAAAAAGAGTTCGTGGGCCAGTGTCCGCTTTGATACGGCGGACCCAATAGCTCGCTGAACTCCTTTTCTCACTTGCGAGAGCCCGCTGGATGCGGACTCTAACTCTCCGATGATGTGGCGAAGAAACCCGCGGAAATCGCGGCAGCTGCAGACTGTCCCGCCGGCCCGGCATCCACAAGGGCCTTCCGGAATCAGGCGGTTTCAGGGTATAGCACTTGCTAAATAATTTATATTGGGCCTCTTCGCCCGGCAAGGGTTTCGGTTTTATTTCTGCTCCAACAATGCAACAATAGCACTTGCCATACAATGTTTGAAATAAATCGCACTTTATCACGATGCAGCTAAGCAAATTATGGCAAAAAAGACCAGAACAAATCCAGATTATCTCTTTTTCTTTCAAAATCTCACGGCGCTCTGACAGACTCCATCAAAAATCAACTTTTTTCTTTTGACAATCTGGAATACCTCAAAATTCACATTCAAAATTAGCGCGAGTCTTATCTCAATTTTATAACTGCCAGACGTATTACAAAATACGGACTGATATAAGCGCCATCTACCTGTAATGCCGTGAATCACAATGTACGCTTTTTTATATATCAACCGTGACCTAGCCTTAGACACAGAAGTTCAGAAGTTCTAAAGAAAGTCGACAGATGTCGTACGATACGTAGCGTAATGCTACAATATATAATGTGTATAGATATAAATACCATACTTAACACATTCCGATCCATCCACGATCCCAGGTCGGGTCACTATCGGGTCGTCCGGCCTGGAAACGAAATCATCAAATACCCGATAGTCGGGTTCTCGGCATTGAATGTGTTAAATACACAGAAAACATCCATAACAGAGATACAGATATCTGTGATAAGCACACAAATAGATGCCCTTACCAGGATTCGAACCCAGCCACTACCGACTGGGCTAGGAGGTTATTTATATCCCTTGGAATGACAAGCTCCTAATATCAGATTATTAACTTAGCAGCTTGGGTTACTCAGTAGAGATCTACACATTTCAAACTTTCTCAATGTGGTAAAATTGTTATCCATCAGAGCGGTAGGCACTGGTCCCACCAAGAGCGAGTACGCAACGAGCTATCGACGATTTTCTTACCTAAGAAACAAACAAAAGATACATGCTCCCGTGTAAAATAAAGTTCTTCGCTGGCTGTTCACACTGCGATGAACTATATATATAACTCTCTCTTTATTTACACGGGAGCGATTATCTTTTATTTGTTTCTTGAGCGAGAAAATCGCCGATAGCTCATTGTTACTCGGCAGCGGTGGGACCAGTGCTGTAGGCCACTGAGACATAGATTCCAGGATGATGAAGTAATTACATTCTATTAAAGCTTATAATAATTTATCAGCTCCACTTACTAGTCCATCAAACACATCAGGTCAAATATAAATCCCTCAGCTGATGCCATAAACGCATTAGTCACTAGAATAGACTGCCCACTGATGAGGCGTTGGGATAAACTGCATGAACCCAATGCCTCGTCAAAACAATAATAATAATTTAATTTTGCAATTGGTTTTTTATGTTTTATTATATTTTATAATTATAATTTATGAATATCCATAATACTAACATAGGTTAAGTCGTAATTGTAACTAACATTGTATGGGACTTGTGCCTGAAATAAATAATTTCAATTTCAATAATAGCACAGCTGAAGTGTGAATATCACTTATCATTTTTAAATTACAAATGTATAAACATTTTGCATCAACACATTCAATTTCTAAAACATGCAAGAAATATTATTAGACTGCTCTCCACCATGGACCATCATGGATGCAGCTATATGAGGGAATTTGCAATATTGTTTGCTCCCTCTAACACAGCTGCATCACCATGATGGCTCATGTAGGCCCAGCCTATAGGTTTACAAGGTAACAGGTGTACCTTTGATCAATCTTTTCCCCATAAGATAGTTGTTCATAGTCTCGGCCACAATCTCAGCTACGGCGGGCTCACGGAACTCTACAAACGCGAAACCCTTAGAGCGGCCGGTGCGAGGGGATCTGATCACACGCACATTCGTCACCATGCCAAACTGCTTGAAATACTGTGTCATTTCATGCTGGAATGGACAAAAATTAATTATTTAGCACAAATTAAATGTTAAGTTTATATTACTACAAGAAAACGCAGCCACTGGCGAAAAATAATAAAAAAACTTAAATAAATAAATGATTGCGATTATAAATAAATAACTAAATTTTCATGGATCAATATAAATTTAACAAACTCGTGGCTTGATTTTATTACCACGTTCAAGTTGCATTACTAACCCAGCTCTAAGAGCCTAAGAGGCAAAGGCATACTAAACTAACCTCATAAAATCCGTGAGGAATGTGAGATAAATACACTAATCCTCGGTCTGGGCGCTTCTTCTTTTTCTTTTCTTCTTTATTTTCGTCGTCTTTAGGGGCCAACACTGCTGGTTTGTGGGGTTTATCCTCATTTTTCTGCAATAATAGATTTAGTACAAATGCGTTTTCAAAACATAACCTCTAAAAGCCCATGTTGTAGGCTTACCTTCAAAAGCTTCTTAATTCCTTTAATTGATTTATTGAACTTTCTTTGCTTTGTAGAATCTAAAGCTACGTTTTCCTCCATGGTAACTGTTATGAGTGTTAATCAATAGAAACACAATAGAAATTAATTGCAGAACACTACACGCTGCAAGCAAAAGGGAAGAGAAGAGATAGAGAACGCAAAGCAAAGTGGGTGGACTGGACTGTCACTGTCAGTATCAACCAGTCAATTTTTTGATGTTTTGAAGGCATCTCTGTAAACGCTGAGCTAGAGCCGGTAGGGACGATTTGTTGGTGAGCTAGGGTCGGTAGGGGCGATTTGTAGGGAACGTGTAATGAGGGGCGATAGGGCCGACAGGAATTTGACACAACAGATTGGGCCCTACAAAACAAATTGCTATTTCTAAAACGGCTGTTAGACATGGCAATTTGTAGGGCCCAACCTGTTGTGTTGGGAGGTGTAATAGGAGATGGGGCCCGTAGGGAGCTGAAGGAGGGTGAGGGACAGGCAGGGTACACAACAGGTTGGGCCCTACAAATTGCCATGTCTAATAGCTGTTTAATACCGGTTCAATACCCGTTTAAGAACGGACCTTCCCTTCTTTCTCCATGGATGTAGCAGTGACAGTGACATTGACATGTGTAGCTAATGTAATGTATTGTATTGTATTTGTATTTTGCTTTTGCTCATGCTGTACTTTATGCACGGGTAACGCTGCGGGTTTATAATCGGATTTTGCGTATGTACATGCAAAACAGAAATAATAAATTGATACTTGATTTAAACTGACTTGTACTGCGCGCGTAAAATCTAACCCTACATATCAGTATCGCTGTGAGCTGTTTAAGCTAAGAAATCAATGTAAATAGGCATCACCATGTCCATGCACATTAATACACTGAATCAGTACATTCAGTACGTTGAACGTGCATTCAGGACTGCTCAGGGGGACGTTCTGGCAAGATTGTTCTCGTTGCGAGACGAGCATGTTGGGAACAGGAGTTTACGGTCTAGCGACATTGCGTCGCTCGTGGATGGCAACTGCGTGGCTCCGCTGGATGATATAGTCATAGCTCACTTGCTGTCTGTCAGAGTAAGTTGTCATGAATAAATAAATAAGTACAGTCGCCGGCAATAGTATCTTCCTACACGAAGGCCGCAAAAATATGTGATACGTTCTAAAGGTGGGTACAGGCTTGAGGCAGCCTCAGGTTGAGATACGCACGGCTCGCCTGTTTGTTCAAATTCATATGCGCCTCGCTGCTCGCGCACGGCGCATTCGATTTTGAGCAAACAGTGGTGCATGCCTCAAGTAGGCCCAAAGAGCGTGTCAGATATTTTTGCGATCCTTGTGTAGGAAGATACTATTGCCGGTGACTGTACATAATAATATTATCATTACCTACTAATTTAGATCAAAGTAAAACAATCCAAGACATCATACAATTCTTAATGGAGCAATATTAAATGAAGACATTAAAATTTATGAAAACGTGTCAAAGCACCAGAAGTGTATGAGATTAGCTCCATGATAAAAGTTAAATCTTCTGTGACTTTGTTTGTTATTTTGTGCATACAAATTAATGTTCTCATTTATTTCCAAAACACCTTGTCTGATTTGGTCCAGCAAATGTTAGGTGATACCCTAGCAATGGTTATTAAAATTTAACTTCTTCAATAATTAAAGTCTTATTGATATTGAAACCTATATAAAGCCTAAGGAACATTATGTCCTCTTTATTGACTAATTATAATATTCCAGGCTCTTTTTATGAAGGACTACATGGAGGCATTCAACTACCAGAGCTCCTGTGTGGCATCGGTGGTGCGCCTGCTACAGAACCAAAAGGAGGAGAACTGGAGTCTCCCGCTGATGTACACCGTCTGCTTGGATCTGCGCCTAGTGGCTCAGAAGGCAGAGGAAGTTAATAGTGAGTAACCAACTTTCCATGAAAAATTACATGGAGGCTTCAATTAGCTGGACTCCTTTGTGGCGTCGGTGGTGCGCCTGCTACACAACCAAAAGGAACTTTTTATGAAAAATTACATTGAGGCGTTCAATGGGGCTGGCTGGTCGAAGGTATTTATAGATGGCGCCAGCATATGTTGGACCTGTCAATTTGCCAATAGTGTCAAATTGGTTTTTTTTTACCTGAATAGTAGTCATTTAAGCCAAATCCCATAGGACAATATTAGTGGCAGGTACAAGCTCTGATGGCATCTCGCCAAACCGTTGACAGACAGTTGCCTTCCCCATTTGCAGAGCTCCTGTGTGGTCATACATTGTGCTGCGAATGGTAGGTACCTTTACAAATATCTTTGATTGCAAATCTCTACGCAATAAGGAAGACCATTAAATTTGTGAAAACAAATTATAATCTCAATATTTTTTATTTGTAAGAAGAATTAATAGGGTGGTTTTTTTAGATTAGCTGTTCAATTGATATGCCAATTGGCAGTGATACTTCTTCAAACACATCTTAGAGGGAAAGGGACAATTGTAAAAAAAAATTGCGGTCTGCACCTTACCACAGAATAACTAATAGTACTACCATACAGAAAATCCACTCCTTAACAAAAGTCAGATTTAGGTATAAAATTATACGGCGAGCCGTCTGCAAGCAAAATTGAAACTTATAACCGCGCACGAACCGTGAATCTTCTTTGCGCGCCGCAGTTTTATGACCGAGCTGTGAGCGTCGGCACGGGGTTGTCACTTGACAAGTTTTTGTACCTATACCTACTGATTTATTATTTTTAAGATAAATATGTAGGAATTACAAGCGTTGATTTTTTTTTTATACTACGACGGTGGCAAACAAGCATACGGCCCGCATATGGTAAGCAGCTACCGTAACCTATGGACGCCTGTAACTCCACAGGAGTCACATGCGCGTTGCCGACCCTTTACAAAAAGGAGGATTCACTGTGATGACGGCTAAAGGAACAAGAGGGTCCCTCATCGTCAACACACTGGATCCTCTTTGAGCTCTATTTGATTATGTAAACATGAAATTTTTATCCGGAGATAGAAATTTTTATAGAGATTATGTCTGATTCTCACGGAAATAGGTATGCCACAGCCGTATTCCTTTGAAAATATGTCGGTCAGTTCCTAATATTGTTTCTGGGCAATCGATATTCAATAAATTAAGGATGTTTATTTTAACTATTACTAAGTAAGGACTTAAGGGCCTTTCAATATCGTCCGGAATTTAAAAATGTTATTTCTGCTTCCTTGTTCTTCCGTTTATTCAGACATCCGTAAATACATCTTTTATACGGATTAGATAGAGATAGGTTTCGAAGCCATTGTGTATTTAAAATTTTGCGCGAGCGCCACGTGACACGAGTATCGTGCGAGCAGAGCGGCAGCCCACTGCCATACACCTGCCCGGGAGGCGCGCCGGCCAAATGTAGGTACATTTTAGGTAAAGGTACAAGTTTAGGTAAACTGCGTAGTGAAACCCCCCACCTTACTTGGCACAGTCAGTCACTTATCACCAGTATCACGACTATTCTTGAAGAATAAACTCTGGTATTACAAAGTTTAGTTATAATTATTCACAAGCCTTATTGAGCTTAATGTGGGATTAGGTCGGTTTGTGTAAGATTGTCCTATAATATTTATTTATTTATAGTGTTAGTAGTAGGACCGTGATCCATGGAAATCCCTTTAAGAGCCCTATGACCTATGCCAGGCCCCTGATGAGGGACAACGGGATTCCATCATCATTATCATAAAGTTCCTTCCTGAAGACCTATCCAGATTACGCGCGGCATCAGCCGCCCGCAATGTATCGATGTGGTTGCGAGGCAGCTCAAACAAACATGGCCTTCTAGCTCAGTCGGTTGTGACTCCGCCTACGAAGCAGGAGGTCCCGGGTTCGAATCCTGCTCAGGGCATTTATTTGTGTGTTGTTCCTGAGTTATGGATGTATTCCATGTAGATAAGTATTTATTCATATCTATTATCGTCGTCTAGTACTCATAACACAAGCCTTATTGAGCTTACTGTGGGACTAGATTGATTTGTGTAAGAATGTCCCATAATATTTATTTATTTAAACATACGAGATGTTCGTCATTTTGCCGCGGTCTAACATGTCAGTTGTCCCGCGCATAATCTGGACATAGTTTAACCTTTTGACCGCAAGGAGGCGAAATAACACGCCATGCCCAGACGCCAGAGCCTAAAGATGAACTAAGTAAGACGTAAGTAATGCCAAACATAATTTAAGCGTTCTAGGAGTGGGGATGTGAATGGACGTCTGTTGACGTCGGTGGCATCAGTGGCTCAACTTCTCGATGCCGTGATTGGCCGTCATTGGCGGTCAAAAAGTTAAGACCACGTCCTGTGTCCATCATTAGCTGACCAGACACTGTTAGTAACAATGACATTATTTCTCTACGCAATTACGCATCCTTCTCATCCTTCATAATACATAGAAAAGGACGGGTACAGAAATCAAACCATTTATTTATTTCAGATAACTTTTAGACCCATAGTTTTGGTTAGTATATACTTATACTACTTATAGCTATGTTAATATCTACATAAATTACTTCGGTATCATTTATTAATTTTTGTGTCATGCATGTTTCTAAATAGAAGCACCTACGTAGTAGTTACACATAATAAGTACTTCTAGAAACATGCATAACATCACAGTGCCTCAAATATGGGCAGTCAAACTCTCTATCGAGCGCAGGATGAGGTTGGGGCTGGCCCGCACCCGGCGCACCAGGGATGAGCATCGCTTGCGCATAGTCGCATAAAAGCAATCTATGCGCGCTTCAGCAAACATTCCTGATGCGCTACAGAAGCGGGGCAGCCTCACCAACACCCGGAACGCGTTGTTATATTGGACCCGGAGGGCCCCATAGGCCCGCTGCGTGTAGTATGCCCATAGGCTGCACGTATACAGGGAAGTGCAATATGCTCTAAAAAGGGTTACTTTCACCTCCCTAGTACAGCGCGCAAACTTACGCGCAATCATGTTTGCCCTCACCGACAGGGCCCGCCGTTCGCGTTCAATATCCATATCGTCTTTTAGGTCTGAAGTGACAACATGGCCTAGATATTTAAAAGTCCTCACCCTTTCCAGAAATAATGAAATGATTACTGATAGTATCTTGACCGCTACAGGTTTAGCTCGCTTCTTTATACTATCTGTGATTAATTTTGTTTTCAGTGCAAAGCAATGGCAAAATCATGGAAAAGGCAGCAGAGAGCTTACTGGCATGCTTCAGAGTGTGCGCAGCTGACAACAGATCTTCCGATGACGACACCAAGAGGCTGGGCATGTTGAACCTTGTAAACCAACTGCTTAAAGTCTATTTTCGAATAAACAAGTTGCACTTATGCAAGCCGCTGATTAGAGCGATAGATTCGTCCCCATTCAAAGACCAATTCCCGCTTGCTCAGCAGATCACATACAGGTATTTTGTAGGGCGCAAGGCGATGTTTGATTCTGACTACCGCTCAGCTGACGAATTTTTGTCGTTCGCATTTCTAAAGTGCCACTACAAAAGCAGCAAAAACAAAAGACTGATTCTAACATACTTAGTGCCCGTGAAGATGCTCCTGGGTTTCATGCCAGCCAGAGATCTGCTACAGAAATATGACTTGATGCAATTTTGGGATTTAGTATCGGCTGTCAAGAACGGAGATCTTAGAGGCATTGACAGGGTAATGGAGGAACATGAGATATTCTTTATAAGAGCTGGCATATACTTGATTGTGGAGAAATTGAAGATTACGGCGTATAGGAATTTGTTTAGGAAAGTTTTCTTGGCGGAGGGAACTCATCAAATTGATATAGCGAGTTTCCAAGCGGCTTTACAGGTGATGGGACAGCATGATGTTGATGCTGACGAGACACAATGTATTGTTGCCAATCTGATATATGACGGGAAGATTAAGGGATATATATCATACCAACACAAGAAGGTGGTAGTGAGTAAGGCAAACGCTTTTCCGCCGCTTTCCAGTCTTTATTGATGTGTTACTTTTACGAAACGTATATTTAAGACTGTTTTCTTTAAGTAATTCTTAAGAATAAATTATAAAACCTATAGTATTTGTTATTTGATCATAATGTTAAGCAAAATGAAACACCAATGACATTTAACCTTTTTTATTAAATCCACAATATATTTCAAAGAATAATATAAATATAATAAATTTTGCCGATCCCTAACATAGCATTATTTCCAACAATGCTGATGATTATAATATTTCAAGTCTTACTTTAAGTAGGTAGGTAAATAATATATTTTGTGATTCTAATAGAAAGACATGGCTCTAAGCTTTTTTTTACAAATATGTTCTTTATGAACATCAATGTTATTTTATTTTATAAGTTTAGTTGATTTGACAGATAATAGATATGTGCAATTACTTCAAATTTACACGACTTAAATTTCGCTTAGGGTAAGGGATAATTCGCTTTGCTGCGTAAAAACGATTTGTTATTAAAAATAAATTCAATCTAGGGATATGTTTATGTAATTTTGATATGCCAGTAAGTGAGGTATAGAAAAAAACTAGCTATTGAATGAAAGGCAAGCAAATGTTGATAGCTGTTAGGATTTGAACTTAGGTTTGATGAAGCGTATTTAAATTATGAAGTTATAATATTTACAACTCCTCTATCTTGGCTGTTTGCGGATGTAATAAATACGTAACAAAGTTCCAAGTTTGAAAACTTTTTAACTTTTGTTAACTATATCGTCTTTATAAAGGCAGTTTAAACACTATAGTAAATACGTAAAATCTTTGAGATTCTTTTATTCTAGTTGACGGTATAGCTACCACTTTTTATCTATTCTATAAGGGAAGACCTTAATATTTATGTAAACTGAATCAATTGCACATCTCTTAAAGTTTTAAACTGTAGAAAAATACGAGGAATATTTGACTAGCTAATTATATATCATATCGTAATGTGTTTTCTTATGATATAATATTACTTATATTTTAAAATATAATCTAGATATTTTTGTCGGTAAAATAAATCTAAATAAGGATATCCACTACTAAAACACTGGAAGCTACTTCTAAATAATACTATTTATCTTTTAATACAAAAATGTATTTACTTAAACATTTAATACGCGCGTCGTAAACATTTACAATTTAATGGTAGATAACAAGTACATTTTAATTTAATAAAATCTCTTCCGTTTGCTGAAATCTCATATTTGGTACCAATTTCTTTGGTACGTAATATTATATGTCATTGCTTCTCTTATCCTTAAGTTTGTTTAAATTAATACAATATTTGCGTACATGCATTATATCAATACATTTATAGCGGAGAAATATTTACATAAATAGAAGGGGAGTATGTAGGGTCTATGTTTTTGATTATGAATAATTGATGTAAGCATTGCTATTGGGTAATTTGTAATATTATAATAGTCATTTCATAGGTTCATGGACTTTGGAAGCATAAAGTTTACTTAATTGATAATTATTTTGAGCATGTAGATGCCGAATTTTTTGGATTTTCAGAAAGATTATGATTAAAACAGATAGTTGGGTCATTAATTAAATCTATGGGTATATTTGTCATACAGCAATAATTTGATAAATATTAATGCCCACCTATAAGATATATTGTTTTATCTCCTTACGTTTTAAATAATAATTAACTTAAACAAAAAACGCAAACCATTAATTACAGTAGGTGCTGTACCTACTTATTTTAAAAGCTCACTTATATTTATCCGGGATTAACACACATTTTTCGTTAAAAAAAAGTCCCCCTCAAAGGCAAGAAGAGGCTATAGTTTCCTTTCGACAATTGTGTCAAAGCAGTCATCAAATCAAATACGCATTAAAAACATAATTTCAACACCAGCACAAAACTCATATATAAAAGAAGTGGATTAATTCTAACGTCACAGGTTGCATTTCATCGTTTACGATTCATTAGATATAGGAAATTAGCCAACATAAAATGTAGAACCCAAAATCCTCTATCCTCGTAACTATCTACTATTATAGCCTTGAAAAAAAGGTACAACTCAAAATGAAATGAATGAAAAGGTGTTGTGTACAGACGTCAGCATGGGTTTAGTTAGCGGGGAAGCCCAACTTGTGTGGAGGGCCCTTCAGCAGCTCGTCCTTGTATGCTGCGAGGATGGCGCGCGACATGCTCGGGGTGGACGAGCTCGCCTCCAGGAACTGGCGCATCAGTCTGAGGACAAACAAACAAAATTATTAAAAATATTTATAGCGGTTTACTCACGTAATTTAAATCGATTTTTGCCCGCGTTGAAGTAACCCGCTATAAATATTTTTAATATGTTAAAGTCTCATAAAAGTTTTATAGTTAAAACAAAATTATTGTTTATCTCATGATCTGAATATCTTTACAAGCAAATTTGTTTTCCAGTTTTCTCCAAGAAAACATCATAAAACTTAAATATAATACTTAAATATACTCCAGGAACCAATTACTATCAGCTGTAATAATATTTGTAGGTACTTAATTTGTTAGCACCTTAATATTATTAGATAACTTGGTAAATACCTGCTTTCGGCTTAGAGTTTAATGTGCAAACACGTCTGAAAAGACTATTATAATACGTACCGGTTAGCGGGGTTGATGCCGAGGTTGTCCCGCGCCTGCATCAGCTCGGGGTGGTCTCCAATGGTGTCTGTCAGCGCGGCAATCATCACGTCTGAAACACAATATCAACATTTATATAACATAAAGTCGTGTATATGTAGGTAGGTACGTACAACGCGGGTAACCCCTTACGTATAGTAATGTACTATTTTGAATAGCGGGAAATTGCGTAAGTATTGGGTAATACCAGAAGCCAGGGAAGGTGGTGAAGGGATCAGGACTGTGCCGTGTTGGGAACCATTTTTCTTATATTTTCCGTTGTTTGGGTACCATTAGATAGACTGATGCCCTGGATGGCTTGTCGAAATGACGAACCCAGTATAATTTGAAGGGTACACGGAAAGAACATGTCTAGTCACTTTTTTTGTAAAATGAGATTTTTATATCAAAATATAGAGCTTGCAATTAACTATTAGTAACAAATTCTGCTACAGCTGTAAAGGAGATCGTCAATTTTTGTTAGGTGATCTGGCCCACTTTATTTAGGACCGTTTAGGAATGGTTCTGACCTTTAAAGAATCGTCATAATTTCTAGATCAGGATGGTGATAAAAATATTGCGAAATCTAACGGGAAAACTGAAAAATCATGCATTTAAAACTTGAATCTGACAAGGACAATATTTGAAAGCGTGCTTGCCTATGATTTATATATTAATGTAAAAAAGTACCGATTTTTAAAAGATACTGTACAAAAGCGGACTTGAAAACAAAACGGGAATCATGATGAAATAATAAAAAGTCATATTTTGATCGTATTTATAGTTCGTGTATTTCGGTAAACAAAGACGGCTGTCAAACCATCGTTGTACTATTAACTGAACATTCCTAACACCTATTGCGAAGGGATAAGGTTTACCACCGTTAAGTGCGATAGCACTAGTATCTGACATTACAAAATTGAAAAAAAGATGCGTTTCGTTATCGAAGGAGCATGATATTATGCCATTATGAAACCCACTTTTAACATTCAAACTTCGATCAAAAATGCAAAAATACGCATTTTCAATCTTTACGCGGTTTAATACAGTCGATTTTTAATTTAAACTCCCGTATTCGTAGGCTTAGATACTATTTTAATATTACAATGTTCTAACTTACCGAACAGTATCAAAACGCAGATTATGTAACGGTATACATTGACAGTGTCAAACCAAAAAACAATCCCGTTTCAGGCCTGGGCGAAGTTAAACTTTATGTCAATGCCATAAGGACGTTAACGACTTGTCTTGCTGTATTTCAATCGCGGAAAAATAAACATTATGTTGATTTATTTAGTATTTCTAATTCCCGTTTCATTTTTTTGCAATATTTTGTCTACTTTAGTAATAAAATGAGTATTTATTTTACATTGCAGTACAAACTGTATACGGTTTATATCAAGTGGCCCAGAATTGACGATCTCCTTTCAACGTTTATCCACTTCTTAACTCATAAAAACCATCTAGTTACGAAAATAGTATGGTTAATTGAATCGTTTCGAATTTTAAAAGCGCTATAACTCAAAATGTTGTCAAAGTGACTAGACATGTCCTTTCCGTGTAGGTACCCTTCATTTACAGATTTTTTTTGTGGGTCCCGAAGGTAGCATAAGGCTCCGTTTCCACCAGAGATGAACGAGGATACGTTGCGAGGAATCATGGAGCTGCGCTGTGCGAGGATAGGTAAATGAATTGATTCTTTTTGTTCTTAACACTTTGACTACCGAGAACCCGCCTGGTAGGCACTCGTAATGTTTGCTCAGATGCCGGGCACGCGGCGTGCGGCATTGCGTTGCATGCCGTAACCCGACTGGCGAGTTCTGTCGGTTTCTGGGGTATGTCCAAAATTTTGCCCGGTTGCGAAAAAGTGTTAACAAACACATTCCTCGCAAAGCATCCTCGCTCATGTCTGGTGGAAACGCAGCCTAACACAGGCCTATGATAGATACTCACCGAGCACTTTCTTCTCGATGGTCCTGGACAGTTGTCCGCGCTCGGCCTCACGCTCTAAGAATGCCATGAACCGTTGCGTGGCGGCGCGCGCCGTCGCCGGGTCGCGGGACAACGATTGTGAGAACATCATCTGGAATGGAAATAGTACATTTTTGGGGAAGCCAGAAAGTTTGCTATAGATGGACGAGTCAGTTGGATATTAAACGCCCGAAAGGCGCGACTATAGATTATGTTTATAGCCTTGCTTAAAACGTGCAATTTATGTAAAGCTGATATGCGGGCGCTCACTGCATGATGGGCACTTGACGCACTTTTAATGTTTTTTTTAACCCCCGACCCAAAAAGAGGGGTGGTATAAGACTTATAAGTTTGACCGCTACGTACTTCTGTCTGGACTGTCTGTGTATCTGTATCGGACTGTGGCACCGTGTAGCGCTAATGTTATTCTACACGGCCCCGTTAAGTTGAAAATAGAACTGTCCACATCCTAAGTTAAAATGCGAGCGATACTTTACGCTTGTATAGGTACTTACGAGTATTATGACCTAGGAGCTATGATCGTTGCTTACCACTAGGATCTTCTCCCAGTATATATTTGTAATAACGGGACTTAACCGCGTATATATTTCTAAAAATTACCTTCGACGTTTCGAGGACGACATTGTCCCCGTGGTCCCGAAGAAAGACTCAGTCTCAGGAGTCTTTCTTCGGGACCACGGGGACAATGTCGTCCTCGAAACGTCGAAGGTAATTTTTAGAAATATATACGCGGTTAAGTCCCGTTATTACAAATAGATATGTGTAAAAACCGTGAAAGTTTAAATCAGTGTCTTCTCCCAGTATTCGTGTTTTATACAAAACCATTAACAGACTCGGGATTCCCGGGATTCGCCATACAAACCAGAATCCGTACCTTCGCGAGCTGGTAGATGATCTCCTCAAGAGTATACTCCGTGTACAAGGTATCAGCTGCCTTCAGTTTGTCCATCATCTCCTCGTATTCTTCCTCGGTGATGACTGGCCCGTCTCGGTCGTAGTCTGACGTGCCTGAAGACAACGGGAATATAATATTTAACAAACGAAACAATTCTCTAACCAAGCCCATGAATATTTTAGACCCTGGACTCCGGTTGGCGGCGATTTACGAAACGAGATGTCCTCTGCTAAGAAATCGTTCAAAGTTCAAAGTGTTTTTATTTGTGAGTATATGTCAATCTGTTACAGTGGTGGTAGACAATTAATGTATGTAACACTATACCCTGCCTGATGGCGTACAAATACTTGTTAAATATTGTTCTTATATACTAACATGCAAAAATATATATACATAACTAATTGTTAATGTTTAAAGGTACGTCATATTGAATTATTAAAGTTGTACAGTAAAAACTCAGAAATAGTATAAAAACAATTTTCAATTAAAAATGTCAAGAGTTTATGTTTAAATTGATTTATAGGTAACATTCTAAGATCAATAGGCAATTTATTATAAATCTTACTAGCTAAGCCGAATACACGCGTTCGGTTCGAGATTTGATTTTCATTTATCAATTTGACACAGGTACGTACTCGTTACTGCGTCGTTAGGTCTTACTAGACCTAGTTCTTATCAGAGTTTTCAATAAATTAAACCTTACCACAATGTACTTGGATCGAATGGTGTCCACTAAATATCTACCTGCTTACTTGTTTCAAGGCTTATTCATCCGAAAATATACTACGAGCTATCGGGCACCGAGCGAGGCAGACACAAGTTAACAAGAACAGTAACTTAATATTGGAGTAACCTAAGCTAAAAATAGAACAAGTAACTTCAAATATTCACACCGCGTTTGTGGGTGTTAGCAAGGCAAATAGGGTGACTACATGTTTCCACCGACGCAAGCACATGCGAACGTTTCCTTCAGACCAATATAAGTCGAGGGTGCAGACTCTTTCTCGGATCACTATTATACTGGTTCTTCTTATGTGAGCAATTGGAATAAGAATAAGGCCCAGTTTAATTCACATCGCCTACAAACCGCAGGCGAGCAATCCTCTTGAGCAAACCAGTACACCGAGTTATCTTGAGCCTGTAGTTATTACAGGTCTTGTCGTCTCACCTTATATTGTTCGGTCTTAGCCGAAAGCTCTAGGAAAGTCAATTAAGATCCGTGGGTGTATTCTATATTGCCTATTCCAGACACGCCACTGTAACACGTGTCGCGAATTGACAATTTTAATTTAATTGAAGCGTGCGTTAATAGAATTTCGCATCAAGGCCGTGAGGTTATTACCTACGTCACATGTAACATGTCTGGGGGCGGTTTGAGTTTCATTAATGAAAGTTCAGCATTAAAACTTTACTTGTTTTGAGTTGTTTGCATAAAGGATGGTGTGGTCAATCTGAAACAAGTTTGAAACCTTTGTAACTAATTTCTTCAGAGAATTTACATGGAAGGTATTTAGGTACCTACCCAAAATTTCCCTCTTCATTATTTTTATTATTTATCTTCATTGTTCTGGTTATTAACAAAATACTACCTATTCAACGTGTATTAGGAGGTTGGTCGTAACGTTTAGGATACCTAACTTATTCGATTTGGTTACCAGTTAATATGAGCGCCTTGAAAGTTACTACGTAATCCAGTCGAATGATAACTTCGTAAGTACTTTTTAAATCAAGCAAATCCTTCAACATATTGGACATCAAAGCCACAAATCTTGTCCGACCAGACATAAAACAGAATGATCCAAAATATAAAATACAGGCGGTTATAATAATAAAAGTTTAATGCGTCTTTCACGAACCACTTCGCGTTTTGCACAATTTAACTACGTCAACTTTAGCAGTCGTGCCATAAATGTCGATTCGAGGGATAACCGTTTCGCTATTCAAGTTTAATTGGTACTTACTTGGCGCAATGAGCACTAGGAAACTATAAAGTTAGGTACCTCATTCGTTCAAACGACATTGCAAGTGCAGTCAGCTAGATAATAAAGCGAAGTTATTAGATAGGGGTGAGGTGAGGTCTCAAAAGCCACAGGACACTTTATAGGTCAAACAAATTACCCATTCAATATTCTTTTAACGGCCTCCTAGCCTAGACGGTATGACCCTTCAGCCTATGAAGCAGGAGGTCCCGGTTTCGAATCCTGGTAAGGGCATTTATTTGTGTGTTTATCACAGATATTTGTACCTGAGTTATGGATGTTTTCTATGTAAGTATTTAAGTATTTATCTATATACATCTATCTAAATTTATAAAAGAAGAAACTGACTGACTGACTGACTGATTGACGACTGACTGACATATCAACGCACAGCCCAAACCGCTGGTTCTAGAGATTCCAAATTTGGCACGTAGGTTCCTTATAAGGTCTAGGGGTGTACTAAGAAAGGATTTTTCAAAATTCACCCCCTAAGGGGGTAAAATGGGGGTTCAAAGTTTGATGGCGAATCAAGATTTGTTAGACTATTTTATTCGAAATTTCACAGGAGTATTCCGTACGATAAATGAGCAGGTAAACACGTGTTTCAGGTTTTTTGAAAATTAAACCCCTAAAAGGGGCAAATGTGGTCACAAAGTCTGAAAATCAACATGGGTATCGTATCCTTTTTGAGTACTTATAGTACGCGGGCGAAGCCGCGGGAAAAGGCTAGTTATACATATATATCGTCGTCTAGTACCCACAACACAAGCCTTATTGAGCTTACTGTGGGACTAGGTTGATTTGTGTAAGATTGTCCGATAATATTTATTTATTATTGGAACGAAGTTCCTTATCGGACGGTTCGCGGATGGGGGCCAGGCGAAAAAAAGTCACGTGACCGTCACGAAAACGCGACACAAAGCCTTACGATTGAGAAACATGTGAAATGAAATAACATAAAATAAAGTAGAATAAATGAATTGAAGTGAAGTGAAAAGTGAGAAGTGATAAAGTGAAAATTGAAAGGGTCAAAAAAGTCAAAATGACTAAAATTTGGTAGGAACAGAAATCGCAAAAATTTTAAAAATTACAAAAATGTCAATAAGTCAAAAATTCAATTAAATTACTTCGTTCCAACCGAGTGTTTCACGACACTCGTATTTTTTTATGATTATTTATTTAATATTCTAAAAAATGCTATAAGTAACAGCGAAAGATATTAAAAGCATTCTGATGAGTTAAGGTAGAAGCTGGTGGTGGCTAAGGGTAACGGTTATTAGTTTTTCGATAGGTATCTAAAAATGGTTTCATCTACGTTTTTCACACTTAGAATAAGGTAAATGTACGCTTCAGCGAACGTGCCGTTTCGCCGAATATATTCCATTTTAAGCTATAAGTCGAATACGTACAGCAGATACTACGCTGTGATATTTTTTCCTGTGAGCTAAATACCTACCCCTGCGAATACGCGTCAGAGACGGCCATTTTGGGGCTCAGTTGCGACATGACAACGGATCTAGTCGGTCGAGTGCCACTTTGTATGGGCGCCTTTAACAAAATCGTTAAGAAATCGCGTACACTTCTTAAGATCATAGAATCGTTTAAAACTAAATGTGGGTACCAAATGGTGGATTTAGAGTGTTGTTATTTAATAAGCTTATGTATTTTAGTATTTTAAGTGCATATAGTGCAGTCGTATTCTCAGAATTAAAGTTAAATGTGAATCCGGTGATATGTGACCTAACTTTTTGACTAGTTCAACCGAACAGCGTACGGAATCAGAAAAAGCGTATGTTTTTGAAATTATTTTTTTACTGGTTTATTATAAACTATTAATATAAACTTTTAGACTTTTCAAATAATGAAAAGTATTTGTAATTTTATGAGCATTTACCGAACATCTGTAGACAGCAAATACTATAGTAAATCCGCGTTTAAAATCTTGTAGTTTTGCGACTTTTTGAGTTCAAAATAAGCCTTTTGGCAAAGCTATTTTTAATAAAAGTTTATAGTTATTTTACGACAATATTAGTAAACACCAAATACATAAACGGATTTGTAATCCTTTTAATTATTTGTTTCAATGTTAGATTTGTGATTATAACACAATTGTTGTAATTCAGGTCCTATTTTGAAAATTTGTTCGCCTATTAGGTTCCACATGTATTCCATGGTTTATTTACCGAACGCGCGTTCGGTAAATCGTGCCCACAGTCTCTGCTACCGAATTCTAATCTGCCGTGGCCTCGTTTCTATTCGATAGAGATTAGAATAGCATCCTTATTTCTCTCACAGCTAGGTCGACATTCAAATGTATTATTTTTTCTGCCTTTTTATAAACATTTAAACATGTTTCTGGGACTGCTTATGATAGGCCGGTTTGTATGAAGAAACATTTTATATTAATAAGATTAAACATTAAATTGTGTTTTGTATATTTTTAAATAAAATTAAACTTTAAAATTCATATTCAAAAAAACTTCTATTACGTTTCACACTAGTATATTTAGTATTTTCGCAAAAAACGATAATGATGTTAATTTATATTTTGTTAGTCGATGAATTTTTAAATATTATAGAAAAAATATATAGTTGAGTACTCCAGAAAATATAATATTTTTATGTTGAAGTTGTTTTGTCAAAAAATAAATGATTAGGTATTGTAACTAATTATAAAAAAAATGTTTTTTTTGTTTTGTATGAAGTATTTCAGTAATGTCTGGAGACGCAAATTGAGCGCAGCTAGATGCTAGATACTATTATCTAAACAGTGAGATAAAAGTTTGTGAATCGCTCAACACCATATTTCCATACATTTTTCTTCTAGTTCGGTAAAGTGGTCACCGGATTCGGTATTATATGCAAATCACGTTTCTTAGTTCGCTTAATGGTACAAATCAAGGTAAGCGGTCTAAAAACTTTAAAAATATTTTTTTAATGTTTCCAACCATACAAAGAATTTCTAAGTGCAATAAAATGATTACAAATAGTTACCATTGTAGTATTGACAATAATCGTATGAAAATGCCAGATCTTATTAAAAAATTAAACGTACATCCAGGTCTTAAGCGTTCGTGGAAACGTACATTTACCTTATATGTTCGTAATAAGTAAAACCATTTATTTTTTCTTAAATTTCACTGCATGGGGAAAAAAGCCATACTTTAGCTAAAATTTCAGTCTTAAGGAGACGGTGTAGGTACGCAATAGGGAAATGGATGTGTTGTTGTGCAAGTTTTTTTTTTAAATGAAAGCAATGCACGTGGTAGCGTGGGTATTGCATGTTTTCTATATATAATTTCTAAATATTTAATTTATGATAAGTAGATTATGCAAAAATGTACCTACACATCGTGTAGCGCTAAATCACAGATTATATAATAGTTCTTACGAACAGATATGAATCACTCATAGAAAAAGCAAATACCTACGGTTTACGTACCTACCTACGCAATAATACAATGGAGCGGCCTTCAACGCGCGGCACCCCGCACCTCCCGCGCACCCGCACAATCGCTAGGGTTGCATATGCTTGGATATGTTTTATAGTTAAGGAAATAGGTATTTTGCATTGATTCAGTGTTTAAGTGGTTCACATGGGGCATAACAATTATAGTTACATGAGTAACATTGATTGATATTTTGTTGCCGCGAAGAGAGTATGATTAATCTTGACAGATTTGCCACACACTGTCAAAATTAATATGGATTGACAGCTATCGCAATCTTATTCTAATCGCCTTTTAGCAATACCATCATAGTTATTTGAGATATTTGTATTTCGTTAATAGTCTAAGACACGATAAGCTTATTTTAAGCTTAGCTTATTTTTATTAGCTTTGCTATTTTTTACATTTTTACATCCATCCACATCGCAATAAATAAATTTTTTTCGTGATGACATTGTTCCGAGTTCCGAGTAGCGTCGCGCGCGGTACGACGTGCGTTCAGTGAGCGCGTTCGTAACCCACTGACTTTAGCTTCCCCGGCGGAGGCGCAAAACGTAGGTATATAACTCGCTCGCGCGGGCGTGATTCATAGGCCTGGTTAAATTTTGTAGTGCGTAGGTACGCTTGTTTGAAGTTTAAAATTATTTATATGATTCAATGCGACATTAGGATTTATTATTCTTGCCACTCTGTGAATTCGGAGGTACGAATTAAGTACTTACCTAGATAAAATTAATATAATAAACTACAAGTGAATCTTGAAGCAAATCAAATTATTTTGTTCAATATTTTTTGATTTGCAATTTGTCAGTAGTTACACTACTATATATAAACTGAAAATAGATGTCATATACTTAAGAAAAAGTGACCAAACCCTCCGGTGTCCGAGGCCAGATTTGAACTGGCGTCTTCAGCTTTCGCGGCTGACGTCCTGACCACTAGACCACCCGGTCACGGCGAAATTCAGAGATTGCATATACATGAGAAAATTTGTCAAGTTCCGCCGACTTACAAATTGCAAATCAAAAAATATTGAACAAAATAATTTGATTTGCTTCAAGATTCATAGATGGCAGCACCATCTCTCTCGCTATACCAGAATCACGTAAGAGATTCGGATAGGAGGTGCAAGCACGTACTGCGCATGCCCTTAGAGTATGGTCAACGGCGCCTAGCCGTTTCAAATTCAGAGATTGCATATACATGAGAAAATTTGTCAAGTTCCGCCGTGACCGGGTGGTCTAGTAGTCAGCCGCGAAAGCTGAAGACGCCAGTTCAAATCTGGCCTCGGACACCGGAGGGTTTGGTCACTTTTTCTTAAGTATATGACATCTATTTTCAAACTACAAGTGCTTACGCGTTCACAAGAATAATACTAACATTTAAGAAGACTGATGATAATCGCTGACTTAGACGCAAAAAATATCTCGTTAATGTCTCCCAAGTTCGCATGCTCAGGCGCGCTGACACTTTATTAAGAAACCGAAACACTAATTTGCGCTAATGTGAAGTAATGTGCGTACATTGTTCTGAGCTAGGCCTCTGTCGAGCTTGGAAAGTTTTCCTTGAGCAATACTTCTGCAATCTGCACTCTGTAGCAGTGAAACTAACTTTATTACATTTTCCGCACTAGAAACCCGCTAGGCGGGCTCTCTGTGTGTAGTGGGTTACACCGCTACACACGCTGGAATGCGCTACGAGCGTAGCGCGTAGCGAACTGTGGTACGGAAAGTGTTAAGCTTGAGCGTTTTATGTTTATGTTGAGCTCCCATCAGTTCTTGCTGGCGAATGGACTGGACGATGTCATGGGAATGACTGGAGGGGCCAGTATTGCTTACCAATGATATTCGTCTGCAGCATAGGATCGAATCGCTTGACGGGGTCGGGCCTGAGTTCCGCAGGCAGCGCCATGGGCGACAGGTTGTTGTTGAGCTCCCAGTTCTTGCTGGCGATGGACCGGACGATGTCAGGGCTGCTGCCAAATGGGAATGACTGGAGGGGCCGGTATTGGTAGTCCTGGAAATAACGGTTTATGAGATTATTAACATGCATTTAGGACACTTTTTAGTGAGACGGCCTGAGAAAAGTAAATGTTATATCTCTGTGTCTTTTACAAGAAAGTGAAAAAGGAGGGAAGTGAAAAGGATGAAAAGGAGACGGAGGAAGGAAAAGGAAGAGAGAGAGAGAGAGAAGTAATAACTGCTAAAGTATGTTGATAACGTGTTTTACCTATAACTGATGTGTAAATATGCTGTACCTACGGGAATTATAAAATAACTGCCTATAAACGGTAACCACAGTACGGTGGTTAAAATAGTGCGATTATTTGTATCTTCGCACTATTTTGTGAATGTCAATTGAATTTCCTGGTGATGATGTTAGCTTATAATTATGAACTTTGTAGTCGTACCTACAGATCGTTAGGTTAACACAAAAGGTAGGTATGTTGTAAGTACCTAAATGGTCGAAGCTTTATTTAATATCCCGTAAAACTGCAAGTCTGCATATCTAGGCGGGCATTACTAAAGTTCTTGAAACGAGTTTAGTCTTTCGAAAGCTCAAACTTTTAGGCTGTTGAAATATGGACTGCCGTTATATAAGTACATACCTATACGTTACCTACTACTACTTACCTACTGATATTTTATTTATGATCAAACAAAACTAGAATCTGTTTGCTAAAGGGCAACTTCAGTTCATTTGTAATTCACCACAAAGGCAACTGTTCTTAACGTTACCACAATTTGTACAAATCTAACTCCGCTTTCGTATTAATACAGCATATTACATCTGATGCCGAAGTCTTTTGTTTGAGAACAATGAAAACAGCCGTTGTCTGGAAGTTTTCTACTGACTTCTTGCTCATTCATTTCGTATATTAGTTTCCTTTCTACGTTACGTTACCATAAGTGCCTATGTTATGACTTATGACGTTATTCGCAATTTTTCATGCGTTGATCACGTTTGTTCGGATGTCGGCATTTTCACTTAACTGTGTACCATTAACGGCCGGTTAGCAATCGTCACAAAACTGACCGTCAATGTCAATCCAATTTTGTCAGAAAGGTTACGGTTAGATAATGTTACTGAAACACGACTTAAATCGTGCTATAAAGTAAAATAAAAAATAAAAAAAACCGGCCAAGTGCGAGTCGGACTCGCGCACCGAGGGTTCCGTACAAACGTGGTATATAGAGGTAGTAACTTTAAAATTATTAAAAATATTTTTATTATATGATGTAACTGAAAATTTACGGTTTTCGCAATTTTTCCTTTATCTGTGCTATAAGAAGTTGCTTCGTACCAAATTTCAAGATTCTGAGTTCACGGGAAGTACCCTGTAGGTTTTGATTCCCTTGCTAGTTTCGAAAATTGCGTAAATTTGCGGCATAAACGGCTGTATCTTTTGATTGCGTTGGCTTAGAAGTTTGATTTTTTCACAGCTCCAAGGGACAGTGGACTTGAGTATTTGATATCAATTTCAGGTAGATAACTCCACGCGTTCCTGAGAAAAAGGGTCTTGACGGACGGACGGACGGACGGACAACAAAGTGATCCTACAGTGACAGGATGCTTGAGCCAACAGGACATTCGGTTTTCTAACGTCTGTCTTTATAATGTAATATATAATAGGTAGGTATCTCGGTTTTTTTACGATTAGAAAAGTAGTGAGATTGTCGTCGTGCAATTTTCGGGAAAACGATATTATGAACTAAACTTACTATTTTGTCTCTTATCATATGGCAGTCTCGTTTAAATTTTCGCCCTTGAGTGGCTATTTATGGCTAAAAAAAAAGTAAACATAAATGGATGAAATAACATATTTTTCTAATCTTAAAAAAAAACGAGGTAAAACACCTAAGAATATAGTCAGATCACGCTGACTCCGCACTATAAGTCATGTGTCAATATGTGTACAAAGGCAGCAAAATCTCAATTTTTAACGAAATAATGTCGTTTGAAATGGCAGTTCACATACTAGTATTACCGCTGCATAATCTATGCAAGAGTTAACGTGTTGGAACTGATCGAGTCACGCAAAAGTCACGCCTTTTTTAAATTAAAAATAGGCGAGAATCACACGTGTGGTGCGGGCCCTATAGCAAAGTGTAATCTCGTTTACTGCTAGGTTTGTCGAGGAGTGGAGATTTTATCGAATTAATAACTCATTACATTTTATGATGGTGTGTCCTAGATAGATAATCTAATATACCTATCTCATGGGCAGATAACAACTGACTGCAGCTCTCAGCTCCGAGCGAAACGAAGTTAAGCCTGCTATTGGAAATCAGAAAGCCACTAAAGCTTAAGGCTTCATTGAACTACACGTCTTTTTTTGCCTTTTATATAATACGTAAATACGTAAGTACCACCACTTTTTTATTTGCTAAATGAAAATTATGGTCTTATAAGAGTTATAAGTTACATACATACGAGTATATACCTATACGATTTGACTTTATAGACTAATTAGAGTATAAAACACTTTTTCTGCTCTAGGATTATAATCTGTTAATTAAATGGCTGCCAGGTATAGTAAAAAAATATACCTTATAAACGTTGTTCAATAGGAACATGGCTTAACCATTATCTTACGGATTTTCAGTTAAAAGATACTTTATTCTCAAAAAGAAGATATACAAACTTCACTTATATGAGAATTACATTAAATTAACTTATTAATCTACATCATAAGAATTTAAGTTACAAATTGCATGCAGACATATTGAATTTTCATACAATGTTAACATGTTGTCCTCCTCCCCGAGCGTCGGCACAATCCACCGGGAGATTGGTTACTAAATTGTATAGAATCAGCAGGTTGTAAGGCGGTCGCCGAACTAAATTTTTAACGGCATGCCTGTTTTGAGCACTCGTAGAAAAAGTATTGTATACAAGAGTGACATGAATATCTGAATATTGAAAAGCTTAATTAAAAATTACTATTGCAGCCTACATGCGACTTAAAGACAAATTTTACGCGCATAAGAAGTAAAAAATATATTTTTTCGTAGGCATATTTTGATTAATGTGGAATATGAACTTAATTTGAGATTACATGGGTAAATATTCATCTAACTAGTTACTAATCTACGAAAGTAATTTTGGTTGATCGACATAGCGAAATCGTAATTTTTGTATCGACTCTCCGAGCCTCCACTCATGTTAGACTGCAACATCTAGTGACATAAACATTCCACTAACGCACTGTCTAATGAAACACTTAATTAACTCCGGCTGCGATCGAAAATCTGGCTAAGTGAAAACGCGGCTTAACAGCCAGTAAACGGTTACGAGGGCTGCTAACACAGCACTCTATTTTTATCACACCCTAGTCATAAACGTAGATTAAACCTTTATGTTGCCTTTTCGGGTCATATCGCGGGAACGGGGCCGTAGACAAGGTGAGAGTGACAACTCTATTACCGCTAATCCGTATTGCTGGAAACCGATTCGATGTCTCAATTTGTTAATGGTTATAACGGTCCATCCAGACTACCCAAATTCACCGCAAATGCGCCAGTTTTGCGCTAAGAGCGTGTCGTGTGTTACTTTTGCGCGCAGGTTTTGCTAATAATGCGCGCAATCGCACGAGCGACGCTATTCAAGCAGTCAGGGCGAACCTAAAATACTATAGCATAGTTCATTCTTATTGGTACCCGCGAGATGTCCTACGAGTTGTATCATAGGGCATCTCGTTCGCTCTTATAAGCGCACACGAGCTGTACCTGCACTGCATCTAATCATATCCAATACCAGTTAAGATTATATCCTTCGAATCGGCCTCTTCGCGTCGATATAAGTACATATTAGTTACAAATCCCGCAAGCGCTCGCGATTTTCGCACTAATTTAGTTAGTGCTTCAAGATTATTAGATTAGGTTATGAAATAGAAAAATGATAGCCTCCCTAAGACGCGTAAGGTATATACCTACCTACATACAAATGAAGGTTAGGTATAATATAATTTAAATGTAAATTTTATAATAGCGGCAATATGGCCAGTTCCAGTCTTGTCTGAAGGGTAAATGTTTAAAAGAAATTCCTTTATTCATAAATTGTGACTCCGAAAGTAAACAGTTTTGCTAAGTACAAATTGATATTTTCTAATAGAATACTTATTATTTTATGTAAGTTATACGTAGGTAGCTTTTATCAGTAGAACGTCCAACAAAAAATACTGACATGCGCATAAAAAATCCAAATGCACATCAAAGCGATTTTTGGAAGCGCCAGTCAGTATTTCAGTTAAAGTAGGTAATGGTATTTTGTGACTATGTATTAAAATCCTAGGTTGACAACCGAATTGTCGTAAAGGACAAAAGCTGAAGTGGACCAACTAAATAGGTCAAAATTAGGTCAACTATACAGAAAATGGGGCGCATATAACAATAGTCTGTACATTTGTTACACATCCTTTTAACGAAATGCACGTGGAACACCAACGTGCCTTTATTGTAAATCATATCCTTCTTTCACAATGATCCTCCGGATGAATGTCGGACATGTTACCGCCAGGCCACCATCACTTCTTCTTTGTAAAGAGTCAAAACATTTGATAAAATAAAAATGTTTATAATTACAGGGTCTTATCTCCAAATAGACTAGGTCCATATTCGTTGTATGTCAGTTTCTTTGTAACGGGACTCTTTTATGCATTTATTGAATAAACACGCCTCCTTAGTATATCTTAATATACTCTCTGTCCTTAGGAAGACGCCAAATTTCTAAAACTTAATTAAAATCTAAAATTTATTTGCTATCGAAACAACGCAAGAAAAATAAAACTAATTGCAATCTTCCAAACTGAGCGAACAAATAATTACCAGTCTATCGACCTTACCGTCACCTCTATGTATAATTAAATTACCTGTAGTCTGTCAAAGGACAATAAGAGTTTCAATTCACCTCGCAACAAATCACCTACGATTTTCATTACATTTTGGCATTTGATCTATCGATTCATTTTGATGCACGAACTGGACAAATTTAGACAGCGACGTGTCAAAGTTTCATGCAATTTTGGCATCGAAATTGCGCCATGTCCCCATAGATATCTAAAATCCAGCTTTTCGTCCGTTGGTACGATCTAACCCTTTACTTCACAAAAGCCTTTCATTTCACGTTTCCTTGACAAAGATTACTTGAAAATAAGCACCGAGGATCGATCACAGGCGGGACTACGGTGGAACGCTGTGACAAATTTACATTGCTTATCAAGTTGTTTGCGACAAATAAAGCCTCGTAATTAGGTAGTTATTATAATAAATTAACAATCGGTAGCAGTAAAAACATGAACTTGACACATGCCACTGTCACCCTCTGTTTTGAAAATCCATATACATTTCTTTAAAATAATTCACATCTCTGCTATATACAACACAAAAACACTCTTAAAATACACCAGAATATCTAAATATATAGTGAAAGTGTCTCTTTAGTGAGTGTAGAAAGTTACTCCATTCGAAATTACCGTAAAACAAAAATATCAACATTCATACCTAATGACAACATGTTGAAAGCCCCCAACAAAATTGTGTTTTGAAGAAATGAATACGACCGCAGTCAATTCAAGCAATCAAGAAACCTGTCCGACCTGTTCCAAAACCTTTAAAAGAAACGGCCTGCAACGTCACATACGTGCCGCCCATGGTGAGCAGTCCTCTTCGCATCAACAAGCCTCCACTCAACACTCGCCTTTTGCATCACCACTAGAAGAAGCATATGGGTCGCCCTACCTTAACAACACAGGTTAGAAGACAGGTATATGGCAAAAAAGATGGAACGACATATGCTCACTTCAAGGAAAACTTTACGATCTCCCTTTTGGCACAGCAAGCAGAAAATTCGTTCATACACTTGCCGATGAAATAGAACACCTAACCAAGCTAAATTATCCCTCAGAACGATTACTAATTTACACTGCCGTATTGCTACAAAGGGACAAAAACATTAAACAGGCCAAAGATATCAGCAGATTACTTGACCGCCGCCTCAAACTGTGGGCCGATGAGCAGTTTGATATTTTAATCTCAGAATCGATAAAATCTGACAAAACTCTTCAAAATACATATAGTCGAAAATACCACAATAACGACGAAACAACACAAACATTCACAAGACTAATTCAACGTGGCAAAGTCCGCGAGGCCCTAAGCTGGCTATTAACCAAAGATACAAGTAAAGTCCTGAATAGTAATGACGAAATCGATTATACCGGTAAAACCGTCAGCGACGTACTAAGAGAAAAACATCCACCTCCCGCAAACCCCAACCATGACTTATTTGCCCTGCCCGAGGATTTCCCCGAAATGCCACCATTATTAGATGTCGACATAACTAGCAACCACGTCGAGCAAGTTGCAAGAAAACTACATGGTGGTGGGGGTCCAACTGGCTCAACGTCCGAAAATTGGAAGGACTTTCTCTTACGTTTCGGCGATGCGAGCCTGCACCTAAGAAATGCCATAGCCCAACTTACTATGAAATTGAATAACGAACACGTACCTTGGACACAAATACAATCCCTTATGTCGAGCCGTCTGGTAGCTCTGGATAAATGCCCAGGCGTGAGACCCATTGGAATCGGGGAATGCCTTAGAAGAATCCTCTCTAAATGTATGATCTTGGCAACAGGATCTGAAGTCACCGAAGCATGTGGACAATGGCAACTTTGCAGTGGCCTCAACTCTGGTATCGAAGGAGCCATACACGCAATGAATGACACTTTTGAAGAGAAATGTCACCCAAGCTCAGAATGGGAAATGCTCCTCGTTGATGCTAACAACGCATTCAACAGTGTAAATAGGCAGCTTGCTTTGGGGCAGGCCCGAATATATTGGCCACATTGTGCCCGTTTCCTGTACAACACATATAACGGCCATGCCGAGCTTGTTATTTGAAACTCAGACACAAGAATGTATAGCAAAGAAGGCGTTACCCAAGGCGATCCACTCGCTATGCCACTATATGCTCTTGCAACATTACCCATAATCAATAAACTAAAAAAAGAACAGAATACACTCCAGACATGGTACGCTGATGACTCATCGGTCCAGGGAAACTTCAAAAGCCTTCGTAAATGGTGGGAACAGATCTGCAACATAGGACCGGCATATGGATACCTCCCTCAACCTAAAAAGACAATCCTTATTGTATCTAAAACAGACAAAAATAAAGCACAGCAGATTTTTAAAGGAACTAACATTACCATCGCCACAGGTTCACCCTTCCTTGGTAGTTACATAGGCAAGGAAAAAGAAGACTTTATAAGAAACAAAGTGAAGCAATTTATTTCAATAATCGAGAAACTAACACATGTCTGTAAGGACTCCCCCCAAGCAGCTTACACAGCACTTACCAAAGCTGCCCAATTCAAATGGTCATTCCTACAACGTGTAATCGCTGATTCTAACGAACTTTTTGAACCACTGACACTTGCACTACGGGCTAATTTCATGCCAACTATGATGGGTAGCGACATCACTGCCGACGAAGCCGCTCTGTTTTCCCTACCCGTACATAAAAGGTGGCTTGGCAATATCCAATCCATTCACCGAGAATAATTTGAGCTACAAAACCTCTAAAAAAGGCTGTTCAATCCTCTCATCAGCTTTGATCGGGACACAACATGTAGACCTAGCCCAACACAATAAATCCCTGATTGACGCACGCAAAGAAAGCCGAACAATGAAAGAAGCTCGCGATAACGATATACACTCGCGATCAAAAAAATCGACTCAAACTAATTTTTAATTTCATCGTTTAATATCTCAGGAACCAATCATGCGATCAAAAAAGCAACGGTACCATTTTAGAGCTAACAGTGTCAGCTTTCAATACGAGCATGTTTTTCAGGCGAAAAATTTCAGTTCATGAAAAACAAGCTAGCATACCAAGGAGGTGTAAAATTTGGGTGCAAAAATGACCTTAACAACGAAAGAAAAAACATTTTCATGAACGAATAACAATTTATTTTTATCTTTAATACCTGGTGTTACCACCAAAAACCTTTTTCACACATGCCATGCGTCTCTTCATTGACCTTATCAGCTTCCTGATGGTATCCTGGGGGCATGCTTCCCACTCTTCGACCAAAGCTTCTTTCAGGGCCAAAATTGTTTCCGGAGCAGGATTGCGAGCTCGAACCTTGCGTTTCAGGTAATCCCATAAGTGCTCGATAGGATTTAAATCAGGACTCAGAGGTGGCCACTTCAGAGTCGGGATGCCAACTGCGTCAAGGTACTCCTTTGTGACGCGGGCGGTATGACAAGGGGCGTTGTCTTGCATGAAATGGAACCCCTCGTCAAAGAACCCGGCGTAGGGGACGACATGGTCTTGCAGGATGTCGGTGATGTACCTGTCTGCATTCAAACCACCGCCTCGACCCCCGCCATCAACAAAAACCAGCTCGGTCCGCCCCTCCATGGAAATCCCCGCCCACATCATGACGGAACCTCCACCGTAGGCGACTGTTTCAGCGAAGCAACACTGGGCGAACCTCTCTCCAGGTCTTCGGTACACCCGTCCTCTTCTGTCGCTGCCATGGAGACACACTCTGCACTCGTCGCTGAAGAGTACGCGGCTCCATTGGTCGTAGGTCCAATTTTCGTAGGTCGCCACGAATTCCTTCCGAGCGTCCCGATGCCTCTGAGTCAGTTTGGGCCCAGTAGCAGGTCTTCTTGGGGTAAGGTTGGCTTCCTTGAGTCTCCGCCGAACTGTTGAGGTGCTAACAGGCACAACCCGGTTCCGCATCAGGTCTTGCTGGATGGCAACAGCGGTACGGTGGCGATTACGAAGACTGGAGGTGGCGATGAAGCGGTCATCCCTCTCCGATGTGCACCGCTGACGGCCAGATCCTTGTTTCCGTTTCAAGGTTCCAAACCGACAAAACCGACGATAAACTCTGGAGACAGCAGACTGGCTTAAATTCAGCTGCTCAGCAACAGAACGCTGCGAGAATCCTCGATTCACCAAGGTGACGACTTCGGTGGCTTCAGCTTCGGTGGTATCCATTTTTCGAAGGTGATTCCGGTGTAAGATTGCGAGGAGATGTGCACTGGTCAACTTCTGATAAGCGAATGATAAGAAATAACCGGTTACACCGGTTTTTATTGGTCTCAAGAGGGCACAACTCGTGCATATCATAACCATGTAAAATGCCATTTTGTACAAAAACTGCGATAACCTAAAAACTACGCAACTGAGATCGATGTCTTTTACTGTTTTTTGTAGCTGAATAAATTCGTAATAAAATTGCATTCAAAGTTTTATTAAAATATTTCCCGCTTTCCGGAAATACGACCAAAAGTAAAAAATGTTGCTTGAGTCGATTTTTTTGATCGCGAGTGTATTGGCCAAATTACCCCCTAACAAAAGAAGAGCTATAGAAAGATCAATCGCATTGAAAATGAAAACAAAGTCTTCCACCTGGCTATCTACTATACCAACGAAGAAAGATAACCTCGACTTGTCCCCTCAAGAATTCAGAGACGCCCTGGCAATACGCTATCACAGAACCCCAAACTCAATGCCACCCTCATGTGATGGATGTGGCAACAGCCAATTTAATATCGACCATGCTCTCTGCTGCAAGACTGGGGGGCTAATTTCAAGACGACACAACGAAGTTCGTGATCTATTTGCTGAACTATGTCACCAAGCATGGAGCAACGTCACAATAGAACCCATAATCACAGAAGGTGATCTTGGATTACGCGGCGACTTATCTTGCCGTGGCGTATGGAATGCTCAGAGAGAGGCTCTTTTTGATATCCGTGTCGTAGACACTGACGCTCCCTCTTACATTACACGCCATGTCACTTCTGTCCTAAAATCTGCTGAGACTGAAAAACAAAGAAAATACTCCGCTGCCTGCGAAGCGAAACACGCTACCTTCACCCATCTCGTGACTTCCGTCGATAGCGTATTCGCACCACAGATGACCTCCTTTGTCAAACACATAGGCGAAGCCCTCGCGGACCGCTGGAATAAATCGCTGAGTACGATACTGGGTTGGCTTAGAACAAGGATATGCATTACTATAATTCGAGCCACCAGTATGTGCATACGAGGCACACGTCACAAATTCAAACCTGCAGCGAAACTATTGGGGTTCGACGACGGAGCAGGCATTCCCAGCTCTAACTAAACTGTCACCTGCCTGACCGTGCATTGCAGAGATGTGAATTATTACTATTATTTTATATACATTATTATTAGCTATTTCTTTAATAAATGACTTCCACAATCGGTAGCAGCCTGTTTACACTTAAAACAATAGAAGTTTCTGAAAGGAAGCTCTGCCTCTGCCAAGCTCCTTCTGTTTATTACGTAATAATATTGTTTTTTTAAGAGGACGCTGGTGGCTTAGAGGTAGGTGGCGGTAAGACGTCCGACTTTCAATCCGGAGGTCTCGGGTTCAAACCCCGGCTAGTACCACTGAGTTTTTTCGGAACTTTTGTACGAAATATCATTTGATATTTACCAGACGCTTTTTCGTGAAGGAAACATCGTAAGGAAACCGGACCTAATCCCGATAAGGCCTATAGTTTCCCCTTTGGGTTGGAAGGTCAGATGGCAGTCGCTTTCGTAAAAACTAGTGCCTACGCCAATTCATGGGATTAGGTTGACAAGCGGATCCCAAGCCGGGACAAACGCTAGGAGGAAGAAGAGAAGAGAATATTGTTTATTTAAGGGAATGTCGCTAAAGTAGTTAGGTACTTTTAGTTTAACATAATCAGATTCAGAGTTTAAGGTTCCGCTTAAAATAGTTAGGTACCCAGTTTTGCCATTTACTAAACTTAAATAGACGTCATATTAAAAAAGTAACCAAAAGTTTCCGGTGCCCAGGGCTGGAATCGGCGCCAGGTATTTGTTAAAATAAAATGCAAATATTTCACTACATTTGTCTCGTCATGCCCAAGTAGGTAATGCAAACCTGTTATTTTTGTTTATTAAAACCGGTAATTTTCATTCTAAAAAAATAACCGATTTGCATTCCCTATTTCCAAGTCGTCTTTTACGAAGATCAAAGCGCATAGGAACCACAAACCTTCGCATACGCACATTGTACAAATATTTTTATAAGTACGAAAATGTATTTTTATTCCCCATTTGTGCTGATCTCTTCTCCTTTCACAAGCATGTAAATTCGGGTTCAAAAGGAAAGTAAAATAAGATAAACAAATATGGCTGACTGACATGCCTTTCTAGGCAAGAGGCATTTGACATACTTATGACAAAATATTGTAAAAGTCATTAACGGTTATTTTTACTGAAATTCTGCGTAAATAATAAGTTTATTTATGTATACATTGACAATGTGTTATTCTTTTAAAGTGTGTGATTGCGTAGCAATGAAGGTCAATGGGTAAGTTTACATTATTTTACTTGTCGAACGAGCGGAGCGTAACCGAAGTGAAGTTCTTAGTTCTTACAGACAACTTCGGACATAACAGAACTGTCAGCTGGCTACCTAGACGTCTGTGCATTTCGATGGCTTTTTGATTTTGAATAGTTGTCGCGCGATAACTTTAGTAACGTTTTTCTGCTCTATACGAAATTTTTTGAGGTTGTTACTACAACCTCAATACAATTTGTGAGTTCGTTCATGAGCATGATCGATCAAGGGGTTATGGAGCTAGAAGGCTCAAAAAAATCATCATTAGGGTCTTGTTATATTGCTCAACTCGTTTGTAAGAAAATCGCGAGTTCTCAGTTCGAGGCGGACTACTAGTCTATTGACCCCAAATTTAGTTTAATTACCTTGTTAGCTTGCTCCATTAGCAGGCTTCTGAGCTTCTCCTGCTGGGCGGTCTCCTCGGCTCGCACGTTTTTCGAGTAGTGGGCTCGGATATAGTCGATGTTGAAATTTTTACATTATTTAACTTTTCTATAAACCCCAAATTTAGTCAAATTACCTTGTTAGCTTGCTCCATGAGCAGGCTTCTGAGCTTCTCCTGCTGGGCGGTCTCCTCGGTTTGCACGTTTTGCAAGTACTGGGCTCGGAGATAGGCGATGTTGAATATTTTTACGTTATTTAACTTTTCTATAGACCCCAAATTTATTTTAATTACCTTGTTAGCTTGCTCCATGAGCAGGCTTCTGAGCATCTCCTACTGGGCGGTCTCCTCGGCTCGCACGTTTTGCGAGTAGTGGGCTCGGAGATAGTCGATGTTGAATTTTTTTACATTATTTAACTTTTCTATAAACCCCAAATTTATTTTAATTACCTTGTTAGCTTGCTCTATTAGCAGGCTTCTGAGCTTCTCCTGCTTGGCCGTCTCCTCGGCTCGCACGTTTTGCGAGTAGTGGGCTCGGAGATAGTCGATGTTGAATTTTTTTACATTATTGAACTTTTCTATAAACCCCAAATTTAGTTACATTACCTTGTTAGCTTGCTCCATGAGCAGGTTTCTGAGCTTCTCCTGCTGGGCGGTCTCCTCAGCTCGCACGTTTTGCGAGTAGTGTGCTCGGAGATAGTCGATGTTGAATTTTATCTCCTGGAGGAACGCGATGGCTTCTTCTTTGGACATCTGGTTACAGTAATTAAAGGTTTAAAATCCCTGTGTAATAAACTCTAACCTACGGAGAATTATTAATAAGTGCCTATTATTTCCGCTAAGAATTACACAAATTATGAATGTCCATTAAGCTGTATTACTTTCCATATGTTATATATTATGGATTTGAAACACATTAAAAATGCATCGCCTCATACATATATAAAATTTGGCAAACCTCTGTTCTATTTTGTCTCCTAACAAACGCAAGTATCAATACAGAGAAGGACAAACGATTATCAACGGCATTTTAGATTTGACAGACGTTTATGAATAATGTATTTACCATTGGGATTCAACAGTTGGTAAATAACGTTCTAGTATTAGAATTTATTTAATGCCTGAAGTTTGCACAGCACAGCTGTTTATCAGCACTAGAAGCACGACCCGTTAATAACTAGTGCAAACATTTATCCTTTTGCTTACTCATTTGCTGAAAAGCAATTTGTTTTCGGTTGTGTTGTACGACATTTCGCCAGTCCTGATATCGCAACAGCCAACACTCTCTAATCCTAAACCCACAAAAATTCAGACACGCGCCACTGACGTTCGTATAACATCTTACGCCATTTTATTTTATGTCGATGATCGACTCTGCTGTAGGTATACAGCGTCAAGTAAATTCGCTTAGAGGCCGTATTCTAACTTTAAAACACGTTTTGACACGATCCAACTTCAATACAACTCCAATGCAACTACAATGCAACTTCAATACAACTTCAATAAAACTACGCAATACGGCTAGCGCGTAAACGTCTGAATCAGAACCATGAGAATTTGCTTGAAAATTATTCCGATGCAATTCGATACATCTTCAATATTGGTTGATTATTTGTTGTGTGTTAGAGTTATGTATGAGATAGATTGTGATTTTAATGTATTGTTTACGTATTTTTAAAATTATAATACGGCACCAGAACAGTGTTTTGTTCATGACAGGTGGGTTACATACTGTCAATATTATATTTGCTGTACACGCACATGTTGATCGTGATCAACAGCGGCAACGTACTTACCATTCCTTCTTGCAAGAACTCCTCAATTGCTGCCGTCACTCCGCGCTCGTCTCCAGTCCAAAATACATACTCCGCCATATCCAGGGGAGAGTACTGAACGCCGGCGTATGAAGCGTAATGGTCAATCTAGGGAAAAAAAGACAGCTCATCAATAAAAAAAAATGCATACTTACTTAATTATATCCAACATTTGCTAAGCCAGATATGAGTAAAACTTTCTGATCATGACCATGATCACTTTCATCAGATTTTGAGAATTTTCAATATTGAATTCAGTTATCACACAATGTTAATTAAGTTTACGAAGAGTTACTATTTCAAATATAAAAGTTTTAAGGTGCGATAAATGCAATGAAGCTTTTAAACGCTACAAGTCATATTTACTTGCTCTCCTAACCTAAGAAAGGATAGGTTCGAGTACGTTCAATGTCACGAACCTACTAGATAACCGCAATTATGACTTAGTCAAACTTTGATCAATTTTTCTACCCAATGAGCAATGAAATGATTAAAAGCCACAAAATTACGTAGGTATGTTAAGTAAATGCAATTATCTCTAGAAACTTTGGCTATCTAGGCACGAATCCATTTCCATTATATAAAATATAACCTAAACATAAAATAACCTCTAATTCTATTGAAATAGGTGTACTCTACATAAACCTAAACTTAATTAGGATTGGATACCTATTTGGTATTGTACTCAGTAATTTAATTTTGAAACTGAAGCCGTTAGTTTCGTAGATATCGCCAATACCAATAAGCCGACTACTGAATAGCTGAAGTTTACAGATTTAATCCTCGTAAAGTTAGAGACTTTCCTAATTACTCTTAGGCACGGTAGTGCTAAAGCTAGACACACGGTAGTGTGGTAAACTGTTAGTCAAGTTTACTAAGCACAAAAAGGCGCCCCACCGGCCGTGGGTTATACTTACCTATATTTACAGATTGCCGGAACCTTATGTTTTGGGGTTTATTAATAATATCGAGTTTTAAATCCAGCAATAGGTACACAATAACACACCTTCCATAAATACATACGTTAGGTATAAGTTTGGGTGTAGAGGTATTTTAAGTTATAGGGCGATAGTGATAAACCTAAGTGGAGTTTCTGATTCGAAACTTTAGTGTGTATAAACTTGCGGAACTCCGGCCGGTTCATTTCATAATATTAACGAGGGTAACTAAACTGAACAACGAGAACATTAAACAGTTTAACTCTTCTTATCAGGACTTGTTGTTCAGCTCACTGCTGGGTTGTACTAGGAAATATAGAGTTCTTATAATCAAGAAAAATGAATTAATGAACGTAGAGAAGGAATGCAAACCGGTTATGATTACTATGAAAATAACAGATTTTTCGGTTAAAAATAACCGGTTTGCATCCCCTAACTTAGTCACAGCAGTTGCTTAAGTCAAGTTTTAGGTATTAGGTTAGGTTAGAAGTAGGTACTAGGTAGGAAACCCTTGCTCTAAAGTCCTTTAAGCACAGAATTGGTCATATTATCTACTACGTACTTTATTCTCAAAATAATCGATTATTGACAGAGAAAAGTCACGTTGTGTGCCTCCGTGGTGCCTCGCTAATGCTACTGCTCCACTTGCGTCTTAACGCGATAATTATTGCGTTAACGGAGAGATGCACTATATTGTTTGCACATAAACGAGCGAGATAAAACGCGATAATTATCGCGTTAAGACGCAGGTGTAGCAGTAGCTTTTAACTAGGAAGTCGCACAACGTGATTTTTCGATGTTAACATTCATCATCGATTATTTACAAGGAGGATTAAGTACCGCGTTAAGACGCAGGTATGGGCCGGGCATAAGGCATGACGCCGATGAAGCGTTATCTTTTTCTAATTCACTACACTGTGCCTTTAATGTTTGCTCGAAGCAGACTGAAACCAAGCATCCCCGAACAATTAAGTTACATACCACTGCTTCAAGAAATGAATAACAAGTGTTGGTGTTTTTCTAAGGCTCATTTCTATCCACTTATAAGTCTTCTAAGAACCCTATCAAGTCACGGTTATCAAGTTTAAGTTAGCTCAGTTAAGTGAACTCGACAGGCAACTTGCGCACTCAATTTGACCTACTCCCCATTGACACAAATATCAAGGTCCTAATAATTGCTCTAAGCCTTAAGGGAGGCTAATCCTGATTAATGTTACGCAATTTATGGATTTTCCTTGAATTCTAACGTGTTAACACGTAGCGGATATAAATAATCCAATTGGCGTTTGCGAATTCGCTTAAGCGACGTTTTTTGAGTTACTGACGAAACATTTCACCATTAATCATTCTTGGTAACGTACTTGCCTAATACCTAGAGTTGTGTTGGTATTATTTTGGGGCTGGCAAATGGCTTTGTTTAGATAAGAGATAAAAATGTATCTTTCTCGTCAAGAGTCGGAAGAAAAGCATTTTTCACCACAACCAAGGGTTTTTTTTCTTCCCTGCTATCCCTTCTAGCAGCAAAGTCGCACTATTTTTTTTAGGACTTAACCTACAATTTTGTACGTTTGTGGCATAGTGGTATAGTGATGCTAGTATGATGATGATGACTGGATAAAATCATGATTCGTGTTGTATCACCCTTATAGAAGATGTGAGAAGCAGTATGTGTCTCGAAGTACAACAATTTTTTCACCTCGGGCGTTAACGCTTGAATCCCTCTCTTAGCTCAGGATTCTAATTTGGAATGCTTTGCTTCGTTCAGAATTCAACGTACGCCTTTGCCATTGATATGGCATTTTGCTCTCTTATGACAAAGTCTACTATTAACATCGGTGGTCCATTGATACCGCAAATACTCATGCTAGTCAAAACGGGAACATACGAGTACGAAATCTTTTTCTTAGTAGAAGGTGCTTACATTATTCTTAGTTTCCTTGGTGATGTCAGCGTTGAAGGCGCGCCGAATGGCCGTGTGGCCGTCCTTCTGGTTGGTAGCTGTGCCAGGCTGTACCAGCCGAGCTGCTCCGTGGAAAACCTGTAGAAATAGTCTGGTTAACACACTTTTAGGAGAAAATACCATCGGGGGCTTCATACATGGGGTATAAACATAAATAGTAATGTTGATTTGTGTTTCTAAATATATCTCGATTTCTATGATCCTGCACCAATTACAAGTTTCGGTTTGATCCAATGGTTGACTGGTAGACAATGCCTCAAGGCATTAAGTCCGCCTCTTGTACACTTTTTATTTGTGCAATAAAGTTAAAATAAATAAAAATAAATAGTGGGGACCTCACTTTTAATGATGCGTTTTTCCCAACTTGAACCTCAGTGACGTGAACCTTAAAGCTCAAAATATAATGACCTATTTACCTTAGAATAAGGTCCCTAGTTGTGAGCTCCACACTCACAGGCGTAGTTTAGTTAGGCGTCAACTACACTGACATGTGAGCCTTCTTGCACCTTTGTAAGGTAGATGCCTCCTGAAGGAACATAAAGTTTCGCCCAAGCATGGCTTCGTTTGATTGTGCATGTTAGTTACTAACAAGCTAGTTACTAACCTTAGCAGTCGTACTAGCATCAACTATACATGACATGCAAGCCCTTTTAAACCACTGTATGTGGTTGTGGACGCCTTCCGATGGAACTTCAAGATTTTAACGGGGGGCCTGTTTCAGACTGTAAAGATTTGTAACGTAACCAGCTGTGGTTACTAACCTTTGTAGTGACTTCGTCGCCAGCAGGTGTAGTCGCGTCAACCACACTGACATGCGATCCCTCTTGCATCAACGTACGGTGGACGCCTTCTGAAGGAACATCAAGTTTCGCCTGAGCATGCACCAGGGGTTTTTCTCCCGGTGCCGCGTCCGCCGACGCATGCTGTTCCAGTCGAGAGATCAGTTCGCCGTTGGATTTCACCGCGTCTAAAAGAAAGATATACAAACAGAATTAATATTTTGAATATAAAGCATATTTACAAATATACAATACACTTGATGCATTTTCACGGAGTTACCAAAGTTATACAATGTTTGATGTTCCTGAATGCGTCCCTTGTTTAGTTAAAATTTTGGCGCTGGTATATTTTTATGCAGAAGCCGAAAACCACCGTTGTTAAATGTTGTATCGTGTTTAGCGCGACAAATAAAAAATACCTGCGTCATATAATGAAAATATATATTCAAAGGTCCCGTAAGTTTACGTTTACCTACTACTAAAAATAATTTCGTTTCGCATTCAAAAATATACTCAACCTTAGTATAATTTATAAAGATTATATTCAAAAGGTATAATTTTTTTTACTGAGAAATGTTAGTTTTTTTCTTTCTTTACTGAAAACTCGAGTTTAAATAAAAATGATTGTATTCTATGAAGATAAAACTGTCACTGATAAAATTGATTTCTTTGGTTCGTAAATGTTGTTATTTAACCAGCAAGAGAGAGCGTTTAACGTTTTCAGACGAAATTATATACTACATGGACCACATAGTCGGTTCGTAGGCAGGCATAACACAAAATTGTCGCAAGTTGAATTTGCCGTCTACCAGTTATTTAGCGATGGTGTACGAAGGCTTCCTTGATTTAAGGCGGTGGTGAGCGGGTGCTAGGAACTCTTCGAACTCTGGTGATCCATTTATGGCATAAAGCACTTTTGTTACACCTTGTAGGGTAGATCGAGGCGAATCGGATCGTACCGCGAAACAGATCTAGTTAAGCATTTATGGCATGCCATGGCGGATGGCGTTCATTACCGCAACGTGCGTTGGGTAATAAACAAACCCTCCGCGGGACGCTGATTGGCTGTCCGTGGCTACCCTCGATCAACTTATGAATTTGTCAAAAATGCTACTTACTCCTTTTCGCCCCGTGATCTATTCACATGGGCCTACTCTATGAGCACTTCGCCACTGGTAGATAGCAAGATTTCTAAATAGTAAAATAAGATCCCATGCGGACATCCCACATTCTAACTATAGACAGAATAACAGAACAGAATACTATGAATAGTCTATAGCTACCTACATATATTAAGTTGTGAACACAAATAGTCCGTGGGCGTTTTAGCATATGTCAGCCATTATCAGTGTTAGCATAACGACCTCGATATTATGTGACACTATCAAACATCGATCTATCGCAAGGAGGGTTCGCCACATTTAGATAACTTGCGTAACTTGTTTTTGTTTGGTAATATACTTGAACGGCCTACTCCTAGCCCGATCGGTAGTGAAGTGTCACTACCGATCGGGCCTCCTGCTTCGTAAGGTGCAGTGGCAGCTTACGAAGCAGGAGGTCCCGGCTTCGCATCCTGGTAAGGGCATTTATTTGTGTGTTTGTCACAGATATATCTGATTTATAGATGTTTTACATGTATTTAAGTATTTATCTATATATATGTATTATATATATATCGTCGTCTAGTACCCACAACAAGCCTTATTGAGCTTACTGTGGGACTAGGTCGGTTTGTGTACGATTGTGTCATACATAATACTGATTTATTTAAATATAAGATTAGAATTAGAAGAATTAGAATTCTGCTTACACAGTATCTTCCATTATACACAATGAAATAATTGTTTAATTTATTTATAAGTTAAAAGGTGAACAGGTATTTATTTGGAAAACCATCATGAAACTAACTACTTAGTATTTACTGTAGCGTAAATATTAAGTTTACCAAGTAATACGTAGAACAAGACCATTTATGAAATAAGTAGAGCATTTATGAAATAAATTTAAAATTACCAATAATTCGTATACGTATAATTAAAGCTCGTTTAAAAATGTAGGCTACGTCATTGTCACCCCTAATTCACATCTGCTAAATAGCTTTTAGTCGTACATTATGCGTATCCGGATAAAAATGTAGACGTGGCTACAAAGAAGGTCCCCATGTTTAATTCACTATTAACTCCACTACACGTTGAATGTGAGCTCCGACTAAATGAAGTGATTAAAATTTGACGGAAAGTTTGTTAACACTATTCGTAACGAGGTGTGTGCCTGAGCGCACGTGAAATTCGCTTTAAATTAAATTACTCTTTATACTTTAGTAGTAGTACCTAACTAGAATTATTAACATCAAGTACACCTATCTGCAAAAGTGCATGCATATTGTATGAATGAATGAATGGTAAATACATATACTTATAAACTTTGAAAAAAGACATATTACGATTTAAAATATCACTCAATATCACTAAACTATAGGTAGTTTAGTGATATTGACTAGGGTCGGTCCTTAAGTTCTGTCACAAGGGTTTTAAGTGATAAAATATAATACAAAGCTTTTATTTAAAAAATGTAGACCTGATTAGAAAGCTTATTTCATACAGATTAAAATATAATATGATTAACTCACAATCAAGATCGCATATTTTATAGATCCATGTAAACTTGAAGATTGTTGTCAGTCCCAAACACGCCGATGATTTATGAATATTGTACTTCACAAATGTTGGTTAAGATCATTGTTATAGTTGTCCAGAGTTACAAATTGTTATTTTTATGAAAGTAAAGCCTGACCAGAAATATATGATTATTGTCAAGAGGGCGCTATTATTCTCATTTATATGGCAACCGTCATAGAGCGTATAATTGTCTATGGTATAGTGACATCTTGATTTGTTTACCTGTCAGCTCTGATGTTAATTTGAAAATGTTTCACAGCGAAATAATTTCATTTCCCGAGTGTATTATTTACAGCACTTTATTATACACTATTTACAATGTTTCGCACTTGAATATGGATAATTTTGGGATACTTTTGTGGTTTATTATTTCATATTCAACACTTTATTATTATTCAAATAAACCGTCTCAATGACACTTGACAACCGTGACAGCCTATTACATGCACTCACACATGCATATCATTCTGTCATTATAATTATTACCAGTGTAAGAAATTAGTTCCAATGAAATTCCGCAACATGGCGCATGATCATATATTTCTGGTCAGGCTTTAGATGATTAAGGCATATTTCAAAACCGATATTTAGTTGACTTACGAGTCTGTGCTTTAGCTATTCTTCTCCTGAACCTCAACGTATTTTTCAGTTTTGAGCAAAACACGATGATTTTGATGCCATACATCAAGGTAGTCTTCCAAAATTGTGTATACTTGTCAGTCAGACCCATGTTAATTATATATTAAAATGAAGGTAAAAGATCAAGCTAATGCAGTGTGCAAGACTGAAGCCTCTTAAAATTGAATAAAAATAATTATGGTCAAAATCAACTCGAACAGGGCACGTGTTTTTGACGTGGTTTTTTATTGCGCTTTTTCGAATGTTACAGGTAATTGTGTAAAACTGCCACAACTATTTGCCTTAATTAATATCGTAAATTAATCAGTGTTAAATTGTTTTGAAATAGTAAGCAACCTCTAACAGTTCCTATTTTATCAGTCCAAACCCTTGTGACAGAACTTATGACTCGACTAAGTATATACATACTTATATAAACCCTACAACAAAGTAATCTACTTAGGTATAAAACCAAAAATCTAAATCTAAAGTTAACCCTTGTGGCATGGTACAGAGAATGCTGGCAGCATTACCTCGCTGGATCTCAATAATTATGAATATTGCTGTATACTCAAGGATAATGAAAATGGGAGTGTTTTCATGCCAATAAAGTCGCGGAAGACTCGTCTCTCCTGCTTAGTTCCTTCTACAGATGGACTGTACAAGAGCTGCTTAATTTATTTCCGTTTTTTATATACCATGACGGTGGCAAACAAGCATATGGCCCGCCTGATGGCAAGCAACTACCGTTGCCTATGGCCTGCAACTCCAGTCACATACTCGTACACCGACTCTTTAATACACCTGTATACCTAAATAAAGGAGGATTTTATTTATTTATCGTAACGCTACATGTCACTGGATATAGATAGGCATTTCTTCCCTGAGGACTACCTCCTACTAAGTACCTACTAAGGACTTACTATGTAGTGGGAAAGCAGATGATAATGAAAACCCAGTGAGTGCTGCGAGGTGCAGATGGGACAGTGCAGCTGCCAAGTTTGTTACTCTTTTAGCACCACCCAGGGATCACGTGTAGGGTTGTCTAAAGTGTTTCCTACGGGCGCAGAGTAACATTGACCCCCAGGGACTAGGGTATAGTTTTGTGACTCACCAAGACTGTGATATTCGATGTGAGCAGATTGATCGACGCCTGTTACCTTGCCGGGTTCACCTGTAAAGAAATTAAACATTTATAGCGCAAGCATACATCCTTTTTCCACTACGAAGGGCTAAGGAAATACCCTTAAGGTGTAACGTAAATCGTTACATAACCTAGGTTATATATTTTAAAAGCAATAATACAAATAATATAAATAAATCATAAACTAGATCAAGTCTCATCTTGTTCCATATTTCTTTGACGCACTGTACTTCGCGCACATTCCTTTGTTCGAAATAACCGGCCAGCCGGCGATTCTCCCGCCCCGCGCGCCTTCTCCGCGCTGGTCCGAGCGCCCGCGCTCCGGCAGAGGAGATCTTACCGTCGACGCCGGCGCACGCTCGCTTGCCCTGCGCAGCGACTCTGTGTAGCCGGCGAGAGTTATAACTTTAGTTATTGTCTAATTCTTATTTAGCGGTCCTCGCTTGTAATTGTACTCTTCCAGTGCTAGTGTTTAAATCCCCTTTGGGTAAGTGTTGAACATTTCTTAGCGTATTACAAACAGGTAGATTCAAATTGTGTGACTAACGGTTTTTTTTCCAGCTACGATATCTCTTTGTGTGATTTTGCTTGCTTTCCATTTCTTAGCCTTCATTTTGCATATTTATCATTCCACATGATATTTAACGTTTTAGAAATAATATCCTTTTAGTGTTTAAATAGAATTCATGTTTGTAATTTTAAATTGAAAAGTTGACCGTTAGATTTAACCGCTTTTGCTCCGAACACTTTTATTCTTTCTTTCTTTTACTTCTTTACTTTGTAAACTCCGTCTGATTGTACTATCCGCACATCACCAACCTTTCATCATCATCATCACGCAGTACTGCTTCCTGCTTATGCTTCTTGCCGTGCCGAGTACAGTCAGCGGAGATAAATAGAGAATGTTTTATTTACACAACTGAAATAAATTCCAGGGTGCCTAGTTACGGCTAGACCTTGACGACAAGACCCAGGCAGTTGTTCCTGAGCGGCCCGCGCTGACGTCCCTCAGCTCGCCCGTCTCCTGACCCGCACCAGTTCCGGCTTCTCCAGGGGAGTACTTGCGTGGTGGGAACAACTCAACGCCTCGGAGCAATAATCAGATCGGCTTTTTACGACTCCAACCCTACGACTTACTCGTGTGCTTGCGGCGGATGCGGTGGAAATAAATACAGTTTCTTTAAACCTTGTTTTTTTTATTCTATTCCACCGCCAGACGTAGCACTGGCGCCCATACCGTGGTTACATTAAGGTCTGATTCTTGCTCCCAGGTGAGTAGTTTGGTTTGTGTGTTTGTGTTGGTGTTTTTGTGTTATTTTTTATTTTTGTGAAACGTTTTTTCCATTTTTATTCTTTTGGTTGCCAGCAGCTAGAGTGTACGGAGTTACTTTTAATAATTTTAAAATCCGTTAGATTAAAGTCATTGTACAGTCGACCACATTTTTTGTCGTATATATTTTCTTTAAGTGTTTTTATACTTAGCATCGTTAATTATTGCAGATCTTGTTTTGTTTGGTTGTACAGTTAGCTGCATTTAATTTTTTTTTTTGTGTGTGATTTTGGAAGTTGCCGTTTTTTTTTGTTTGCATTTACGCTCCGTACGCATTAGTTGCATTAAAACGCTTACTTTGTTTTTATTTTTGTGATTGTTTTTCTTTCCGCGTTTGCCTCTTCTTATTAATTTTAGTGTTATCTTTAAAAACAACCAAAACGTTCGTAGTTATTAGTATTTACATTGTAACAGACGGAGTATTTTGTTGTTTTTTTTTCTAATTTGTTCAACATTTACCCAAATTTAGTTTTTGTTTTATCGTAAAAAAATGGTATTAAGATGGCTTACCCAATAAAATTCTTGACACTTCAAAAACGAAGTAGCTATTCGGGGTGAGACCCCAGGTTCATCAGTACCGGAATTACGGAAGCAGATTGCGAAATGTGGGCTTTCTTTTCCTTCTGAGGACATCCTTGCCAGTCTTTTTGATGCAGGAGTCGCTATAGATGGCGTAGCAGATATGTTGGAGAAAATTAACGCTTGCTTAGACTCCAAAACATTAGTTAGGAACACCTTACTGCGGGCTCAAGATTTAGTTCACCATGTGTACCATAGGTTAAACCGCATTGTCTGCGATGATAATGACTAAAGGGAGGCGTATGATCAGTGCGTCGTTTTTTTTTACAAGATTTGCTTAAACCGGGTTAGCTCTCTTTAAGTTAACATTGGTTTAGCGGAACGGTCGTGTTCGTGGGGAACGTATTTCCCTCGCGACTTCATCCACGGTTCGTTTTTCCGCCGAAATGGTTTATTTATTTTTATTTTTTTAAATTGCGTGATGCTACCTTTAGGGAACAGTACATGTAAGGTTTCAAGTTCTTGCAACGGGATACCTCATTATTATTTTGAAATAACGCGTTGGTAATTTTATTAAATAGTTGCCAATGTATTTTATGTAAGCGTGAAGTATGAATGGAGATTAATGATAGCGTGTTTACAAGTACTTAGCTCTGCGGATTTTATTTCATTTAGATGAACTAAAATCCTTGACCACGCGCCGGGGTATTGTAACGTAAATCGTTACATAACCTAGGTTATATATTTTAAAAGCAATAATACAAATAATATAAATAAATCATAAACTAGATCAAGTCTCATCTTGTTCCATATTTCTTTGACGCACTGTACTTCGCGCACATTCCTTTGTTCGAAATAACCGGCCAGCCGGCGATTCTCCCGCCCCGCGCGCCTTCTCCGCGCTGGTCCGAGCCGAGCGCCCGCGCTCCGGCAGAGGAGATCTTACCGTCGACGCCGGCGCACGCTCGCTTGCCCTGCGCAGCGACTCTGTGTAGCCGGCGAGAGTTATAACTTTAGTTATTGTCTAATTCTTATTTAGCGGTCCTCGCTTGTAATTGTACTCTTCCAGTGCTAGTGTTTAAATCCCCTTTGGGTAAGTGTTGAACATTTCTTAGCGTATTACAAACAGGTAGATTCAAATTGTGTGACTAACGGTTTTTTTTCCAGCTACGATATCTCTTTGTGTGATTTTGCTTGCTTTCCATTTCTTAGCCTTCATTTTGCATATTTATCATTCCACATGATATTTAACGTTTTAGAAATAATATCCTTTTAGTGTTTAAATAGAATTCATGTTTGTAATTTTAAATTGAAAAGTTGACCGTTAGATTTAACCGCTTTTGCTCCGAACACTTTTATTCTTTCTTTCTTTTACTTCTTTACTTTGTAAACTCCGTCTGATTGTACTATCCGCACATCACCAACCTTTCATCATCATCATCACGCAGTACTGCTTCCTGCTTATGCTTCTTGCCGTGCCGAGTACAGTCAGCGGAGATAAATAGAGAATGTTTTATTTACACAACTGAAATAAATTCCAGGGTGCCTAGTTACGGCTAGACCTTGACGACAAGACCCAGGCAGTTGTTCCTGAGCGGCCCGCGCTGACGTCCCTCAGCTCGCCCGTCTCCTGACCCGCACCAGTTCCGGCTTCTCCAGGGGAGTACTTGCGTGGTGGGAACAACTCAACGCCTCGGAGCAATAATCAGATCGGCTTTTTACGACTCCAACCCTACGACTTACTCGTGTGCTTGCGGCGGATGCGGTGGAAATAAATACAGTTTCTTTAAACCTTGTTTTTTTTATTCTATTCCACCGCCAGACGTAGCAAAGGTTTAAATTGTAAAATGTGTAACGCTGCACACAGCGTAAGCGCGACTGTCGAACAATAAGTAAGCTTAAGGTGCTTGCTCCATATTATTAGCCCGAAAGTTTGACATTATTAAGGCGTGACGACTAAGGGAACTGAGGGAGCAGGGGGTCGGAGGGCACTCGTTGTAAAACTTGGGATTCACGCCCCCTGTCGGCTCCTCTCTCAGTCCCCTTAGTCGTCACGCCTTCATAATGTCACGCTTTGAGAAGTGAGCACTCTAAGCTTATTTTTTCAATGGCAAGCTAAAATAATAATTGGAATGAATTTGATATCAAAATTTATATATCAGAATGCACCTGTACTTGACACTTCATTTATGCTACATGCTTAAATGTAAACGTCCCCTTATAGCGGGTGCTTTGAGTCCTTTCACCTTCCACCTAATAGAATATTATATTAATTGAACGTTCGTACAAAGGCAAGCGGCATTCGGACTTAAAAAAATCTGATCTTGATTAATTTTGATTTAACGTTTATCGTAAAGTAATTAATGCCGGTATGCCTCACAATTATATAAGGGTCGTATGTTCATTGAAATTCCACTAAATACTACAATCAGTTAGCACATTCAGTGCCACCTAGTGCTACGCGCTACGCTCGTAGCCCGTAGCCACGTATTCGTCGTACGTAGCTACGAAGAGAGAACCCGACTGTCGGGTTCTCGGCCCTGAATGTGTTAAATGAGTTCAATGGTTCTTACAGTTCCTATGCATGAGAGGGCAATATATACCCGTTATACTCAAATTTTTATATTTATGGCCTGTTTCACAATCTCCAGTTAAAGCATATCTGTCAGATAAATGTTTGCTGTCCTTTTCTTTTATATGACTGGAGAAAAGGATAGCAATAGTTTGAACTGGCAGATAAGTTTATCTGGAGATTGTGAAACAGGCCCTTAATGTTGTTCAATAAACCGATCTTACGATGGGTTAAAACTTAAGGTAGCTATCGTAATAAAATTACACGTTAATATACTACTGAATACTGGTAGTATTGTCTGAATTTAAGCTCTATTATAGATACATACCTACACAAAGGGTTAATGTGTATTGTGTAATCAATATAATGTTATCTTTAAGATATCCCGGCTCAGATAAGATGCTGTGTGGGCGTTAAGACCGCTCTCAAGATAGCCGAGATTACGGAGTAGACACTTGGATTGGCTTTAGCTTTACACATATATAAAAATAGGACTATTTATTCAGTAAGGAAATTCCGCAGTGCTTGGCGTCCTGCAGCAAGGTGGGGCGATGATATCCGTAAGGTGGCGGGTACAGATTGGAAGAGGAGAGCTGAGGATCGAGCTCAGTGGCGTGCCATGTGAGAGGGCTCCAGCAGTGGACTGATACAGGCTGATGATGAAGGAAATTCCAATAAACGGGAACTCATACAACATATTGGAACCGTAACGTACTTATTAGATACATAGGTATTTATAATTCCCAGGTATTGTCGTCATGTCAGGATCGGATGATGGAATCCTTGAGAAATCGAAGGAACTCTTTAAATAGTACCTACAGGGCTATGGGAACTTGGGTATTTATTCATTGTAATTACTACTAACAACGATATGGGAAATGGCCTGAATTAAACGTTTATTAATTTAATTTTAATTGAAGTCAGTTATTTTTTTTGTTTGAAGTTATGTTAGTGATGAGATGACTTTTTGCTTGAACACTAATTGAAAGTAAGATATTTAAATTATTCAACTATGAAAAATCCACAATAGGGATGATGTCACATGATTGAATTATGCAATAAAATTAAGTTGATAGGATGCATAATGATAAAAATATCCAAATAGAGTGAAAATTAAAAAAAAAACTATTGAAATGGTTCCAACATAATCATACCTAAAAATTTCAAAATAATACAATTTTTTTGAAAAAATCTATTCCATTACATTCATAACATTTTACTGTAAAATACTAAGTACTGCAACCATATACATAAACGCAACATTTCACTGTAAAAATAGCAATTTCATAATTTTTCCATACTTTAAACAGGGCGACTATTTGATCGTGACGTGACGTCACTTTTGCACAATATTTTGTTAGGAGCGTTTTGAGAAACAAATGCAAATCTCAGACTTTAAGTCTCATTTCTGACTTTTGTGTTGCGTTAACGCAATCGGCCCCATATAGAAATTTGATCCTGGGCCGTATTCTAATTTAAAGATACATTAACAATACAATAAAAATACAACCCATCTCAAACATAACTCCAACACACAACAAACATTCAACCAATATTGAAGTTGTATTGGAGTTGCGTTGGAATATTTCTCAAGCAAATTCTGATATTTCTGATTCAGATGTTTATGCCGTAGCTGTATTGCGTTGTTACTGCATTAGAGTTGTATTGAAATTGGATCGTGTTTATACGTGTTTTAAAGTTAGAATCCGGCCCCTTGGCCGTATTTTAACTTTAAAACACGTTATGACACGATCCAACTCCAATGAATTAACTACGCAATACAGCTATCGCCTAAACATCTGTATAAGAATTGTCAAAATTTGTTTGAAAATTATGCTAAATATGTTGTGTGTTGAAGTTATGTTTGAAATAGATTGTTTTTTTAATGTATTGCTTATGTATTTTAAAATTAGAATACGGCACCCTCACAACAAAATAAATCGATTGATACCATATTTACATGAAAAAAAAATCATCATGCCACTTCATGCTACGATTTCGCTTCGTGTAGTGCTACTGACAATCTTTGAGAGCATGTATACATGTAATTTTTGTTTATTTAAAATATTATTCTAATTATGTGGAAATTCAATTAAGCGGTTATTTTGGTATCCTAATTTACTGTTTGTGTATTAAATTAAGATAAAGATAACGCAGCGAGCGTATTCGGCACCTTTGCGCCTGGAATGACGCGGAGTGGGTTATTTGACTGAGGGCTATTAATGTTGTATTTGTATTTTTGTAACTTTGTTTTTGTGTTTGTATCAATCTAGTTTGTGTTTGATTCTGTATGTTTTGTGCCATTAAGTTAGCTATTTGTAAATAAATAAGTAGCTATATATAAAAAAAGATAAAGATTAAGACATTTTTTGGCATATTTTACAATTAAACTATGGTTAACATTTACACGACATGAGTACAATATACTAAAATGGGAGCTGCTTAGCATTTGCCATGACATTTGTCATGGGGCTGGTTTTTTAGGGCAACCATGTAAAACAAAACAAAACCATTAAGCATAGGTTGCTAAAATTCAATAAGGTAGACCAAAACGCATACATATAGTACAGTGACTTCATTTATAGGTTCAAAATGTTAAAGATTTTTTTTTCTGTTGTACATATTTCTTCAGATTTTTCTTGATTGTTAGGTTAAGTTCTATGTTAGGTTAAGATTATTGTAATATTCAACACAATATATATTGTATGGAATAAACAAATAAACAAAAGAAAACAATAATGCAACGAAATTCTATTTTACGTCACACCTAGCCATAATGTGAGTTTTACCGCACGCTACGCGTACGGTAAAACTCGCATTATCGCCAGGTGGAGACGTAAAATTGTATACTCACCACGGGCAGTAAAAAAGAAAGCATATTTACAACCCTTGCCTGCGGCTCGGGTCACAAATACCTGCGATTTCGGGCTTTCTTTCTTTTACAGTCCTTGGTAAGTAATGTACTATAATGTTATGGGAGATTCAAATGAATAGAACAGAGTTCAAGGACACACACTTAAGCCTTAATAAACTAACCCCTTATTCATAAACCTCTTACAGGCCTCATTTAGTTAAATCATGTTAAGTCTGTTTAACAAACACTACTGTCCAAGTGATAAGGACAAACCGTTATTAGTTAAATTGGCTTGTAAGACTTTTATGAATAAGGGGGTACAAGATTATAAGATCTGCTACGGTCTGCCAAAATCTCATTAGTGGAAAACATTTCCCTACTTAATTCCCGTATTCTCGTTTCATCGCCCTGACTAACTTTACGATCCCTGATTAATAATTATGTGTCATGATTTTAAATAATATTAGTATTCAAAACCAAGTGGTATTTATTTAATTAATAAAATGATATACGTGGTAAATGGGGTAACACCGGTATTATGCCGCCTTCTATGTGGCCGAACAATAAAAACTCAAACTACAAAAAAAAGCATCGATAACGGGTAAGCTATACGAAAGAGATTCTGAGCTAACGGTCGCCCGACTTGGTTATAAGAGTGTCTATGTTGTAATTAGTGATTATAAGTTGATGTATTGTGAAGTGCATTACAATAAATAGCAAAACAAGTGGTGAGTACATATGTATGGTCTTTGTGATGAAGATAAGATAATCTTCTATGTTCATATAAATACCTCTTGTTTCTTGTTTCTTGTTTTGCCTCTGCTTTTTTGTTTGTGACTTGTGTATACTTTGTGTCTATTATTTGAGGTGTGCAATAATAGTGTTTTGTGCAACAGGTACATAATAAGGTTCTTAAGATTCGAGGGTCGAAGTTACAAAATGAGGCGAAGCCGAATTTTGTAATAACAGACCCGAGAATTTTAAGACCTAATTATGTACCGTTGCACACGAAACTTTTTCTACGACAGTAGCAAGAACGTAATTAATAAATAATTTTAAAGTTCTTAAGTATCACGAGTACATAAATCAATTTTGTTTTAAGATTTATCTATCAACTAATAACTTACTTTTGTGTCGAAGTCTTCGGATATTCACTGTGAAGTTTTCTTGTCACTTATTTTATGAAAATTAACATAAACTTCTTGATATTAACATAATATACGAGTTTAAATACAAAAATTAAGCCGTACATTGTGTTGAAACTTTTTAAATATTAACTTTTTGACTAAATGTCATAGACAGACCACGAGTTGGTTTTTAATTGCAAAAAAATATGGCTTCGTTCAAGTAACTCTCAATGCAAAAGCTTACATTAAAGTACTATTATGCTTTTCATAAATATGAAAACTAAATTATTTAAGATATTAATACTTTAAAAAAGACATGATAATGTTTTTATCATAGTTTGTGCAAAAATAATTTCAAGTATAAAAATATAATTTATATTGTAAACAAGAACGAACCCTTTTTAGACATGGCACCTGGAAGTCAGTGTATTAAAAAAACAAAAACAGTTGCACAATATGTTTTGTGTGACTGCTAGCAGTTATAGAAAGTACCTATAGACAAATAGACTTTAGCGCCTTCACTTAAATGATGTAGTTTTAGATACCACTATCAGTCATTTAATTGGCATATAGAAGTGCTGGAGTAGAAAAAGAGTATTTATGTTATGTTATACCTATTATTATATTGATTATTTGCTTAGTGTGAAATGGATAAAGAATGTACTATACTTAAGTAAATAAAAAAATTTAGGTAGACTGGCGGTGGCAAAAGGTGGAATTGAATCAGCATTCTCAGTTTGCGCCGAGAGTCAACATTCGAATTTCTCGAATTCAGTTTTATGCAATCATAATCGCATACCAATTTAATAATTATACTTAAACACGTTTGGCCGTTTCTTTAAAAGATTAGCTACTTAATTTACTTTTATACGTCATTATATTTGTTAACTTAATTTCTAATTAAAGTATCCTTCAAAGGTACCTGAGACAAAATAGGTACCTGACTGGCGGTTTCAGTGGCCGCCCAAGTTATCTATTCTCTTGTACAAACTTATCAACAACGTCGCCTTATTGTTAAAATGTATACAAAAAAGTGTTTTCCGACAGCATGGATAAGTTGGTGAATTGTACGGCCTCGCCAAACAGGCTAAGCTGTAAATATTTACTGCGGGGATGTTGCCGAAACGACTTTGGCTTGAATTTCTGAAGCAAATTTGTACAGGTCTGTAAATATGTACTTTTAACATGTTTAAATACATGGAAACTAATCTTGGCTATCTTTCGAAAATTAACAAAATTAAACAATAATGTTTATCTGCACCCACATCATAAATCCTCTACTCTGCGTTCGGAAACCGTATGTAAATTACCACCATTATTGCAACCAGTAATGTAACATCAGTGTATTATCTGTGCTAGTGTTGTGTACTTTAAATGTGTACGTGTACTTTAAATGTATGAAAATTCATAACCACATCGATTTTGGTCACGTAATGAAAATCCAGCCCTCCTCCCGGACCGCGATTATCCTCCTCCCTGACCGTTCGCACAATCGAGTTGGCCATGGCGGTGCAATGGCCGCCATTCTAATGGTTTCCGAACACGTCATTTAGGATTTATAATATGTGTGTAGATAAAGCAGTGTATGCAACTGTACGTAATTAGGCCTTAAACCACTCGTATTTTAAGGACCCTTATTACGTTACAAACAAACTACTATTTTCATTGATCATGAGGTGTTGTAACGGTAACTCCTCCGCCTATATCTCAGTTTCAAGCCTCTACAAGAATGAACTATTGTTATTGAAGTTACGTAGATTAAATACTTCAACTAAAAGCCGATGATTGGATCCTGACTTGACCATTACTACCCTATGAAATAAAGTTAGGGTAGTTGTGTCAGTTCCACGCGCTTTATATAAAATTACAAATAAAATTCATATTAACACATGCAGAGCTACCTAGTGCTACGAACTACGCTCGTAGCCCGTAGCCACGTATTCGACGCATGTGGCTGTGCGCGCTACATACGACGAATACGTGGCTACGGGCTACGAGCGTAGCACGAAGCATTAGGCGGCACTGAATGTGTTAAAGAATATATTGTGGCGATTAAAAGTTAAAACTAAATAGACGCATCGTTACACCACACAACAATAACCTTAATGTTCCACTAAATTGCTCATAGATTATATTATGCAAATTAAAAAGCTAAATTATATTTCTCGTAAGAGAAGTGAACTTACCGGATTTTAATTTTTCTAGTTCCTCCACGGGCACGTCCTGAAACAAGATAATTAATTACTTGTGAATTTGGCAAGCCAGTCAATAATGTACAGTCACCGGCAATAGTATCTTCCTACACGAAAACCGCAAAAATATGTGACACGCTCTTATTTGTGGGGCCATAAGAGTGTGTCCCATATTTTTGAGGCCTTCGTGTAGGAAAATACTATTGCTGGTAACAGTACCACAGGTCTAGACGATTTACGTTTTAGTCAATTATATTTTCAAAGCTGATCTACTTGACTGTTTTTAGGGTTCCGTAGCCAAAATGGCAAAAAAGGAACCCTTATAGTTTCGTCATGTCCGGCTGTCCGTTCGTCCGTCCGTATGTCACAGCCATTTTACTCGGAAACTCTTACTATACTATACTTACTATAAGACGTATCTTGATAAAATTTTGAAATAAGGTGTACGTGTGTAATTAAATTGCAGAATTTTTTTTATGGGGGCGCCCATACATGTAACTTAAAAAGAATTTTACCAAATATCAACCAAAGACCTATCGATTCAACTGCAACGTACATGAATCGACAGGTTTTTCAAAATAACATCGAGGTTTTCTTAAACATTTTGTGATTAAGTGAATATTTTCAGAAAAACATAAGTTCTGTTTACTCTGACGGAGGGAAACCAATTTTTTTGGCATATTTGGTTTACTTACATTTAAACTGTATAATAAATTAATGATGGGAGAGTTTAGGGAGCGAAGAAAAATAACTGTAGATACGTACATCTATAATTAGCCACTTTATTATTTTATTTAAGAACCCACGGTTTATGGTTTGTACAGTACCTACCTAACTTAATGAATAAATTATCCTGGTACTCAAATTCATGAATAAATTTCCGAAATACAAATTAATTAAGTACGTGCAGCTTTATTAGGTAAGCCATAAATATTAGGTAAATTGCATGAATCTGCATATTTATTCTACAAAAACCGGCCAAGTGCGTGTCGGACCACGAATAATGGAGAGTTCCGTACCTTCAATGGAATAAGAACCAAAATAATACCAAAAGGTCGTATCTGATGCCTATGGAAAAAGTTTTTTGGAGATAACTCAAAAATGGCTGAACCGATAATGTTCAAAATAATTTTCGTAGAAAGTATGTCATAAGGAGCATCTTCTAAATTTTTTTCATTTTTAGGGTTTCGTAGCCAAATGGCAAAAAACGGAACCCTTATGGATTCGTCATGTCTGTCTCTCTGTCTGTCTGTCCGTCCGTATGTCACAGCCATTTTACTCGGAAACTATACAACGTATCTGAATGAAATATATACATAAGGTGTATTTTGTATGCCGCTACTTAGTTATGGAGTTAAATTTGAAAAAAAAAAATATTTTTAGGGGGGCGCTCCATAGATGTAACTAAATTTCAAAAAATGTTTTTAACCAAATATCAACATGTGACACATCAATCGATAGGTCTTTAAAAATAACATAGAGGTTTGTTTGACCATTTTGTGACAAAGTGAATATTTTCTGAAATCATCGCTTCGAAAGTCAGAAAAATTGTGTCCCCCCCCTGTAACTTTTGAACCGTAAGTCCAAAAAATATGAAAAAATTTGAGGCGATGTGCCTTATCATATTATTTCTACGAAAATTATTTTGAACATTATCGGTTCAGCCATTTTTGAGTTATCTCCAAAAAACTTCTTCCACATAGGCATCAGATACGACCTTTTGGTATTAGTTTGGTTCTTATTACATTGAAGGTACGGAACCCTCCTATGCGTGGTCCGACACGCACTTGGCCGGTTTTTTTTTGCAAGGGAGCGTAGTCGCCGTTCAAAACCTGCACCAAAACAGTGGTGCCAAATAGGGTCGAGCTAATCATCGTGATGTCACGTCAAACATTTTGAAATTGTCATGTTGTGAAAATATCAGGCCGGCTAGCATGGCCGCGATTCGAAAAATAAACATACACACTGGACAGACACAGCTCCAACCCAACTCAACTCAACGCTATAACGACATTGACATTTGCTATTCGAACAGATTTTCATTCAACATTGGTATCACATTGGTCTCACATTGGTCTCACATTGGTCTCACATTGGTACAACATTGCTACAATGTGCGACCAATGTGTGACCAATGTGAGACCAATGTGATACCAATGTTGAATGAATATCTGTTCGAATAGCAAATGTCAATGTCGTTATAGCGTTGAGTTGAGTTGGGTTGAGTTGGGTTGGAGCTGTGTCTTTCCAGTGTGTGTATTTATTTTTCGAATCGCGGCCCTAATCTTACGTTGTCGCTTGTCACTCCATACTTTGAGTCGCGCTTGAAGTACAGTATGTAGCATGACGCTACGTTTATCGTACGACATCTGTCGACTCTTCAGAACTTCCGTGTCTAAGGGAGGTCTAAGGCTAGGTTGCGATTGGTATATAAAAAAGCATACATTGTGATTCACGGCATTGCAGGTAGATGGCGCTTATATCAGTCCGCATTTTGAGATACACGACTGGCAGTTATAAATTGAGATAATATTCGCGCTAATTTTGAATATGAATTTTTGAGGTATTCCAGATTGTCAAAAAAAGGAAAAAGTGGATTTTGATTGAGTGTGTCAGATGGACGAGGAGATTTTTGAAAGAAAAAACATATTCTGGTTTAGTCTGAGGGTTTTGCTATAATTTGCTTAGTTGCAACGTGTTGAAGTGCGATCTATTTCTCTAGATCTTGGCGTTCAAACATTATATAGCAAGTGCTAATACATTATTGAATTAAATACAAATTCTTTTTAAAAACCAAATACGTTGCCGGACAAAAAGGCCACCAGTGGGACCGCCTGAGCCAGAAGGACTCCGGAAGGCGCTTGTGGGTGCTGGACCGGCGAGACGGTCTGCAACCACCGCGTGTTCCGCGTGATTCTTCACCGTCGTCGGAGAATTAGAGCCGGCATCCAGCGGGCTCTCCAAGTGAGAAAGAGAGTTCAGCGAGCTGTTGGGTCCGCCTAAACTAAAGGGGACGCTTGCCCACGAACTCTATTCAAATTCAACTACAGTTTTAGCCATCCTGTCTTTCGAGAATATCATATTATTTACATTTTTTTAAAAACGTTGTGAATCCGATTCCTTTTTTTGTATCCAGTGTTTTTGTGCCATAATAGCTTTTTTTTGTGTTTTTGCTAAAATATTCCCAAAATTCTAATTGCCTCGTTTGACGGGCATACAAAGACCTGGCTCTTTAATTTAGGCTACGTTCAGCCAGCGAATCATCTGTCACCATCCATATCACCCGCCTCATTAATCCATTATTTTTCTGCAGCCAAATTACCAGCCGAGTCTTTATTTGTACTTACCAGTTTTGCTAGTACTCCATCCTTTTTATTTTCCTTTTGTGCGGAAAGTAGACGTTTACGATACTAAGGTAACTATTGAATGTGAAATATCCTTATATAGATACAGTTATCGTCATTTTTATGTGAAGTGCTAATATTAAATATTCTGATTATTGTAATTTAATTACATTCTTACCACTAAGGAAGTTATTGAATGTGAAATATCTTTATATAGATACCGTTATCGTCATTTTTATGTGAAGTGCTAATTTTAAATATTCTGCTTATTGTAATTTAATTACATTCTAACCACTAAGGAAGTTATTGAATGCGAAATATCTTTATATAGATACCGTTATCGTCATTTTTATGTGAAGTGCTAATTTTAAATATTCTGATTATTGTTGCTAATTTTAAATAATTTACTTTATCTTCAAAATTAAACGTGTTAATGCAATCATAGAAGTGTTTTACTGCAAGTACTATTAGTTATTCTGTGCTTGAAGTATGAACTGTCGCGTCACACGTCAAGTTGTGCTAGGCATGCAGATTTATCTAGGCATGAAATTTCGATAATATTATCACTTTTGTAATGCCGGCTTGACCATGTATTGGTGAAGGAGCCACATGCCTATGTGGCGCCTGCCAATAATGACAATATTTTTTATGATCGGTAAGTAATTTCCGCATAAAATATTAATATATATAACTTGTAAAACTTGGGCGTATTTATTGACATTTCAGTTAATTTAATTTGATATCTTCTGCCCAAATAAATCTTATTGTCAATTTGATTTTGACCACTCACAACACGGCAACTTTTGCGGAATGAAGGTTAACACAAAAAATATGATTTCAATACCTACTTGATTGGTTAACCAGACATAAGACATTTTAATTTTGTAAACGTGAAAATAGGTCGTGTTTTCACATGAGCTTTGCTTAAATTTCACGTCTTTATATTATATGTCAATGATGCTGGCCCGGTATTAATATTATTTACGTCACACCTGGCCATAATGTGAGATTTACCGCACGCTACGCGTACGGTAAAACTCGCATTATGGCCAGGTGGAGACGTAAAATTGTATACTCACCACGGGCAGTAAAAAAGAAAGCCCTTTATCGCCTTATTTACAACCCTCGCCTGCGGCTCGGGTCACAAATACCTGCGATTTCGGCACAGATTATATAATAGTTCTTACGAACAGATATGAATCACTCATAGAAAAACCAAATACCTACGGTTTACGTACCTACGCAATAATACAATAGAGCGACCTTCAACGCGCGGCACCCCGCACCTCCCGCGCACCCGCACAATCGCTAGGGTCGCCTAGCCTATGTTTGGAAATGTTTTATTCAGTGTTTAAGTGGTTCGCATGGTGCATAACAATTATAGTTACATGAGTAGGTAATATTGATTGATATTTTGTTGCCGCGATGAGAGTATGATTAATCTTGACAGATTTGCCACACACTGTCAAAATTAATATGGATTGACAGCTATATCAATCTTATTCTAATCGCCTTTTAGCAATATCATCATAGTTATTTGAGAGATTAATAAAGATAACATGTCTATTATTATTATAACATAAGTGAATCCTCCTTTTTTGTAAAGCGTCGGCAACGCGCATGTGACTCCTTTGGAGTTGCAGGCGACCATAGGTTACGGTAGCTACTTACCATCAGGCGGGCCGTATGCTTATTTGCCACCAACGTGGTATAAAAAAAAGTTTGTACCTTTCCCCATCCGTCGGCAGATCGAAAAACGATAAGTTTTTATTAGCTTTGCTATTTTTACATCCAACCACATCGCAATAAATTATTTTTCACACCACCTGCTCGACAATGCTAAATTATATATCATGCAAACCTGACCGAAAGCAAATCATTATAGCCCTTGGCTTTAGCCGGGTTATAATGTTGTACTAAATCTCATTATAACCCGCTGGTTAATAATGTGATTTCACTTCCCATAGTTCTTATTGTTATGTGCTTCTAAGTCTAATTTCGTAAAGTCCGCACAGTGCACGGGCCCGCGCCGCCGCGTCGTCGAACTGATTTGAAACTCGCGCTGGCCACCTCTATTTTAAATACCAAAAACAAATGCCGCGAGTGTCATATGAGCTGCAGTATACGGAGTAAAACTGCAGGTTCTACAAAAATAGAAGATAAAATTCGAATAAAATGGACTATAATGTATCAAGAATCAATTCATACTTTTGATTTACTTTAAAAAACCGGCCAAGTACGTGTCGGACCACGCATAGGAGGATTCCGTACATTTAATGGAATAAGAACCAAACTAATACCAAACGGTCGTATCTGATGCCTATGGAGGAAGTTTCTTGGAGATAACTCAAAAATGGCTGAACCGATAATGTTCAAAACAATTTTCGTAGAAAGTATGATAAGGCGCATCTCCTCAAATTTCTTCATATTTTTTGGACTTACGGTTCAAAAGTTACAGGGGGGGACACAATTTTTCTGACTGTCGAAGCGATTATTTCAGAAAATATTCACTTAATCAAAAAATGGTCAAAGAAATCTCAATGTTATTTTTAAAGACCTATCGATTGATGTGTCACATGTTGATATTTGGTTAAATTTTTTTCATTTTTTATTTAGTTAGGTACATGTACGGAGCCCCCCCCCCCCTAAATTTTTTGTTTTTTCAAATTTAACTACATAACTAAGTAGCGGCATACAAAATACACCTTATGTGTAAATTTTATTCATATACGTCGTATAGTTTCCAAGTAAAATGGCTGTGACATACGGACGGACAGACAGACAGACAGACATGACAAATACATAAGGGTTCCGTTTTTTCCATTTGGCTACGGGACCCTAATAAAAATCCGTTTCTAGTAACTATTTTATTGTCTCACAAGAGGTGAGAAAAGTAGAGTATACTCCTCGGGGATAAAGCTGTTTTTGTCACGGGCGCGCTTAAACCCCTCACTGCACTCAGGACCACAGAATAACTAATAGTACTACCGTATCAGGACTCAGTCTTAATTCCCTCGCTACGCTCGGGAATTAACTCATAACCCCCTCGCTGCGCTCGGGAGTAAAGTCTGGAGTCCTTCGTTCCGTTCGGGATTCAATATCGCGCCCGTGACATAAAACAGTGCTTTATCCCCTTGGTGTACCTACAATCTACTATTATTTCGTGATGACATTGTTCCGAGTTCCGAGTAGCGTCGCGCGCGGTACGACGTGCGTTCAGTGAGCGCGTTCGTAGCCCACTGACTTTAGCTCCCTCGAGGCCTCGAGGGAGGCCTGATTTCGGGCTTTATTTCTTTTACAGTCCTTGGTAAGTAATGTACTAATAAGTTGACTGATTTTAGTAAGTTATTTTTATCCTCCGTTAGTTTCTACAAAATGTTCTTTTCGTAACGTCACATCGGCACAATGCTCATTAACAAAACCGATGGTATTATATTATAGTGGGTTCGACCCTCTTTATATGCACAGTCTGGCTGGGTATACGAGTAGGTACTTACTACGAGTAAGTATATTATCTAAGAAAAGCAGCAAACTAAAAAAACCGACCAAGTGCGTGTCGAACCACGCATAATGGAGGGTTCCGTACCTATAAGAACCAAACTAATACCGAAAGGTCGTATTTGATGCCTATGGAAGAAGTTTTTTGGATATAACTGAAAAATGGCTGAACTTGATAATGTTCTAAACAATTTTCATAGAAAGTATGTGATATAAGGCGCATTTTTTCATTTTTAGGGTTCCGTCCCTCGAAAGGAAAAAACGGAACCCTTATAGGATCACTTTGTTGTCCGTCTGTCTGTCTGTCTGTCAAGACCATTTTTCTCAGGAACGCGTGGAGGTATCAAGCTGAAATTTATATCAAATACTCAAGTCTATTGTCCCTTGGAGCTGTGAAAAAATCAAACCTAAAAACCAACGCAATCAAAAGATACAGTCGTTTATGCTGCAAAGGAGATCGTCAATTTTTGTTCGGCGATTTGCCCCAGCTCGTTAAGGTGCGTATAATTATGAAATAGGTATCAAAACATTCGCCTTAATTTCTATGTAGATCAGGACAGTCATAAAATAATCATGAAATCTAACGGGAAAATTGAGTAATCGGGGATGAAAAAACATCAATGTGCTAAGGACAATATTTAAAAGCGTACATGTTTATGATTTACAGAATAACACAAAATAACTACCGGTTTTTTAAAGAATATCTACAAAATCTGACATGATAATGAAACTAAAATCATAATAAAATGATAAAAAGTCATATTTTGATCCTGCCGCTGAATTCTTGTATTTGGGTAAACAAAGATAATGACTGTCAAATCATCATTGCTACTATTAACTAAACAATCGTAGAACTTATTACAAAGAGATAAGGTTTAGCTCTGTTAGTGCGCTACTACTAGTATCCATGAAGTTATCATTTTAAACAGGAGTATACTCTTTGGCCACAAAGTGAGGCCGAAAGAGAGAGTAATACAGGGAGCTGCGTATCGTTTTGTCTTACGGAGTTATGACGTCATTAGATAATAATGCCAGCATGACAACAAGTCAAAATGTTAATTTCGTAACGAGTGCGAGTGAGGCACCGCCCCCATAATTATCCCCTCTATCGGACTGTTTTTTTTCTAATCACCTATGAACGACTGTTTTGCACGGTACGAGTAATAAGGTTCATCTGTGGTTAGGGAAAAAGTGCAACCATTACATCCACTTTTTATAAATCCATACGAGTATCAGACATTACTAAATTGAAAAAAAAATGCGTTTCGTTATCGAAAGAGCATGATATAATGCCATTATAACGCCCTAAGTCAAAACGAGACGCAGCTCCCTTTCTTTCGGCCCCACTTTGTGGCCGAAGAGTATACTCCAGTTTAAAATTATAACTTCATGCGGCAGACTTGGATGACGGTGACGTCATACATTGACAGTGTCAAACTAGAATAAAAAACTAGATTAGCAAAGTAAACGTAACTCCTTTCTAAAAATGTCTGTTTCGTCTCAGTCCAGGTAAAGTTAACCTTATGTCAATGCTGTAAAGACGTTAACAACTTATTAAGCACTATTTGGATCGCGGAAGGATCAACGAAATTACTTTTTATTTTGTATTTCTAATTCCCGTTTCATTTTCATGAAATATTTTGTCTAGTTTCGTAATAAAATGGGTATTTGCTTAAAATTGCAGAACAAACCTTATACGAGACCATTATCACTAATGGGCCTGGAATTGACGGTCTCCTTTTAGAGTTTTTCGGCACTCGCAAAACCTACGGGGTACTTCCCGTGAACTCAGAAACTTGAAATTTGGCACGAAGCAACGTCACATAGCATAGGAAAAATTACAAAAAGTAGACATTTTTAGTAAAATCATACAAACATTTATTTATTTATTTTAAACTTTTCCTCGTAAACGCGTGGAGGTATTAAATTGAAATGCATGTCAAATACTCAGGGCTATAATACCTTTCAGATGTAACAAAACCAAACTTTTATGTCAACGCAATCAAAAGAAATAGCAATTTAAGCCGCATATTTTGAAACTGAGTACTCGCAAGAAACTCAAAACCTAAAGGGTACTTCCCGTAAACTCAGAAGCTTGAAACTTGGCACGAAGAAACTTCATATAGCACAGACAAAGGAAAAATTACGAAAAGTAGACATTTTTAAGAAAATCATACAAAATTTTTATTTTTTTTAAATTTTAAACTTACTACCTTTTTCCTCGTAAACGCGTAGAGGTATTAAATTGAAATTCATATCAAATACTCAGGTCTATAATACCTTTAAGTTGTAAAGATTTGTACGGAACCCTCGGTGCGCGAGTCCGACTCGCACTTGGCCGGTTTTTTTTTTGACTTACGGTTAAAAAGTTACAGGCTGTGGGGGCATCCCCCAGAGGGAAACAATTTTTCAGACTTTAAAAGCGATTATTTCAGAAAATATTTACGAAATCACAAAATGTTCACAGAAACCTCAATGTTATTTTTAAATACCAAGCGATTGATGAGCAACATGTTGATATTAGGCAAAAAAATTTTTTTTTAGAGTTACAGTTACATGTATGGAGTGCCCCCCCCCCCCCCTTAAAAATATTTTTTTCTGCAATTTTACTAGATAACTATTTATTTTATAATACACCTTATGTCTAAATTTTATTTAGATACGTACTATGGTTTCAGAGTAAAATGGCTGTGACATACGGACGGACGGACGGACGGACGGACATACGGACATGAAACTATAAGGGTTCCGTTTTTGCCGTTTTGGCTACGGAACCCTATAAACGAGCAATAAGGGCAATATATAATTTAGAGACACGGGAATCATTAAGAGATTTCTTTAAGGGAATTGGCATTTTAACTGTGCCTTCACTGTATATTTTTGACGTGATAATGTCTTATAAATCGATGAACACCGGTAGCATGCACAAAAAAATTACACTTTGTGGACAGATGTCCATGGTAACGTGACAAAATCCGATATACCTTATAAAATAAATGTAAAAAGTACGAAGATCAATACCAAGTATCAAGCAGTGACAAAATTAAAAACCGGCCAAGAGCGTGTCGGGCCACGCTCAGTGTAGGGTTCCGTAGTTTTCCGTCCGTCACAGTAAGTATTCCCACTTAAGAGTTAAAATAACACCGCCATGTAGGATATGATATGAGCGTTCCACGTACAGCGACATCTATCGGCAAATTAAGTAAACTATTGCGCGCGAGCTTAAAGTATGGAAGATGATTTTTATGGGATAATTCTTTATTGCGTGAACCGATTTTCACCGTTTTTACTTTATTTGAAAGCACGTTATTTCATTGTGATTTTGTAGAAATTACAGGTACAATAAACACCTGCTTATACGGTTAAATTACAAACTTAGTTCAGAAATTATTTTATAATTTTTTTGCAAAAACTATTCAACCTATCAAGTTCAAAATAAATTTCCTAGAAAGTTTTTATAAAGTTCTACTTACCTATGAAATTTTTTTCATATTTTTAAAACTTACGGTTCAAAAGTTAGGACACATTTTTTTTTACTTCTGGAGCGATTATTTCCTAAAATATTTACATTATCAAAAAATGATTCTAGTAAACCACTATTTATTTTTAAATACCTTTCCTACAATATATCACACGTTAGGGTTGAAATGAAAAAAAAAATCACTCCCCACATTACGTATAGGGGAGGTACCATAATAAAACATTTTTTTTCTTTTTTTATTTTACCACTTTGTGGGCGTGGTTGATATACATATTAGTACCAAATTTCAGCTTTCTAGTGCTAACGGTCACTGAGATTATCCGCGGATGGACGGACGGACGGGCAGACATGGCGGAACTATAAGGGTTCCTAGTTGACTACGGAACCCTAAAAAGGTTAAAAAATTAATTCATAAATAAAAGTATGCAACTTTTCATCAATGTTTTCTTAAGACGTTATCACGCTAAATTATCGTCCGTAAACCGACTTCACAGATAACCATATTTTAATTTAGTATGTTAGGGGAAATTTGCACAATATCCCAACAAATGCCGATAAAGCTATTGTTACCAGGAATTCGGGTAAGCTTAAAGTTTGCTTCTATAGACCAGCGAAAACAAAAAAGTCATTCTTGGAAAATTTAACAAAGTTCAACAACAAAATTCCTGCAGACATCTGTCACACTGATGCAAGATTTAATATCATTATAAAAGGAGCACTCGTTGCTAGGGCATATTGTAAAATTAACGACTATATCATAGATAAAAACATATGGAAAATATTTAGTGTAAGTGACAAAGCTACCCAAAATAAGGGTTGAATATTTATTTTACTCAAGTGTTTTAGTGGATAATTTGATAACGTTATTATTATTTTCTGTACAATTGTCCTTGTTGACGTTCATAGGTGACTGGTTTTTAATGTTATTTGGGATATAATACTTATCTTGGACACACGTTTGCGACCTCGAAATCTACCCGAGTCATTTTCAAATTCTCGAAAAACACTTATTCTGATTTTTTGTTTTTCACATGTTTTGAACACAGGGCTTAATTTACGGCAAACATTCTTAAGAACACTTTAAAGCAACACAATGATTCTTATAAGGTTTTCATAGACTTCATGGTTCTCGGGATACAACTAGTCACAGTTGCACGTATTTTCTCGATATCTGAATGGTTTGTATATAAAAGAAAATTAAACCATGTTGTTATTCTTAGACATAGTACTGGGTCCCCAAAACTGCCTGCAAATAGTCTTGAAAAAAACAATCTTTCGAGTAATGAACACATAGAAATTATTTTGCCTTTGAAATAGAAGTACCAGTATTAGCGGCCCCTGCGATTACTCATACTCAGAGTTGCTTTGGATACTAAGGTCACGTGAAACTGGTTTAGCTAAACACTTGACTCGCCTACGCTTGCGTCACTAGTAAGAACAAACGACTTGTTGCCGACTTTCCATTCTAATTTAACAAAATATCATCATACGAAGCTGTCAAACTTTTTGCGTTTACGTCAAACTTTTTAATATAGCGTTACCGATGAACATAAAGATGTTTAAGCCGTTGCTCCTCAACTAAGTTTAACAATTTATTTTCATACTTATAAATCTATATTATCTGTTTCATTTTTGTTGTGAACATTGCTTAGGTTTGCTTATCCGAACTAATCTGAAGGGTGAAATTGTAACTCTATTACAATGCCCATGACGTCTGTCTGAGTCAGAGTTCTATCTCAAGAAAACTGCCATGTTATTTCTTTGAATGTAATTTTTTAGTGTCGTTACAAATAATAAATATAAAATAAAACAATACAAGAAAATTATTTTTGTTATTTTGTAGATTTCTATGACGGTTAGTTAAACGTTCAAATCATAAACTTGGTGTAGGTCGTCATAAAATATACTGCAATTACTACATAATAATAAATCATAAAAACTAGTCAAGCGTGAGTCTGTATTAATTAAAAAACAATGAGTAACTGTATAAAACCCTTCGTGGCGTGAGTCTGATCCACACTTGGTCGGTACTTTTAACAAACTATTTATAGAACGATTAAAACATTTGGCCTTTGGCCGATAGTTCCAGTTTTGTTCTACGGAAAATAATTCTCAACAAGTTCATTGAAATTTATCTTAAGTGCCACTGGCATGGCAGCTATTCAACCGTTTTTCAAGCACTTTACAGTGACTAAATAAACATTTATTAGCAAGTAAAAACATTTTAAATAATCGCACGAGCCAACGTCAAAGTAATATAATTTGCATATTTAGAGCCGCTGATTCGCCGCCTGAATATAAAGAAACTGCTTTTATGCCGGGGGTATATTTAGAAATTTAAATATAACTAATATATTAATTCAATTAACAGTAGTCGGTGGCAACTTAGGTGGATGGAACCACAGAACAATAATATTTCGTGGTTGTAAAAGTGAAACAGTTTCCGCACGTCGCACCGGTGTGCGAGCAAGAAAATGATAGCGCTATGTTCGGCACCAGGTGCCGGATTCTAATTTAAAAATACATTAACAATACAATAAAAATACAATCTATCTCAGACATAACTCCAACACACAAAAAACATTCAACCAATAAGTATTGTATTGGATTTGGGTTGGAATATTTCTCAAGCAATTTCTGATATTTCTGATTCAGATGTTTATATGCCGTAGCTGTATTGCGTTGTTAATGCATTGGAGTTGTATTGAAGTTGGATCGTGTCTATACGTGTTTTAAATTTAGACACGATCTAAATAATGCAGTGCATTAACTACGCAATACAGCTAGCGCCTAAACGTCTGAATCAGAAATATCAGTTTGCTTGTAAATTATTCCGATACAACTCCAATACAACTTCAATATTGGTTGATTATTTCTTGTGTGTTGGAGTTATGTTTGAGATAGGTTGTGTTTTTAATGTAATTATTGTTTATGTATTTTAAAATAAGAATACGCACCTAGAGAGTGTTTACTGTTAATGTCTTAAAATAATAAAACAACTCATAATCTAGATATATGCACCGCCAATTTTTAGTTTCAATTCAAAATGAAATCTCTAATCGTGTCTCAGAAGAGTTGAGACAAACAAGTACCTATAGTATTATACAGTTATATTTATATGTAATATTTAATCGCAAACGAGCAAAAGTCGTTGGACTTGCTTCGAGAATCCTACTGGGGGCATATTTTCCGGTCCTAAGGAAAACTTTATCTTAGTGAGTTTTCACCTCTATAAGTCCACGTATAAATACAGTATTTCCTAAATACAAATAATATAAATATATAAAGATTTTACGAAATGGTTTCCTTTTGGTACAGTTGTATAAAAAAATATTTAAAATATAAGTAGTCTACTAGTATGTTACCTAGCCACAAAAACAAAGCGACAACTCATTCATCGTTCTCTACAGTTTTGACTCTTTGATGGAACATATTAATCAAAACTATAAAACAATTTTACCGATAACATGCCGCGATGCATTAAAATATTTTTTTCACTAGCATTTTATTTGCAGTTTATTGTTATTTCTACATAGCTTACTTTGTGGAATTCTATTCTATTCTATTCAGTTTGTTTTGTTTTAGATTGACTGAATCACTGAGTATTATCTTTCTTCAATGTTTGTTTGCTTAATCTGCAATCTGGTTAAACGTCCCTAAATATGTATTTTTTTCCAATTTGGTAACATAATTGCGTAATTAAAAAAAAAAACACTACAGTTTACGTAATAGCTTTTATTAAATAGCTAGCTATATTCAATTAGCGGAAACAGAAGCTGTAACTTACCGGTTTCATTTCCCGCGAACCATCTGAAACAAACAATAAAATTGATTAATGGCAAATATTATGAAATGTTACGAATGCCTGTGTACATGTAGCGGGTACACGGATGCTACGGCGTATTTGTACCAGCTTCATGGATGCCTACGGCATAGCGGCAGGACCATTGTATTGTCCATCTAATTCCAATTTATTTTACACGTTGAAAGTAATCAGTTAAATTTTAATGCCATTTTAGCTTTGTAAGAATAGAAACCCGCGTTGAAATCATTTTAAGGACCTTAAAACAGAATTTAAAGGTCCCTTGGGATTTTTACGCTTTTAAAATTATTATTTGCTTATGTTAATTAGCTTTTCGCTGTAACAGGACGTATTGCACGACGAAAACCTTTTACAATTCCTTTTCATTTAACATATTAAGGAGATAATCCTTTTTCGAGTTTTTCGTTTTTTGTACCTAGTTGGTTACTAAGTTCTGTTACCAGATTTCTGACTGATGAAATATAAACTAAAGTTTTAAATAAAAAATTAAAGTAATTATTTAATACCCTAATTTCTAATGAACATAATATGGTATAATAATATACAAATCAGATGAGAAATTTATTGAAAATCCTTGTAAAGCACAAGATTGCCTGAAGACGACAACACGCGGTAAATTTAAGAAAATTACACTTTACAAAAGTGCATCAAATAAATATTGCACCTTTGTTTAGAAGGTTTCATTGCTTGTTTGTAAGAAACCTGTTTATTAGAGGTAATTGCGTGACCACCATTTCATTTTCTTGCGATTTTATCCCACGGATATTCCCATTAGAAACATTGCCTATTTTGAAGTTTTTCACTAAAGACATAGATTTAGACTGCTATGGAACAAGCAGACTTGCAACGTATAGTCTAGTATTTTATCGGATAAACCCACGTGAACTATACATATACCAAATTGAAGCTAAAGAATATAGCTACCGAATTGTGTAAGACTGATGCGTCTTAAACGTGAATAAAAATAAAAAGGATTTAAAATGAAAATGAACAAGGCGCGTAATTTTGACGTATATTTTTCACGCCTTTTCCCGAGTGTTATAAAGAATTCTGAAAATCTGCGACAATAATTTTCAATTCAATATATTGTAATCTATTGACTATTAAATAAGCTTTTAAATTATGTACGTGTATAATTAAAATGTTGCTACCTATTCATAGGAATACCTACCTAGTCGGTTACTAAGTTCTGTTACTATAGTTTTCACTAAATAAATAGTTATTTAGTGAAAACTATAGTAACAGAACTTAGTAACCGACTAGGTACAATACGTATTTTATTTTTATTTATTAGGAGAACAAACAGAGTTAAATGTACACAATGCTTAAGATTCATTATTAATTACATAACAAACATGCATTTAGCTCCTCAACAGTCCTCACTGAGATGTATAGATTAGTTTACTTATTCTAGTTACTTAAATACTAAGGTTTTACAAATATATTAATGTTTCTATGGTACACTGAAATTGTTATACTATTCAGCAAAACATTAGATGACAGCGTAAATGTACAAAATATATGAGTATAGTGATAACTTGGCTACTACATAACTTATTTTAATTTTATTTTTTTAATGAATGATACACAAAAAAAGAAACAATCTAGGCTTACTTATTATCTAAATATTTATTTGTAATTTATTGTTTTAGTAACTGTCATAAATTTTATTGTGGTCTGTCTTTGGCTCCGTCTGTTATTCTTATTTCTTATTAGGAACCAAGAAAGCATTCTGTTAATAAAAATTTAATCGCGTACACATACACTTACTTTTAGTCCCCCCGCGACCACGAGCGTTACGGCATGCCCGAAACGTCAGGAAAATCTATACATTGTAACTAAATACATACCTCGTTCGGGAACTATCTATTGTAATATGTATTATGGACATGGTTGTCTATTAAAATATGAACATTAAGGATCTTTATTATCATTTTTTCATTCAAAGATAAAGGTTAAGAATCACGAAAAGTGTTTAGTAATGGGCCGGGCGTGACAAATTATTACTTCAATACAATAACCAATTAATCCAAAGAAACATCAAGCGGCAATATTTCGTATATCAAAAATAGATATATTATGTAATATTATTACCATGTACATAACCTTGTTTGGTTCTCATAGCAACTACAGAGAAGAAAATTGACAAACAAATAAAATTCATATTATTAAAATGCAGGTCAGAGAGATGTTGTCAAATAAATGTAAACCTTAAGACAATGGCAGAAGACATAAAGTAAACAAAAGTCCAAAGATAATTACGATCCTTTTCATTTGAGTCAAGGATATTTTTATTGATTTGTTTCCCATGAATGAAGGTCAAATTAAATTGAACCTTATGAAAATGGCATAAGATAAATAAAGGACAGAAAAGCAAGAGAGTTACGACCCTTTTCATGCGTCAAGATCCATCTTTTCCTAGAAAATCAATAAATAGCTATTTAATAAATTTGGGAATTAATTTAAATTACCAGGAATTGATTTGTTTTGATTCTGATAGGCTAGGAGCTGACCCGGGATTGGAAGTGGCATGGTGGAGGAAGCGTTCAGGGCCCGTCTGGTTTAATTGCTATATTATCCTTGATACTGGGTCTGGGTACCTGGCGGTTTTTGATGGGTGGAGGTCGAAGTGACAGACTATCGAAATTATTGATTTGGAAAATATTAATACCAAAATAGGTAAAGGACCACCAAGGTATATCGGATAATGTAGTTATTATATATAAATTCTCATAATAATTTGTAATTATTACATTCATTCATTAATTGCTTCATAATAATGTGTTACATTAGGTCTTACATAAGGCAAGGTTTTACATGTTACTTAGAAAACTAATGTAACTATAATAGTACATCAAACCCGGAATTCCAGGGTTTGTTTTACTAAAGTGGATTGCATTCTTTGGCCTCCACTACTTTACAGTTGCCAGATATTTCGGATGTAAAAGTGGGCATAGTGTGGAGGACTTATTGGGAGACTTCATTGATTTCATTGTCAGGTCGTTATTTTTGTGGTTGGCTCTCCGTCAAAAGTTTTGCATGGGAACATAGATTTAAGTTATTAATTTTGACGGGGTAACAAATAAAATTGAACCTTAAGTCAATAGCAGAAGACATATAATAAATAGAAGGCAAAAGAGAGTTATGATCAAGTTGACTTGAGTCAAATTGATATTTAAATTAATTTAATATAAATTTTGGAAAAGAATGGAATTTAAATGAGCCCGAACCTTAAACGGAAGGAATAAGATTTAAAATGAACTAAAAAGGGCAAGAGGATATAAGACCTTTTTGACTTGAGCAGGCTGTCCGCAATACGTCCGCATTAAGTCGGCATTATGTCGGCATAAAAAGTTATAAATAGGGGTGCAAGGGACGCGCTGGGACCTTCAATTCTTAATTGTCGAACGGATAAGTGACTGGTTTTGGAAATCGTTATTATTGGTACGTGTGAGTGAAATTTTCAGTGTTGCGAAGCTTCGGGCTAGAATTAAAATCAATATGATTTTGTTTCGGCTCAGAGTTAAATCTAGACTTTGCGGATCCGGGAAACTTTGAAAGTACCTCGGAAATGTAGATCTAGATATTTTGCGGCGGTGAAAGTTTCATTTACTATTTCTTGTGGTTTTTAATTGTTTTAAACTTATGTTAATGGGAGTTTTCATGTAAATTTTCTTGAGTGTTTATTTAAATAATAGAACCAGTTACTGTCTAAACCTAAAAGTGTGGTTATTCAGCTCTATTTCAACCTAACTGGTGTCAACAGAGATAGAGCTGGAGTTCTAGTTTTGTGACGAGCATGTGGAAGCTCGGCGTTGCTTTTTACCAACACAGTAACGTTACATCACCATGTGGTGCCACACTGAACACGAGAGGCCAGCTGTAAGGTTAGATAAGGGCCTCGATTCGATGTTAAGTTGCTGGCCAGCTTGTGACAAGACTTGTCGAAGCCTTACAGAGATCGTGTTCGGGTCTTGTTAAATATATGTAAATATTCTTTATATACACCAGATAGGGACCGATCTTACTTCCACCGCCCTGACGTTTTAGTCGTGGAGGGGGAGATCTGCACTACACCATATTGATAGCTTTGCAATCTCGGATTCATTGGCCGAACTTTTACAGCGTAGGTTTAGGGATACACTTGAGTATTGTCTGGAATATTTGGGCTATGGTAAGTACGACAGATATTCCAGAAATACTAGCAGATGGGGTTAGTGATAGATTAAATTCATACACAATGGGGAAGTAGGCATTTTCTTAAAGCCTTTCATGTTTTTGAAAGCATCATTTTTTATAAATAATGGTTTTTCGATAATATCCTGATTTTAACGTTTTAAAAGCAGCATTCTAATCTTTTGCAATATTTTCAAGTCTATTTGTGAGTTTTCTGGTATAATAAAGGTATAAATAAACATTTCATTGGTTTTATAGTATTCATATAACTCTGAATAACAAATCATTCTGAAACAGTAGTCTGATTTGGTCAGTGGCAAGCAGAGCAGTCCATTGTATTATTTCAAAGTTACATAATGCTTAAATAAGTTAGATTGACTTCATAAAATTTGTGGTCAACAACTAAGGTTGGATCTCGGTTCTACATGTTAGAAAACTCAGAAATGATGACTCGGTTTACAGTTTATGGGATGGACAAGGGTTTTTGGCGTTTAGATTTGTTCTCATGTGGTTAAATGAGACTAAAAGGTTGACGATGAATATTTTGGCGGTTTTCTTCATCACAACGTCACCTAAGCTTCCAAACCGTTAGTAGAGTCGTTCGAAGGGTCTTACACTCCTAGGGTTAGGCAGGTAGGACTAGGAAGCCTCATTGAATTGGACTGATGAGTTTTGCAGGAGCCTTAATACCCCATCGGGCAAGGATGTAGTACCTTAGTGTGATATTCACGCTTATTTTAGCACTCAGATGTTGATAGGAGTAAATTCTATAATATATGTAGGTTTTAAAATGGACTTATTCCAGGAAGTTTGCTACATCCTTGTTATCCTAAGGACTAATAAGCCGTTGGGGATCATTACCAAAAAAATTTATTTATTTTTAAGCATTTTACCTTACATTTTACAATAAAAAAATAAAAAAATAATTATCATTCTGAAATTTTTATATCAAGTGACTGTTTCTTGTATTCTCATTCTATTACTTATTCATTAGGTAATTCAGGTACATTCTATGCGTTTTTATTATCCTCCTAGGGGTTACAAGGGGTTAGGTTGCTATTTCCTCCGGAGTCCGAAGAATAACTGATCTCACGTTAAAAGAAAATGGGTTACTGCGGTACAACATAGGTGTCCTATCACTAGACTGATCACGCGTTTGGCCATTACGTTTACTCTCACGTTAATTAGTTATATATTTATTTTAGTTTAAGTTTTAGTTACATATTGTTAGTTAATTCAATGTTAAAAAGGGGTAAAAGTTAAATTAAGAGGGGGGGGGGGGGGGGAGTTACAACATATAATAAACGCGTAAGGAGAAAAAAAATGTACATTGAAGATATTCTAGAAAAACTTATTCGGGGTGTCTCAGAAACGTTGACTGAATACATTTCAGTGATTTTTGGAATTCTTGTCTGTCTGTCTGTAGATTTGTCCGCGCACTACGTAAAAACTACTGCACAGAATTTTACGAAATTTTGTATAGTAACAGTTTATACCCCGGAGCAACATATAGGGTAGTTTTTATTCTGCTTATTAAAAATAAAATTTTCTTCAAAAAATAATTCTCAAAAGTGGTAACAGATGGCGCTGTATAGGTACCCTGTACACTGTATACAAATATTATTTAAGGATGTCTTTTTGATTAACGATTCGGCCTGTTGCGTTCCGCCGAGGTTTAAACCATGGATTTTTAAATGCTTTCCCAATTTAAGGATTGCGGGTTAAATATTTTTAAAACGTGTTACTTCGTTTTGGAAATTGTAAGTATCCGGACATATAGTGTGATCCATTAATACCTGGAGGTACTTTAAAGTTACTGAAGCTACAGAAGGTACTGAAACCTACTTACAATATACGTCAAAACAAATAAAACAGGTAGTTAGGATTTATCCATTTCCATTTACCCGACAGCAAAAATTGTACCGTTTGTGAGATCAATATGTTTTATCTCGCTTTAACAGCTGATTGCAATAAAAACCGGCCAAGTGCGTGTCGGACCACGCATAATAGAGGGTTCCGTAGCTTCAATGGAATAAGAACCAGACTAATGCCAAAAGGTCGTATCTGATGCCTATGGCAGAAGTTTTGAAAACTCAAAAATGGCTAAACCGATAATGTTCAAAATAATTTTCAGAGAAAGTATATGATAACGCGCATCTTCTAAAATTTTTTCATATTTTTATGACTTACGGTTCAAAAGTTACAGGGGGGAACGCTATTTTTCCGACTTTCGAAGTGATTATTTCTGAAACTATTCACTTAATCACAAAATGTTCAAATTTAAACTTTTGTGAGACACTATCACTATAAAATATAACGGTTACACTTTAGTCACTTCGCGCGACATGTTTCGGAGAGCTTAGATCTCCATCTTCAAGCACTAAGAGTGCTATTTCGAACCGGCCCGTTGTGCGCTGTTGCACGACGCGTTCAGTCGTGTAACCGTTATATTTTATAGTGACAAAATGTTAAATTAAAACCTCAATGTTATTTTTAAAGACCTATCGATTGATGTGCAACATGTTAATATTTGGTTTTTTTTTTTGAAGTTTCGTTACATGTATGGAGCGCCCCCCTGAATTTTTTTTTTCTGCAATTTCACTACATAACTAGATAGCGGCATACAAACTACACCTTGGCCGCGATTCGAAAAATAAACACACACACTGGACAGACACAGCTCCAACCCAACTCAACCCAACTCAACTCAACGCTATAACGACATTGACATTTGCTATTCGAACAGATTTTCATTTAACATTGGTCTCACATTGGTCACACATTGGTATCACATTGTATCAATGTTGTACCAATGTTGTACCAATGTTGTACCAATGTGAGACCAATGTTGAATGAAAATCTGTTCGAATAGCAAATGTCAATGTCGTTATAGCGTTGAGTTGAGTTGGGTTGGAGCTGTGTCTGTCCAGTGTGTGTGTTTATTTTTCGAATCGCGGCCCTTATGTCTAAATTTTATTAAGATACGTCTTATAGTTTCCGAGTAAAATGGCTGTGACATACGGACGGACGGACAGACGGACATGACCAAAACTATAAGGGTTCCGTTTTTGCCATTCTGGCTACGGAACCATAACAAGGGTAGCCATGAATTTAGCAATTACTAGCTGCTAGCTATCACGCTGGTGCTGAAAAAATTCTTGCTGCGACGCTCCGGGCCTGGGCCTACGCGGTACTCGGTCTATGGTTTTCACAGATATTGCCGCTTACCCTCGGGCCTTATGACACTTCACCATTGAGATAAGTCCGGTCCCTGTCATGCTGCTGCTGCTGCTGCTGAAGCAATTCTCGCTGCGACTCTCCGGGCCTAGGCTTAAGCGGTACTCGGCCTATGACTTTCGCAGATATTGCCACTCATCCTCGGGCCCTAAGACACTTCACCATTGAGGTATGTCCGGTCCCTGTCATGGTACTGCTGCTGACCTGGGCCCTATACGGTACTCGGCCTTTCGCTTTCTCAGACGTTGCCGCTCACTCTCGAGCGACGGCCCTCGGGTTCGCTGAGACACTTCGACTTTAAGTTATGTCCGGTCCCTGTCATGATGATGTTGAAGAAGTTCTCGCTGCGATGTTCCGAGCCTGAACCTTACGCGGTAGTCAGCCTTTGACTTTCACGTACAATTCCGCTCACCCACGTGTCCACAGCCCCCGAGTTCACTAAGACACTTCGCCATTGAAGTATGTCCGGTCCCTGACATGCTGCTTCTGCTGAAGCAATTCTCGCTGCGATCATCCGGGCCTGGGTCCTGCGCGGTACTCGCCCTATGGCTTTCGCGATATTGCCGCTCACAGTGTCACGGCTTCGGCGTTCGGGTTCACCAAAAACCTTGACCATTGAGTTTTGTGGGGACCCTTTCATGCTCCTGCTGAAACAATTCTTGCTGTTTTTGGCCTTATTAGATTTTGGCCTGCTGCTACAAAAGCAGTTTTCGCTGGGACGTTGCGCTCACACGCTACCTCGCGCCAGTACCTTCAGCGTTTGACCCTCTGTTCGAAGCATATTCTCCTGCAGGAACTCGGCCATTAGAATTCGCAGGTCTCGACGCACGCCAACTGACTAAAAGTCAGTTATCTTTATCACGAATTAACTAATAAATTTAGATAGATATTTATATGTAGAACGCTTAAATTCTACACTGATGGCCTGGATAGTAAATTAAAATGACAAAACCTCTCACACACGCGGGCGAAGCCGCGGCGGGTACAGCTAGTACTTAATAAAAGTAAGTAGTACGCGATTAAGTCCCATTTTTAGGGTTCCGTAGTCAACTAGGAACCCTTATAGTTTGGTAGTCAATTTGGAATGAGTAGGTATGTGTTTTAATCACGCCGACAAAGTGGTAAGAAAAAATCTGAAAAAAATATTATTTTTAGGGTGCCTCCCATAGACATGAAGTAGGGATTTTTTTCGCTTCCCCTATTGCGTGGGGTGTCGTTGGATAGGTCTTTATACAGGAAAGGAAAATAATAAGGGTCGTCTAAAACAAAATAATAGCTCCGAAAGTTTAAAATAGGGCGTCCTTGAACTTTTGAACCGTAGGTCCAAAAAATTTGGGAAAATTCATGGAAGAAATCAATGAAAGAATCAATGAAAACTATATTGAATAAAATCGGTTGATCCGATCATAGTAAAAGGACGTAAGTGCCGCATAGTAAAATTACGTAATTGCCGCAAAATATCCCTTAATAAACGACCTTTTGAACGGACGTATTGTAACGGGCCGGCAACTACGGAATCCTACACTGAACATGGACCGACATGCTCTTAGCCGTTTTTTTTATAACAAATTAGTGAGTCAAGATCGTGTGAGGTTAAATCAGTACTTCTAAATAACACAAAGAGGTAGCTATTATTTATCTAATTAGGTGCTCCTTGAAATAGCAGAGTATTGGGGTCGTAAAACTATTAATAGCCTGCGAGCAATTTACTGGGTTTATAAAAGTGAGTTCAATTTAGTACTTTTACGACTTGCTGATAGATAAACTACAATGAGCTGAGTGGTTCGGGCTTGCGACTTTTAAAACGGAGTTTGTTCCTGAATCAAATTGTGACTATATAGAAAAATCTTACCATAGTATAGATGACTTTCTAAAAGAGAATAATCTAAATGAACATACCTAACATATAAATACAAAATGTTTAATGATAGGAAAAACATATAATACTAAATTGTAACTGTAATCAAATAAATAACCGACATAAAGTAAAATTGCTAAATATAAGCCATATTGTAAAATTGACGCTTAAAGAATAATCATGAAATACCTAGGTTAAGACAACTTATCGTAATACCCTTATAACAGGGTAGCATGTACGCGCCCACTAACATTATTTTATTTTTAGACCATGTATTTCTATGCATCGATAATTGTATATGTATGAAATAAAAAAATAAACAATAAACAAACTTATATAGATGTCATATACAAAGGAAAAAGTGACCTAGGCCTCCGGTTCCCAGGGCTGGGATCGAACCAGCGTCTTCTGCGTTTACCACTTGTTTATTAAAAATAATTTGATTTGTTCTTCAGTTAAGCAATAAACAATATTTAGTTCCTGGTATGTACAGAATACCATTTGATATTTACGGTGGCAGTAACTTACATTATTACAGTATAGGTATTGAAGTTATTTTGAGAGAATCGAATGAACACTATTTGGAAACATCAGGCAATTTACCAGAAAAATATAAATTGCAGTTCATTGCTTTCAAATTTCTTCTTTGATCTATAAATTATTACCCAATCATTCATTCGAAAGTGTTTCGATGTTTTTATTATCCAGTGTTTGTGCTATTATTGTGATAAAGATAAGTACCGTTTGGCTTGGTGTATGGTGGGTAAGTAGGCGGGTTGGCACTTTGCTTCAGTATAATATTGAATCTGTACAAAGTTAATACATGTGACGGCCGACAAATGGTAAGTACTTTTACTAAAATTAATAACACATTTTACTAACAACGTTCAAAATTGTAAATTTCCCAATCCTAGAGCGTAGTTATTCCCAAATCCTAGAACGTATTCCCAATGCAATCCTAGAATGTATTTAAGTTAGGGAGAGTAGTACCAATCTACAAAAAGGGAAGCACGTCAGATCCAAACAATTATAGACCAGTATGTATTCTGCCAGTGTTTTCAAAAGTACTGGAGTCGGCACTAAAATCAAGAATAGTAACATTCTTTGAAGAAAATGATCTCTTTACATATTGCCAGTATGGATTCCGAGCCAACAAAAATACGGGAGCAGCGATTAGAAGAGTGATAGACTTCATACTTGAGTCCTTGGATACGTCACAACAATGTGCAAGCATATTTTGTGACCTATCCAAGGCATTCGATTGTCTAAGACATGATATTCTTCTGAAGAAGCTCACGTACTACGGATTTAATGGGACCGCTTTAGATATAATGTCATCCTACATGAAAAATCGTAGTCAAATTGTACAGGTTGGATCTAGCAAGTCAATAATACAAAACAACGACATCGGAATACCACAGGGTTCGATTTTAGGACCTGTGTTATTCCTAATATACGTTAACGATCTACCATCAAATATTCCAGAATGGGCAGAAGTAACACTATTTGCTGATGACACACATGTGGGAGTTAGGCATGCGAAAATCAACATAATGGAGGCACAGCTGGTACATACCCAACGTAGCCTACAGCAGTGGTTTCAGGCAAATGGTATTATACTGAATACTGATAAGACCATAACTATTAAATATAAAACAAATGCTCGGAAAGAAAAAAACCCATCAGAGTTATCTTATCAAGAGTCAACGAAGTTTTTAGGCTATACAATAAATAAAAACATAACACATGCAGAACACAAAAAGAAACTTACTTCAGCAAACTATCTTCAGCAAATTTCGCGTTACTTAAACTGAAACCTTTAATCAATTTAGAAACTCTACAGATAGTGTACTATGCTTATATTCAATCCTTGTTAAATTATGTCATAACTATATGGGGAAATACGACAGATATTAAGAAAATACTAATTCTACAAAAGCGTTCTGTGAGAAACATGTGCGGTGTCCGCCAACGTGAGCCGGCTAAACCCCTCTTCGTGAGACTAGGCATAATGACGGTTATCTCCCTATTTATTTATAATTCACTTTTAGAAATACACAAAATAGCGGATTCTCTTCTAAAATTATCGGACATACACAATTACAACACGCGATCCAAACACAAATTCCTTCTACCAAACATGCGGCTTAGAAAACGCAAAAAACAAAGCGTCTACCTAAAAATTAAAATGTTCAATAAGTTGCCATATGATCTAACTATCTTACATTTGAATAGTTTTAAGAATAAAATATCAAAATATTTCAGGAAACATGCCTTCTACTCTGTTACAGAAGATTTGAATAGCAATATTGACATTAATAATTTCGATTAGGTAATGCTAATCCTATTTCAATTTGAAATTATTTTTATATTTATATTACTGTTTGTACTTAATGACATACCATGTAATGATCATATTACTTTATGTTGAATAAATAAACTAAACTAAACTAAACAATTTTAGTTTTGTGTTAGCCTTTATTTTAATTTCAAGAAGAATGTTTATTTCTACCTACATGAGTGGTATTACAGGTACCTAGTTGCATATTTTTTCTAAGGTATTAAGACTCTAAATACTTATCCAAGTTACAAACTATTTAACACAATGTTTTTTTATTTATTTCTTAATAAAATTGACTGCATATTTTTTGCCCATAAATTTACTAATTTCTGCTTTAGTTTTATTTAACAACCCCGTATAGAAGGCCAGGGTTGTTATTCTCAAATTCTCAAAAACCAGAATAACAATCGTCTGCGACTTTCGTAGGTTGTCAAAATTTTCGAGGTCTCATTTACACCGGTTTTTCGAAGTAAATTTTGTTGAGCTAGCTGGTGCGTTAAGCTTTAGGAATAAATACAGCTATTTGCATACGCAGAGCACAAAGGTTGATTAGAGGAAAACTGACTGGAGGATTTTGGCCTTCAAACGTAAGGCCATATACGTTCAGGTCCAAAATTATTTGATGTGAGAAAAACAAAATGGACCTACTAAAAATGGACAAGAATTATGAAATATGCGCTAAGGTTTTTGGTGGTATTACCCATTTTCTATCCAGTGAATGGTTTATGCACTTTTTAATCGTATAGGCACCTAGGGTCAGTTGTACAAACCAAACCAAACGCACGTTTGGGCTGATCAATGTAATCCAGCAGAGTAGGTACTTTAATTTAAACATTCTCATGATTACAGATGGTTTGGTGCAACTGACTCTTAACTAAGCGATGGCTAAAGTGTGAACCCATATTATTTACAATTGGCCAACACACAACTTACTTTATAAAATGTATTTGTGCGTTTGTGAAAAAATTGGTATTTGCTATCACTTTCTATGAAAAAAAAATGCTATGAAAACTGTCGCTCAGATTTATAAAAGTAAAATGGTACTAATTTAGTTTATAACTAGTGCGTTAAACAGTAGTAATTAAACAATTCATGTTTTATAAATCTAAATTTCAACAGTACCTACTTATGTTTAGATAGTGCAAATGAAAAACGTTGACGGCTTAAATAAACTTAACAACTTTAAAAGTATTTTATTCCAACACTACTTAACAAGTAAGTAATAGCGTTACAGGAAAAGCGTAATTATTTTATAGTCATGCAAATAATAAAGTACTAACAGCAACAGAATCAACCAATATTAAGCCTTAACTCTTTGCATTAAAGCTTATAACTGTTCAGTTAACTTTAAAGACGATGGTACTCGCCTAACAAGTTCTGTGTAGAACATATTTTTCCCAGTTACAGTATAATTGCGCACCCACGCTTCTGTATAATTAATGGATTATGGAAAAAGTTAATTAAAATGCGGCGGAAAAGGTCGAATTTCTCGACGATTTATCCATCTTTAATATTGAGGAGTAATAAAGGCATATTCAGATTAAGCTAACAGGTTGGCATCGTAAGTACCTATCTAAATATATAAAAGAAGAAACTGACTGACTGACTGACTGACTGACTGACTGACTGACTGATTGACTGACTGACTGACTGACTGACATATCAACGCACAGCCCAAACCGCTGGTTCTAGATATTCCAAATTTGGCACGTAGGTTCCTTATAAGGTCTAGGGATGCACTAAGAAAGGATTTTTAAAAATTCACCCCCTAAGGGGGTAAAATGGGGGTCCAAAGTTTGTATGATGAATCAAGATTTGTTACACTATTTTATTCGAAACTTCACAGGAGTATTCCTAACGATAAATGAGTAAACACGTGTTTCAGGTTTTTTGAAAATTCAAGCCCTAAAAGGGGCAAATGCGGTCACAAAGTCTGAAAATCAACATGGGTATCGTATCTTTTTGGAGTACTTATAGTACGCGGGCGAAGCCGCGGGAAAAGGCTAGTTTAGTATAAGTACTACTTGCACCCTGTACTTTGAGCGCTGTCTATACAGGATGTCACAAAAATACTGGTTATTTAAGGGCATAATTCGTATCGTATAGCGAGTAATAAATAGTAGGAGAGCATTTTTTGACGCGGATTTTTTTTTGTATGGGACACGTCCCAGCCGGCCATCCCTATTACTATTATTATACCATTTTTATTAGGGTTCCGTAGTCAACTAGGAACCCTTATAGTTTCGCCATGTCTGCCCGTCCGTCCGTCCGTCCGCGGATAATCTCAGTGACCGTTAGCACTAGAAAGCTGAAACTTGGTACTAATATGTATATCAATCACGCCGACAAAGTGGTAAAATTATAAGTGGGAAAAAAATGTTTTTTTAGGGTACCTCCCCTATACGTAAAATGGGGAGTGTATTTTTTTTTCATTTCAACCCTAACGTGTGATATATTGTTGGATAGGTATTTAAAAATGAATAGGGGTTTACTAAAATCATTTTTTGATATTGTAAATATTTTCGGAAATAATCGCTCCAGAAGTAAAAAAACATGTGTCCCCCCCCTCTAACTTTTGAACCATAAGTTTTAAAAATATGAAAAGAATCTCAAAAGTAGAACTTTATAAAAACTTTCTAGGAAAAATATTTTGAACTTGATAGGTTGAATAGTTTTTGAAAAAAAATACAAAATAATTTCTGAACTAAGAATCGCAACTTAGGAATACTATTTATCTCTTCCTTAGGTTTTTAAGTTGACACTGTTGTTTCTTACTGTGTGTATTATATATGTATATGTGTACGTATATGTATGTTTATTTTGTATTTATTTAAGTATGTATATTCATATGAATGTGCTGTGTTATCTATTTCGTCTCTTTTGTTTCTATGCACCACCTACTGCTTATTGTTTTTCTCTAGTCTCCACTACCCAAAGGTTGTCTGGAAGAAATCGCTCATTAGCGATAAGACCGCCTGTTGTTACCTCTACCTAAATTTATCTAATTGTAAAATTTGTGCTTGTAACTGTATGAGGTGTGCAATAAAGAGTATTTATTATTATTATTATTATTTTATTCGGCGCTTACCGCTGACAGAATAACTCGACTCCAGACTCGACAGATGGCGCTGTGGCACTTAGTACCGAAAACAGACGTATAACCTGAAGGTTCGAGGAATGCGATTTTGTATACGCATTGTCAATCCATGTCTTAATCATCCTTGTCGAGTGGCGACTACGAACCGGAAGACGCAGCGTGGGTAGACCCCCCACAAGGTGGACTGATGACCTGGTAAAAGTCGCGGAAGTCCGCTGGAAGCGGGTGGCGCAGGACCGGTCATTGTGGCACTCTTTGGGGGAGGCCTATGTTCAGCAGTGGACGTCTTTCGGCTGATATGATGATGATTACATTCACTTCACTCATTCCATTAATTCCATTAATTCACTTTTTTGCAATCAGTACGTAATGTAGTTATATATTGTGGTATAACTCCCATGGCGATAACTATACCGATTGACATCAATATGGGACACGTGTAAGTAACTACGCTCCAGCGTTACCAAATTGAGAACATATTTGACTTTTATAGACATGCCCTTTGCGTGATATGAACGGTATATACACTCAAGGACAATAAAAACGGGTCGCTTCGCATAGAAATGTCCATTTAAGTTGACTTGTTTTCATTGTTTATGAGTCTAGTATCCACGAGTGCACTTATGATTTACCGCAAGAAAATCTATAGATGTTACATATATAGGGTGTAACAAAAAGACTGAAGAGGGCATACGGTATCGTGTTGTGACTAAGAAGAAGTAGGAAAATATTTTTTTCGACCAGATTTTTTTTTTGTATGGGGCACTTTTTCCCAGCCGGCTAACTCTCCATACAAAACAGTTTTTTTTTTCGTGTGAAAAAAATGTTTTTCTTAGTTTTTCATGATTAGAATACGATACTAAATACGCCCTTAAACTGATCATCAGCATTTTGATACACCTTGTATAGTTCCATTACTTTTGATAAATTATAACGAGATGAGATGCGTGCTCTATCAGGGATTCAGCGTGCTACGCCTACGCGCCTGAAGGAAAATTCATGTTGATATTCAATAATAAATATAACTAGTGACATCATGACTATACGACAACTTTTGGTAAAAGCATGATTTATTATGTATTCTACTAGATGTCACCTCTATAACAAATTTTGTGCGCCATGTTTGGCGGTTGGCAGCTATGACTGAATCAAAGAGTAGTGACTTGTAGTGATTTTCACTACAACTTTTGGGACAAAAAGTTTCTTAGGGATGTCATCTCCTATTACTCAATGGGTAAAAGCGTAAATATGCCGCCGACCTGAGAACATGTAAAAACTTCAAAACGGGGTATTTACCATGTATATTTGTTTTTTTATACCACGACGGTGGCAAACAAGCATACGGCCCGCCTGATGGTAAGCAAATACCGTAACCTATGGACGCCTGCAACTCCAAAGGAGTCACATGCGCGTTGCCGACCCAGGACTAAAGGAACAAGAAGGTCCCTCATCGTCAACACACTGGGTCCTCTTTGAGCTCTTTGGCAACCTTACTCACCAGCAGGAACACAACACTATGAGTAGGGTCTAGTGCTATTTGGCTGTGGTTTTCTGTAAGGTAGAGGTACTTCCCCAGTCGGGCTCTGCTCCAGATTTGAGCGAGATGACATTCGCTGAACGTGCCCTACCACACTTAGCGAGATGCCATTCGCAGTGCCCATACCTCTCTTTTTGGCGTAGTTTAAGGACATACCCGAGTCCGGAAGAAGTTTAAGGGCATACCCCGGCTCCGGTTTTTGTGAGTTTCCGATATTTCGGCACAGTTACATGCGCCATTATCAGTAACTGAAGTTGCTGCGAGTGGTAGTTGTGGTCTACCCACACACCACAGCGATCTAGGGCCGTATTCTTTACATACTTTAAAACATGATCCAACTTCCATACAACTCTAAATAATGCATTAACTACGCAATACAGTTCACGCATAAACGGTTGAATCAGAAATACAAGAATTTGCTTGAAAAATTATTCCAATGCAACTCCAATACAACTTCAATAATGGTTGATTATTTGTTGTGTGTTGGAGTTATGTTGGGGATAGATTGTGTGTTTAAAATTAGTATACAGCACCTACCCTCTTTCGAGTTCGCTTTTTTCGTCCGTTGTCACTGCTACTACTACCGTCCGCAGTCTCACTTGGAACTCGATCATGATTACGACACACTACACTTATGGCCTGTTTCACAATCTCCAGTTCTCAAGCATATCTGTCAGATAAATGTTTGAATGATGAAACCCATCTTCCCGATAAACTGTTTAGTTCATGCGTGGTATGCAAGAAGTTTTTTTTTTATGTACCGACAATTCAAAGACGGCTGGACCGATTTGGAACATTATTTTGTCGTTTGAAAGAGTATACTTAGTAGTTGGTCCCATTGCAACTAGGTCAGGATCTGATGATGGGATCCTGGAGAAATCGAGGGAACTTTTCAAATATTATAGGTGTACCTATAATGATTTCAATATTTTTGCAGTAGCTCGGGCATTTCTAATATGAACATAAATCATAGTAAATAGTCATAGTAAATATAAATATGAATTTTGTTTGTGTGAAATGTTAACCGCACCCGGTATCGATATGAAACCTTATTACAGAAACGATATTATTTTTCTCCGCAAATAGCTCCCATCAGTGAAATAATCGTTACGAAATACATAAAAGCGTAATTTGTTTAAAGGTAAAATGTTACATAGAAATAATATCCTTGTAGGTACTATAGATTATTATTTTTCATTAAATTACGTTACTAAATAACTTTAAAGAAAAGTCAACGTGAAAGAGCCACCCTAACAATGCATGTAACATTATTTGTCTATTTGATGACAATGATGACTATAGAGATGATCAAACTGATAAGATAAGAAAAGAAAATGTGATCGTCTAGCACCACTGTTTCATTTAAGCTCTATAAAAGACACACGACAAAATACTGTTCACGAACAACAAATAATATTATTTTCATAAATGAGTACTTACTTCCCCAAAAATTAATAAATTTTTAAATGAGTAAAATGAAGAACCTGTAAAACCTATTAAAACAAATTAAATAACACTAATTGAAAAAAAAACCGACTTCACTTAGACTCTGCCTTTCCAAAAGGAAATGCCCGAGCTACTGTAAAAAATATTTAAATCACTATATAAGGTGTGCTGTATAATATTTGAAGAGTTCCCTCGATTTCTCAAGGATGGGATCATCAGATCCTGACCTGGTTACAATGGGACCAACTGTGTGAAGTAAGTATACTCTTTCAAACAAAAAAATATTTTTTCAAATCCGTGCAGGCGTCTTCGAATAATTAATGAACATACAATAAAAAAAATTGCAAAAAAAAGATCCCGATGAATTGAGAACCTCCTCCTTCGAAATCTTGAAGTCGGTTGAAAAATACCTATACATAGTGTGTGACACATTTCAGGCCAAAAACGCTGGCAGGCAGCGTTTCCGCGTTGCATGGCCAGAAAAAATCGCTGCATCTTGACAAATGGAACCCATCTTCCCGGTAAACTGTTTAGTTCATGCGTGGTATGCAAGAAGTTTTTTTTTTATGTCGTTTTGTTGTCGTTTTTTAAAAAATCGCTGCATCTTAGAATTCAAAACGTGAAGTGCAGCACAACCCTCTCTAAAATGAAATTACGTTTTAGATCCACAACGTACTGTAAGTGACAAATTATCTTGCTCCGAAGTGTGAGATCGTTCCGCTGCGCGACGGAATTTTCAATAAATCTTTGTGTGCGTGGCTATGCCGGTCACGTCAGCGCCTAAATTCAGCCACTGTCAGCATCAGAGTGTAACAAAGCCTGATACGATAGATTGGGGGGAAACTAATTTCAGCAAGCTTCCGTGACGTGTTTGCATTAAAGCCGTTGCAACGTGTACGAGATTTGCATAAGTATACATGTGGGTGAAAGCTAGTTAGTGTCATTGCAATAACAGTTTGGATTTAGTCATTGACTCTGTATTAAAGTGTTGTGGATGTTGCTGAATCTGACTATATGGATGTATATATACATTCTTAACGAATTAAACTTATCATATTTTGTCTTACAGAATAAATAAATAAATAAAATAAAATAAAAATATTTTTTTATTCACTAACTAAGTTTTAGGTTTACAATAACTGTGCTGGTGCCTCTTTTTAAGTATTTAAGATACTTGTGTTAAGAGAACACCGCTCTTCCACAGGTTGGTTTGCTTATAATCTAGTATAATAATAGTGGTTTTATTAAACTCTTTCGCTAACAAAGCATTTTACTCGTAACAATAATAATAGCTGAAGGTGTCTGCGAAAGCCTTATGAACTACATGAACAATTTTCTACAAGAGGGAAGTACAAAGAGAAAATATCTTAGCATAACAGTTTATCTAATTGATGTAATATTATATATTTATACTAGCTGTACCCGCGGCTTCGCCCGCGTATTTGGGAGGTTTTGTCATTTTCATTTACTATCCAGACCATTAGTGTAGAATTTACGCGTTCTACATATGTATAAATCTATCTAAATTTATTAGTTCATCCGTGATAAACATACCTGACTAAAAGGCGTGCGTCGAAACCTGCGAATGCTAAGGCGGTTGTCACACTGCCGCCGCGTCTCGTTGCGAGACGCGGAGCAACGGACTCGCATGCGTATTTCAATTTCAAAAATCTACTTATAGACGTCGATATCCATTGCGCCTACGTCCTTTCTTGCACTAAATCCGTACGGCACTGCGGAGCTCGGTGTGACATACCCTGCGGCAGGCACCGCGTCTCCGTCCGAGCGTGCGAGTCGTCGTGCGTCTCGCTCCTCCGCGCGTCGAGGCGGAGCCAGTGTGTCGTACCATGCGATATTTCTATACAAAATCAAGATTCTACATAAAAAGTTAAAAAACGCATCAACGGACGCCGCTGCGAGATACGGAGCAGTGTGACGACCGCCTAATGGCCGAATTCAGCAGGCAACATGCTTCGACCAGATAGTCACGCTGAAGGTATGAGCGCGAGGTAGCGTGTGAGCGCAACGTCCCAGCGAAAACTGCTTTTGCAGCAGAAGGCCAAAATCTAATAAGGCCAAAGGCAGCAAGAATTGTTTCAGCAGGAGCATGAAAGGGTCCCCACAAAACTCAATGGTCAAGTTTTTTGGTGAACCCGAACGCCGAAGCCGCGACGCGGTGAGCGGCAATATTGCGAAAGCCATAGGGCGACGAGTACCGCGCAGGACCCAGGCCCGGAGGATCGCAGCGAGAATTGCTTCAGCAGAAGCAACATGATATAATCCGGACAAAACTGAATGGCGAAGAATCTTAGCTAATCTGAGGGCCAGAGCCCCGAAGGTGTGCGGCAATATCTGCGAAAGCCATAGTCCGAGTACCGCTTAGGCCCAGGCCCGGAGCCTCGCAGCGAGAATTGCTTCAGCATCAGCAGCAGCAGCAGCATCACAGGGACCGGACATATCTCAATGGTAAAGTGTCATTAGGCCCGAGGGTGAGTGGCAATGTCTGCCAAAGCCATAGGCCGAGTACTGAGTAGGCCCAAGCCCGGAGCGTCGCAGCGAGAATTGCTTCAGCAGCAGCAGCATGACAGGGACCGGACATATCTCAATGGTGAAGTGTCATAAGGCCCGAGAGTGAGCGGTAATAATGTCTGCGAAAGCCATAGGCCGAGTACTGAGTAGGCCCAAGCCCGGAGCGTCGTAGCGAGAATTTATTCAGCAGCAGCAGGAAGCACGACAGAATCCGGACAAAACTCAATAGCGAAGAGTCTTAGCAAATCTCAGGTCCGGAGGCCCGATGGTGAGCGGCGATGTCTGCGAAAGCCATAGGCCGAGTACCGCGTAGGCCCAGGCCCGAAACGTCGCAGCCAGAATTTCTTCAGCAGCAGCGTGACAGCTAGCAGCTAGAAATTGCTCGATTCATGATCACCCTTTTTACTATTAAAGTAACTCCAGGTATTAATGGATCACAATATATGTCCGGATACTTACAATTTCCAAAACGAAGTAACACGTTTTAAATATATTTAACCAGCAATCCTTAAATTGGGAAAGCATTTAAAAATCCATGGTTTAAACCTCGGCGAAACGCAACAAACAGAATCGCTTAATTTAATCTAAAGACGTCCTTAAATAATGTTTGTATACAGTATACAGGGTACCTTTACAGCGCCATCTGTGACCACTTTTGAGAACGATTTTTTTATGAAAATTATGTTTTTAATAAGCAGAATAAAAACTACCCTATATGTTGCTCCGGGGTATAAACTGTTACTATACAAAATTTCGTCAAATTCTGTGCAGTAGTTTTTACGTAGTGCGCGGATAAATTCACAGACAGACAGACAAGAATTATAAAAATTACTGGAATGTAGTCAGTCAACGTTTCTAAGACCCCCTAAATAAGTTTTTCTAAAATATCTTCAATGTACATTTTTTTCTCCTTACGCGTTTATTATATTATATGTATGTATAGATATATATGAGTATGTGCGTGTATGTGTGTGTGTGCGTGTGTGTGTGTGTGTGTGTGTGTGTGTGTGTGTGTGTGTGTGTGTGTGTGTGTGTGTGTGTGTCAGTTTGTCTGTGTTCTATTGTTTTATCATTTGTTCAATTTCATCATAACTCAGGTTTTTAGCCAGTTACATACTTTTTTCTTACATTCACTATAAATGCACGGATAAATGTCAATTTCATTATTATTAATTTTATTATATAGATTAGCTGAGCGAAACTCATACCGTCTTTTAGCAAATGCTGATTTAGCTTGTTGCGCGGATATTGCATTTGGTTTCCTTCGTCTATTAGTATCATTGGTGTCACTTTTATAAGTTAATGTTTTGTGGCGTTTTAAGAATGTGTCAAGAAAAGGACTCTTTTATTGTCTCGATACTACAAGGTCAGTCGTTAAGATTACTTCGATCCCCTCAAATGCTTAGCTAGTTCTGCTGACTGTACAATAGTTAACTTAATTAACACCAAATGTCATTCGCAGACGGCACCTTATTCGATCAAATAACGCCAACATAAAAGAAGTCCTTTACTTTCCGTTATCAGAATATTGCAGTCGGAAAATATCACTGAAAAGTTAAACCCTTCAAATTCGAGACTCGATAAAATAGGAATCAAATTACGAACTTCAAATCGAATGATTTTGACGAAACGAACAAGTCCCTACGGAATTTCTATTTAGAGACTTTTTTGTTAAATCTACTTAATCAAGGACCTGAGTTGGAAAATAGAACTTCTTAATAACGGGATACCGTTTCAAAATGAATAATTAGGAATCCTGAGGGACGATCGTCCGGTTTAATTTTAGATCTGGAATGGATTAGAATGATATTGGTAGGCAAGTATCTTAATTTAAACTCTACTTTTAGGTTAATTTCTCCTCGGGAGTTTATTTAAACTATTAATATGTATCTATAGCAAACATTTCCAAAAATACACAATAATAGTACATTATGATACAAGTGTGCTAAGTCGATCATTACATACGAAGCGATATTGTGCGCACGAACGCACGTGAGTGCGCTAAGCAAGCTGAGCTATGTAATGATCAAGCACACGCGTTTCATACGACGTTTTTCAACACACTTGCGAGCAAATAACAGAATAGTGTAATTAATAACTTTTGATAAATACATTAATTGTCAGAATGTTTACAGGATACAGGTACCTACGAAGCTAAGATAATTAAATTTAACTAACCTTTTTTTGTGATGTGATTGACTATCTGGAACTCTTTTTCAAATCATCTCATGAAATTAAAAACTTTACATTTATTGTGCAATAAATTATAGTATTTTTTTCTGTCGTATTGCTCACTAGATTTTTATGATAACATTTTACTAGTATGTATCACAATTTTGAAATATATCCAGACGTTAAATTAACGCTAAAGTTGTCTTCTTATTCACTTAAAATATAATTTGTTTAAATTAATAAAACACAGCGAGAAAAATCTAACAAATAAACAATGATTTGAGGTTAACTTATAAATGGCGCGCAATTTTATTTTTTGGATGTGCGTGCAGCTTGAGACAAAGGCGCGGATCTACTACTCGTATGCCAAACAGCCAATATCAAAACAGACAATTCGTATTTAAAACATAATTTATTGTGTATTACGAGTAATATAATAAGTAGAAATTATTATTTTTCACAATCAGGATTGGATAATTTGTATTCTATCGTAAATGTTTTATTTTTAATATATTTACTTTTTTTTTACTTTTTTAGAATGTAAAGAGTTAAAAAAAAGTAAAAATTTCATCGGGTAGACTAAATTACAAAGATTCGTCTGCGTATATACAACTTGGTACTAGAGTACAAACGTCACTTGATCGGATTATTAAATTATTGCACTAGTTCGATAATTATTGTGAAATGCACGCGTGTTTAATATCTAGGATTATGAGCATAAACGCGGTGGATTAAGAACCTCGTTACGAGCAGGTGTGTTGAAAAATGAATAATAGAATACTATAATTCATTACTATTAACTATAATTCATTATTATTCGTACTATTTGAAGGTATTTAGAATACTAAATACCTTCAAATAGTACGTATCAATAACCCCTTTCCTACTAATATATATATAAATGTGAAATTAACTGTCTGTCTGTAACCTCTTGATGCCTTAAACTTATATTAAGATGGAATTAAGTTTGCAGATAATTTATAAACCGGGGAAGTATATAGTGCTATTATAGTTTTAGGGTGAAAAGTGGTCCGAATTTACTATAATAACTGATAATTCCACAAATATCCGCAAAAGTAACCTAGACCACAAATATCCGCAAAAGTAAGAGGTCTGAAAAACTGGACGAAGATGTGTACTACACATCTTCGTCCAGTTTTTGTTGTGAATGGCAGTCACGTGCCGCCAAGCAGCGGCCCTAGGAATTATGGTTCAAATTATGACAAGATAATAAATGTCAACAAGGGATTTACGCTTTACTTTTTAGATGATAATTTTGTTTCTAAATATATTTAAGCTTTTTAAAACACGATGGGAGCAGACATCAACAGTGTAAGTTATAATTTTGCATTCATGACATCCTTTTCATTCTTAAGATTTCAAATATATATCTTTTCTTTTTAATTTTGTAACTAATATAATAGGTACATTGTACACACAAAGAAAAAAATAACATTTTAAATTAAACGAAGTCCCGTTAAAAATTTAAATACGTTAAACAATTTTCATTCGTGGAATTATTTTGAAATGCTTGCACGACATTTTAATGGAAATTTCAGGAAGCTTTGAATTTTAGGAACTATGTGCATTTGTGGAAAAATTGCTAAGCTCAGCAGCTTAGTCTAGTCATTGACTTTGTAATTACGGTCTAAGCTCGTATTGTGTTAGATTATATCATTTTGTAGGTATCTGAATAAAAATCAAACCATAAGAGCTACTATAGGACTCAAAACGATGTTTAATTAAAAAAAAAACACGTAGATGTTACCTCAACCTGTAAGCACTGGCTGTTCAGCTACTATCGCGCCTTTGAATTATAAAAAAGGTTATTAAAGTCGTCTAAATGTTTATCGTGTAAAACTTGACGTCTTTCTGGAGCCCGCAGTCAAAATAACCTCACTCTGCAAGTATATAAGGATATAGACTAACATTAACATTAGTGTATGTTTAATTTCAGTCCCATTTACAATATTTCTTAATCTTTTTTTATATGTACCCTTTATATGTTCAACCCGATTATCAGATCCACGTCGGCTGCTTTTGATGCTCTTTCAAATTGCTCAGGCTGTGCTCACTTTGAAAATGCTGTGTATCCACTTCGACGATCGTTTAAGTTTTAGAAATACAACTCTTTAATACCTACTAAACTTTGCTGTTAAGTGTAATTTGATTTACGTAAACTTTATATGCAAAGAAACAGTAAAATAGTATTTATCTGCAAGTTGCTTGAAGCATAAACAATTGTTAAACAAGATGGTACTCGGCGGGAGCAAACTATCGTAAAGTTTGATTCTTTGTGATAGTTATGCGCATATATCCTCTTTCGAAATGTTCTAGGAAACGCAAAGTTTAAAAGAAATATCCAATAGACTATAAAATTTTGCAAAATATTGACTATAAGTGAGTGGGAACTATATTTGAATGCAAAATACGAGTATGTTAAGACATGTTGCACTATAGTTATTAAGTTAAATAAATGTTTTACGAGCGACCTTTACACAAGTGTTTCTTATTACTGGCATTATGCACATTGCACACACTCACTTTTTTTAAACCACGTGATTTCCGGAAAAGTTTATAATAGGACATGCTAGCGCTTAAATACCTACTCTGAAGGATTTATTGGATTTGTAAATTATTCCCGTTAAGTGATCTTTATATGTAATCGTACATCTATTCAGTACTTTGATAATTAAACCAACCGGATGCGAGACGCGCACTAATTTCTATCAGAAAAAGTCTGCCAATTTCGGCGCGGGGGACGAGGAAACGCACACAAATACTGTTAACACTAATGCATTTTCCATTGACGTCGCTACACACGCACACGATAAAATTATCAAACACTAGCATAAAATAGCAGACACAGACAACCTGTCCGTGAACGAGATAATGTCATCTTTAAGTAAACGTACACAGTGCGAGGAACGAGTCGATAATAATATACTTAAGTATTGATATTTGTGACGTTTTCAAGTCAAAGGTACATCATTGTCGGTTGTTAATAGAGTTAATTTCTAAATGATTTTTTTATGGTAACCCCTTATTGACAACCGATAATGATGTACCTTTGACTTAAAAATGTCACATTTTATCGTAGATTTATTTATCGTATGCCTACATGTCACTGGATATAGATAGGCATTTCTTTCCTAGGGTAGTGGGAAAGCAGATGATGAAGAAAATCCAGTGAGTGCTGCGAGGTCCAGGTAGGACAGTAGAGCTGCCAAGTTTGTAACTCTTTTAGCACCACCCAGGGATTACGTGTAGGGTTGTCTAAGGTGTTTCCTACGGACGCAGAGAAACATTGATCGTAGGTTAGTTATATATTTTTGTTTCTTTACCAAGTATAAGGATATTGACATTTTGCTTGGGATGCTTAAGACATTTAATATGGATCATATAACCCTATCCTGGTTCCGTGATTATCTTTTCGGCCGGCGCCAGCGTGTTCGATTCGATGACAAGTTCTCCGATTGGTGCGAACTTTCCACTGGCGTGCCACAGGGAAGAGTGCTTTCCCCACTTCTTTTCTCCATTTTTAGGGTTCCGTACCTCGAAAGGAAAAAACGGAACCCTTATAGGATCACTTTGTAGTCCGTCTGTCTGTCTGTCTGTCTGTCAAGACCATTTTTCTCAGGAACGCGTGGAGGTATCAAGCTGAAATTTATATCAAATACTCAGGTCTATTGTCCCTTGGAGCTGTGAAAAAATCAAACTTAAAAGCCAACGCAATCAAAAGATACAGTCGTTTATGCTGCAAATGTTAGAGTTTCGGCACTCGCAAAACCTACGGGGTACTTCCCGTGAACTCAGAAACTTGAAATTTGGCACGAAGCAACGTCATATAGCATAGACAATGGAAAAATTACAAAAAGTAGACATTTTTAGTAAAATCATACAAATTTTTTTTTTTTTAATTTTAAACTTACTACCTTTTTCCTCGTAAACGCGTGGAGGTATTAAATTGAAATTCATGTCAAATACTCAGGGCTATAGGACCTTTCAAATGTAGCAAAACCAAACTTTTATGTCAAGCCAATCAAAATAAATTAGCCATTTAAGTCGCATATTTTGAAACTGAGTACTCGCAAGAAACTCAAAACCTAAAGGGTACTTCCAGTAAACTCAGAAACTTGAAACTTGGCACGAAGAAACTTCATATAGCACAGATAAAGGAAAAATTGCGAAAACCGTAATTTTTTTGTTGCATCATATAATAAAAATATTTTTAATAATTTTAAAGTTACTACCCCTATATACCTACAGGTTTGTACGGAACCCTCGGTGCGCGAGTCCGACTCGCACTTGGCCGGTTTTTATCAATGGAATCACAGCGTCACTTAGATTCTCTTACCACCTTTATGCGGATGACCTACAGATCTATGCAGCAGCTGGTATTGATGAATTTACTTCTCTAAGTAGACCAAATCAATGCTGATCTTGAGTCTATTCGCAGCTGGGCCGGTAGTTTCGGTCTTAAGGTAAACGCAAATAAATATCAGGCTATAGTTATAGGTAGTCCTTACTACATTGGTGAGCTCTCTGATATGGTGGTACCCGACATCCTTTTCGACAGAATTCCCATCCCTTTCTCCTCTACAGTCAAAAATTTGGATGTCACCATGGATGAGACACTTTCCTGGTCTGCTCACACCGCTGAGATTAGTAAAAAGATATTTGCGTCCCTCCACTCTTTAAAACGTCTTCAGAATTTCCTTCCGGTTCACACTAAGCTGAATCTTGCTCGATCCCTTCTCCTACCGCTTTTGGACTATGGTGACATTGCTTTTTTGGACCTCAGGGAGGAACTAATGGATAAGCTGGAGCGTCTGCAGAATGTGTGTATCCGGTATATTTTTGGATTACGGAAGTTTGACCACATCTCCGAATTTTGTGCTAAGCTCGGTTGGCTACCTATACGCCAGCGCAGGGACGTGCATATTCTATGTCTTCTTTTTAACACCCTTTTTAATCCGACCTCCCCACAATATCTCTCTGAAAGGTTTAGGTATTTGGCTGTTGGTAGTGGTCACCGCTTGAGGTCCAGTGCGAACCTCACTCTTGCCATACCGTTGAAGAAGACTAGGTCGTATTCCAGGTCTTTCTCAGTACGTGCTGTGCAGTTGTGGAATGAGTTGCCGTTGTCTAGACAATCCCAGTCGGTAGCATCACTGAAGGGAAAGTTACATAAATTGTGGCTCCCCGAATGATTTGTGTTCTAGTTGAGTTGGTACCTTATTTTATGAATATGTATATATATATATATATATATATATATATATATACTATATATTTGATTATGTATTATATGTGTATTTATTATACCTTAGGTTAAGTAGATATTATCTCTTCTTTTTAGGGTTCCGTAGTCAACTAGGAACCCTTATAGTTTCGCCATGTCTGCCCGTCCGTCCGTCCATCCGCGGATAATCTCAGTGACCGTTACAACTAGAAAGCTGAAATTTAATACTAATATGTATATCAATCACGCCAACAAAGTGATAAAATAAAAAGTGGAAAAAAATGTTTTATTAGGGTACCTCCCCTATACGTAAAGTGGGGAGTGATATTTTTTTTTATTTCAACCCTAACGTGTGATATATTGTTGGATAGGTATTTAAAAATGAATAGGGGTTTACTAAAATCATTTTTTGATGATGTTAATATTTTTGGAAATAATCGCTCCAAAAGTAAAAAAAATGTCCCCCCCCCCCATCTAACTTTTGAACCATATGTTTTAAAAATATGAAAAAAATCTCAAAAGTAGAACTTTATAAAAACTTTCTAGGAAAATTATTTTGAACTTGATAGGTTGAATAGTTTTTGAAAAATTTCTGAACTAAGTTTGTAATTTAACTGTATAAGCAGGTGTTTATTGTACCTGTTATTTCTACAAAATCACAATGAAATGACGTGCTTTCAAATAAAGTAAAAACGGTGAAAATCGGTTCACGCAAGAAGGAATTATCCCATAAAAATCATCTTCCATACTTTAAGCTCGCGTGCAATAGTTTACTTAATTTGCCGATAGATGTCGCTGTACCTGGAACGCTCATATCATATCATACATGGCGGTGTTATTTAAACTCTTAAGTGTGGAAACTTACTGTGACGGACGGAAAACTACGGAACCCTACACTGAGCGTCGCCTGACACGCTCTTGGCCGATTTTTTAGATATTTGTTTCCGTAAGTACACTAAGTACATAGTGCATGTTTGCCTATCTAATACTTTTCTCTCAATTGCTCAAAGGTTAACTGGAAGAGATCCCTTAAAGGGATAAGTTCGCCTTTGTACTTTGTTTATTTTTTCTTTTATCATGTTTGTTTTGTTACTTTTTATGTACAATAAAGTGTTTACATAAGGTTTAGCTATTGATAAAATTATAATGTTAAGTTGTGATTAAATATCAAGTTTTTCTACCAGCATATTACTTACAATGTTAGTATTCTACGTAAGTTAGTTGGTCTATTTGTTCAGGATAAATCTTGCAAGCCGATTTAGAATAACTTTTATATTATCAATTTAATATTTTGATGTGTATTTGCTTTTAAATTTAGTGGAAAATACTACAAATTGGAAACAAATAACTATTACAATGAAACATTGAACTGCAAAGAACTCTGGAACATCACGGGATTCGAACCCACGTGTTTAGATTACCGTTCCAATGTGCTTCCAATTACACTAGACGTTCCTCTATCCACCTCAGTGAATTTTTCACTGTAATGAACAATGATGAATCAGTCACTAGCGACATCGTGATGTTCCAGAGTCCTTCGCAGTTGATATTTTGATTGTAATGGGCATCTGTTTCCAATTTTTGTTTCTATTTCTATTATCTCTTCTTAATTTTCTATTATAAATAAAAAGTATAACATACTGGTAATGTTAATATCGACATTTATTTTTGTGCTGTCCCATCACTAAAACTTGCCTATTTAAGGGGATAAGTGTGTATACCGTACCTTATAATAAATAAAGTATAATCCATACAAAATTAAAATGCTACATAAAATGTATGGTGAAAATAAAGGAACGAATTAATTTCTAAACAGGAATATCGTTATTTCAAGCATCTACAAGTATATTTCACTTAAGGGGCTCCACACATTAGAGCGGAATTCAGTGCGGAATTCAGCACACTAGCTAAAATTTGTCTATTAAAACGGAAATTTGTTTATGGTAGCTGTATTTTTGAGACCATAGACAAATTTCAGCTATTGTGCCGTACTACAAGCACACATACGCTGAGTTTCTTACGCTGGTTCTTCTCAGTTGGGGCTCCTTTCCGAACCAGTAGTAGTTTCTTGCCCTTCCAATAATACGGTTTTAAAAAGATTTGATTTCAATACAGTTGTTAAACCAGTGTTTATGTTTTATTTCATTACCGTGCGTCCGTGCGTAATGTGCTATACGAGTATGTAGGCTAGTTTATCCTGATAGTGTCCGTTTTTTGAGTTCCAAACCACCTTACAGCCCTGCCCTCGGCGGTCCTCGACGACATATATAATTTATCTACACTCACATTGTAAGTCTTCTAAAACGTGTTCAAAAACGGTAGGCAATGGCTATCATTACCACAGCCGATGATAAGCTTTTTATCTGTGGCAGTAACGTAATTTTAACTTTACATGCTCATATATTGAAACGTTATGAGTTTCAAATTCCGAACATCGAATTTGATAACATAATGTAAATTCTGTGCTCCTTCCTGACCAACGGCACGCGCCCGCGCGACCGCCGGCACAATCGAGTTGACCATGGCGGTGCAATGGCGGTCGTTCTATGGTTTCCGAACACTTTATTTTGGATATATAATATAAGTGTAGATAAAGCAGTGTATGCAACTGTACGTAATTAGGCCTTATTACGTAACAGTTACATAAACTACTATTAAAAAGCTATGCGTGTGAATGAGTTTTACCTTTGAAGTACTGACGTTAATCTTTTAACTTTTGTTAATGATTAAAAATAATATGTAATTTGAATAATTTAAAAGTCGATTAAAATATGTTTAGAAACAATTTAATAACAACACACACACACACATACACACTGCTTTTTTAACAGAGCAATGCTTTACAATTATGGCTGTATGCCGAATGGGTCTCTGCCTAACACACGGAGTATCTTTTAAGTGTATTGCCTAATCTGTCATAACAATGAATGACATAATGGCGGACGTATTTCTGTCGCACTGGAGTCGATTACTCTTGTTTGCAATATTTCACTTACCTCCCTCGATGTAATCGTGTTCATAATTGCATACCCTATTTATGAATGAATTCATTGATAAATTGGGTATGTAATTATGAACCCGATGGTACAATGTACTATGAAGAGTCAAGTTTAAAAATTACCCGAAAGCAGATGTAGTACCATTAAGTGGCAACACTTTTTGATTGACAATATTTTTTAGTCTTTTGCTAATTTCGTGCACTATTTGATGATATTTAGACGTAATTATACTCACAGATGAAAAGAAACGTTATCCTTATGTAAACTAGATAATTCAGATCTTTTCTTACATGAAAACACGCAGCAAGTCGGCATTTTTACCTCAGATCGTTCCAGGCTGACTGACATTCATTGAATGGCGTTTGACGCGCGACAACTAGTTTTATATAACCGCTACGACCAGTGGTCTTGTACTTTTGGCAGAGGGGGACGCCTGACAATTACCACTCCATTAGTTTATTTCTCTGAGATTCAGTAGGTAATGTTCCCACTTCCCATACAAACTAATTTAAAACTAGACTCTTTTATAATAAATAACAGGCCACAATCCGGATTATGTCACTATCAATCTCCTTGATAATTTGAGTGACGGTTTTGAAGGTCCCAATTGCGACAGTAATGCAGCTCTGCCTAAGATAGCAACTCAATTTATCAAAGAAATAGACGGTAAAATTTTTCAAATCTCGCGGCATTTCTACGACTATAAAGCATTTCTTTCGAGACGTTCTTATACAAGAAAGAATAGTCGCTTACTTCTCGTGTGCTTATACTGAGACAAAAACCTGACGCAAGTTAAAAAAGTTAATAAATACAACGTTGCAACTAGTATTTTCTTCGCGATGCTAATCCTTAGTAGAGTGCTACTTACGAAATAAGTTTTTAATTTCATCATGTAAAATCACCCTTCAAAATAAATTTATAGTGTAATAAATGTTTCCAATTTAGCGAACAATCCTAGGGCCGTATTCTAACTTAAAAACACAACACGACCCAACTTCAATACAACTCCAACTACTTACAGGTAGCGCCTAAGCTTCTGAATTAAAAATATCAGAATTAACTTTAAAATATTCCGATGCAACTCCAATACAACTTCAATATTGGTTGAATTTTTGTCGTGTGTTGGAGTTCTGTTTGAGACAGATTGTGTTTTTAATATTGTGATTATGTATTCTTCTTCTTCTTTTCGTGTCGAGGTTCCCTTACGTTTCATACTTGAGATGCCTAGTAGGCGGCGGTATTGATTATGTATTTTAAACGGTCCTAGCCTGTCTATAAATATCGATGATCGACATCATAAACGTCGAGATTATCATCAGCAAAGCTCGCGCCGGATGTGAGCTCAGTAATCAGCCGACAGCCTATCGCCCGCCATTTCCGGCGCGGGGATGTAGTTACCTCCGGTTTACCTTCGACATGACGATCAAGGAAATTTACTATATCATGTACTTTCTAATATTCCTCTAATGTTATTTAAATATCTTAGAATTTAGGTGATGCTTAGCACCTATTACATCTAAGCATACTCGTACAACGTACCAGCGCCATAGTAGCTTCCTATTTTTGAGCTACAGAGGGCCGTATTCTTACTTTAAAACACGATTAGACACGATCCAACTTCAATACAACTCCAATGCAATGCATTGCTTGCAGCTAGCCTCTCAACGTATGAATCAGAAATATCAGAATTTGCTTGAAAATTATTGCGATGGAACTCCAGTACAACTTCAATATTGCTCGATTATTAGTTGTGTGTTGGAGTTATGTTTCAAATAGATTTTGTTTTCAATGTAGGTATTGTTTATGTATTTTAAAATTAGAATACGGCACATGCTGTGACATAAGTGTTTAACAAGGTTTACCTAGCGCTTTGGGTCCTATAGTAGCGATTTTGATCATTGTAATACAAGCTATGCAGTTAGTAGTAAGTGGGCTCTCTGTTCGTAGGCGCTTTTAGGATCGCCTATAGATTCTAGCTAAAAGCCCTGTTACACTTTACTTTTTTTAGTGTGCTAACTAGCATCCTAATTAGGATCCTAACTTTTTTCAATAATACATTTACTTGCTAAATGCGGTTAGACTTGACTAAATTTAGAAACTTAATCATTTAGGAAGCTAACTAGGACAAGTATAACACGGCTTTAAGCTATCTCGGCCCTGAGAAAAGGCGGAAAATTTAAAAAATCTGCGTGTTGCAACACCGTGTATAAGGCGCAAAACAATAATGATACTTGAACTAAGTATTCATATTTTTTCTTACGACATACTTACACGTACATATCAGTTATGAGAAAATAACTCTTACCTGTTGCAATACTTTCATTGTTTTTAAAACATACACCAATTTTAGGCTTTCGAAGTGTGCAACGTGTGTGACAATGATATATTTTTATGATTTCTACAATAATCGTATGTTTGAGGCGTGTAATTATATATTCTGCACTACAAGCTCCATATTAGTTGCTTCAGAAAATTAAAATAAGTGGTTAAAGTACATTCTGGAATTTTCACTTATGTTGCATATCAAATATCAGCATTATCACAGCGTACTTGTGTACGATATCTGATGCCCTTCTTAAGTTCGTTAATTTTGTCCTGAAATCACTTTCTGCACGTCTGATTTTTCTTCATAATTATAAATCATAATAATAAGTAATTGACGCGATTTCTTTTAACGGTTTCGTCAAGGTTTTATAATATGAAAACAATGACAGAATCGTAATATTTTCCCAAATGTCACTTCAAGTAACAAACCACTGACACACTTGACATTCAAAAAATACTCACTTGCCATTTACTAAAATTTAAACAAATCTCAGGGCCAAGTTAGCGTAGCCAGAATCTACGAGCGTAGTGCGTAGCGAAGTATGGTACGGAAAGTGTTAAGTGAATTTAACCCTTCATCATCATCATCATCATATCAGCCGAAAGACGTCCTCTGCTGGACATAGACCTCCCCCAAAGAGTGCCACAATGACCGGTCCTGCGCCACCCGCATCCAGCGGACTCCCGCGACCTTCACCAGGTCATCAGTCCACCTTGCGGGGGGTCTACCCACGCTGCGCCTTCCGGTTCGTGGTCGCCACTCGAGAACCTTTCCGCCCCAACGGCCATCGGTTCTACGAGCAATGTGCCCCGCCCACTGCCACTTTAGTTTAGCGATTCGGAGGGCTATATCGGTTACATTGGTTCTGCTGCGGATGGCCTCATTTCTGATGCGATCACGCAGAGAGACTCCAACCATAGCCCTCTCCATTGCCCTTTGGGTGACTTTGAGCTTTCTTATGAGGCCCATTGTAAGCGACCACGTTTCAGTACCATATGTCATCACTGGCAACACACACTGGTCGAAGACTTCGTCTTGAGCCACTGCGCAATATTGGACAAAAAGATGTGCCGTAGCTTCCCGCACGCTGCCCAACCGAGTCGGATTCGTCGATTGACCTCTTTCTCGAAGTTGGATCTACCTAACTGGACAGTATGTCCTAAGTATATATAATCGTCCACAACTTCGAGTGTAAAGTCTCCGATTGTAACGGGAGTTGGTGCTACATGGGTATTTGACATGATCTTCGTCTTATCCATGTTCATCTTTAGACCAACTCAATCGGAGGCTTTACTGAGGTCATCGAGCATCGTACTCAAATCCTCCATGGTCTCAGCCAAGACTACTATGTCTTCACCAGGTGCCTTATTGTTTTTGAGCTGTTTAAGAGCCATTCTAATCTCGTACAGGCTGATGTCCGGGATGTCTTCGGTATAATGTCGGGCCAGTCTAGCTCTTAGGGTCTTCCGCCAGATCAACTTCAGGTCTGCTAGTTGATGTGTATAGCTGTCCATAAAAGTCCTCTATCTCCCCCAGAAGCTTGGGTCTGGATGAAACGATTCTACCATCCTCAGTTTTTAATTTGGCGAGCTGGCTCTGCCCAATAGACAAATCTCTTGCGAAAACTTTAGAGCCCTTATTCTGCTCAATGGCCTCTTCAATACGATTTGTATTGAATTGGCGCAAATCACAGGTAAGGGATTTAGAGATCCGTTTATTGAGCTACCGGTATAATGACGCATCTGCTGAGGATTGCAGAACCATTTCTCTCCTTTCCTCGATGAGTTTCTGAGTGGAGTCAGAGAGCCTTTTCGTTCTGTTGCTCCGCTGGGCCTTAAAAAACTTAGACCCAGTACTATGGACTGCTTCCACAAACCCGTCGTTGAATTCATCCGCATCGCCGCCTAGACAATCGAAACGGTTTTGGAGTTCCAGCTGGAAGCTCTTAGGGTTTTGGATTTGAAGTGCTGCTGGACGGAGCGTAGACTTCATCAGTCGAGAGCGCTCTAGCTTAACACATATATTCAATGTGCCTCTCACCAGACGGTGATCACTTCCGGTTTTAACCGTATTGATCACAGAGACATCATTGAATATATGCTTCTTCGTCGACATGATGAAGTCAATCTCGTTTTTAGTTGCACCGTCGGGACTCATCCAGGTCCACTTCCTGTGCTCACGTTTCTTGAAGAAGGAGTTCATCATGTAGAGTCCCTCCTTCTCCAAGAAGCCAGCCAGTAGTTGGCCCCGGTGGTTCCAACTTCCAAATCCAAATTGCCCCACTCTCAGCTCTTCACCATCTCTCTTGCCCAGTTTCGCGTTGAAGTCCCCCATAACAACGGTGAAGTAGGTTTTGGAGCTATGCATGGCCTTCGATATATCCTCATACATAGCCTCCACCTCGTCATCGGAGTATGCTGAAGTCGGCGCATACACCTGTATGACCTTCAACGAGTACCTCTTGGATACTCTGAGTATAAGGTACGCCACCCTAGTCGACACACTCTCGATCTTCACTACGTTGTTCACGAGGGCCTTATGGACGATGAACCCGACACCTCCCTGGGACTGTTGGTCGCCCTCCCGGAAATAAAGCAAGTTGCCGGACTTTAGGATTATCGTTTCCTCCCCCTCTCTTCGGACTTCAGATAACCCTATGACATCCCAACGCAACTTGCTCAATCCTTCCTCCAGTTCCACTATCTTTTCGTCGGTCCGCAGTGTACGCGTGTTATATGTTGCCAGGGCCAGAAGTCGTCGGTGGTGGTAGCCGGATCTTTGCCGGAGATTCTTAGCACCCCTGACCCCGCTAGTACCCTGACCGCTACCATAACCAGGGCACCGGGGGTCGCCGGACACTCGGGGCCGTGGTTTTTTGGTTCTTTTCATGGGGGGTGAATGCCGTAATCGCCACGCTTGGCATGCGGGTTGGCGATCGCAGTATCTCCACCGCACTCCGAGGATGCTGCTGCCCATCCCCCGGTGGTCTTGGCCGTAGTTTTAGGACATACTCCGGGTCCAAATTTAACCCTTAGTCTTAACATATATTTGAACAGTCGAGGTCAAAAATACCTTTACAGTTGAGTGTTACAAAAATACCTTTACATTTAAATAAGTTTACACACTACATGACAAAAACATGCTTACAACACACATGACAGATTCATCTTTTCACTTAATGCACCAAAGCTCAGTTTACAATCTGTCTTCCATAGAAACAATGTCACAAATTGTGACATAATAGGTTTACATTGCATGTTACAGAATAAGATTTCCTGTCAATGTGCCGTAAATATGTTTACATTTGCAGTGGCATTAAAAACTTTACGTTTAAGCTTACTTTTCGTTTATTTACACCTATTGCTATATAAATATCTTTACAGATTTGATTAGCCCGTTTTTAATTTTAATAATGGCATGAAATCTTCATAAATATAAATTTCGGCTTTATAAAGGGAGCTTAATTATTTATTAACGCTAACTAAACTTTACTAACTTTCGGCTTTATATTTTATTGTTTATTAAGGGAGTTAAAAATAGTACTATTTTTTATTAGCTGTATTTGTTTGGTTTTGTGTTTTTACATACATTATATGGTATGTCGACAAGAAATCCTTAGTAGTCATTGGACGGGTTCTTTATATCATATTCTAACACATCTCAAATTATGTAAGAGTTCCTTATAACCCTTTGAACGCCAAAGACCCATAAAGTGGTCATGAGATGTCGTACCTATCATGCCATGAACCCCTAAAGTGGTCCGAACTAAGATGTATTGCGATCATGCTAAAAAAATAAATATAAAAGCATTCTCGTTTATTTTTATTGGTGCTTGTGTTGTATTAAATTTATGGTGGTTAGTGTCTGACTGACCACTAATAATAAATTCTGTGACAAAAAATATCTCTGAGTGCTGAAATTCCTGACTCAGTGATGTCACTTCGGAGAACACCCGAGTGGAGTTCTTGTATATTCGGCGGGTGTCCAAACACTGAAGTATATGATGTTCCTATATTTATGAAGGCAAAAATCTTAATGAAGTTTCATTTATATATTTCTCTAACAACAAGAGCGTGCTTATTTCAATTGGGAAAGCCTATTGATGCTTGGGATCAAACAGCTGAGGCCGAAGAAAATCTCATGGATTTTAACGCTGACCATACGAACGACATCACTACATAGTATAAAACAAAGTCGCTTTCCGCTGTCTGTCCCTATGTATGCTTAGATCTTTAAAACTACGCAAAAGATTTTGATGCGGTTTTTAGGGTTCCGTAGTCAACTAGGAACCCTTATAGTTTCGCCATGTCTGTCCGTCCGTCCGTCCGCGGATAATCTCAGTGACCGTTAGCACTAGAAAGCTGAAATTTGGTACTAATATGTATAACAATCACGCCGACAAAGTGGTAAAATAATAATTTTAAACAAAAAAAGAACCGACTTCACTTAGCATCCACCTTTCCAACAGCAAATGCTCAAGCTGCTGTAAAAAATACTGAAATCACTATAGGTGTGCCTATAATAGTTGAAGAGTTCCCTCGATTTCTCCAGGATCCCATCATCAGATCCTGACCTGGTTACAATGGAACCAACTGTGAAGTATACTCTTTCAAACAAAAGAATTATTTTCCAAATCGGTCCAGCCGTCTTCGAATAATCGGTGAACATACATAAAAATAAAAAAATAGCAAAAACAAAGATCCCGACGAATTGATAACCTCCTCCTTCGAAATCATGAAGTCGGTTGAAAAGTGGAAAAAAATGTTTTATTAGGGTAAAAAAAATCACCCCACTTTACGTATAGGGGATACGTAAAGTAGGGTGATGTTTTTTTCATTTCAACCCTAACGTGTAATATATTTTTGGATAGGTATTTAAAAATGAAGAGGGGTTTAGGAAAATCATTTTGTGATAATGTAAATATTTTCGGAAATAATCGCTCCAGAAGTAAAAAAAATGTGCCCCCCCCCCCCTCTAACTTTTGAACCATAAGTTTTAAAAATATGAAAATAAACTCAAAAGTAGAACTTTATAAAAACTTTCTAGGAAAATTATTTTGAACTTGATAGGGTAAATAGTTTAAAAAAAAAATTACAAAATAATTTCTGAACTAAGTTTGTAATTTAACCGTATAAGCAGGTGTTTATTGTACCTGTAATTTCTAAAAAATCACAATGAAATGATGTGCTTTCAAATAAAGTTTTGAAAAAAATTACAAAATAATTTCTGAACTAAGTTTTTTAAACTCTTAAGTGGGGAGCAAACCTCTTGGGGAGCAAGTGCCGATGTCTTGAGGACTTCTGCGCTGTCCTTGGTGTACTCAACGGCCGAATACTGCGCACCAGTCTGGTTAGGCAGTGCCCACACCTCCAGAATAGATGTCGAATTAAATAAGGCCATGCGACTCATCTCTGGAACGCTACAGTCAACCCCTGCCCACTGGTTACCGGTGCTTTCCCGAATTGCTCCGCCAGACTTACGTAGAAAGCAAGCTCTGCTACGAGAAGTTGCAAAGATCCAGAAGAACCCGACCCTCCCAATTCACGCAGAGTTCCTGTATCCCGCCAACCGCCGCTTGAAATCCAGGAATGCTTCTTACAGCATCTCCGAAGATCTGTTTGACAGCTGTTTCGATCTAAACCATGAGTGGTCGCAGTCGTGGAACTCTCTGATGGCTGGAAAATTGGGCTCCGGAATAATTCCAGGCTCCAAAATTAAAGGGTCTGACCTTCCAAGACGGGACTGGTGCAACATCAACAGACTCCGCACTGGCCACGGTCGTTCTGCTAACTTCAAATACCGCTGCGGTTGGGTGGAATCTCCGGCATGCACCTGCGGGGCGCCAGTACAAACAATGCAGCACATTATCGAGGACTGCCCTATAACCCGCTACGCTGATGGACCTCCTGAAGACCTGATCACCCTTAGCGACGAGGCCATTGAGTGGCTGACTGGTCTTAATATATTCTTATAGTTGCTTTTGTTTTTCATGTACATACATATGCCATACGAGTAAATAAAATAAAAGTGGGGACACTTACGGGCGGAAAACTACGGAACCCTACACTGAGCGTGGCCCGACACGCTCTTGGCCGATTTTTTAATAGATAGAGTGATTCAAGAGGAAGGTTTATACGTATAATACATAAGTAGAGAAACACCGATAATTTTAGAGGTTTCTAATGTGATGTCGAGAATAAACACTTTTATTACGCTTACATTGCAAACGCTGGCTGAACCCTACGAGATATAATAAAATAATTTACTACAGTATTGTACACCTTAAAAAATCCTCGATGGTATATGTCTATCTCTTAGGAATAACCCATAATAAACATTTTTTATCCCGTGCGAAGCCGGGCGGGTCGCTTGTAGTTAATATATTTAGAATTGTATTGAACGTTCTTAATTTCACTACATCGGCTATTGTGAATTAAATAGAAAATTGGTAATTATTCAAATTAAGAACGGACCATTCAAATTTGTAAACATATTTACGGCACATTGGCAGTAAATCTTATTCTGTAACATGCAATGTAAATCTGTTATGACACAATTTTTGTTAATGTTTTTATGGAAGACAGATTGTAAACTGAAATTTGGAGCATTAACTGAAAAACAGAATCTGTCATGTGAGTTGTAAGCATGTTTTTGTCATGCAATGTGTAAACATATTTAAATGTAAAGGTATTTTTGTAACACTCAACTGTAAAGGTATTTTTGACCTCGACTGAACTATATGCAGCTGCAGTGTGCACTTAAGGTCAACGTCGATTAAACATAACGATATCTAAGCTAAAATATGTGGGTACTCCCTGCCATATGGAAACGCCAGTGCCCAGGGTTATCTTCAGGTGCTACAAAAACCAGTTCTTCAAAAATGCTGGACTAAAAATGGCCGACAGCACACATATGGTTATCCTATCATTCATAGACCCTTAAGAACAAAGAAGTCTCCCATTTATTATTGCTTTCGCTTTTCCATATGAATGATCGTTTTATCCGTGGGTGTACCTACGTATAAGTATCAATTATTTTCGTAGTATATGAAAAAGGCAATCCCTATATTTGGAATAGCGAGTGGTTAATTGGCGGAAAAAGGTTTGGTCTGAACGGGGTTAGGTACCTATATGATCTGATTTTATTAGGTATTGGTAGGTTGTTGTACCTATATCTACCAGATATTTGTAGTTTTTAAATTTCCGTATAAAAAAAATATCCAAAGTCTAATTACTGAAGTACAACAAAAGCGGGTCACTTCGTATATAAATTTCCACACAAGATGCCTTGTTCCAATTCCTCGAGTGTACAAGATAGTCGTGCTTTATGTAACAGACACTATGCAGAGACTGACAGACCTCAACATCACACCCAGCACAATAAATATTCAGAGCAATGACGCGTAGTTTCAGTGTCCCCGAAAGGCTCGCGGTATTTAAGCTCCCTACGATCCTGTGCAACCCGAACTGACCCAACTTGGACTTTGTTTTTCATCCCCCCCTCTTCAAATTCCAGTAAACAAAGCCCAACGTAGGTTAGTTCGGGTTGCTCGTCGTGAAGCAGGTGCCGGATTCCAATTTAAAAATACATTAACAATACAATAAAAATACAACCTATCTTAAACATAACTCCAACACAGAAATAATAAAAGTCAGTTTCACTCAGACTGATTGACTGATTGACTGACTGACTGACTGACTGACTGACTGACTGACATATCAACGCACAGACCAAACCCCTGGTTCTAGAGATTCCAAATTTGGCAGGTAGGTTCCTTATAAGGTCTTGGGATGCACTAAGAAAGGATTTTTCAAAATTCACCCCCTAAGGGGGTAAAATGGGGGTCCAAAGTTTGTATGGCGAATCAAGATTTGTTAAACTATTTTATTCGAAACTTCACAGAGTATTCCTAACGATAAATGAGTAAACTCGTGTTTTAGGTTTTTTGTAAATTCAACCCCTTAAAGGGGCAAATGTGGTCACAAAGTCTGAAAGTCAACATAGGTAATATCGTATCCTTTTTGAGTACTATTAGTATTCAACCAATATTGAAGTTGTATTGAAGTTGCGTTGGAATATTTCTCAAGCAAATTCTGATATTTCTGATTCAGATGTTTATGCCGTAGCTGTATTGCGTTGTTAATGCATTGGAGTTGTATTGAAGTTGGATCGTATCTATACGTGTTTTAAAGTAAGAATACGGCCCCAGGCTTGTGTTATCATATGGATCCTAATCTTTAAGTTTCGTGTATTGATTGATATTTTGCTGGAATGCTTTAAAAACTTGACAAGTTTCAATGTAGAATTTAGAGCTTTTAAAGTGTATTTTCTAAAGAACCTATGCCTTAGAAAATTTCCAAGCATTTTGTAGACGCTTTAAAATATCCTTCTTAAGTATAATTTGTTTCAAATGTTTCAAAACACAATTTGCAGAATAAAAGATTTTAAAAACAGTTTAACTAAAAACATCTCAATCATTCCAACGTACGTGAAAACATATAAATTTCAATAACTTATAAATTTTATTGCGGGCAAGGGCAACCTTAAAGAAATCTAGATTATTAGGTGTATTGACCTACAGAACGTGTAAGAACACTGTGTGGAATAGATGGGTCCCCAGAGAATCTAAGAGTGATTATTTACACCATAAATTAAGAGCTTGCTTTTTAATTGAGTGGAGAAACCACGTGACACCCGGTTGAGTTGAGTAATACAAAATTAGAATATAAATAATATAAGGGATGTTGCCCTGACAAAATAAGACATTTCTTATTTTCTTAATTTAATGTAGGTAGATAATTTAGCTTTATTAATATTAATTATTTTTAGGTGCCGGGCCATTAAAATCGCCAGCATCACCTAAGAAAGTATATTTTAAATCTTATTCAGCCATTATGTTTTATTATTTTCTAAGTGTGTTAATAAAGATTAATTAAATTTTTGCCTTTGAAAACTTGTATATTCTCGATTTCATTGAAATCTGAAACTGATCTACTTAATGTACCTATCTGTGTGTGTGTGTGTGTGTATTTTTCCGTACAACTCGAACACGTAAATGAATAGAACACTGCTTAAAAAAAATATTTAAGTCTGTTCGGAAAAAGGTGTCGTAGAATGTATGAGCTCTCATATAAACAACGGCACTTCTCTTTCCGAACAAACTTCAGAACAAATATAATAAGATATCAATAATGAACCGAGCCCAGCCGTCGTTAGTTCCATTTGTACCCATTAATTATTTAGGGTGGCCGAAACTAAGAAAAACAAAAAAGGCTTGTATAATAGATGTTGCTTGCACTTAATCAGACTTTTAGCTAAAGCTTCTATTTAATGAGTAAAAAGGCAGTTATCTTATTTTCTTACATTTTAAAATAACACTCCTAAGGTTATTTAATTTTAGACAACTTTATCTGTTACTATTAATAAATCAAAAGTATTATATTAAAAAAAATTACTATCATAAAATACACTTATTTAAATCTGACAGTAATTTCTTCAAAATGTTCTGAGAAAATGTAATAAATAAATAATAATAATAAATAATAAAATTACTCGTATAGTTATATTCTACTTGAACACAACCGTATATGTATAAATATATGATAGTTTCATAAATATTTGTCAATTATAAAACACCGTTGATTTCCCTGTCCTTAATTTTTGACACATTATGGAATGCATTGAAAAAACAGATATCAACATTTACATGCACACGGTGCGGTGAGAAACAATTGCGGTATTTTAAATAGAATAATAGAAATAGGTTATTATATGTTTTATCGGATAAAATTAAGGATAAAACCCACAGTGGCGTCAACTTTTTTTGGCACCCTACATAAAGTATAGATTTTTTTTTTCCATATAGTTAGGCTAAATACATATAAAGCATAATCAACAAGATATTTTGTTTGACGATTGCAGTGCCATCGACGCACTTTGTACATTTAACCTAATTGAATCCAATAAAAATATACCTACAGTGTACCGCATAAATACATCCTTAAGCTAAGTTTCAAAATTCAGCAGATCTCGATAATTAACAATACGTTTCCTTCACCGATATGTAACAAAGACAGTCCAAAAACCGGCCCCACAATAGTGCTGTAAGAACGACTCGTACAGCAGTTTCTCTGACAGTCTCATTGCGGTATAACAATAGCCGGTTACAAATTTTCACGAACCATATTTTCGGTAAATCTTGTTTGAAACTGTGCCTCTACTATATATTCTATCTCCCTTCATTTTATTTCAGCACAACCTCAGCGTATAATGATATCGTAAAACTTTCATTTGGTTGTTGTCAAGTATTCTGCCAGACTGTTTCAGAGCTATAGTTACCAATCATAAGAGCCGTAACAGCCATTGAAAGAGCTCATTCAATTCTGTACCTTATTCGCGCGCAATAAATTCCAAGTTCAAACTTTTCCAATGCGTTGTGTGGCAGTATAGTTGAGTGAACTCTGAAAGGGTTGAACGGTGCAAAACGATTTAACTAAGCGGAGACCTATTCAAAGAATATTATTTGTATTGACTTAATTTTGATTTCATATAACTTTTTTTAGTCTCAATCTGATATCAAATTCGTGTCAAATAGTGATCAAAATGAGATTGCTTAACGTCAATACAAAACATGAAACATTTATGGAACATTAGTAGCAGAATCGTATTTTGTTTATTTGACAGAATAAGATCATATGCAGACTGTTTCTGGATAATGATTCTGAACCATTTTTTCTGACTCTGGTAATGGATAAACGTTATCATACGGTAGTAAGTAATTAATTAAAACAGAATTAATTTAATGTATCTTATATTTTCAAGTAAAATGAATCTTAAACTAAGTATTATATTCATGGTTACCTTATGACTTTTAACAGGTTCTGCATGAGAAGCGACAAGATATCATATTGCGCAGGGTGACAAAATTGTATACAAAAAAATCTTTTTCTACTTGTCATCTGAAAAATAGTAATTATTATTGGTAATACAAAATTAATGACCACCATCATTTGGTTCAACGTCATATTTTTTTCTCTTGCTACATGACCCTGAAATAAAAAAAATATTAAAATTTAAAATTAAAATTTAAACTGTTTATTATAATGAAATGGGTTAATAACAATTTAACTTAACTTAGTATTAATCTTTTACATTTAAGATTGTATTACCAAGCTATTGTTTTGGGGTTGCAACCCCTTTTAACATAAATTATTTCAAATTAAATAATATTAATCTATTTTACCAGTTACATTGTTATCTATCAGTGCTTTTTTAACAATATTTTTAATATTCTTAGGTTTTTTATCTAGATTTTCTATAACTTCTTTGGGAAAGCTGTTTAGAACTTTAGGTATGTAAGAAGTCCAAACTCTGTTACCATATTCATTACTATTTTTAGCGGTTACAAAGTTAGGTTCATTGGAGAGATTACGAAGATTCCTTGGTCTATTGTATCTAATCAGCTCTCCCAAACGATGCTTGCATTCTAAGATCACAGCCATTTTAGCCTTATTATATACACTTAACACTCTACAGTAATTAAACAATTTTTCATAATTATTTTTGTATCTTTGTTTAATTTTAAGCGGAACTATAGTTTTTAATATTCTAATCTGGATATTGTATATTCTCTGTAAATAAGTATTATAGGTTCTTCCATAAGTTGAGATGCCATAGTTGATTATGGAATCAGCTAGTGCAATATACAGCAATCGGAGTGTGTTATAAGGCATTTTTTGCTTAATTATACAGACATTGGCAAGAAAGGCTCTTAACCTATTACACACATGGTCTATATGAGGTCCCCAGTTAAATGAAGTGTCAATTTTTAACCCCAGATAGGTATGGGTGTTGACAACTTCCAACGGCTCACAGTTAGGAACACAATAGGACTGCCCTGCATGCATACATGAATGCTCGTGAGCCACGATTTTGGGGATAGTGTTAGTTTCAATATACGGAGAGTGAATATGCATTACTTTTGTTTTATTATAATTAATAGATAAGCCGACATCATGCGCCCACTTACATAACATGTTGAATTCGCTCTGCATTTGACGCTCTGCGACTTTGACATCTGCGTTAGCAGTGAGTAGACAAGTATCATCAGCGAATTGGTATACCGAGGCTGTTTGGAATACATTACTCATATCATTAACATAGATCAGATACTCAGTTGGTCCTAAAATGGATCCTTGAGCTGTCCCATGATAGGATTGCATGAGATCGCTTTGCTCTCCTGCAATGCTAACAGTGTTGAATCTATGCTGATGGTACTGCTTAAACCAATTTAGTGTAGGCCCCTGTATACCACATTGCCGAAGTTTTTTGTACAATATCTCGTGGTTCAGGGTGTCAAATGCTTTGCTGAAGTCTATCATGACTGCAATTACCTGCTTCCTGTCATTTAAGTGCTGGTTTACTTCATCAGCGAATTGTGCAAGCAATTGAGTTGTGTTTTTACCTTTTTGAAAACCAAACTGTCTGTGGTTAATAATGTTGTTACTCGATAAAAATTCGTTAAGTTTTTTGCCAATGTATTTTTCTATTACCTTATCTATGACTGAGAGTATAGTTATTGGTCTATAGTTGTTAGTGTCCGAGAGACTGCCTTTTTGTGTATCGGACGGATTAATCCTACTTTAAGTTTATCCGGATACAACGAGTGAGATATACATTTATTAGTCAAATGAGTCAACACTGGTGTTAATTCCTGAGTTTTATATCTTTCGCTCGTAGTCTGTCGAAACCTGCACTTTTGTTTTCATTAATATTTTTGATTATTTTTTCCATATCATTGTTGTTGATTTTGTGAAGTTTTAGTGACACATTGGGGACATTACTATAAGTATCCTCATTTAGTAGTGGTATGTTGCATGCACTCAGCACTCTTGACACATTACTTTCAAAGTCACGGGCAAATTTATTGGACAACTCTTTTGCTTTCATTTTAAATGACTTAATTAACATATCATCTACGGCTTTTACCAGTCTCCCGGTTAATTTGTTGATATTTGCCACATTATTTTTGGATTTCTAAAGTTACTACAAATTTCTTTTTTTGTTGAGTTATTCCGAGCTTTTGTCATTAATCTATTTGTTTTATTTCTATACCGCTTGTACAATAGTTCGTTTTGCTTATTTTGTATGTCTTTAAGATATATTTGAAGCAATTTATTTTTAGTTTTGGACATTTCCAATAATTTTTCTGACAGCCATGTACAATTATTTACTGTTTTGTTGTTGATGGTTTTCTTTACTGTGCACAATTCATAGACTTTAGTAAACTTATTGACTATAAATTCATAGATATGATTGGGGTTTTGTATTTCAAATACTGTAAATCATCCTGTGTATAACAAATCCGTGAGTAAAGGGGAGTAAGGGGAGAACGGCTTACAACATCATGCTGACCCTATTGTCAACCTCACCTGCACGCGCCGGATGGCGGCGGCGCGGCGTACACCGTGCCGTGGTGCTCCCTGCTAGATAACGGACGAGGCTCTGGCGACCGAGCAGTGGCGGTATAACCACACGCCTCACCGGGACACCGGTGGGAAGAGGCTACAGTGACCTTGGGGACTAAATATCTCCTTAAATACCTGGCACAGAAAGCAATGGGAAACTACTGTGACTACCTTCCCAAGAAAACCAATGAACATGAAAAGTCCGAATAACGTTACGAGTGCGAAGTTATGCGATCCGACTAACCCTCGGCGCCATCGCGATTCCGGGTTGCATGGTGCGAAATATGCTACCGGCCACCTCACTGTGACTCACCAGGCAGGAGGTGGAAATAATGTGACTGGTAATAAGAAAAACACGACCTCACTTCGCAAACAAATTCGCATAGGGACATGGAATATCAGGGGCCTTCTAAAACCGGGTAAGCTGGACGTGGTTGAGAAAGAAATGAAGAGATGCAATATTACCATCTTGGGACTTAGCGAAGTTCATCGCCGTGGTAATGGCCATATTGCCACAGACAATGACAACATTTTGTACTTCTCAGGCGCGGATGACCATAGCCGCAACGGAGTTGCTTTGCTGATCCCAAAGTCGCTCCAAACCGCTGTTAAAGGATACCAAACACCTAACGATAGAATCATCGCTGTCAAATTAGATGCACATCCTGTCTCCATTAACATTGTCCAAGTTTATGCCCCTACAGCCCAATCTGATGAGGAGGACTCAGATAGATTTTATGCCGAACTTGCTGCTGTACTAAAAGCGTTACCATCCAAAGAAGTAACTATTGTACTGGGCGACTGGAACGCCAAGATTGGTACTACAACTGATGATCCTTTAAATGGCACTATCATTGGCAACTATGGCCTAGGAAACCGTAATGAGAGAGGCGAAAAATTTCTAGACTTCTGTATAGAAAATCAGCTTACCATAATGAATTCATGGTTTCAAAACCATCCCAGAAGGCTTTATACTTGGTCGTCACCTTCGGGTCATAGAAACCAGATAGACTACATCACAGTCAAATCCAGATGGAGATCATCTGTCACCAACGCCAAGACTCTTCCAGGGGCGGATTGTGGCAGCGACCACCAACTTCTGGTGGCTGTTTTTAGGCTCCGCTTGAAGAAGATTCACCGTGCACCTCCCCAGACGGTTTCATTGAATGATGCAGCTTTAATCCAATTTGAGAGCTCAATCGATTCCAAAGTCGCAACAATAGAATGGGATCCTTTCGACTCAAGCGAAGCAGACTGGGTTTTAATGAAACAGGCTATTAAATCTGCTGCTCAAGTGAGCAATGATCTAAATAGAATCGTCCGTAGAAAAGAGGAGTGGATAAGTGCAGAAACGTGGACCCTCATCGATGAGAGGGGACTACTGAAGAGTGAAGGCCTTGACACGGACAGTAAGCGATCCATATACAATCAGTTGCACAAGAAAGTACAGAAATCCACCAGAAAGGATAAAAACATGTTCATTAACAGAATATGTGATGAGATTGAAGACCATGCTACTCAATACAATACTAAAGACCTCTTCAGAAAGGTTAAACAACTTACGGGTACCTTTAAGCCTAAGTCATGCACTGTAGACGACGCAAATGGTAACGCCTTGACAGACATGGAGGATGTGCTGGAAAGATGGAGAGGTTACTGTTGCGACCTATATCGTGACGAAAAAGGTTCCACTACAAAAAGAAGATGGGATGAACATACCGAAGAACCTGCCATACTCCTTTCGGAGGTACAGAATGCTATAAAAAAGCTGAAGCACAAGGCAGTGGGTCCAGACGGTGTATCAGCGGCTATGATCCAGCATCTGGGTACAGAGGGTACTAACATCATACACAGATTGTGCAATAAAGTATGGAAAACTGGTCAATGGCCACAAGACTGGACACAATCAGCCGTCATCCCTCTTCACAAGAAGGGGTCTACAAGAAAGTGTGAAAACTATCGCACACTATCGTTGATGTCTCACGCTAGTAAAATCCTTTTGCACATAATTAACGCTAGACTATCCGCATTCACAAATCAGCAGATCCCTTGTGAACAAGCTGGTTTTGTTGTTGGTAAGGGGACCAGAGTTCAAGTCATGAATGTTCGTGTGCTCATTGAGAAATGCCGAGAATTCAATAAACCTGTGATCCTGTGCTTCATTGACTATGCTAAAGCATTTGATTGTGTGCAGTGGAGTACAATGCTGGATGTGCTCATAGAGATGGGAGTACCTGAACACCTTGTATTCCTGATACAGAATCTTTATCTGGATGGTACAAGCTTTGTTAAGTTAGATGACAAGATGTCGAAACCGTTTCATACAGAACGTGGAGTTCGTCAGGGTTGCATTTTGTCTCCAAAACTATTTAACTTGTATGGCGAGTACATCATGAGGAAAGCACTGGAGGACGTAGAGGTTGGCATCACAATAGGCGGCCGTAAGATAACCAACCTGAGGTATGCTGATGACACCACTATTGCAGCATCTAACGAGGAAGAGATGGCTTTTCTGCTGAAGAAAGTGGAAGCAGAAAGCATCAAACTTGGATTGAAAATCAACCATAGTAAAACCAAGATCATGGTTGTGGACAGAGCACAAGTCCTTCCTCAATCCAATGCTCTAGATAGCTATGAGAAAGTGGACCAGTTTGTATACCTAGGGTCCTTAATAACAAATGGTGGTGGCTGCACGCAAGAGATTCGCCGACGTGCTGGAATGGCTAAAAGTGCTATGACTAACCTCAAAAAGCTGTGGAAGAATCGAGATATAAGCCTTGGTACCAGGGTACGATTAGTACGGTCACTGGTATTCTCCATCTTTATGTATTGTGCAGAAACCTGGTGCATCAAAAGCCTGGATAAGAGCAAAATCGATGCTTTTGAGATGTGGTGTTGGAGAAAGATGTTAAGAATCCCATGGACCGCAATGAGAACAAACGAGTCCATCCTGAGAGAACTAGGAATTACCAAACGACTCTCAACAATCTGTCAGGACAGGGCTCTCAGATTCTTTGGACACATAATGCGGTCACCACACCACAACCTCGAACGTGACATCATACTGGGGCAAGTTGAGGGCAGGCGTGCTAGAGGAAGAGCCCCTGCAAGATGGTCGGATTCCATTAGACAAGCCTGTGGTTCCATGCAGAGGGCAGCCCACATAGCCCTTGATCGCGTTAAATGGAGGAACATAGTTGTTGGTCACGATCCTCAGTCATGAGGGAACGACGAAGAAGATAACAAATCCGTAACAAATGTAGATTAAAATTCCGAATACCGCTTCAGCTGTACTATAATGATAGTAAAAATAATAATAAAACCGGCCAAGTGCAAGTCGGACTCGCGCACGAAGTACCATTATCTATAAAATCATGTCTGTTGTATGGGAGCCCCCTTAAATATTTGTTTTATTCTGTTTTTTTAGCATTTTTTGTTATAGCGGCAACAGAAATACATCATCTGTGACAATTTCAAATGTTCAACTATCACGGTTCATGAGATACAGTCCGGTGACAGATAAAAACGCCAAAAAAAAATCATGTCTGTTGTATGGGAGCCCCCTTAAATATTTATTTTATTCAGATTTTTAGTATTTTTTGTTATAGCGGCAACAGAAATACATCATCTGTGACAATTTCAACTGTTTAACTATCACAGTTCATGAGATACAGTCCGGTGACAGATTAAAACGCCAAAAAAATCATGTTTGTTGTACGTAAGCTCCCTTAAATATTTATTTGATTCTGTTTTTTAGTATTACTTGTTATAGCGGCAAAAGAAATACATCATCTGTAATTATTTCAACTGTCTAACTATCTCGGTTTATGAGATACAGCCTGGTGACAGACAGACAGGCGGACCGCGGAGTCTTATTAATAGGGTCCCGTTTTTATCCGTTTTTACCCTTTACGAAACCCTAAAAAGCCTCGAGGGGTTGGTAAATATAACCCGAATACACGACGAGTGAGGAAAAAGGAAAAAGCCAAAAATAACGAATGTTCATTGGTAATAACACGGTTATTTCGGTTATGTGACCCGGTGGGAGTTGGGACTCAATAAGCTGATTACAAGATATGTACGAGTAATGTACTTTTCGTTTTAATTTTGTGTGATGTGTTTGACAAATCGATAGGGTTATTTACCTTAGGTTATGTTTAACCTTAGGTAAATATAATCTACAAACAATGAGACTATATTTAAATAGCTAATTAGGTTTTAAGGACTTATTATATTATAGTAGAACTTTCACTGCGTTAAAATAACTTTACTTTTAGGTATTCATTATACTGTTTAAATATTGTTGTTGTCTTTGCGATTTAGGAGTTACTTTGAAAAAATCGTAATTAAAGCTTTATAACTCAAAGATAATCCCTATGTGTATGTATGAATGCGAAAGAAGGGGAACGTGGGGTAAAATCGGGACCGTAAGTAAGTTTTTCAAAACATTTTGCAACAAAATCTTGAATTAACTTCAAATTCTTCTTACCTTTTCATGTGTAATATTGGTAGAATTATGATTTTTTTTGCACAAATTACATCCAACGTCCATAATAACTTTTTTCTAAATATTTTCTAAGAGCACATACTAACACCATTCAACTTTTGTTAACTAATTAACCAAGATGGCTGGCTATAGTGGTTTTGGACTAATCTCCCCCTAACTCCTTCTGTCTGTCTCACTCAAAGTTACCTGTTACCTCTTCACGGCGCCTAAACCGCTGAACCGATTTAGATGAAATTTAGTTATGAAGACAGTTTGTGACTCAGGGATGATAGTTTTTATCACGATATCTCTTAATTTTAAAAGGTATCCTAGGTAAATATCCCTTAATTAAACGATTGGCATATTACATTTTATTCAGGCGCTGTCGAAGTCAATGGCAAAAGCTAGTATTTTTGACCGAGCGTTAGCGAAGGTTTCCGTTTCAGCTTGGGCCGAAATGCTTTCGTATGTCCGGATGTTCTCCTCTACAGGTCGCATTTCTTAACGGATTCCCGTGTTATTTTGTGAGCGGATTCTTTAGTTAAGTAAAATTGTTCAGACGTGGCGTTTTTTATAATTTTTTCAAAATGGTGGAAACGGCATAAAGGCCTTAAGCGCCATTAAGATCCATGACGCTTGAGACCATTTTCAATTCGCTAAGATTCAAAAAACTTAAGCGCCATGATGATCTATAGCGCTTAAGACCGTTGTGAGTTCGCTGGGATAATGACATGTGAGTTCGCAAAAATCGTATGTCGAATACGTAGCCTAATTTGACCCAACAATTTAAGCCTTACGTGGTGCAGTTGAATGACGGTTTGATTAACGGTAACTATCTACTACGTAAGACGTCTCAGGTTCGATCCCTCACACATTACATTCTTTTTGTATTTGTTTAGTTTAAATTTCGTAATTATTAATAGGGCCATCTACAATTAGTTGACTCAAACCCTTAACGGGGCAGGGTATTCCTGTTAATCTCGAATGCAGCTAATAGAGGGCACTATAGTCAAAATAATGCTAACAGTGTTTTTTTTAAATCCCTAACTTTATTTTCCTTGGACTTTTTATAAAAAAGTATCCTAAACTATTTCTAATTTTTCAAACTAGCCGTCTGTAAAAGGAGATGCCAATATTTGAGCCAAGGAGATATAACATTTATGGGCCATTTTATTTAGAGCTGAATATTCCACTTTTTTTAATTTGGGTACTTTTTAGGTGATTGTGACTTATTATGACGGTAAAAGAATGGAACTAATGAAAAATATATGAAAAAAAACCGGCCAAGAGCGTGTCGGGCCACGCTCACTGTAGGGTTCCGTAGTTTTCCGTCCGTCACAGTAAGTGTCCCCACTTAAGAGTTAATAACACCGTCATGTAGGATATGATATGAGAGTTCCATGTACAGCGACATCTATCGGCAAATTGAGTAAACTATTGCGCGCGAGCATAAAGTATGGAAGATGATTTTTATGGGATAATTCTTTATTGCGTGAACCGATTTTCACCGTTTTTACTTTATTTGAAAGCACGTCATTTCATTGTAATTTTGTAGAAACTACAGGTACAATAAACACCTGCTTATACGGTTAAATTACAAACTTAGTTCAGAAATTATTTTGTATTTTTTTTTCAAAAACTATTCATCCTATCAAGTTCAAAATAATTTTCCAAGAAAGTTTTTATAAAGTTCTACTTTTGAGATTTTTTTCATATTTTTAAAACTTATGGTTCAAAAGTTAGAGGGGGGGGGACGCATATTTTTTTACTTCTGGAGCGATTATTTCCGAAAATATTTACATTATCGAAAAATGATTTTAGGAAACCCCAATTCATTTTTAAATACCTATCCAATAATATATCACACGTTAGGGTTGAAATGAAAAAAAAAAATCACTCCCCACTTTACGTATAGGGGAGGTACCCTAATAAAAAAAAAAATTTCACTTTTTATTTTACCACTTTGTCGGCGTGATTGATATACATATTAGTACCAAATTTCAGCTTTCTAGTGCTAACGGTCACTGAGATTATCCGCGGACGGACGGACGGACGGACGGGCAGACATGGCGAAACTATAAGGGTTCCTAGTTGACTACGGAACCCTAAAAAGGGAGTAATTTTGTATCCTACTGGAATCGAAAGACGTCGTGATTTTGAGTCGATATCATCAAAGTTTCCCAAAAAAAATGGAGGAAACAACATTAAATAAAAGGCAACTCTATTTTCTGCCACCAAAATTTAGATTTGTCACCTAATTTGCTCACCAGCTATCTCAGGATTAAGATATTAATAGCTGTATGGTGAAGAAAACCATGTTTTTCAAGCCAGGAAAAGTTGTGCATCGTAGGCAAAGTTGTAGCAGTTGACGGTATTTATATATACTGAGTTCAAGTGACAAATTCTAAGGTTGCATATTTAAAACGGAAGAAAATAGAGTGCACACAGAACGAATTTTTTTCATGCGAAAGATTGTTAGGTTGAATGTTTAAGACGGGAGAAAAGACAGTATTTATAAAGTTAACGACGTACTAAGGGTTAAAGGGGGGCTCGGGAGGTGGACTAAGAAACCCCGTACTAAGAAAAAACCGGCCAAGTGCGTGTCGGACCACGCATAATGGAGGGTTCCGTAGTTTCAAAGGAATAAGAACCAGACTAATGCCAAAAGGTCGTATCTATGATGCCTATGGAAGAAGTTTTTTGGAAATAACTCAAAAATGGTTAAACCGATAATATTCAAAACAAGTTTCGTAGAAAGTATATGATAACGCGCATCTTCTCAAATTTTTCAAAATCGTAAGTCTTTTTTCCTACTTTCGAAGCGATTATTTCTGAAACTATTCACTTAATCACAAAATGTTCAAAAAATTCTCAATGTTATTTTTAAGGACATATCGATTGATGTGCAACGTTGATATTTGGTAATTTTTTTTTTTAAATATAGTTACATGTATGGAGCGCCCCCCCTGAAAATATTTTTTTCTGCAATGTCACTACATAACTAAATAGCGGCGTACAAACTACACCTTATTTCTAAATTTTATTAAGATACGTCTTATAGTCTCCGAGTAAAATGGCTGTGACATACGGACGGACGGACAGACAGACATGACCAAAACTATAGGGGTTCCGTTTTTGCCATTTTGGCAACGGAAAACACAGGCATTCGGCTCTACAGTGAGCTTTGCCTTCAGCTCGGCAGATCTTATTAGTAAAAATTATTCGCTCTCAAAACTAAGAAGGATCATGATACCACCCATAGAACTAGGATTAGGAGCTAGGAGTCTCTTGCTTAAAAAACGACCTTCTGGTCAGGTCAGGCCGATCCTCCATAGGTATATGTATGAAACGGTAATTTATTTTCATTCAAACCCGGCCAGCCGGCAATAGCTACTTTTGTGTGATTGTTACTCAGTCAAGCAGAGTGTATTTTACGATTTTACTGTTTCACAATAATATTTTTTTTTATGATATGATTGGTTATCTGCTTTACAAATTAACTTCATAATTACCTATTGTCTGCTTTTTGTCGATTCAGTTTTTGGTAATTTATCAAATTGGCAGAGCCATAGACCAATATATATATTCGTGGTCAATAGAAAAATAAAATAAGTTAAATAAATATGGCTGCATTTCTATTTTCCAGGCAAAAACAGGATTTGACACATGGCAAAATATTTTTTACTAAAATGAATTTAAATAACAAGTTTATTGTGTATAAATCTTAAGAATGAAACCATGGTTGTTCTTTAAAAGTGCGTGAATGCGAAACGATGAAGATAAATGGGTTTCCTTACTCAGTTTTAGCTATGCTCGCGAGGTCTACAGCTCACAGAGCCACTAGTATAAGTTCATGTAAGTATGTATATAGTTAGGTATATGACGAAAATATTTTATATCCTAAGTATCCGGGTTTCCTTATTGGAAAGAGTTTGGAAGAAAAAGGTCACGCCAGATGCGGCACATGAAAGTGATGACTACGCAATATCGGACATTTATTGAAACGGACCATAGGCCACTCTGCCAGCTAAATGTGGCACGAGCAATCTACAACAAACAAAATACCTATTGAAATAATCCCCTATTTGTAACTATTCATTTAATATAACTTAAACACAATATTTTATCACGATCGCTGTGAAAAACCATATTATATGAAGAGGTTACTTACTAACAGGGTTACTTGGCACGTACATGCGTTGAATATAGAATAAATATCAGCACATTTTAAATAAAGTCCTTTATTGATAGAAATACATTACAAAATAACAGATCTACCTACTTATTAAAATTACATGTGACTTTAGCAGCTAAAATTACCGTAGTTAGCGAGGTTAATAAAATAATAGTCCGTAGGATTTGTACCTAATTATTACGGTTAAAACGCTAGCATTTTAAATAAATCCTGACATGGATCCTGTATCCAATGTTCTGCGTATTTATTAACGGCTTCCTAGCCTAGTTGGTAGTGACTCTGCCTATGAAGCAGGAGGTCCCGGGTTCGAATCCTGGTCAGGGCATTTATTTGTGTGTTTATCACAGATATTTGTTCCTGAGTTACGGATGTTTTCTATGTATTTATCCATATCTATCTATTATATATATCGTCGCCTAGTACCCACAACACAAGCCTTATTGAGCTTACTGTGGGACTAGGTTGATTTGTATAAGATTGTCTCATAATAATAATATTTATTTAATATTTATGTATGTATATTTTTTGGATGGAATTTATTTTCACTCGAGCACGTTCAACGGCCAGTCCCGGTATCCCTCGAGGGAGCTCGTAAAATCGCCACATCACGCCATCGTAATATATGAAGAAATATACGATCAAGTAATGGAACATCGCAACGTGAACTATTTCGGTTAAAAAATACTAATGTATTGTTGTACCTTTGAGATTTTTTACAATAATGATTAATGACTGACTACCCTGACTTAAACTTTCACGGTTTTTACACATATCTATTTGTACTAACGGGACGTAACCGCGAATATAATTTTAAAATTACCTTCGATGTTTCGAGGACGACATTGTCCCCGTGGTCCCGAAGAAAGACTGGCTCCAGTTGACATCAACATCTTCTAGCCGCGCGAGTTTTCCCAACTACCCGCAGTTAGTCTTTCTTGATTATGAACTTGAACGTTTTGCACACTAGGGATGTCACTCAGACAATGTCGTCCTCGAAACGTCGAAGCTAATTTTAAAATTATATACGCGAGTCCGGTTAGTACAAATAGATATGAATAGTGATGAGTGTCTCTTCATCCTTAAGTTACCATTAAGATTATACGTACTACACCAAATATCTACTAAAATCCTATACTAAACACTGCCCAATGAGCATACTGATTTAAATAACTGAATTAATTTAGCATAAACAGAATACAAAATAAAAATCCCTTTGTAAACCGCGCAGAATGCAAATTTACTTGTATTTATTTAGTTTAGACAGTAATTGAATAAAGCATGTGCCCATATTTATCATTACTTTCACTCGAGCCCGCTCATCGGCTAGTCTCGGCGTCCCTCGGGAGGCATATGCTCGTAAAACCACCACTAATAGGTATTATGAAGAAATATTCTTGAAACATTGCAGCGGTGAAACATTTTGGTGGGAAAGCGAATAATTGTTATCCATAGGGTTCGTTAAATGTTATAGAAAACTTACCTACTAAATATTCTCTTTTAGTATTTACCTATTAAGTACCTAATCGCTTTTAGCTTCTGAATAATGTATTCATAACCAACAAAAAGTTTAAACTTTATTGCACAAAATACAATAGAAATTATGTAAAATTTAATGCCTAAAGGCATTATGTACACTGGTACATAAACCAAACGGTAAATTTGGTGTATGGACAAAAGTAGAGATGCTTATATTAATTAACATATATAAATAATATAAATAGACCACAAAGGTATAAATGTGCATAAATAAGATGTTAAAATTTACATAAAATTATCCTTTTTATTGTCCTTGATTCTGTATAACAATTTAAGAACTCGTTTGCGTTATGAACAAACACTGTTCAAAGCCTAACGAAATATAATTAAAAGTTCAGCCACTAATCTTAACTTAATTTTGATAAACGTTGATAAGTTAGTTGAACTCTAAGATAATATAATTGTTTAAAATTTCATAAATACTGAAGCAGTCACAATTGTTATCAAATTATAAAGCTTCAAGGCCGATAAAGTTGAGACTAAACACAACGGCATAAATGATACACTGGGTTATGTACAGTCGCGTTCTCCAATATTTGAACACGCAGACTGTCTAAAATATATGAACAGAACCTCATTTGTATGATTTTATTTTAAGGGCATGTACACTTATTATTGCACGTCCGCGTCTACAGATATTGGAGAACTTGACTGTACATAACTCAGTTTATCGTTTATGGCGTTTATGCCGTTGTGTTACTCTCAACTTTATCGATTAACAATAATGGTCCTTCAAACCGGATATGACCGTTAGCCCGGAACACGATGTATTAAGCTGCGACTCGAAGCTTAAAAGCACTCATCCACGGTATTAGAAGTAAATGATGTACGTAATTCAAAAGGAGAAGTGCACTTATACCCTTTCTCGATTCGTGTGGGAGTATTCCGCCGGGGCGCACTTCAAATAGCTCACAAAGAACCGGAATGTCTATGAACCCAGTATGCATTTATAGTTATTTCTTCTGGCATACATACTGGTTAACAAACAATTAATGGGCATTATCAGAAAAAAGGATACCATTTTTTCTTATCCTTACAAATGTTGGCTTATTTCTTCTCAAAATCACGAGTACCATCGATTGAAATAGGTAATAAAAAAGGTGCCCCTAAATTTTCAGTCAGTCAGTTTTGTGACGCATTTTGTATATTATGCATTCGGACTATGGACGTCACAACATTGACTATATGGAAAATTGCGGAAACTTTTTTTTTAAATTGAACAAACGTAAACAAACGCCGATAAGCATATTAACATAGGTCATACACCATAATCATGATCCGTTCGAATTTGTCTTGTGACATACCAACACTCGTCATCCTAAAAGGCTTATACTGTTTTTTTTACTCTCGGTATAAAATAGTAAATATATGATAATGTAAAATAATCTGTAAATCTTCAAGTCCAACATTTATTTTAGTCCTCGGATAAAATAATGAATTAATTGAGATAGTTAAGTTAACTATCTTTCATCAAAATTAAACAATGTAACTTGTATCTATCCGCCTACATTTGAGCTAGCTTAGCTAAGCAAAGTTCACTTCAGGGTAATGTATTCACAGCAATATCCATTTGTTGCCAAAGTCGCTCGAGTTACTAACAGCATGGAATCCATCATAATGTTGAAGTCCGCAGCCCGGAAGACATTCAATTTCAGTTCACGTAGCTACAAACTCCCGGGACAGTACTTGTTCGGTTCACTGTGTACTAGAAATCGACTGAGATAGGTAAATAGACGTAGGTAGTACAATTTACGGGTTTCTCACTTATCCTGACGCTTTTCTAAAACATTATGTCCACTCGGCTGTGTAATCAAACGAAAATTGGCATAGACAACTATTTTTTATTAAAGAGGCTGATACCTATTTATCTTTTATGCTCTGAGGAGAACTGGATAAGCTAAACTATTTCCTAAACGAATAATAAAAATCGCTGGAAAACCCACAAAAGTTTCAGCATAATTTTAATTTTAGTGTTAAATATAACGTACGATGTTTATGTTATTATGGTATGTACATACATAAAAATAGTAGATTGTGCAACGAGTACATAAAACACACCATTTGGGTTTTATGAACGAGTTTTACACTCTACTTTTCACTTCAATTGCGAGGAAATTATTTATCGTTAATCGTAAAACAATTTCTAGTTGTAACAAAAATATAACAATGAAAATAAATATGGTTCCCGCCAATAAATTTTCTTTAAGCATGTTTTTTTATTTATTTTGAACATGTGAATTTAGACATGGATACTTGTTTTCTGCTAATTCGAGGAATTTTTAAACAATTATCAACTCTTATTTTATTACATTTCATTAATTAAATTATAGGAAAAACCGGATTCAAATAATTATAGCAAGATTAAAATAAAACAACAAGTTTCAGTATTCTACGAAATTAAACTGCTCAATTTAATTGTACAATATATTTTGACTGTGTTTGGCTGTTGAGCCTCATCTTAGTTTTAAAAGAAAATTTTACTTTACGCACTAGAGCTTAAAAAGCCGTTTTATGTCGTCCACGCACGACTTAAAGTATTTTTAAGAACTTTACGAGCATGAGACGTGAAAATTATATTCAATCTACAAAAAGTCAAACTAACTAAAAATGCTTGTAAATGCGATTAAAATATAGCGTATATTTCATTACATAAGATATCTTGATCTTCAAAAAGTGAAACCAGTACATGTACCTAAAACATATCATTTAATAGTAAGAACGTTCCTTAAGGTCCATATATCACGTTTACGAGTGGGAACAGTAAGTGCGAAAGATTGCACTGGCGCATTATATTTAGGGCACCAGAGACCTGTCTAGACAGCAATAATATCTATACGACCACTTTGTACTTGTACAATAGCATCGTAAACTTACTTGAACCATGTCTTATTTATTTGCATTTCGAGGATTGAGATAAAAGGAGCGATGGAGAAATTAACATAAGTTTGCACAGTTCTTTGGTTCAAGGTAACTTTTTATAAGTAGGTACCTAATTTATGTTTATAGTAAAAGGCTAAAAAATACCAACAAGAAACACTAATAATATCACTATTATTTATTTACTAAACTATATTATATACGAGCATCAATGTCAAGTTCTGTCAAGGAATAGATATAATAGTCAATAAAAAATCGAGCGCCGTAAAACTACCGAACTATAGTTCAAAAGCTCCTAACTATGGTCAAAATTAACACAAATATTCACATTTAGGTGTGACTTTTATTTAAATGAAGCGGTCCCAGGGCAATATGTCCATACTAGACAAAGTAAAAAAAAAAGAAAAACGGGATATCAATCCCAATCTAAGTATCAACTATATATTGGAACACTTTTTTGATTTTCTGTTTTATTTATAAATAATTCGCCGTAATCTAACAGCTATTTCGCGAGTTTTGCTTGGAGAGGTGTTAAAAGTAATATTTTTATTGATTAAACTGACGTTAAACTAGTATGTAAACTATATAAATATGTACGTTAAAAATGAGTCGTTTAGGGAATAAGTGGAACAGTCTTTTTTTTTCATTTACATAAATTTTTTAAGCAATTTTTCTTAAAATTGCTCTAGATAAACATACTCTATGTTTATCTAGAGCAATTTTAAGAAAAATTACCGAAGTTTAGGTGGTATTTTTGGGAATGTGTTCAAGGATTTCTTTGAAATTTAAATTAAATGTAGAAATAAACTCGGCTTTATGCTTTATTCAGATAATATAAAACATAATATTGGAGGGCAAGACAAATAATAATAAAATATCAAGCTACAAGTTTGCACGAATCAACGTCCTCACTAAACAAGCCCTGCAAGAATTGACAACATTTCATTTTTACAAAGGGGCTGAAAACAAAAAACCATTTGTATGTATAGGCTTTCTGATTGTAAATAATAATAAACGTTTTCACTAAACAAGTCCTCTACTAAGAATTGAGTTTTCGGGTATTCAATAATAATAAAATGTATAACAAAAGTATTATTTTGCAATAACAAGACTTCAAACTATCTTATCAAACGCAATTCATGCGCGGTTTTTCATTATTAGCTATTTTCGTTTTCAAATCGTTACCGGACTCTTAACAAAATGTACCTACTAAGAATTTGTTTTATTATTCCCAGTTCCCTTGTTCACCAATATTTTCCGCCTTCACCGCAATTCGTTTCGATAACGCCAACAGACATGTCTAGCTTGGCCGCGATTCGAAAAATAAATATATGTACACACTGGACAGACACAGCTCCAACCCAACTCAACCCAACTCAACTCAACGCTACAACGACATTGATATTTGCTATTCGAACAGATTTTTATTCAACATTGGTCTCACATTGGTCACACTTTGGTCACACTTTGTACTAATGTTGTACCAATGTTGTACCAATGTGAGACCAATGTGTGACCAATGTGTGACCAATATGAGACCAATGTTGAATGAAAATCTGTTCGAATAGCAAATGTCAATGTCGTTCGTTATAGCGTTGAGTTGAGTTGGGTTGGAGCTGTGTCTGTCCAGTGTATGTGTTTATTTTTCGAATCGCGGCCCTTGTCATTTTACCTCGACAGCTCGATTCGTCCCCCTTCACAGTGTTCCATTAAGTAGGTAAGTACTTACCATTCACGCGGCTACGTGGGAGTATACAGGTTGGATTTTCTCTTTGGGGTCAGTGAGGGCAGCTACGAGATCCCGTGCTGCTACGCGAAAATGGTCTTAGAAAACCTTCCCTCGATTTCAAATTAATGGCGTTTACAAATTTTGAAAAAAAAAAAAAACAATCAGGATGCAAGAAAAAAGTCATGTTTGACATACTTTTTTTTATGCCAATCGATCCAATTCCTATCCAGGATCAAAAATCGAATCGGATCTGGTAGCTGCCCTCACTGACCCAAAAAGAAAATTCACTCTGTATAGGACGTCTATAAATAAACGTACCGAAAATTCCTCATTACTTATGTACACAAAGCAAGATTGAAACGCTCCTTTTAGGCTAATGATTTCAAATACCGTTTACATACAACATAATGATACGTCAGCTGTAATGCTAGAGCCACATATGTATTGGAACCAACAGCGGTTAATCTAAAGGTCGCAGTTTTGGGTTAGAAATAGCAAAAGATATTGCAATTTCATTCTGCCGTTGTGCTCAAAGCAAGAATTTAACTAGAGACCCCACACGCGTACTACCGTAAGGGATAGACATAGATGACGATAAAATCACTTCTACAGCACAAAACAAACCAATTTACCATTGTTTTCCTTAGCCGACACAACTTTTTAAGAAAATATCAGGTTTTCTCGTAGTCTCGTCTGCGGGACGCCGCACGCGGCGGGCGAAAACGACCACTCCCGAGCATTCCCGAACACACCATTCAGACGCCGCGGGCGGCGGGCCGCTGTCGGCCGCGTGCGGCGGGTGAAAGCGACCACGGCCTAACAAAAAAAGGTGAGACTATGACAAGGACCAACGATAATAGCACCTTCTCTGTCGTACCTATTGAAAGTGTAATAAGACCATCCCGTTCGATCTTGGTATTGTTATTACCATGACAGATATATGGCTAGTATGTCTATATCGTATGTGCCGTATAGCTGCGTTCCTTTAGATTGGTCAATGTTAGCCCATTGTAAGGATTGAAAACAAAAGTCTTGTGCGAATATTTAAATTGTTAGCCAGTCAGTATTTATTACAATATTTGGAAAAAATGCCTTTTATTGTTATTAGGAATACCTACTGGGACTCCTACTACAGACTTAGTCTCAATATTAGCTCTCTCGTCTCCACTTTTATCAAAATTTTCGCATAATAAACCAAACAGCCAAACTTACATTAATTCATTTCTAATTAATGAAAGTAAGAATTATGCGCCACATAAATTTACATTGTATATAAAGACGCCTCCATACTCTCGCATTAATATTACATAATGTGAAGTAACACATACTTGAAATAAGCGTGTCGGCGGTATTACGCATGCAAAACACCTAAACTTTATACCTACTTTGAGAACTCGGTGCCGGCGGTCAGAGTTTTGTTTCATTGTTACGCAAGAAATTAGGCTACAAGTACGAAAATGTTGCTGATGTGTTTTGTATAAACAGCTAATATATATACAGATCTGTATTCTACGTCAATAGAAAAATAAAATAAGATAAACAAATATGGCTGCATTTCCAAGCAAAAGAGGCATTTGACACATAACAAAATATTATTAAAGAAATTCATGTTCAATGAAATATAAGTAATAAACAATAATCAGATATTTTTACTAAAAAATAATTTAATTAACAAGTTGTTTGGTTGTTTGTTATACAGAGAAGTAGTGGGTGTCGATCTCAGAAGGTATTTCGGTTATGTTGAACACTAAATAAATAAAAAATATTACTTCTTTTTATCTTTAAGTTTAATTCATTGCAACTCACAGTTACCTATATAGTGAATAATTCATTCCTATTGTGAAAAAGAATATATTCTTTATATATATAATAATTAAGAAATACCTTCTGAGATCGACACCCACTACTTCTCTCGCATGATAAACGTAAAAGTTAGCTTCAATCTCTAAGAATCATCTAGGGGAATCTACTGAAAGGCGGCCGGGATAAAGTATTCCCTTTTCTAAATACGACAACCTTCTTCATTTACTTTGGAATAAAGAATTGTCATTTATTTGGACTTAAGAAGAGGTAGGAACTCAGAAAATCGGAAATATAAGAATGAAGGTTCTTTTACTTTGTAACCCCTTTCATTACTTTGTGCCTTTTCATCACTATCGTTGCCATCATTGTCTAAATAATATGACTTCGTCGCTTCCAACTTTGTAGTTAATTGAATATATGTAATTAGGTACATACCATATAATAAGGTTTTTCTTTTGTACCTAGTAAAATTTGAATTCTGTAGTAAATTTTGATATCACTCATAGAACATAATTTAGAAGATGGTTGATATTTTTTAAATCATCAAAGTTTATAGGTATGTATATACTAGCGTATAGCGTGCTGTAAGTGTTTATTGATGATTTGGATGTAAAATAAATATCGTATGTCTAACTCATTTTTAATTTCGACGTCATAAGGAAACCTTACAATAATCGACATTCTTTTTTGGCTCCCCAGTAAAGTAGATAGGTATTTGTCTCTTACGCCTTTTGAAATTTCTTAACAAAAAATTGACTCGTGAGCAAATTGTTAAGCTAACGCTACAAGTCAACGATTTTGAATGAGCTTTGCATATATTAAACAAATGACTTCAACATTTTGCGCTTTAAAGGTGTCGGCATATAATTTGCATCATATTTCTCACATTAATGGGTGTAATTTGCTTCTGGCAGTCAGTTAATTAACAATCTCGACGAAATGTTGACATTCATAAAATATAATACGAGTATTTACCTGTTTTAAATATAGGTAGTATTTACCTTAAATGTTGCACCGCCTCTTTTAAATACAACAAAATGATCTGCTATACCCCCCCCACCCTAACGGCCTCCTAGCCCAGTTGGTAGTGACACTGCCTACGAAGCAGGAGCTCCCGGTTCGAATCCTGGTAAGGGCATTTATTTGTTGTGTTTATCAAAGATATTTGTAGTTATGAGTTATGGATGTTTTCTATGTATTTAAGTATTTATCTAGGTCCATCTATTATATATATCGTCGTCTAGTACCCACAACACAAGCCTTATTGAGCTTACTGTGGGACTAGGTCGGTTGCGTAAGATTGTCCTATAATATTTATTTATTTATTTATTATACCTGGAGGTGAACGTAGACTGGTGATTTATGATATTGAGTCGGCCACATTCACATTAACGATAAGTTTCGTTTTTGAATAGGAACAAAATACACATTTATTATTGAATGCAAATAGTAGTTTATGTAACTGTTACGTAATAAGCCCTAATTACGTACAGTTGCATACACTGCTTTATCTACACTCATATTATATATCCTAAATGAAGTGTTCGGAAACCATAGAATGACCGCCATTGCACCGCCATGGCCAACTCGATTGTGCCGGCGGTCGGGCGGGCGCGTGCCGTTGGTCGAGGAGTGTAGATAAAAGTAATTATTTAAGGTAGGTAACGCATTAGACACACTAGTTACAGTTATTGTATGTATATGCCACTGACAGAAGCAAATGGTTGTACTAACTCCATTGTTTGTCGCGGTATTGGAAGATATCTGGATCATCTGCGAATTGGGTCAGGGTATACATTCATTTGGAAATGCCGTTGTAGTAAACGGTTTCAATGCATGCGGTTTGCGGTTCATGCCGCTATTTGGATCCAATATATGCATTATAAGCACAATGTGTTGAGCACGTTAATATAGCTACAATTTTGAAGTGTACAACTGTACGTCAGTACACATAACAACACATGTTTTTATGTTACTCTTTTGAAGACCAAAATATAACGCTTGGCCGGATACACCGACAGACTGACAAGCGGTAGCTACTTAATATCGGAAGCATTAGGTGTCATAAGTTACTTGAGAGAGGCGTATTTTTGTGACCTCTGACTCTGACAAAATAATAAAGGTTACCTGAGCTTGTAATTGGACGACGATATATTGATATTGTAATTTGATATATTTTGGGTACAGAACCCTAATAATCCCATTTTCAATAGAAACATTGGAGAAAAACAAACCGCTGAAATATTTACGTTACCTCGACTTTGCCCGGAATCCTGCTCGACATTTCTAATTATATTTGAGTTGGAGAGACAGATGCGATAGGACTGGCGAAAAAACGAACTGTGATGCGTGTCACCCTTATCATTGCTTATTTAGATCAGAAATATCCTGCAGCGGATTTTTTTTCAACAATAGTAAGAGGGCGTTTTTGTGGCATAGCCTTGGTATGCTTATAATGGGCTGTAGGTGTAGGGCAACTTTATCTTTGTTTTAGTCGGTATAGGTACCATAAATACCGTATGCATCAATGCATATTGATTTATTCTCACATAACTGAATACCAAAACAAGAAATTAAACGTTTACATAGACTTCAATAAACAGAATGTTTGAGAAAAGTTTAGTAAAAGTATAATCTTTCATAAAAGCTAAATTTATGATTTATACTGAACAAAAAATGTATTTGAATATAAACATGCAATAAAGTGTGCCGTAAAGCCGTACTTCTTACTAAGTTTTAAATAGAATTTTCTTTAAAGGCACCTTGACTTATATTGGTTACTAGCGGACCTGGCGAACTTCGTACCGCCAACTATTTTTAGGGTTCAGTAGCCAAAATGGCAAAAACGGCACCCTTATAGTTTCGTCATGTCCGTCTGTCCGTCCTTGTATGTCACAGCTGTTTTACTCGGAAACTATAAGACGTATCTGACACGTATTTACACATAAGGTGTATTTTGTATGCCGCTACTTAGTTATGTAGTTAAATTGCAGAATAAATATTTTTAGGGAGGGCATGAATGAAGCATACATGTAACACACGAAAAACAAAAAACAAAGGGACTTATAAGATTCCTCCTCTCCTATAACATAACTTAACAGTCTGTGCTCTACTCGCTGCTCATTCCTAATTTTCTATGTTGATTCAACTAACTGCAAAACTATCATCAAGTATAGGTACTACGAATATCAGTGTGGATTCCCATAGTTTGGACAAGCTCAACATAAGCCAGGATAAGCTACCGATGGCTCGTTAAGGAACACGTGGCTTGCTATTCGACCTTTGTGCTAATAGACTTAATGGAGTAGTAAGAGCCCAAGACACTGAACCTTGTTCAATAAGTCTCCTAGATGAGATATGTATAATTACTTAATTAGTCACGTCGTTAATGGGGGAACACGAAATGCCGATGCTGCAATGCAAAGAAAGTTGCGGCGTATTTTTTTTTTTTTGAAAAAAATAAAAATCCGGTTTCTAGTATGATAAGTCTCCTGGATTTCCTTTGTTCCTCGAAGCAGGGGAGGTGTAGGGCTACTCAATAATGCGGTGCTGCAAGACCCCGTGCGTAGCCTTGTCAATGGCAGAAGCATCAAAAGTTTGCAGATGTATGCCGAAACAAAGCTCCTGATATTTTAAAATATAACATCATTTTAATAACGTAATATCTTGTTGCGGTTCAGGCGCTAGGTTTAGGTTACAACATCTTATTTTTGTTATGAAAGCATCATATCTCATTTAGGAGACTTATCGAACTAGGTTCAGTGTCGTGGGCTCTAGTCCTATAATGCCATGTGGAAATTAGAGCATATTTGTAACGTAACTAGGTCGCAATAACCAACGCGTGAATTAAATGAAAAACAAGTAGAAAACTTGAAGAGAATTATGTAATTCATTGATCTATGATTGTTTTATATAGCCATATAGATCAATACTTTGTCAGTCGGATGTGTGAAAGACTTAAAAGAGTGATGCCTGGTAGAAAATGAGGTTAACATGTATAATATACCTGCATGTGTTTGTGAACCGATTTCCCGCTAGAAAGTTCGCCCTGCACGGTTAGCACAAGCGTACAGCGACGGTATCTCGCGGGCGAGATAGACATCTGTCACTTTCTAATTGTATCCATCAGAAAATGACAGATGTCTCTCTCGCCCGCGAGATACTTACGCTGCACACTTATGTTAACCATGCAGTTAATGTTAAAGCAGAATAAAAAATCTATTGCACTACCAACAAACCTACCATCACCTTAACAGAAGAAATATTTCACGCTTTGAGTAATTTAAACCTCAAGAATTATGAGATTTTCCTTTTGTTTTGTTTGTTCAACTCGTCTGAAATTATTATATTATTTATAAATACTGGGATTTCCTACTACAAAATGCCTAACACTTCATATCAAGTCTATAATAAATTAATTTATCATGATTCCATTACAGCATTGGTGTAGACGAAACTTACGTACGTAAAAATAGTAGTTGTCGATACAAGTGCGAGGAGTATGTCATTCTGCAAGAGTACCGAGGTTACCGGGACGAGTGAAAATGACACCTCCGTACGTGTGTCGAACAACGTTTTTTAATACAATTGCGAAAAAACTACAATGAAATAAAATTACATTTATATTCTTAAGTGCAGTGCACGAAAGACAGCTTTATTCAATCACGCGTTGTTCAAGTAATACCATTGGGTCTCGCATAATACTCATTTATTTAAAAATTGGGTCTCGCATAATACTCCTTTATGCTCAATCGCGCGTTGTTTAGGTGGGTCATTTAGAAGCGGGTCTCGCATAATACTCATTTATTTAAAAATTGGGTCTCGCATAATACTCCTTTATGCCCAATCGCGCGTTGTTCAGGTGGGTCATTTATAAGCGGGCCTCGCATAATACTATCAATCAGATCAAAAAATATCAATCCGATTACTTTTTAGCACTAGTGTATAAAATCAAACTTTACGCACGATTTGCAGCTACATAAACTAAACTTTTTGAGCAATTGTATTAAAAAATCTGTTTTTCAGGTGGGTCATTTATAAGCGGGTCTCGCATAACACTATCAATCAAAAAATATCAATCAGATTACTTTTTAGCACTAGTGTATAAAATCAAACTAAACTTTTTGAGCAATTGTATTAAAAAATCTGTTTTAGTGTTTTCGTGCAGATTTGATTCAGTAACATTAACAATTTTAATTACTTTACTTAATTCAATAACTATATGTGAAACAGATATTAGTTTGAAAAACAATAAAATACATATACTATTCTCGTATAATCAACCGAATACAAGGGCTAACTAAACTAGCAAATAATAGTGATAAAAATGACGACGCTAAAATACGGGTATCTAGGTCACACGTTTTCAATTAAGTACATATAAATATTTATCTACCTCTGCGAAAAAACGAAGTTCGCGCTATGATTATACAATCAGAACGGAAACTCCGATTGATTTATTATACAATAAGAGTTCAGGAGCTTTTGCGCAATCATTTTAAGTTTTATAGAATGTGCATTTTATTCATAACAAGGCTTTTCCTGATTTAATTTTTATTTTGTAGTAGAGGTTAATAATAATACAAGGCTTAATTTATGGAAAACAGGACGCACGTGTCAGTAGTCTGCACGCAGGCTTATGTAATTTATTTTTCACACCACCTGCTCGACAATGCCAAATTATATATCATGCAAACCTCACCGAAAACAAATCATTATAGCCCTTGGCTTTAGCCGGGTTATAATGTTGTACTAAATCTCATTATAACCCGCTGGTTAATAATGTGAATTCACTTCCCATAGCTCTTATTGTTATGTGCTTAAAGTCTAATTTCGTAAAGTCCGCACGGTGCACAGCCCCGCGACGCCAGCCGGGGCCAGCGCCGCCGCGTCGAGCTGATTTGAAAATCGAATTTATTCGGAAAATCGTGCTGGCCACCTTTTTTAAATACCTAAAACAAATGCCGCGAGTGTCATAAGACGCTGCAGTATACGGAGTAAAACTGCAGGTTCTATAAAAATAGAAGATAAAATTAGAATAAAATGGACTAATGTATCAAGAATCAATTTTTAGGGTTCCGTAGCCAAATGGCAAAAAACGGAACCCTTATGGATTCGTCATGTCTGTCTGTATGTCTGTCCGTCCGTATGTCACAGCCATTTTACTCGGAAACTATACGACGTATCTGAATAAAATTTACACATAAGGTGTATTTTGTATACCGCTACTCAGTTATGTAGTTAAATTTGAAAAAAAAAAAATTTTAGGGGGGGGCGCTCCATACATGTAACAAAATTTTTATTTTTTTATATTTTTGACTAAACATCAACATGTGACACATAAATCGATAGGTCTTTAAAAATAACACTGAAGTTTTTTGACCATTTTGTGATTAAGTGAATATTTTCTGAAATAATCGCTTCGAAAGTCAGAAAAATTGTGCCCCCCCTGTAACTTTTGAACCGTAAGTCCAAAAAATATGAAAAAAATTGAGGAGATGCGCCTTATTATATACTTTCTAGGAATTTTTTTTTAACATTATTGGTTTAGCCATTTTTGAGTTATCTCCAAAAAACTTTTTCCATAGGCATCAGATACGACCTTTTGGTATTAGTTTGGTTCTTATTCCATTTAAGGTACGGAATCCGGTGTGGTCCGACACGCACTTGGCCGGTTTTTACTTTTGATTTACTTTAATAAAAACCCGTTTCTAGTAGCCTTATTTTATTGTCTCGCAAGAGGTGAGAAAAGTAGAGTATACTCCTCGGGGATAAAGCTGTTTTTGTCACGGGCGCGCTTGAACCCCTCACTGCACTCAGGACTCAGTCTTAATTCCCTCGCTTCGCTCGGGAATTAACTCATAACCCCCTCGCTGCGCTCGGGAGTAAAATCTGGAGTCCTTCGTTACGTTCAGGATTCAATATTGCGCCCGTGACATAAAACAGTGCTTTATCCCCTTGGTGTACAATCTACTATTAATTTACTTTAATTTTTTTCCACAGTGTTGAACTTTTGATAATCGTGTCACATCGATTAGATTCCTATGTAGTCATCTCGATGTCGTGGCTCGCGATATATCTCGATATGTGACCCGTGTCAATTGTGACACGTATAGTAGGTACCTACCTGCCTTATAATAATAGATCCCTCCTGTCCTGTCCTTGGTCTTCGGATAAATAAGCCACTGCGTAAAAGTTCGCGGGTTGTAAAAGTGCTCGGATATAGTAGGTTTGCCAAAAATATTCTTTTTTGTATAGGAAATAATCTAAATACAGTCAGTTTGTGCAAATTTAGACAAATGCCCTAAACCCTTTAAAGGTTTTAGTAATTTTAGGTAATTTAGAATCACAATAGAAACAATTTAGTTACCTACGCAATAGGTACCTACTTGGTAGTATATTTGCTATGCAATCGTCTTCATTGCGTTTAACACTAGCAACCTAAGTTTTATTTTAATCATACCTTCACCGAATTGTTTATATATCAGGAACTGGATTACATACCTGTAACAAAATACATCATTATATGAATTTAATTTAAATACAATCAAATAAGCAGCATCTCTATACATCATGCGTAATTCAAGATAATATAGTTATTTATACATAAATGCTTCGTATGCATACATGGACACTATAACATTTAGCTAAAGCACCAATATGTTTTATTTGTAGTTATAAGTCAAATAGCTCATTCGAAAGTATTCAAATAATCACCTTAAAGTCAAAAACTGTTTATTTCATTAAATTCATAAACTAAATAAATAAACATCTTTTCACGTGACAACCCTACCTTCCATTTAGGGAAGTGTTCGCTAAGCTAATGTTAGCATGCCTAATAGTCACTCCACTCAGCATACGGACCTGAAAAGGCTCTTAGGAAAATGTGTAATGAAATGTAATTGCACGTTCATATAATATGTTAACCCACAAAATAAAGTGATTATACCCTTAACGTAAACGCTATCCTTCGCTAGAGCGAAAGGTCTTGACCCATATCGAAGACCTCTTTTTAGGGTTCCGTAGTCAACTAGGGTTCCCCTTATAGTTTCGCCATGTCTGCCCGTCCGTCCGTCCGTCCGCGGATAATCTCAGTGACCGTTAGCACTAGAAAGCTGAAATTTAGTACTAATATGTAGATCAATCACGCCGACAAAGTGGTGAAATAAAAAGTGGAAAAAAAAATGTTTTATTAGGGTACCTCCCCTATACGTAAAGTGGGGAGTGATTTTTTTTTCATTTCAACCCTAACGTGTGATATATTGTTGGATAGGTATTTAAAAATGAATAGGGGTTTAGTAAAATCATTTTTTGATAATGTAAATATTTTCGGAAATAATCACTCCAGAAGTAAAAAAAAATATGTCCCCACCACTAACTAACCTAACCTAACCTAACTTTTGAACCATAAGTTTTAAAAATATGGAAAAAATGTCAAAAGTAGAACATTATAAAAACTTTCCAGGAAAATTATTTTGAACTTGATAGGTTGAATAGTTTTTGAAAAAAAATTACAAAATAATTTCTGAACTAAGTTTGTTTTAACCGTATAAACAGGTGTGTATTGTACCTGTAATTTCTACAAAATCACAATGAAATGACGTGCTTTCAAAAACTCTTAAGTGGGGACACTTACTGTGACGGACGGAAAACTGCGGAACCCTACACTGAGCGGGGCCCGACACGCTCTTGGCCGATTTTATAAATGTATAATGGTCACCAATTTGATTTGAATACACGCTTAGATAGTCTACTTTAAAATACGTGATTATTGCACATGTTTGACTCTATTATAGTGCTGAAAAGTATATGGCCCGGAAGTTATTGTTGATTTGATATTTATTTAATATACCCTAAGTGAATAGTGAAGTGAACAGTCGACTTCTTCGTAATAAGATGCAAAAGTGTAAACATATCTTTGACGTCGACTGTACCTACCTACAAAATTTCAAGCGAAGTTAAGCTTTCGTCCAATCATTTCAATTCAAGTCAATTTACAACATACTACATTTTATAAATATTACCACGTAGAGGATGCTGCGTTGCTTCTTTACTTTTCGTGTTATTTATATCTAAATTATGAATTACAAGAAATGTCATATACTTAGTAAAAGAGCGGCTGACGCCATTATCACTTCTTACCCTATTTTTTTTCTCTTAAGTCATATACTTTATAATTTATGTATTATATATCTTACCGCTTAAAATAACGCAAACCAATATATTAAATAAAAAAACATTAAATTTGTTCCTACTAATATATAAACTCTCATGTGTAGGCAGACTGGCAGGAGGTTCAACTATAAACTCAAAATAAATATGGGCTAATAGAACTTAACGACTCATACCTGTTGCGTGCTCAGCTTAATCGTATTGATCAACAGGTTACCAAACTCGATAAGCAGTAGGTCTATACATATAACTCGTCGGAATGACTTGTCGTAACATAGTCCCTATGTGTCCATTTTAGTCGTGTTCTTTGTCACCTGTTTTATTTGTTGTGTTTGTAATTTTTGTTGTTATTTGTCGTGTGTGTTTTAGTTGTGTTGTGTGTGTGTGTCAATAGTCGGTAGTCCGACTATTTTAAACTATATTAATTATTTATAGGTATAGGTTAAAATGCAGCAATCAAATACGGAATAACATTTATTTGAACAACGGCTGAATGTTGAGCGTTTAGTTTTTGAAAAGGTACTGTTTACCCGACTGCTTTTATTAGTTAATTAACTCATGATAACTTTTTGCAGTGATATAAAGCTCTGTGAGTAGTTTTACGCTCACTACTTTCTCCAACATAGGCAACGTAAGAACTACCTATCTCTGTAGCCATATCTTCAAAAAATTTACCGAATAAAATGATCCGTCGAATTTCGTATCAAAATTAGGGTGTGAACATTAGTATGTTTAGTTAGGAGGGAACGTTATCACTCAACAATATGACATATGGCATTAGCTCGGCGTCGTCTAGGCGGGATCGTGTCAAAATATTTATCCTGCAATCCGAACGGGGTGGGTTTATTACATACATATTGTATGACGCAACCGCAGAGCTCGTAAAGCTTAGTTTTGAATTGCGACATGGAAGATGACAAACTATTTTTAGCTACAGCGCGGACTACATAATGGGTACCGTAACAGGCAGTCTCGTAACAGGTGGATCTATGTACAATGCATGCATGTTATGGCAGAAACATTTGTGGATGATAAGATTGATAAGGTATTTTATCTACACACACACCATAAACCCGCTAAAATGCGTTCAAAAACTAGCCGTAAGGACCAGCATTATTTCATGATTTATAATAATAAATATCTAATCTGTGCCCGTAGGTAATATTGTACGTATTTTCATTACGTTATCGCTGAGCGGTAACGTAATGACTTTCGAATTTCGAATATCTTCGTAGGACAAGGAATTTTGATTAAAACTTGGGGTAACTCTGTCTAAATTTGGATTTTTTATTAATAAGCTTGGTAATCATCATAATCTTCATCATCATCATCATCTTTATCTTCTTCTTCTTCATCATGTTCATCTCCATCTTCTTCTTCACCATAACCTTCTTATTCGTCACCATCTACTTTTTCTTCATCATCATCTTCAGCTTGATGTCCTTTTTCTTCACCACCTTCTTCGTCTTCTTCGTCTCCTTCTTCTCCATCATCATCTTCTTCATCAACATCATCTTCTTCTTCATCGTCTTCTTCTTACCCTTCTTCGTCAACTTCTTCTTGACCGTCTTCATCATCTTCATCGTTTTTTTCTTCTTCTTCATCACCAGAGCTCGGATTTTTCACGGCAAAACAAAACACTAGCGTAATTTAGCCAGTGCTTGAAATATTATTTTATCGATATCGATAATTCAGAACTAGAAGAAATAAAAGTCACCAAATAAAATTAATATGTAATAAAACTAATAAAAACATTTGTATAAAGTTACTATATATTAGAAACAGACGCAATTTCTTCTTCAAAATCTACGTCAGTACACACAGCAGCACAAGACATTTTATTTGGGTAATAGTGATAGGAGTAGATGATCATTATCTTTTCAACATTCTCTGGGAGTAAACAGTTGCGTTTATCACTATAAATCCATTTATGTACACTAAATGTACGTTCAACTTCAGTTGACGTCAAGGGAGCAAATTTATAGAATTCATTATCAGTTCGGGTAATATTTTCAGATATGGCTCTTAAAATTTCGTAATCAGGATTTCGTTCGAGCACGGCTTCAAATTTACGTATCACTGGTAAAAGTTTACTCCAGTTTACGTAGCAACGAACAGTATCCAGAATGAGGAAGGATTCCGCAATGGATAAAGTCGAACATTGCAATTGTTCTATTGAAGAGGCTATTACTTCGTAGTTGTCGCGAATGAAATTTAACTCCGGTCGTAGTTTGCGTGTTTGAAAACATTTTTTTGCAGCTCTTATAGCTGCCGAGTCATTAGCAAGTATGGAGACGACATCACGTATTTGCTCATAGTATTGAGCGTAATATACCGCAGCAGATATCCAAGTTCCCCATCTGGTGATAATTGGCTCGGGAGGTAGGGGAATGGACGGATATTTTGCCTTAAAAAGGCGTACACGCTCTGGAGATTTTAGGAATATCTTTTTGACATTCGATATCAACCCATCCACACCTTTGAAATTATCTCGCACTTCTTCGGCAACCCGGTGCAGACCATGAGCTAAACACGTAATGTGTTTCATACGAGGAAACGTTGCTTTTAAAATACGACCGGCTTTAAGCATATATGCGGCACTATCTGTGCAAAGTAAAAGCAAATTGTTTACGTTATCATTGAAAGAATTCTGAAACAAAAATTTTAATTGGTTTATTATTAGGTTTGCTATTGTTTCCCCATTTACCTTCTCTAAAACCTTCGACCCCAAAAGATAAAATTGCTTAGAACAATTTTTTTGCAAAGACCGAATCACCACGTATGTCACACATTTTCCCATGAAATCTGATGTTCCGTCTATAGATATCCACAAATAATTGGTTTTGTTTACCTCTCTTATACCCTGTATAGTTTTTTTGTACACGAGATTTAAATAAATTTTTCGCAGGGTCGATTCGTCCGGTAAAGAAGTCATAGAGCAGTCGCAACATAAATACTTGTTAAAAAAATTACGAAAATTATTGTTGTTGACTGTTGCCCATGGTATGTTGCATGAAATAAGAAAAATAATTAAATCGAAATAAAATTGATGTTTCCTATTTGGTTGCCCCGAACGGTAATTGTGGCGGTTGCTTTTCACATGATTCTCAATATTGCATTTCTTCAGTTTTAGATGCATATCGCACATAGAGCAGTATATAGTGGAGGTCACTTCATTATAGACTAACTCAGGGTGATTTTCAATCCACGTTTTGATCCGATCTTGTACATTACTCATTTTTGAATTAATTGATACCTTGCAATATTAAGTTATTATACGTATATCCAACACGTCGGATTCAATGCGTTGCGAAATAAATAATACCTAGATGCAATTTACGTTTTATACGTAATGAAATGACAGTTAAAGTGTGAATGTCATACGTCATGTGAGATGAAATTTGCAGTCGTTTCTATCATTTTAAATGAGGTGGTATAGTTACTTCGTTCTAAGTTGTACATGCAGACCTACCTCTTTGTTGCTCGACTATGGCAAAGCTAAAATGAAAAGTTAGAGTTTGACCAGCGAGTGGCTGCACAAAAAAAAAGCGGCAAATTCAAAAAATCTTTAACTGGTAACACGAAGCATAGTGCAAAAAAAGTAATTTGATACTTGGTAATTCATACGTAATTAATTTTTGTTTTGATTAGTGACTGACTGAAGTCTGCAACGTAGCAGACTGTAAATTTAATACAGTAAACAGACTGAGGATATCGTTGCAATGCAATTATAACCCGTGGCTTCTAATTTAGCCCACTTAAAAATTAAAAATATGATTGAATAGTTATCATTATTATCAGAGATACTAAAAAACGAAGGAACGAATTGTTAGTAGACTAATCAGTCAATCATTACAAAAATATGTAGTAAACATAAATATCTTTACTTCAACTGTACAAAAAGTAAGTTATTATATTATCCTAAGATTCCTAAGTTATAGAAAATGATACTTTGTTGTTACAAATAAATTTCAGGACTGACCATTAAACGGCACCCTTTAAATCTCATTTCTTTGGTCGTTGAAGTCAACAACCAAGGCATATGTCATAATATTGAACTTGGTTCTCATATGACATTTATATTTTTGATAGGATTAAAAATTACTTTATTTGTGTTTTATTTTGAAGTTTTGAACTCGGGTTAATTACAGGCGATTATTTATTAAGCATAAATATTTCCCTTGTGCTATTAAAGTAAACCTTCACAAGGGAAATATTTATGCTTCCCGTTGTACTTATAAAGTTAGTAATAATAAAAAGTCACATATTGTATAATGGAGCTGAACTGAAGGTAGCTGAAAGAAAACACAATTTAGTTTCAATCTACTTTTAATATTGTTAGTTTATAAAGAAGGTGCCTATTTATTTAAGAATCATAATCGAAATCGGATTCAAGAAATTCAATTCCTGACAGAGAACTATCACTGTCATTGTCACTTTCCCGAACTTCTATTATGAATGGAGCTAGTTCAGTGTCTGTAATGTTGTCCTTAGACTTGTATTTTCGTTCCACATTTATTACATGGTCTGTACTTTTTTTCCAATCTTCCGGGGTAATCATTGCAAAACATTCTCGGATCAAGTTTTCCGTATCTGAACCCGGTAGCCCCACATTTCTGCTGGCTATTTTTCGCTTTGTGAGGCTCCATATCAACTCAATAGCGTTTAGATCGCAATGGTATGGAGGCAATTTAAGGACCTCATGCCCATGCTGCTTCAATAACTCCTCTGCTGCATATATGGGACCAATTTTATTTTCCTCAACGAGGCACATCAATTCCTCCTTTTTGAAACACTCTTCATATGGGATATTATTTTCCCTTAGCCATTTTTGAATATCAGCCTTTAAGCTGTGCATGGTTGGAGGCTTATTTATTTGTGTTACATGGTAACTGGCATTGTCCATAACAATTACACTGGGCTCAGTCAAATTTGGGATTAACATTTCTCGTAGCCACTTTAAAAAATTAGCACTGTTCATGTCATCATGATAGTCAGCTGCTTTGGATTTTGTGCTAAAAACAAGCAAAGCATTGGGCACAAATCCTTGCTCTGATCCAGCATGCACTATAATATGCCGCTTACCCGAGGAAATTTTTTCAACTAAACCGGAAGTTGAAGGCCCTTGCCATGACTTCTTCGGTCTGTAATTTTGATGGACATATGTCTCATCAAGATACACAATATTTTTTCCTTCTTCCCGTTTTTTATGTATAGCTCTAAGAAACCTTTGCCTCCACCCAGATATTTCAAACTTTTCCATGAGGATGGAGCGCTCTTCTTTATTTTTTTTAAAACTCAAATCCGTTCTCGTGTAGTATTTTCCTCAGTGTTTCACAACATCCTGAGAATCCTATAGATTCTTTCAAATCCGCATGTAAGGCTCTTAGAGTAGGTACCTGCTTTTTGACGCAATAAAACTCATTAATTTTATTACGGATGGCTGACACATCAAAATTGTCTAAATTTGACACAGTTGGTGGCCGGGGTCGTTTTTTCCCTGGCGTATTCCATTGGCCTTGGTTAATAGAACCCTCTTTTTTAATTGTGCGTAGTGTACGAATGCTTGTACCTGAAAAAAAAAACAGTTTTAACAATAGGAATTTTAACAAAAGAACACTAAAATATTAATAAACCTAGATGTGAAAATATATATTATTTATATTACCTGTCATAGTAGACACTTTCTCTAAATAACTTGATTCTGATGCGTTATTATCAATAACATTCTTCAGTTCGCTTGCTAGCTTTTGAATAGTTTCTCTAACATTTTCGTCATCTACGCCCGCTGTAATATAAATAAATCATAAGTTTAGTAATACAAACAAATGTTCCTATCTCGTAAATTAAATTTGGTACAAGAAGCATCAACATTGTTTGATAATGACTTACCGGTCGCCTGAATGATTTCGTCCAATATTCGCTTCTTTTCTAGTAATCTCTCATTTTCGTCGTGTCGAACTTGATTATAGTTACAGATTATCGTAAATAACATGCTCCTCACACTGCTTCTAATCGGTTTAGCCATTATAATACGATATAAACTATAAACTTCCGTAACGAATGAACTAACATGAGAATTTGACAATCTAGGTTATGTGTAAACTCGTTTGACAATATTTTTGACACTTTTGACAGCTAAAATTATTGCCATATATAGAATTCTCTAAAAACGCTTGTGCAGCGACTCGCTGGTCAAACATATGTTTGCAAATAAAAACTCACATAAATGTGACACAAATATCAATATTGTTTGGTAACAGAAGCTGTCAACATTTTGACAGTTGTTTGACACTTTTGACAGATAAAATTGTTGCCATATGAAGAATTCTGTAAAAATGCTTGTGCAGCGACTCGCTGGTCAGACTCTATTTTATTACTTATACAGGATGTCCGGTAATTAATGCACAACCTTCTAACCCCCAGTAGGTCACCTTACACTGGTCAAAAATATCGATTTTGAGCTCTAGTAAGTCTCCTGTTTTTCGAAATTTTCGCACGTTTTTTAGTTTTTAAATTTTGACATTCACACTGATAGGTGTACCATCGAATAAAAAAAGAAAAAATGTACTGAGGCAATACCTGTCATATACTCTAGTAAGACTCGATAGGTGTCGATAAAATAATATTTCAAGCACTGGCTAAATTACGCTAGTGTTTTGTTTTGCCGTGAAAAATCCGAGCTCTGTTCATCACCATCAAAATCATCGTCATCATTTACTTCTTCTTCTTTACCATGTTCATCTCAGGCTTCTTCTTCATCATCATCATCAGCTTCATGTCCTTTTTCTTCACCACCTTCTTTGTCTTCTTCATCTACCTCTTCTTCTTCTTCTCCATAATCTTCTTCATCATCATCTTCATCATCAACATCATCTTCTTCATTATCTTCTTTACCTTCTTCATTGTCTTAATCTTCTTCATCTTCGTCTTCTTAATCTTCTTCTCCATCATCATCTTCTTCATTATCTTCTTCTTCATCTTCTTCTTTACCTTCTTCATCATCATCATCTTCTTCATCAACTTCTTCTTGAGCATCTTCATCATCTTTTTCTTCTTCGTCACCATCATCACCATCAAAATCATCGTCATCATCTTCTTATTCTTTATCATGTTCATCTAAATCTTCTTCTTCATTATCGTCTACTTTTTCTTCATCATCATCCTCCTCATCAACATAATCTTCTTCTTTACCTTCTTCATCATCTTCATCTTCTTCTCCATAATCGTCTTCATCAACTTCTTCTTGACCATCTTCATCATCCTCATCGTCTTTTTCTTCTTCTTCGTCACCATCAAAATCATCGTCATCATCTTCTTCTTCTTTATCATGTTCCTCTAAATCTTCTTCTTCATCATCGTCTACTTTTTCTTCATCATCATCTTCAGCTCCATGGCCTTTTTCTTCACCACCTTCTTCGTCTTCTTCTTATCCTTCTTCTTCTTCTCCATAATCTTCTTCTTCATCATCATCTTCTTCACCATCAACATCATCTTCTTCTTCATTTTCTTCTTTACCTTCTTCACCATCTTCATCTTCTTAATCTTCTTCTTCATCATCGTCTTCATCATCAACATCACCTTCTTCATTTTCTTCTTTACCTTCTTCATCATCTTCTTCTTCTTCATCATCTTCATCTTCTTCATCTTCGTCTTCTTAATCTTCTTCTTCGTCATCATCTTCTTTTACTTTATCTTCTTCCTCGTCTACAGCATCATCTTCTTATCCTTTTTCTCCTATAGGATAGAATCTTTCGCTTATGGGTATGTTAGTTGTTGCCCTGTTATCAATGCAGGTCATTACATACAGTTTCTGAACCATTTTATAGGGTTTATAGTATGTGTGTAGATAAAGCAGTGTATGCAACTGTACGTAATTAGGCCTTAAAACACTCGTGTGATCTTATTATGAAACTCGCCTGCGGCTTCGTTCCATAATAATAATAATAATAATAGATCCTTTATTTCAGAAAATTACATTCCATACAATTGTTAGTTAGAGCCTTACACTAATGTTAATACTTAATTACTACAAAATAAAAATGAAAATAAATATACAGTATGATGCACCTATCAGTGCACTGACCGTGCAACACCTATGATCTGCCCTGTCCAGTACTTAAATATTGGGCAGTCATATTTTTCGTTAATAGTATTTAGAATTCCGTTGGAGCTATTTCTGAGTCGGCCAAGCAGAGATACAATTTTCTTTCGCATAAGGGCTGGGAATCCGTCAGTACGAGCTTCACTGAACATGCCTGAAGCACTGCATCTACTGGGCAGGCCCAACAGAATTCTAAATATATTATTGTATTGCACCCTAATAGCATTATAGGCGCCCTTCGTATACCTGACCCACAAGCTGCTCGAGTAAAAGCTCTGGCAGTACGCCTTAAAGAGGGTTATTTTTACCTCCACTGTGCATCGAGCAAACCTGCGGGCCAGCATATTCCCACGCACGGCCAGTGCCCTTCGTTCTCTATCAATATCCCGGTCATCATTGAGATCGTCAGTTATAATGTGACCAAGATATTTAAAAGAGTTCACCGTTTTTAGTGGTGCGCCGTTGAGTATAATAGGGGGTATATGGTAGGGCTTAATTTTTCCCGCCTTAAAAACCATCACCTCACTTTTTTTAACATTATACTCAAGGCCATGAGAGTCAGCATACGCCTCACAGATGCCCAGCAGTTGCGTAAGAGCGCAGACTGCCGGCGCCAGCAACACCATATCATCAGCATAGCTGATGTTATTGACACTGACACCGTCTATGTAACATCCAGCATGCGTGCTGCTGAGCCTGGCAATCAACTCATCCACGTAGAGGTTAAAAAGTCTGGGAGACGTAATACCACCCTGTCTTACACCACACTCGAGTTTATATTCAGACGATAGAGTATCTGCCCACCTCACCTGGTTCGATTGGTTTGAATACCAGTACTCAAGGATTTTCACACATTCACCTGGCATACCCGCTTCACTCAGCTTCCGCCATAGTATATTATAATTGACACGATCAAAGGCCTTTGATAAGTCGAGGAAACAGGCATACACAGGTGTCCTCCTTGCAGTGTAATACCCAACAGTATGTTTTAGGCAGAGTATGGCGCTCTCCGTAGACAGCCCCGCCCTAAACCCAAACTGAGCGTCATGCAAGTTCAAGTGCTTTTCTAAAAGAGAATTCAACATACTGTCAAGTATTTTAGCAGCTGTCGTTGCGAGAGAGATGGGCCGATAATTACTCTTGTCAGAGAGGTCTCCCGTTTTATTTTTTACTATCGGAACGACAACTGTCTTCATCATCGCTCCGGGTAGGTACGAGTGGCAGAGACACAAATTAAGTAACATCGCAAGTACCCTCGGCAGATGAACACCGGCATTCCTAAAGTGCTCGATGCTGAGACCGTCGTGACCAGGCGATTTCCCTCTCTGCATTTTCTGTATAATAATATTGACTTCTTTTGCAGTAAAATAGACGGTTCGCCCAGCCCCGACGGCACCAGCACCAGCAGCATGACCCTCAGACACAGGCAACGGCTTGACCGTAAAGTGCTGCCTGAATAACTCTGCGATTTCACCATTTTCAACCTGACCCTCAACGCTCACAGGCAGCCCCGGCCTCATGTCCAGGCTTTTAGTTCCCTTCCAGAAGTCTTTGAATTTTAGGTCATTATGTGCCAACGCTAAGCTATCCATTTTAAGCTGCTCTTGTCTGTTTTGACACCATTTGAGTCTAGATTTAAAAACCTTCTTGCTGTTTGACATAAGATCAAATGTTTTGCCGCACGAAGGTCTTCCCAGAAGTTCCCACATCTGAAAATGAAGCCGAGCCTCCCTGTGTGCACCTGCTACATATCTGTTCCACCCCGCTACATATCCTCCTTTCCGGCGATTTTTAACTTTATGAGTTTTCAAGGATGCGTGAGTCAAAGTACTAATAATATCAGAGTACATATTATCAATTATAGCGCAGTGGTTCAGATCATTGCAGGTTTTGTCACAGCAATCTCTCATAACGCTTGGAAAATCAATTTTTCTAAGCCCTTCATTACAATAATTACGATATTCATTAATCTGTTTGACATTGCGATCTCCCCAGAATACTTTTTTATTTACATTATCATAAGGTGTTACATTCATTGGCTTTAATAGCTCAATATCACACATAATACATAGCGGAAAATGATCCGACCAAAATATATCATGTAATACACTTATACTACAAATGGTATCCCAGCCACACTTAGTGACAACGCAATGGTCCAACCATCTTTTGCACCCGTGTATATCACTTATATAAGTATATGCGTCTAAGCTCAGTCCTAATTTTTCAATATCGGCACAACTCCAAGATTGTTCTTTACAAAAATTAATCAGTTCATGGTAGAAATATTCACCCGGATGCGCATTAAAATCGCCTAACATGTAAACTGCTTGCACATCACTGTTCTCTAAAATAACCGCAGATAACGCACTTAGACAGTCAGTAAACATAGTCAAATTTTGTCGAGAGTCCGTTGGCATATATACGGAAAATACTAAAAACTGCTTGCCGCACGATGTAAGTTTCACTCCAGATATCCTATCACTGTTACACTCGATAACCGAAACACTATCAAAGGCACTTTTCCGCCATAAAACACTAACACCACCATATGGCCTCCCCTTAAGAAGCTCTGTTGACACATCGACAGCTGATTTGCCCGTCCACCCAAACTCGCTGCTAACCGTGCTTAGATAAGGTAGGTCAAACGGTAAGAGCCATGTCTCCTGCAAGGCCACGATGTCTGCATTCCCACACAGCGACCTCACTCCATCAATACTCCGTTTAAGAGACTTACAGTTATAACTAATTATTCTGCAAACACTGGCCATATTGTTTGTCAAAACTTTTGCTCACTCGATTTATTTTCAACCTTATTGGTCCTTGTAATATGGACGAATCTTCTAAAAGTGATCCCACACGGCCACAGATCATCATTTAGGTACGTACGTAGTTTCGACTTGTCTACATAAGCCTTATAGGAACTGTAACCTTTGTTTCTTTTCATTGGCAATTTCGATAAAGAAACCTTATCTCCCGTTTTTCCAAATATATAATCTACAATATCACTTTCCGACGCCTCCGAATGTACATACGAAATAAACAAGGGTACTTTAATATCCGCGGCCTTGAACTTCGAGTCTTTTAAAGGAAGAGCCCTGCCGGTATTACTGATAAAGTTATCTCGGAAACGCATCTTACTACGGACTAATTTCCAGCCTTCGTCCTCCTTATCATCCTTCCACTCATTTCCATTATGTAAAACTGCAGCATAAGAAGTACCCTCTCTCTGACTATTTATGATTACCGACCTATACTTTAACTCATGCGACCTATACTTTAACTCCATAAAACCACACTCGTATTTTAAGGACCCTTATTACGTAACAGTTACATAAACTACTATTTCAACACACCTGCTCGTAACGAGGTTCTTATTCCACCGCTTTTATGCTCATAATCTTAGATATTAAACACGCGTGCATTTCACAATAATTATCCAACTAGTGGAATAATTTAATAATCCGATCAAGTGACGTTTGTACTCTAGTACCAAGTTGTACGTACGCAGACGAATCGTTGTAATTTAGTCGGGTATTACCTTTACTTTTTTTAAATTTCTTTATGAGTTTACATTCTAAAAAAGTAAAAAAAAAGTAAATATATTAAAAATATACACATTTACGATAGAATACAAATTATACAATCCTGATTGTGAATAAGAATCATTTCAACTTATTATATTACTCGTAATACACAATAAATTACGTTTTAAACACGAATTGTTTGTTTTAATATTGGCTGTTTGGCATTATACGTCCGCGCCTTTGCCTCAAGCTGCACGCACATCCAAAAAAGATAATTGCGCATAAACTTAACCTCAAATTATTGTTTATTTGTTAGTGATTTCTCGTTGTCTTTTATTAATTTAAACAAATTATATTTTAAGTGAATAAGAAGACAACTTTAGCGTTAATTTAACCTCTGGATATATTTCAAAATTGTGATGCATACTAGTAAAATGTCATCATAAAAATCTAGTGAGCAATACGTAAGACAAAGTACTATAATTTATTGCACAATAAATGTGAAGTCTTTGATTTTATGAAATGATTTGAAAAAGAGTTCCAGATACTCAATAACATCACAAAAAAGGTTAGTTAAATTTAATTATCTTAGTTTCGTAAGTACCTCTATCCTGTAAACATTAATGTATTTATCAATAGTTATTAATTATAACTATTCTGTTATTTCCTCGCAAGTGTGTTGAAAAACGTCGTATGAAACGCGTGTGCTTGATCATTACATAAGCTCAGCTTCCTTATGCGCACTCACATGCGTTCGTGCGCACAGTATCGCTTCGTATGTAATGATCAACTTAGCACACTTGTATCATAATGTACTATTATCAGTTAATCACGGAAAACGGGTGAATTAATTAGGATAAAAACATTCGAACTATTAAATTGTGTTCATTTCAAAATATTAGTGCGTAATGCTATTAATGCCTAATATGACGGTAAAAAAAAACTTACAGGTTTTTAAGGTTTATAGGTCGCCTTGAGATTAAAATAATCGTATAACTTTTTATCCCGGCAAAGAGTGTTGAAGACAAAATTAAAAGAAATGGGTAAGGAGCAATTTATTCAAAGTAATTCCAGATAACGATCTAGAAAAAGATAATTTAAATTAGATTGCATTGTATTAAATAAGGCGCACAGAGAATATTACGATCAGCAAAAAGCTTTAATACAAAAGAAAAAGTGTAGGCAGAGAACAAAGGAATTTTAAAATGAGCTCATTTAGTTCAGTCCGTGTGACACTCAGATATATGTACTCGTATGTAGGCTATTCTATTATATAGGTCACGTCTCCTGAGGTACAGGTCTTCACTCCGTGTGCATAACAGTGTCGGGCGAGTTTCGGAATTTCGGATAAGGTAGACCGAGGCAAAATACATAAGATCGCAGGTAGCCACAGAAAGCCATTCAGACGTCCTGCATTGAGTTTGACCTTCCCGCACGCCGCGGTGGAGCGATCTTACGAATTAGACAAACTAACTTAACTTGACCCGTTTCACCCTGCGACCCGATTTATTTTTTTATTTATCGTATGGCTACGTCACTTGATATAGATAGGCATTTCTTACCTAGGGTAGAAGTAGTGGGGAAACAGATGATGAAGAAAATCCAGTGAGTGCTGCGAGATCCAGATAGGACAGTGCAGCTGCCAAGTTTGTTACTCTTTTAGCACCACCCAGGGATCACTTGTAGGGTTGTCTAAGGGATCACTTGTAGGAAACATCCTACCGACGCATGGAATATTGATCAATTTTTTTCAAGCTGTACGTTATCATCGCTTGTATTTCCCCCACCACGCACTTCATACTTACCCAACTCAGAAAGCCAACTCTTGACAGTTATATAAACTTTAAAGCCAACTACTCGTAGTAGTTCCTCGGAAATTTGTTTTACCTTCGTTTTAGTTTCCCCCACTCACTCCGCGTAAGTGTTTCCAGTATGCTGTGTAAGTTAAATAACTTCTGAGTAGTTTCGAATTAGGTCGTAAATGCAAAGCTGAGCTTTTCTTAATGCAGGGACTGTATCTATGGATTTAAATAAGTAACTAAGGTATTAAATTGTAGATCAGAGCCCGTTTTTTTTTCATTTATCCTTCTGACGAAATGGAGATGATACAGGGTAGATACGTTAATTTTCATCCACTAATCAATTTTACAAGCTTGGTGATGCAAAAAAATATCTTGATGTAGGTACTTTAAATGTATTAAATTAAATTTTATTCTAAAGCTTATAGTCTATGTAGTATTTATTATAAAAAATAAACAGACAAAGTGTTTGCGGTATTACCATAGGTCTTTCATTACTCCTGAACATTCGTTATTATTTATTAGTACCTACTTAATCGAAATGTTGGGCTGGTGAAGAATGTAATATATATTGTATTAGATTCCCAAGAAGCAATAAAGAAAGATTTTATCAAACGATTTGAGGAATCCTATCAAACGTGTGGAAGAATTCAGTGTGATATCAGTATCGCGAGAATCAGTTCTCTGACGCATATTCTGACAGAGCTGTGGAATCGGAATATGTTTCACTTTTATCCAAATGAAATTTGAACATTGTTATACTGGCACTAAGTCTAAATTTAACTACCCTGAAAATGTAACATACCTACATAGAACCATGTAATATTTGGCCAGCGAATTGTAACTTTCGTGTCACGTAGAAAATAATTTCCCATCTGTTCGGAAAAATCACATGTCGAAAGATATTTCCTGTATTATTTTATTAACATAATTATTACGTTTCAAAAGGGGATATTTACCATCTATTATTATTTATATTTGTCAGTAGATACTTAGTTTTTATAATATACTATGTAAATGACTATGTTAGCATGAAATCTAAATAATAATTTAAAAAATAATGGATTACTTCATAACACTGCATTAATTTATAATATTTTGTAGTAACGATTTGAAAACGAAAATCGCTAATAATGAAATAACGCATATGAATTGCATTTGATAAGATAGTTTGAAGTCTAGTTATTGCAAAAAAATACTTTTATCTACACCAATATCATATATCCTCTATTCCGCGTTCGGAAACCGCATGTAATTACCATCATTACTGGAACCAGTAACGTAATATAAGTGACAGTGTGGATAAAACGTATGAAAATTCATTACCTACAATATGCCCTCCTCTCAGCCTGCCGGCACGCGCCCGCGCGACCGCCGGCACAATCGAGTCGAGTGCAATGTCAGTCATTCTAATGGTTTCCGAACACTTCATTTAGGATTTATAATATGTGTGTAGATAAAGCAGTGTATGCAACTGTACGTAATTAGGCCTTAAAACACTCGTGTGATCTTATTATGAAACTCGCCTGCGGCTCGTTTCATAAAACCATGCTCGTATTTTAAAGACCCTTATTACGTAACAGTTACATAAACTGCTATTGGTACACATTTATTATTATTTAATTCCCGGCTTGTTTAGTGAGGACGTTGACTCGTGCAATCTTGTCGCTTGATTTTTTAGTATTTTTTGAGTTGCCCTCCAAAATATTTTATATTATCTGATTAAAGCATAAAGCCAAGTTTATTTCTACATTTAAATTTTAATAAAAAAAATTAACACATTCTCAAAAATACCACCTAAACTTCGGCAATTTTTCTTAAAATTGCTCTAGGTAAACATACTCTGCTTAAAACATATGTATGAAAATGAAAAAAAAACTGTTCAACTTATTCCTTAAACAACTCATTTTCCAACGTCTTATTAGTTAGTGTAAAATAGTACCTATCAAAAAGTTGAGCAAAACCGAAAAAAAACTTTACCGGAATCTTAAGAACTACCAGTCTGTGACATTCTTGCAACTATCGACATTACATAAGTAGTAATAGACGGAGAGCTAGCCAATTCAGATATAACACAATAATGAGAGCAACGAAACCCCTCTAGTCAGTCTGCTATACTATGCTTATTTCTAGATCTGGACATCTGGCAGCTGTAAAGTGGTGGAGGTCAAATAATGGAAACCACTTCAAGAAATCAAATCCTAGAGTTCTAGGTTTGATGGAATATTATGAGAAATTCTATAACTAATTAGATTATATCATTGCCAACAGTTTATGTTGGGGGAAAGTACGACGTATAATGTAATTTATAGTTAGTCGCCTATTGTTTTTGTTTCCGCAATAATACGCATTATTTTTTGTTATAATGTTAAAATACAGGCCCTGTCCTCTATAAATGAGACAACTTCAGTAGTATTTACCTAATTTGATATTACTTTTTTCCAACTATAAATTTTGTTGGTCTGTCACTCTGACCACCCATTAAATAAATAAAATAAAAAATGTTTATTTCAGTGCATGGTTGCGATCCATATTAAAAAAAAGCTGCCAAATGCCCGGATCGAGCAATAAGTATACTATAGCAATCTACCGAGACTGGTTGTGTTGATCTCATTATTTTGTCATATCTGACGTGGCCAGCTCTTAGTCCATAACAAAAATCGCTTTACTGTCAAAGTACCGTATTAGACAGTAACATTTCGTCCCCTAAAACTTGTTAGGCTACATTTATATAGGCTCAGTTACCATATAAACGTATATAAATTTAGTAGTAGGTAACGAATATAAATTTAAACTGTGGACCTAAGATAACTCGACAAGACCCTCGGTAGGGTCCGTTGTAAGTAAGACCATGGAGATCAAAGTGAGTTATCTCCAAATGGCCGACTCTCCAGCCTGCCATGCTCTGATCTAATTAATTACACTATAAACGCTCAGACTGAACGGAAATTAATCCTTTACTAGTCTTCGCCTTTGGCTTTGGTTGCATAGAAGTCATTAAATTGATCGAAACATTACCCACTAGGGATGTAACGAGTATTCGCGTTCGCGAATACCCGCAAGTTTTTGTATATTCGCATTCGCACGAAATAAATAATCGCAAAATTTAATAGGGCAAATGCCCGGTTTTGGCCACTTTAAGGAGAGTTTGTCTGTTCAGACGGCCGTAATTTTGTGTCAATATGACATTTATGAACTGAGTCATTGAAAATATAATACTATATTTATATGGATCTCAGCTGTTAAGATTCTAACATTAGATCTTATATTTTTCTTTAATGAAATTTCAGAAACGGGCCCAGGAGCCAGTATTGGCCACTTTTTTCCATGGCTCCTGGCAACTGAATGACAACTGATACATAACAGACCACGATTCCATCTGTGCTGCCATAATTTACTCTTATATTTACTATAAAACATATACTTGTAAATTTGTCTATACCTTAATAAAGTCAAAAATAGCCAACTTTCAACAACACAACAACATCCTTATACCTACGTTATTGACCCCACATTCGTATTCGCATTCGCATTTGTGAATATGAGCGGCAGATATTCGCATTCGCATACCGAAAGTTTAAAAAAACCGGCCAAGAGCGTGTCGGGCCACGCTCAGTGTAGGGTTCCGTAGTTTTCCGTCCGTCACAGTAAGTGTCCCCACTTAAGAGTTAAAATAACACCGCCATGTAGGATATGATATGAGCGTTCCACGTACAGCGACATCTATCGGCAAATTAAGTAAACTATTGCGCGCGAGCTTAAAGTATGGAAGATAATTTTTATGGGATAATTCTTTATTGCGTGAACCGATTTTCACCGTTTTTACTTTATTTGAAAGCACGTCATTTTATTGTGATTTTTTAGAAATTACAGGTACAATAAACACCTTATACGGTTAAATTACAAACTTCGTTCAGAAATTATTTTTTATTTTTTTTTCAAAAACTATTCAACCTATAAAGTTCAAAATAATTTTCCTAGAAAGTTTTTATAAAGTTCTACTTTTGAGATTTTTTCATATTTTTAAAACTTATGGTTCAAAAGTTAGGGGGGGGTGCACATTTTTTTTTACTTCTGGAGCGATTATTTCCGAAAATATTTACATTATCAAAAAATATTTAAATTTAGTAAACGCCTATTCATTTTTAAATACCTATCCAACAATATATCACACGTTAGGGTTGAAATGAAAAAAAAATCACTCCCCACTTTACGTATAGGGGAGGTACCCTAATAAAACTTTTCTTTTCACTTTTTATTTTACCACTTTGTCGGCGTGATTGATATACATATTAGTACCAAATTTCAGCTTTCTAGTGCTAACGGACGGACGGGCAGACATGGCGAAACTATAAGGGTTCCTAATAGTTGACTACGGAACTCTAAAAAAGAATATTCGTTACATCTCTAGAGAGAGTAGTACCTACTGGTAGGTAGATAACCTACCAGTAGGTACTACTCTCTTAAGTAAAAGAATGTTGTCCGAGATCAGGTACAGACGGCAGTAAAATTAGCTGAGCAGGGGAGGTGTTTAAAATGACCCCTACACGCTTTTATCAACCGACTTCAAGATTTCGAAGGAGGAGGTTATCAATTCGTCGGGATCTTTGTTTTTTTTTTTGCTATTTTTAGGGTTCCGTAAAACGGAACACTTATGGATTCGTCATGTCTGTCTGTCTGTCTGTCCGTCCGTATGTCACAGGCATTTTACTCGGAAACTATACGACGTATCTGAATAAAATTTACACATAAGGTGTATTTTGTATGCAGATACTTAGTTATGTAGTTAAATTTGAAAAAATAAATATTTTTAGGGGGGCGCTCCATACAGGTAACTAAATAAAATAAAAAATTAACCAAATATCAATGTGACACATCAATCGATAGGTCTTTCAAAATAACATTGAGGTTTCTCTGACTATTTTGTGATAAAGTGAATATTTTCTGAAATAATCGCTTCGAAAGTCAGAAAAGTTGTGTAGCCCCCCCCCCCCATAACTTTTGAACCATAAGTTCAAAAAATATGAAAAAATTTGATGAGATGCGCCTTATCATATACTTTCTAAGAAAATTGTTTTGAACATTATCGGTTCAGCCATTTTTGAATTGTCTGCAAAAAACTTCTTCCATAGGCATCAGATACGACCTTTTGGTATTAGTTTGGTTCTTATTCCATTGAAGGTACGGAACCCTCCTATGCGTGGTCCGACACGCACTTGGCCGGTTTTTTTTTAAATGTATATTCATCGATTATTCGAAGACGGCTGGACCGATTTAAAAAAATTCTTTTTTTGTTTTAAAGAGTAGACTTCACAATTGGTCCCATTGTTCAAGCCAAAAGGAAAAAGGTACTGTCTGTACCACCAATTAGACTATATGGAACTCCACTGAAAAGGGTCGATCGATTTAAATACTTTGGGCATGTATGTGGTAACCTCTGACTTGAAAGATGATGATGACATTGAAAGAGAGCGGAGAGCGTTGTCTGTTAGAGCGAACATGGTGGCCCGCAGAGTTGCTAGTTGCTCCCCAGAGGTAAAATTAACTCTCTTTAGGGCATTTTGCACTACCTTCTACACTGCTAGTATATGGGCTCACTATACGCAAAAACAGTACAACGCTCTTCGTATACAATACAACAATGCTTTCAGGGTGCTGATGGGGTTACCCCGTTTCTGTAGTGCCTCAGGAATGCTTGCGGAGGCCAGGGTGGATTGTTTTTACACCACCATGAGGAAACGCTGTACATCCCTGGTGCGCAGGGTTCGGGCTAGCTCCAACGGCATCTTGAGGGCGTTGGCGGAGAGATTCGACTGTCAGTACCTGAACCATTGTCATATGATTCATGTGCTGACATCCAATCCCTTCATGACATGAATATTAGGACATGTTTGATTAATTTTTAATGTGCTTATAATTTATTTTTTTGACATCTTTAATAGTAATTAAGTTATTATTTTATTTGTGTTATTTTGTTTTATTATTATAATGTGTTTAATGACCCACGTTGGTTGACAAATAAAGAAATTGAATTGAATTGTAACCAGGTCAGGATCTGATGATGGGATCCTGGAGAAATCGAAGGAACTCTTCAACTATTATAGGCACACCTATAGTGATTTGAGTATTTTTTACAGCACCTCGAGCTGCTTTGATTCGATTTGCTTTTGCAAAGGTGGATGCTAAATAAAGTCGGTTCTTTTTTGTTTAAAATTATTACCTTAATCAATAAATCATAAAACCGTGCCTAGATAATTTTGATCCCCTCGATCGCTTAGCTACTTCTGCTGCTGACTGTACCTACGATTAGATTAAATTAAATGATAGATTTAAAATTGGTTATCTATCGTACTTAATCGACGTTTGGATATGGTGTGCATAATTGTAGGTACAGTCACCGGCAATAGTATCTTCCTACACGAAGGCAGTAAAAATATGTGACACGCTCTTATCTGTAGGGCCATAAGAGCATATCACATATTTGTGCGGCCGGAAGATACAATTGCCGGTGACTATACAAGTTTACATGCTCGAGTAATAAATATAGGTACATCATTACCATCATCCCCGACCTTATCCCGTTTATTTGGGGTCGGCCTTGGCTGTCCTTTTCCTCCATTAAGCACGGTTCTGAGCTAGATTTGCGTCTAGCTGTAGTTATTGCAGGCTTTTGTTCACCGTTGTCGACCATTAGTCTGGTGGTCTCCCGCGTTTTCGCGTCGTCGTAGGAATCGCCCATGCTATTTTGACCATGTGATCTGAAGGTCGCCTTTGCACATGTCCGAACCACCGCAGTCGTTTTTCGACCAGCATGTCTGTGATCGGTGCGAATTAAAACTGCCTCTGATGTACTGGTTCCTGATCTTATCTAGAAGGGTGACGCCCGCTGACCAGCCTAACATGCACATCTCTGTAGTATCATGTCATCTGTGCAGCTTGATTAATAAATATACAAACATTAATTATATTTGTACGTTCAATTCCAAGTTAACCGTTACTCGCCCAGATCTTATAGCCCTTAGACGGTGGTACGTACAAAGGAGTAATTTAGTTCGTATGTTAATAATGATGGTATTTAAGAGCGAGTTTGTTAATATCAGCGAAAATAATTAGGCTAGATATTTGCTGTTTATTCCACAACCCAACGGTGTACGTAAACTATGATAGGTAGGTACAGCCGAAGGTCGACCGGCATCGGCGTCTGAAAAGTTTGTTCACAACTATAACGGAACCTCAATTATCTAATCAAACCAGAAACAGATGTTTATCTGGCGAATAGTAATAAACAATAACAGAGAAACTAACAATGAGTCTATTTTTGTTTTGGTTTGCGAAACCTCAGTGATCTAGGAGTGGCAAATTGGTTTGCTTAATGATAATAACCTATTAAGGTTACAATTTACATTGATTAATATCCGAAAAAAGGTAGCTGTGTGGATAAAGACCTTTTAAGGATCTTTACAGTGACTGATGTACTCAATTGGACAAATATATAAAGAAACGCTTAGAGCGCTATTCCGCAGATTTACTATAAAAAGGGCCCCTAAAGTTATGTTATGTGTACAAAAAAGACTTAAAATCTATTGAAGTCCTTGTTCCATATTTTTACCTGCTGCTACTGGCTATATAGCCTATTGTATTATTAACAAGCTCCTCCACAACGTTTAAAGAAAACAATAAAGCGTAATTGAGCCCTTCCTTCCTCTCCTCAATAGGCCCTCTACAGGTACCGTCTTTTGTTAAAGCGCCGATGAGGCTGCAGTAGATGTACGAATTGTGCCTTTTCAGGGAATATTGCCGGTAAACACTGGCAATAATGACTTAGGTGAGTAGTCTTATTATTGAAATAACGGAGAGATCTCTTAGAAATGTTTTACAAGTTCAAGCTTTAGGATTTCGAGAAATATTAAGTTATATTTGATTAGATCAGATAACGTCATTTAAAAAACAAGTACAAGCACTCGCCATGTTATGTTATGTAGCTCATCTGTTTGCATATCGTTTGATATCGAGTATCGCTTACTTCATTTCATACATATGTAAAACGGCGATTAATTTTGCTTAATTAAACTTAATAGGCATGGTGATTTTTTTCATGTATGTATGATTTAATCGTTTCGTTTTGTTGGGAGGATCAAATGTATATATGGGGTTAATTGCGTTAAAGCAACACAATACCTAGTCAGAAGTGAAATTCAAAATCTGACATTCCCACTTGCCGCTCAAAATGCTTCCTAACAAAATGACACTAAACTGTGTCGTCACATTTCATTAGTAGCCAGCCCTATTTCTAGAAATAGGGCTGGCTAAATATGGGAAAATAATGAAATTGCAATTTTGACTGTGAAATATTGCGTTTATGTACCTTATTATTTGAGTTTATTTCATAGTTTAAAAAATTGTTAAAAATCAAAATTTTGAGTCCTGGTCCCAAAGATACCATTTGGGAAATTTCAATAGATTTTTAATTTTCACTTGATTAAGATATATTAATCCATTAATATTTCATATCACATTTTTCGAACGAGCGGAGCATAGCGAAGTGAAGTTCTTATATTTAACTTTTGTCACCTGGCTACTGGCACGTCCCTGCAATTCGAAGTTCAAGATTTTTGATAGTTTGTTCCGCAATAACTTTAGTATTTATGCAGTTAAGTATTCAGAAAATGAAATTTGGTCTAATCGTAGTTAAAATCTACAAAATGAGTTAATGAAAATCTAATCAAAATTTGTTGATTAAAAATTAAAATAAAGCTATGTGCATGGTGCAGGATCGATACATAGGTTGCGGACCTAGAAATCGATTATTATAGGGGTCTTGTTATACTAGCCAACTCGTTTGCAGCAGTTAGTTCGTTAATAAATATGCTGATAAATTCACATCTGGGTTTGAAATGAAAGCAGAAGTTTTTCAATCAACTACGGCTGTATTAAACAAATTGGAAAAAGGAAAAATAAACTGAGCGCACGAGGAGTTTTATAGGTCAGAAGTTCTTAATAATATTTATGCTTTTTATCGGCAGTCGAGAGATATTTAAATAAGACGAATTTAGGTGAAAAATACAGATAAGTAGGTGTTAAACGGAATGAAAGGTAAACATTTCTCTAGTCAATTAAAGTTAATAAGTGAATTTGAATTCTTAAGATTAGGTAATATTGTCTATGACATTAACATAACACGATCAATACAAGTATATTTCCGTTAAGTAATTTAAAAAATACTGTGCTTTAGAAAATGTTACGTTCTCTTAAGATTCTTGATTTATAAATTAATATTATTCCAGCAGGCATATTCATGTAAATTATACTATAACATCATAAACATTGTAATATCGATGTTAATCAGCGTTCTTATTATTTTAAACCATATCGGAATTAATATTTTACTTGAGTTTAATAATAAAGCAACAAGCACTTTTAACTAAACAGTTGAATTCAGTTTTAGTAGGACCTCGTTAATCCAGACGGGAATGTTAATTTGTGTATGCATGATGTATATATACACGCACGTATACAAATGATCAATACAGGGTGAAACAAAAAGATCACATGGTCAAAATAGCATGGGCGATTCCTACGACGACGCGAAAACGCGGGAGACCACCAGACTAATGGTCGACAACGGTGAACAAAAGCCTGCAAGAACTACAGCTAGACCCAAATCTAGCCCAGAATCGTGCTTAATGGAGGAAAAGGACAGCGAAGGCCGACCCCAAATAAACGGTATAGTAATAAGCATGTAAACTTGTACGGTCACCGGCAATAAGTAGTATCTTCCCACGAGGGCCGCACAAATATGTGATATACTCTTATGGCCCTACAGATAAGAACGTGTCACATATTTTTACTGCCTTTCCATATCCAAACGTCGATTTATTCGATAATAACAAATTTAAAATCTATCATTTAATTTAATCTAATCGTAGGTACAGTCAGCAGCAGAAGTAGCTAAGCGATCGAGGGGATCAAAATGATCTAGGCACGGTTTTATAATTAATTGATTAAGGTAATAATTTTAAATAAAAAAAATAGTGGTGATCCGTTTAAGGGCATAATTGATATCGTATTGCGACTATGAAAAAGTAGGAGTAACAGTTTTTGGACGCGAATGAATGTTTTTTGTATGGGACACGTCTTCGCAGCCGGCCGATCCTCCATACAAAACCAATAATTTTTCGCGCGAAAAATCTTTTTTCTTAGTTTTTCATAATAGGAAAGATGCAGCTATAATATTTACCACTATTTTGTGATTAAAATATTGAAAAAATATAAAAGAATAGCTATTGCAACGTTTTTACTTTTAGTTTATACTAATTTCAAGTAATAATTACGATTTGAAGTAATGTGAAATGGAACGTATTTTAATCCACCAATCAGCGTTTGGTGACGTCACTCCTGTTATGACAACTAATGGGGTTGATGGCAACTTTCTATGGGATTTGGCTTAAAAGGCTAGCATCCAAATCAAACAATTAAAAAAAAACAACAAGAATTTGACACTGTTAACGAACAAATATGGCGAGTGACGCACATGAGTGACGTCACAGAAAGTGTAGATCCGTTTAGGCGCGAAAATTTATATTGTCAGTTTGTAACAGCAACTTTTTACTATAAATTATAGTATTTTCATTTTTAGGGTTCCGTACCTCAAAAGGAAAAAAACGGAACCCTTATAGGATCACTTTGTTATCCGTCTGTCTGTCTGTCTGTCAAGACCATTTTTCTCAGGAACTCGTGGAGGTATCAAGCTGAAATTTATATCAAATACTCAGGTCTATTGTCCCTTGGAGCTGTGAAAAAATCAAACTTAAAATAGATCATCGTTCATCAGATACATCGTTTATACTGCAAATTTTAGAGTTTTTCGGCACTCGCAAAACCTACGGGGTACTTCCCGTGAACTCAGAAACTTGAAATTTGGCACGAAGCAACATCATAAAGCATAGACAATGGAAAAATTACAAAAAGTAGACATTTTTAGTAAAATGATACAATTTTTTTTTTTTTTTAATTTTAAAGTTACTACCCCTCATCCCTATATACCTACAAGTTTGTACGGAACCCTCGGTGCGTGAGTCCGACTCGCACTTGGCCGGTTTTTTTATACACTCATGGTCTATTCTACGTGCAATTCTTTCAAATGAAAGCATAAATGAAAATAGTGCATCTTGCCTATTAGAATAAGATACTAATTTACCCTTAAACGAATTACCAGCATTTTTGTTACACTATATATAGTGTTATAAATCTACGAGCTGAAGTTATAATATAATGCTACGAACTACGGCGTAGCGCTAATAAATTAGTTGAAAATGAGAAATTTCAAATACAGCGTCAGCAGAAACATCTACGTTTAGTGTAAAGCTATCTAGTCACTTTATTAATCCTACTCACTTTATTAACTTCGTTTCGAATCTGAAAGTTCTATCTATCTAGTCTCCAATTAACTGTTCCGAAGTAAAATGCATTTCTGCCTCGATTATCAACATCCTCATTTCAGTGTAGGCGTCTGCGAACGCCCACGTATTTGTAGCTTTACTTCGTATTAGGTCTTATGATTATATAAGGTTGATGATTACGTGTTTTGGAAAATTGGGTATATTTGTTACTTTCTGGTTTGAGGCTCGACGCTCTGAGGCTTCATTATTGCAGCACGCCAACGCGATTCGAAGAGCATTTATCCTCATTTGTTTTGCGTAGGTTAGTAAACTAACATATACCTATCGACGGCAGACAAAGAAGGGAGAATACATATTTCTGTCCCTTTTGTGCTTTCTATACCATGCAAAAAATAAATAGCATTACTACTGGCCTCCGTCTGTAACTATCATCTGCTTAGATGTTGTTAAAATCTTTGAAATGCTTTTTAAATCAATACATAATAAGGAGGTAACCCCTTTTAATTTAAAAAATCAGGGGGTACATTATGAATACATTCTTAGTGACGTATTTGACGAAGCCTTTTGCGGACTTTATCATTGGTTTGTATGAGACAAAGCCTGTTGGTGATTTACATTTTGTAGCCACATGACGAAGCCTGTGTTGTGGATAGAAAGATTATATTATTCAATGGTGTTTGGAAATTCGAAAAAAAATTGGAAACATGTGTTTTTATCGAATACATAAAGTGATTTTATTCTTTCTGAATAATGTGAATTTATTACGAGTCGAGCTACCTTGGCTATTGTCTTGTTGTTTTGTCTTTAGTTGTCATATTAATATACTTAATTGTAGCCTTAATTAACTGTATTATTTCTAGCTAGGTAGGTCTTGTTAGATTAGCACGTAGAGAGATGGATAAAGAAATGTTGTTCCCGTTGTTGTTGTTGTCATTGATTGAAATTCAATCATTATCAATAAACAGAAAATCCGAAATTCACTTCCGAAACCTTATAAACTGACCTTAATCTCGATTTATAAATAGGCCAGTGAAACAGTGTACCCTTCATTCACGTAATTACGTCACTAGATTGATTGCGGTACCCTTTCATCATTATTCATTAAATACCCAAACTACACAAAAGTTTATTTTATAATAAGACTGAAAGTAGGAGAATAATTACTTGAAATTAACTTGTAGCTAATGCACAAAAAACAACATCTATAAATAGGCAGTTCGTAATAGGTACCGATACATATTCAGGCAACAATCTAACATACTTTATTAAGTAAGTTAAGTCTAACATACTTTATTTTATTAAGTAAGGTAAGTTAAGGAATTATATTTAATTCCTTACCTACATATTCTATCAGACGACTAATTAATACAATATGACTTCACCAGTAAGTATTAAGTAAATACGAGTACATGCTGACACCTCGATCATTACGTAACATGCGATTAATTATGTAATAGTGTACATTTCTGGCGTGGTAAAATGAAGGTACGCGTAATGAGGACACGTGAGATGAGACGCTGCTGTTTCTCTTTCGAGTATATCCTGACGATGACGTAAGAATGTCAGGTAAACGTCTGAGTGTTGGTCACTGTCCAACAATGTTGTCATTTTAATGACAAGAACTACTAGCAACACTAGGGCGTATACCTTATGGAATCGTATATTGTGTGTCCCGTATTCCCGGGGTTTAAATGCATGTGTTTGTGTAAATGCTAACTATTTGACGTAAGCAAATAAAATATACTTTCAACCATGGATTTTAAGCAGTTTTGACCTGCCAAATTGAATATTTTAGCGCAATTTCTCCTCGTGTCAAATAATAAGGTAAAAAACTATTTTAACATGCAAGTTTCAGGTGTTACAAGCACTAAATAGGCAACCATTTAAGGTTAATGGCATTATACCTATGATATTTTTAAAATATTGTTAAATGTATTGTGGTAGAAACCTGTCTGTGCAATATTTTGTGTGTAGAAACAATAGTGTTTAGAATATAATAGTATATAGTTTATTCGTAGACACACACACAGATATAATACACTGTGAAAGAAGATACATACATACATTGGGGTTTCATGATTAACTTTATTAAAATTTTTTTATATATTCCGAATGACCGTGTTAGGTGTTTGAAACCCCGCGCCATCGTCTAATGCCGAATTGTGGTAATTTAAGTAAATAAACCACATACGAAGGAATCCTCCTCGTAGCCACAAGCTCTTACCATTTTGTGAGATGTGCCATTCCACGTAATGGACTAACGGCCCATGTTTTTGCACAACCAGTGTTTACTCGAAAGCAGATTCCTAAGGAAAATTAAACCATATTTAGATTCTGACATTTGGAACTTGACCACCCACAATTCTATATTCAGAATTGAAATCTGTTTACAGTAAAGTCCCGCCATCGCCAGCGTATAAGTAATAAACCTAAATTCAAAATATATTTTGATGTCTAATTATTCTAACTATTAATATGAAGGAAATTTGGATTCAAGTAACTGTAATAATTGTTAAATAAAAAGGAATTTATTTGTTATAGTCATTTATAAAAAAAATAAGCAAGCAAATGTTCTCGCCTACGTTTTTATTCAACATGTTATTCCGCTTCATGTCAAAATAATATTATTATGTTCATTTATTATATGTATTTTTAAACAATAATACTTACTTACTGGAAACATCAAAAGTCTCATCATAATAAAGAAAACAGGAAGAAAACATCGGTTTATTTTTTCTCAACCATATTTGTGCGAAAGCTCATGACACACACATGACTGAAATAGCCCTGGAAGGCCGAAGGGCGCTCATTTATCAAGATACTCTGACAGGCGGCACTCTTGACGGCCTCCTATCAAGGTAAGAGGTCCATACAGGGGTAACAACCTCAGCGGTCAACGATCTCTGGAAGAAATTTTACGGGATCAACTAGAAATATTAGCTTAATTGATGAAATCTTGTTCCCAATTAACGCTCTATTTGAGGAGTGAGAAGGATATCGTAACAATTTTGTTTACTCAAATTTATTAATGGATACCTGCCTATTCTTGTAACTCATAAATACCAGTTGACTACCAGCTATGATATGAATATTCCCGCTAAACTCAACGAAACGGAAAGAAAGTATATAATAATAATTATGATTTATGACTCTTGTCTGCTCGAATTGTCATTTTCTGTATGGAATTAAAGAAAAAAAAAACAATTTTTACTAACAAGATAAAATCCTAACTTACAACTTGTAAGTTAGGATTTTATCTTGTTAGTAAAAATTGTTTTTTTTTTCTTTAATTCCATACAGAAAATGACAATTCGAGCAGACAAGAGTCATAAATCATAATTATTATTATATACTTTCTTTCCGTTTCGTTGAGTTTAGCGGGAATATTCATATCATAGCTGGTAGTCAACTGGTATTTAAGACCGACGGGGTCAAGCAAGCCCGTAAGTCGTAGGATTGATACCCGCTTAGGTTAGTTTTTACACTTTTTCTTCTTTGGGCACATATTATTTTAAGTTCTAGTAGCGAGCGTCTGAAATAGATACGAGTCTTCTATACGTCACCCTCTCACTCTCAGCTTGTTCCATATTAGAATGAAATTAGTTTCCATATTGCCTGCAGTATTACGATTCTCTAACGGAAAAGTGTGCAACTTTTACTCATGTAGCTTTCTTTTTAAAATGTTTTACATAAGAATTACGATTCTCTAACGGAAAAGTGTGCAACTTTTACTCATGTAGCTTTCTTTTTAAAATGTTTTACATAAGAATATATAAACATAGGTATACAAAGTCAACCTCAAAAGAAAAAGTATTAACGAATCTACTTTTTTCACTCATCCATAAGTTTAACACTTTCCGTGTCGTAGTTTGCTACGCGCTACGCTGGTAGCTGATCCTATAGTGGAGTCAAAACCAACGTGCCGGCCGGGAAATAAAACGAGCTGTCAGCAAGGATGCGGCTAAAGTCGATATTTCTTATCGATGAATCACGCTTGTTCTATGAAAAGTACTATGCATGTGCATGGTAGTTATAAGTAAAATCGATTCCATTATCTATAAATAAATATATTTACCTCGTTAGGTTTTAGTGATATCTAAATGGTTAATTATAAATAGCAGTCATTAATATCATGGCATTTTGTTACTGTTGCAATATAATTAGTGTACCTTTTAGGGTAATTACGAGTATTATAATGACCTAACAATGTGACAGTAGTTATAGATTATTATAGCGGTCATTATTAAGTCCTAAACGTTAATTAGTAATATGTTATCGTGCTATTTTCTCATTGGTTCTTAAAATCAATATAATTAGTGTCCACATATATAAATATTGTAAAATGTCTCACGGATATCATAAGTGCCAACCAGTAATCTGGGCTCAAATAAAAGGAGAGGTCGCAGCAAAGAATAATACATTCCGTTTAGCAGATGTAGAAGTTTTATTTCACCAAGCCGTCGACAATGTTTCTCAAGAAGACTGGGCCAAGTGTGTTCGACACGCAGAAGATCTACAATTAGCTGATCTACAAAAATATATTGTCAGAGACCAGAATCGTGTGGTAATAAATCTACAAGACGACAGTGATACCGACACCGACAGTTCTGACAGTGAAACTTAGAGCTTTTTATTAAGTATAACTTATTATAATATTTAAATTAAAATTATTCAATATGTTTTTATATATTTTATAATTTATTTTGTCTACCTAAATATAAAAATAAACCTTTGTTACGAAATTTTCTTCTATATTCATATTACACTTAAATACAACCTTATTATTATAAATAAATCCATCGATAATGTGCGAAGGTTGCGGCACGCATCCCTACAAGCAGGTAGAAAAGGGCACGTGGCCGGCCCGGAGATTTATGGCCCCGCCGGCACGATGGTTTTGACTCCACTATAGCGGTTTTGTTTTCTCCTCTTTATAGATAAAAGCGGCTTCTAGCAGAGAGCCCGCCTGGCGGGTTTCCGTCCTGGTCCTCAATGTATTATATAAATTAAACTATTAAATATAAAGTCCTTAATTATCTTAAATACATAAAAATACCTTTCATTTCATCACTCCAATACGTGTTTAGTGGAGCCAAGTAGGTAGGTACCTTTGTTTGATCACACTATTTATTACCTAAATATGAATATAAAAATAAACTAACTACATACAATATAAATTTACATTAATATGCCACCCAATTAACGACTATACGAATACGTAAGAGATTCATTATAATTTTAATACAACCTAGAGTCAGTGGAATTTAGCTTACAAAGGTTTCCGTTTTCATTGGCTTCAAATTAAGTATTGGTACACTTGGTTGATAGGTTTATTCTATATCGACATAAGTCATCTTTGGCCACAGCATCTGTTGTAGATGTTTATTGCGGCGCTTGTGAGTTTACGGGTTCCCGCATCTCCGTTGATGGCTATAGAGTCCTATAGCAGCACGGCATTTCTTGCCACATCGATCGCACACAAAACGCGAGTCCGCAGGAGGTGGTAGAGCACGACGAAGACTTTTCTGCTTAAAGTTGTCCAGCCAGTCATCGTCATGCTTTGAAGTTCCGACTTTAATGTCATGACGCCATTCGGGTCCCATCTTGGCGCGTTTCTCCCAACCGTTGGTCCGAATGCCAAAACTATTCATGTCCCGCTTACATGAGTCTTTAAACCTTAGAGCTGGACGGCCAACAGGTCTTTTCACGTTCGCTATCTGACTCAGCATTACTTGGCGTGGTAGTCTCTCAGGGTCCAAGCGATGTACATAAGACACACACAACACACACACACATAAGTAATGTCATAATTACTCATAATATAATCTACAATTTATCAACCATTGGGATATTTTTTACTTTTATTATCATTAAAATGCAACGAACCTTCAACTTCTCTCTATACAAAGTATAGCTTAGCTTTGAGTACAAACGTGCGACGCCAATAAAGCTTATTGTTAGAACAAATAGCTCACGCGAGCTAGCAAAGTGGTCAGAGTACCACCTACCTTTAATTGGAGTAGCATTATGTGACATCGTTCGCGACGTGTGTCATGTCATACAAAAACAACTAAGTTTCACTATACACGTAGACGCTCGTCATGTGCACCACATCGTCAATTAACGATTAGGTGCGGGTTGCATGACGATTGCATACCAAAGAAAGGAACTGTGTCCCTGTCCACAGCCCGCGGCGTGATACCGAAAACCCATACTCGCACTCAATTAACGATTTGGTGCGCTTGACGTGCGACCTACAGTCGGCTTCGAATGTATCTGTATAATTGGGTAGGTATAGCACAGTCCTTTCAAGTATTGGCGCGTGCACACGCGCCATAAAGTACCCGTATTGAAAAACTGAATAACATCAATCAATTTTATGTAACATTTCTGTTCAAAGCAATAAAAGAGGCTGGTAAAAACAGATTTCAATGTCAAGAACAGAATGAAGGGAAAAAATTGCGTTACAGTTTACGCAATGTCAGTAACATTTTATATTAAATACCTACCTTTAGCTACACAACGGACTCAAATCCTTGACACACCGAGGTTACTTTGAGAAGCTTTCGGTTACAAGAGAAGAATCCGATGGCATGGGCCTAACCCTTAACTGGCTGGCTACAATCATAACTGACATTATTGACATGAACAGTGATCACTGATCAGACCTGTAGGTCTAGCACATGAGTGTAGCGACAGTATCTCGCGGTCGAGATAGACATCTGCCACTTTCTGATGAATACAGTTAGACAGTGACAGATGTCTATCTCGACCGCGAAATACTGTCGATACACTCATATGCTAGGCCTACTGGTAAGTGCGGAAAATGGAGCTGAGAATGACCATATTGAGCATATCTTCCCGTGAATATGAGCTTAACTCCAATGCATTAACTATGCAATACAGCTAACGCCTAAATGTCTGAATATGAATTTTCTTACAAACTATTCCGATGCAACTCCAATACAACTCCAATATTGGATGATTATGTGTTATGTGCTGGAGTTGTGTGGGGGATAAATTGTGTTTATAATATATTGTGTATTTTAAACTTAGAATACGTCATCTGGAGTTTTTTTTCCTGAATAAGTTACCTATACATATTCAGAAAATATTTTTTTTTTCGTATAAATACGTACGAGTCTAAAAGTGCGGGCACACGCTAACGAGTGGCGATGTGCATGATTTTAATAATGAAATATTCGTATGCAACGATGACAACTATCTTTTTTTTATTATTTTCAAAGTAGTCGTTGACTGCGTTCCTGACAAAGGTCTGCTTAGGTATAGTCACGAAAGACCTAACTACTACTCTTATCTAACAGGATTCGTTGAAATTTCAACGCATAACAAACGCCCGCTCCTTGTATTCTAGTCAAAAGCATGGTTAAAACTCATCAAGTATGCATAGACAGAGTTACCCAACAATTAAACTAGTTAACTCAGAACTAAGCCTATAAATAAATGTATTAGAAGTCGGGTCACGTTTCTCAAATATCAACAATGTCATTATAAAACGGGGAATATGAAAGCGCTACCGCAAAATAGTCAATTAGAAAACAATGCGATGTAAATACGATGTACCTGTCGAGAGTTCCAAAGCCAATCAAAATTCGTAGAATGAGAGTTCGCGATTCATTAATGTTCAATGTTGTTTCTATGTTGTTTTCACGAGCCAAGAGTATCCGTTACTTGGGAAAAATACCTTCGTAGGTATGTCCGGATATTGTTGAACAAGTGCTTGTTCTTCGCTACATCGCATTTTTCAATGGTTTTCGTGATTATTTGAGTGCAAGTTCCATAATTGTATAGAATTCGTATTAGCGTATAAGTATGGCGTTTAGGACCACTATCTCTGTTATAATATAACAACAAGGGAAGTAAAATAGTAGCTTATATAAGTGGGGGTCGCGAAATTAAAATAATAATAATAAATAAATAAATATTATAGGACAATCTTACACAAATCGACCTAGGCCCACGGTAAGCTCAATAAGACTTGTGTTACGGGTACTAGACGATGATATATATAATAGATAAATATGGATAAATACTTAAATACATAGAAAACATCCATAACTCAGGAACAAATATCTGTGATAAACACACAAATAAATGCCCTGACCAGGATTCGAACCCGAAATTAAAGCTTACAGAGCCAATAGTACACTATATTGTACGCTTAGTACGGGTGTTGATATGAATATATGTTATAAATTATGTTTTCTAATTTTGTAATTTTAAATGTAGTGTCTCTAACTTCTCTCTTTTATTATTGAACCTTTTACAAATTATAACAGCATTGTGTGCGAACAGGAAGTTTGCCGTTACCTAAGTTGATAATAGTTTCACAAACAAGGCAAACATGAAATGTTCCATCTTATGTTTCCCTGGAGCATAATTCTCGGAAAATACACAAGGAACGGATTATTTACAAACCTTTATTTAAAGTTATCTATACATATAATAAAGCTGAAGAGGGTCGAAAGTCTGTACATGGAAGATAATCGAAAAAAAGTTGGCTGGGGATACTTAGAATTGATAACAGAACACGTTCCAACAATTTTTAGAATTTTTGTCTGTTTATCTGTTTGTCTGTTTGTCTGTTTATTTGACCGCGCATCACGTGAAAACGGCTGAACGGATTTTGATGAAATTTTGTATAGAGATAGTTTGAGTCCCGGGAAAGGATAATATATAGTTTTAATCCCGAAAATCAACGCTGGTGGGGGTGAAAATGGGGTTAAAAGTTTGTATGGAGAATTTTTAACCGCTGAAACGATTTAGATAGAAATGAGTATGGAGATAATTTGAGTCTCGAGAAACGTCATAGGATAGTTAGGATAGTTTTCAAACCCTTGTGGGGGTGAAAAGGGGGTTGGAAGTTGGTATGAGGATTTTTTTACCGCTCAACTGATTTAGATGAAAATTGGTATAGAGATAGTATGGGTCTCGAGAAAGGACAAAGGATAGTTTCATCTTCAAAAAAGCCCCCCCCCCCCCCCCCACCCCACCTTAAATTAGAACCGTAGGTCCAAAAAATTTGAAAAAAATAATGGAAGTGAAGCCTGAAAGGTACTTTCAATAAAAACTATCTATACATATAATAAAACTGAAGAGGGTTGTTGAAAAAGTTGGCTGGGGAAGAAACAATCAATAACCGCTGTAGTACGTATTTAGATGAAATTTGGTATTGAAATAATTTGTAATTTTTTGGTCAAGGTGTTCATATTTATAACATGTTACCCGTCGATGCTTTAAATTTACCTTTACCCGCTCTTAAGAAATATTTGAAAATGTCATGAATGTCAAAGGGTTATTTCAGGTTCGAGGACTATATATGACGGACAAAGTTGCATGGCCCAAACCAAAAAACTACTACAAAATTATCTAACATTTATAGGACACCGTTTAGGTAGGAAAACATATCAAACGTTTTGTGAAGCAGTCAGATTAGGGTTTATTTTTCTTTATAATTAAACAATAGGTACATTATCTGTCTCTCAAGCTGTTCTGATATGTCTTCTTGAAGAACTACGCATTATTTTGTATCTTTAAGATCTAATACTTAATGTATTACTGTTGTGAAAAAAATAAGTCCCGTCGAATTTGTTTTCGGTCATAATACTTCTTGGGCCAGAGGTGTAGGGTTAGAACCGGTGGTAGTTTTGGAACGAAGTTCCTTCTCGGACGGTTCGCGGATGGCGAAAAAAAGTTACGTGACCGTCACGAAAATGCGTCACGTCACGAAAACGCGACACCCATACGATTGAGAAACATGTAAAATGGAATGAAATAAAAAATATATAAAATAGAATACACTTTATTCTGTAAGTGTAGTGAAAAGTGAAAGTGAGAAGTGACAAAGTGAAAAATGTCGAGAACCTAAAAGTAAAAAAAAGGCAAAAATGTCGAAAATGACAAAAATGGCTAAATTTCAAAAATTTCAAAAATTTCCAAAATTTCCAAAATTTCCAAAATTTCCAAAATTTCCAAAGTTTCCAAAATTTCCAGTTTCCAAAATTTCCAAAATTTCCAAAATTTCCAAAATTTTCAAAATTTCCAAAAATTTCCAAAATTACCAATATTACCAATATTACCAAAATTTCCAATATTTCAAAAATATACAAAAAAAATTAAAATCACAAAATTTACGAAAAAGTCAAAAATTAAATAACATAACTTCGTTCCAATCGAGTGTTCCACGACACTCACGTATTTTATTTTTCTCTGACGTTCATTAGTGCATTGTAATGTGCTTACATTGAAGAATAAATATCTTGATCTACACCAATATCATAAATCCTCTATTGCGCGTTCGGAACCGTATGTAATTACCACCATTATTACAACCAGTAACGTAACATCAGTGTATTATCTGTGTGGTTACAGTGTGGTAAAAACGTATGAAAATTAATGAAACTCTGCCCCCCCCCCCCCGACCGCCGGCGCAATAAGGTTGGTCATGGCGGTGTGATGGCGGTCATTCTAATGGTTTCAATGGATTTTTAATATGTGTGTAGGTAAAGCAGTGTATGCTTCTGTACATAATTAGGCCTTATTACGTAACAGTTACATAAACTACTATTTATCTCTTTTTAGGGTTCCGTAGTCAACTAGGAACCCTTATAGTTTCGTCATGTCCGTCCGTCTGTCCGCGGTCTAGCTCAGTTACCGCTCGCAATAGAACTCAAACTGAAATTTGGTGAGGCCTGATAAGAACTTTCAATAAAAACTATATTGAATAAAATCGGTTCAGCCGTTTTTGAATTATCAGTCAAAAACGCATAGTGAAAGGAAGTGCCGAATAGTAAAATGACGTAAGCGCCGCCAAATATCCCTTAATAAACGACCTTTTGAACGGATGTTTTGTAACAGGGCGGCTTCTACGAAACTCTACACTGAGCATCGCCCGACATGCTCTTGGCCGGTTTTTTTTGCATTGTTATCCTGGAAATCACCCCTTAAGGATTACTAATTCCAATTCAAGAAAATCCTCAGCCAGGTTATACGTAGTATATAAAAATCCAACGTCTAAAAGGGGGGGGGGGGGGGGGGTACATGGGTCATGGACCCCCGTCCCCGTCCAAGTGCACCTCAAATAGAAATAAAATCATTTCTGCATTTGTGACCCCCCCCCAATTTCAACTGCGCCTGTTCTTACCTTTCATGCTTAGACTGATTTGACGGGAGGATCGATTTGGATGATATTTGCCGTGGACATGAACGTGTAAATACAAAAGTGGTCCTGTATCGTCCGATATACACCTACTACTCTCTATGTCGTTTAAATCATGCAAAAAAAAAATGATAAAAAAAAGTATTCATTTTTGAGTGTAGTTTCATTTAGTGGTAGTTTCATCTAGCGTATCCATCTGTCAACTTTACTTCAAGTTCCGCCTCCAGGGTAGCGGGAGAGAAATTAGGGGTGAATTAGCCGCTTACTGACACAGACCGAATTCCACGCGGGCGGAGCCGCGGGCACAGCTAGTAACTTATAAGACAACACAGGGAGTTTTTTTCAGTAATACCTAAAGGCTTGATTTGTGTCAGTGCCGGAAAAGAGGTACCAATTTTTCCATATGGACTTATTAGTACTTCCTAAAACAAAACGCATAAACATATACGTTGTCTATTAGTGAAATGATGAAGTATCTGTACCAACAAAGTGGAACTTTCACTAATGAAATGAAAAAGTATGGAAAGATAACTGTAAATTGGGTGACAATAAAAATGTATACCTGTGAAAATATTATGCATGTTAAGTTACCCTCAATCATACTATAAAATTACAGAGGGTGCCATGCGTGTTGGTGCGTTGGGTTGTTCTAATAGTAACTAATAGAGCATGGAAAATATTTAACTATGATGAAAATGGGTCATCGTGTCTAGACATTTTCATTGTCCTTGAGTTTAAATATGCCCCATGCATGAACGAAATCAGATTCATCTGTTTAATGACTTGTATGTATACGCGTATACATAGAGAAGTCATTAATGCGGACTGTAGTTTTAATGCCATACATTATTGTCTCTCTACTACTCAATTCTAACGTTACTATATTTCGATAATGATTCAATGATACACGATGATTCGTTCTAGCATCATTTCAGATATATCAGCTACTTATATAAATAATTATAATTTGAATTGAGTATTTCTAATTTCTTGTCTACGAATAATAGAATAATAATTAAATAGCACAGGACAATACTGCTGATTATATTCTCCTTGAATTTAAATACAGCCTTGCCTTTGACGAAAACCTCAAATTTTAGTAGGGGATGAATAACCCTCTAATATTATTCCAATGCTGGCTTATTACAGCGCGTTGAAAGCTAATGTAGTTAAACCACTATATGCACTCTCCGGTTACGCAAAAATGCTGGCATCAAAATGTCTTACATTGGCTTTTATTACGACTCTGACTTGGTACTAAGTAGCTTATAGCTTTGCATATGCGACTGGATTGCGGGTACCTTCCTCAAATATATGTTGACAGAGGTGTACATATATCTTTGACTTCGACTACTTGTAGTAGGCGAGCAAGGTGGGTATCAGGTACATGAAAAATACAATATACATTTTCTAAATTGTTAAGTGAATTGAAATCACTTTTATATTAGCTGCAGATACTGAAAAATTATACAGAGATCTTCTAAATAACTAGTATTTAGAAGATCTCTGTATAATTTTTCAGTATAGTCTGGTTAACCAAAAACAGCAATACCTAACAGTTGAGGTAATAAGCTTTACTCGTTCCTTTCTTTAGTGGTGAGGGTAAGAAAATTATAGTATGATTATCTATGTCTATGCTTGAAGTGAAACAGTCCCTGGCCGAACTACTTATATGCACTAATCTGAGCTAGGTATATAATACTAATTTGAAAAGCATATGGTACTTTACCTGCGTGTTGAGGAGCGGGAGCCGACATTACTGTTGAGGTTGTGGCCAGTAGCGCCACGGCCAGAATCCACGCCGCCGCCATTTTTACCTGCCATCAAACAAAAAATATAATTATGCAATATAATTGTTAAGGTTGTCAAAGAAAGACGGGTTCCAGATTATGTTCTCTTTTATATTTCCAGCTTCTTACTTTACTTTTAACTTCTTACTTTTATTCTTCCAGCAGACTTATGTCTGCTGTTTTATAGTTTTAGATATTTTATTGTTGTTCTATACGGCTGCTCGGCAGCTGACAGGAATGACTTCATTCTTTTTATGGCTGAACCACGCTGAACATACTTATTTAATTGTAAATTCGCAGTGCATAAGTTTTTTTTATAACTTTCAGAATACTTTCAAGCAAATTCTGATTCAGACGTTAAGGCTTTAGTTATAATGGAGTTGGATCGTATCTTAATTTACAGTTAAAATACGATCTCAGGTCTCGCCCTCCTCAGGAGGTTTGAAAAAAATAGCCTAATGAAGTTCATTGTTTAAATTACACGTAGTTTTTTTCGAGATACATTCTATTAGCTCTCCAACAATTCCATTCCCTAAGGAATTGTTCGCCGTAATAACTAAAGTCACGAAAATACAAAGCCTCGAGTTTATCTAAGGGTAACTTGCGTCATGGAGACACTTGGAACGTAAGCTATCCCGAACAAACAGAGCCTCGAACAAAGGGTTGGATAAAATTAGAAGTCTTTACAGGATGAAAGAAACTGGGCGGACGTAACATACATAAAGCGGTTTAATGACATCCAAGATAAAGTGACAACTTTGTTGCAGAAGAATTGTAAATTTTAAACGCAAGAAATAAACCTCTGGCTGAAATAAGAAAGTACTTATAGACATTGATAGATAACTTAAAATATTCGGGACTATGTAACACAGGTACGTGTGTAAACGCGTTACTAGTTAGTGCCTGTTACATACTTCAGAACAACATTAAACACAGTCACCGCACATATAAAACTTTAGTACCTAAATATACATTACAGTCAGATCAATTGATATAATAATAAAGATCTTAAAATAAATTGAACCATAAAACTTCAATAATTTCCTCCTATTCACTGATGTGTTATTTCCTGATAAAAAGCACTTACCTTCGTACCGAGTTGCAGGATTGAGGCATATATTGCACCTATATACGGCACAATGCCTTTTACTTAGGTATGTGCCAGTGTAGACTGGTTGCATCTCAATGGCATTAAGTGGCTATGCGTTGCGGAAGCAACGATAGGGTTGTCACAAATGGATATACTTTTTTAGGAATTCTATACGGATAGAACAAAGTTTTTTGCGCTTGGATATATGTAGTAGAAGCTACGTTTTTTAGTATCGACATTTAAAAACCGATCTCAATTAGTGACATGACAACTACTGAATCTCACTCGGTTACAAAATATATTCTGAGAAACCATTATGTCCCTTGGTTCCTATTATTGGTATAATGTTTTATGTGTAGTTTGACCATATGCGACCTTAATAAATAATAACGTAAGTTACAAAAATAACTTAATGTTAAGAATAACCTCGAATGAATTGTTATTGAGACAAAAAGTAGGTATACAAATGCAATGAAAATACATATACAGTTAGTTGCATAACTGAGTCAATATTAGTACCTTAGTAAAATGTAAATAATTTGATAACAATTAAATTTACATAAAAGTTTTAACGCAGAATATTAATCCTTGGGTACCGCTACAAAACTGCCTCACAAATTATTTTATTCCGAATTATACATTTTTCTTAATTTCATACCGAAAACTGTAAAATTTCACCAAATTTATTTTTCCCATTATTATTTTTTTCTTAGGCATTCCCAATTCAGTAACTCATTTAAAGTAAGGAATTCCAAGACCATTATTATAGTTATCAATCATTTAAATCAGGCTTATTTTTGTAAGTAGTTACTGGCGATGCACAGTGCACGGCGCGCCTACGTAAGGCGACCATAATTAATTTGATTATTACTTATCTTGTTTTCTGGTAACAAATACTTCTAAAATACTATTTACCACTAGTAAAGTTCAATGAAACACGTATTTAGGTATATTGCATGCTAAATTTAATAAAAAAAACTATGAAACAAAATAGGTACATAAAAAAACATTGTGTTTATGTACAAAAAAAATCTTAAAAATACCTTAAAAGTATATGATTATTACTATTCCTTAAACTAGACATTTACTATTTCTTAAACATAACAGGCCTTACAATATAAATAATAAAAATACATTTTAAAATAATTCATGTAAAACAAATATCAATAAAAACAATAAGTGCATATAAAAATTAAATAATACATAAATTCAAACATTAAATTCTACGTTATTCAGTAACATCTAATAAACTTAAAACTTCAATAGAGAGAGTAGATTTTTTTTTCGGGGCAACTTTCTACTGGAGGTGAATGGATCTGAATTCAGCAGAAGCCTGTGAATAAGATCTTTGTTAGTGAGATCCCGAGACATTTTCCGTGTGTGGTTGCGTCGAAAGGTCTTTATATTTTTGTTCGTTGACTCTGCAGCCTCTTCGGACAATTCACCTATAGGAACTAAAGCGTTTTTTATAACTATAGCACCATGTACGAGCACTTTATGTACAGAAGATGGTAAAGGATACCAATCGTATACCTTCATCAGTTCTTTCGCCGTTTCTGGGGCATACTCGTCAAATTTATTTATTTACATTTATTTTATATCCAGATGATATGCACTCCAAAATAGTTTCACATCTTTCTATTAGGTTCTGTTGTATACCGGTGATTTCAGCGGATAGCGGATTGTTGAACGGATTCCACGTTCAAGGTATTTTTGGTTAACGTACATGTTTTGAGGAGATTAACACTTTGCAACTCGTTGAACCATTCGGAATGTTTCATTAGAACTTTAGATTTGGTTCTCGAACACGATTTCCAAAAAAACACAATTCGTTCGCAAATGCACTTTATGACTTTACTTTCTAAGTTGCTAGTATTCACGTTATCTGCATATGGGACCATTTCAATCAAATGTTGCATCACTTGGCGACGCCTTTCTACATCGAAACCACTCTTAGACAGCCACAGTTCAAATACAAATCCCCTTGTAAATGATCCGACGTACATATCATCTGAAAAAAATAAAAATAAATGGTTAATATTGTAACGTAATATTTTCGTAGTACCGCTACGCGTAGGCCCCCTTAGGCGTAGCAGGATTCTAAATACTAAAGTGGCATAATGAGGCAAACAAAGTTGTATGTCTATTAATTTACAAAGATCAAGCTTTCAAATGAAGGTAATTTTATCCTTCAGCGTGTTTAATAACATAACTAAAACTTTCATTAAAAAAATATTCTTATAATGTTTCGCATGTAAGTTAGTCATGGCGTAGAGCCGTTATTATTACTATATATTACATGTACAGAATAAAATCTATATGTAAAACAAAATAACGTACCTGATTCTTGAAGATCCAATCACTAAATACCCACTTTCACAGGAATTCACTACTAATGACCGATCGCTTAATGAGTCGCTGATAACGGAACGCGCAGAAACGACTGATATGGTCACTTTCGAGTTTCGTGAGAAGAAGAGAATGAAAATAGTTAATAATCCAAGATCTATTTATACCCGATTGCAGTACATTTATAGGTGAATAATAAACGATCATTGGATATTTAAAAATGACACATGCATTTTTTTAAATTATGACCTAAGGCCAGGCCACTGTGCGATGTATAGTCAGGTGCAAAACTGAGTCAAGGCAAATGGCCGAACAAATTTCTTGTTAGTTAATTTTTGTAGCGGACTTCATTCTGAGATAACCATAAAAATACGTGAGTGATATAAAAGTCATACACCTCATTTTAAAGAGCATATAATGTACTATTTCAACTAATTGTCTTAAATAAATAAAAAAACAGTTAAACAGTTTTTGGTTCAAAATCATGGATGAATAAAAAAATCAAGATTGTGAATGCAATGAATCGAAATTGGCTTTACATATGGATACATAGCTGACACCGAGACGAACAAATATAACCTAAAAGTTTTTATTTTTTCCATAATTGATCAGACTTATCTTCATTTAAAGATGTCGGTGCAAAACTGAGTCAGTACCAAATATTATCTAATAGAGAAAATGTTTATTTTTATCTACAATAACATAATAGGTCAGTAAGTCAATCAGCGTTGTTACCAATTAATAATAAAATAGTAACTTAATAACTAGCCTCTTCTGAAATAATGAAAGAAGCATGTCAAAGTGATGCACATTGGTTCAGTTATGCAACTAACTGTATGTACTTATCAACTAATACAAAGTTATTATAATAATTATTTCGTGTGGTACATCTACGAAGCGTGACCAATTTATTAAGTTCTAAATTAACTTGAAACATTTTCTAAATTACAATCCACGTGGGAGTACGGGTGCCAGCAGCTGCCTGTAAACAAGGTGTATGTGAATTAACCTTGACACCCGTGAATATCGCGACGGTCTGTTTCACACAATGTGTTAATGAATCAAATAGTATAGTTTATATATGTTTTAAAGTCCCGTGAGTTCAGCGAAGTATATTGTACTAGCTTTTGCCCACGGCTTCGCTCGCGTTAAATTCGGGGTAACAAACCATACAAACTTCCGCCCCCCATTTTAGGGAAGTGGGGGGTAGAGAAGGAGACAAAAAGTAGCCTATGTCACTCTCCATCCCTTCAACTATCTCCACTTAAAAAATCACGTCAATTCGTCGCCCCGTTTTGCCGTGAAAGACGAACAAACAAACAAACAAACAAACAAACAAACAAACAAACAAACAAACAAACAAACAAACAAACAAACAAACAAACAAACAAACACACACACACACACATACACTTTCCCATTTATAATAGTAGTATGGATTCGACGGAGAGCTGGCTACGTCAGATATGACACAATAATGAGAGCAACGAAACCCCTCTAGTTAGTTTGCTCTAGTATGCTTATTTCTAGATCTGGACATCTGGCAGCTGTTTATTGGTGGAGGTCAAATAATGCAAAGCACTTCAAGAATACGAATCCTAGAGTTTTGAGTTTAATGCGATATTTAATTTTAATTTAATTTTATTTTATTTTTATTATGTATTATTTTTGCTGTATTTTTAATATGGACTTTTGTCTGAAACAAAGCGATTTTATTTTTTATTTATTTTATTTAATGCAATATTATGATAAATTATACAAATAATTAGATTACCTATATCATTGCAATTAGTTTCTGTTAATGGAAAGTATAGTTCCAAACGACGTATAATGTAATTCATAGTTTGTCGACTACTGTTTCTGTTACCAAAATAATACGCAATGTTTTCGCTATAACCTATATGGTGGTCGCTGAAGGGTATAAGGGCTTATGTAACTTGAGTTTTAAATGTATACAGATATGTTATTCTTAGTTAGCCGTTTACCATCGGGCGGGCTGTTTGTAGAACTGCGATACTCGTATCAAAAGATATTACAATCAAAATGTAACAACCCTGTCGTAAATACAATCAGAGAGAAACCGTGCAAGTGCGAGGAAGTGCTCAAGTATTGATTCTTTAAAATGCCTTTTTAACGCTTCTTGCATAACAGATTACCTTGGGAATATCACTAACAACATCTGCGTTTCCCAAATTTTATTAAATATGTTGTATTATCATCGTCATAAGGCCTTTTTTATTTAGCCAGATGATTAAAGCGGCGTTTGCACGCCAGGAACGTTTAGTGGTATTATAAAGTTTAAAAAAATACAGTGAGTTTTGAGCTTATTTTGTAGTACAGTCGCCATCGGATATATCGGAGCGGTCAAGGTAGTCACAAACATCTGAACAACGCCTCTATTGTCAAGGCGATAAAGTGCATGTTCAGATATTTTTGAGCACCGTGGCCGCTCCGATATATTTGATGGCGACTGTACCTGTTGCCATTAGTAACAAAGATGTAATAGAGGATATCCTCAGATCCATAGAAGATAAAAGAAAGATTTCTAATACTCTGCGGCAAAATAATAAAATGTGCCAGTCCAGGGGAAAAAACGTCCCACATTGTCGATATGGAGTTAATGCCTATTTCCTAAAGCTATACAATATACGCTATTTTTTAGTGTTCAAGAATGAAATGTCCTTGTAAATGAATTTTCATCACACTTGCTCGTCAATAGGATATTACACGCAGGCTTACAGCATTTATGGCCGATTTACCTCCCACGGGCGGAAAAGTTTAGTTTTAAAATATACATAGAAACTTCACGTCAGTTGCGACTAAGGAGGTTTCATTCCCGCCAAGGTATATATCCTATCTTGAAAATTTTGCTACAAACCATTTTTACTGGATATTAAACTTATACGGTAAGTACATTTAATTGCATTATATTGGTTGTCTATTGTTTGCCCGAAAATTATATAAAATAATACTCATATACCCGAATTTTATTTTCCCGAATTTCATTTGCCCGAATGGTTTGTTTACCATAAAAATGATGTGACATAATCTTTGTTTACCCGATTATTAGATTTCAGAACGTACGAGTGCCATACGTATTGTTGTCCATATTATTAACTGTAATAATACTATTTAATAGAATATTTAAACTCCATACTAAATAATGGTTTTCCGAATCCATGCATATAAACAATGCATTTGCTCACTATATTCCTGTAGGAGCTCTAAAAATATTTATTTACTTATAACTATAATCCTATCATTTAACTTGGAAGGCAAGCATGATGCGAACTTCTATGTATTAAAACAAGTAGATTTTATAAAAAATAATCTGTCCGCTATCCAAGTCGCTTCCATCCTTCATCTAACCTACTTTCTGGTACTTAGCCATATTATTATGTAGAGGCCGTTTTATTTTGTAGAAGATCACAGTTCTAACCTAACCTATCCTACTTTCTGGTAGCCGTTCGCATTTTTGGGGATCACAGTTCTAACCTAACCTACTTTCTGGTAGCCGTTTTATTTTATAGGAGATCACAGTTCTAACCTAACCTAACCTACTTTCTGGTAGCCGTTCGCTTTTTGGGGATCACAGTTCTAACCTAACCTAACCTACTTTCTGGGAGCCGTTTTATTTTGAAGGAGATCACAGTTCTAACCTAACCTAACCTACATTCTGGTAGCCGTTCGCTTTTTGAGGATCACAGTTCTAACCTAACTTACTTTCTGGTAGCCGTTTTATTTTATAGGAGGTCACAGTTCTAACCTAACCTACTTTCTGGTAGCCGTTCGCTTTTTGGGGATCACAGTTCTAACCTGACCTATTTTCTGGTAGCGGTTTTATTTTGTATGAGGTCACAGTTCTAACCTAACCTAACCTACTTTCTGGTAGCCGTTTTATTTTGTAGGAGATCACAGTTCTAACCTAACCTAACCTACTTTCTGGCAAGCAATTTGGATGGCAAATGATATTATGGCTAGTGATCATTATGGCTTACAACGATCATGACAAATGATATTATTGAAATTGATTTTATGGGAAACAAAGTTTCTGGCACGTGACTAATATAGTAAACAATAATTATTGCATATGTAATTATGGGAAACAATATAATGGCTGTTGACTATTATGGCAAATGAAATTCTGGCAAAAGAAATTCTGGCAAGTGAGTGTATACCCATTATATTTAAAATATTCTTTTTCTTCAGTGACTCTACAATTCTTTTAACAAATAGATACAATCTGTTAGTGTAGATTTGAAACTAAACGCAGTTCTTGGCATTATCTGTGGAAGAGTTTGTTGAAAAAAGTTGACAATCACTTTTAGCTCAAACTACTCAATTTACTCAAACTATTCATTTTATTGTTGTTTTCAAAGCATATTTCGTTGGGCACAAAAAAATAACTTAAACATGACTCCCTCGTGATCAACGACAATTTGCTTCCAGAAAAGTCAAAAGAAAAGTATAATCATAATCAAGCTTACGAAAACTTATTGAAATAGAAAATTCATTTTCGGAAAACGTTTTGATCGCTTACTTTTAATATTGAACAGTATTAATAAGTACTAATTGTACGATTACTTTGAACTTTAATAAATGATTAATTTTTTTACATTTTTTTTTCCTCGCAAATGTGATGAAAAACATTGTGTGTCGGGCAGGAAGGGAATTACAAACTCGAGTCATCAAAAGCCTTCGGCGTCGGGCTTCTCATAGACTCTCGTTAGTAATTTTCATCTTCCCACCCTCGGTGCACAATGTACTATTATAGGACTGACAAATGGTCATGTATGGAAGTCAACCGGTTTGCTCACGTACCTACTGATTCAAATAGACACGATTCTTCACTCATTACACGCGCGCAGCTAGAAGATGTTGATAGGATTCCTCGCCAGTCTTGCTGCGACCATTAACATCAACTGACAATCGAAACGCCACGTCAAGTCTTGTTTTTATAAAAATAAAGGGTTTTATCACGTCCCTGAGGCAAAAGAAAGAAGTAAACGAGTTCACCATAATCAAAACACGTGTTTCACTTTACCTAGTGAACAGAAAGCAAGAACTAATTGATTGACTGAGTGACCGAATCACGTGGCGTGAGCTGTTTCCAATTTGCCGTTGGCGAGTTCACGGCAACAGTGTTCCACTACTTCGACTTAGTTTATCGAAACGGTGAATTGGTCTATCAGTCATATTTTGAAGTGCATGCATGCATCTTGAGGACAAATTGAAAATTTCCTGCTTTGACGATCGATTTTTTTTTACAAATGTGGCATTACGTGACGCTCGAATAAATAGAGATCTCAGGGAAGTCACACATAATGTAGCACTAACTGGAGATACTTCTCAAGGGCTAATCTAAGGAGCCGAAACCTGACCCTTTTTTTTTGTTGGTGTGAAAATGCTTTACGCATCCCCCGGGGGCCTGGGGAGGGCCCATAGTGGGGGGTATGTGGGACTCTCCTCTCCCTTAACTCCCTCTGCTAGACAGAGGGAGGGGAGAGGCCTACCCACTAAAAACACACCGGCGTCATCCGCACTACCGTTAGGGGGGAACGCTACGGGATAACTTGCGCATTCGTCCGCGGCGATCATGGCGACCCTGACCACTTTGATAAGAATTACTAGATGGAGAGGGAAGTTACTTACCTACTAATGAAGGCAAATTGCGACCCGGATATAATTTGCTTACATTACCCACATTGGTTATTTCTATTTTACAATACGAGTCAGCAAAAATACGTTATTTACTACGACGATCTCAGTTAAGAATATAAGCGCCGCGCTGGTAGCCTGGCGATGACACTAAGACGAGACTGGAGGTCTCGGATTCAAACCCCGGCTCGTGCCACAGAGTCATTTAATATTTACCAGTCCCTTTTCAGTGAAGGAAAACATCGTGAGCAAACCGGAATTAATCCCAATTCCAAAGTTTCCCCTCTGGGTTGAAAGGTCAGATGGCAATCGCTTTCGTAAAAACAAAGGGCCTACGCCAATTCATGGGATTAGGTTGCCAAGTGGACCCCAGGTTCATTGAGCCGTGGCAAAAGTCGGAACAAACCCTAGGAGGATAGGAGGATGATGAGTTAAAAATATATACATACATTTTTATGTTAATCAATCTCCGCACATATGAGTTTGCTCCCGGTACTCGTTTTCTATATAAATCCAGTACCGGAATGTAGCTGGACAGCTGGATTTCAACATGAAGTTAATTTAGAAGTTGATTGACAATTTGAACCGAGAGTCAAGGACAAGGACAAGCAGGATAAAAAATAGCACGAAATGAGTCGCATCTGCTTGTAACGTTGCTCTAAATTTGTGTGTTATGTTATTGTTTTCTAATATTTTGGAGAGCTGTGTAATTAATACACTTGAATATTATTTTATTTTGTTGGGTTACATTAGTGACATATTGGGTTAAATAATCACTGGAATGTAGGTGTTTAAATACTAAAAATGTTTTTTTTTTAATTCTGTTATAATTTTTCATACACTTTACTGTAGATGGAGAGCTAGCCACGTCAGATATGGCACAATAATGAGAGCAACGAAACCCCTCTAGTCAGTTTACTATACTATGCTTATTTCTAGATCTGGACATCTGACAGCTGTAAAGTGGTGGAGTAATAATGCAAACCACTTCAAGAAAACAAATCCTAGAGTTCTGGGTTTGATGCAATATTATGAGAAATTGTATCAATAATAAGATTATATATATCATCGCCAAAAGTTTCTGCAATCTGCATCGCTATAATGCAATTCATAGTTTGTCGCCTACTGTTTTTGTTTCCATAATAGTACGCAATTATTTTTGTTCTAATATTAAAATACAGGCCCTGTCCTTTACAACTGAGACAACTTCGGCAGTTTTTACCTATTTCGGTATTACTGTTTTACAATTCAAAAAAATTTTGCTAGTCTGTCACTCTCACCTCCAGCAATTAAAAGCTGCCAGATGTCCGGATCTAGCAATTAGCAATCTAGCAATATATCTAGCAATAGATCTAGCAATATTATAGCAATCTATCATATCTGACGTGGCTAGCTCGTAGTCCACTATACTTTGTATGGCGACAACACAAATTAACATTTTTAAACTACATGTTTAGTTTAAAGTTCCGTGTTAGATAATTTTTCTATTCTAATTCTAATTCTGGATAGAAATATAAATAACATAATAGTAGCAAAACTCGTCACTATAATAATAATAAATAAATATTATGGGACAATCTTACACAAATCAACCTAGTCCCACAGTAAGCTCAATAAGTCTTGTGTTGTGAGTACTAGGCGACGATATATATAATCTACCTATTATATATATCGTATATAGATAAATACTTAAATACATAGAAAACATCCATAAATCAGGAACAAATATTCGTAATGGACACACAAATAAATGCCCTGACCAGGATTCGAACCCGGGACCTCCTGCTTCATAGGCAGGGTCACTACCGACTAGGCTAAGAGGCCGTTACTATACATACACTATAGAAATAACGAAGGTACCCAATAACTACTTCTACGAAAATTGAGAATAACGAAAATTGGAACAGTGTACGAATATTACATGTATGTTAAAGATATAAAAGAAAGGAGAATTTTCCTTTAAGAAGCATTTGTTACGTCTAACTTTTACTTTCAAATAATGCTGGACTTGGAGAAAATGTTCTACTTTTGTTACAAACGTCTATGTATAACTGAACGGTATTAGCTTTCTAGACTTATTTTACTTCAATATTGCATCCTCCAGATTTAATTATACCATGTAGTCCGTTCTTCGACATACTGCATCGTCACACATTTTTAGATGTATAAAATAATTTTAAAAAATAATTAATATCATTCGGTTACTCATTCAGTCACCGATCCCGGTCCGCCGCCATCTTTAATGTTCATTCGTTTTTCGTGTGCAGCATCGTCAACATCGTTCTTGAACTATATAATTACAAATTAGAATTTAAACAGTAAAAAGTGCACAAAACATGGGAAAACGCAAGCAAAAACACAGTGATAAGGATATTCGTCGCAAGATACGACGTTTGGAAGAAAAATTGCGGCATAATAAGCGGAAAGGTAAATCTACCCGTTATTTCAACTATTTGATTTCGTTCGTGTTTTTTTCTATGCAGTTGCTTTTCCTGTGAATAAAGTTAGTGTGATATGTAACACCTACTGTCTTAACGTTGTAACACGTGATTTTATGCTGACAGTTGTAGTGTTTTTTGTTCCTTGAAGTAGTAATACGAGATATTGCCCTGGAACAAAATTGTACCTATTATTTGATCCTTGATGTGGTAATACAAGATATTGCCCTGGAACAAATCTTTTTTTTACTTTCTTGACGTGATGATACTGTGATATCCTGAAAGTAACAAAATCTAATTATTATTTTAGATTGGGACCGAAGATCTGATGCCTCGACGTCAAACTCGTCACATAGCCCTTACTATACAGATAGGCAGTCATCAGACTTCGAAGGTCAATATAGCGAGGCGGGCGAAGACTGGAGGCTTCGAGAAGAAGCGTTGATGGAAGATGAGACTTATGATGATATTGTGGGACCGGCACCACAGTTGCAGTCAGTGGTCAATCAACCTGCAGCTATCCCGTCGCCACAGATCGCGGCAACGCCAGCGCCGCCGATGCCACCAGCAACCACCCTACCGGTGCCGGCCGAAGCCGCCTCGGTGCCAATAGACCCTGCTCAACCACCAGCTACGACACTCCCCCAAGAGATCTTAAATATGCTGGGGGAGGCAAAAAAGTTAGAGGAACCTCTCGGTGAGCACATTCCTGGTGAGCTCTCTGAACGCTGGGGAAAAATCCTAATGGACGGGCTGGGCAAGGAGCTCAAGCAGTCTCTGGCAGAAAATATTCTTATACCGAGTAATTTTTTACTAGCTCGCGCACCCAAGCTGAATCCAGAGGTTGCAGCTGTTATTAATGATTCTGCAAAAAATCGTGATATGCGTTTAGAAAAAGCCCAAAATCAACTGGGTCGAGGCATTGCTGGGCTTGCCAATTTAACAAATGATCTAATAAAATTAGACATGACGAAACTTGAAATTATCAAAAAAAATATATCGGAAGTTACCCAAGTTTTGTTAGACCTTCACTACGAAGAATCGATAAACAGGAATAAACTTCTAGTACCGTTGCTAGACAAAAAGTTCTGGAATACAATTAAAGGAGTGAAAAGAGATGAATTCCTTTTCGGAGAAAAATTAGGCGACAAAATTAAGAGCTCCAAGGATATTGAAAAGTCAGGTCAACAGATTAAAAAATCTTTTCCATTCAACCCGACGTTCCAGCACCGCAAGCAAGCAACGCAGCAGTCGGGAAACGCGAGAGCTCCTCCTCGCCATTACAAGCCGAAGGTCGCGTCTGCACCGACGACGGGCAGATACTACGAGCCCCAACCCTCGACCTCGGCGAGGAGGACGACCTCGGGCCAGCGTCGCGGGCGGCAGCACCACTACCACCAGTCCAGCAGAGCGAACGAGCGGAGTCGGCGTTAAAGGTACCGCATGCTGGTCGTATACAATATTTTTATGATAATTGGTTGTCAATTACCAATGACCATACGGTACTATCATTTGTACATGGATATAAAATCCCAATTGCTTTACCATTGTCACAAAGTATTGAGCCAAATAATCCTCCATTTTCAAAAAGGCAAATGAATGCAGCTATATCAAAATTAATTAAATTGGGAGCTATTACGCAATGCAATAAAAATACTCCTGGGCAAATTATTTCACCTATATTTTTAACGCCTAAAAGTAACGGCGGGTTTCGGTTTATTCTGAACTTAAAAACACTAAATAAATCAGTTTATTCGCACCATTTCAAAATGGAGGATATTCGTACAGCTGTTAAGTTGATATCTAAAGATGCCTACATGGCTACAATTGATCTGAAGGAGGCCTATTTTTTAGTTCCAATACACCCTTCACATAGAAAGTTTCTAAGGTTTAGATATGATCACGTATATGAGTTTAATTGTTTACCAAATGGTTTGGCTTCGGCTCCTCTTGTCTTCACCAAGCTATTAAAACCGCTCCTATCATTATTGAGAAGTCAAGGGCATATATTAGTAGCCTACCTTGATGACATTTTATGTATCGGAAATACTCGTGAATCTTGCAAACACACTGTACATGTTTTAATGGAAAATTTGGAAAAACTAGGTTTTGTAATCAACTTCGAGAAAAGTAAATTCAACCCTTCTCAAATTTGTAAGTTTTTAGGTCTAGAGATTAACACTAAGGATATGCAATTACAGCTGCCTCAGGAAAAAATCCTAAAAGTTATAAAAATTACAAAAAATATGCAAACTAGAACTTATACAAGTATACGTGAGTTTGCAAAGTTCATAGGCACTCTTACAGCCGCTTGTCCTGCAGTGGCGTATGGTTGGGCGCATACCAAGCTTTTCGAAAGGGAGAAATTTTTAGCTCTTCAAAAATCTAACGAGGATTACGATTGTAGAATGGTTCTAAAATCATGTTTACTTGATGATTTTAAATGGTGGTCTAATATTAAATATAACGCTAAGAATGATATTCAGAAGGGCACTTACCAGTTCGAAATATTTACTGACTCGTCTCTTACGGGCTGGGGAGCCGCGTGTAATGGCGAAATTACTAGAGGACACTGGTCAGCCGACGAAGTTCAACATCACATTAATTACCTTGAACTTTTGGCAGCCTTTTTGGGTTTACAGTCATTTTGTAAATATAGTCGTAATTTAAATATTTTACTTAGAATCGATAACACCACTGCCATATCCTACATCAATAGAATGGGTGGTATTCAATACCCCCATCTAAATAAAATAACGAGGACGATATGGGAGTGGTGCGAGCAGAGACGTATTTTTGTCTTTGCGTCTTACATTAAGTCATGTGATAACACCGACGCTGACCATGCCTCAAGACACACCAATATTGACACAGAATGGGTCCTTAACCATGAAAGTTTTCAAGTAATTACTGATCACTTAGGTGTTCCTGACATAGATCTGTTCGCATCTCGCTTGAACAACAAATGCCCAAGATATGTGTCTTGAAACGAGACCCTAGTGCCTATGAAATTGATGCTTTTACTTTTTCATGGCGTAATTACTTTTTTTTACGCCTTTCCACCATTTGCGCTCACTCTCAAATGCCTTCGTAAAATAGTTGAGGATAAAGCCACGGGCATCCTCGTTGTCCCATATTGGCCGGGACAGCCATGGTTTCCGTTGTTTTTGTCGTTAGTGAAGTCAGAAATCATCTATCTTAATCCTAATAAGAATCTTTTACTTTCCCCTTCCAGAGAATGCCATCCTCTTTGGCGCAGCCTTACCCTGGCGTGTGCAGTGTTATACGGCAAGCCTACATAAAAAACGGCATACCAGATGATTGTATTGACATAATGTTGCAGTCTTTATCTAAGAATACTCTTAATCAGTATAATGTAGCGTTAAAACAATGGTTTGCATTCTGCCAAATTAACAATATTGACATGTATAATGCTTCGGTTAATGAGATTTTAAAGTTTCTTACAGAAAAATTTCATGCAAATGCTAGCTATGGAACTTTAAATTGTTTTCGTTCCAGTTTATCTCTGATTCTAGGCAAGGATCTTTGTAATAACGGTTGTATTTCGAGATTCCTTAAGGGCGTATTTAAAAGTAAGCCATGTTTCCCGAAATATAATTCTATATGGGACCCTAATTTAGTCCTGGATTATCTTTCTAACCATGTTCCAAACGAGTCGATAACAATGGAAAATTTGAATAAGAAATTGGTAACTCTGCTCGCGTTGTCTACAGGACAACGTGTGCAGACGTTGTCATTAATCAATGTTACAGATATTCAGATACATGAGTCTCGTATCGATATAGGCATAACTGATATCATTAAAACTTCCGCGCCTAACAGACATAATCCAAGACTAATTATCCCCTATTTCAAAGAAAAGCCTACTATTTGCCCAGCATTGGCGCTGTCCTGTTACGTTGAAAGGACTCGTAACTTTAGATCCGCTATAAATTCAAACAAATTGTTCCTTACAATCAAAAAACCTATCCATAATGCTACTTCGCAAACTATTAGTCGCTGGATAAAGCAAACGCTAAGTAGCAGTGGAGTAGACACCAATACGTTCACAGCCCACAGTACCCGCCACGCCTCGACATCGTCGGCTAGCAGATCGGGTATTTCCACGGATATCATTAAAAGAACAGCGGGCTGGTCGGGAAATTCTCTTTGTTTTGCCCGTTTTTATAATCAACCTTTAATCGATATTGAAGAAGACTGTTCTTTTGCTCGGGCTATAATTAATAGTTGATATAAGTAATATAATAATAATGTATGTGCCTTACTTTCATACCAAAATTGATTAAATGTTTACAACCTTAGTACCTATTGCAGTAAAACACTTCTTACTTGCATTAATACGTTTAATTTTGACGACAAAGTAAAAATATTTAATATTAGCAAAAATTATCAATTATTTAAAATTTAGCATTTCACGTAAAAATCACAATAATGGCATCTAAATAAGGGTATTTCACATTCAATAAGTTCCCTAGTGGTCAGAATACAATTAAATTATAATAACAAAAATACTTAAATTTAGCACTTCACTTAAAAATGAAGAGAACTGTACCTATTTCACTTTCACATTCAACAACCTCCCTAGTGACCAGAATGTAATTAAATTACAATAATTAAAAATATTTAATATTAGCACTTCACTTAAAAATGAAGACGACTGTACCTAAACAAGGACATTACAAATTCAATAGTTAGCAAAACCGGTAAGTAAAAATAAAGACTCGGCTAGTAATAATTTGGCTGCAGGAAAATAATGGGTTAATGAGGCGGGTGATATGGATGGTGACAGATGATGCGCTGACTGAACGTAGCCTAAATTAAAGAGCCAGGTCTTTATACGCCCGTCAAACGAGGCAATTGGAATTTGGGGAATTTAGCAAAACAACAAAAAAACTATTATGGCACAAAAATACTGGATACAAAAAAGGAATCCGATTTGTAACGTTTTTTTAACAAAAATATAAATAATTTGATGTTCTCGAAAGCAGGATGCAAAAGCTGTTGCTTAAATTAAAAAAGAGTTCGTGGGCCAGTGTCCGCTTTGATACGGCGGACCCAATAGCTCGCTGAACTCCTTTTCTCACTTGCGAGAGCCCGCTGGATGCGGACTATAACTCTCCGATGATGTGGCGAAGAAACCCGCGGAAATCGCGGCAGCTGCAGACTGTCCCGCCGGCCCGGCATCCACAAGGGCCTTCCGGAATCAGGCGGTTTCAGGGTATAGCACTTGCTAAATAATTTATATTGGGCCTCTTCGCCCGGCAAGGGTTTCGGTTTTATTTCTGCTCCAACAATGCAACAATAGCACTTGCCATACAATGTTTGAAATAAATCGCACTTTATCACGATGCAGCTAAGCAAATTATGGCAAAAAAGACCAGAACAAATCCAGATTATCTCTTTTTCTTTCAAAATCTCACGGCGCTCTGACAGACTCCATCAAAAATCAACTTTTTTCTTTTGACAATCTGGAATACCTCAAAATTCACATTCAAAATTAGCGCGAGTCTTATCTCAATTTTATAACTGCCAGACGTATTACAAAATACGGACTGATATAAGCGCCATCTACCTGTAATGCCGTGAATCACAATGTACGCTTTTTTATATATCAACCGTGACCTAGCCTTAGACACAGAAGTTCAGAAGTTCTAAAGAAAGTCGACAGATGTCGTACGATACGTAGCGTAATGCTACAGCATCTCCCTACCAAACAAAGAAACAAACAAACAACAACACAAGTAAACACAAGAAAACTAACCCCAAGCAACAAAAACAAACACAACTTAATGCTAAGGCCAAAAAAAGGCACAACAAGAGAACCCTAAACGAATTCCAAAAAAAAACAAAACTAACCAGTTATTAACATTACCCCTAAAGACTAACCTAATAGATTAACAAGATGACAAAACGCCAACCAACGCGTCACGCGGTCCAAGACGTGACGGCCGGGATAGGACAGAAACTGCACCTGGCCACAGATCTTAATCCCTCACATCGAGTCATCAAATTATACAACCAGGCTATCATAGACCGGGAAAGATAAACGAAGCCTTAAACACCAACGGTAAAAAAGGTCAAATCTGGAAAAAGGAGCAAGGAAACGCTCAAACGAAAACAAAAAAACGATAAGAAACAAATCAAGCAAGGATTACCGACAAGGGAATGGCGGACTAAAGCGCATTTTAGAATTTTGAGAAAACTGAACGGGCCGAAAGAAGAAACTATTTCAAGATATCTTTAATATGATAGGTACCGACGTGCTCGGAATCGGTATCAGCCAGTACATATACCTGTGGAGACACCCGTCTAACCACACGGCACCGAACGAAACGTGGAGCGAATTTACCGCCTCGAAAAGGATCAGCGGATCCACGCTGGAAATTCCGGCGCCAAACGATTTGGTCACCAACGATTCTTGGCGAAGAACGGTTCGTGTTGAACTTGGCGGCGTTACGATGAAAGGCTAAAGCCATCGAATCAGAAACTTTATCGTACACCTCACGAAGCGTCTGAAGATTCGAAGCGTGTTCCATCCGGCTGAGTCCCACATCTTGGTCCACAACCTGATTCTCAACACGTTCACGAATCATTGACAACTCGCGGCCGTACATCAAAAAATTCGGTGTATAAGCAGTAGCCAAATTTATACAAGAGTTTAAATAAAGAGCGACCCGATGTAAATGACCCGACCAACTGCGTTGGTCATTTTCAACTAAAATGCTCAAAGTTGTAATCACGACCTGGTTATATCTCTCCACAACATTCGCTTGTGGCGAATAATATGGGGTATAACACGGACCTGGAATATTATAGCTCGCCAGGAAATCCAGAAATTGACGACTATGAAAAACTGTAGCGTTGTCACAGAGAATGTTAGTAGGAACACCGTACCGCAAAATAACCTCCGACTCTAATGCCATCGATATTGACCTCGCATTCACCAACTTCAAAGGGACCAACCAAACAAATTTGGTAAAAACGTCAACCAAAGTCAAAATATAACGACACCCATTACGGCTAACCGGTAAAGGACCAATTAAGTCAATGGAAAGAAGATCCATTGGAGCCGCAACACGACGAGGAAATAAGCGAAGTCCACGAGGTTGTGAATTTGCAATTTTATAAGACTTGCAAATCTGACATTCGGAAAGGAACCTTGTAACATCACGGTACATATTCGGCCAATAGTATAAGTCACGAGCTTTTAAATACGTTTTCATAACACCAGGATGAACGTTGGGAAATCCATTATGAATTTCAGCAACCGCCTCTCTAGTCCTTGAAGCAGGAAGAACTATACGCCATGGATTAGGTGCTAAAGGGTTTTCGATAGATACCCTGCGCATTAAGACACCATCCCGAAGAGCAAATGCAGTAAACATTTGAGGATTGTCCAAAACTCCCTGGTAAATTCGTTCATACCAAGGATCTCCAGAAGGATCCATGCCACGCGCGAATGAGATAAGCCCAACTTGAGCGCGGGACAAGGCGTCTGGAACAACATTAAGGACACCTTTTTTATGTTCAATCTCAAAGTTATATTGGGAAATCAAAGTTGCCCAACGAGCCAAGCGCCCGGTAGGATTATCAAGGGTGATCAACCATTTAAGAGCAATATGGTCAGTAATGATCTTAAACCTCATTCCATCGAGATATCCGCGGAAATGCTTTATGGAATCAACAACGGCGAGAAGCTCATGTTCGGTTGTCCCGTATCCACGTTCAGCTTTAGTGAATAAACGAGAATAATAAGCAATTGGATGTTCAACGCCGTCAAACTCTTGAGCCAGGACCGAGCCTAAGCCAATCTGGCTAGCGTCACATTGAAGGATAAAAGGTTTCGAAAAATCTGGGCAAGCCATCAACGGAGCGCTCATCAAGGCATCCTTCAATTTAGAAAAAGCTTTACTAGCACTATCGTTCCAATCGATGGGATCACGTCCCTTTCTCTTACCAATAAGTGCCGTCAGAGGAGCAATAATCGAAGAAAAACCATCCACGAAACGGCGATAATACGAACACATACCAATGAAAGCACGTAGAGACTTGGCAGAAGAAGGGGTAGGGTAATCCCTAATAGCTTCTAATTTCTTTGGATCAGTTTGAAGACCACGCTCATTGACGATGTAGCCGAGATACTTCAATTCAGACTTACAAAACTCGCACTTATCTAAATTAACCGTAAGACCAGCTTCTTTCAACCTATCACGAACCTTACGAATAAGCCGCATATGACTGTCAAAATCACGAGACACCAAAATCAAATCATCAACATAGCCGAAGATAAAATCCTCAGACTCAGGGGTATATTCAAAATTGACAATCATGTCAGTAAGCCTCTGCATCTCGGACGCAGCGTTGGTTAAACCAAAAGGGAGACGAACGAACTCAAAGAGGCCCCTTTGGGGTACAATAAAGGCCGTTTTCTCACAACTGGCCTTATCAGCTAAGGGGATTTGCCAAAAGGCGCTCTGACAGACTCCATCAAAAATCAACTTTTTTCTTTTGACAATCTGGAATACCTCAAAATTCACATTCAAAATTAGCGCGAGTCTTATCTCAATTTTATAACTGCCAGACGTATTACAAAATACGGACTGATATAAGCGCCATCTACCTGTAATGCCGTGAATCACAATGTACGCTTTTTTATATATCAACCGTGACCTAGCCTTAGACACAGAAGTTCAGAAGTTCTAAAGAAAGTCGACAGATGTCGTACGATACGTAGCGTAATGCTACAGCATCTCCCTACCAAACAAAGAAACAAACAAACAACAACACAAGTAAACACAAGAAAACTAACCCCAAGCAACAAAAACAAACACAACTTAATGCTAAGGCCAAAAAAAGGCACAACAAGAGAACCCTAAACGAATTCCAAAAAAAAACAAAACTAACCAGTTATTAACATTACCCCTAAAGACTAACCTAATAGATTAACAAGATGACAAAACGCCAACCAACGCGTCACGCGGTCCAAGACGTGACGGCCGGGATAGGACAGAAACTGCACCTGGCCACAGATCTTAATCCCTCACATCGAGTCATCAAATTATACAACCAGGCTATCATAGACCGGGAAAGATAAACGAAGCCTTAAACACCAACGGTAAAAAAGGTCAAATCTGGAAAAAGGAGCAAGGAAACGCTCAAACGAAAACAAAAAAACGATAAGAAACAAATCAAGCAAGGATTACCGACAAGGGAATGGCGGACTAAAGCGCATTTTAGAATTTTGAGAAAACTGAACGGGCCGAAAGAAGAAACTATTTCAAGATATCTTTAATATGATAGGTACCGACGTGCTCGGAATCGGTATCAGCCAGTACATATACCTGTGGAGACACCCGTCTAACCACACGGCACCGAACGAAACGTGGAGCGAATTTACCGCCTCGAAAAGGATCAGCGGATCCACGCTGGAAATTCCGGCGCCAAACGATTTGGTCACCAACGATTCTTGGCGAAGAACGGTTCGTGTTGAACTTGGCGGCGTTACGATGAAAGGCTAAAGCCATCGAATCAGAAACTTTATCGTACACCTCACGAAGCGTCTGAAGATTCGAAGCGTGTTCCATCCGGCTGAGTCCCACATCTTGGTCCACAACCTGATTCTCAACACGTTCACGAATCATTGACAACTCGAAGTTAAGTTTTGCAGTAAAACACTTCTTACTTGCATTAATACGTTTAATTTTGACGACAAAGTAAAAATATTTAATATTAGCAAAAATTATCAATTATTTAAAATTTAGCATTTCACGTAAAAATCACAATAATGGCATCTAAATAAGGGTATTTCACATTCAATAAGTTCCCTAGTGGTCAGAATACAATTAAATTATAATAACAAAAATATTTAAATTTAGCACTTCACTTAAAAATGAAGAGAACTGTACCTATTTCACTTTCACATTCAACAACCTCCCTAGTGACCAGAATGTAATTAAATTACAATAATTAAAAATATTTAATATTAGCACTTCACTTAAAAATGAAGACGACTGTACCTAAACAAGGACATTACAAATTCAATAGTTAGCAAAACCGGTAAGTAAAAATAAAGACTCGGCTAGTAATAATTTGGCTGCAGGAAAATAATGGGTTAATGAGGCGGGTGATATGGATGGTGACAGATGATGCGCTGGCTGAACGTAGCCTAAATTAAAGAGCCAGGTCTTTATACGCCCGTCAAACGAGGCAATTGGAATTTGGGGAATTTAGCAAAACAACAAAAAAACTATTATGGCACAAAAATACTGGATACAAAAAAGGAATCCGATTTGTAACGTTTTTTTAACAAAAATATAAATAATTTGATGTTCTCGAAAGCAGGATGCAAAAGCTGTTGCTTAAATTAAAAAAGAGTTCGTGGGCCTGTGTCCGCTTTGATACGGCGGACCCAATAGCTCGCTGAACTCCTTTTCTCACTTGCGAGAGCCCGCTGGATGCGGACTCTAACTCTCCGATGATGTGGCGAAGAAACCCGCGGAAATCGCGGCAGCTGCAGACTGTCCCGCCGGCCCGGCATCCACAAGGGCCTTCCGGAATCAGGCGGTTTCAGGGTATAGCACTTGCTAAATAATTTATATTGGGCCTCTTCGCCCGGCAAGGGTTTCGGTTTTATTTCTGCTCCAACAATGCAACAATAGCACTTGCCATACAATGTTTGAAATAAATCGCACTTTATCACGATGCAGCTAAGCAAATTATGGCAAAAAAGACCAGAACAAATCCAGATTATCTCTTTTTCTTTCAAAATCTCACGGCGCTCTGACAGACTCCATCAAAAATCAACTTTTTTCTTTTGACAATCTGGAATACCTCAAAATTCACATTCAAAATTAGCGCGAGTCTTATCTCAATTTTATAACTGCCAGACGTATTACAAAATACGGACTGATATAAGCGCCATCTACCTGTAATGCCGTGAATCACAATGTACGCTTTTTTATATATCAACCGTGACCTAGCCTTAGACACAGAAGTTCAGAAGTTCTAAAGAAAGTCGACAGATGTCGTACGATACGTAGCGTAATGCTACACTATCTGTTGTAGTAGTCAATCAGAGGCATAATGTAATTAAGTACTTATTTGTATATTACATAATTTCATTGCATAATAATAAATATTGATTAGAATACTATTCAATACTAGTTTGCTTTTCATTCTGCAACCAGCGCTAAACATCTACATGGTATAATTAAATCTGGAGGATGCAATATTGAAGTAACATTTATGGTTAAAAGAACTTACCTTAAGTGAATTTCAACCATAATTTTACGAAATATTGCATCCGAGAGATTTAATATCCCGCCCAACCCTGATAGGTACATATTAACATATTTACATTATTTAAAGTCCCCTATGTTGCAGAATAAAAGTCTTGACAATTAGCTCTAAAACAAATGAACATTAAAGATGGCGGCGGACCGGGATCGGTGACTGAATGAGTAACCGAATGATATTAATTATTTTTTAAAATTATTTTATACATCTAAAAATGTGTGACGATGCAGTATGTCGAAGAACGGACTACATGGTATAATTAAATCTCTCGGATGCAATATTTCGTAAAATTATGGTTGAAATTCACTTAAGGTAAGTTCTTTTAACCATAAATTATCAATACTACTACGACTACGATTTATTATACTTATTATTATTAATGTTATAGGGTAAATCGCCAGTTACTGGCCACTGTCCAATAACTGGCCACCTCATACTAAAAACGAACTCTGCGTACCTACAAACAAAATTCATTTTAGTATAACGTGGCCAGCTATTGAAACCCTTCAGTTTCTACTTCAGCTTTGTTTGTAGGTAAACAGAGTTCATTTTTAGTACGAGTATCAGGTGGCCAGTTATTGGACAGTGGCCAGTAACTGGCGATTTACCCTATCTACTTTAACATATTCACTGCGAGGAAACCGCATCAGAATTATTTTAAATTGCAATAATTAAAAATATACTTCCCGAAAGTGTTAATGTGGATTAAATAAGTTCTTAACTTAAGCAGCGTGGTTAAAGTGGGACTGGCGTCGTAATTAATCAGAAGGCTTAATATTAAGTCTAGGGCGAGTTTTTTTATAAATTGCATTTCACTCTTTCACATTAGGGTGATATGAGAGGTAAAATGATATTAGTATACTTCTGTGGTATCCAAGGCGGAGGGAAAAAGGTCTTCCCCAATACTTTATTAACTCAACGCGCTTAATAGTAGTTTATTTTTAACATGCAATTGGTTACAATCAACCATTTTGATTTCCATGCCACTATAGAACCTTGTCATCCATACGTTGATACTAATACTAGGCGTATTCGCATTCGCGAATATCGGCAGGTTTTTGAATATTAGCGTTCGCATTCGTATTCGCAAAATTCAATGCGAATATTTTTAGTGCATTTTATCTAAGAAAAAAATTTGAAAAGAAATTTTTAATTATTTCAAATGTCTTTTAATTGTCTCCATAAAAACGTTGTTGCATGATTTAAAATATATTCCGATTAACAGAATATAGAATTTTGACTACTAAGTAGCTATATAAAGTTCGTTTTCTTAACATTCGGTTAGAAAATGTCACGCCTAAATCATTCAACTACCTATATACCAAGGTTGACCCATTCGTATTCGCGAATATGAGCGGCAAATATTCGCATTCGCATTCTCATTTGCGAATGTTCAAAAAACATTCGTTACATCTCTAGTTGATACGTGTGCATACAGGCAACTATTGTATAGCAGCCTAGGAGACAAATTGGTTTACTGTACAGTCACCGGCAATAGTATCATCCTACACGAAGGCCGGAAAAATATGTGACACGCTCTTATTTGTAGGGCCATAATAGCGAGTCACATATTCTTGCGGCCTTCGTGTAGGAAGATACTATTGCCGGCGACTGTACTACCAACAGGACTAAGCGCCTTCACGTAAAAATGAAAATCATTTTTTCGTTTTCGTTTACAAACCGATTTTTTTTTCAATTAGTTCTTACTTTTAAAATGTATAAACTTGTAACTAACAACGACGCATAGGTATGAACGTAATTACCGCTGCACGTTATTCTACCTGGCTGTATCAAATGACAGTACTGTACCTACCTATTAGAGTCTGTCCGGAAACTGAAGTGTCGTAGAATGTATGAGCTCCCATAGAAACCACGACATTTCTCTTTCCGGACAAACTCTAGTTATTGTCCCTTAACGCTTCAACACTGTAAATCCATGTACCTACGTTGTATACCTACTTAAATAATGAAATAGCACTTGTATCACTGGATCTGTAAGCGTCCATAGACTGCAGCAGCCGCATAGCATTACGCTGGCCGTGCGCCGTTTGATTTAGTTAAATTGTGCGATTTTACGCAACATTAAAAAAGTCGCAAAATATGCTGATTTTTTTCGCTTTTTTTGCGATTTTTTTAATGTTGTGTAATGAAATTTTGTCCGCAAACCTCAGATTCGGATTCAGCACCCCGAAATACATATGGAATGAAAGAAATCAGAACTACCCCAAAACTTTCTCACTAGGGGCAGAGTACAATTTAACTGAACTACTTGTTGCCACTGTAGTAACAAGTATGATGGTTGTGACAGACATACTATACTTCCCTTCGTCATATTCGTAGAGCGGCATTTATTTAAAAAAATTGGTTTAACTCTTTTTATTACCGTCGTAAAGCTGGTTAGATTGAAACATCATCCCACTCTGAAGCGGAGTAAAAGTAAATTGCTTTATGAATACCGTAGCTTATGGACTTAAAGTATTTGTGTAATATGATAACGTATAATATTCATTTCATTTCAATATAAATAATATACAGGTATCATACATTACTACAGGACTGGCGGCTGGTTCAAATGTCTGAACCGGCGCTCTTACGAGATTCGAATACAGACTTTCATTGTTAGATTATTTGTAAGCCCTGATACATCGGATATGCGAATCAAATCATAGTCTTAGATATGTATCGATAAAATGATAAGTAATTTTACATGTCATTTGAATCATTAAAAAGTGTTAGGCACAAATGTTTATTTTATGATTATATAAACTATTTTTGTGAAACGAATAAAAGGCTACACAACAAAATGTTTTACACAATCTTTTCATCTAACTTTAGCTATAATGTCTCCAAATCACGATTTTCATAAAAGAAAGCAAAGTAACCATAAAAGTTGTTCCAATAACAATTAAAACCTCCTTAAAGTATACCCGAGAGAAACATATTAAAATAACCAATTCGATTAGTAGGTATGCTTACTTACTCTCATTAAAGTATCCGAAATGTTTCATCGTGATTTGTGCGAAATAATATTACTTATTCGCTCATATTACGCTTTAATAATTTGATTACGAATAGGCAAAAGGGTAATCAAATATCTACTATTAAGAGAAACAAAGAGTTTATATATTTATTTTGTCTTAACCAACCGGGCCGGGAAAATAAACTTTAACCAATAAATGATAAAAATGACACATTTTCTATAAAGCAAAGCTACCAGGCCGGGAACGTGTCGAGTTAAACATAAAAACTCTAATAAAAAATATGTTTGAAGTCAAACAGCTACAAATATTATAATTGTAAAATATGTCTATCGACTAAGCATCTGTAACCTTTTTCACGTCTAAAAAACTGCACATAAACGGTACAAAAATTATGATATTTTTTCGAATAATTCCGAGATTGTGCAAAACAAACGGTTCGATTTAAAAAACAAATCGAGACGTAAACAAACCCTCAAACTGCCTCGTCAGATAACTTGTTGAATCTCCCCGGTTATAGATTTTAACCGTATCCGTGTTAGTAGGTAGCCGGCCCGGTGACCCAGTTCCGGGCCTGCGACCCGGTGCACCCGGGCATAGTGTTGTTACTGGCTCAAATCGGGTTTAGTCTAATTGATTGTCCGAGGGCTTAAGTCAGGCTTGAGTACGATTTAAGATAAGTACAGGGACTAAATTTTAATTTAGTTTTTAATCAATCATGTTTAACTCAATATTTTTAACATTAATTTGATAATACTCATAAATGTAAGGACAATATTTAAATGAAAATATTTCATTGCTACTCCATTAAACCCTCAAAGAAAATAAAATACAATCAACTATTTCAATAGAATTAACATTTTTTTACTTAGTTGCAGAATTTAATAATGCGTCTTAATACATAGTTGCTTACATAGTAACTATGTTTATTATATTTGAAATCCCAAATGACTAACTTAGTAATTTGGTAAGTTATAGAATACTTAGTATGATTAATTGAACTTTTTCGCGCTTGATTAATTAAGGATCATATAGCGGCGTAATTAATAACCACTAAATCAATATTTGTGACAGCAGACTGATGATTTCAAGCTGACCCAAATAAACAGTAAATATATACAGTCAACAGCGAGTTGGGCGTGCAGCGGAGCGGGGCGTGCGGCGAGCATGTTAAACAAATGAAACTCATACTGCGGGGCGATTTTTGAGATTCGAGCGCACGAATCTGACATTTTAAACTCTGAAAAAATTATGAAATGACGTTTAACGATAACAGCGATAGGAATTTAAAATCACCATTATTTAAACTATTAATTTCATGCAAAAATAATGGTGACTAACTCTTCTGTGCGATTATTTTCTTGCTTAATCTCTTTGAATTCGGGCGCTCGAAAGCCAAAAATCGCCCCCCTAGTGTCCTGACTCGTCGCTGCACAAAGCGTATGCACGCTCGCCCGCTACGCTGCACGCCCCACCGAACGCTCCGCTTAGAGCGTCTACTGTGGCCTTACACTTAGCTGTGCAAAATTAACTTGGCACGACCTTAGATATTGTTCAGATGTACAGTCAGCAGCAGAAGTTACTAAGCGGGTGAGGTGTTCAAAACGACCTTCACACGCTCTTATTCTCTTAACAATAAAGTCGTGTCAAGTTCATTTTGAACTCCTCGCCTACTTAGCTACTTGTGCTACTAACCGTACCTAACTGTGACTCGTGGATATCCATGCGAGATCACTACTTATTTGACACATGTACATAAGTAAGCAGCAGAAGTAGCTAAGCGGGTGACGTGTTCAAAATGAGCTCGGCACGACTGTATTGAACCTACAGAGAATAATGAACTAAGAGCTGGCCACGTCAGATATGCCACAATAATGAGAGCAACAAAACCCGTCTAGTGAGATTGCTATACTATCCTTATTGCTAGATCCAGGCATCTGGCAGCTTTTAATGGGTAGAGGTCAGAGTGACAGACTAGCAAAATTCTTGAATTGGAAAATAGTAATACCAAAATAAGTAAAAACTGCCGAAGTTGTCTCAGGTATAAAGGGCAGGGTCTATATTTTACCATTAGAACAAAAAACATTGCGTATTATTTCGGAAACAGAAACAGTAGGCGACAAACTGTGAATTACATTATACGTCGTTTTGGACTACTTTCCACCATCAGAAAGTTTTGGCAATGATATAATCTAATTATTTATATAATTTCTCATAATGCTGCATCAAAACCAGAACTCTAGGATCGGTATTCTTAAAGTGGTTTGCATTCTTCGACCTCCACCACTTTACAGCTGCCAGATGTCCGAATCTAGAAATAAGCATAGTATAGAAAACTAACACGAGGCATTTCGTCGCTCTCATTATTGTGTCATATCTCACGTGGCCAGCTCTCCGTCTATACGAGCGTGTGAAGGTCATTTTTAACACCTCAACTGCTTAGCTACTTCTGCTGCGGATTGTACTAGAATGTGTCAGTTGTCTCACTAGCCAATGTCAGTTTTCGGTTGTCGCAATAGGCCCCAGACGACAGGAGTGTATCAAGATCATTTTTCTACTCCAGCACTTCTATATGCCAATTAAATGACTGATAGTGGTATCTAAAACTACATCATTTAAGTGAAGGCGCTAAAGTCTATTTGTCTATAGGTACTTTCTATAACTGCTAGCAGTCACACAAAACATATTGTGCAACTGTTTTTGTTTTTTTAATACACTGACTTCCAGGTGCCATGTCTAAAAAGGGTTCGTTCTTGTTTACAATATAAATTATATTTTCAAATTGATATATACTTGAAATTATTTTTGCACAAACTATGATAAAAACATTATCATGTCTTTTTTAAAGTATTAATATCTTAAATAATTTAGTTTTCATATTTATGAAAAGCATAATAGTACTTTAATGTAAACTTTTGCATTGAGAGTTACTTGAACGAAGCCATATTTTTTGCAATTGAAAACCAACTCGTGGTCTGTCTATGACATTTAGTCAAAAAGTTAATATTTTAAAAGTTTCAACACAATGTACGGCTTAATTTTTGTATTTAAACTCGTATATTATGTTAATATCAAGAAGTTTATGTTAATTTTCATAAAATAAGTGACAAGAAAACTTTACAGTGAATATCCGAAGACTTCGGCACAAAAGTAAGAGTTATTAGTTGATAGCAAAAATCTTAAAACAAAATTGATTTATTTACTCGTGATACTTAAGAACTTTAAAATTATTTATTAATTACGTTTTTGCTAGTATCGTAGAAAAAGTTTCGTGTGCAACGGTACATAATTAGGTCTTAAAATTCTCGGGTCTGTTATTACAAAATTCGGCTTCGCCTCATTTTGTAACTTCGACCCTCGAATCTTAAGAACCCTTATTATGTACCTGTTGCACAAAATACTATTTGAACACCTCACCCGCTTAGCTTGTTCTGCTTCTGGCTGTACAAGTTACGGTTAAAAAGAACCCCTCATTACGCATAAGACATAACAATCCAGCGTTGGTAAGGAGGTCCGTAAAATACTTAATTATCATAATTTGTATTGACAAAATAAAGCTAAAACCTTAGAGAGGTATTTTACCCCTTACATTTTGTCCCTTATAGAAAATAGGTTCCAAGTTACGAAATTCTTATAAATAACCTTTTAATTGTATATATCCGGTATACATAAATAGTAAGGCGATTTATCACTGATTTCCTGGCCTGCGACTGTATGGCAAGTATACCTACCAGTTTGTTAATGAAACACGTGCGGCCACACACACTAAAAAGACGCATCCGCGCGGGACGCTTTATATATCGCGCCATAAAGAGAATTTATTAACCGTGTCTTAGTACACCCCGCAGGTGCATCTAGAGGACCTTTCCACATTTATGAACGTTACTATACTAGTCCAGTTCGCAATTGTCCGCATGAAAATCGAGAAATTGTCCAACCCCTCTCGCCACGCCACTCTCGGTTAGCACTCCCGTACTTTGGATTGGATCCTGATTTGACTTCTTAAAGAATGATTCTAGGATAAAAAGTATGTTCAGTCCATTTATAAGTTAATTGGTGCATCTAATTGTGTGCCAAATTTCATCCAAATCTATCCAGCGGTTTTTGCGTGACAGTTGAAATAAATAAAGGTATCGATATTCTATAGCGCTACCGTACAGCTCAAATGGCATTGTTTGCGACCATATAATAAATCAAATAGAGTGCGCAGCGCCAGATTGAGCCTAGTCAATTTAACTTGTGGCGTCCATACCGAGTTTTTATGAATCGGAATCCGCTTTGAAAATGATAAGAAAATCCCAGAAATTTTTGATGTAGGCAATCTTATTATCGTGACAGATTAACCATGAGATGTTTTGTGATAAGTAACGAGAAATGCGTGACAAAGGTTTTGCAAAATTGAGTCTCAGAAAGCTGATGTAAACAATGTAAGCCTATGAAAAATATGACGATTTTGCTACAGTGACACGGAATTTGTGATTTCACAAGGTGTCAAACATAACACGTATTTACGCTTGCCATTTACATAAAGCGGGGAAAAGAGAATGCGAAAAACGAATAAATAATTATTCCTAACCATTACCTAGAAGCAGGGATTATACATGAAATAGAGCGGCACAGTCCAATAACTTTTTCCACGTCTGAATCGCCATCCGAGAGCAAACCGAAGTTACCTTATAAATTATAAGGTAACTTCGGTTTGCTGTACTCGCTGCACTGCATTATAAGTTATAATGCAGTGCAGCGAGTACAGCGCCATCTAGTAACGGTAGCAATTACTAGATTGCAAAGTACCCCCCATTATGCGGTAACTTTGGTTTGCTCTCGTTCAGATGGCGCTTCAGACTCGGAGCCTCAAAAATTTCTTAGACTGTGCCTAAAAGTAATACCGAAACAAACAGGAAAACCATAACAAACCTAAAAAAATAGGGTTTTAGTTATTCTAAATATTCTAAACCAAATGGATGTTGAAAAACATGCTAATTTTCATATCCAACGTTTGCAATAATATTATTAGGTTAAGAATCTGAAATGAGAGCCGAGCTGGTTGCAATTAGCATTATCATTTATACAGCATTATACAGCATATATTTTATATTTAAGTTCATATGCAAATTTACATGATAAGCGCCGTGAAACCCTATTGGGTTTGTACCGACACCTCATCCGCGGAAATCTATATACTCGTATATAAACGTAAAAGTCCTGACTGACTGACTGACTTACTGACTCACTTAAATCAACGCCCAGCCCGAATCGTTGGACCTAGAGAGCTAAATTTTTCACAATAGGTAGAGTTTATAACGTTAGTATCCACTAAGAAGGGGTTTTTTAAAATTCATTTCCTAAGGGGGTAAAAAGAGGGTTGAAAGTTTGTATGGATGGGGTTTAAAATTTTGAGTTAGAGATTTGAAACTTCGTACGGTTCCTAATAATTAAAAACAATAAAAGTAATGTACTGATTTAAACTTACACGATTTTCACTCATTATTATGAAACAGCAGCAAACAACAAACTCCTGCAGCAGCAGGAAACTACGAGAGGCTATTGAAATTAGGTAGCATATTTCAACCAGAACGAGGGACAGGGGATCACGTTTTCATGGAATCCAGTGATCAGCAAATGTAAGCGTGAAAATACTTGCATTTCCATACCACCAGATGTCGTGAGTATTGTGTGTGGGCAAAGTGACAACCCTAGCGTGAATGTGCATAATCGAGACCAAGTGCGGGTATTTTGAAAAACCCGCGCAGCTAGGAGATGCTGATACAATTCCTCGCCAGTCTGCCTGCGACCACGAGCGTTACGGAATGCTCGAAACGTCAGGAAAATAATAAAAGTAAGTGTACGCGATTAAGTCCCGTTTCTGTCATAATAATAAAAGTAATTTCAGCGTTTTTTTTCAAATTCAACCTCTAACAGGGTAAAAAGGGGGTTGATGGTTTGTATAGAGATTTTTTTTTGTAACAGACTTGAAAGTTCGTTTGTAAGCTACTTACTTCAAGGCAAAAAAAACTAATTTCAGCGTTTTTCATAATTCCACCCCAGAGGGGTTGAAACGAGGTTGAAAAGTTTGTATTAAAGGGAGGCCGTAACTACTGATGCTAGAAAGTTATAATTTGCAGGACGAGTTAAATTTACAATTAGTACAACTAATAAGACGCGATTTTGAAAAATTCAACCCCTAAGGGGGTAAAAGTTTGTATCGGTGTGGTTTAAAATTTGGAGTAAGAGATTTGAAACTTCGTACGTTTTACTAATAATAAAAAAAAAAAAAACGCAATTTCAGCGTTTTTCAAAATTCAACCTAGAACGGGGCTAAAAAGGGGTTCAAAGTTTGTATAGAGATTTAGTAGATTCTTGGTTTGAGATTTACTAGGAATTATTGTTTCTATTTCCGTTCCATTTCCATGTTCCAGAGTGAGCTCTTACAATAGTTTGATTATCGTATCGCCAAATAAAACCACCACAATATAGTACACAAAGAAGTTACGCAAATAATAGGGTACATTTACGTTATTATTTGCATATTAACACTTATTTGTAACTGAAACTATGTCTACGTTACCCGTTTTTTCGACAAAATACCTATAAGTATAAATAGATTAAGAAGATGGTTTGAGGATTAACAAAAGTTAGTTAAGAAGATAAAATTGGATATGAAACTCTGTATGAGGAACCGTATTATACGCGGACGAAGTCGCGGGCGGAAAGCTAGTAAATCATACATTCTTAACACAAGTTGACACTCTAAACATTAAAAATCATTATAAACTAGGAACCATAATAAAATATTTACTTAAGTGAAATTATATAAACTTATAATTTTGACGGGAGGTAATATGATTATATTTATTGAGCTGTTGAATATTAAAACAGCTAACGAACACACACCTACCCTAAAGTCCAGAATTGTTTAATACTCGTAAAAATAAAATTTCAACCTTTACTTATTTTGGGACAGTGACATAATTATCTTGTACAAAATTAAATTTGAAATTTTATTTATTTTATCAAGTCGAGGTAGATTTGGCTCACATTTGTCAACTTAATGAACAAAGTAAAATTATCTAAAAAATATTATAAAATATTAAGGTACTCTTTTCTAATCTAAATATCTAGCAGATACTTTACTTAGAAAACTACCTAGTTGGCTACTTAGTTCTGTTACCAGGTTTCTGACTGACAAAATATAAAATAAAATTTTAAATATAAATTATAACGAATTATTTAATAGCTTAATTTCTTATGAAAATAATACAAATAAGATGTTGGAAAATTATTAGAAATCCTTGTAAAGCTCAAGATTGCCTGAACACGCGGTAAATTTATGAAAATTACAATACAAAACTGCATCAAATAAATATTGCACCTTTGTTTAAAAGGTTCCATTGCTTTTTTATGAAATTTGTTTATATCTGTATTTAGTTATAATCATTTAGTTTTCTAGCGAGTTTATGGTACAGATATTCCCATTTAAAACATTGTATATTTTTAAGTTTTGCACAAAAGGCATAGATTTAGACTGCTATGCAACAAGCAGACTTGCAATGTGTAGTCTAGCATTTCATCGCACAGACCCACGTAAACTATACATACAGGATGTTTTTTCAATAACTATATAACTAGCCTATTGCGCAACACTGATGCGTCTTAAACATAACTAAAAATAAATAGGATTTAAAATCAACATGAACAAGGAGCATAATTTTGACGTATTTTTTTTCAAACCTTTTTCCGAGTGTTATATATAAATAATTCTAAAAACTGCGACAGTTTTCTTTTCAATATACCTACTGTTATGTAATGACTATTCAATAAGCCTTTAAATTATATACATGAATAATATTCTTATTTATTTAGTGAAAACTCAAGTAACAGAACTTAATAACCAACTAGGTATTGAAAATTCTCATATGATCGCTTTGTCACACGCTATCGTTATGTATAAAGCTTCTGGCTATCCCGAAAAAAAAGACTTGCCTGGCTGCCAACATACTCGTAAGATGGGTAAGATGAGATAACTTTGCAACAGGCCGGGCCTGCCGTTGTCAGATGATTTATTCCAAGCACGATCTCCGACCAACTCGACATATTGATTACCACGACTTTGATGATGAGTTCTCGACAAGTTTGTATTGGAATAGGGGATAAATATTTATATGAATGGTAAGGTTAATGTCTTAGCGACACGACTGCGTAAGTGTCTGACACTTTTGCCACTTGTTAATAAATAAATGAAACGGTGACAAACAAGTAGCCAAACAGTAGAATAGGGAAGATGCAGCTATAATATTTATTATTATTTTGTAATCAAAATGTTGAAAAAACATAAAATAATAGCTATTAAAACGTTTTTACTTTAATTTATACTAATTTCAAACAATAATTACGATTTGAAGTAATGTGAAACGGAACGTATTTTAATCCACCAATCATCGTCTGGTGATGTCACTCCTATTTTCACAACTATGGATAGTATAGTAAAAGATGACAATCTCATATGGCGCAATTTTACGCCTTTTGACGGACACTTTTGCAACATAGATATTGTCATTCTTACCTTCTACCATCCATAGAACCAAGGATGAAGAAATATCACAACTATGGCGAGTGACACTGACACACATGAGTGACGTCACAGTAACTGTAGATCCGTTTAGGCGCGAAAATTTAAATTGTCAGTTTGTAACCGCATTTTTTTACTATAAATTATAGTATTTAAATTTTTTAATACACTCGTCGTCTATTCTACGTGCAAACCTTTTAAATTGAAGCAAAAATGAAAATATTGCATCTTGCCTATTAGAGTAGGACAACTTCCCATCAAGTATCTCCGCTTAGTATCTTCAATTCTTTACAATAACCGGCCTTGCGCTGCTTTTATGCGTACCAGTACTAAATTATATGACGTATATACCTGCAAATAAGGAAGGTGTAATAATGCCCAACCAACCGTACCATTTTACTGTATGTACACGATTGACATCAAGATGGCCATATCTAAGTATTAATGCCCGATTCACACATTAGGCCAACGTGACAAAATTCACTAAGTAGTATAATTGTTCTTTCTGCAAGGATTTCCAACTCTTAAATAAAAAACGGAGCCTATGGACTACCCTTTATTTAAAGATAGCCACCGTACTGAACAAGCAAGTCGGACAAGTTCAACAACTCATGCGACACAATTCTGTCGGTGGCAAAACCACCAACGTGTTCAATATATCGTTTAACACTTTCTGTGGAGGCCACGACCCAAAACTGTTGGCATAAAGAAGATAAAGCGTTACCCGAGGTAAACATAGTAGTTTATTTTGCAAATACTACGCAAGCAACTTGGCTAAAGGACAACCTAGTGGCAACAAAGGCATTCTCAGCTAATCCTTTAAGGCGAGCTGCTCACATGGCCCTATTTATCCAAATATTTTTTGGTCTGTCGCTCCAAGGCTTTACTTAACGCACTTAAGCATGGCCAAGTAAATTGTCGGCTGAAGAACCCGCGGTGGAAATTCCATGGCATGTTGCTTATTTCCTGCTTAAGTATTTTCGTTTTAAGATAACGTTACAGAGTTTTCTGTTATTCTTGTATATTACGAACTAATATCATGTTTCACGTTATACTCGAGAAACGTAATTGAATCTGGCTTGTATTCGTTACACTAGCCCAATGGCCTTTCACATATATTTATTACATTGGATTTTTAGAAGCCTTCATCGCCACTGATACTGAGTATAATTCTGATTGACTTGAATAGACGCGAGTATTAAACCAAGCTACTCACATGACAGGTGATACAAATGACCTAGGTTATATCATCGCGATGTTATTGAGACTTATTGGCCTCTTCCTTCGAGTAATTGAGTTACAAATGGCATTGCACCCAACGACGCGCACCACTTATGCCCAGCGAGATGGCCATTTGTCATGATAAATTTAAATTTAGACGAGCGAGATAGTCTTTTCATATGAAGTACTATTCCAATACAAGATAATATATCATCTGGAAAATAAAAGTTATGACAAGATTAAAATCTAACCGACAGTTTAAAACTTGAACTAAGTAAAGCCTGACCAGAAATATATGATTATTGTCAAGAGGGCGCTATTATTCTCATTTATATGGCAACAGTCATAGAGCATATAATTGTCTATGGTATAGTGACATCTTGCTTTGTTTACCTGTCAGCTCTGATGTTAATTTGAAAATGTTTCACAGCGAAATAATTTCATTTCCCGAGTGTATTATTAACAGCACTTTATTATATACACTATTTACAATGTTTCGCTCCTGAATATGGATAATTTTGGGATATTTTTGTGGTTTATTATTTAATATTCAACACTTTATTATTATTCAAATAAACCATCTCAATGACACTTGACAACCGTGACAGCCTATTACATGCACTCACACATGCATATCATTCTGTCATTAAAATTATTGCCAGTGTAAGAAATTAGTTCCAATGAAATTCCGCAACATGGCGCATGATCATATATTTCTGGTCAGTCTTTACCTAAATCGTACTTAAAGTTTGTTTTTAACCCCCGACGCAAAAAGAGAGGGGTGTTATAAGTTTAACGTGTCTGTCTGTGTATCTGTCTGTGGTATCGTAGCTCCCAAACGGATGAACCGATTTTCGTTTAGTTTTTTTTTGTCATAGATAATTTCATCCCGAGTGTTCTTAGCCATGTTTGATGAAAATCTGTTCAGCCGTTTGAAGATCATCAGCTCTTTAATAGTTGATGAGGGGATCTGACTACCTTCCACATGTCCTATCGATTCGAAATTTGGTACCGTGTTACTTCAATGATATTGAAAGTTAAAAATATGGTAAGGTCAACTCTGTCTCTAAAGATGTAACCTACTTAAAAAGGACAAAATACAAGTAAAATATTTATTTCAATACCCTCCGACACAAAAAATAAACTCTAAAAACTAACAAATAATATTTTAAACCTATCATAATGATTATCGTCACAAATATTATGTAAGTTCAAATATTTTTATTTTCCAATCGTCGTCGTCGCGTCGTGGAACCGCTAAGTGAGAAAAATCAGGTACCTAGCTGTTGTTGAAAAAATACTACACCTGTTTTTCTCACTTAGCGGTCCCCCGACGCGACGACGACGCTTGGAAAATAAAAATATTTGAACTTACATGATATATGTAACGATAATAATTATAATAGGTTTAAAATATTATTTGTTCGTTTTTAGAGTTTATTTTAGGTGTCGGGGGGTTTTTCAAATTTTTTATTTTACTTTTTCGCAATACTTTTTAATGGTAACATACCACTTAGATACAACTATATTAGGGAAACCATGAGGAAAATCAGCAACGAAAACTGATGTATTCCAATTTTAGAAGTTCACTTCACGGCGTCCACGGACTAAAATGAATGGAAGCGGAAAATAAGAAAATAAGTTATCGAAGCTTACTCTCCATTGTATGGGTGCGAATTTTACGCAGCTCTGGTTTTATAGCCGTCTTTATAAAAGAAATTTTGAAGTTATCAAATGTTAAAGCTTTTATGGTAGTGGATATTTGGTGGTTATGGTTCTACAATTTCAGCATGATATAGCTACAAAACTTTATACATAACAGCACCTAAAGCGAAAATAATCTATCTATACATATAATAAAGCTGAAGAGGGTCGAAAGTCTGTACATGGAACATAATCGAAAAAAAGTTGGCTGGGGATACTTAGAATCGATAACGGAACACGTTCCAACAATTTTTAGAATTTTTGTCTGTTTATCTGTTTGTTTGTTTATTTGACCGCGCATCACGTGTAAACGGCTGAATGGATTTTGATGAAATTTTGTATAGAGATAGTTTGAGTCCCGGGAAAGGATAATATATAGTTTTAATCCCAAAAATCAACCCTGGTGGGGGTGAAAATGGGGTTGAAAGTTTGTATGGAGAATTTTTTACCGCTGAAACGATTTAGATAGAAATGAGTATGGAGATAATTTGAGTCTCGAGAAACGTCATTGGATAGTTTTCAAACCCTTGTGGGGGTGAAAAGGGGGTTGGAAGTTGGTATGAGGAATTTTTGCCGCTGAACTGATTTAGATGAAAATTTATATAGAGATAGTATGGGTCTCGAGAAAGGACAAAGGATAGTTTCATCTTCAAAAAAGATCTTCATCTTACTTTAGAACCGTAGGTCCAAAAAAATTGAAAAAAATAATGGAAGTGAAGCCTGAAAGGTACTGTCAATAAAAACTATCTACACATATAATAAAACTGAACTGGTCGAAAGTCTGTTCATGGAATATATTCGAAAAAAAGTTGGCTGGGGATACTTAGAATCGATAACAGAACACGTTCCAACAATTTTTAGAATTTTTGTGTTTGTCTTTTTATTTGACCACGTATCACGTGAAAACGGCTGAACGGATTTTGATGAAATTTTGTGTAGAGATAGATTGAGTCCCGGGAAAGGACAAAGGATAGTTTTCATCCCAAAAATCAACCCTGGAGGGGGTGAAAAGGGGGTTGAAAGTTTGTATGGAGAATTTTTAAGAGTAATTAGTATGGAGATTTTTTGAGTCCCGAGAAACGACAGAATAGTTTTCATCCCGAAAATAAACCCATGTGGGGGTGAAGAGGGGGTTGGAAGTTGGTATGAGGATTTTTTTACCGCTGAACTGATAAAAATGAAATTTGGTATAGAGATAGTATGAGTCTCGAGAAAGGACAAAGGATAGTTTTCACCCCGAAAATCAACCCTAAAGGGGTGAAAAGGGAGTTGGAAATTTGTATAGGGAATTATTAACCGCATAATCGATTTAGAAAAAATTTGGTATGGAGATAATTTGCGCTCTGGAAGAGAAAATAAGAAGAAACAACCAATAACCGCTGTACGTATTTAGATGAAATTTGGTATTGAAATAATTTGTAGTTTTTTGGTCAAGGTGTTCATATTTATAACATGTTACCCGTCGATGCTTTAAATTTACCTTTACCCGCTCTTAAGAAATATTTGAAAATGTCATGAATGTCAAAGAGTTATTGCAGATTCGAGGACTATATATGACGGACAAAGATGCATGGCCCAAACCAAAAAATTACTACAAAATCATGTAACATTTATAGGACACCGTTTAGGTAGGAAAACATATGAAACGTTTTGTGAAGCAGTCAGATTAGCATTTATTTTTCTTTGTAATTAAACAATGGGTACATTATCTGTCTCTCAAGCTGTTTTGATATGTCTTCTTGAAGAACTACGCATTATTTTGTATCTTTAAGATCTAATAATGTATTACTGTTTTGAAAATAATAAGTCCCGTAGTGGTGGTAGTTTTGGAACGAAGTTCCTTATCGGACGGTTCGCGGATGGGGAGCTAGGCGAAAAAAAGTCACGTGACCGTAACGAAAAAGCGTCACGTCACGAAAACGCGACACCCATACGATTGAGAAACACGTAAAATGGAATGAAATAAAAAATATAAAAAATAGAATAAAGTGAAGGGAAGTGAAGTGTAGTGAAAAGTGAAAGTGAGAAGTGACAAAGTGATAAAAGTGAAAAAAGTCGAGAACCTAAAAGTAAAAAATGGCAAAAATGGCAAAATTTCTAAATTACAAAAATTTCAAAAACTTCAAAAATTTAAAAAATTTCCAAAATAGTAAAAGAAATAATTTAAACCACGAAATTTACGAAAAAGTCAAAAATTAAATAACAACTTCGTTCCAATCGAGTGATCCACGACACTCACGTATTTTATTTTTCTCTGACGTTCATGAGTGCATTGTAATGTGCTTACATTGAAGAATAAATATCTTGATCTACACCAATATCATAAATCCTCTATTCCGCGTTCGGAACCGTCTGTAATTACCACCATTATTGCAACCAGTAACGTTACATCAGTGTATTATCTGTGACAGTGTGGTAAAAACGTATGAAAATTCATTACCTACGGTAACGTAATGAAAATCCCCCCCCCCGACCGCCGGCACGCCCCACCCCCCCGCCGACCGCCGGCGCAATAAGGTTGGTCATGGCGGTGTAATGGCGGTCATTCTAATGGTTTCAATGGTTTTTTTAATATGTGTGTAGGTAAAGCAGTGTATGCTTCTGTACATAATTAGGTTACATAAACTACTATTTATCTCTTTTTAGGGTTCCGTAGTCAACTAGGAACCCTTATAGTTTCGCCATGTCCGTCCGTCTGTCCGCGGTCTAGCTCAGTTACCGTTCGCACTAGAAAGCTGAAATTTGGTGAGGCCTGGAAAGAACTTTCAATAAAAACTACATTGAATAAAATCGGTTCAGCCGTTTTTGAACTATCAGTCAAAACGCATAGTGAAAGGAAGTGCCGAATAGTAAAATGACGTAAGCGCCGCCAAATATCCCTTAATAATCGACCTTTTGAACGGATGTTTTGTAACAGGGCGGCATCTACGAAACTCTACACTGAGCATCGCCCGACATGCTCTTGGCCGGTTTTTTTTCATTGTTATCCCGGAAATCACCCCTCAAGGATTACTAATTCCAATTCGAGAAAATCCCCAGCCAGGTCATACGTAGCCTATAAAAATTCAATGTCTGAAAGGGGGGGTAGCCACTACACTCGATTGAGTTAAATTTGCATGGGTCATGGACCCCACCCCCCCTCTTCAAGTGCACCTCAAATAGAAAAAAATCATTTCTGCATTTGTGATATGTTTAACTATTTTCCTAGCTTCTTTTTTGTTAAGGATGTAATTTATGTACTCACCTACCTAACTGTGTGTATATTGTGGCAAGCAAATAAAGAATATATCTATCTATCTATATATCTATCAATATGATAAAAAAAGTATTCATTTTTTAGTGTAGTTTCATTTAGTGGTTATTGTTAAATATTTTATTAGGATTACTGTCCTCTAGCGTATCCATCTGTCAACTTTACTTCAAGTTCCGCCTCCATTCCTCCAGGGTAGCGGGAGAGAAATTAGGGGTGAATTAGCCGCTTACTGACACAGACCGAATTCCACACGCGGGCGAAGCCGCGGGCACAGCTAGTAGTCATAATAAGCATAATCGATAATCATATAAAGCTACGAGGATATGGCGCTGCAGTCGTTTAAAAATGAACTTTTCTATTCCAGTATTATAATCTTAAAACATTTACTTTATAAACGTCGTTTATGGTAGTCAATAAGAACATCGTTAACGATGGTCTTATGGATTTTCATACAATACTAGTTATAGTATTGTTTGTGTTAACAAAAAAAACCATTTTTTTTTAAAGTTAATTTTTTTTTACATTAAACTATTCTGATCTAAAAGCTTCTAAGAGAAAACTTTACTATCTTGAGTGAGAGCAAATGCTTGGTTTATATGCCTGAGTAGAAGATATGGTCGAAATGTCTGAGCTTTGATTTCATTATGGATCCCAGTTGACAAACACTACGCTTACTAACAAAAACCAGCGAAGTGCGACCCCATCTCAGGAAAAAAAAAGTATCTGTAGCATAACAAGAAAACATGGCTTTTACGATATACGACTGAATTCGGCCCAAAACTTCAAGGAGTACCAAATAACCATAACATGATTAGTAAGGTAAATTACATTAACTTTTTCGTTTACCCCCTCTATTATTTCTTAATTAAAATCTTAGCTAATATCAAAACCAGATGACCCTCGAAATGAAAGCTTAAAATTTTAATTCCAAAGAATACAAATGCGACGTTATTTTACCTTCACAGCCACAATTTCGAAAGGAAGATCCTTTAAGGAGTTATTCTTAAAGCTTCTAAATATGTGGCTTAATAAAAAATTACGTTTTCAATTTCCTCCCTCCCACCTGAAGGGCCTGTGCGTAATATTTAATGTGATGGAAAATGTTATTTTTATATACATTATCTTGATGGAACGTAGCGGTTATGCTTTTAGGTGAAGCCAGGATGAGTTAATGTCATTGTTTAACTTGACACAATTATATATTTTTTGCGTGTATCTACAGATTGTCATGCCTTTTTTTGTAGTGTGCCAAACTCGTGGGTAAAAAATGTTGAGAAGAATATTTAATTAATAAACATCATGTCTTAAATATTTTTTATTCAATAACAATAAGTACCTAACTGTTTAGCCTGAAAATATTTTGATTATTCTTAAATTCATTAAATCCAGATAGTCCTATTTTAAAATAAATTAGTTAGATATTTTCCGCTGAGATAGAAATTAACTTTAAGACAACTGTTGTTTCCTTAAAAGGACTAATTGGAACATTAACGAAGAACGGTCTAGTTTTTTTTAGTGTCTTAATTCTTTTTTTCGTTCATTGTAGAAGTGTGTTAAATCGTTTTTGCTACGTTCGTGAAAATTACCTTATTTTAAAAGCATTCAGAGTGCAATAGGGTAACTATACCTAAGTACCTACCTACATACTATAAAATGTTGACTTTTTCTAAACAATATACTTAAATTCAGTACGATTACTATACACAGTTTATCGGATGTTAATACCCGTAATACTTATAGTATATAGGTAGCAGTTTTATTGAATTCCAGATAGGTTTATCTAAAAATAGCCTATCCGCTGTTATCTACTGACAGCGGGGAATTACTTCCATCTGGGAGTCGATAGAATAAGCTCTGAGTGGGCACTGCTCTTTTAACTATTGTTATTTTTCGCGCTGAAAGAAGATACTTCATTAAAAAGATTGTAAATAAAAAAACCGGCCAAGTGCGTATCGGACCACGCATAGGAGGGTTCCGTACCTTCAATGGAATAAGAACCAAACTAATACCAAAAGGTCGTATTTGATGCCTATGGAAGAAGTTTTTTGAAGATAACTCAAAAATGGCTGAACCGATAATGTTCAAAACAATTTTCCTAGAAAGTATATGATAAGGCGCATCTCTTAAAATTTTTTCATATTTTTTGAACTTACGGTTCAAAAGTTACGGGGGGGGGGCTACACAACTTTTCTGACTTTCGAAGCCATTATTTCAGAAAATATTCACTTAATCACAAAATAGTCAAAGAAACCTCAATGTTATTTTAAAAGACCTATCGATTGATGTGTCACATGTTGATATTCGGTTAATTTTTATTTTATTTTATTTAGTTACCTGAAAGGAGCGCCCCACTAAAAAATTTTTTTTTTTTCAAATATAACTAAGTAGCTGCATACAAAATACACCTTATGTGTAAATTTTATTCAGATACGTCGTATAGTTTCCGAGTAAAATGCCTGTGACATACGGACGGACAGACAGACAGACATGACGAATCCATAAGGGTTCCGTTTTTTGCCATTTGGGTACGGAACCCTAAAAAAGTACATATATATACACGGTGGGGCCTGTAACTAAAGCAAAAAATTAAATTGTACATTCTTCTCCTCAAACTACGCAACGTTTGTTTGACGACTTTGAAAAAAAACTTGCGGTTTGAATTTTATTACATTTTAAAGTTAATTCGAACACGCAATGTACTATGAAATTGATTATGTCTGTAGAGCATAAAGCTCTACTACAAATGGAGTACGCTTCGCCTCATCTTTCCAAACAAAAAAGTCTGCCAAAATCTGAGGGGGGCGAGGTAGCACGCATGTGATATTTTCAAGTCAAAGGTACATCATTGTCGGTTGTTAATACAGTTTATTTCTAAATTAATTTTTATGACAGCAACGCTATATTGACAACCGACAAAGATGTACCTTTGACTTGAAAACACCAAACATATTTGACATGTTCTTTAATAACACTAGAAATAAAGATAAGATTGCTGAGCCTGGCCACCGCCTCGGTAAGGTTCGTACGTCTTTTGCTGGGAACTGTACACGTTTTTATAACAAAGTCCCCGCTGATGTAGTGAATTTGCCACTAAATAAATTCAAGTCTTATGTTAAGCGCTATTTGTTGAGGAGAGAGTACTATACTTTAAAGGAATTCATTGAGGATAACGATGCCTTTAAGCCTGTAGCTTGATATAGTTAGTACAATACAAATTGAGAAATTATTAGGTACATTACTCTATGAAGCAGCTTTACTAGTGTCCAGTATTACCTGTTTTTCATTTTTATTTTATTTTGTTTTTATTTAGTATTTGGACACTTAGAGACGTTATACATCTCTAAGTCTTGCATTCGCAAATATTTATATGTATAGATATATATTTAATGATCCTGACGCTTAGAGACATGTACATCTCTATGTCACTTTTATATTGTAATTTAGTTCACGCATGTAAAATACGAGCACAGAATATTGTTTCTCACCAGACTAAACATGGCTAGTTTTTATTAATTAATAAAGCCCGCCAGCTTGAACATGTCATGCTCGCTTAAAAGGCTCTGCTTATGGTGGCGTCGTTGATCGGGTCGCCACTTTCCCGAAGAAAGGTTGAGGGAGGCGATGGCTGAGATATGCGTCATACTCGTGAACGGGTGCTGTTTGTGGAGACCGGTCTGTTTAGGCTAACTGGGGCAACACATTTACGTAACTTTTTATTAATCATATTTAATTTTAGTTTAATTGGCTTTAGACACAACATTCGGTGCTTGATTATCCATATTTTTTTATTCAAGACACTTGGAGACCTTATACATCTCTAAGTATAATTTAGAAATAGTATGTTTATTGTATACTAGAATCACTTAAGTACTTTTTTTTATATTATTTAAATTCAAAGTTTGTTTCTAACTGTTGATGATGGATTATTATAATTTGGAAATTTATGTAGAAGACACAGTTCAGGTAAGAAAGTATATCAAACTTGTATGTAATTTATTTTCAATAGTCAGATTTGGACTCATCTTTTTTCTTTGGTATTTTTCTTAAACTATAACCTATTGTTGGTTAATCTAACCTTGGTTTGATATGTTTTCTTATAGAACAACGCACTATATGTATTGTTTAGTTTTGATGTACTGTTGTTTTGAAAAAATAAGTCCCGCCGAGTTTCTTGCCGGACATAATTCTTCTCGGGTCAGAGGTGTAGGGTTAGAACCGGTGTAGTTTGATTTTTTTTCTCTCTCTTTTACTTTGACGTGTAAAAGTGCCCTTGTGGCCTACTTACTGAATAAATGTTTGAGTTTGAGTTTGAGTTTGAGCTTTTTATACTTCATAACACTAAATGGAGCAATGGATAGTCGACTGTACATACGTTAACATATGGTTCATTATTGGATGCAGTCTTTGGAAATGTCAAACAAAAAAGCCAAGGATCATTTTTGATTGTATTTTCAAACAAAATATAGCACACAGCAATCCTTAACCTGTCCGATCCCACGACCAGAAAACTATTTTTGTCGTTGACTCCCAAGACACAATTATGTGCCCAAAATATCAGTACCCTCCGTGTCCCAAGCACTGCAAGATGGCCGAACTCCTCATTTCCCACGAGTTTTTGAGCGAGTCGAGCGTACGACTTACGTTTTGTTTATCGCTTGTGGGACTGAAGTGTTTATACATAAATAAGAGTATTGTATATTTTTATGAAGAGGATGAATTAAGCTTTATTTTGATGTCTTTAAAATACTTCACTAGCGCCTAATTCATTCTACATCTTTATGAATTCCAGAGAAAGAAGAAAAATGGGACCTTGTTGAATAGAATCACTAAAATAAAGAGTTTTTGTAATCGAATTACATTTGTATGTTATTATTCCACCGTCAAATAATATATTCTAACTATAATTGGAATAATTACATAATATGACCTTTGTGGACATCTTTTATTTTCACTTCAAAATTCCACCGAGACACTTTCCCGTTGGTATAAACATGGAGTCCGAACTTTGACTGGTCGTAACGTGTTCTGTTTATGTTGAGTGAATGAATGATAGGTATCATTCTGCAGGGAACTTTATTAGAAATCGAATGAAAGTTAGTCCAATTAAATTTATGTCTTATATTTTCACAAATAACGTTTCAAATGGCATAAGGTATTGGGGGCACACATTTGTGCCGTGGGAATTATAGGTGTACGAAATCGTGGGCACAAATTTAAGCCGTGGGAGTTGACGGAGCCTAAGGTTTTCAAGGTCGTGGGAGATCTGGTAATTTTATTTACGGCACATATTTAGGCCCTTGGGATCGGACAGGTTAAGCGCATTAAATATGGAGAAATGTCAAACGTCAAATAGTTACTGCCCGTCAGAAAGAAAACGATTGTCTTTGAATCGATTCTGTAAACGAAGCTTGATTTTCGATTTAGGTTAAATCTTTTATTACGAAAGTAATGATAAATAAAGTAAAACTTTACTTACATCTGAAATGGTATTTCATCTTTTTGTAAACTAGACGAAATATACAATTTTTTACATCCAAAAACAGCGCATAAGGGCATTTTCATGGAGCTTGTTATCCATTGACAGCGATGACGAAAGTGCGTGACATCGATTATTGAAATAGTTTTATAGATGTACTAGATTTTCCTGCCAATACTTTTGACAGAGGGGAAATGATGCCTAAGGCCTCTCCTGGTTTAGAACTCTCTGCTGTAGAGTGACTAGACTGACAGGCGATGTCAATTAGACGGAGTTTTAAGTACATTAAAAATACTATTTACTTTGTTTGAAAAAATAACAATCTAAAAACTTTATGATTTTAAAAAGTTGCTACACAAAAGTTGGCTAGTTTGAGGACTAGAATCTACGTTTTAATTTTTTGCTTTAGTTACAGGCCCCACCCTATATAAGTCGATCATTAAATAAATTGTGTAGGTAACTGACGTGGACTTTTTATAGTTAAATTTGTTTTTTTTATTTACTCAAGCTCCGACAGTAGCACAAAATGATTTAGCGTGGATTGCTAAAAAATCTTTAGATCAAATACGTTTCGTAATAACCGACAAACATAGAGCGTACTTGTGATTTTGGCTCAACTGTACAATATGTGACATCGAGTTCAGGCTTCATATTTTTTTTGTAGCTTCTACTCGCCAAAAGACAACTCCTTGTGATCATCAACTGTCACAAAAGTATGATATCATAGTTGTCTCGCAAACGACTGTCAGTAATGCCATGTCGAATCGAGGCCCAGAACTATACTTAACCTAACTAGTAACAACAATATTTCCAGTTGACTTTCATGTCACTACAGGCAACCCCACGTAACCGGTTTTGAAATTTAAAGTAAAAACATGCCATTTAAAACATAACGTTCAAGTTTAGTACACAAAAAAATAATATAAAGTAGAAAAATAGAATATAACATTTTTCTTGTAATATTACAATCTATACATTTTGGTATTGTGTTATGTACTCCTGAACCCTCAACCTGCATACTCAATCGTAAAATAAATTATAATTAAATAAATATTATGGGACAATCTTACATAAATCAATCTACTTAGTCCCACAGTAAGTTCAATAAGGCTTGTGTTGTTTGTGGGTACTACTACTTAAATACATAGAAAACATCCATAACGCAGGATCAAATATCCGTGATAAACACACAAATAAATGCCCTGACCAGGATTCGAACCTCGCTTGATAGGCACTACCGACTAGGCTAGGAGGCCGTTAAAACTGTGGTACTAAACCGTAATTGTGGTACTAAATTGTCCTTTTATTTGATACTAGCTGTGCCCGCGGCTTCGCCCGCGTGGAATTCGGTCTGTGTCAGTAAGCGGCTAATTCACCCCTAATTTCTCTCCCGCTACCCTGGAGGAATGGAGGCGGAACTTGAAGTAAAGTTGACAGATGGATACGCTAGAGGACAGTAATCCTAATAAAATATTTAACAATAACCACTAAATGAAACTACACTCAAAAATGAATACTTTTTTTATCATATTGATAGATATATAGATAGATAGATATATTCTTTATTTGCTTGCCACAATATACACACAGTTAGGTAGGTGAGTACATAAATTACATCCTTAACAAAAAAGAAGCTAGGAAAATAGTTAAACATATGAAACAAAAAAAATAATGATTTCTGTGTGCGTTGCAGCAATACTAAAGGGTCCTGACCCAGCAATACGCTTCACTCTTACGGGCGAAGCACTGGTATTCTGCCAGAACCCAGGCCACGTCACATGTATGATAGAAGTATAAACATCTTGATTTTCACTATGATTAGCTTAATGTATCTACTTGTGTAAAATGAAAAAGAAAATGCGGTGTATGCTGATACCGTATATATAGTAAATATTAATTTTTTTGGCATACTGACCACTTTTGTATTTATACGTTCATGTCCACGGCAAATATCATCCAAATCGATCCTCCCGTCAAATCAGTCTAAGCATGAAAGATAAGAACAGGCGCGGTTGAAATTGGGGTGGGGGTCACAAATGCAGAAATGATTTTTTTCTATTTGAGGTGCACTTGAAGAGGGGGGGGGGGGGTCCATGACCCATGCAAATTTAACTCAATCGAGTGTAGTGGCTACCCCCCCTTTTAGACATTGAATTTTAGGCTACGTATAACCTGGCTGGGGATTTTCTCGAATTGGAATTAGTAATCCTTGAGGGGTGATTTCCGGGATAACAATGAAAAAAAACCGGCCAAGAGCATGTCGGGCGATGCTCAGTGTAGAGTTTCGTAGATGCCGCCCTGTTACAAAACATCCGTTCAAAAGGTCGATTATTAAGGGATATTTGGCGGCGCTTACGTCATTTTACTATTCGGCACTTCCTTTCACTATGCGTTTTGACTGATAGTTCAAAAACGGCTGAACCGATTTTATTCAATGTAGTTTTTATTGAAACTTCTTTCCAGGCCTCACCAAATTTCAGCTTTCTAGTGCGAACGGTAACTGAGCTAGACCGCGGACAGACGGACGGACATGGCGAAACTATAAGGGTTCCTAGTTGACTACGGAACCCTAAAAAGAGATAAATAGTAGTTTATGTAACTGTTACGTAATAAGGCCTAATTATGTACAGAAGCATACACTGCTTTACCTACACACATATTAAAAAAACCATTGAAACCATTAGAATGACCGCCATTACACCGCCATGACCAACCTTATTGCGCCGGCGGTCGGCGGGGGGGTGGGGCGTGCCGGCGGTCGGGGGGGGGGGGGGGGGATTTCATTACGTTACCGTAGGTAATGAATTTTCATACGTTTTTACCACACTGTCACGGATAATACACTGATGTAACGTTACTGGTTGCAATAATGGTGGTAATTACAGACGGTTCCGAACGCGGAATAGAGGATTTATGATATTGGTGTAGATCAAGATATTTATTCTTCAATGTAAGCACATTACAATGCACTCATGAACGTCAGAGAAAAATAAAATACGTGAGTGTCGTGGATCACTCGATTGGAACGAAGTTGTTATTTAATTTTTGACTTTTTCGTAAATTTCGTGGTTTAAATTATTTCTTTTACTATTTTGGAAATTTTTTAAATTAAAATTTTTGAAATTTTTGAAGTTTTTGAAGATTTTGAAATTTTTGTAATTTAGAAATTTTGCCATTTTTGCCATTTTTTACTTTTAGGTTCTCGACTTTTTTCACTTTTATCACTTTGTCACTTCTCACTTTCACTTTTCACTACATTTCACTTCACTTCACTTTATTCTATTTTTCATATTTTTTATTTCATTCCATTTTACGTATTTCTCAATCGTATGGGTGTCGCGTTTTCGTGACGTGACGCTTTTTCGTGACGGTCACGTGACTTTTTTTCGCCTAGCTCCCCATCCGCGAACCGTCCGATAAGGAACTTCGTTCCAAAACTACCACCACTACGGGACTTATTATTTTCAAAACAGTAATACATTATTAGATCTTAAAGATACAAAATAATGCGTAGTTCTTCAAGAAGACATATCAAAACAGCTTGAGAGACAGATAATGTACCCATTGTTTAATTATAAAGAAAAATAAATGCTAATCTGACTGCTTCACAAAACGTTTCATATGTTTTCCTACCTAAACGGTGTCCTATAAATGTTAGATGATTTTGTAGTATTTTTTTGGTTTGGGCCATGCATCTTTGTCCGTCATATATAGTCCTCGAATCTGCAATAACTCTTTGACATTCATGACATTTTCAAATATTTCTTAAGAGCGGGTAAAGGTAAATTTAAAGCATCGACGGGTAACATGTTATAAATATGAACACCTTGACCAAAAAACTACAAATTATTTCAATACCAAATTTCATCTAAATACGTACAGCGGTTATTGGTTGTTTCTTCTTATTTTCTCTTCCAGAGCGCAAATTATCTCCATACCAAATTTTATCTAAATCGATTATGCGGTTAATAATTCCCTATACAAATTTCCAACTCCCTTTTCACCCCTTTAGGGTTGATTTTCGGGGTGAAAACTATCCTTTGTCCTTTCTCGAGACTCATACTATCTCTATACCAAATTTCATTTTTATCAGTTCAGCGGTAAAAAAATCCTCATACCAACTTCCAACCCCCTTTTCACCCCCACAAGGGTTTATTTTCGGGATGAAAACTATTCTGTCATTTCTCGGGACTCAAAAAATCTCCATACTAATTTCTATTAAAAATTCTCCTAAAAACTTTCAACCCCCTTTTCACCCCCTCCAGGGTTGATTTTTGGGATGAAAACTATCCTTTGTCCTTTCCCGGGACTCAAACTATCTCTACACAAAATTTCATCAAAATCCGTTCAGCCGTTTTCACGTGATACGCGGTCAAATAAAAAGACAAACAGACAAAAATTCTAAAAATTGTTGGAACGTGTTCTGTTATCGATTCTAAGTATCCCCAGCCAACTTTTTTACGAATATATTCCATGAACAGACTTTCGACCAGTTCAGCTTTATTATATGTGTAGATAGTTTTTATTGAAAGTACCTTTCAGGCTTCACTTCCATTATTTTTTTCAAATTTTTTGGACCTACGGTTCTAAAGTAAGATGAAGATCTTTTTTGAAGATGAAACTATCCTTTGTCTTTTCTCGAGACCCATACTATCTCTATATAAATTTTCATCTAAATCAGTTCAGCGGCAAAAATTCCTCATACCAACTTCCAATCCCCTTTTCACCCCCACAAGGGTTTGAAAACTATCCAATGACGTTTCTCGAGACTCAAATTATCTCCATAATCATTTCTATCTAAATCGTTTCAGCGGTAAAAAATTCTCCATACAAACTTTCAACCCCATTTTCACCCCCACCAGGGTTGATTTTCGGGATTAAAACTATATATTATCCTTTCCCGGGACTCAAACTATCTCTATACAAAATTTCATCAAAATCCATTCAGCCGTTTTCACGTGATGCGCGGTCAAATAAACAGACAAACAGATAAACAGACAAAAATTCTAAAAATTGTTGGAACGTGTTCCGTTATCGATTCTAAGTATCCCCAGCCAACTTTTTTTCGATTATCATCCATGTACAGACTTTCGACCCTCTTCAGCTTTATTATATGTATAGATTGTTACTATGCATCGAATTTACCTCACTCCGGCTTACGTATTTTATGTTTAAAAAAGTATCTAATTCTGTAAGAACGTCTGAGTGGTCGGCACTGTCTTTAAATACAAGCCAATAACAATAAAGGTGACAGCGGGGTGTCAAATATTGGGCATTAGTGTGTCGAGCACTAGTACGTTTACCTTAATAGCCATAAAACTTCACACGTGGATGATGATACGAGAAAAAAAAAAATCACCTCAGCAGCTCGAACAAGCCTAGTTCCCTGCGAATACACAGTGACGAAAGTCGCATTGTCGCCATATTTTAACCTTTAATATGTTCTCACTACTGAGGTGAAAAGTTGTATGTGTCACACGAGAGCAAAGTTATTTTGAATCTCGTGTTTTTGAGTCCCTCGCTACGCTCAAGATTCTAACTTAGAATCTTTCGCTTACTCGGGACTCAAAATCAACACTCGCAAGAAACCAACTTTCCTCTCTTGTTGCACAAATAACTATTGTGACATGTTTAAAATGTTTAGGTCGGTACCTACTTCATAGCTAACGCTGACAATGTTTTTGCTGACAAACGGTGATCGGTGAGCACGGTTAAAGCTAATTGCGCGGAAATTGCAGAACCGGACCTAGCAGTTTTTTTTTTTGCCAAGATACGGTCACGGACTTTAACGGGCAAGGCCGGTGAAAACTTTTTTTAGAGGGCGCTATTCCAGATTCCATACAATGAAAGAAAAAGACAGAAGATAAATGATCCTTAACTAGTATGCAGTCAAAAAGCTTTTCTTAGGCAAAAACCTTCCCTATGGCGTTAATCCACTGCATTTTACTTTTAGTGTATTCAGAAACCGGTGAATTTAAATGTGGGATCAATTCGAGACAAAATATTGTCACATTTTCGCGAAAATTTTCTAAGGATCAATGTTGACAATGTCACTTTGACAGTTTTCTTCCCCATTGATTTCCTACTGATGACTTGTACAAAGAATGTAATTTACTATCCATAAGAAAGCTGTATGTCCTAGGATGTGTCACAAAGTTACACTTGACAATTAAGTATAACACTCCCATTGTAACTCGGAGGAGAAAGCGCAAAGCTGCACCAGTGCCCTCATTTAACTCTAAATTTGCTAAAAGACAATTTACTCATCAATCTGCCAAGCTATATAATACTATAAATGAACTACTTAATATTTACCCACTACCACTATATGACTGTAAAACAATCGTAACAGAATGGTTAAAAATGTTAACATATGCCGAAACTGAATCAATCTTGCAATAAAATAAAATATAAATAAATAAATATGTAACACACACCCGCACACACCCACGCACACGCACACGCACACGCACACGCACACGCACACCCACACACCCACACCCCCACACACACACACACACACACACACACACACACACACATACACACACACACACACACACACACACACACACACACACACACACACACACACACGCATGCTTAAATTTATTAAAAATTTAAATATGTATGGCAATATTTGTAATAAAAAAAAAACTTGTAACTAATTTGAATATCTGACCTTATATTATGTATAAGTTTAAAAATTAATACTAATAATTTGAATTACCTTTCCTTATATTATGTATAAGTTTAAGAATTAAGAATTTGGTTAACTGCTACCTCATAATTAATAGAAGAGCAGAGCCTTCTGGCACAAGTATTTGTTTACTTAAAAGAAGGTTCTTGTTTTGTTTCTAGTGAAAACCTTAAGTGTAACCAATAAATCATTTTTCATTTTCATTTTCATTTTTTCATTGTTGAGCCATTTATGTATCATTTATGGTTCACTTTAAATTGGACATTTCATAGAGTCATACATAAGTCATAAGTGGTGCGGTTATTTTTCGAGACTGTACCATAAACCGTATGGATTTGACATATCCAAATCATAACCAACAATATGTTTTTGCGAATCTGAGGATAGTCTGTCCAGAAAGAAAAGTGTCGTAGATTGTATGAGGTCCCATATAAACAACAACGCTTCTCTTTTCGGACAAACTCTAGCTTTGCGCATTTCCTCATTAAAACGTAGGTATAGTTTGTCCAGGGACCGTTTTACTTCAAGCATAGACGGAGAGAATCATACAGTCTCTTTTTTACAGTAGTACCCTTTAAACTAAAAAAGGGATGGGTATAGCTTATTACTTCCACTGTTACTGCACTTTTTGGTCATTCAGAATATAGCACGTCAAAATAACTCAAGATTTTCATCAACAAAACCACATTAAAGTTAAAAATTTAATAAATTAAAATTCACTTTATCTCGACAAAGTTTTCATTAAACCCTTCTAAGTAGAGAACGCAAATGTTTGCTTAATTTAGCTAACTGTTGCGAACTTCGCCAAACTTGTCCACGGTTTCAGGGTTTCATTATTTCTTAGTTATACTGGTTAACAAATGCCGGTTGACCTTAGGTACAACATTTATAGAGTCTCTGCGGAACGACAAGTTTCGTAGAATGTATGGGCTCCCATATAAACCACGACACTTCTCTTTCCGGACAAAGTCTACCTATACCCGGTAGTCGAACAGTAAAGTTTCACAGTTCGTTAATTAAAATTGTATTTATCTATACAATGTGCTAGCGAGGAAACCAAATCATTTTAACACGGTATTCTTGATCATATTTTTGGACTATGGTTTAGCCAGGGTGTGTCTGACTTCTAGCATAGACAGAGAGAATCATGCTATCTTTTACTTACGCTAGTACCCTGACCACAAAAAAATGGATGAAAATTGCTTATTAGTTCTACTGTTATTGCACTTTTTGGTTAGCCAGACTATAAAATGTCCTATAAACTTTTCTAGAATTAGCCTAGTTTCAGAGTTAATACCAATAATATAAAAAAAACTTTTTTTTTATTATTTCTTAGCACAAAATGACTATTTAATGGCGATATCGCGACTATGGGGCGTAGTCTAGACATCCTTACTTACTTACTTTGCTGGATCAGCGATTATATTATGTACATATTTACAAAAAAAAACAACAAAAAATTGACCTCAACTAGTATAATATGTTTTCTTTCTTTTGGCCTTACGAATGCGTGGTTAAATCTTTTGGTTTCCCGCGAACACGTTGTATAAGTACGTATATCGTCGTCTAGTACACATAAATAGTGCAAGCTTCGATTTGTGTAAGTTTCTCCCCAGAATAAAATAAAATACCCACTCTCAGATTTGGAAAATCTACGGAACCATAAAATCTATTAAAAATTACAAATCACTGCCAATCTTCCGCCTGGGGCTATAAAAGAAAATAAAAACGGTTCTAACAACAATCGATTCACGTTTTTATTTGCAATCAGAGTTGACTTTGCTTTATGAATCAGTGTACAAGAAAAACAACTCTGCGATTCTTTTACTTAAATACCTACCCATCCAAAAGTCTATTACCGTTAAACAGCGTTAAGAAATCAATAAAGGGATGTTTACAAAAACAACATAACTGCATTGGGCATGATTTTACAGGAGATCGATAAAACTTAATTTCTCTATAAATAATAATGATTTAAGCTTGATTTTCAGGGACAGTAAAGATATATGGCTACAACTTGAGAAATGTCTCTTTATTTGTTTTAAGGCTCTTTTTTTCCGAAAATATATGAAATAAACTTTGTCACTAAAATGTGTTAGTGTATTTTTGTAAAAATTTGGTTAGTTACGTTGTTCTTGTGCAAAAAGACACATTTTTTTATAGAATATTTTCGTTACATCTACAAAATTTCTCTATTTTAATGTTAATTTATAATTTATTTAAATAAATTCTAAAGTCCGCTATTTTTATCGTCACTTTTAAAGATATAGCAGAAAATTTTAATGGCAATTTTTCGACACACCGAATAGTTTTTTGACAAACATTTTTTCACCTTCCGTAGCCCCTTTGCAGACGAACATGATGGCATCAAGAACAAAAATCCGCAAAAAAAAATGTTAGTTATGTTGTTTATGTAAAAACCCCTAAAGACATTAATTTGATAATTGGTTGATTAAAAACGGATAGTCTGAATAAGCGGAACCTCACTTCAAATCAATACCTAACAAGTGAATATTCTTGATAACAAATTATTGGTGTATTAAAAAACCTGTTCAATATTTTCTTTTATTTTCTTTTTTTATTCCGACACATTTTAACACTTTCACGACCAGGAACCCGACTGTCGGGTTCTCTCTTCGTAGCTACTACGCGCTACATACGACAAATACGTGGCTACGGGCTACGAGCGTAGCGCGTAGCACTAGGTGGTACGGAAAGTGTTAATTATTTCTATGACTTGTATTCGTTCGAAGGGGAATGTAGCCGCTACGCTACGAACATTATTTTACGCAAACAATGCTACGCCGTAGGTCCGTAGATCCGTAGCGAGCTACGTTTTTAATTTAAACAGTACGATTATAACGCAGTGCGTATTTCAAAGTCAAAAACCGAACTTTTTTACTAAAGACTTTTTTTTTTAGTTCAAAGTGAATAAATATGCACCTAGAGATAATTGAATTTTCTTTTTAATAAAATTGTGGCGTGTACTTCAACAAAAAATACTCTCGAACGTATCTAATAATTGGAGGGCAATCTAAAGTTATGCTTAATAATAATATTTTTCAATGATCAATATGAAAGAAAATTATGTTTCCAACAAGATGTGATTAACAATCAAAATTATAATGACTACAAACATTCGTGATATTTACCCCGGCATAACACCTCTGGAGTTGCAGGCGTCTATAGGCTACGAAAGCTGTTTACCATCAGGCGGGCCATATGCCTACGACATAACAAAACATAAGTGCCTATATTTTTATGTGGGTCGTGCGTCCGTTAGATTTAAACTAATTACTTCCTTACACCTCTGAGACCCTCATCACCATCATTAACAAGTAACCGCATTACTGGAACAACCGTCGTCTTTAATTACAAACGAATATAAACCTTCTTAAAAAAGTTGAACATTAATAAAATACAAATAAGACCGTCGTAATTTTCCATTCGGCCGGCGTAAATAAAGACATTAAAACAGTGTAACTGCTCTCACTACATCCAATTCACAAAATAGATTCAAACAAAAATCCTGACGTCCTGTAATCGTAATAAAAATAAAGAGGTAATTTATTCAAATAACACTTACCGGTTGATACGGTTCCCGCGCGATGCCAAGTTCGCGAACAAAACGCAACAAGACCGCCCTCTGAGACAGAGTACCGCGTTCTGCCACTCTGGCGTCGTCTTTCTCTACGCATGTGCAACCCTTCGGCATGACAGCCAATCTAAAATGCCGTATAAACCATAGACAACATAAACTTACAAGCATCTTTACTCGCTTGAGTTAAATAACGTTTTTGAATGCTTGCTTGTTGGCATACGAGGTTTTTAAATCTCGTTGAGGTGCTGACGTCAATGGCTCGTTCACAAAGCATACAGGTGTTTATTATATTATGAGAGACACCGCAGCCGTAGGCCTGCAGCGAAGTTGGAGTTGAACACACACTTATCTTTGACGCGTATGGAGATATGGTTTTATGTGTTCGATCCATACGTGTTATACATTAGATTGTAGATTAGCGATTAAAGCTTTAACTAAGGTGTCTGATGACTTATAGATTGCATAATAACTATGCTATGCGGTGAGAACGCTGGTTATTTGGGAGTAAGGCATACGACTTTCAACCCGAAGAGTTCGCAACTCAACTTGTATTACAGAGTTTCGTGGCACTTTTTACTGGACGAAATATTATTTATTAACACATTCACTGCCAAGAACCCGCCTCGTGGGCACTCGTAAACTTTGCTCAGATGCCGGACAACTCGCTGGGCGGGTTGTTTTGTACGTAGCTATGGACGCCCGGTTTCTGAAGTAGGACGTCATTTTTCATCTGGCAGTTAATGTGTTAACAGACTTTTTTTTTAAGAAAACATCGTGAGGAAGCCGGCCTAACTCCTGTAATTGTAGTATTGTAGTAATTGTAAATGCTTGATGCAGACTGTAGGTACTTGTCTGCCTATTGCGCACTATGGTTCGTGTAGAACAAGCTAGCAGGACAAAAGTCACTTTCACATTACTTGGAAATTATTATCTATTCTGAGTAACTACGGTGAGTATATAATGAATTGTGATATTTTCGCAGAAATCATTTCTAAAGGAGCTTTTTGATCATCGACTTATTGTGTGTGCATTAGAAACCCTTTGTATAATGTTGGTATTGTAAATGGAACACAAAGGTAAGAGCTATCTAATATTTTTATTACTTTAGCGAAAACTTTACCGATTCATTTTTAAAACTGGTCATATTTACAAAGATTTGTAGTTTTTTACCTCTATTTGATCTTCATGAGTCAATCTACCACATGTCACCGCATGTCCCCACTATATTTTTTACATATATTGTGGATAATTTTATATAATTCCATATAAATGACATTTGAAATTGCACACAGGTGTCCAAAGTTTTTTTTTAAATGCGGTATTTGAAGTGTCAAGAATGGTTTTTTCTCGAAGAATGGCAAAAACACCCAAAATAAACAAGAAATGAATATTTATTTCGCATTTTATTATCAAGATATGACTTTAGTGAGGCTACCGAAGATTCAATCAAGAATATAAAAGTGAAAATTACGCAGTTTTCAGCAAAAATCGATGAAAAATGGAAAGTTGTAGGAAGAAACCTGGAGTGGTTTAAAAATAAGTACTTAGACTGGTTACTGGGTGCTGAATTGCCGATATTTCCATTCATGTATTTATAATACCATGCTCCCCATCTGTGCCATCAGATTGCATTCAATCTATGACAGAATTTTCTGATTCGATACACAAGACAAAGCGGCGGCGGGTTGATGACTTTGAATTGAGTGCAGAGATAACGGGGTTGGATGTTTCAATCATTAAACAATTTAATACTTCGGGATATGATATTGATTTAGTGAAATTAGCAAAATTTACGCAAGTAATTAAGAAAAAATATTTACGTCACACCTGGCCATAATGTTAGTTTTACCGCACGCTACGCGTACGGTAAAACTCACGTTATGTGGCCAGATGGAGCAATAAAATTGTGTACTCACCACGGGCAGTAAAAAAGAAAGCCCTCTATCGCATATTTACAACCCTCGCCTGCGGCTCGGGTCACAAATACCTGCTATTTCGGGCTTTCTTTCTTTTACAGTCCTTGGTAAGTAATGTACTATTAGATCTCTATGGGTGTTATTACATGCCCGTTAGTGTGCATAAACTGCTTGTGCATAGCACTGAAATAATAAGTGACAATAATTCTAATAATTGTTCAACAAATGATTCTTCTGACGATAGTGACGATGACTTAACAATATGTTTTATATGTTTAAGTAAAATAAATAGGTTAAGTATACTTAATAAGTTTTTTTGTAAATTTAAAAAAAAAACATTTTATTTATTTTTTCAATTAAATCCTTTTATCACCAAAAATATAAAAAAAAAACGAAAATAAAACTAAATAATCATAAATAAGATACGTATAAAAACCGATATAAACAATAAAATAATTTTGTCCAGCTAGCTTGTTCTACACGAACCATAGTGTTGCGGTCGCGCCACTCACGTCAGGTTTCCTCACGATGTTTTCCTTCACCGGAAATTAACTCAGGTAAATGTCCATCATTGCCACCAGCGCTTCGTCGTACCTTAAATCTTCTTTGCGTCAATTCAAGTTTCCTCACTCGGTTTTATAATCTCTGGCCTGGGGCCCATTTCTCAAAAGCTTGTAACTTGTAATACAAGCGGAAGTCCCTTTCTAGAAAAAGATGTCGAAAAGTGACATCCGCTTGTATTTTGTATTACAAGTTACAAGCTTTTGAGAAACGGGCCCCTGGCCTTACCAGTCTAATTTCTAGTCTAATTTTTCACATCATAAGTTTATACAATGCCTACTATGCAAATAAACACCTCTGCAAGTTCAAATTCAACGTAATATTTTCACACCCTAAAAGGCTTAGAGAATTCAACCCGGATGGAGTAGCCATGTCTTTCATTTCCGATAAAAAAAAGTTTGCCTATTTTTGCGGGGGAGGGGAACGTCAAATGTATGGCTATTCGTACGTAACGTACAAATAGCTACGTCAGATAAACATCAGTCCATACATGTGTATGACCACTGGCTATATGTTTTCGACAGAGGGGAACGCCTGTCAATGGCGACTCCGAAAAGGCATATTTAGCCATATATTTGTAGCCAGACAATCTTGAAACACACATTGTGGTTGGTCTTGTGGACGGGGGACGGGGGACTAGACATCCACTGACCCGCTGGGTCGACACAGTGAAGAAAGGCCTGCCCAGGTTTCTTACAAAAGCCTATCATCCGAACAGTAGAGAATCGTGCAACTTGGAGAGCCTTGATTTTTAAATCAACGACTTCTGATTGCAACTCTCAGCCATGAGGAAGAAGAAGAAAGGGCATATTGTCTTCCGCACTTCTAGTTTAGTCGGCAAAATACACTTAGCATCCGTGGCCAAGTAAAGAATAAAAAAATTAGCACACTGACAGTGACTTTGACAGTTACTTTACTACAATCAGCTGACATTATTGCTCACAGTGACATTTATTATCATCAGTGTTGATTTTGTTCATTTTGATGACACAGCCACTGTGCAAAACGAATAAATTAATGAAATATGTGCATAAATTTGTTAACCACAGCCAAAAGAAAACTACTTACTCACGTCCCTACAATCATGGCAGCCAGACAGTCCAGCGACATGGCAAAGTTCAAAGAAACTTTGAAATCAGCAAAGAACATAGTGTTCCTGTCCGGGGCTGGTATCAGTGCTGAATCCGGTATACCGCAATGGTTTTTTTTACTATATGATAGGTTATATTCTAAAACAGAGGTCTCCAAAGTTTTTACTCCAGGGCCGGGCCTTCTTTCCATCCTTTACGCGGGCTGGATTGTATCAAATTTAGCTCTTCAGCTCGATTAGCAGAGCTCTAACATAATAATCACACTAATACTTCCAAATTTATTTCAGAACCCAGCAATCATTCCGGTCTGTTTATCCGTTTGCAATCATTTCATCTTTAGCCCTCTTGTTGGGAACTAAAGATTGTCTTATTTCTAATAGCATTTCTTGTTTGCTGGTGCGCGACTAGCGGAAAACGAGTCAAGTGACTCATTTTAAGTGCTTCAGTTTTGGAGTGTGCATACCCTATCAAGTTATTATTATACAGGTATACCAACGTTTCGTGGGGCAGGTGGTATGTGGAGGAAGTACCGGTCAGCGAGTTTGGCGACGCCTGAGGCATTTGGAACGACACCGGCACTTGTGTGGGAGTTCTATCATTATAGACGAGAGGTGGCAGCAAAGGCTGAACCTAATGCGGTAATTATCAAGTAAGATGCCCATCTAATGCAAGTAATAAATAAAATGTACTACCTTCTACTAAAAAGTTAGTGCAGGTATTTTTTTCTAAATGAAATTTCCTTTCTTTTTAGGGTTCCGTAGTCAACTAGGAACCCTTATAGTTTCGCCATGTCTGCCCGTCCGTCCGTCGGCGGATAATCTCAGTGACCGTTAGCACTAGAAAGCTGAAATTTGGTACTAATATGTATATCAATCACGCTGACAAAGTGGTAAAATAAAAAGTGGAAAAAAATGTTTTATTAGGGTACCTCCCCTATACGTAAAGTGGCGAGTGATTTTTTTTTTCATTTCAACCCTAACGTGTGATATATTGTTGGATAGGTATTTAAAAATGAATAGGGGTTTACTAAAATCATTTTTCGATAATATAAATATTTTCGGAAATAATCGCTCCAGAAGTAAAAAAAAATGTGTCCCCCCCCCCCTCTAACTTTTGAACCATAAGTTTTAAAAATATGAAAAAAATCTCAAAAGTAGAACTTTATAAACACTTTTTAGGAAAATTTTTTTGAACTTGATAGGTTGAATCGTTTTTGAAAAAAAATTACAAAATAATTTCTGAACTAAGTTTTTAATTTAACCGTATAAGCAGGTGTTTATTGTACCTGTAATTTCTACAAAATCACAATGAAATGACGTGCTTTCAAATAAAGTAAAACCGGCCAAGAGCGTGTCGGGCCACGCTCAGTGTAGGGTTCCGTAGTTTTCCGTCCGTCACAGTAAGCGTCCCCACTTAAGAGTTAATAACACCGCCATGTAGGATATGATATGAGAGTTCCACGTACAGCGACATCTATCGGCAAATTAAGTAAACTATTGCGCGCGAGCTTAAAGTATGGAAGATGATTTTTATGGAATAATTCTTTATTGCGTGAACCGATTTTCACCATTTTTACTTTATTTGAAAGCACGTCATTTCATTGTAATTTTGTAGAAATTACAGGTACAATAAACACCTGCTTATACGGTTAAATTACAAACTTAGTTCAGAAATTATTTTGTAATTTTTTTTCAAAAACTATTCATCCTATCAAGTTCAAAATAATTTTCCTAGAAAGTTTTTATAAAGTTCTACTTTTGAGATTTTTTTCATATTTTTAAAACTTATGGTTCAAAAGTTAGAGGGGGGGGGGGGGACGCATATTTTTTTACTTCTGGAGCGATTATTTCCGAAAATATTTACATTATCGAAAAATGATTTTAGCAAACCCCTATTCATTTTTAAATACCTATCCAACAATATATCACACGTTAGAGTTGAAATGAAAAAAAAGATCACTCCCCACTTTACGTATAGGGGAGGTACCCTAATAAATAAAAAAAGTCCACTTTTTATTTTACCACTTTGTCGGCGTGATTGATATACATATTAGTACCAAATTTCAGCTTTCTAGTGCAAACGGTCACTGAGATTATCCGCGGACGGACGGACGGACGGACGGGCAGACATGGCGAAACTATAAGGGTTCCTAGTTGACTACGGAACCCTAAAAATGGTGAAAATCGGTTCACGCAATAAAGAATTATCCCATAAAAATCATCTTCCATACTTTAAGCTCCCGCGCAATAGTTTACTTAATTTGCCGATAGATGTCGCTGTACGTAGAACTCTCATATCATACCCTACATGGCGGTGTTATTTTAACTCTTTAAGTGGGGACACCATCGACACAGGGCGGACACGCCATACTACAAAGCTGTTTTGAGCGCCTATGTATTCACGGCACGTCTGTACACGCTTCAATGTGTGCGTATATTCTCAGGGCTGTCATTCAATTATTTTTCTAGTTTCCGCTGTCGATGTCGTAACGTCTCACTCACTCTACAGCGAGTTGAGATAGTTGTGTCCTTGTCCGTACTGTTTCGCATGCGAATGCGTAGGTGGACTAAAGGCGTAAAATGACAACGGTTATGTACAGTCACGTCACGACCCTGGATCGTTGACGCACTTCCTATTGTTCGTAATTCGTAAAAAATAATCAAATATGATAAATTTAAGTAGTCCATAGTCCAGGTTGTCCATAGCCATTCAACGTGGTACGAGGGCTGCCTTTTAACTTGTGTCGTTTGAAATAAGTATAGACAATCTAATATATTATTACCATTTATTGTTTTTCAAAGAATTCGCCGCGATATTTAATACACTTTTGCATGCGTTCAAACCAGTTTTTAAAACATTTATTCCACTCCGAAGTGGGGGTAGTCAAAATGGCCGATTTGTATGCGTCAACAGCTTCTTCGGGTGAGCTGAAACGTTGACCACGAAGACTTTGCTTAATTTTGGGGAACGTAAAAAAATCGTTAGGGCTTAAGTCAGGACTGTAAGGTGGGTGATCTAAAATTTCCACGTTTTGGGTGTTCAAAAACATCTTTGTCTGGCGGGCGGTGTGCGAACTTGCATTGTCATGGTGCAGTATCATACGACGTTCCGAGTTGTTTTTTCGAAATTCGGTGATGACTTGTGGCAAACAAACCGTGGTATACCAGTCGGCGGTAACCGTCTTGCGATCTTCTAGTACAATAGTGGCGACGTGACCACCCTTTGCCACAAACGAAGCAACCATTTTTTTTGAAGTGCTCCGAGAGCGTATGACTTTGGTCGGTTTTGGCTCGTCCTGGAAGACCCAGACAGTTGACTGCTGTTTGGAATCTGGATCGTAAGCATATATCCAAGACTCGTCACCACTAACCATATCATAAACATGTTTTGACTCTCCTCGGCTGAATCGCTTCAGAGTTTTGCGACACCAACTAACACGGGCTGTTTTTTGGTCGTCGCTAAGCAAATGTGGTATCCAACGAGAGATCAACTTTTTTACAACAAGTTCTTCGTGCAGGATTTTTTGGAGAGTGGTCCCTGAAATGCCCACGGATGCCTCTATTTCACGGTATGTCACATGACGATCTTCGAGTATTAGCTGCCGCACAGCTTCGATATTTTCTTGCGTCATGGCGGTTTTTGGACGACCTTCACGAAGCTTGTCACTGAGGCTAGAGTGCCCACGTTGAAATTCTAAATACCAGCGTTCTACAGTCCTAAGACACGGTGCTGCATCACCAAACACAGATGTGATCTCCTCAAAGCACTGAAGTCGCGATAATCCCCTTTTAAAGTTGTAGAAAATTATCGCACGCAAATTTTCCTTAGACATTTCCATTTTTACAACCGACTTGTCACCTTTGAATAGACGCTGTAATAAAACTATTCGACCAATTTGAAAACATTCTTTTGTTTTCGAATTCTAAATTCAAAAGGATGAAAATGCCATATGTTTTTTTTTTAATAATCGCGGGAGGTTGGCAAACGACACAACTTAAAAGGCAGCCCTCGTAACGCGGCTAACGTGATGGAAACTTTTGCACCGGGGACAACTCGTGGGGGACTTTATGAGTAGAGTAGTCATAATGTAAGAGTTTTGTTTATTGTCTTTTCTGTGTGTTGCTATTGACAATTTAAATTTAAATAAATTATTTTGTAATTTAAGTAAGGTTATATTAAAAATAAATAAGTATCTATTTCACATTACATCTCCGTCTCTATCGTTCTTGCCTATTCGAAAGAGAGTGATGCAAATAGACGATCGAACGAAAGAAGAGGTTAGCGGTTATAGGCCTGGCTACTCCAATAATTGGACGTTTTGACGAGAGCTAACGAACCCCACTGCGGGCCCACCGCGAACATGGAAATTTAGTTACCTCCCTCTCTGTCGCACTTGCTCATAATACGACCGAACGATATGCAGACAACGAAATTTTGATTTTCAAATTTCGGGGTAAAACCCTCTTGTCTTCGTTCTATAACCTAACAAGGTCGTCAAGGTCGCGGCTCGCGGCCGAGACGCGCGCGCTAGCTGGCAACAGTGCAGCAGTGGCAACGCCGCACATTTTGTTTCATAATATAATATTTTTGGTAAACTAGATATAGATAAAAATAACTGCCAAAATCCTTCATCCATTTCATCAATGACACGTCTTTTCTAGTTTGAACAACAAAAATATGCGTCATATCATGTATTATATCGTCATGGATTCATGTGCAACTTTCGATAAAGCATAATAGTTATTTCGACCGAAAAAATACTTCTTTCCTTATTGTATGTAATTACTTTCTAAACACCCATTAACATGACAATACACCTTGTACGGCGACATTTTGCGTTGTTTCTTCGACGCGCTGCCGACCAGCTGACGGCCTACCTACGGCCTACCAAACGGCCGCCGCGGAGTGAGGTAATTCGAATCGGGGCGGGGCGGAGCGTGGCCATTCTGTATGAAATACTATTATCTCTTCTGTGCCATCGACATATACTTATTATTCTTCCAAGGGGGACACTTACTTTGACGGACGGAAAACACGCTCTTGGCCGGTTTTTTTTATGTGTTTGATAAAAATTTAGTTTAGAAAACACAGACCAAGACATACCTTAGACAAGCTGGACAGCATCTCTCTCTATTTATTTTCTCAAATTTGCTTATAAGTCAATTTTTGGGCCTTTCATGAAATAGCAGTATAATTAGGTGATCACACAATGTAACAATCATAATAAATCTGGAAATGATACACCATCATCAAATTAGAAAAATTAATTCTTAGATCAATAATATAAAATAAAAGTTACTTGTTTACACTAGTTACCTGCTAGTTATTTAGAATCCACTCGACCTCTCATATTTAGGTTGTATTAGATAAACTATCTAAAACACATCTATTTTATTGTTTTTTTTTCTCTAAAAGATGTTCACAAATCCCTCTTTTTCTGAAGTAAATGTACCTTTTGCATTAAATTGTTACAGGGCCACATAGCTATAGCACAGTATGAAGCAAAACACACAGACAAGTCAATAACAGTGATCACTAAACATCGGTATCAACGTTCAAATTTCGTGGCACTTGGTAAGGGTCGCAAAAAAAGAAATACATAGGTATCATTGTTTTATTTATTAGTAATAAATAACATTTAATTTATTTTTATTCTTAATCGTACTTTGGTAAACTGTACATATATTTAAAGAGGTTTATATTCTTAATACGTCATAGAACCTCAATACTCATTTCATTATCCATTTGTAAAAAAAATTCTAAATGCCAAATAGGCAACAAATGAATTGTCATGCAAAATAATATGTGGTAAAATCTTCAACGATAATAGTTCTTAAAAACACTTACAACTACAATTTAGCATTGATAAATCTTTACCCAACTCCCTATCAGACTTGAGAAAATGGATTTGACGCAGTATACTGATTTTATATTCACTAACGAAGGTGCTTGCTGTACTATTTGCGAAATGAATATAAAAAAGAAAAGGTACAATATAGAGAAACATTTGAAATCAAAATCTCATCAAGATAAATTATCTGATTCACGCTGCCATTTACAGGATATAATACGAGATAATGCTGATTTCGAAATTAAAGACGATATCGTATATTGCAAATTGTGTAATTCGAAATTATTTCCCTCTAAATCTAGTATCGACCGCCATTTAAAAACAGATTTACACAACAAAATTCATAAAAATAATGCACAAGAAAAATTTAATAAAGATTTAACAGAGTTTATGATTTGTTCGAATATACCGTGGTCAAAATTAGACAATCCTAAATTTAGAAATTTTGTAGAAAACCTTTTAAATCATAAATATGGAAACGATATTACTGTGCCGAGTGAAACAAAAATACGAGTAAAATGCTTACCTGAATTGTATGAAAAGAAAAAAAATGAATTGAAAGAGAAATTACAAAATAAAATGATTTACCTCAGTGTTGATGAAACATCAGATTCCGTGGGAAAAAAAGTGGCAAATATTTTGATCGGAGCTCTAGATGGAACTAGTACCCAGCCACATTTATTTGCTTCTAAGGTATTGGAGGCGACTAACCATTCGACAATAACCAAACTCGTTGAGGAAACCCTTGAAGATCTTTGGGGCGATGAATACAAAAAAAACATGGATAAATTATTATTTTTTATAACGGATGCCGGTTCCTACATGGTAAAAGCAGCTAAAAACCTTGTTCAGAAATATAAAAATATGACTCATGTAACATGCATAGCACATGGATGTAATCGAGTCGCAGAGATAATTAGAAGTCTTTACCCGACCATAAACAGTTTGATTGACTGTATCAAAAAAATATTTCGTAACGCTCCTTCAAGGACAAATTTATTTCATCAAATGTGTGTAAATATTCCTCTACCACCCCGACCCGTGATAACAAGATGGGGAACATGGTTAAATGCTGCCTCATATTATCACATGCATTATGATAAAATCAAATCTGTCATCGATGCCTTAAATCCGCGTGAAGCGAGTGCAATTTCTAAAGCAAAAAAAATTTTCCGTAACCGGAATTTAAAAACTGAGTTACTATTCGTCGATACACACTTTAGTATAATTGCTAAGTCAATAAAATTATTGGAGGATCCAAAACTGAGTCTAGCAGAATCATTAAACATTGTTCATGGTTTGCAAAAAAAAATATCAACGTTAAGGTTACATCAAAATGCCAGAAAAGTTTATTTTAAATTAAAAAGTGTATTAAAGAAAAATCCTGGTTATAAGACTGTACAAATAATTAACCAACTATCTAAAAACAACGAGGCTGAAATACCAGAAAGTGTAAATAAAAACTGTGTGCAAAATTTTCAATGCTTGACATACCTTCCTATTACCTCAGTCAGCGTGGAAAGATCTTTTAGTCATTTAAAATGGATATATTCTTACAGACGTCAAAGATTGACAGCAAAATCTATGGAACAAATTTTAGTGATCTATTCTAACTCGTAAAATATTGTATGCCACACCTGGACATAAAGTGGCTTTTTCCGCACGCTACGCGTACGGATAGAGCCGCTTTCTGGCCAAATGTGCACATATTTTTCCAACACGGGAGGTAATAAAGAAAGCCCTCGATCGCATAATTACGTCCCTCGCTTGCAGCTTGGGCCGCAACAATTGCGATTGCGCGGCCTTTCTTTGTTTTACCACCCTAATTAGGAAATGTACTATTTAGGGGCTTTTTTATTTACATATACAAAATAAAGGTTAAAAATACTAAGTGATTTGTTTGTATTTATTTTTCTGCCAACCGTACATTGCCACGAAATTTGAACGTTGATACCGATGTTTAGTGATCACACAGAATGTCGACGGGCTGCATGCCCGAGCAGGAACAAATAACCTGCTTGAACTCCATGGCAGTTTGTATAAGACTCGGTGCACCAAATGCAAGGAGGTGCTCGTTAACACCGACAGCCCAATTTGTAAGGTACGTAATCTTCAGTAACAAAATTAGCAGTAAGCGCTAAATAAAAAGCGATCACTTATCTAAGTTATTAGATATAGATATTCCTGAGATTTTTGGTAGTGCGGTGGCATCACAGAGTCGCGATGTCTGATAATATGTGGCGTTCTATACCTAAAGGGCCCTTATAGGTACTCGATTTTGAGTTAAGTATGGATCCTAAATCTACTTAACAAAACGAAATATATACCACAACCAAAAATAGGCGTAAGGGCCGTTTAGGTATGGAACGCCACATATGTGCATATCTGTGTGTGTGTGTGTGTGTGTGTGTGCATACTTACGTTAACACAAGTTTGTTGTATATCATTCAACTTATTGTATTAATTAAAAGACAATTCAAGGAAATTACAACACATGACAATTATCTTTATACTCGTACCTTATTAGGTGGCAAAGCACGATCTAATCATACGAGTAATAGCTATAAAATCTTACTCATGTAAGGCTTATTATTTTGCAGGTTTTAGAAAACCGCGGAGCACCAGACGTAGACCAAGTGGGCTCTGACATCCCGGTGAGAGATCTGCCGCATTGCAAGAAACCAGAGTGCAAAGGACTGTTGCGGCCCCACATTGTGTGGTTTGGTGAAAGTTTGGAATCTGCTGTGCTTGAGAAAACAGGTAAACAAACGGACTTACTAAAGTTAGCGTGAGTTACTTTCCGTTTCGGAACGGAACAAAATCTGGGCTCGGAAACCGGTGTTTGCTCCGTTCCGTTCCGCTCTTTTGCTTATCATATTTTATTGGACAATCTAAGGCGGCGAGTAAGCGAGTAAAGTTAAGCGAGTAGCATTACATCGCGGGCCTTGAAAGGTCGATCAATCACTCTATACCTCGGCAAACCGCAATGTAATGCTACTCGCTTAACTTTACTCGCTTACTCGCTCTTGGTGGGACCAGTGCCTAAGGGCTCTTACAGACGAGCGACAGTACGCGACACACTGTCGGCGACGGTCGCCGACGGTCGCTGGCGACCGCCTGCGACAGCTATCGGCGACCGTCGGCGACTGTCGCGGGCGGTCGCTGTCGTGACAACGCGCAGACGTCGATGTGTAGTTCAAGAGAGAGCACGTATTTTCTTTTTCAAAATGAGTAATGACGATTGTGATGTTGATGCATTAATTGCTGCAGTAAAAAAGCATGTGTGTATATGGAATTATAAGGATGAGGGATATATTAATAAAACAATTGAAAATAGAGCATGGATGGAGGTTGTTGCAGAAATAACACCCGATTTTGAAAATAAAAGCACTGAAGAAGTTAAAGAACTTTTTCACGTCTTTCAGTAATAGTGGATACAGACTAACAAATTGACTGTGCTGTTCTCTGTATGTTAATATTTCATGCACCCACAATTTCCGATTTTTTCGTTTTCTTTGTCGACGGCGTAAAAGTAATTCTTCTTCTTCCATATCCATATAGCCGGATTTTTTGTAAAGAAAATACGTGCTCTCTCTTGAACTACACATCGACGAATGCGCGCTGCGCTGTGACACGACAGCGACGCCGCAACTGCAATCGGCGACCGTCGGCGACAGTCGGCGACCGTCGCCGACAGTGTGTCGACTGTCGCTCGTCTGTGAGAGCCCTAATAATACACAATCTATATACAAGATATAACAAAAATGCTGGTGATCCTTGGTACTGTATTAAATTATGATACAAAGAGAAAAAAAAAATCTCGCTTAAAAAATATTGATTTTGTATGGAGTGTTCGCCGGCTGTTTTCCCAAAAAAAATTTTCTCCACTTTCTCTTATATATATGGCAATACGATAACAAGTATGCCCTTAACACTTTCGCAACCGGGCAATTTTTTTTAAAATAGCCCAGAAACCGACAGAACCCGCTAGGCGGGCTACGACGTGCAACGCAATGCCGCACGCCGCGTGCCCGGCATCTGAGCAAACATTACGAGTGCCTACCAGGCGGGTTCTCGGTAGTCAAAGTGTTAAACGGATCACCAGTGTTTTTTTTACATACTGTATAAGACAATCTAATAATGTCGGCAGAGGGGGACCGTGTATAACACGTTTTACAACGGCCCTATTCACGCTCCCTGCCCGGTGCTCCCTCAGTCCCCTTAGTCATCATGCCTTCATCATGTCAAGCTATCGGGCTAATAGGCGGGTCCACACCGAACGAGCCACCTTGCGAGGAAATTGCCGAAGCATCTCGCCCAGTGTTGACGTGCCTCGCCCGAGGCATTGCGGCCGCGTGTGCGTTTGCCTCGTCCGAGGCGCGACTAGACTAACCGAGCTGCTTCGCGCGGCAATCAGCTTGCGAGGCGGCTCGTTCGGTGTAAACCCGCCTAATAACCAGTTGTATGGAGTGAGCACTCTAAGCTTACTTATTTCTCTATGCTTCAAATATAGCCATTATATCCGTACACGGTGGGAAGCAATTGATAACTCGATATATAAAATTGAATAAATTTTAACCTTCTGGACTAAGAGATATGACACAATAATGAGAGGAATAAAACCCGTCTGGTTAGATTGCTATACTATCCTTATTGCTGGAGCCGAGCATCTGGCAGCTTTTAATGCGTGGAGGTTAGAGTTACAGGCTAGCAAAGTTTGTGAATTGGAAAATAGTAATACCAAAATAGGTAAAAACTGCCAAAGTTGTCTCAGTAATAAAGGACCGGGCCTATATTTTAACATTACAACAAAAAACATTGCGTATTATTATAGAAACAAAAACAGTAGGCGAGAAACTGAATTACATTATACATCGTTTTGCACTACTTTCCCCCAACAGAAACTTTTGGCAATGATATAATCTAATTATTTATATAATTTCTCATGCTATTGCATCAAACCCAGAATTCTAGGATTTGTTTTGTTGAAATAGTTTGCATTCTTTGACCTCCACCACTTTACAGCTGCCAGATGTCCAGGGGTTTGGTTACTCTCATTATTGTGTCATATATGACGTGGCTAGCTCTCCGTCTATTCTGCAACTCTATTTTCTTCTAGTTTTCTCAACTAAGTTCAAATTTCTTCAAGTTTTCCTCTCGATTTGTCAACTTGTTCCCTCCCGCCACGGATATGAATGTGTTGCAGAATCGGCGATGGCCTGCGACGTGTGCCTAGTAGTGGGCACGTCGTCAGTAGTGTACCCGGCGGCGATGTTCGCGCCGGCCGCCGCGGCCCGGGGCGCTGTCGTCGCAGAGTTCAACCTAGAGCCGACGCCGGCGACGCCAGACTTCCACTACTACTTCGCGGGGCCGTGTGGGCAGACGCTGCCTCAAGCTCTGGCAGATTAAAGGCAGGTTGCACCATATTTAACGATGAAGATTACGTTAACAGATGGATTGGTGCAAGCGGCCCTAAGTAGGATAGAGGCACTATCTGGTCAATCAATAATGACTTTGTACTGTTGTAATTAACTAATTGTTCGGGCTCTTCCAACCTCCTTGTCTAAGTGACATCGACTGACCGACTGGCTGACTGACATACACTTCTGGAACGACGGATTTGAATTCAAAATTAGATAGGACGACAGACAGCGAACCAGACCGACGGTTCATTTGGTCCTCCGAACCAGACCGATGGTTCATTAAATGAACCGTTATTTTGAATTCAAATCCGTCGTTCCAGAAGTGTATATCAGTCAGCCAGTCGGTCAGTCGATGTCACTTAGCCAAGGAGGTCGGAAGAGCCCCGACATCAAGGACCAAATGAACCGTCGGTCTGGTTCGCTGTCTGTCGTCAACTGTTCTGTCGTCCTGTCTAATTTTGAATTCAAATCCGTCGTTCCAGAAGTGTATGTCAGTCAGCCAGTCGGTCAGTCAATGTCACTTAGCCAAGGAGGTTGGAAGAGCCCCGACATCAAGGACCAAATGAACCGTCGGTCTGGTTCGCTGTCTGTCGTCAACTGTTCTGTCGTCCTGTCTAATTTTGAATTCAAATCCGTCGTTCCAGAAGTGTATGTCAGTCAGCCAGTCGGTCAGTCGATGTCACTTAGCCAAGGAGATTGGAAGACCCCCGACACTAACGTAATGCTATGACATTGTCGTTCGTCCTTCGAGTTGTGCAAGATTTGAAGTTATTACGGATTGTTGTGATATACTCCTAATACAGTCGCCATCAGATATATCTGAGCGGCCAAGTTGGTCACAAATAAACTGAACAACGCCTCTATTGTCAAGGCGATAAAGTGTATGTTCAGATATTTTTGAGTATCTTGGCAGCTACGATATATTTGATGGCGACTGTACAATATACATAATTAGGATTAGGATAAATAAGCTGAAATATGTAATAATAATTTAAAACGATTTTATTAATTAAATAAATATTTTTAAGACGAGTTTTTGTGCTTAGCAAAAAATTTTGCCATGCTCCCAACAGTTGGACCAAAATTGCAGTTAGACATCAAGGATTTCTAAAACAAAGAAATAATATCCTGTGTTAAAACATATACATATGTGTAAGTATGCAAACTGAGCGGCGGCGACCGACTGCGCGACCGGCGACGCGTTTATGGTAAACGTATGAAAACGTATGGGGGTGGCCTAATCGATTTTGCCAGCTTTGTGATGCAAAAAGAATATCTTGAAGTGCCCATTCTACAGCTTATTCAAATTCAAATTCACGCTAATATTACGCGATAATACATCATACGCGTGTCTTTTTTATAATAAAAAAAATATTATTTGCAATAATGGGGTATGTATCAGTTTTCCGTCCATATTCAAGTTATTCCCAACAAAAAGCTTAAAAGAAAATAATCTCCTTTATAATAAACTATAAATAAAAAGTTGTTCCCATATATTTGTAGTTACCAATGGGGATCAATGTTACTCTGTCCGTAGGAAACACACAACCCTACACGTGATCTCTGGGTGGTGCTAAAAGAGTAACAAACTTGGCAGCTGCACTGTCTCATCTGGACCTCGCAGCACTCACTGGATTTTCATTATCATCTGCTTTCCCACTACTACTACCCCAGGGAAGAAATGCCTATCTATATCCAGTGGCATGTAGCCATACGATAAATAACGTAGTTACCAATTTAATCAAGTGGACGACAAACTGAACATGGACGGGAAACTAGCAAAACCAAACCGAAAAGAAAATAAACAACTTACCTGCACAAAAGACGGCAAAGCCGCCATAGTTTGCGGCCTCGAGTACCTATCATCGACCAAAAGAACACACGCATAGTCCCTAGCGTGACGAACCGCCCGGCCGATACATTGGTTCACGGCCTTCATACACAAGTTCTCATAATATGAACTCCCGGAGCCGCTAGTTCTGTTTAAATAGTTCATCTTTTCTTGGAGCTCGGGTGATTTCACGTTTGGGTACGGCATGCCGACTACTATGATGCATCGGCCTAGGTCGTCGCTGAAATATAAAGATTTAATCAGCAATAGCGACGCGTTAAAAATATTCGTCAGTTGCTAATGGGAACGGCAACAGTCAACGGTTGACCAGAAGGCGCTGGCTTAAATTGCTTTCATCCAGGTCAGAAAATTAAATAAAAAACAAACAAGAATCTGTCACTATTGCTAGGACTGACAAGTATAACCTATGGTGACGCCACCTGTAATACTTTCGACCGGCAAACCCCATTTGGCTTTTCTTGCTTAAGTTTATGAATATTTGGTAACCCGGTGAGCATAGAGTTTCATGAACGCTAGGCCACTGTTCAGTAACTCATCCCTGAGGTCTTCCAATTGGCGAATGGTAAAGTTGACATCAAAGATGTTTACACCTTAGCACCTATAATATAAGCATACACGCTGTAACATGAGGAAACCGAATAATTTTAACAGCGTATTCCTGATCATAATTGGAGACCAAAATGTCGTACACTTTACTGGAATTCGCCTAGTTTCAGAGTTACTACCACTTAAATAAAAAAACATTTTTTAATGTGACTCAGTGCAAAACGCTTTTTTGATGGCGATTTCACCCTTTATGGGGTCTAGTAGACATTCTTATTGACAGATATCAAAGTGCCAAGGAATACTTTACGTAAACTATTTTTTTCGAAAAAAAATGTACTAATTTATGTTAATCGACATATTTACCAATAACATTTATGTTTTTATGTTCAAAAGCATTTAAAAAATCTAAAAAAAAAACCAAAAAAAAATTTTTTTTTTGTGAAATCCAGAAAAGTTTATACGACATTTTAGTCTCCAATTATGATCAGGAATACTCTGTTAAAATTATTCGGTTTCCTCATGTACACCGTGTATATTTGACGGTGACTGACACATCAATATTTATCGCTCGATCCTGGAGGATCGCGATAAGTATTGAGCATCTAGTTATACCTAGTCGGTTACTAAGTTCTGTTACTAGAGTTTTCACTAAATAAATAGGAATAGGTAGCAACATTTTAATTATTCACGTACATAATTTAAAAGCTTATTTAATAGTTAATAGATTACAATATATTTAATTGAAAATTATTGTCGCAGTTTTTCAGAATTCTTTATAACACTCGGAAAAAGGCGTGAAAAATATACGTCAAAATTACGCTCCTTGATCATGTTGATTTTAAATCCTATTTATTTTTAATCACCTTTAAGACGCATCTGTCTTACACAATTCGGTAGCTATATTCTTTAGCTTCAATTTGGTATATGTATAGTTCACGTGGAGCTATCCGATAATATACTAGACTATACGTTGCAAGTCTGCTTGTTCAATAGCAGTCTAAATCTATGTCTTTTGTGAAAAACTTAACAATAGGCAATATTTAAAATGGGAATATCCGTGGGATAAAATCGCAAGAAAATTAAATGGTGGTCACGCATTTACCTCTAATAAACAGGTTTCTTACAAACAAGCAATGGAACCTTCTAAACAAAGGTGCAATATTTATTTGATGCACTTTTGTAAAGTGTAATTTTCTTAATTTTACCGCGTGTTTGCATCTTCAGGCAATCTTGTGCTTTACAAGGATTTTCAATAAAATTTCTCATCTGATTTGTGTATTATTATACCATATTATGTTCATTAGAAATTAGGCTATTAAATAATTACTTTAATTTTTGATTTTCAATCTTTATTTTATATTTTATCAGTCAGAAATCTGGTAACAGAACTTAGTAACCAACTAGGTAGATAGCATTTTTTTTTTTTTTTTTATACCACGACGGTGGCAAACAAGCATACGGCCCGCCTGATGGTAAGCAGCTACCGTAACCTATGGACGCCTGCAACTCCAAAGGCGTCACATGCGCGTTGCCGACCCTTTACAAAAAGGAGGATTCACTGTGTTGACGACTAAAGGAACAAGAAGGTCCCTCATCGTCAACACACTGGGTCCTCTTTGAGCTCTTTGGCAACCTTACTCACCAGCAGGAACACAACACTATGAGTAGGGTCTAGTGCTATTTGGCTGTGGTTTTCTGTAAGGTGGAGGTACTTCCCCAGTCGGGCTCTGCTCCAGATTTGAGCGATGACATTCGCTGAACGTGCCCTACCACACTTAGCGAGATGCCATTCGCAGTGCCCATACCTCTCTTTTTGGCGTAGTTTAAGGACATACCCAGGTCCGGACGTAGTTTAAGGACATACCCCGGGTCCAATCATGTAATTTTGAAAAATTGAGTCAAGACATTCATAGACGCTAAATAAATACAGGTATATAGAGCGGGTAGCGTTTGTTATTTGTTGTAGATTAGACTGAAAACCTGTACAAATTCATTTTCTAGGTTCATAACATTATTTTAATATCTCAACATTTATGTTTTTTAAATGTTATCAAGGAGTTATCCTTGATTTAGTTTTAAAACATAAATGTTGAAATATTAAAATAATGTTATGAACCCTTTGTCGATGTATGAACCTAGAAAATGAATTTGTACAGGTTTTTTTTAGTCTAAGCTTACAACAAAGGCCAGTCGCTACCCACTAAATTGTTCGTTTTACTAGACAAACTTGACATATAGAATGTATTATTTCATACCTGAAATTGAGCCCCTCACTAAGTTTGCCGCCTACAACACTTAACATCAACGCGCCATTTCTATTTCCTTCCTTGCTTTTTACAGCTGCAGCAAATTTATTCAAAACCTGCAACTCGAACAAAATAATTTAATATAATGACTATATAAAAATGAACTTTATCACATGCGAATAAGACATAAAATTACCTGATCGACTTCAGCCGAAGATTTCGGTTCGCGGAAGACAGATTTCTTCTTACAAATAGTATCGATGACTTTGTTCGCGTGTAAGTGATCATACACAGTGTTTTCGTAGGAATATGAGGGTAGGAAACATACTACGCCCCCGGGTACGATGCTACAGACGTTCCGTAAAATGCTGCTCACTTCTTTTAACTGAAAGCAAGATTATATCGTTTAAATTAAACACTCCTACATACAGTTAGGTGCATAACTGAACCAATGTGCATCACTTTGACATGTTTCTTTCATTATTTCAGAAGAGGCTAGTTATTAAGTTACTATTTTATTATTAATTGGTAACAACGCTAATAAACTTACTGACCTATTATGTTATTGTAGATAAAAATAAACATTTTCTCTATTAGATAATATTTGGTACTGACTCAGTTTTGCACCGACATCGTTAAATGAAGATAAGTCTTATCAATTATGAAAAAAATAAAAACTTTCAGGTTATATTTGTTCGTCTCGGTGTCAGCTATGTATCCATATGAAAGCCAATTTCGATTCATTGCATTCACAATCTTGATTTTTTTATTCGTCCATGATTTTGAACCAAAAACCGTTAAACTACATTTTTTTTATTTAACCCGATATTGATATTTTTCTTTTACACAACCAGGTAAGACAATTAGTTGAAATAGTACATTATATGCTCTTTAAAATGAGGTGTATGACTTTTATATCACTCACGTATTTTTATGGTTATCTCAGAATGAAGTCCGCTACAAAAATTAACTAACGAGAAAGTTGTTCGGCCATTTGCCTTGACTCAGTTTTGCACCTGACAATACATTGCCAGTAACTAATTACAAAAATAAGCCTGATTTAAATGTTTGATAACTAAAATAATGGTCGTGGAATTCCTTACTTTAAATGAGTTACTGAATTGGGAATGCCTAAGAAAAAATGAAATAATGGGAAAAATAAATTAGGTGAAATTTCACAGTTTTCGGTATGAAATTGAGAAAAATGTATAAGTCGGAAGAAAATAATTTGTGAAGCAGTTTTGTAGCGGTACCCAAGGATTAATATTTTACGTTTAGAACTTTTATGTACCTAACTTTGATTGTTATCAAATTATTTACATTTTACTAAGGTACTAATTTTGACTCAGTTATGCACCTAACTGTAGATACTCTTACATTTCGACGTCAACGACGCATATAACCGCACCGGAAGTTCAACGACAACGACGGATTTATCCGTCATAAGATACCATACTTTTTACTCTAAACTCATTATTGGTTTAACGTATGAATGCTTAGAGCATTCAACCAACCGAGGTCACCACTGACAGGCGTTCCCGTCCGCCGAAAAAATTAAGACCTGCGGTCATACATTACGTCATTTATTGTATGGACTGACGTTTATCTGACGTGGCTATTTGTAAGTTACGTACAGTAAGCAGCAAAAGTAGCTAAGCAGCTCAAGTGTTCACAATGAGCTTGACACGACTTTATTGTTAAGAGAATAGGAGCGCGTGAAGAGGTCATTTTGAACACCTCACCCGCTTAGCTTCTTTTGCTGCTGACTGTACGAATACATTTGTCGTTCCCCTCCCCCGCAAAAATCGGCAGACTTTTTTTTATATAAAATGACAGACATGGCTACTCCGGGTTGAACCCCCTAAGCAGGGCTTAACCGGTTTTCGCAAAAAGCCCCGAAATAACCCAATATGTTTACTTATTTTATAGTTTTTACGTCGAACTCGTATTGTTTTTAGGTTATGACTTTATATTGTAAGATTTTTCGATTAAATATGAAATAGTAAACGAAAGAACGAAAACAAAAACCGGTATTTTAGTATGGAGCAAAATACCGGTTACAAGCCCTGCCCCTAAGTATGAATGAGTGAGTGCATTGCCATTTATCATGGCGTCGAAAAGGAATTTCAGGGTAACAAATAGTCCTTAGGTAGCAATAACGCATCAAGTGGCTGACAGATGCCTATTTTCCCGAATTGATTATAAATAAATAAATAAATATTATGGGACAATCTTACACAAATCAACCTAGTCCCACGGTAAGCTCAATAAGGCTTGTGTTGTGGGTACTAGGCGACGATATATTATAATAGATAGATATAGATAAATACTTAAATACATAGAAAACATCCATAACTCACGAACAAATATCTGTGATAAACACACAAATAAATGCCCTGACCGGGATTCGAACCCGGGACCTCCTGCTTCATAGGCAGGGTCACTACCGACTAGGCTAGGAGGCCGTTAAAAGATTATAAATATTAATTTATAATAAATAAAAAAATATAATGGGACAATCTTTCATAAAATGACCTAGGCGTGGTAAGTTCAATAAGGCTTGTGTTGTGGGTACTAGGCGACGATATATATAATAGATAGATATAGATAAATACTTAAATACATAGAAAACATCCATAACTCAGGAACAAATATCTGTGATAAATACACAAATAAATGCTCTGACTAGGATTCGAACCCGAGACCTCCTGCTTCGTAGGCAGGGTCACTACTGACTGGGATAGGAGGCCGTTATTATTTTATTTATTATCCCTGTACTTAGAGCTCAAAGAGGACCCAGTGTGTTGACGATGAGTGACCTTCTTGTTCCTTTAGTCGTCAACACAGTGAATCCTCCTTTTTGTAAAGGGTCGGCAACGCGCATGTGACTCCTTTGGAGTTGCAGGCGTCCATAGGTTACGGTAGCTGCTTACCATCAGGCGGGCCGTATGCTTGTTTGCCACCGTCGTGGTATAAAAAAAAAAAAAAAAAAAAAAAAGACCAAAATTTACTTACCAATTCTTTGCTCATCCTATTTTCGTATGAGAAATTCAGATTGACATTAGAGGGTCCTTTCGACAGACAGACTCCTAAAACGTTGTCCGGTGGTACAACATGGCCGCATTTTACAACGTTTACTTCTTTCGAACCATCACTCTTAAGTAGGCCTTCGAATTCGCTGATTGGTTCCATGGTTCCTCCGGCTAAAATCACCTGAAAATTGTGAAATAATAATTTTAAACCAAAAAGAACCCACTTCACTTAGCCTCCACCTTTCCAAAAGGAAATGCTCGAGCTACTGTAAAAAATACTCAAATCACTAAAGGTGTGCCTATAATAGTTGAAGAGTTCCCTCGATTTCTCCAGGATCCAATGGGACCAACTGTGAAGTATACTCTTTCAAACAAAAAAATAATTTTCCAAATCGGTCCAGGGGGCCGATTTTTGACAATCGAGCGCTCGAATTAAAAAAAAATTACCTCGAATATAATCGCACACAAAAGTTTGTCGCCATTATTTACGTATGAAATGAATTGTGAAAGTATAAATAATAATGATTATAAATTACTAACGCTGTTATTTTCAAAACATCATTTCTTCGTTTTATTCAGAGTTTTAAGTGTCATTTTCGAGCGCTCGAATCTCAAAAATCGCCTCCCTGCCGTCTTCGAATAATCGGTGAAAAATGTGAACATACATTTAAAAAAAAATAGCAAAAACAAAGATCCTACGAAATTGATAACCTCCTCCTTCGAAACCTTGAAGTCGGTTGATAAACTAACTTCTTGGATACAAGATTTTAAAAATATTTATGACGGGTTCCTTATGTTTAAAATAGACCTAGATTATATGAGTAACCCGCTACGTTATAAATATTTTTAATATGTAGTCTTTCGAAAGTTTTACATACTAGTGATTATAATTCATATCCTATAATTATAATCCTATTGTAGGATTTACATCCAGCTGAGGTCTGAACAAGTTTAACACAGTAAAACAATTTTTAAACCCTTGACACATTAGTAGTTGTATTCCATATCTCGCAGTTATTCTTAACCTTTTGTGATAAAACTCATAAAGGACAAAGCGACCATAGTCGACAATAGTTTAGTGGTCAGGGGGCCGATTTTTGACAATCGAGCGCTCGAATTCAAAGAATTTAACCTCGAATACAATCGCACACAAAAGTTTGTCGCCATTATTTACGCATGAAATGAATAGTATAAATAATCATGATTTTAAAATACTATCACTGTTAGTTGTAAAACATCATTTGTTCGTTTTATTTAGAGTTTTAAATGTCATATCATATTCGAGCGCTCGAATGAGAAAATTCACCCCCCCCAGTAACTTTAGTAGAGTTATTTCAATGGAATAACTGTGTTACTATATACCCAGGTATTAACTGTGTTTGTATTTATATTTTTAATGTTGTAAATGTACTTTCATGACACTCAATAATAATTAGACCTAATAAGTTGTAATGTTTTTTATAGACATGTTAAAGCACCCTAAGAGGCCCACTTGCAGAACAAATGTTTGAAAACTGAATTTTGAATCTGAGTTCTAAACAGATATTAAAATACTCACAGATCGGCATTGTTTGACGACTTCTGAGAAATGCTCCGCGGGGTTCAATAGCAGGTATTTTAGAAGACCAGTCTCGCCTTTTTGGACTAAGACTCGTCCATTCTCGCTGCGATCACAGAGTCTGTCTAGGAAGTCTAGAATGGCATAAAGGCCGCTACCGGCAGAGGTTTCTGTAGGGACCTGTAAAATAAATTTTGACGTTATCATGGTTAGGGTACCACTTCGTCGCTTATGGATTCCCAAATATCACTGATTTTGTTAATCAACTCGAAAATAGCGAAAATTGGTTTTGATTAAAAATAGCTTCTACACACTTAAAATAATATGGTGTATTGATAAAAAGTTAAACGTTTCAACTAAAAGTAGGAAAAAAACACAGTTAAAGTTTACCAACTAGGGTACCACATTGTCGCTCATAAGCTTGAAGTAAACTCATTAAACTTATTTGCTTTGAAAATAAAAAATATAATTTAGAAAACATAACATGTAATAATTGCAGATATAAAATGCGTTATAAATAGACCCCGGACTTTAGTCGCAATGACGTCACAATAGGGTGACTCGGGGAGTAAACGGGACGGTGTTATAAAATACGGTTAAAAACTCGGTTGTTAACCGAATACATTTGAATTTGACATTTTCAACAAAATTATCTAGTAAGTTGATCAATATTATCTTTTAGTGCAAAACATAAATTTGTACGTTAAACTGGCTTGGTGACAGTTGTGACGAACAAAGAGTGAGTGGCTGACGAAACCAATGCCAGTTTAACGTAGAAATGCATGGTTTGCAAGTAATATAGCAAACGATAATATTGATCAACTTACTAAGTAATTTTGTTGAAAATATCTAATTAAAATGTATTCGGTTAAAAACCGAGCTTTTAACCGTATTCATAACGCCGTACCGTTTACTCCCCAAATCACCCTATTGTGACGTCATTGCGACAAAAGTCCAGGGTCTAGTTATAAATATAACATTATCATAAAATAATAACATTAACTAAATGCTTTCAATACTGATTAATTACATAACAAAAACTTAAATATAAATAAGGGGAGGGATATAAGTTAGTGACAAATCTAAACTTTTTAGCAGAAAATATAGTTGACTTATATTTAACAAGCTTCTGAGGGACAACCGTATAGATAATCAGTTAATACTCGTACAAAGTCACCAATCTCTCAATCAGACGTAAGAATTTAAATGACTTGGCGTCAGCGCTTACGTACCCCTAGGTGCGAGGTTGAGTAGTGTAAATCATTTTCATAATGATGTTAAATGCAAATTATTACTTTTGTAAGTAATAATTTTATTATAAGTCTTAATAATAAGTTTGATCTCATAAGTCATAAGGCGTAATACAAAGCTGATATATAAGCACCAATTCTTAGGAATAGCTTAGCTGAGCCGACCACCTGTGGTCGGCTCAGGAGCCGACCACAGGCTTTGAATCATTAATTAAACATGCAAAATGATAGATGCCCACGTTTTGGCCACTTAGGCTTAGCTAAGCTATTCCTAAGAATTGGTGCTTATATATCAGCTTTGTATTTGTAAATAGCTTATCAGTCACGGTCTAAATCAAAAAGCAAACTGTTAAACTAACGAATTGAAGTGACATTACATATGTCTTACGATAGTTTTAATTAATTGCGGACGTGTTTAGTGAAAGGTCCCACTTTGTCGGCACACATAGATAATTAATTCTTTCACTAATATGTAGCGTGTAATGCGTAGTTTTAGGATGTACTAATAAGTCCATATATGAACAAAGTGGGAGTGGGGGGTTTCACTGCTACTTGGCTGACAACGGTCGAAAAAGACCTGAAAGACACAAATGTTGACGCCGAAACCGCAAAAAAACGGCTGGTGTGGAGAATGTGGACAAGGAGGAGCCGACCCCAGATAACGAGAAAAGGCTTAGGCAGAAGAAGAAGTTATTTTGTGTCAATAAGGAATTATGACACTTCTTTATGTACTGAGTAATTGAAAATATATTACTATATTTATATGTATCTCCGCTGTTAAGAGTCTGACAGTTTTTTCTTCAATGAAATGTCATCATCATCAAAGGGGTCAAGGGCGCCAGTTTTGGCCACTTTTTTCCATGGCTCCTGACACATTTCATTTCATTTCATTTATTCATTGCGAACCATGGTTACATTAAGGTGTTAACATGATTTAGGTACATGCATGGTTACCCTGTCAGGGCATAGCAACATAGTTGATATTCTAAAACTAAAAAATACAATCTAAGTCAAACATAAAAAAATAGCATTCAAGTAGAACTAGGAATTCATTACAAATTAAATAATTAATACAACAATAAAATATAATTTCCGCAATATTACAATTTACTTATTTATATGAGAAGATGAGAAAACATGTCATCATCATCATCATCATCATCATCATCATCATCATCATCATATCAGCCGAAAGACGTCCACTGCTGGACATAGGCCTCCCCCGAAGAGTGCCACAACATGTCATACTTATTTCTAATTTTATGTAATGTCACGTAAAAAGATGCAAGCAATAATTATAATTTTATAAAGTGTAAGGAAAATGCATTACACATGATATGACGTTGCCATCTGTGCTGCCATAATTTACTTTATCTACACTCATATTGTAAGTTCTCTAAAACGTGTTCGAAAACGGTAGGCAATGGCTAGCATTACCACGACCGATTTTACTATGATAAGCTTTTTATCCGTGACAGTAACGTAATTTTAACTTTTCATGCTCAATTATTGATGTGCTATGAGTTTTGATAACATAATGTACACCTGCACCCTCCCGCGCATCCGCCGACAGCCCGACACGCGCCTCCCCGACACAATCGAGTTGGCCATGGCGGTGCAATGGCGGCCATTCTATGGTTTCCGAATACGGCATTTTGGATAAATAATATGAGTGTAGATAAAGCAGTGTCCTGCTGGTGCGTAAGGTTGCCAAAGAGCTCAAAGAGGACCCAGTGTGTTGACGATGAGGGACCTTCTTGTTCCTTTAGTCGTCAACACAGTGAATCCTCCTTTTTGTAAAGGGTCGGCAACGCGCATGTGACGCCTTTGGAGTTGCAGGCGTCCATAGGTTACGGTAGCTGCTTACCATCAGGCGGGCCGTATGCTTGTTTGCCACCGTCGTGGTATAAAAAAAAAAAAAAAAAAAAAAAAAAAAAAAAAAAAAAAAAAAAAAAAAAAAAAAAAAAAAAAAAGTGTATGCAACTGTACGTAATTAGGCCTTAAAACACTCGTGTGATCTTATTATGAAACTCACCTGCGGCTCGTTTCATAAAACCACACTCATGTTTTAAGGACCCTTATTACGTAACAGTTACATAAACTACTATTTATATTAATTATAAACCATAGACTTGAAAATGGCCAAATCCGGCACAGTGGTCACAACTGCCCTACCTAAAGAATAATATTTCTTAGGTTACCTGTATCGCTAGTTTTTCTTCCACTTGCACTTTTTCTACGACCTCAGTTTTCTTAGAAATATTGCTGAGGAAATCTTTAAAAGATTTTTTCTTGTCGACTGTACGTTTGCTTTCCTCCTCTAATGCCTGCTGACTGTACCGCATAGAAAACCCGTGTAGTTTAGGAGCTAGTCGAGTTTTTCTACAGAATTCTACTAACGGTCTCAAGTTCATGTGATCGATTTCAGTCTTTATTACAAAGTCCTCAAGGGTCATTATAGTTGTGCCATCTTGCTTTTCATTTGTAGATTTGGGTTTTATCATACCTAAAAACAAAAAAATATTTAATTTTGTACTAAGCAGAAATGTCTGCGAGGGAAAATGTCAATTTTATAATTGAAAGTAAAAACACACGTTTCCATCTGACGTAAGCAATGAAGGAACTGATGGAAAGATTCACAGAGGTTGAGTAAGCGTCGATGGCTCAGTTGGTCAGAGTGATCGGACCGGTATTCCTAAAGGTCGCAAGTTCGAATCTTGCTCGACTTGCTCGGGTGAATTTTTCCATTTTTATTTCAATAAAAATAAAAACTACTTTCGCAAAAAATAGAAACATTTCAGTATATTTAATCCTTGGCAGTAACTCTCGTAAAAACGAGTGCCTGCGTCAATTTATGGATTAGGTTGCTGAGCTGACCTCAGTGTCTTAGTACGCCGTGGCCAAGGATGATTAAGACATGGATTGACAATAGCTATACAAAATCGCGTTCCCTTATTTCAGGCTAAAGCACTAGCGTCATCTATCGGTCATCACAAACACTAAATTCCTACTTAACCTTTCTGTTAAGCCCATTGGTTGACTGGTAGAGAATGCCTTATGGCAAAGTCCGCCATTTGTACCATCTTATTTTGTGCAATTAAGATTAAATAAATAAATTCTAGTTTCTAATATTTTGTTCGGCGATTAACGCTGACAGAATGACTCGACTCCAGACTCAACAGATGGCGCTGTGGCACTCAGTACCGAAAACAGACGTATAGCCTGAAGGTTCGAGGAACGCGATTTTGTATAGGCATTGTCCATCCATGTCTTAATCATCCTTGGCCGTGGCAAAGCCAGGTCAATGCTATAAACATGATGACATTAATGACTTACCGACAAGCTTGCCTACAACGAAGCTCATCTGGTTTAGCGTCAAAAGGTTTCTACTGCTCAACCTTGCTCTATACTTGTCTATGTAGAACTTCAGGAACGTTTTCACTGCAGTTAGTTGCCTAGAAAACGGAAATTTCCTTTAAAACAATCAAAGACTTTGACTAGAATATTTTTTTTTTTATTATTTATTTATTAACATGAAAAAGATACAGCTTACACAAATAAAGGGTCCCACAAAACAGTTTTCACGGTTTGACTGTGGAGTTTTCACGGTTTGACTGTGGAATACATATATACATATATATACATATAGGTAATGTAAGGACCGTTTTGAATTATGAATGTTATGATACAATGTCTATACAAAAAGCTTTTCTCAAAATTCAGTTTTACTTTCGTTTTCAATATTAAATATATAGGCCTCAGCCAGGGGCGACCTCTTCTAGTCTTCGAGTTCATACTTAGTGCTCCCGTTCAAATATGGAATGTATATACAAAACGGAAGGTTCAAATTACTTTGACTCTGTAAATGATACATTAACCACCTGTAAAATCAACTTACTTGCTAGATACGGGGGTTGAATGTGCGTTCTCCAAGGCAGCAGTAAGACCGTGCGCCTCGTCCAATATCAGTACATTGTTGTGCAGTTTAAGAGAGACACCGGAACGGGCGCCGGCGCTGACCATGCCTGCATGGCTTACTAACACCACCTGGAGGTAAAAATATCCATCTTTCAAAATTCCGTTTTATGCCTCTGAATGCCATAAGTCATAGACAAAAACGTCACTCACACGCCAAGATCACTGGCGCAAGTGAGCCAATATGAAACTTACTTGAAAGTATGAAGGTAGTTTGCATGAGCACTCATGCCACATTTAGGTTTTCTTGGTATTCAAAAGGTTAACAGTTTTTCAAGGGTCACATGAGTCTTATGACCAGAGGTCGGCGGGGTTGAGCTATTTAGCTATTTGCCTTGTAATTTGACATGCTTACGTTTTTTTTTTGGCAAACAAGCATACGGCCCGCCTGATGGTAAGCAGCTACCGTAACCTATGAACGCCTGCAACTCTAAAGGAGTCACATGCGCGTTGCCGACCCTTTACAAAAAGCAGGATTCACTGTGTTGATGGCTAAAGGAACAAGAAGGTCCCTCATCGTCAACACACTGGGACGTCATATTATAAGGCAAATAGCTCACCCCCGCCGACCTCTGCTTATGACTGAGGCAGATAAAAATCATTAAACTGTCTTGCATTCACTGATCGTAGCACTCTTATCCTTTTGTCTCCGGTCGGTGTGTGTCTGTGTACAGCGCCGAAACGAGCTAAAGTGCTATGAAATGCTCACTCTCAAGCACTGTGCCACAAATGACACAGATTAGTGCATTTCAGACTATTTTAGAGTACACAATGCTTGTTATATGTTTTTAATCATGCAAATAATTGTATATGTGGACGCAACATATCTTGTTTATCGTTACTCTATACAAATAAACGTAAGTGGTCGGGAGTCGCGATCTAGCGTCTATTTTATAACTATGAGAGCACCTATGAGTAAGTGAGGCTCAGTCCTTTGATATGCGTCTTTTATGTATAATAAATAATAATCAGTGTTTTTAACAAGTGTGTGTGTAGGTTAAGTGGCAATGGGCTGGCCACATATGTCGCAGAACCGATAACCGCTGGAGTAAGCGAGTTCAGGAGTGGAGACTACGGTTGGGCAAACGTAGCGTGGGACGCCCTCTGGCCAGATGGCGGGATGACTTACATGGCCGTGGCATGGGCCGGCAGCGACTGGATGCGTAAAGCAGCAGACCGGGCTCTGTGGCGTACCTTGGAAGATGCCTATGTCCAACAGTGATGATGAGTGTTTTAACATCAGTCCAAGCTTACCTCAGCATCTTCAAGAGCCATCCTAGAAGCGTAATACGGACAAGCCTTGAGCGTCTTTCCACATTTAACTAAGTCCTCAATATCCATCATTTCAACTAGCATTGTCTCTTTCAGACGCGTTATGTTGCTGTGGTTGTAATAAGGACAGGATGTGCAGGATTTAGTTTTTGTTTTCTTGAGAACTTTGCCGTCTTCGTCTACCGATGTTGATTTGTTTTTGGATTTTTGCATGTCTAAACATCTAAAAATACAGGAAACAGAATTATGAATGTTGCTAACTGAGCGGTGGCTTTCAATACTGGAAAGTCACTTAAATAACATCTAGAACTGTGCAAATGTAACCGTTAACCGGTGGTTGGTCGACCACTTCTTGTGGTCCCTAAAAGCACCTTAAGGGGCTACCAAACTTGCTGGGAAAGGTTACCAATAAAGCCACCAATCTGGTAAGCACATTGTTGACTTACCCAAAGGTAAGCGCTTACCGAAATCAAAAACCCATATCAAGTGTTTTTAGAATCGTTTAAGCTATTTTAATCTCTATTGCTAAGACATTCGACAGAGAAACCATATTAAATATAATTAACCTTGTTTAAACGGTTGCTATCATTAGGGTTACCCAATTTTAGGGTAACCATTTAATATAATATTTTTTCCAAGTAATTGGTGGTCCCTGCCAAGAAGAAATTTTGTATAGATGACATGGGATCATCATTGAAGGGTAAAGACCAGTGGTGATAACTCTAAGGTCTTGGTGGTATAATAAAGTCAGAAAAATACAAATGAAACTGCGAAGTCGCAATCATCCAAATATTACAGTTACTGCCAAGGATGATATAAGACATGGATTGACAATGTCTCAAAAAATCGCGTTCCCATAACTTAACGTAACATAACTTTAAGCCTTTATTCCTCATTGTTACATTTCCGGTTAGTGTTTTTATTTTTATTGAGGTACCCAGTTTCGGACGAACGACTCCTCCAGCTCCTTCTATAGTATTCTGTCTTTGGCGTTCCCATATTTCCGGCTAAGGTACTAGCGCCATCTTGGTCACCACACGCACTAAGTCCCAGTTTCATACATTTTGTTCGGCAAATCACTCGACTCCAGCGACAGATGGCGCTGAAAGACAGACGTATAACCAGAAGTTTGGAGGAACGCGATTTTGTATTCGCTGTGTTTATGATTGTGGCGCCATCTCTTGGGCAGGAGTTAAATCTTTTTTTTACTTTTTTATAAATGGCTTGGACTCCTTGCTTATATGAAATTTATCTGGCTGATTCACTATTTTGACAGTTGACCGAGTTGAGGTGACTTAGGTGATGTCAAATATTTTGAAACTTGATCTTGATATAAGCCCCTTGCAGTTTAATTTTTTTGACACATTGTGCACTGCGATCGTTCACGTTACGGGGCCATGCACTTCGCACAAAGCGAATAGACATTGTCAATCCATTTTAAATTTTATAATTGAAAGATTTTTTTTTAAATTCACCGCATCAAGCAAGATTCGAACTTGCGACCGTTCGGAATACCGGCCCGATCGCTCTGACCAAATGAGCTATCGACGCTTACTCACTTAACCTCGGTGAACCTTTCCATCAGTTCCTTCATTGCTTACGTTAGAGGGAGACGTGTAGCGATCTTGCTCGACGAAGTGAATTTTCTATTTGTCTTTCAATTATAAAATTGAAATTTCACTTGCAGACATTTCTGCTTAGTACAAAATGAATTGTCAATCCATGTCTTATATAATCATTGGTTACTGCTTACCATCAGGTATTAAACAATACTAACCTTTCATTTATTAAATTAACATTTTTCAGCCTGGTCACCTCACTATTAATGCAGTAGTGCTGCCTAGAAGCTAGGGTGACCACTCTAGTATCTTCTTTAAACACTGTCCTCTTGATTTCACCAATAAATTGCGAGAGTTGACTATGAGTTCTGCTGCTAATGTATATCTGAAAGTTAAATATTTTATCTAAGCCTGATTCACAAAAAAATGTCAATATGTCTGTAAGTAAATTAGACAAAATAGTTAGAATAACTATTTCTTGGTGCAAAAGTTGTCTATTGTAATAAAGTGTGGAAATGCTCCATGCATTATGGGCACCTTTGCTCTTATGTCTAATGTGTTTCTTTTTCTATCCTTTTTAATTTAGTTGCCTCCCCACACTCTCCTCCTCCTCCCTAATTCCTCATACGAATACCTCTATTATTATGTATTGTATGCCATCTATGTTCCCTTTTCTAAGATGGAGAACACAAAAAAGTGGAGCAAGTAAAAAAAACTGTACTAGAGATGCATTGGAAGAGCGCTGGTAGCTTGGCGGTAAGACGTCTGACTTTCAATCCGGAGGTCTCTGGTTGAAACCCCGGCTCATACCACTGAGTTTTTTGGAACTTATGTATGGAATATTATATGATATTTACCAGTCGCTTTTCGGTGAAGGAAAACATCGTAAGGAAATCGGACCTAATCCCGATAAGGCCTAGTTTCCCCTCTGGGTTGGAAGGTCAGATAGCAGTTGCTTTCGTAAAAACTAGTGCCTACGCCAATTCATAGGATTAGGTGGACAAGCGGACCCCAAGCTGGGACAAACGCTAGGAGGAAAAAGACTAAAGATGCATTGGATAGTTGTTTGGCCAGATACCAGATATCTGGCAGACCTCTTGGCTGGATAGCGGGAAATTCTGTAAAACATTTTATCTTAATTTAAGTTAATTCAAGTAAGCTAGGTGGCACTCCACGCAGGTTAAAACTTGTTCAAGATATTGTCAGCTACCTAAAGTTATGCCCTTTATTGTATGGGATAGTCATGTGTCTTAATAAACTAATATAAATTATTAGTTGGTTTTATGTATTCATCCCGTTTTTAAACTTGACTACCGTCAACTGCTACAACTTTGACTACGAGGCTCAACTTTGCCTGGCTTGAAAAACATGGTTTTCTTTCTAACAGCTATTTATATCTTATTATGGTACCTATTTGTTCCTTTACTTTCCGGAAGGATACTGAATAGTGGCCAGATATCCGTTCCATCTCTACTCTGTACCACATACCTTACTGTCCTGGTTTTCTCTTTCTTCTGTATCATCAACTTCATCCTCAGATTCACTGTCTTTCTCACACTCTTCTAAAATTAAATCAACATCATCTTTGTTTTCCTCATTTTCCTTATCTACTTCCAAATCATCCTTATTCTTATTTTTATAGTCTACACTTTTTATCACATCATGTTTCTCTTTCCTCTTCACTCTCTGTTTCATTTCATTGAAGGAGTCTATTCTCTTTTTATGATTTGCAAGTTTTAATTCTAATGCAATGAGATTCCTTTTTATTGTTATTTCTTCAAACTTTTCCTCCAGCCAGTTGTCTGTAGCTGATGAATATAGGTTCACATCAATTAATTTGCCATAAAATAAATCTTTTTTTATGCCTTATTGCAGTAAAAAAGACAACCCATCGAATAATAGTATAGGATGCTTCACATATAATGTTTACAAGTGATAATGTAACATAACATCATAAGAACCAAAGGTACATTTACATTAAAAAGCTTAAAAATCTATCAACTAGAAATCACTTACAATAACACCATGCAAGTTAGTACCATTTTCATAGAAACCATACAATACATAGATATCAGTAACATAAACTTTCGAAGTGCATGTTCAAGAAGCAATATAATCTATGGCTAAATACAAACTACTATAATAAAATAATTATACATTCAACTTACATTCTATACTTGATATCTTTTGTTTTAACTCTGCTATTTCCTTCTGTAGACATTCCAAGTATTTTGTATAACTATCTTTCTGCCATTGCAACGCTCCACAGCAAATACTTAATGACTTTCCCTGCAATAATAACATTAACATAACCTACGTTCACTTTATAATATTTAAATGATATTACGTATAAGCTGCATCCTTTAATAGTACTCACGGTTCCTGTAGGGCTCTCAAAGATACCTAGTTTGCAATTCTCGAGAGTGGAGTACAATTCCCGCATGAATTTCTTTTGAATTTCATATGGTTCGAATGGAAATGGAAATTGGACACCCATTGTAAAATTGTTTGACATTAATGAATATAGATCGTTCAAAGTCACTTATATAATGATTCAATTTTAATTGATTAAGAATTCCTTCCCTTCGAAATACAACAATGTAAACAACATTAACATTAACAATTCTGTTTCGCGCCTCCAGGAAAACAAATAGTAATGAAGAAAGTCAATAAAGTGAAGTCCACAGAGTACCTTCTTATATACTTACAATATTCAAGCTGTTAAGGCCCATTTAGACGGTACAAGTTTCTTGAACAAAAATCGGCAATAATTGTATGCAAGTTTTGCCGTTCAATAATTGAATTCAAGAATTGAATCAAAGTGTTTACACTTGATCAATAACTAAAATCTTGAATGCATTTATTGTATACCATTCTTGATAGGCAATATTCTTGACAGTATTTTGTTTACACTAGTACATTTCATTGAACGGCATTAATTGCATGCAAGTCTTGACAGGTCTAAACTTCAAGTTGAACCAAATATGATGTATTGAAGCAAGAATTGAACGTATTTGCATTGGCAGATTTTCATTCAACATTGAACGTTCTTTGTAGGTAGTAAGATGGGCAAAAATTATTTTAAACTAGCTTTTGCCCGCGGCTTCGCTCGCGTTAAATTCACATACAAACTTCCACCCCCCATTTTAGGGAAGTGGGCGGTTAGAAAGAGACAAAAAATAGCCTATGTCACTCTCCATTCCTTCAACTATCTCCACTTAAAAAATCACGTCAATTCGTCGCCCCGTTTTGCCGTGAAAGACGGTCAAACAAACAAACAAACAAACAAACAAACAAACAAACAAACAAACAAACACACACACACATACACTTTCCCATTTATAATATTAGTATGAGTATATATATAGTATTAGTAGTAGTAGTTCGGACGTAATTAAATTTATCGAAATTTATAGAAACCATGAATGTCTGTGGGATACAGAGAATAAAAATTATAAAAACCGCGAGGCTCGCGAGGATGCCCTTGCAGGTTTTTCTAAAGAATTCGGGGTAGAAGGTTTTGGTCCCAAAGAAATAATGAACAAACTTAAGGGCTTAAGAACGCTATTTCAAGCTGAAAAGAAGAAAGTGAAGGATTCAATGGGATCTAGATCCGGCAGTGGTGATATACCTACATATATAAGCCAAAACTTGTGTGGTACAATTTAATGGACGCATCTTTAAGAAAAACTTCGGAGTTAAGAGAAACCACATCAAATCTAGTTTAAAATAATGGTATGTAGTTGCTAATATAGTAGTAACAAGAAGCACACCTTCGCGTAGGAGATCCATGTCGGAAATGAAGTGTGGATTGGCAATTCTTGTATTCAATTAACTGTATTCAAGCCTGGGGCTTTGTTTAAGGCCCATTTAGATTATACCACTTTCTTGCACTTACCATACAATAAAATTGATACAATAAAACATTGCTCAGTCTAAACCTAACGTGATATTCTTGAATATTGAAAGCAACTTAAATACAATACTGGCATCGGTGTAAACCGAGACCAATATTTAATTGCATGCCAGAATTTCCGTTCAATTTATTATTTCAAAGATGGATTCCGTGCGTGAAGGTGTGTTTATTGTGGCTGCGGTATTAACGGCAGTATTGCAACAGGAACTGATACGAAAACGTCGCAAGAAAAGATGCTGGGTCAAGAAATGGATTGAACGTAGAAACGTACTTGGTGCTTCGAACACATTATGTCGGGAGCTACGAATCGAGGATGAAGCGGAATTTAGAAACATGTTTCGTGTGAGCAGAGATCAGTTCTCTTATTTGCTGGGAAAAATAAGTAATTCAATCCAAAAACAAAATACAGTGCTCCGTAACGCTATTTCAGCTCAGATTTTTATAATGAATATTTTCGGTGTCCCACAAACATTCGTGATTTCTGTATATTTCTATAAATTTTATCATATCCGAAGAACCGAATTTAAACACGTTTTTGCTCATATTCACAACTTGTAACAGAAAATTACAAACACAACCAACGTTCAATATTGAATGAAAATTTGCGGTGGCAAATATATGCAATAATTGCAGCAATACGTCATTTATTGTACAATAAGAAGGTTTAGACTTGTCAAGATTTGCACGCAATTATTTCCATGCAATAATGTCATGAATGTAAACAAAGTAGGGTAGCAATTATTTCCAGTCAACTATTGCATTCAATAATTGTATGCAAGTTTTTGATAATTGCTCATATGTAAACACTTTCGTTCAATTATTGAATACAATTTTTGAACGGCAAGAATTGTACGCAATAATTGTCATTTCTTGTACAAGAAAGTTGCATAATCTAAATGGGCCTTCACGTATGCCAGTATTGAATTCAAGTTGCTACTTGAATACAAGAATGTCACGTTATGTTTAGATAGTGCAGGTTTTTTGTTGCCTCAATTTTATTGTATTGAATGTTCAAGGATATTGTATCGTGTAAATGGGCCTTTAGTGTCAGCTGTCAATTAGCTGCCATAATTTGTTTGGGGGTGTGTTCTTAATTACAGAGGCTACCTTAAGTGGGGTAGCTTCATCTATTAAGGCCCATTTAGACGGTACAAGTTTCTTGAACAAAAATCGGCAATAATTGTTTGCAAGTTTTGCCGTTCAATAATTGAATTCAAGAATTGAAGCAAAGTGTTTACACTTGATCAATAAAGGCCCATTTACACGACACAATATCCTTGAACATTCAATACAATAAAATTGAGGCAACAAAAAACCTGCACTATCTAAACATAACGTGACATTCTTGTATTCAAGTAGCAACTTGAATTCTACGTGTAAACAAAGCTCCAGACTTGAATACAGTTAATTGAATACAAGAATTGCCAATCCACATCTCATTTGCGACATGGATCTCCTACGCGAAGGTGTGCTACTTGTTACTGCTATGATAGCAACTACATACCAAATTTGATGTGGTTTCTCTTAACTCCGAAGTTTTTCTTAAAAATGCGTCCATTCAATTGTACCACACAAGTTTTGGCTTATATATATCACCACTGCCGGATCCAGTTCCCATTGAATCCTTCACTTTCTTCTTTTCAGCTTGAAATTGCGTTCTTAAGCCCTTAAGTTTCTTCATTATTTCTTTGGGACCAAAACCTTCTACCCCGAATTTTTTAGAAAAACCTGCAAGGGCAGCCTCGCAAGCCTCACGGTTTTTATAATTTTTATTCTCTGTATCCCATAGACAGCGCCGGCCTGAGCCCTCGATCAGGGTAGAGCGAAATCGGGTTTTGGCGCCCTTCGTTAGTAATAAAAATGAAAAAAACTGGTGGTCCGCCTCGAACTCAAAACTCACGATTTCCTTGCAAACGAGATGACCAATATAACAAGACCCATCTCAAGATTTTTTTTCGCCTTCTAGCTCCACACCCCCTTGATCGATCCTACTTATATACGAACTCTCAAATAATATGTATCTCTGCTACAACCCCAATAAATTTCATGAAGATCAGAAAAACGTCCCAGTAGCCGAATTTGTTTGTAAGAACTTCACTTCGCTTATGCTTCGCTCGTTCAATTAATCTGTCTTATTTAGATAAGACAGCGTTAAGCTAAGTCTGCGTTTCCACTAGAGATGAGCGAGGATTTATCAGGCTTTATTTCGTACCTTTCAAGATCAAAAGAAGTGACTTAAAAAAATCATACTAACATTATAAATGCGAAAGTGTGTCTGTCTGTATGTTACCTCTTCACGCTTAAACCGCTAAACCGACTTAGATGAAATTTGGTATGAATATAGTTTGAGTCCCGGGGAAGGACATAGGATAGTTTTTATCCCAGAAATAATCGCTTAAGAGGGTGGAGTTTGTATGAAATTGTTGCTCACTGTTGACTTAAAATAGCATATTCCCTAAATTAATATTTACTATTCGATTTTACCAAGGCGTTTTATTCATTAATTATGGCGAATGTTAATCCCACACAGATAAGGTCGTGGCAAAAGCAAGTAAATAATAAAATATAAACTTGATAAACCCAAATTGGGTTAATCAATCGCTTAGAAAATTATAAAGTACGTAACTTTTTTGGCGCCTTTATCGGGGTTAATTTCGCGTCTTTCAAAATTCAATCAGAGATTTAAAAACCAAAAAATAATTTTAATCATGATATAACCAATTGCTTAGAAAATTATAAAGAACGTAACGTTTTCGGCGCCTTTATCAGTCTATATTTCGCTCCTTTTAGAATAAATAAAAAGAAGCGATTTAAAAATAAATATTAAAATGTAATCCTGATAAACCCAATCCCTTAGAAAATTATAAAGAACGTAACTTTTTCGGCGCCTTTCAAAATTAAAAGCAGCGAGTCACGCCTAAAAAAATACTTGAAATAACAAAAATACCAAAAAAATATAACTACGTTTTCGGCGCCTTTAACAGTCTATATTTCGCGCCTTTTAAAATCAAAAGCAGCGATTTAAACAATAAATTATATGATGTAATCCTGATAAACCAAATGTCTTTGAAAATTATTAAGAATGTAACTTTTTCGGCGCCTTTATCTCGCGCCTTTCAAGATTAAAAGCAGCGAGTCACGCTTAAGAAAAAAATTTGAAATAACAAAAATACCAACAAAAAAAAACGTTACTTTTTCGGCGTCTTTATTTTGCGCCTTTTAAAATCAAAAGCAGCGATTTAAACAATAAATAATAAAATGTAATCCTGATAAACCCAAATCTATTAGAAAATTATAAAAAACATAACTTTTTCGGCTCCTGTATTTCGCGCCTTTCAAGATTAAAAACAGCGATTCATGGCTAAACAAATACTTGAAATAACAAAAATACCAAAAAAATTATAACTGTACGTTTTCGGCGCCTTTACTTCGCGCCTTTTAAAATCAAAAGCAGCGATTTAAACAATAAATAATAAAATGTAATCCTGATAAACCCAATCTCTTAGAAAATTATTAAGTACGTAACTTGTTCGGCGCCTTTATTTCGCGCATTTCAAGATTAAAAGCAGCGAGTCACGCCAAAAAGATGTTGAAATAACAAAAATACCAAAAAAATTATAGCTTTACTTTTTCAGTGCATTTATCAGTCTATATTTCACGCCTTTTAAAATCAAATGCAGCGAATAAAAAAAATATTATAAAATGTAATCCTGATAAACCCAATCCCTTAGAAAATTATAAAGAACGTTAAGTTTTCGGCGCCTTTATTTCACGCCTTTCAAGATCAGCGCAAGCAGAAGAAGAGAGAAAAGCAGCAAGTCACGCCTAAAAAAAATTTTGGCATGACAAAAAACCAACAAAATTATATACAAAAAGGTTAATTACACCAGTCATTTTACCGAAACCCGTGAACCGAACGAACGCGCAACTCCTAGCGTAAATACTTTCACGTCTTTTAAAACTTTTTTTCTCTTTTGCCATTTTGGCGCCCCCCTTGCCATCCGGCGCCTAGAGCGGCCGCTCCACTCGCTCTACCCTAGGTCCGGCCCTGCCCATAGACATTCATGGTTTAAAATTATTTTTGCTCATCTTACTACCCACAAAGAACGTTCAATGTTGAATGAAAATCTGCTAATGCAAATACGTTCAATTCTTGCTTCAATACATCATATTTGGTTCAACTTGAAGTTTAGACCTGTCAAGACTTGCATGCAATTAATGCCGTTCAATAAAATGTACTAGTGTAAACAAAATACGGTCAAGAATATTACTTATCAAGAATGGTATACAATAAATGCATTCAAGATTTTAGTTATTGATCAAGTGTAAACACTTTGCTTCAATTCTTGAATTCAATTATTGAACGGCAAAACTTGCATACAATTATTGCCGATTTTTGTTCAAGAAACTTGTACCGTCTAAATGGGCCTTAACTAAAATCTTGAATGCATTTATTGTATACCATTCTTGATAGGCAATATTCTTGACCGTATTTTGTTTACACTAGTACATTTTATTGAACGGCATTAATTGCATGCAAGTCTTGACAGGTCTAAACTTGAACCAAATATGATGTACTGAAGCAAGAATTGAACGTAAGTATTTGCATTGGCAGATTTTCATTCAACATTGAACGTTCTTTGTGGGTAGTAAGATGAGCAAAAATAATTTTAAATTTGGTATGGACGTAATTAAATTTATCGAAATTTATAGAAACCATGAATGTCTGTGGGATACAGAGAATAAAAATTATAAAAACCGTGAGGCTCGCGAGGCTGCCCTTGCAGGTTTTTCTAAAGAATTCGGGGTAGAAGGTTTTAAGGGCTTAAGAACGCAATTTCAAGCTGAAAAGAAGAAAGTGAAGGATTCAATGGGAACTGGATCCGGCAGTGGTGATATATATAAGCCAAAACTTGTGTGGTACAATTTAATGGCCGCATTTTTAAGAAGAACTTCGGAGTTCAGAGAAAGTAAACCACATCAAATTTGGTACGTAGTTGCTATCATAGCAGTAACAAGAAGCACACCTTCGCATGGGAGCATAGATCTATGTCGGAAATGAGGTGTGGATTGGCAATTCTTGTATTCAATTAACTGTATTCAAGCCTGGGGCTTTGTTTACACGTATGCCAGTATTGAATTCAAGTTGCTACTTGAATACAAGAATGTTTATATAGTGCAGGTTTTTTGTTGCCTCAATTTTATTGTATTGAAAGTTCAAGGATATTGTATCGTGTAAATGGGCCTTTAAACCAGCCCAGCGTCAAGTAAATTTCAATTAATTGATCAAATTATGATTTATAAATGTGAAAGGCTGGTGAAAACTTTTTGTAGAGGGCGCTGTTCCAGATTCCATACAAAGGAGAGAAAGAGACGGAATGAGGGAAATGAATAGTCCTTAAATAGTATGCAGTCAAAAAGCTTCTCTTAGGCAAAAGCCTTCCCTATGGTGTTAATCTACAGCATCGTAATTTCATAAGTGGTCATAATACCAGTGTTTTCTTTTTCTCTTGTTGCTGTAATCTATTTTGGAACATACTGAAGTATGTGGGTATGTTTGAAACTTCTTATCGCGCACTATTTTAACCGGTATTATACTTTGCAATTTATTCTGTCGGATAGAGGTGAAATTAAAGTTAAGGCTCTTAAACCGGTGCTTGTACTTTGCAATTTATCGGGTCCTATCTGTAAGATTGAGAGGTAAAATAAAAGTTATGGCATTTGGGGACCTGAGGGAGAAAGGAAAGGCAGGGTACACTACAGATTGGTTCCGATAAATTGCAGTCTGATACTAGTTTTAGGAAGTTGAAAGCAAAGAATATGTTGAAAGAGAAGGTAGAGGCAGGGTATACGACAAATTGCAAAGATACCGGTATTGAGCATAAAACTGCACCAAAATCCGGTTAGTAATATGTGAGTTTTTCGTAAATATTTGAGATAGCTTAATTGCTTTTCCACTTTCACGTTTGTCAAGCTTTAAAAACTAGACGAATGAAACGTGATATCAGTGACTAAGAGCCCTGTTACACTTGTCCTAGTTAGCTTCCTAAATGATTTAGTTTCTAAATTCAGTCAAGTGTAACCGCATTTAGCAAGTAAATTTACTATGAAAACTAGTTAGGATCCTAATTAGGATGCTAGTTAGGACACTAAAAAAAGTAAAGTGTAAAAGGGTCTTAAATTCTACGTAAATAAAACCAAACCATTTGCATTCAAGGTTTATTTATATCTAATTATATTAAATACAAAAAGATCGTTCAATAGGTTTGATTAAGGGGTTTGGCTAAGACTAATGTACAATGTTTGGGAAAAACTGAAAATTAAATCAAATAACTTATCTGATCCTTCCCATTTAATCAACCATATTACCTTACATACAAATCAGATAGCCCAATGTAAAGATCACTGATGAGATTCTAGGCATTAGGGCAATGCCTTGTTCTTTAGGATATAGAAAAAAAGGACTTATCTACATTAGGGGTATCTTTAAAATGTATATAATATTTATATTATGCACTCGAGCATAGTTTTCACAGCTTTAATCAAGAATCAAACTTAACAAAAAATAACATATTTCCACTTGTTCGTCCAACGACAAACAAAGTGTAAACATTAGAGTGAAATTACTAACTAGAAATAGATACTGCAAAACGGCAATAATCAACTGAGATTTGTGTGAAACTATTATACAGTAGAATTGATGAAAACCTGATTGAGTATTGTTGAAAATTGTGTCTTTTTCACTTTCTCTTGTATATAATTGGCAATGTCAGTGGAATAATCACTTCCTTTTTCAGCTATGTAAGAGAGCAATGGCAGTAGTATAGCTGTGAAGTCGTTTACGTATTTTTCGTCAACTATATTGACAATCCTCACTAGTTTTCGAATAACGTTCATGACTTGGTCGTTGGTTAGAGGCTCCTTGAAATATTTGTTCTGAAAAAGAAATTGGCTGTTAATATTGGTAAGATAAGACATTTTAAATATACATATTGTGCAACGCAAGGGGTAAGACACACATTTTTTAACGTGAGTCATAGAAGCACGATATGGCGAAAGCGAAGCCTTTTATGACCAGAGTTTTGAATATTCTTACCATCCAAATGCAAGCTATGTTTTTCATTAGAATTTGAAGAAAGTATTGAGACAAAAAATAGGTAAAAGAAACTCCATAACTCCATAGAGTTACAATATAAACAACAAACAAACAACAATACAAACAACAATAGTTGCAATATAAACTATAACTCCTACTAATACATGTGTGGAAATCCACGCTCTATAAACAGGGTGATGAGAAAGCTTATATTATAGGCAGACGTTGTATGTTTTAAATAGAGGGGCACAAGTCTAAGAACTTTTTGAGGTTCCAAGTCTGAACTCCTCATATACAAGATATCTATATATTTTAACACTTCGACTACCGAGAACCCGCCTGGTAGGCACTCGTAATGTTTGCTCAGATGCCGGGCACGCGGCGTGCGGCATTGTGTTGCGCGTCATAGCCCGCCTGGCGGGTTCTGTCGGTTTCTGGGGTATTGTTCAAAATGTTGGTTGGTTGCGAAAGTGTTAATTGTGACCCAATTTACAGTTGTCTTTCCATACGACTTTTTCATTTCATTAGTGAAAGTCTTATTTTGTCGGTACTGACTTCATTCTTTACCTAATAGACTACTCCGCTTAGCGCGTTATTTCTTTAAAACCTAAGCTGCCAAAAAGAAGAGGTGCGGGAGGGGAACTCGCAATGCTAGACAGGGAACGCGCGATTCTTCCGTGGGGCGTAAGAGAGAGTCAGACATTAATGGTTGCCATGGAGACGTACTATGTTTACTGTCACTTCCAATATTAGTGTCTTAGTATAAGTGTAAAAGTACTTCGAGCGTGGCAGCGGGGGTCGCCCGGCTATGCGGGGTCTTGGGTTAATTAGTCTATGGAACTCCTACATTTAGGGGGACCGTGCAGCGCCATCTAGTAACGCTATCAATTTGATGGCGCTGTACGGTCCCCCTACATTCTGCGGTAACTTTGGTTTGATATCGTTCAGATAGCGCCTCAGACTTGGAGCCCCAATAAGTTCTTAATTCTTAGAATGTACTCCTTTTTTTAATACTTACTCTCTGATTATAGGATAGAGGTTTTTCAATACAATCTAGAGGGAAATGTGCATCAGTAGCATGATTGGTTTTATGTTTGACACAAAAGTAAGAATGTAATGTTTTCACCCGACTTCAAGATTTCGAAGGAGAGGCTATCAATTCGTCGGGATATTTGTTTTTTTTTATGTATACCGATTATTCGAAGACGGCTGGACCATTTGGGAATTCTTTTTTTGTTTGAAAGAGTATACACTTCACAGTCGGCCCCATTGTAACCAGGTCAGGATCTGATGATGGGATCCTGGAGAAATCGAGGGAACTCTTCAACTATTATAAACTATTATAGGCACACCTATAGTGATTTGAGTATTTTTTACAGCAGCTCGAGCATTTGCTGTTGGAAAGGTGGATGCTAAGTGAAGTCGGTTAAATTCTTTTTTGTTTAAAATTATTTATTGTATCAGATTTTTTTATAAGTAGGTAAAAGTAACTCGTAGGACGTAGGGTTTTCATACCATTCTCCACCACAAAAAAAATGCGAGTCGTATATTGCTGTGAAAATATGGCCTCATTATGATTTATATGGCATATAAAGTGACAAAACTTATGGGTCTTGCAGAATGTTTCATAACTAATGAATGCATTTTATTTTAGCTTTAATATGCTTAACATTTTTACCTTTAGAGTAATAATGAAATTCCTATAACAATTCAGCAGGCAAGCCCACGAGATATCCGTCCTGTTCGACTTCTCAGCCACTGTAACCAGCAACATAGCGTCATGTAGTATCTCTAGGGTGATATCATCTCCGAAAACTGATAAGCCGTCATATATTTCTGACATCTCTTGGTAGGTGATGGAGCATAATACCTGAAATTTTAAAAATGTATACCATAAATTGACCTCTGACCGCCCAGGACGTCAAATCACGCGCGCGAAAAGTCGTGCCTTCAGCGCCAGCACGTGATATCACGTCCAAAATATAAACGGTTTGCCTTAAGCGCTCGCGTACTGTTTTTCAATATGCTCGCCCGCAGGTTTGCACGCTGTAATAAATCAGTAAAATTGACGCTCTTTAGAGCCTACTGTCAGACGTTCTACACGTGCAGCCTGTGGGTGAGGTTTACACAACGGGCCTATAATGCATTTTTTATTATTATTATTATTTAGCTTATTTCCCACATTAGTGGTCCCCAAGGGTATAAGCCTCCTCCATCTGTCTCCACCTCTCTCTGTCGGTGGCAACAATCAATCCATTTTTTTTCCGCAGCCTGTACGATGTCATCTGCCCATCTTTTTCTTTGCCTTCCCGGTCTTCTTTTTCCAGCTGGGCCTGGCCACTTGGTTACAAGGTTTGTCCACCTTTGATCCTTATATCTTACTATATGACCTGCCCATTGGTTTATTTCTCTGAGCCTGCCCACCTCCACTTTTGTTTCAAACTAAACTGCAGGGCATCTATTATCTTTGTTCTCTTGCGGATGTCTATATTTATTGTTTTTAGGGTTCCGTACCTCGAAAGGAAAAAACGGAACCCTTATAGGATCACTTTGTTGTCCGTCTGTCTGTCTGTCTGTCTGTCTGTCTGTCTGTCTGTCAAGACCATTTTTCTCAGGAACGCGTGGAGGTATCAAGCTGAAATTTATATCAAATACTCAAGTCTATTGTCCCTTGCAGCTGTGAAAAAATCAAACTTAAAAACCAACGCAATCAAAAGATACAGTCGTTTATGCTGCAAATTTTAGAGTTTTTCGGCACTCGCAAAACCTACGGGGTACTTCCCGTGAACTCAGAAACTTGAAATTTGGCACGAAGCAACGTCATATAGCATAGACAATGGAAAAATTACAAAAAGCAGACATTTTTAGTAAAATCATACAAAAAAATATTTTGAAATTTTTTTAAAATTTTTACCTTTTTCCTCGTAAACGCGTAGAGGTATTAAATTGAAATTCATGTCAAATACTCAGGGCTATAGGACCTTTCAGATGTAGCAAAACCAAACTTTTATGTCAACGCAATCAAAAGAAATAGCAATTTAAGTCGCATATTTTGAAACTGAGTACTCGCAAGAAACTCAAAACCTAAAGGGTACTTTCCGTAAACTCAGAAACTTAAAACTTGGCACGAAGAAACTTCATATAGCACAGACAAAGGAAAAATTACCAAAAGTAGACATTTTGATTAAAATCATACAAAAAAAATTTTTTTAAATATTATACCTACTACTTTTTTCCTCGTAAACGCGTGGAGGTATTAAATTGAAATTCATGTCAAATACTCAGGGCTATAGGACCTTTCAGATGTAGCAAACCCAAACTTTTATGTCAACGCAATCAAAATAAATAGCAATTTAAGTCGCATATTTTGAAACTGAGTACTCGCAAGAAACTCAAAACCTAAAGGGTACTTCCCGTAAACTCAGAAACTTGAAACTTGGCACGAAGAAACTTCATATAGCACAGACAAAGGAAAAATTACGAAAAGTAGACATTTTTAGTAAAATCATACAAAAAATATTTTTTTAAATTTTTTACTTACTACCTTTTTCCTCGTAAACGCGTAGAGGTTTTTGCTTGTTATAGGTGTTTACGGAACCCTCGGTGCGCGAGTTGGACTCGCACTTGGCCGGTTTTTTTTGTATTCTGCTTAAATTTAAAATACTTCTTTCCATTGCATGTTGGCAAGATAGAATTTTGTTCTTTGTTCTTTCCGTGTAAACCCATGTTTGGCATGCATATGTCAAACTTGGAAAAATGCAAGAGTCCATTATGATCTACGCATACGCATATAATGCATTACGCGTTCAATATAATAACATCCTGAGGATGCTGTTGCGGCTGCCGAAGCACTGCAGTGCGTCTGGAATGTTTGCTGAGGCACGAGTAGACGATTTCTTTGCCATAAGGCGAAAAAGAGTCTGCTCTATGCTAAGGCGAGTGCGCGGCAGCAGCAACGGTCTTCTTACGGTGTTGGCCGAGAGACTCGACTGCCCGATTACGAAGGTGTGGGTGGAAGTGGCTATTGGCAGAGCTAAGTAGCTACGTGCTACATTCTTGGTCTGACAATAGCCAATGTCTTGTGATATATTTATTATTTTAAGTTTAATGTTATGTCTAGTAAATGTAGTATTAATAATTTTTTAAACGTATGGATCAATATGGGTCTGAAATAAATTTATTTTATTTTATTTATTTTCCGTCCAATGGCCGCGGCCAAAGGGTTAAATCGGTACACAGGCGATGGCCACGCGCGTTAGTATTCATTTAATATTTACTTGTTTAAGTAGCTTCATAGCCTCTTATTCCTAGCGTTTGTCCCAGCTTGGCGTCCGCTTGACAACCTAATCCCATGATTTGGCGTAGGCACTAGATTTTACGATAGCGACTGCTATCTGACCTTCCAATCTAGAGGGGAAACTAGGCCTTATCGGGATTAGGTCCGGTTTCTTTAGGATGTTTACCTTCACCGAAAAGCGACTGGTAAATATCAAATGATATTTCGTCCATAAGTTCCAGAAAACTCAGTCGGGGTTTGGACCCGAGACCTTCGGATTGAAAGTCAGATGTCTTATCGCCAGGCTACCAGCTCTCTTCTAGCTAGGTTCATAGCTTATATCAATATAATATCACCAGTCATCGGCACTGACCGTGCAACAACGCGGGATTTCGTGTAAAAAAATATCGTCGTATTTCGTGTAATAATATACCGACTTGACTACTCTTCCTAGCGTTTGTCCCGAATTTTTGCCACGGCTCTATTGAGCCTGGGGTCCGCTCGGCAACCTTATCCTAGGAATTGGCGTAGGCAATACTTTTTACGAAAGCGACCGCCATCTGACCTTCCAACCCAGAGACGAAACTAGGCCTTGTTGGGATTTGATCCGGTTTCCTCACGATGTTTTTCTTCACCGAAAAGCGACTGGTAAATATCAAATGACATTTCGTAGATAGTTCCGAAAAGCTTAATGGTACGAGCCGGGGTTTGAACCTGAGACCTCCGGATTGAATCAGACGTCTTACCGTCAAGCCACCAGCGCTTTTTACAAGGACATGACATAACATTTTATATAATACTATTATATTACACACAAATACCATATGACAGACAGGTATGGAAATTGCTCCATCGACAAGAGCCCAGCTCTTAAATATATAATGATGATTACATACCTGCAACAGCATGGATGTAATCTGATCAACATCCATTTCTTCCCTGATGCGCAGTCCAGTTATGATCTCAATGAAGCTACTGCCTGGAGGGTCCCAGAGCCTCCGGTAGTAATACATGTTTAATGGCTGCAAATTCTTCAGTTTGCTTTTTAACCACTTTAATTCCTTTTCTGAAAAATGTTAAGCAAAACATGGATGCATCAAGATTTAAAAAGAGCTGTAATGCCATAAAATTAGGGTCTATTTTCCCATGTCATTTACAAATTGCAAAAACTGACATTTAGGCAGCATAGCCAGCTTACACTTTAGACACACATAAACTGAAAGTTTGTCAAAGAGCAATGGAACGGTCAATGTTAAAAATCAAAATTAAAGACAGAATCAGAAACGAAGTTATAAGAGAGAAAACTGGAGTAAAAGATGTAATACATACGATAAAAAAAACCCGGCCAAGTGCGAGTCGGACTCGCGCACCGAGGGTTCCGTACAAACTTGTAGGTATATAGGGGTAGTAACTTTAAAATTTAAAAAATATTTTTTCTATGATTTTACTAAAAATGTCTACTTTTTGTAATTTGAAATGAAATGAAATGAAAAATATTTATTTGGTGCAAAGCGAACAGAAACATAACATGAAATATACAAATAATTATAATTTACACCAAAATGGTTGCCACCCAGCATGAGTCATGGCAGTGTAGCCACAACACTGATTTTCAGGGCAACCAGAACTTAAAACTAGACTTGTCCATTGTCTATGCTTTATGACGTTGCTTCGTGCCAAATTTCAAGTTTCTGAGTTCACGGGAAGTACCCCGTAGGTTTTGCGAGTGCCGAAAAACTCTAAAATTTGCAGCATAAACGACTGTATCTCTTGATTGCGTTGACTTTTAAGTTTGATTTTTTTCACAGCTCCAAGGGACAATAGACCTGAGTATTTGATATAAATTTCAGCTTGATACCTCCACGCGTTCCTGAGAAAAATGGTCTTGACAGACAGACGGACAACAAAGTAGTAAGGGTTCCGGTTTTTCCTTTCGAGGTACGGAACCCTAAAAAGGAGCAAATGGACCTGGGCTGGCCATATATGTCGTACAACAGATAACCGTTGGACCAAACATGTCACAGAATAGTTACTAATACACGCCGAGAAAACAAAAAAAAACCGGCCAAGTGCGTGTCGGACCACGCATAGAAGGGTTCCATACCTTCAATGGAATAAGAACCAAATACCAAATGGTCGTATCTGATGCCTATGGAAGAAGTTTTTCGGAGATTACTCAAAAATGGCTAAACCGATAATGTTCAAAACAATTTTCGTAGAAAGTATATGATAATAAAGGATTTTTTTTCATATTTTTTGGACTTACGGTTCAAAAGCTACAGGGGGGGGGCACAATTTTTCTGACTTTCGAAGCGATTATTTCAAAAAATATTCACTTAATCACAAAATGATCAAAGAAACCTCAATATTATTTTTAAAGACCTATCGATTGATGTGTCACATGTTGAAATTTGGTAAAAACAATTTTTTTGAAATTTAGTTACATGTATGGAGCCCCCTTCAAATATTTTTTTTTTTCAAATTTAAATACATAACTAAGTAGCGGCATACAGAATACACCTTATGTGTAAATTCTATTCAGATACGTCGTATAGTTTCCGAGTAAAATGGACGGACAGACAGACAGACAGACATGACGAATCCATAAGGGTTCCGTTTTTTGCCATTTGGCTACGGAACCCTAAAAACCGAATACAAGATGGAGAGATGAGCATTTCGATTTCGACAGATTCTGGTGGAGAACATCACAGAATAGGAAGGAATGGGAAAAACTGGGGGAGGCCTTTTTCGTACACGCGACATGCAAGTAAAAACAATGAATGTAGAAAAAAAAAAGAAAACAAATACATGAAATAACTACTACTAGCCAGCTTAAAACTGCACAAACTGTACATACTGGAAATTTTATCTATTTCCTCTATTTCATTTATTACAAAAATAATGTAGACTATAATAACATACCAGGTATTTCAGCTTCATAAGTATTGAAGATCTCTTGCTGTAACATCAAAGCCAACTCCAGCGTTGGTGGCATAGCTGCTTCAAAGGAGGTGAACTTCCATCTTACTATTTCTAGGACTTGAGCCAACATAGCTAGCATTGGAGCCCTGAATTCCAGTAACTCATCAATAGTGTATGATTCCATTAATAATTTGATTTGGACATTCATCCCGATAACATTCTTGTTTATCAGCCCTTTGTGTAGATTGGGCATTATTATTAACATTAATAGTTTATTCCCGGGAATTATATTCCGTTGTTTAAGCTTACTGATAAAATTTACAAAATTACTCCGCTTCACATCAGTGTCTAATGAATTCTCCAGTATATTGTTACACACTTTCACGATACATGGCTCAGTGTCTTGTCTGTAATAAGAGTTGCTATATTTTTCTAAGCTTTCCATTATCCTTAACATAATATCAGTCTGTTTGTCATTCTCTGCTGCTAATTTAAATATTTTCATAAACGTTTGCTTGGGGTTTTGCAGGAATACTGTCAAGATGTCCGATAGATCCGCATCATCAGAGACAGTGAGCTTGTTGAATATTTCTGTCATCATGGTTGTGAAATCTCCATTTTCCATCCTGTCATGTAAATTGTCACAAAATTGGTTTGTGATAATTTCATCTTTAACAGTATTGTTGCATTGATGGAACGCTTTCATGGCCAGAACTTTTAAATATTCACTGTTTTCTTGGTCATTGTGAAGATGATCAATTATCTTGTTAAATAATGCTTGACTTTGTTCCTCTTTTAACAGTGCTATATTTGATTCCAGAAGAAGCAGTAATGTTAAGTTTTGGCACAAATCATCTTTGTACAGGAGTGCACTTAGCCAAGAGCAACTCTCTTCATTATGCGCATTGATTTTCTCAACAAGAACTTCTATATCAGTTTCGTTAATGATGTCTTTGTGATTCAAAGGTTCTCTGGATATTTGCTTTAGCATGCCAACAAGAGTGTGTTCAGAAAGGATAGGAATGTTTTGAAGTATTGCGCGGAGTTTAAAGCAGAGCTCCCCAATACTTTGTTGGATGCTTTTCCCATTTTCTTCATATTCACTCCAAGCACAGAATATGTCAACACTGACACTCATGACCTGAGTAGTGCAATCATCCAGCAAAAATGTATTGCATTTGTTAAGGCACTGCAATATTGCATCATTTGGGCTATCACAGATTTTGTAGTTCTGTGTTTTAGTAGCAATACTTTCAGGATTGTGTGTCGACAGATAAATCTCATTAAACCCTTCAGCTTCAAATTCTTGCTTGCTTGTGAATTGAAGCATACATTCCTCAATTAAATTTAGCATGATACTGAGGCTTCTTCCTATATATTTGTATTGATCATCTTTGGGCAAGTTTAGAACTTTGTCTGCATTAGGAGGGTTTGTGAATTTATTGAGGCATATCTGGAAGTCATTTAAGGCCTCTGTCAACAATTCCCCGTCGCTACCATCATGGTAGAAGTGCAGTCTACAAATTAGCCTGTACAGTGCTGCAGAGACTAGTCTGACCCGGTCTAGTTGCTCCGCAGGGTTTAAATACTTCATGTTGGTAATAAATGCATCCGCAACTTGCAGTGCCAGGTGAGGGTTGCAAAATGCTATTATTTCATACAGGAATTGCTGCATATGGAGGTTAAAGAATAACTCGTACAAAAGATATTTGGGCACAGTAGGGATCATCCAAATAACCATTTGCATGCCCTCCATTTCAGTCATCTCTTCCAGAATAGGCAGATCTGCATTTAAAGCAATGTACAATGCCAGTTTTCTGTACTCTTCCAACCTTTCTTGGACCAATGCATTTTCAGTGATATAGTTTTTCTCTTTTAAAAACTTAGAAAGTTTCGCCACAACATATTCGACTTTTTCCTCATTTCCTAAAACAATCACTTAATATTAAAATTGGTACATAATTTGGCACAGAAAATGTACATATTTCTTACATTTTAAATGATTAACAACAGTGTTAATATCAGGAATGCACGATAAAGTCTTACCTCCTCTTGAAATTAACTTTGAAAAGGAATGGATATTATCTGCTGACAAAATTGCGCCTTGAAAAGCTGATAAGTCTTGAATGCGGTCCATTGTCTACATGTATACTAACTTAAGTTATATCTCAGCCAGAACTGAAAACCAAAACAGTGTACCTGTAGTTAGCAGAAAAATAGGTAGTCCATATATTTTTATTAATGTAGAAAACTTTCAGACGTTATTTTCATATTAATACGTAAGTAATAGCTACATTTATTTATTGGAGAAATATTATTATTTTAATCACAGTTGCCGGCAATAACTGCGTTTTATATTTTTTTGAAAATAAATTTGTAATCTGAAAAATATTTACGGTGATTACTTACAGTTATAATCGGAGAACGTTTTAAGCGATGTGTGGTATCAAATACAGCTTTTACTAAGCTTTAAGTTGTATCAAATTCTTAATATTTTCTTATTCCGCATGTATTTCCTTCCGCCATCAATCAAGTACTGAAAGTACATTATCCCGTTGTTTCCGAATTGTAAATAAAAAATTGTATTATAATTTGCCTTTACAAAAAATAAAATCTTTTGCGCTGGATTCGGTCACACTTAAGCGACATACATTCACTTAGTATGTATCAACTAAATATATTTTGATCATTTATTATAAATTCACTAACAAAAAAGGAAATGGGACTAATACGATATTAATAATTTTTAACTAGGAAACATTCAAAACATTGTCCAATTAGGAACAGTCAAATATTTGATTGCCATATCATTTACTTAACATTTTTCCTCGTTTTCGGGTACAAATCGGTCAATTAAATTAAAAAAAAATTACTTAAGTTGTAACCACATTTACGATTTTACTTTTAACAGATACATTTAATATTAGAAAAAAAGGTAACTGCACAATTATTTTTAAACATAATAGATTTAGATCGCTTTGAACTTTGAACATCAATTTGCAATACTGTTTCAGGCAAAATTTTAAGTATCTACTTGCAATATTAAAGTTACTGTCACTGTCAGCGTCAGTGAGAGTGACGTCATGAGATTGTCAAAAATGTCAAACTGACGTCAAACTTGTGTTGTGGATCTGTGTATTCTCGGACATTCTCGGACATTTATTCTTAAATATTCTAATATAAGACAATTTACTGTATTAAACTTCCAGAGATGGCAAATAAGTATGTTACGTCCGTACTGTTTGTTTTCTATTCAACTTAATCTAAATTTGGTGGAGATTTCACACCCAAACATTGTTCATATGTTTTAGTGTTAAAATACTTCCTGGAGCCACAGTCTGCGAAGACTGCACGCTGGAAGGTGACATCACTATCGGCGGAGGCACCGTCATTCACCCAAGAGTCACCATCATCGCAGAAGGCGGCCCTATCATCATAGCCGAATACTGCATCATTGAAGAGTATACCACCATTATACATAAGTAAGTAGTATGGTAATGTGATGTAATTTCAATCAATCTAATGTCTATAATTCCTGTTGGTATAGAAAAAGGCACTTCTTATAGTTCTTTTTTTAAATATGAATATTGGTGTATCATAGTTATTACAATACCATTGTCACAATTATTAATATGATTGTAACATCCAGATAAATTGTAATACAATCATCTGTTAACAATACTGGCTGACCCCTATACTAGGTATGCTTTCAAAGAGCTATATTAGAGTTGATTTGCAACAAATCAGCCCCTATCAACTTGGGGTTTAAAATGACTGGATATTGACGGAGCTGGCTATGTCAAATATGACACAATAATGAGAGCAACAAAACCCCTTTAGTTAGTTTGCTATACTATTCTTGTTTCTAGATACGGACATCTTGTAGCTGTAAAGTGGAGGTCAAATCATGCAAATAACATGAAAAAAACAAATCTTAGAATTCTGGGTTTGATGCAATGTTATGGTAAATTTTGTAAATTATTAGATTATATCACAGCCAGAAGTTTCTAGGGAAAGTAGTGCCAAATAGGCGTGCCACACCGGACGCACCGCCTTGTGTGGACGTGCCTCGCCTGAGGCAAACGCAAGCGCGGCCGCAATGCCTCGGGCGAGGCACGTCCACACCAGCCGAGCTGCCTCGCGCGGCAATTTCCTCGCGAGGCGGTGCGTCCTGTGTGGACACGCCTAATGATATGTATATAATGCAATTTATAGTGGCCTACTGTTTTTGTTTCCGAAATAATAATACACAATGTTTTGTTCTAATGTTAAAATATAGGGCCCTTTCTCTATAAATGACACAACTTCGGCTGGTTTTACCCTATTATGGTATCGCTTTTTTCCAACTGAAAATTTATGTTGGTCTGTTACTCTGATCTCGACCCATTAAAAGCTGCCAGATGCCCGGATTTCGCAATAAGGTAGCCATCTCTTACTACAGAGGTCGGCAAACTTTTTTGACAAAGAGCCTGATGGAGGAAAATATGGAATTTTTGGAAGCTTATAGAGCCGCAGGTTTCTGTTTTTCACTGTAAATTTGTTTTTTTTTTTTTTAATTAAGGGGCCTGAAGAGCCACAACTGACCCTTCAAAGAGCCGCATGCGGCTCGTGAGCCGCGGTTTGCCGACCCCTGTGACTTAGTCCATTACCGAAATATTACACTTTTGTCTAGTTTTCCGTAAAATTTTAGTTGCCTTAAAAAAAACAAAATAATTTATTGAGAAAAGTATAGTACAATGTTTGCTCTTACGGACTAAGATTTTTTAACGACACGTGGTTAACAAATGCCTGAACTAGGATTCCCTGTGTTTCAGGCAGCGAAGGACAATATTAGTTATTTTTTAATTATTCACTTAATTATAAACGTATTACACAATAAAAGTCTTATCACCTTAGGTTCTTAAGTAATAAATATCAAAGGACAGTAGGCAGAGCCGGATTAGCCTTTAGGCAGAGTAGGCAACTGCCTAGGGGCCCCGCCTCGGTCAGGGGCCCCGCGTACACAGAAAAAGATTAAAATCTTACAAGTGAAAATTAAATTGGGAAATTTGTATATGCAAATGTCGGCTAGGGGCCCCGCAGGTGAACAGTGGAAAATGAAATTGTTTCATAGAGTTAAATATTAATTGGAAAATCTGTATTTATCGGCTAGGGGCCCGCGTGTGCACAGTGGAAAATGAAAATGTTTCCTACGGTATGTAATATTAATAAATTAAAACAAATATCGGCATTGGGCCCCGCGTGTGCAAGGGTGAAATTATTGGTAAATTAATCCCACCAAAAACATAAATGTAAAAAAGGAGAGCCAAGATCAATACAAAAATTATGCTTGGCTGTGGGCTTCGCCGCAAAAAGAATAGAGATCTAAATGAGTGCCAAGTTCTATGCAAAATCCAAATATGTATTTATAGGAACAAAATGATGAACAAGTATTAAACTTTATTTCTTTGCATTATTCACCTATAACAATTGCTGTTATTTAAAAATGTGAGATCTTAAAGTAGGTTAGATTTGACTTTTTTCTTTTTAGATTTTTTCCTACGCTTACACACAATTACCGAGCTGGATTCCAAATTTCATCCTTCTAGGTCATCTGGAAGTAGGTTAAATTTAGGTACTATATGTCAGTCAGTCAGTCAGTGCTAAAATTTACGACTTATTGACCTTCATATCTTTATAACCGTATGAGGTAGCTTCATGAAATTTGGGCTTCTAGATGTCCTTATGGATATCATTAAACACACGTAGTTTTATGTGTTTACGTTAAAGAGGTTTTGAGTTATAGAAGGGTCAAAAGTGGCACCAAGTGGTTCGTGTAATATACACTCGGCGCTGGCTAGCCAGTTCCGTTGCTTGAACTTGGCTTGACACGCTGCCGCGTGTCTAGATCAAGCTTGTAAATTTGTTTAAAGATTCACCCTTTTGGGCCCATTTTATGAACACTTTTTCTAAAAAAATGCATTTCAAGTTTGAAAGATCCATACAAATATAAATCTTGTTTTAAGCTGTTCTCTTTCATTACCGACAATCAGATGATATTTTCGGTTTTTCTAGCGTGTTACCTAAATAATAATGGTATAAAAGTACATATAAACTACAAAAGTGTTTTCAGAGGACAAGTAAATGTTTTACGTCGATAAAGATTTATTATATGCAGTGGTTTTTCAGAAGACATTGTGACAAGAGTAGTCCCATTTTAGATTATCTTTATGTGACTCGGTAAATTGGGCAAATTTCAAGATGTTATGAACGATTCTGTACCTATCCAAAAAATCGGCTAAGGGCATTTAAGGCTCTGCTTAATACATCAATACACACACCTAAAAGTATTTTAACTAATGTTGCGATTACACTTGAGGCGAATAGCGTGCGGAATGTTTACATATTATGCATCTCGGTTTTGCGCGCATATTCGCGCGCGTTTGGAATCGAGGGGTTGTACGGAGACGAATATATGAACGGACAATTGTGTTGGCACTCGTACGCGAATGATTCGACAAGCACTGACGCGAGTACGAATATGCAATTGTATTAAACGCCGTATAATAAGTGATATATTTTTGCGATACTTAACTCATAAACGGTGCAATAAGCTTTCTTTAATATTTGTTTTCTTTTTTTTGGTCCCTCAAGCGCTAAGCTAAACTGGAAACAGACAGGTGGACAAAGACATAACGAAACAAAAAGCACTACGTTGAGTACTATACCCTAAAAAGTTAGGAAAGTTAATATAAGAGTAAAAAAAAAGAAATAGATAAGAGAGAGTTAATATAAAAGTTAATTTTAGGGTAGACAACGCGCATGTGAATCTTCAGGAGTTACAGGCGTCCATAGGCTACGGTAGCTGCTTACCATCAGGCGGGCCGTACATCTGTTTACCACCGTCGTGGTATTGAAAAATAATTGCTGATTTTTTTTGTTAAAAGGGGCCCTTGAATTGCATTGCCTAGGGGCCCCGGGGGTGGTTAATCCGGCCCTGACAGTAGGTAGTCATTTTACGACTAATAGTGATTTCTCTGTATCATCGTACGTCATGTTTTGAAGGGCGCGTCGTAGAGTATTCTTACAACAGGCATAGCTAAGTGGGTAATATGTCTATTTTTGCATTTAACCTGTTTTATAAAAATTGGTCCGAAAAGACAAACCACCTTATTCATAAACGTCTACTAAAGTTATGAGGCCTCTGATAATCGTTTGTCCCTTTCCGTCCAACCTATATGAGGGAAAGGGACAAACGATTATCAGCGATCTCTTAACTTTAGTGGGCGTTTATGAATAAGGGGGAAAGAATCTAGATAAAATACGTGATATCTTTATCATATATGACAATTGCAATATATTATTGTCTAGATTTGCTTTAGCTTTCAAGTGTAATTTATTCCTATGTATGTCTCATAGATCGAAGAAGTCCTGGGGTAATCTATGGTTTTTTATTAAAATACTTCATTCATTTATGAATTGTCAGTACCTTATGTTAAGAAATACAATTTCAATTTTCTATCCTTGGGATACCAGTCTACCATTTAAAGCGACTTAGTTTGACGACACTGAGCTTGTTATAGCTCTCTAATAAATATTTTATTACATGTTCCAGAAAAAGTGATAACCAAGAAGATCCCCCTAAACCACTATTCATCGGTGCTCACAATGCCTTCGAGGTTGGCTGTAGGCTGGAATCGTACTGCGGTCACGTCGGGGAGAGCAACGTGTTTGAATGCAAGTCCTTTGTGGGAGTGGATGTTAAAGTCGGCAGCGGTGGTGTCATAGGTAAAGTTCATATGTCGCGATTCAAGTCAAAGGTACATCATTATCAGTTGTTAATAGAGTTTATTTCTAAATGATTCTTTATGGCAGTAACACCTTAATGACAACTGAAAATTATGAACTTTTGATTTGAAAACGTCACATATCTTTAAGACAACCTTACATCATTATTGCAATATGTGTATTGATGATGCACAGTTTGGTTTTCGTCCTGGCCTCTCAACAGATTCAGCGATTTTCAGTCTTAAGAGTACGGTCAATTACTATGTGGGGCGGAAGAGTTCAGTATACGCCTGTTTTCTAGATCTTAGTCGAGCTTTTGACCTAGTTAACTTGAAGTTGCTATGGGAGAAACTCGCTAGATCTAATGTGCCTCCAAGAATCGTGAATCTGTTGAGATACTGGTACGAGAATCAATCAAACTGTGTAAGATGGGGTGACACAACCTCTAATGATTATAGATTAGAGTGTGGAGTACGCCAAGGAGGCCTGACATCGCCGGACCTCTTCAGTCTATATGTTAACGACCTGATTGCTGAGCTGAGAAGCACCAGAGTGGGCTGCCATATAGGCACTACATGTACAAACAATTTCAGTTATGCCGATGATATGGTGCTTCTTAGCCCATCGATCAGGGGCTTAAGAAGACTACTGGCGGTATGTGAGAAATATGCTTGCAGCCATGGTCTGAAGTACAATGTGCTGAAGACCAAAATGGTGGTTTTCAAGTCCGGGAGGGGTCCGGCTAATGTTCCGCCAGTTTATTTGGATGGTGCGCAAGTTGAAAGAGTGGAAGAGTTCAGGTACCTCGGACATATGCTTACGGAGACTTTGCTTGATGACAATGACATTGAGCGGGAGCGCAGGGCTTTGGCTGTGCGGTGCAACATGCTTGCGCGCAGATTCGCGCGTTGTAGTGATGAAGTGAAGGTGACATTGTTTAGGGCATATTGTTTATGCTTCTATACATGTCAGCTCTGGAGCAGATTTACGAGACGCGCGGTGAGCAAAATTAGAGTGCAGTATAATGACGCATACCGCATTTTAATGAAACTGCCTAGATACTGCAGTGCGTCAACCATGTTTGCTGACGCCGAAGTTCCTGACTTTTTTGCCATCATACGTTCCCGCGTCGCTTCTTTTTGGAATCGCCTACAAACATCTAATAACGGTATTCTCCGTGAGCTGTCCGGGTATCTGGAAAATCCCATATATAAACACTGGGTTTCCGTGCACCGTGAGAGGAACAGGAAGTAAACTCTTCATATCTGTCACTGTATATTAATATAGGCATTTAAATAAGTTTTTAACTTGTTTAACTTGTGTAGTTCGTGTTATTATTGTTTATTTTAATTTAATTTAATTTTACTTCTATGTTTAATATGGGTGTATGCCTGTCAATAAAGAACTTTATTTATTTATTATTTATTTATTTATTATTGCAGAGGAAATGATTTGACAGTACACAAAGATTATGATAAACTGTAACCAGAATTTGTGGGCAGAATAATTCTATTCCATCAAGATATTAATGGTATTTGATATTATAGCGATAATTATCTAATGTGTGGATGATGCTTTATTTATTTTCTTTTATAGTTTAACTAAGTATTAACGTTCGAATTCCCGCGCGATTTTTTTTGTGCATTCCGAATTTATTAATTTTAGATTATTATCAATTCGATAATTATCAAGTAAACTATAAATGATGGATTGAGGGAGGCCTGGAGTAATTTAATTTAAATAACCGGAAGCCAAAGGAGGCAGGTTAAAATCCTGCGGTTTTTCAATCCTCTTCACATTTAAATTTTTTCATTGTTAACGGACATCAGTTTAAAAAAAAAAATTTTTTTTTCTACAGGGGCAGCATGCCATCTAAGCGCACCACAAACATTAGCAGACAACACAGTGATCTGGGGCTCGGAGCACCACATACGGGAAGCCCTAGAAAAGCAGCCCTCCCAACTTCTCCAGCTAGACTTCCTAGGCAAAGTAATGCCTAACTACCATAGGCTGAGGAAACCTAATATACACAAGCGGGCTCCGTCATCCAGGCCATCGCAGGAGACTTCACCTAAACTATAATTAATAAAGGCAACACAAAACTGACTATTACATAGCCACTGACTATTACTAGCCACCTCAATTATACATTAACTGATTTTGTTTCTTTCTTACAAATGAAAATGCCAATATGCAATGCAGATCATCCTCCTAGCGTTTATCCCGGCGTTTGCCACGGCTCAATTGAGCCTGGGGTCTGCTTGGCAACCTAATCCCATGTATTGGCGTATTTACGAAAGCCACTGCCATTTGAGCTTCCAACCCAGAGGCGAAACTAGGCTTTGTCGGGATTAGGTCCGGTTTCCTTACAATGTTTTCCTTTACCGAAAAGCGACTAGTAAATAACAAATGATATTCCGTACATAAATTCCGAAAAACTCAGTGGTACAGTAACCAGCAGATATATGCGAGCGGCCAAGGTGGTCACAAATATCTGAACAACTCTATTAATCTTGAAGCAAATCAAATTATTTTGTTGATTTGCAATGTTTTAAGTAGTTACACTACTATATATAAACTGAAAATAGATGTCATATACTTCAGAAAAAGTGACCAAACCCTCCGGTGTCCGAGGCCAGATTTGAACTGGCGTCTTCAGCTTTCGCGGCTGACGTCCTGACCACTAGACCACCCGGTCACGGCGGAACTTGACAAATTTTCTCATGTATACGCAATCTCTGAATTTGAAACGGCTAGGCGCCGTTGACCATACTCTAAGGGCATGCGCAGCACGTGCTTGCACCTCCTATCCGAATCACTTCCGTGATTCTGGTATAGCGAGAGAGATGGTGCTGCATCTATGAATCTTGAAGCAAATCAAATTATTTTGTTCAATATTTTTTGATTTGCAATTTTTTAAGTAGTTACACTACTATATATAAACTGAAAATAGATGTCATATACTTCAGAAAAAGTGACCAAACCCTCCGGTGTCCGAGGCCAGATTTGAACTGGCGTCTTCAGCTTTCGCGGCTGACGTCCTGACCACTAGACCACCCGGTCACGGCGGAACTTGACAAATTTTCTCATGTATATGCAATCTCTGAATTTGAAATGGCTAGGCGCCGTTGACGATACTCTAAGGGCATGCGCAGTACGTGCTTGCACCTCCTATCCGAATCTCTTACGTGATTCTGGTATAGCGAGAGAGATGGTGCTGCCATCTATGAATCTTGAAGCAAATCAAATTATTTTGTTCAATATTTTTTTTATTTGCAATTTTTTAAGTAGTTACACTACTATAAACTTGATTTGATTTGATTGAAAGTCGGAGGCTTACCAAATTTTTAACTTTAACTTGTGTATGCAGAGTGCAAGTGCATGTTGCTTCTGCCAGAGACGAGATCTGTACTTACATTTATTTAAATGAAAAAAAAAAAAACCGCCTCTCTTGTGCGTTAATTGTAGCTTTTTGCCTATGCCAAAACTCCAATTTTAAAGTTTCTATATAGTGAAATGAAAGTTTGACATTATTATTCACTAAGCTAAAAATGCAATCATATTAAACAGCGGCATCTACATCAATGATGGACTAAGCGGCATTGTATTAAAATTGTCAGTCTTCTGTAAATATGTATAAATTAATTTTCACCTGCTTGTATTCAAGTATAGAACAGGGGAACTTAAGTTCTTCAACTGTATAAGTGATTATTATTATTTATTTAATGTAATGTCTGACATTGTCTACTAATTAGAGCGCTATTTGGACTATTGTCAGCTCGTAATAGTTTTGCCCACTTAAGTATGTCTCTAAATTCGAAAGCAAAAGGAAGAATCGAATTGTGTAACAATGCAATCTGCAGCAAATGCACAATCAAAAGTGTAATAGCGCCACGTCACCAGCTTAAGAAAACAATATCCAATGTCGGTCCTAGTTTTTTAAGTAGTCATAGGGTAAACCGCCAGTAACTGGTCCTGTTTATTTAGTTACTGGCCACAACTTTCGTGGCCATTTACTTTACTATTTGAATGTATATTTCATATGTACCTATAATTTTATTTATATTTTATGGCACAATCTTACACAAATCAACCTAGTCCCACAGTAAGCGTGTTGCGGGAACTAGGCGACGATATATATAATAGATAGATATAGATAAATACTTAAATAGATAGAGACTGGAAGAAATCCCTTAAAGGGATAAGTTCGCCGTTGTACGTATATGTTGTGTTATATGTATTTCGTTGTGTTTTCTTGTACAATAAAGTGTTTTACTACTACTACTACTAAATAGACAGAAAACATCCATAACCCAAGAATAAATATCTGTGACATACACACAAATAAATGCCCTGACCAGGATTCGAGCTTGGAACCTCCTGCTTCATAGCCACTACCAACTAGGCTAGGAGGCCGTAACATATGTAGTTCTTGTCCGTGCAATGAAGTTTGAATCTATAGATTTTATCTAGATCCTTGCTTTATAACGCAAGTTTAAGATTTGGCCAGTAATTGGAGGGTGGCCAGTTATTGGCGACTTACCCTAAATAATAGTGAATTATGAGAGCTAACTTAAGTTTATCAAAAACAAGCTACTTATATTTGTTATATTTAAAGCTTAAAGTGTTAATACGTATTTATAAATGATTATTAACTACTTACATCAGCTTTTAACAACAAAACAGTTTCCCAATTCTACTCCAAGGTGGCAATTAGAAAGGGTCTATATACACTGCCTAGAGTGATTAGCGTTCTTCACAAATCGACAATCTTACACAAACCGACCTAGTCCCACGGTAAGCTCAATAAGGTTTGTGTTGTGGGTACAGTCAGCGTCATATAGTTAGGAGCAGTCTAAGTGGCCAAATATATCGTAACACACCCTTACCGCCATACATATAAAAATCTGTACCGTTATATTTGGCTACTCTGGCTGCTACCAACTATTTGACGCTGACTGTACTAGACGACGATAAATATCCGCGATAAATAGATAAATACTCAAATAAATAGAAAAAATCCATAACTCAGGTACTGTCGTACGACATAACTGTCGGCTATGGGACACATTATTTTACCTTTTGAACGCTTTCTTTCTCGCATCAAAATGTGGCTGTCTCGCATCAAATCATACACGCCAACATCTTGACTAGTGAATAACGAATATAAACCTTATCTGTCAGCAGGACAATTGCTTTGACAGCGTCCGCCATGACCACTTTAGTGGTCGCTGGCGTGGCAGGCACGACAGCACACGACCCATTTAGTGGCTCTTGGTGTTCAAAAGGTTAACTATAACAGTTGACATCGATCAAATAATAGGTAGTGCTCCACAACCCCACAACTCATTTCGTAGCCATCGGCAGCCCTGCGAAACCTAAGTAAGGGTCAAATTTTACAGTTGATTTGATTCTTTCATTCTATGTTGGCGTTGCATGCAGAAAAATCCGGACATGCAAATATTAGGACCAGGTCCGGAAATGCCCAAAAAAGGCGACGAAAAAAAAACGAATGTAAAAAAAAACCGGCCAAGAGCGTGTCAGGCCACGCTCAGTGTAGGGTTCCGTAGGTCACAATAAGTGTCCCCACTTAAGAGTTAAAAAACCTATCAAGTGCAAAATAATTTTCCTAGAAAGTTTTTATACAGTCCTACTTTTAAGATTTTTTGTCATATTTTTAAAACTTATGGTTCAAAAGTTAGAGGGGGGACGGGACACGTTTTTTTTACTTCTGTAGCGATTATTTCCGAAAATATTTACATTATCAAAAAATGATTTTACTAAACCCCTATTCATCAAAAAAAATCACTTCCCACTTTACGTATAGGGGAGGTACCCTAATAAAACATTTTTTCCACTTTTTATTTTACCACTGTTGTCGGCGTGCTTGATATACATATTAGTACCAAATTTCAGCTTTCTAGTGCTAACGGTCACTGAGATTATCCGGGGACGGACGGACAGACATGGCGAAACTATAAGGGTTCCTAGTTGACTACGGAACCCTAAAAACGGGCAAAATAAATGCGTATTGAGCCAAACACGGTGGATGGAGAGTAGGGTGTCCCGTTCATGTATGGGCAAAAAAAAATTTTGAGCTATTTTAACCAGAGAGTTCTAAACCAGGAGAGGCCTTAGGTATCATTTCCCCTCTGTCAAAATTATTGGCAGGAAAATCTAGTACATCTATAAAAACTATTTCAATAATCGATGTCACGCACTTTCGCCATCGCTGTCGATGGATAACAAGCTCCGTGAAAATGCCCTTATGCGCTGTTTTTGGATGTAAAAAATGTTATATTTCGTCTAGTTAACAAAAATATGAAATACCAATTCAGATGTAAGTAAAATTTTACTTTATTTATCATTACTTTCGTAATAAAATATTTAACCTAAATCGAAAGTCAAGCTTCGTTTACAGAATCGATTCAAAGACAATCGTTTTCTTTCTGACGGGCAGTAACTATTTGACGTTTGATATTTCTCCATATTTAACACGCTTAAGGATTGCTGTCTTCTATATTTTGTTTGAAAATACAATCAAAAATGATCCTTGGCTTTTCAACCGACTTCAAGATTTCGAAGGAGGAGGTTATCAATTCGTCGGGATCTTTGTTTTTGCTATTTTTTTTTTTTTTTTTTTATGTATGTTCACCGATTATTTGAAGACGGCTGGACCGATTTGGAAAATTCTTTTTTTGTTTGAAAGCGTATACTTCACAGTTGGTCCCATTGTAACCATGTCAGGATCTGATGATGGGATCCTGGAGAAATCGAGGGAACTCTTCAACTATTATAGGCACACCTATACTGATTTGAGTATTTTTTACAGCAGCTCGAGCATTTGCTTTTGGAAAGGTGGATGTTTAGTGAAGTCGGTTCTTTTTTGTTCAAAATTATTTGTTTGACATTTGCAAAGACTGCATCCAATAATGAACCATATGTTAACGTATGTACAGTCGACTATCTATTGCTCCATTTAGTGCTATGAAGTATAAAAAGAATATGTCAAATATGTTTGGTGTTTTTAAGTCAAAGGTACATCTTTGTCGGTTGTCAATAAAGCGTTGTTGCCATAAAAAATCATTTAGAAATAAACTGTATTAACAACCGACAATGATGTACCTTTGACTAGAAAACATCACATGCGTGCTACCTCGCCCCCCTCAGATTTTGGCAGACTTTTTTGTTTGGAAAGATGAGGCGAAGCGTACTCCATTTATAGAGCTTTATGATTTTAACGCAAGAGGTATCAAAAGGAGATCGTCAATTCTCTTAGAGAATTCAACCCGGATGGAGTAGCCATGTCTGTCATTTTCTATACAAAAAATGTCTGTCGATTTTTGCGGGGGAGGGGAACGTCTAATGTATGGCTATTCCTACGTAACGTACAAATAGCTACGTCAGATAAACGTCAGTCCATACTTGTGTATGACCACTGGTCATATGTTTTCGGCAGAGGGGAACGACTGTCAATGGCGACTCCGGTTGGTTGAATTCTCTAAGTCAATTCTGGGCCACCTGATATAAACCGTATACAGTTTGTACTTCAATGTAAAATAAATAATCATTTTATTACTAAAGTAGATAAAAGAAAAAATGAAACGGGAATTAGAAATACTAAATAAATAAACATTATGTTGATTTTTCCGCGATTAAAATACAGCAAGACAAATCGTTAACGTCCTTGTGGCATTGACATAAAGTTTAACTTCACCCTGTCCTGAAACGGGATTGTTTTTTGGTTTGACATTGTCAATGTATACCGTTACATAATCTGCGTTTTCATACTGTTCGGTAAGTTAGAACATTGTAATATTAAAATAGTATCTAAGCCTACGAATACGGAAGTTTAAATTAGAAATCGACTGTATTAAAACGCCTAAAGATTGAAAATGCGTAGTTTTGCATTTTTGATCGGAGTTTGAATATTAAAAGTGGGTTTCATAATGGCATATCATGCTTCTTCGATAACGCATCTTTTTTTCAATTTTGCAATGTCAGATACTAGTGGTATCGGCACTTAATGGTGGTAAACCTTATCCCTTCGCAATAGGTGTTAGGAATGTTCAGTTAATAGTATCAACGATGGTTTGACAGCCGTCTTTGTTTACCGAAATACAGGAACTATAAATACGATCAAAATATGATTTTTTTATTAATTCATCATGATTCCCGTTTTGTTTTCAAGTCCGCTTTTGTACATTATCTTTAAAAAATCGGTACTTTTTTAACATTAATATATAAATCGTAGGCAGGCACGCTTTCAAATATTGTCCTTGTCAGATTCAAGTTTTAAATGCATGATTTTTCAATTTTCCCATTAGATTTCGCAATATTTTTACCACCGTCCTGACCTAGAAATTATAACGATTTTTTAAAGGTTAGAACCATTCCTAAACGGTCTTAAATAATCTGGGCCAGATCATCTAACAAAAATTGACGATCTCCTTTGTGTAATTTTATACACATTACGAACAATATTTAAATAATAGAATTTTATGGTATCTTGAGGGTTCTACCGTACTTTAAAGTTTTGTTAATTTTACTACTTTACAGTCTTAAGCCATATACCTCAAATAATACAAAATAATGGTGAAACTGTACTTATTTGCAATAATAGTAAAAAGAACAGGACAAGAAACAAAATAGGGATTTAAATGAATAACAAATCCTTAGAATTTGAACTTATTTTTGTGTCAAAAAAGGTGGCATTTCTGCTCGAGATTGCAACTTGATTCTGATTAAACCCATCTCTAGAAACAGAGTCGCTTACACTTTGTGAGGCTTCTGTTACCAGTTTAATACATCTTTCCAAAGATTGTGTTTGAAAAGGAAACTAAACGATTTCGAAGCTCTTATCTTTCGTCATGATTTTTAAGGTCTTCATTTGAAATATGCCGAAGATCCGGTGGTGATGTAACGTTGCACGCTTGCCATACAATAATTTCGGTGTGATCTGAAGCAGAGAAGTTTATTTTTGGTGGTCTGAATACCCTGCATTTTGTGCCATTTTCAGCTTCTCTGGCTTTTATTATTCGTTGCAATGCAATCTCTTGGGTGTCATCTCTATCATCATATAACATGGTGACAAGCAGGTTTTCTGGGTGTGCAAAAAAATATTTTATTTCGATTACAGAATCCACAACAGATCTCAGATTTTCAGGTAAAAACCGAGAGTACGTAATCAGTTGAAAAATATGTTTGGATCCATCTTTAAAATACGACTTTTTAGGGTTCCGTAGCCAAATGGCAAAAAACGTAACCCTTATGGATTCGTCATGTCTGTCTGTCTGTCCGTCCGTATGTCACAGGCAATTTACTCGGAAACTATACGACGTATCTGAATAAAATTTACACATAGGGTGTATTTTGTATGCAGCTACTTAGTTATGTAGTTAAATTTGAAAAAAAAAAATATTTTTAGGGGGGCGCTCCATACAGGTAACTAAATTAAAAAAAAAATTAACCAAATATCAACATGTGACACATCAATCGATAGGTCTTTCAAAATAACATTGAGGTTTCTCTGACTATTTTGTGATTAAGTGAATATTTTCTGAAATAATCGCTTCGAAATTCAGAAAAGTTGTGTAGCTCCCCCCCGTAACTTTTGAACCGTAAGTTCAAAAAATATGAAAGAATTTGAAGAGATGCGCCTTATCATATACTTTCTACGAAAATTGTTTTGAACATTATCGGTTCAGCCATTTTTGAGTTATCTCCAAAAAACTTCCATAGGCATCAGATACGACCTTTTGGTATTAGTTTGGTTCTTATTCCATTGAAGGTACGGAACCCTCCTATGCGTGGTCCGACACGCACTTGGCCGGTTTATTAATTAGGAACTAAATAGGAGCATAAACTTTAACCAAGTAATTAACAAGCAATTTCAAATGTGGATTAAGGGAGATGGATTAAGAGTACTTAAGTAAAGTCTGTGTGTTCTATTAGCCAAAGTGAGCCATCTCGAATGCACCATTTTGCCAGGTTTACGGTTTGCCAGATCAGGATCACAAGAACTAGATGATACAGCTTGACATATCTCATACAGGTATTTTTGATTGGTACTAAGTTCATCGACCACAATGTTTGGCAAATCGGGCAAATTATCGGCTACCGCACAAAAAGGTACTGTGCTTTTATTTTCGCAATCAGCTAATAATTTTCCAATAGGTCCAGAATATTCCCTAGGACCCGAAGTACGACCAATACGACCATCTAATGTCAAATTAGCCGTATATTTTTGGTCAATACCGCTTATTGTCATTTTCCTGCTACTTCTTTGATCCAATAAAAAACTTCTCTCATTAAATGGAACTTTCTTAGGTTTTAAACATGAACAAGATTCAAATGATGTACATTTACAAGCAGCAACGTCAAAGAGCTTTTCAGTTGATTAAAAAAACACTTTAGTTTGTTATTAAAACCATAATTTTGTTTCCTCTCGAGGTATCTTTTCAAAAGGTACTTCGTGAAGTAACATTTTAGTAACTGAATAACTCGTTCCTTCCTGACTATTGGAATCGAAGCTTTAGTCCAAATATTGTAGATCTTTTCATAAACAATTGCATACACATCTGAATTAGATGGATCTTTTCCATTATGGTTTGATTTCAGTTCTGGTCGTTTTTCACAAACAGAATAAATTTAATAACGTCCCTTCCATAGCCTAGCATTAACAATAGACTCACCAAAACACTTCTCCGTCTCGGCAAAATCCGGTTAAGGATGGTAACTAGTGTGATAACAGGTCATGGACCATTTAACAAACATCTCTTTAACTTAGGTGTTACAGACAGTCCCCTGTGCCGTGGGTGCATGAAGACTGAAGAAACGGCCTCTCACGTGGTACTGGAGTGCAACGGAGTGGCCCCATACAGGGCAAAACACCTCGGATCCCCGGGTGATCTCCCCGAGGTCCTACTTAACACCAAAGGTTTGATAGGATTCCTCGAGGAGCTGGGCTGGCTGGACTAGCCGTCCTTCCTTCACGCAAAATAGGCGCCAGACGTCGAGTTGCGGAAACCTGCCCGTACTACAATACAATACAGTACAACGTCCCTTCCAGTTGATAGCTGCCGAGCGTCAATTTCTTTATATGATCCCAATACAGCACAAGTAGTATCACTACGTGTTGAACTCATAGTTGAAATAGCAAGTAATGGTTGCAATTATACTTTTATGCCAAACTGCTTCGGCTACAAAGAAAACACTCGCGAGTCAAGTTGATAAATTCCTCAAAACAAGTTGAAATTTGAGGGTAGTTTAAGGTTGAAACATAACGAATTCAAATAGGGTAGTATCGTTTCTTTTCATGAAAATAAAAATATTATGTTGTTCTACATTTTAAATACTACAAAATGTTAATATTAACGAATATATAGTTCAAAAAGTAAAAATAAAAATGACATAAAAAAATCTTTTCTTCGAAACTTTGAACGTCGGTAGAACCCTAAGGACATACTTTTCTTTTATTTTAAATAGTATTCTTGTAACCTACGATCAATTTTGAAAATTCTGAGACGTCTTGCATTAAGAATGTCTAAAAAAATAATATTCGGGACACCCTAATGGAGAGTGATGGCCTTATGTGAAAGAAAGCAAATTCATAAAATTATCATCTCGGCACGGCACTTACGGACTTTGATTGAGGAGAATGGTTAAATATGCGACGGAAAATGTTGAAGTGATAAAAAAATGTACAGGCATCGTGGCTTCCAAACGTAGGAATCGATTAGAAGACGGATCTTTTTAGTCGAAAGTGCCGAGATGGTACTTAGAAAGGTTATACCTTCCTGATGCTATTATAAATTTCAATTCCCGTGTAGGCAGTTCCATGCCTTTGTGAAAGATTCTCAAAATGGTCCAAGGGTCCAGGCACCCCTTACCTTTCGATCCAACTTCCATCTTCATAATCGAACGAGCGGAGCGTAAGCGAAGCAAGTTCTTACAAACAACTTCTGGCTACTGGGACGTCGATTTGAAAGTTCGTATATTTTTTAGGGTTCCGTAGTCAACTAGGAACCCTTATAGTTTCGCCATGTCCGTCCGTCCGTCCGCGGATAATCTCAGTGACCGTTAGCACTAGAAAGCTGAAATTTGGTACTAATACTTATATCAATCACGCCGACAAAGTGGTAAAATAAAAAATGGAAAAAAATGTTTTATTAGGGTACCTCCCCTATACGTAAAGTGAGGAGTGTTTTTTTTTTCATTTCAACCCTAACGTGTGTATTGTTGGATAGGTATTTAAAAATGAATAGGGGTTTAGTAAAATCATTTTTCAAAAAAGTTAGAGTGGGGGGACACATTTTTTTTTACTTCTGGAGCGATTATTTCCGAAAATATTTACATTATCAATTATGTCCCCCCACTCTAACTTTTGAACCATAAGTTTTAAAAATATGAAAAAAATTTAAAAAGTAGAACTTTATAAAAACTTTCTAGGAAAATTTTGAACTTGATAGGTTGAATAGTTTTTGAAAAAAAATTACAAAATAATTTCTGAACTAAGTTTGTAATTTAACCGTATAAGCAGGTGTTTATTGTACCTGTAATTTCTACAAAATCACAATGAAATGACGTGCTTTCAAAAACTCTTAAGTGGGGACACTTACTGTGACGGACGGAAAACTACGGAACCCTACACTGAGCGTGGCCCGACACGCTCTTGGTCGGTTTTTTATTTTATCGTATGGCAACATGTCACTGGATATATATAGGCGACTCCTCCCAGGGGTAGTAGCTGCGGGAAAACAGATGACAAAGAAAATCCAGTGTGTGCTGCGAGGTCCAGATGGGACAGTGCAGCTGCCAAGTGTGTTACTCTTTTAGCACCACCCAGGGATCACGTGTAGTACACGGTGTAGGGTTGTCTAAGGTGTTTCCTACGGACGCAGAGTAACATTGATCCCCACCCCAGTTCCCAGTTCGTATATGAGCAGGATCGATTAAGGTGTTGTGGAGCTAGAAGGCGAAAAAAAATCTTCAGAAGGGTCTTGTTATATTGGTCATTTCGTTTGCAAGTAAATCGCGGATTCTCAGTTCGAGGCGGACTATTCATATTTAAATATTACTAGTAGGTGAGTACTAATCAATAACCGTTATCTTATTTCCATCAAAACCAGATACCTACCAAATCCATGCGTAAACTGCGTTCAAACTTTTCATTCTGCAAAGGTCGACGCCACATAACCCAATAGAAAAACCGACGGGCTGAAGGGGTTTGTTTTCCACTCCTGAATTCGTCAGGCAAGCTCGTTCGGATTTCGAAATAGTTCGAGTTTGAATATTCCCGCCAGAATCCGTCTAAAAAACTGCACGCTCGAGTCAAGTGGGGAACACAGAAGGTTGAGCCGCACCTGAATTTTTTGTTTTAGCACAATTTTTTTTGCCTAATTATTTTTGAACAGGTGACGAATTCGTCGTCTCGAGCACCACTAGGCGTCGGCAATCCCGGTAGCTTTAGTTTAGCTGTCGCTCGCAATTAGTGGGTGAATACAACTATAATCTGAGCTGTACCTACAGTCTGGGGGATTGTGCTGTAGTGTGATTATGGCACTAGAGGATAATGGAGAGCATTTAGCGCTGCAGGTTCGTGAATAGACCCGTGAATCTCTGCTGATAATAGGAGTTCGTTACCTGCAAGAAAAGTAATCGACATTTTGGAAATCTGTATTGGAAAAGCCGATGGTAGATAATCGAGTTTATGGACGCCATGGCCAATTGTTTTTAACAAGCGCATTTCCTAGAAGGCACTTTGTAATCCATATAGGTACATATATGCGAAAGTTACAGTTAGTCCAGAATATATATGAAATAGAGCGCCACAGTCTGAGAACTTTTTGAGGCTCAAAGTCTGAAGCGCCATCTGAACGAGAACAAACCAAAGTTACATTATAATGTAAGGCAGAGAGTACAGCGCCACCTAGTAAGGCTTTCAATTACTATAGATGGCAAAGTACGATCCCCTACCTTATGCAGTAACTTTGGTTTGCTCTCGTTCAGATGGCGCTTCAGACATTGGAGACTCAAACAGTTTTTAGACTGTGCCGCTTTATTTCATATAAACGGAACCCGTGAGCATTGCGAGAGATTTTAACCACGCATTTCTGAGGTCAAAAGAAGGAAAAAACATTATATGACTTTAGTTGTACAAGGCCAAAAAAAATTTTTTTTTTCTTTTTTTTCACTTTTTTGGAAGGCTGTTCTACATAGAAAGTAAATGTCATTAGAAAAAAGTTACGGAAAAAGTACATTGCTACATTTTTTCTCGTAAAAACTAGTTCATGCAAAGTGTTTCTTAGGTCTTTGATATCAGTCAATAAGAGATGTCTAGACTATGCCCCATACTGGGTGAGATCACCATCAAAAGAGCATTTTACACTGAGTAACAATTAAAAATGAAATTTTTTGTAAGTGCCTATTTACTCTGAAGCGGATTTCGGAAAAGTTTATAACACATTTTTTTCTCCAAATATCATCAATTAATACACTGTTAAAGTCTCTCGCAATGCTCACGGGCACCGTGTATACCACAGATTAGGTAATCTGTGTATATACCTACTTTCTGTTTAGTCACAATTGTATCTGCAATGTTAGCAACATTATCGTTTCCGAACCAACAGACAGAAAACGGCAGTCGAGATGCTCGCAACTTGCTCAGTGTTGTACAGTACATTGCGCTAATTTATTTATTTCAAGCCGGCGTGCAGAACAAGCTGTATAAGAACATAAAGTTCTATTCCTGAAAGCGCCTGCCCTGGAGGCCTTTGGGTCTAGTTCCTCTCTGCTAAAAGTATATGCAGAAAAATCATATCAGATTATAAAGACCTATGTCAAACGATGGTCAAACGTCCATTTCACGCATTTCCTTCATCGTTTTCAGTGGGCCAAGAGCCATGAAAATGCCTTTATGTATTGATTTTGGGTGTAAAACATGTCCCCCTCACGGATCAGAAGACAAATCGGATAGTACTTTTGCTATATTTCCCTAACCACAGATGAACCTTATTACCGAGCAAAACAGTCGTTCATAGGTCACTAGTAAAAAGTAATAAAAACGGTCCGATAGAGAGCATAATGTAGGGGGCGGTGTCTCACTCGCACAATGCTGCAAACTTATGAAACTTACCAATGTGGTTTTATTTATCTACATTTATTTTAGTGACACACTAGAAGTTACTACCTACTTATAATAATTTATTGCAAGATTTGAATTAATACTTTGTTCCCTTTTAGCTGCTTTGAATTTTTTTACGACATGAATATTATTCATTCATTAAATTAAAGAATTGCAATTAATATTGCAGACAGTAGTAAGTTTTGTAATATTTAAAATACGGTCTGGTATCCCCATCCCATCAGTCCCATCACTGACATAATATGTCACCGATATTATTTCAAATGACGCCGCTCAGCTCAACAACATTTCGTAACAACATTTTTAAGTAATAAAAACCGGCCAAGAGCGTGTCGGGCCACGCTCAGTGTAGGGTTCCGTAGTTTTTCGTCCGTCACAGTAAGTGTCCCCACTTAAGAGTTAAAATAACACCGCCATGTAGGATATGATATGATCGTTCTACGTACAGCGACATCTATCGGCAAATTAAGTAAACTATTGCGCGCGAGCTTAAAGTATGGAAGATGGTTTTTATGGGATAATTATTTATTGCGTGAACCGATTTTCACCGTTTTTACTTTATTTGAAAGCAAGTCTTTTCATTGTAATTTTGTAGAAATTACAGGTGCAATACACACCTGCTTATACGGTTAAATTACAAACTTAGTTCAGAAATAATTTTGTATTTTTTTTTTCAAAAACTATTCAACCTATCAAGTTCAAAATAATTTTCCTAGAAAGTTTTTATAAAGGTTTACTTTTCCGATTTTTTTCATATTTTTAAAACTTATGGTTCAAAAGTTAGAGGGGGGGGGACACATTTTTTTTACTTCTGGAGCGATTATTTCCGAAAAAATTTACATTATCAAAAAATGATTCTAGTAAACCCCTATTCATTTTTAAATACCTATCCAACAATATATCACACGTTAGGGTTAAAATGAAAAAAAAAATCACTCCCCACTTTACGTATAGGGGAGGTACCCTAATAAAACATTTTTTTCCACTTTTTATTTTACCACTTTGTCGGCGTGATTGATATACATATTAGTACCAAATTTCAGCTTTCTAGTGCTAATGGTCACTGAGATTATCCGCGGACGGACGGACGGACGGACGGACGGGCAGACATGGCGAAACTATAAGGGTTCCTAGTTGACTACGGAACCCTAAAAATGGTCAAGATATGTTGTGTAAAAGGGTGCAGGGGTGAGACTTTACAATAAAGTAGACTTTCCTTTCACCGGTAATCCACAATCATTCAATTTTACGATTTTACAACAAGTTAAGATTGTCAAACAATAGGGTGACTATGATGTCGGCAAGCTGCGGGTCGGTTTTGTTGTTTTTACAGAAATGTACATAAGTACATGGTCTGTTCCTAAGTATTACTTACACAGGACAGGAGTGGCCCGCGGGTCTTTTTAGGCCCTTTCGAAATGGTCCTAAAATGCCACAATGCCATACAAAAAATTGTAGTAGTGGCAGTATAATAAATAAATAAATATTAAATAAATATTATGGGACAATCTTACACAAATCAACCTAGTCCCACAGCTCCCATAGGTCCCTAAGCTCAATAAGGCTTGTGTTGTGGGTACTAGACGACGATATATGTAATAGATATATCCATATAAATACTTAAATACATAGAAAACATCCATAACTCAGGAACAAATATCCGTGATATACACACAAATAAATGCCCTGACCAGGATTCGAACCCGGGACCTCCTGCTTCATAGGCAGGGTCACTACCGACTAGGCTAGGAGGCCGTTAAAATATACTTTATTGTACAAAATTTGTACAACAAAGAAAAATACAACAGGAAGAATATACAATATTTGTACATGGAAGAGATCTCTTCCAGTCAACCATTGAGCAGTTATTGTGTTTGATGTTATTGATGTTTTCTTTATTTACCTTTAAGTATATTAAAGTCGGAGAACTGTCCACATCATGTAAAAATGGTCCGATAGAGAGCAAAATGTAGGCCATGTAGGGGCGTGTCTCACTCGCTCTCGTTCAAAATTGTCACATTTGACACATATTGATATTTTGATTGACTGATGGCGTCTTTACCTCCTTAGTCAAAACGAGACACAGTCCCCGAGATAACCTTCTCTTTTGGCCTCACTTTGTGACCACGGATCAGAAGACAAACCGGATAGTACTTTTGCTATATTTCCCTAACCACAGATGAACCTTATTACCGAGCAAAACAGTCGTTCATAGGTCACTAGTAAAAAGTAATAAAAACGGTCCGACAGACAGCATAATGTACGGGGCGGTGTCTCACTCGCACAATGCTGCCAACTTATGAAACTTACCAATGTGGTTTTATTTATACAAATTTATTTTAGTAACACACTAGAAATTATTTTCTACTTATAATAATTTATTGCAATATTTGAATTAGTACTTTGTTCCCTTTTAGCTGATTTGAAATTTTTTACGATGTTAATATTATTCATTCATTAAATTAAAGAATTGCAATTAATATTGCAGACAGTAGTATGTTTTGTAATATTTAAAATACGGTCTGGTATCCCCATCACTGACATATTTCAAATGACGCCGGTCAACATTTTGAAAAAAAAACATTTTTAAATAAAAATGGTGAAGACATGTTCCGTAAAAGGGTGCAGGAGTGAGGCCATACAAGAATGTAGACTTTCCTTTCACCGGTAATCCACAATCATTCACTTTTACGATTTAACAACAAGTTAAGATTGTCTAACAATAGGGTGACTATGATGTCGGCAAGATGCGGGTCAGTTTTGTTGTTTTTACATGAATGTATATGGTCTGTTTCTAGGCATTACTCATGAGTGGCCCGCGGGTCTTTTCAGGCCCTGTCGAAAGGGTCCTAAAATGGCACAAGGCCATACAAGAAATTGTAGTACTTAGTAGTAGTACAATTGTAGTAGTAATACTTTATTGTACAACAAAGTAAATACAACAGGAGGAATACACTATATTTGTACATAGGTTGACTGGAAGAGATCTCTTCAGTTTGATGTAGTGATGTTTTCTTTATTTACCTTTAAGTATATCAAAGACAGAGAGCTGACCACATCAGACATGACTCAACAATGACGCATATTTTGGTCAATGCAGCTAAATTGTGACCGATTTGTGGCACTATTTCCAAGGATACATGTCAAAATTGGGCCGCCCTTTGCGTCAGGCCACTCAGGCTAACCGTCGTCGACATCATCTTCCCATGTGACGAAAACCTCTAGAAGGCCATGAAGAAATTACAAATTCAACGAGCACCTAGATTTGTCCTACGAGTTAACCGCCATGTGGGAGGTTTATTTGGCGATCATTGTACCGATGTTTGTCTCTGTGGACGGTCTCATAGCGAAGTCTCGCTCTCGACCTTAAAATATTTCCCCTACGGGATTGTGGTTGGACCAAGGGTCAGATACAGGATATGGAAATCCTGAACACAGCACGCTTAGTCAAACAACTCCGACGGTTCCTACCTGCGGCCTTGACCACCACCGGCTTGCCCGGTTCCTGCCCCCATCCCGGCTGCACAATAAGTTGGGTTTTCAAACTGTGTTTAAATGTACATATTTTGTATATTATGATTTGTATATAGTGTAACCTAAGATATGAAATGAATAAAGAGTATGTATATATATTATTGTTGGTGTACTGTGTTTTACATAACAAGAAATACCTAGCTTAGAGAAATAGGAACATATATAAAGCCTGACCAGAAATATATGATTATTGTCAAGAGGGCGCTATTATTCTCATTTATATGGCAACAGTTCAGTTCTTTATGGTATGGTGACATCTTGATTTGTTTACCTGTCAGCTTTGATGTTAATTTGAAAATGTTTCACAGCGAAAAAGTTTCATTTCCCGAGCGTATATGTCCATAGTCAAGAGCGTAATGTTCCGCTCTTGACTATGGATAATTTTGGGAATTTTCTGTCGTTTATTATTTAATATTCAACACTTTATTATCATTTAAGTAAGCCGCCTAAATGACAGTGACAGCCTATCACATGCACTCACACATGCATATCATTCTGTCATTAAAATTATTGCCAGTGTAAGAAATGAGTTCCAAAGAAATTCCGCAACGTGGCGCATGTTCATATATTTCTGGTCAGGCTTTAAAGCGAAATGATGGTTTGTTTCGATCTCACACGAATTTTAGTGTGTCAATTATATGTTTAGTTTTAAAAACTAATTCTAAAATAGGCTCATCCCGGAATTCAATAAAACATGAAATCACTTGCATTACATTAAATAAATAAATAAAAAAACCGTTATCCACATACTATCCCAGATACATCATAGTACATGTGGTCATCCTACTTAGAATGAGATGCAGCCCCCTACATTACCTTCTCTTTCGGCCTCACTTTATGGTCGAAGTATGTCCTCCAGTTTGTCTTTAACTTCATGGTCCCCTTCAGATTTTGGCAGACTTTTTTGTTTGGAAAGATGAAGCAAAGCGTTCTCCTTGTATAGAGCTTTCTGTATCAGAATCAATTGGTTTCCAGAATGTTATGAGAATAAAAGCGCGACGGATTTGCGCTTTTATTTATTACAGAAGTACTTACAAAATCCCTCGCTACGCTCAAAAGGCCATGCCAGAGGCCCCCTCCGCTGCGCCGACAAAATTTCACGCCTAAATCGCTACGCTTAGGATAAAACTTTATTGGTAGGATAGATATATAAGAATATAAATTATACTTACAAATAAATAATACCTATTTAAAATAAAACTAAACTAAAAACTACATTAAAACTAAAAAAATAAAAAAATAAATTGGAATAGGGTTCTATTCTGGAAACGTGCACTTTATTCTGGAGTATGGATTTAACACAGCTCCCTCAACGAAATAGTTGGTATTGCGTTTTGCTTTCTTGTTACGTATATGCTTGTTACATAATCAGTTGAGGGTCAGCAACGAGCATGTGACACCTAAGGAGGTGCAGGCATCCATAGGTTACGGTAGCTGCTTACCGTCAGGCGGGTCGTACGCTTGTTTGCTACTGTCGTATGTCGTACGTCGTCGATACAACGGTAGATAAAAACATAATAATTTCAAACAAAAAAGAACCGACTTCACTTAGTCTTCACGTATGTACCTTTCCAAACGCAAATGCTCGAGTTGCTGTAAAAAATATTCAAATCACTAAAGGTGCCTATAATAGTAAAAGAGTTCCCTCGATTTCTCCAGGATTCCATTATCAGATCCTAACCTGATGACAATAGAACCTACTGTGAAGTATACTCTTTCAAACAAAAAAAGAATTTTCCAAATCGATCCAGCCGTGTTCGAATAATCGGTGAACATACATAAAAACAAAATAGCAAAAAAAAACAAACAAAGATCCCGACGAATTGATAACCTCCTCCTTCGAAATCTTGTAAGTCGGTTGAAAAATAAATATCCGAAACAAAAGTATAATGAATAAATAATAAAAACTAACTGTTGCCACAAGTGAAAATGGCATCCTTATGAAATGAATATTACACAAAGCAAAACCATTTTCTACTACTCGAAAGGAGGCATTTTGAAAAATGATTTTATAAATAATTTTTAAGAAAAAAAAAACCGGCTTCAATCGGGGAAGCCGGTGAAGGAATATTGTAGATGGTGCACTCTTACACTCCGTACAATAAAAAAACTTGCTTAAGACGATTGTCGCCGGAGTGTCCTTGAGCGTTTGGGCGCTCTCTACCCGCGCCACCCGCGTACCCTTCTCATTGCGATCGTGCGTAAATCCGCCGCGATGCACAGCAATAATGTTCAAAGAATATGACTTTACTCAGAGGCGCGCGGGCAGATTTATAATAATCATACCTAATCCTTTTGTGGATGTTTTGTGATTTGAATACTGTGATTAAGTACTACGGTGACATTTTTTAGGAATGCTACTAAATAAGATAAGTAATAACGATCTCGATTAGTAGATTTTTATGTAAAAAAATGAAAACGTAGATTTTTAATTTGAAGTACAGTGAGCGGAAAAATATTTATGAATTTACGAAATATGGTTAAAAATATTCCGCATATCAGAAAAAAATAAAAAAATACTGACTAGTACAGCAAAAAAAACTAAACGCACATCAAAGCGGTGTTTTCATGTGAATTAGGATTTTTTTTGCTGTGCAAGTGAGCTTAATAGATGGTTATTTTTTTGTTGCGATTTTAAATATTAACCGTAAAAATTCACTTAATTACGATAAATTAACAAAACTAAGCCTGTTGCGAGTTGCGAATAGTAAAAATGCACATGTAAGGAGCGGTATTTGTGCACGAAATCGTCATACAAATGAGAGCTGTAAGCCCATTAAATTTAGATCTTTAAAATATAACACAGCGCAAACACTTCTTAGGGTTCCATAGCCAAAATAGTCAAAACGGAACCCTTAAAAGTTTTTTGAAACATGTCCGTCTGTCCGTCCGTATGTCACAGCCATTTTTATTATAAAACATATATTACAGAAATTTTATCTAGAGGTGTGTTTCATGTGCCGCTACTTAGTTTTCTGGCTAAATTGCTAAAAAAATCTTTTATATGAGGCACTCCTTACATATGCCAAACTAAATGTCAAAAATATTTTTTTTGTAAATATGAACATGTTGTACGATACGGCTTTAAAAATATCTTATATATATATATAATATTTTTAAAACTTTTTTATTAAGTCAATATTTTCAGAAATAATTGCTTCGAAAGTCTAAATATAATAGCCCCCATCTAACTTTTAATCCGTAAGTCTAAAAAAATATGAAAAAATACCAAGAAGGCTTAGTACTTAATTTTCTACGAAAATTATTTCACATATTATCGTTTCATCCATTTTTGAGTTATCTCCAAGAAACTACTTTCTACGGAACCCTACATTATACATGGTCCGATACAAACTTGGCCGGTCTTTTAAAGATATTTGATAGGTAGTATTAACCCTTAGTAGTAATTTATTTATTCACTTGTGTTGATAATTAATATAAAATTTGCATTTCACCGACATAGTAAAGTTTTTTTAGGTTAGTCAACGCGCATGTGAATCTTCTGGGGTTGCAGGCGTCCATAGGCTTTATAACTGCTTTCAATCAGGCGGGTCGTATGCTTGTTTGCCAGCGTCGTGGTATAAAAAAAAGCTTTTTTTCCTTTATTCTTACATACATTGAACTCTTAAATATCAGCAATTTTTTATTAGATTCTCAATCAGGCTTTGCTCAGTGATAGTTAGTAGACTGAAATTTGGTATGAGTAATTATGTGTTTTAATTACGCCTACAAAGTGGTAAAACAATAAGTATCTGAAAGCCATTGTTGGATAGGTCTTTCAAGAAGAATAACGGCCTCCTGGCCCAGTCGGTAGTGACGCTGCCTATGAAGCAGGAGGTCCCGGGTTCGAATCCTGGTCAGGGCATTTATTTGTGTGTTCATCACGGATATCTGTTCCTGAGTTATGGACGTTTTCTATGTATTTATCTATTATATATATCGTCGCCTAGTACCCACAACACAAGCCTTATTGAGCTTACTGTGGGACTAGGTTGATTTGTGTAAGATTGTCCCATAATATTTATTTATTTATTTATATGCCTTAAACAACTTTTGGATAAAACGAATACTTTAGTAAATAATAGCTTCGAAAGTTAAAATGCTCTTTGATTTTTGAACCGTGGGTCCAAAAAAATTGGGAAAATTCCTGTAAGTGAGGCCATTGAAATACTTATCACGTATTTTCAATAAAAACTATATGGAATAAAATCGGTTGAGCCGTTTTTGAGTTATGCCTATAGTAAAATAACGTAAGTGCCACAATTTTTTTCTTTATAGACTACCTTTTGAATGGATGTATTGTAACAGGCCGGCAACTACGGATCCCTACACTGAGCATAGCCCGATATTCTCTTGGCCGGTTTATCTGCAATCCTTTGCAGTTTACTTCGCAATTTCTAGATTTGAGAAATTAGCATAAAGTATAACATTAAAGATTGTGTTTAATCTTAAAATAAAACGCATATTACATTCGTTTAGAACACGGTATTCTTAAATAAATATGTTTAAATAAATTCGGTTCTTTGGAGTTTTTTATTAAATTAATTATTCGTCTATTGTATTGCAGTACTAGCAGATTTCCGCAACTCGACGACTAATGCCTATTTTGCGTGATGCATGCGTCTACTAAAACATAATAATTTTAGTTTACTTACATGACCAAATTTGTTTTCAGAGCAATGTGAGATTCATGATTTTTGTTTTTCTCCATTTTTATTTCATTTGTTTTTTTACTTGTATTATAATCTAAATAAAATACACTTTTTATACGAACGTACATAAACATGCATACGAGTACATTATTTTAAAAGATAAAACGTCTATACATTATTGATTCCGGGAAGACACGTTATATCCGCACCGCATGAACCCTCTGCCGTTATTTAGTCTTTAGGCACAGTAAGTCCGATATTATTGCTCACGGGCCAAGCACAAGTATATGTAGTACAAGGGAAGCACGGAGCGACGAGCGACACAGCCTCCTCGTCTCAAAGCTAGCTCACGACTGCCAGCAACGCCGTTTTCGAGCTAATAACGCACGAAATGTGGAATTATGATCAAGTTGTTTAAGAAAATTTAATCAATTTAAATATCCTACGTTGAGTTTGTAGTGTTCTGTAGTACATATTTTTTAGTTCAACAATATTTTAAATCGAATGAGCCGTTCAGTAGATATAAGCAAAATTAGCCGTAAAACGACATTTCGTTACATATATATAACGGAGAAACTATACGTTATACGAGCTATTCAAACGTTGACAATGTTGTACATGAAATGGTAAATAACATATATTTTTTTCAAAATTTTTGAATGACCCGTTATTGAGATATATCCCTTAGAAAGTAACAGTTTTCGGCCACAATCAGCGCCTAGCGCCCAAACACAGCGAAGAGGACAAATCGTCAAACGTGAATTATGCGTCGTTGAAGAGTTCCGTTCTGATCATCATTTCAATTCCACTTCATCAAATGTCACTCTTTTGAATGAAAATGCTCGATTTGTTGATAAAAATACAAAAATCATTTATTTTTGCCTTTAAGATTTGAGGAGTTCCCTCGATTCCTCATGGAACTCATCATCAGAACTTAAGCTTGACGAAAATTTATAATGTTTTCATACTTTAATATTAGAATTAGTATGTTCTCGAATTTTCGAATTTTCTCTTCTTGTTCGCATGTGTGTATGCGTTACCCAAGTGACACATCAAAGCAGTATAACGGCCGTCTTACAGCATATCTGTATGCTTTTAGCATTTTGAGTTCGTTTTACAGTAGCATTATAAACGTTTATAGTGCTGATGTAGCTCTTAAATGGGCCTAAATTACCCAGCTTGAGATCCTATATAGGTTATTTAATAGCATTACAGGCGCATTATGTCTGCGCTATTAGCATTATTGTTGTCATGGACAGTGCCAATCGCATTAAAGAAGCATTAGTACGCTCTATTAAGTTGCCAACCGCATTAAAGAAGCATTAATACGGCCAAAAAACTTGCTAATCGCAGTAAAGAAGCATAGTACTCTCGATTAAGTTGCCAATCGCAATACAAAAGCATTATACTAGCATAAGAGTGTAGTAAAATAAACCTTACGTCAATGCAAAAACGTCTCTAATACCGACGGAACAAATGTTATAATACAATGAACGTTGTGATTTAACTACTTTGTCTCGCAATATAAAATGGACGAAGACGGTACTAAAAACTGAATGAGTGACACACGTCATATTTGTTTGCATCGTAACAAAATTTATAAAAGTTTTTGACTCTTTTACGTTATTATATCCTTCAAATATTGCTGCGCAATGTAGTTTACTGTAAATGTGTATATAAGTTTCATTGAAAATTTTCACATGCCTTTGATTTATTGTGGTTTTGCTATAAAATATTATAAAAAGATATGCGTCAAATAAACAAAACAATTGTGTAATCCTCGTATAGAATGAGTTTTGCATTATTAACATAATAGTGTTGGTTGAGCAGTCTTAAATTAAGTTATTTCATTATTATATAGGTACTTTCCTTGTATGAATAGGTCCGCATGATTTTATTTTTAGGTTATAAATTATTTACAAAATGGCGTTGGTCTATATAGACCACCGAGAGGAGAGCTAGCCACGTCAGATATGACACAATAATGAGAGCAACCAAACCCCTATAGTCAGTTTGGTATACTTACTTATTTCTAGATCTGGACATCTGGCAGCTTTAAAGTGGTGGAGGTTAAAGAATGCAAACCATTTCAAGATAACAAATCCTAGAGATCTGGGTTTGATGCAATATTATGAGAAACTATACAAATACTATACAATATTAAGAGAAATTATACAAAAGTTTATGTTGGGGGAAAGTAGTGCCAAACGATGTATAATATAGATCATAGTTTGTGGCCTACTGTTTTTGTTTCCGTAATAATACACAATATTTTTTGGTCTAACGTATTTTATCGATTTTTGACCAGTTTTGAGTCGATATTCCAACATATTCACTACAGATAGAATTATAAGGCAAACGACTACCGGTTCTTGAATCTTTTATCTCCATTTTGTATAGCTGGATCTTGAAATAAATGAGCCGTTATTTTTTTCTGATATTTTTAAAATATGGTCTAAAAAACACTTTTATCGATATTCGAATGGTGTAAAGAATCTTACATATACGTAATCTACATATAAGGGGTTCCTCTTGGATGTCTCTAAAAACTCTAGAGAGATATTTTTTTTTTACTAATTAACACAAAATCTATGACCAGAAAACCACTTTTTTTAGCCTAAACCGGTTCGACTGTAATGTCAAATATCTCCAAGACAATGAATATTGAAGTAAATATAGGATACTATTTTGTTTAAAGCCGTTACTGATAATATGATAAGCTATATAAATCATTAGAAAACTAAGGGAATCAGATGTAAGGTCGTTGGCGCCAGGGAGCCCCTTAAAATATAGACCCTGTCCTTTATAACTGAGACAACTTCGGCAGTTTTTACCTAGTTTGGTATTACTATTTTCCAATTAAAACATTTTGCTAGTCTGTCACTGTGACCTCCACCCATTAAAAGCTGCCAGATGCCAGGATCTTGCAATAAAAATAGTATAGAAATCTAACCAGACGGGTTTTGTTGCTCTCATTATTGTGTCATATCTGACGTGGCTAGCTCTTAGTCCAATAGCAGCTCAGTGACCCTTAAAAAAAGCTTATTAATGCCTACAGCATTACACGTGAATAATTATGCTATTAAACAACAGTAAGCATTATATACTACTTAAAATTGCTATTATAGACCCTAAGGCACTAAAACAGCTAAAAGCTGAATAGGGGCTGTTCATAAATTACGTCATCAATATTTTTGATGATCCCCCCCCCCCCCCCCCCCTAAAATCATCCAACCCTCCCCCTGTCAAATAGAGTGACGTCATTTAAAAAAATGCGTTTTAGCTTAATTGTAAAATAAAAAACTATTTAGTACTTAATATTTTATAGCATTAAAAGTGTATAGAAACACGAATTTCATTCCTTTTTTTACACATTGAAGCACTTTTTAAAGATGCGAGACATGATGAGATCTTCGGAATGACCGTCCCTCCCCCCCTCCTACGTCTTGCTACCATCATCCGATGTCCAGACCCCCCCCCCCCCATTTGAAATGTCGTAATTTATGAACAGCCCCTTATAGTGAATTACTTGACTTATAATGGTTTATATTATTGCTATTACACAGCATTAGGAATGTAGTACCTACTTATAAATGCTATTGTACACCCTAAGGCATTAAAAATAGCTGAAAGTTGTATAGCGAATTTACGTGGCATTATAATGGCTAATATTCATGCTCTTAAACAGCATTAAGCATTTATTTATGCTATTGTAGAACCTAAGGCACTAAACCACACCGAAACGCAACTGTACAGCTGAATGCTGTACAGTTGCGTTTCGGTTCGCTGCACTAAAACTAATGGCTAAACAAAAGCATTTACATATGCCATTATACAACCGTTATACAGCGTAAAGCATCATATAATGCTATTGTAGAACCTGATGTACTAAAAACAGCTGAAAGCTGTATACCGGATTTACGTAGCATTATAATACATTTTGCAGCATTCAGCTGTACAGTAGCATGTTGGTTCGCTGCACTAAAACTAAAGGCTTTAAAAAAGCATTTACATATGCCATTATACAACCGTTATACAGCTTAAAGCATTATATAATGCTATTGTAGAACCTAAAGCACTTAAGTGCTTTTAAACAGATGAAAGCTGTACAATTGCGTTGTGGTTTGCTGCACTAAAGCTAAAGGCTTTACAAAAGCATTTAGATATGCCATTATACAACCGTTATACAGCTCAAAGCATCATATAATGCGACAAGTTGCTCGGTGAACGTATATAAGAGTTTATACGGTCCTTAAGTTCGAAATAAGTTAACTATTCATATGTTATAATGCTTCCTGTGTACTTGGGTAGTAGCCTAGCATTAGTTTAATTTAGACTACATTGTTATTACCTTTTGAGTTCCTTTAATTAGCTTTCTGTGTATATTTGATTGTATAAATTTGATTTGAAAGCTGTTGGTTCTCCTTAACATAAATAAATAAAATCTTTTGGTAAGTTGGCATTGTATTATCATTCCGCGCAATGAAATTACGAGAAAAGTTGGTTGGGAACTGATGATCACTACAATTTTTGGCGATAATTTAGAGAGCCGCAGAAATTTTATGACTCGTATAGAATTAAATCACTTAAACTAAGTATGGGAATTTACTACCTTATTCTTTTAGCAAAACATTAATCGAAATGAACCTTATTGCGATTTGCGGTAGGCACTTACAGATTCAATATTTTTTTTTTAAATCAAGGTCGTGCTTCCAAAATAACTTCAGTACTTAATAAATTCAGTAACATTTTTTGATCACACCTGTTCATAAAGCATGACATTCCATGTAGGCATAGCGCGAGTTAGTAATGGTTTATTCCCTAGGAAGTAATTGACTTTTTTAACCTTATTGAATTTATTTGTCGTAAAACTTTTTAATTTATTCCAAAGTGTGATGAAACGTATTGTGATTCCAGGGATAAAAATATTATAAATTGTTTTCACCCAAGCTTTTAGCTTAGATATTCATGACTACGACTCTCGTCTGAAATATTTATAAAACACACGACACATAACAATGTAAATTGTTTTTTGTTGCAAGTGGCGAATCTGCACTGGAACCAAGTAAAGCCTGACCAGAAATATATGATTATTGTCAAGAGGGCGCTATTACTCTCATTTATATGGCAACAGTTCAGTATAGTCATAGAGCTCTATGATATGGTGACATCTTGATTTGTTTACCTGTCAGCTCTGATGTCAATTTGAAAATGTTTCACAGCGAAATAGTTTCATTCCCCGAGCGTATTATTTACAGCAGTTTATTATATACACTATTTACAATGTTTCGCTCTTGACTATGGACAATTTTAGGATATTTTGTCGTTTATTATTTAATTTTCAACACTTTATTATTATTCACGTAAACTGCCACAATGGCAGTGACAGCATGTCATGCACTCACACATGCATAATCATTCTGTCATTAAAATTATTGCCAGTATTAAGAAATTAGTTCCAATGAAATTCCGCAACATGGCGCGTGATCATATATTTCTGGTCAGGCTTTAGATACCTATACCTATAAAATTCAGGGATCGAATACCGGTATTCTTTTCATACAAATTAACCGGTATTCAATTTCGGTATCTCGGTTGTTAATTAATATTTTCGAATATTTTTCGGATAATCTGATAATTTATTACTTTTACCTAATTTACATTTCAGAATATCACGTAAACATTGCAAAAGTAGGGTGCTATTATGACTTTTAGTAATAACGGTAACGATCCTTTCCTATATATAGCTATTATGAAATCCTGTAGCCTAGGTAAATGTTATAATATGTAATAATAGTAAGTAATAACCTGCTCCCCCTTTGGGGAGTAACACTAAGAAGAATCATTATTAATTTATTATCCCGGAATAAGAGCTTAATAAATGGGTAGCTAGACTGCGTTGCTCTGATAACGGCTATGATGAATTTCGTAATTGGACGCAGTTAATCGAATTCAATTCAATTTTCGTGGTTTTCTACATAGTTTTCTATTGATCGAGAATTCCATCAGGTCGATTTGATCGATACGTAATTAACATTTTCAACCTTGAACATATTAATATCACGAGCAAAGGATGTAGCTTCACAGGAAGTGCAACAGACATATCTAAAGTAGATCACCTAAATGCACCTCTCTTGTCGTGCGGGTACGTGTATTATACAGTCACTAAATATAATATAATATAGATTGCTCAGATGGCAGTCGCTTTCGTAAAAATAATGCCCATTGACCGATTTCGTTACGGTATTAACGGTAAGTATATTAGCGATATTACTTATATGATTATTAATATCGTTGGAACGGTTAAATTATACCGGTTAAAACAAAAAGGTACGCTACTGGTATAGAATAACGCTACCGCTAACGCTTTCACACGTTTAGTCTACCGGTATTATTTCGGTTGCTTGTGGACTTATGAAGGCGACATCGGAGGAACGGTGTGAGGGGGAACCAGCGCCGGTGGCAGCATTGTTGTTTTTTTATGAAGGTCAAACGATAAAAAAGGTTAAGGTATCCAAAAAAAAACGGTAAGTAGGTAGGTACCGTTATATTTCGCTATCAAAACCTAACCCAAACGAAGCGGTATGATGTCATACCAGTATCGCTTTAAACCATTATTAAACCTTTATGTTTCCCTGCCAGTCTAGGGATTAGGTTGCCTTGCCATGCTTGGGATCCGGTTACTTTGAGCCGTGGCACAAAGCCAGGAGGCTGATGTTGTGTGAAACAATATCTAATTTCAATCGTTAAAAATGAATCAAAATAAAACATCTGTTTTCAGCGATTCAGTTTTGTTTAAAGTCGTACAAATCACCACTTTGTACAATCAGCTGCAGAGAAAAAGACCCGCAGACTGCAACTGACCGTACCTAGTTTCCATTTTTACGAGTAGGTATACAAACCAAGGTGTCCATTAAGATATCTCTCCTTGAACTACCGAACGCTGGGCGAATTAGAAATCTGATGCAATGTTAATTTCATCGTGTAATTACAGGACTGTAATGCCATCGCTTTATCTTTGGCTACTATTACGAAGCCAGTTTGACTTCCATAAGTACTATACTTAATCAGGGTTTAAACTAATACTGGTTTGTCGAGAGGATGCGTCAGTATGTGATGGATGTATGAGCTTTATAACTATTATTTATAACGGGGTATTTACCATGTATGTATATTGCATTGCACAGTTCAAAAAATTGCATTGCCATCATCACGGAGTAACAGACAAAGTTACTCCGTGATGATGGCGCATGCAATTCTGGCGAAATATCGGGTAAGTACTCGATAACTCTAATATGGTAAATGCCCCGTTATAAATAATAGTTATAATGTGAATGACTACGTGAGCTTCAAATCGTGTATAAACTTATGGACGACATTCAAATGGGCCTGAGTATCCCGCACTCAGGCCCAGGAATCAGTGTAATACGTTCTAGAATTGCATAAAGGGGCCAAATTACACTGGTTTATGAGAGAACTGAACTCGGCCAAGCTTGCGAATTCTATTGAGAGACAGCCATGCCTTTGATATGTTATAGTATTGAGACTAAGGCCAACTGAATTATTATACTGAGACGAGCTTTGTGTAGGCCATAGTTATACAATGTGGGAATGTTTCTAGGAAGTGGGAACAAGTTACTGGACAAACTGCTACGTCACGTCAGTTACCTACACTGTGGTCGTGCGTCAATAACAAATTTATTGACTGTCGGGCTTCAATAAATTAAATGTTCATTATTAACAATAGCTAAGTAAATTATTAAAAAAGAACATTATTAACCATCAGGTTCACGAATTTTATATAATGGTAGGTTTGTACCTGTTTCTTTAGGTTTGTCAGTCAGTAGTCAAAATGTCTAAAAGTATTGAGAAAACTAATTAAAACATTATATTATGTTGACTTAAAATAGTAACTTTAAGAACACAATTACCATTGTGAGCACACGCGCCGCCTCATACACACGCTCACACGCACACACAAACACACACACACACACACACACGCACACACACTTTCACTCTCAAACACTTAGCTTATATTTTAGTTAAGTTTAGATCTTAAGATACTCAATGTAAAAATACGAACTCTACATATTATATTGACAATAACGTTTTTAAATGTACGATTAATTATTTGGAAGAGCGAGGCTTTCTGACACAGGTACACCACACCCACTAGAATGTCTTAACCCCTCTACACATTGTACGTCTTCTAGTTGAATGAAATAAACTTTTATTTTATTTTTATTTTTTTAATTTGAATTATGACTCTGGGCCATCGCTGCGCGACCTTCGTGAGTCCAGTCGCAGCAGTAAGTATTCGTGTTTATCTTAACTTTGTAGGTACCCCGATTTTTGACTTCGTCGCGCAAATTTACGCGAAATTGACAATTATTCCACACCGCCGTCTAGAGGCGCAAATCAAATTAAATACAACAAAATAGGCCGTCGGTCGCGTTAGCCTGAGTATCCGTCTACCTATACACAAATTTTTGAACTAGACGATACTCGTCCCTAGTGTTATTTGACCTATAGTTTAATAAGGATTACACTTAATACAAGGTCGGAAGTATGCTGGTAATTGAAGGAAGGTATTGTGTAAATTTTTGAATAGCCATGCTCAAATTGTGCGTAATACCCTGGTGCCGCAAAAAGGTGAGTTTCCCCCATTATGAATAACTTCTACCGCCTCACCTAATTTAACTTGTAAACATTACAATTTAGGCGCCCATTGCGACTTGATGTTTCCAAAAGTGCCATTTGCTTCTCCGGCGAATTTTTATTTCGTCCGTTTTCTTTTTTGTTCGCGTGTTGTTCGTTTAGTACCGCGTCTGGATACCGGTTTTTGCAGTTCGAAAGTTACCGTAAAACTTTACGTGTACTTGACGGCCATTTTTCGAGGATTTCAATTCAAATAACGTTTTATTACCATGATAGCAGAATTTGACTAACTACTTACATACACGGTGCTCGTGAGGATTGCGAGAGATTTTAACAGTGTATTCCTGATCATAATTGGAGACTAAAATGTCGTATAAACTTTTCTGGAACTCGCCTAGATTCAGAGTTACTACCAATTAAATAAAAGAACATTTTTTATTGTGACTCAGTGCAAAACGCTTTTTTGATGGCAATTTCACCCTTTATGGGGTCTATCATGGGCGACTTCAACGCCAAAATAGGCATCGCTAAACCAGAAGATAGACGTATAATGGGCCCGTGGGGGTATGACAGTAAAAGAAGCAAAAGAGGAAAAAGACTTATGGACTTTTGTATAGAAAAACGCCTTCATATTATGAATTCGTACTTTAAGAAAAGGAGGAAACAGAAATGGACATGGTGCTCGCCTGATAACAAAACATACAATGAAATTGACTATTTTTTAACTAATAATAAAATCAGAGTGAAGGATATTAATATTATAAGCACCTGCCACCCCACCGACCATCGAATGATACGCGCAAAGTACGTGATTGACACTCACATCAAATCAAGAAAGTCATTCAAAAGTAGAGTAAACAGCTTGACACCACAGGAAAAAGAAAAACTCGTAACCAAATTTACTGAAATCTCTACATCCCTTACTGTAACAAATGATGCCCATGAATCATACTCTAATATAATAAAATCTATAAAAACGGCAGAGTCATCAGTAAAGAGCAATTGCGCGCCTACATCAAATAAAGTCAACCCAGTTATTGCTGAGCTCATGGAACGTCGGACTTACCTAAAGGATAAGAAAAATAAAACAAAAAAACAGAAAAAAGAGCTCTCAAAGATTTATAGGAAAATTAAAAGAAAACTGAAAAAAGAAGAACACAATACTAAAATGAAAATAATCGAAGAAGAACTAATAAAGCGATGCTCTGTGAAAAAAGGACAACGACGTTTAAATCGCGACCGCAAATGGATACCATCGCTACTATCAAAATCAGGTGAAATTGTCACTCAAAGAAAGGATTTAATAGAGACTGCTACAGTTTTTTACGAAGACCTATATCGACGCAGAAGTCAAAGCCCCGATATTTACTCTACTACAAGGTCAGAAGACGAGTCCGTAGATGTTCCACTGCTAATAGAGAGTGAAATACGCCAAGCCATAAAGAATCTCAAGTCTTCAAAGAGTCCAGGCAGTGACGGGATTAATAATGACACCCTGAAAAGTCTGGAAGAGCCACTAACTCCTTTAATAACAAACATTTTTAACCGCATTATTACTAAAGTGACAATACCATCAGAATGGGAAACATCAATAATTACCTTGCTGTACAAAAAAGGAAATCCGAATGACATTGGAAATTATCGACCAATTAGTTTATTGCAGACAATATATAAGTTGTTTACACAAGTTCTCCACAAAAGGATTATACCAATATTAGAAAAAAATCAACCAAAGGAACAAGCAGGGTTTCGCTCAGGATTTTCGACAACTGATCATATATTTACCGTAACACAAATTATAGAAAAATATCAAGAATACGGAAGGGAGCTCTACCTAGCTTTTGTTGACTATTCGAAAGCTTTCGATTCTATTTCACATGAAGCTTTATGGCAAACCTTATATCAACAAGGAGTTCCAATTAGATACATAAAGATACTTAAAGAAATATACAGAAAAAGCAAATCCAAAGTCAAACTAGAGAGAGAAGGAAGGGCTTTCAAAATACAACGTGGAGTTCGACAAGGCGATCCGATATCCCCAAACCTGTTTACCGCTCTCCTCGAAACTGTATTTCGCAATTTAGACTGGGATCTAATAGGCATAAATATCAATGGCGAATTGCTTAACCACTTGAGGTTCGCCGACGATATAGTGCTCATTAGTGATAACCATAGCCATTTAGAATACATGTTAAAAACGTTAGACACAGAGAGTCGAAAATGCGGCTTAATGATGAATATGGACAAAACCTCCATTGTTACGAATAGCCAGAAGATAGAGACACACATTTCAGGAACCAAAATTGAATACGTCGAAGAATATATTTACTTGGGACAGAAAATAGCTTTCAAAGACCTAACGAAGGAAGAAGTAGAGCGTAGAGTTAAAATCGCTTGGAAAAAGTATTGGTCGCTAAAGGACATTTTCAAATCAAATACATCTATTACCTTAAAGAAAAAAGCTTTCGACTCAGCTGTCTCTCCTACACTTCTATACGGTTGTCAAACCTGGACTCTAAATAATGAAATTATACATAAATTACAAGTATTTCAAAGGGCAGCTGAACGTAGTATGTTAGGAATTAAACTAAGAGACAGGGTTAGAAACATAGAAATACGAAAACAGACGAAGCTAGTAGACGTAGCAGAGCTAGCCTGTAGGCTGAAATGGCGCTGGGCTGGTCACGTGGCCCGCGCGAGCGACGGACGTTGGAGCGAGCGCGTACTCAACTGGTGGTTCGTGATCGACGAGTCTCGCCGCAGAGCCCGCCAGGGCCGCCCGCGCCGACGTTGGCAAGACGACATCGAGCAGGTTGCCGGGGGCACTTGGACTAGACTCGCGCAGGATAGGAAGTCGTGGACATGCACGGAGGAGGCCTTTACCCAAAATTGGGTCCCCAAAAACATTTGTTAAATTATTATTTTATTCATTGTTTTTTTATTGTAAACAAGCTTTAATTTATTAATTATAATTAATTTATAGTACTTATGACATCTGTTTTAAAGTAGGTATTAAATTTTTTATGACTTAGACAATTTGACATTAATGTTTTGCATGTTTTGAATGATATTGTATTTTAAATAATTAATTAGTTAAGTAGGAACTTGTTTGCATGTTACTTACTAGTTTAAAATAAGTGAACCTACTGATTGTACTTGAAATGTTTGCTTTTTGTTTTTGTGGGAATAAAAGGCTAATAATAATAATAATAATAAATGGGGTCTAGTCTAGACATTCTTATTGACAGATATCAAAGTGCCAAGGAATACTTTACGTAAACTATTTTTTACGAAAAAAAATGTACTAATTTATTTTAATCGACAGTTTTACCAATAACATTTATGTTTTCATGTTCAAAGTTCAAAAGCATTAAAAAAAATCGAAAAAAAAAAACAAACGAAATTGACCTAAATTCATATAACATTTATTACTCCTTATGACCTCAGGAATTCGTGGTTAAAATCTCTCGCAATGCTCACGAGCACCGTGTATATGAACACCGCGTATAATAACACTGTGTTTGTATACTTACTTGATATTCTCAAATGTAATTTATGTAAGGACAATAAATTATTAGATTATCTGGATTTTCGGTTACACGGATCGAATACCGATATAATTTTAAGAAAAATTACCCGGTATTCAATTTCGGTTATTCATGTAGTTATGTATATTTTAAAATTTTAAATAACCTTGGACAAAATTTAAACAATGACTATACATATGAATAACCGAAATTGAATACCGGTTAATTTGTATAAAAATAATACCGGTATTCGATCCCTGTTTGTATGTGGCATTGTATCCAGGAGTGCATTTTTTAAATCGGAAATCTTGCCTGGCGAGATATAGATCAAGAGTAGCCCGTAGGCAACCCTACCTCATCGATTAACAGACTTCGGCTTAAGTAAAATGTTATGTATTTTAGTACGTGGTAGCCAGAGTGAATTTTGGAGCATTTTTTTTACTGTACAGTCAGCAAAATACTACTCTACTTTTTGTCAAAAACTAATTCATTGGCTAGCAAGTAGGCACGTGGCCCGTTCCTATTCTATAGTGCTCATCGAGAAGTGCTGAAAAAATTGTGGTAGCAACCCGCGAACCATTTTCGGATTTTTTATTCTTTAAAAGTTGATGCGTCAGATATAACACAATAATGAGAGCAATGAAACCCCTCTAGTCAGTTTGCTATACTATGCTTATTTCTAGATCTGGACATATGGCAGCTGTAAAGTGGTGGAGGTCAAAGAATGCAAACCACTTCAAGAAAACTAATCCTGGGTTTGATGCAATATTATGAGAAATTGTATAAATAATTAGATTATATTCGCCTGCAAGTCCTGCAACCCCAGAGGATTCACATGCGCGTTGCCTACCCTTGAGGAACCTATACACTCCTTATTTGAAGAACCTCATACTATAGCCCGCTGGGAAAACCTCGACAGGGAGTTCATTCCACAGCCGCAGCGTTCGTGGGAGGAAATTCCTCTTAAACCCTACTGTGCGCCACCCTTTAGGTTCCAGGGTGTGAGGATGAACACATCGTAAGTCGGAAATTAATCACGTTCGGGCCGCTATAAATAATAACTGGCTTTCAAAGCATGAAAAATGAAAATGCCTTTCCACGGCTCTTTTTACCCGACTGGCAAGAGAAAAGACGATTATTCTTACAATAATCTAAATTTAGGCCTATCTAAAAGGTCGTTCAAAGTCTCATGCAACAATCGATACAAATACAAAGCATTGCTTGAAACATGAAAAAGTGAAGGAAATCCCAATAGGCATTGAAAGTGTACGGAATGCTCAGCTTCGCGAAGGGTCCTCGGGCGCGGATGATACGGCACACTCCCTCTGTGGCCGCTATCCCCTTCACTCGTTTCCCTTTTGTCCCTTTAGCACCTGTATGGGGTATGCTCGAGCGTTTAGTCGCCGCGTCGTATTACGTATTACAACCTTTACGTATTTAACTTATGTACAAAGTAGGTAAACAAATATTGGTTGTATCCCAACTTTAGTAAAATTGGATAATGATTTAAAGAGAAACACGATTTTGTCATTAGGGTTCCGTAGTCAACTAGGAACCCTTATAGTTTCGCCATGTCTGCCCGTCCGTCCGTCCGTCCGTCCGCGGATAATCTCAGTGACCGTTAGCACTAGAAAGCTGAAATTTGGTACTAATATGTATATCAATCACGCCGACAAAGTGGTAAAATAAAAAGTGGATTTTTTTATTTTATTAGGGTACCTCCCCTATACGTAAAGTGGGGAGTGATTTTTTTTTTCATTTCAACCCTAACGTGTGATATATTGTTGGATAGGTATTTAAAAATGAATAGGGGTTTACTAAAAATAGATGTCATATACTTCAGAAAAAGTGACCAAACCCTCCGGTGTCCGAGGCCAGATTTGAACTGGCGTCTTCAGCTTTCGCGGCTGACGTCCTGACCACTAGACCACCCGGTCACGGCGGAACTTGACAAATTTTCTCATGTATATGCAATCTCTGAATTTGAAACGGCTAGGCGCCGTTGACCATACTCTAAGGGCATGCGCAGTACGTGCTTGCACCTCCTATCCGAATCTCTTACGTGATTCTGGTATAGCGAGAGAGATGGTGCTGCCATCTATGAATCTTGAAGCAAATCAAATTATTTTGTTCAATATTTTTTGATTTGCAATTTTTAAGTAGTTACACTACTATATATAAACTGAAAATAGATGTCATATACTTCAGAAAAAGTGACCAAACCCTCCGGTGTCCGAGGCCAGATTTGAACTGGCGTCTTCAGCTTTCGCGGCTGACGTCCTGACCACTAGACTACCCGGTCACGGCGGAACTTGACAAATTTTCTCATGTATATGCAATATCTGAATTTGAAACGGCTAGGCGCCGTTGACCATACTCTAAGGGCATGCGCAGTACGTGCTTGCACCTCCTATCCGAATCTCTTACGTGATTCTGGTATAGCGAGAGAGATGGTGCTGCCATCTATGAATCTTGAAGCAAATCAAATTATTTTGTTCAATATTTTTTGATTTGCAATTTTTAAGTAGTTACACTACTATATATAAACTGAAAATAGATGTCATATACTTCAGAAAAAGTGACCAAACCCTCCGGTGTCCGAGGCCAGATTTGAACTGGCGTCTTCAGCTTTCGCGGCTGACGTCCTGACCACTAGACCACCCGGTCACGGCGGAACTTGACAAATTACCACCAAGCCAAATTAATACCAGAATCACGTAAGAGATTCGGATAGGAGGTGCAAGCACGTACTGCGCATGCCCTTAGAGTATGGTCAACGGCGCCTAGCCGTTTCAGATTCAGAGATTGCATATACATGAGAAAATTTGTCAAGTTCCGCCGTGACCGGGTGGTCTAGTGTTCAGGACGTCAGCCGCGAAAGCTGAAGACGCCAGTTCAAATCTGGCCTCGGACACCGGAGGGTTTGGTCACTTTTTCTGAAGTATATGACATCTATTTTCAGTTTATATATAGTAGTGTAACTACTTAAAAATTGCAAATCAAAAAATATTGAACAAAATAATTTGATTTGCTTTAAGATTCATAGATGGCAGCACCATCTCTCTCGCTATACCAGAATCACGTAAGAGATTCGGATAGGAGGTGCAAGCACGTACTGCGCATGCCCTTAGAGTATGGTCAACGGCGCCTAGCCGTTTCAAATTCAGAGATTGCATATACATGAGAAAATTTGTCAAGTTCCGCCGTGACCGGGTGGTCTAGTGGTCAGGACGTCAGCCGCGAAAGCTGAAGACGCCAGTTCAAATCTGGCCTCGGACACCGGAGGGTTTGGTCACTTTTTCTGAAGTATATGACATCTATTTTCAGTTTATATATAGTAGTGTAACTACTTAAAAATTGCAAATCAAAAAATATTGAACAAAATAATTTGATTTGCTTCAAGATTCAGGGGTTTACTAAATTCATTTTTCGATAATGTAAATATTTTCGGAAATAATCGCTCCAGAAGTAAAAAACTATGCGTCCCCCCCCCCCCTCTAACTTTTGAACCATAAGTTTTAAAAATATGAAAAAAATCTCAAAAGTAGAACTTTATAAAAACTTTCTAGAAAAATTATTTTGAACTTGATAGGATGAATAGTTTTTGAAAAAAAATTACAAAATAATTTCTGAACTAAGTTTGTAATTTAACCGTATAAGCAGGTGTTTATTGTACCTGTAATTTCTACAAAATTACAATGAAATGACGTGCTTTCAAATAAAGTAAAAACGGTGAAAATCGGTTCACGCAATAAAGAATTATTCCATAAAAATCATCTTCCATACTTTAAGCTCGCGCGCAATAGTTTACTTAATTTGCCGATAGATGTCGCTGTACGTGGAACTCTCATATCATATCCTACATGGCGGTGTTATTAACTCTTAAGTGGGGACACTTACTGTGACGGACGGAAAACTACGGAACCCTACACTGAGCGTGGCCCGACACGCTCTTGGCCGGTTTTTTTTCACATGTTTTTCACAGTGCGTTTCCGGGCCTTAATTCGACATGGCATGACTGACAGTAGCTAGCGAAACACCTAAGAGATCACACTTTTGTGACAGTTGAAATTTGGGGTGGAATCACTCAAGAGTGACATCTAAAATGGTGGCCATAGCCATAGACAAAACGGTCTAGCGAGACCTACCGACAGATTGACAGTTAGGTGTGGACACGTGTGGACAGATGGATTTCACTCTATCACCTAGCGAGACAAGTGTGAGAGCCACGTCTCGCAGTTTGGCATGTCGAATCGAGGCCCAGTAGGTATTATACTTATACAGAGTAATACAAAAGTAGTGGTGATCCGTTTAAGGGCATAATTGTTATCGTATTGCGACTAAGAAAAAGTAGGTGAAAAATCTTTTAAACGCGAAAAAATTTTTTTTTTGTATGGAACACGTCATACCCAGCCGGCCGACCCTCCATACAAAACCAATTTATTTTTCGTGTGAATTTTTTTCTACAATATTCATAATTTATATACGATACCAATTATAATTTATAACCATAAACGGATCATCAGCATTTTATTTCACCTAGACATGAGTTTTATAGTAGTTTATGTAACTGTTACGTTTTAAGGCCTAATTACGTACAGTTACATACACTGCTTTATCCACACGCATATTATTTATTCTAAATGCCGTATTCGGAAACCATAGAATGGCCACCATTGCACCGCCATGGCCAACTCGATTGTGCCGGCGGTCGCGCGGGCGCGTGTCGGCGGCCGCGCGGGAGCGTGCAGGTGTACATTATGTTATCAAAACTGTGTTATGACACATCAATATTTGAGCATGTAAAGTTAAAATTACGTTACTGCCACAGACTGCTACTGTTACTGCGCAGCTTATCATAGTAAAATTGGTTGTGGTAATGCTAGCCATTGCCTACCGTTTTCGAACACGTTTTAGAGAACTTACAATGTGAGTGTAGATAAAAATTTTAACGTTCCTGTACAGTGTAGGTACATATCATGCTTACATCGGCATATTATTTTTCCAATACATCATAATAATTATGTATAGGGAAATATATTTTCTGCCACCAAAATTTTGATGTGCCACCTAATTTGTATCCTCTAATTACTGCTTCTAACAAATATATCTCCATTTTAATCCAAACGGTCTCCAATTTTGAAACACCAAATTAATAAATATTTGTATCTAATATTAAACTTTGATCACCAGATTTGTATTGCCAGAATAGTAGATAGATCTACCACCAGATAATTAAAATATATCTTAAACTTATTAAAAACAAAAGATACATAAAGAAAAGTTTCGACGGAGTAAAGATAGGTGCGACAACGAGCTAAGCGAGGAGGAGTGTGTTAGGTAAACTACGAACTAACAGTGCAGAAACAGAAGTTGTTTCTGCACTGTTTAAGTTGAAGCAAATTTTTATTTTAATGACCAATATGTTTTTTAGGTACCTAATCGTTTTAATATTGTTTGGAGATCCGATTTCGGTATCAAATATTTTGGTGATACATATAATGTGCCGGACATTTTAAGTAATTGTTTTATTAATCGTTTTGATCTATTATTTTAGTGGCCGATCTTGTTAAGTAGGTCATCGACTTCATATTCAATTGGTGTTCGGTTAAATCATAACCTTGTGTAATGATCTCTACAGACCGTGCCCAAAACTGATGCTTAGTTGGCAAAAAACCCAAAAGAGGGCGATATACTTACTTATATTTATTATTTTATTACATTATGCATTAAAACTTAAAATGTGTGCCGCTCTAAAAAGTATAATAACTATATAAGATACCTCAAACAATTTATATAAAATAATACAGAAATGGCAGCTTATTTAAAAATGTAATAAATACCCATTTCAATTCGACTGCGCTCCGTTTGGCTGTCTCTGCATTAGAAGGGCGATTCATAGACAGCTAATCTTCGATGCAAGCATTCTACTCACTTAACATATCAAAAGGATCGATCTGTGCATAATGTCGGTTCTAGTTCTGACAGACAAAGGTGCCAAATGTACCATTGGGGAGTTCAGTCGAATCCATTTCTCATTTGTAGATGTATTAGAAGTTAGAAGTCAACCAATTTGACCGAGCTTGTTCATTCAGATAATTCTCCCATTTCAGTTATAAACTTCTTTATCTTTGTGGAACCTACCACAGATTAGGATACGGATGTCCATTGCAATAAAAAAAAACTGACAGACTGGTTAAAAAGTAACGAGTTTGACCCCAAATTTAAGTCACTATTGTACCAGTCTGCTGGGCTCTTCCGGTCATGCAGGAACTGGCAGATTGGGTTTTGCTGTACCTACATATGTACAAATTGCTATTTTAAGTGTCATATTTCTATCAAATTACGTAGGTAAATACCATCCATTTTTTTCACCGGAAGTGGTATTTTTTTGTGCTTTCGGCCAATTCTACTTTTTTAAACAATTTTTTCGGAACTCAGCATCACCTTTATGAACATGTGCCATGGGGCTTATCTTTGTATCACGTAACGTAGCAGATCATGCGGTCCCCGCCCGTACTATAATGGTTAAGTAGCATTCATAGCTGGTTGTGAAATAACAGTTAACGCGGTTAACGGGTAACGGTTAGTTATTCACCAGGCTTAAAAAATAGTGTACGAATTCTACCATCCTTCCCCTACGCAACGCTCTACCTCCTCTCAAATGTACCAACACGTTAATAAAAACCAGTGTCAAAATGATTAAACGCTCATAGGTTTGGGGCAGAGAGTTCTAAACCGGTATCATTTCCCCTCTGTCAAAAGTATTGGCAGAAAATCTAGTACATCTATAAAAACTATTTCAATAATCGATGTCACGCACTTTCGTCATCGCTGTCGATGGATAACAAGCTCCGTGAAAATGCCCTTATGCGCAGTTTTTGGATGTAAAAAATGTTATATTTCGTCTAGTTTACATAAAGATGAAATACAATTTCAGATGTAAGTAAAGTTTTACTTTATTTATTATTACTTTCGTAATAAAATATTTAACCTAAATCGAAAATCAAGCTTCGTTTACAGAATCGATTCAAAGACAATCGTTTTCTTTCTGACGGGCAGTAACTATTTGACGTTTGATATTTCTCCATATTTAACACGCTTAAGGATTGCTGTCTTCTATATTTTGTTTGAAAATACAATCAAAAATGATCCTTGACTTTTTTGTTTGACATTTGCAAAGACTGCATCCAATAATGAACCGGCCATATGTTAACGTATGTACAGTCGACTATCTATTGCTCCATTTAGTGTTATGAAGTATAACAAGAATATGTCAAATATGTTTGGTGTTTTCAAGTCAAAGGTACATTTTTGTCGGTTGTCAATAAAGCGTTGCTGCCATAAAAATGCATTTAGAAATAAACTGTATTAACAACCGACAATGATGTACCTTTGACTAGAAAACATCACATGCGTGCTACCTCGCCCCCCTCAGATTTTGGCAGAATTTTTGTTTGGAAAGATGAGGCGAAGCGTACTCCATTTATAGAGCTTTATGGTTTGGGGTATATACTAACCCAGTAAAGATATTCCTGTGCTTTATTTCCACAAATAATATAAGACTAATATCATTACATCAGTGTAAAAACTATCAGATCATATGAGTTTCAATGGCAACTCACTAATAATAATAATTAGTCTTATATGTACGAGTATTGTTCGAGAAAGCCTCAGCTGCGGGTGAAAAATTTCTACTTCCCCATTGTTACCAAAAGTGGGGAATATGAAAAACCAACGTTGTTTTTAGTGAGAAAACCACATCTAATTTTCGCAAAAGCGCAAAATGTATTTGTGTGAGGCGAGAGAGAACTAAGATGCAGTCACACCGGCGCTGGGATTATTTTTTGAGTATTTAGTTTCAGGAAACAAAATACATAATATGCAAATACCTGGATTTTTCTCTTGATAATTTGAATGAAGATATTAAAATTGTTTTCATGCCTCTGTTAGTCTAACGTTAATCCAATTAACTGTTAATCTTATTAAATTTTCGAGACGTTAGTGTAACTAATAGGTTAATTCTAATTGACGGTTAGTGTAATTAACGACGTCACAAAATCAATGCGAACTAACGTTAGTAAAAATTGATGTTAGTGTAATTGATTAGTTACGGAATTAATCTTATTGATCAATTTTCAATTCTAATTGAAATTAACGGCCAACATTGGTATTCAGCGCCATACGTTCTTCAACACGGCTAGCCGTAATGTAATACTGCGAGTCATTGCCGCGGCTTTGACAGTTTTTAATAGGATAGGTAGGTTTTGGTTTTTTTTTGTGCCTTTTAATTACTAGCCTTTTTATAATAGGATGGGTAGGTTTTGGTTATTTTGAAAGCAATAAGATGCGGTAAACTTGGGCCGCCGTATTGAAGAACGTATCGCAATGACAATTCGGCTGATCGTTGAACCGCCGCATTTCCACGTACAGTCAGCGGCTAAAATTGCTACGCGAAGTGTCTACAATGATCCGTACACACTCTTCTTTCAATAACAATAAAGTCGTATGTGTATCATATGGTACTTATGCTGCTTAGTGTACTCGAACACTACGCAACTACTACGAACTACGATCTTATTTCGACGAAATAAGATTGATAAACCGGAAAAGATCGTAGATGTTATGTATATTTACAAAAATGTTGTACAAATAGGGAGTTTGATAGAATGGAATAAGTGTGGAAATATAGAAAATGTAACATCACGTTTGCTATGGATTTCAATACGTGCATGTGAATATCATAGCATATTATTTTTGGATGAAGTTCAATATTTGTAAACAGTGTTTGGGACAGGGACACGTCGATATTTTTATCACATTTAAAATAAGTTCACTCCAATATCTAAGTATAGGTATAGTTGAAAACCTACTTTATTTAGTCCGGACATGCAGGGTGTATAATTCATCATCATCAGCCTATATTAGTCTACTGATGGACATAGGCCTCCCCTAATGAGCGCCATAGCGCCCTGTCTTCAGCTTGCCGCATCTAGCATCTGCCTGCAGTCTTTCGCAGATCGTCATCCCACCTGGCCAGAGGGCGTCCTACACTACGTTTGCCGAGTCGCGGTCTCCACTCAAGAACACGTTTACCCCAGCGGTTGTCGGTTCTTCGCGAGATATGGCCGGCCCACTGCCACTTCAGCTTGCTTACTCTTTGAGCTATGTCGATAACTTTGGTTCTCTGTCGGATGTATTCGTTACGTATCTTGTCCTTCAGAGAAACTCCGAGCATAGCTCTTACCATAGCTCACTGAGCGACTTTAAACTGGTGGACCAGCCCTACCGTGAGTGTCCACGTCTCAGCTCCGTAGGTCATTACGGGTAGGACGCACTGATTAAAAACTTTAGTTTTCAAGCATTGCGGTATGGATGACGAGAAGACTCGGCGTAGTTTCCCAAATGCTGCCCAGCCTAGCTGGATCCTCCTTTTGGCCTCCTTCTCAAAATTGTTTTTACCTAACTGCAGGATTTGCCCAAGGTAGGTGTACTCAGAAACAATTTCAAGAAGGTGGCCATGTACGACGACCGGTCCTGGATCAATGTGGCCATTGATCATGACTTTGGTTTTATCCAAATTCATGCCAAGGCCGATGCGACGCGAGGCTGAAGCTAGGCCGTCCAGCATTCGGGTCAGCTTCTCTAGCGACTCCGCCATTACGACTATGTCATCAGCGAATCGCAGGTGTGAGATGTAATCGCCGTTTATGTTTATGCCCTTACCTTTCCAGTCCAGCGTCTTAAACATGTCTTCCAATGCGCTCGTGAACAGTTTCGGGGATATGACATCCCCCTGTCTCACCCCTCTGCGCAATTGGATGAGTTTAGACTGCTGGCCCTGTACTTGGACACTCATAGTGGCGGCTTCGGAGAGACATCTCAGCACCTCGATATAACGATAGTCTACTTGGCATCGCTGTAAGGATTCCAGAACAGCCTAAGTTTCCACGGAGTCAAAGGCCTTCTCATAGTCCACAAAAGCGAGACACAGGGGCTGATTATACTCTTCGGACTTCTGTATAATCTGCCTCACTGTGTGAATGTGGTCTATGGTGCCATATCCTCCGCGGAACCCAGCCTGTTCCGGTGGCTGGAACTCGTCGAGTCTCCTGGCGAGACGATTCGTGACCACTCGTGAGAAAAGCTTATAGACGTGGCTCAGAAGTGTGATGGGTCTGTAGTTTTTAAGGAGGGTTTTATCACCCTTCTTAAAAAAGAGCACCACCAAACTCCCGCTCCACGTCTTAGGAGTTCTCCCACTGTGAAGGACGGCATTGAAGAGGTTCTGCAGCTCCTGTATAACAGGAGCTCCTCCTGCCTCCAGAAGCTCTGAAGTAATACCGTCCTCATCGGGGGCTTTTCCATTTTTAAGCTGGCTCAGAGCTAACACGATTACGTCTTGACTGATGTCTGGCAGTTCGTCGGTATAGTGGCGTGTCAGGGTGGCTCTTGAATCATGGTCGTCTCGTCGGGAGTTCATGTGCAGAGTACAGCCGGCCATAAAAATCCTCTATCTCAGCGGATATCTCCGGCTTCGACAATACGGTCCTCCCATCGTGCGTTTTTAGCTTCGTCAGGTGGCTCCTGCTAAGCTGCTGAGTGAATACTTTGGACCCTCGGTTTCGCTCTATCGCCTCTTCAATAAGGCGTGTGTTGGAGCTCCGAAGGTCGCGCCGTACCATCTTCGCAATTCGCTTATTCAGGTCTGACCTCTCTGACGAAGTCGCTTGGGTGGTCTCCCGTCTTCTTGTCATCAGCCCCAGAGTCTCATCCGAGAGTTTGGACTTCTTGCCAGTACGCTGTTTTCTGCAGAACTTGATACCCTCGTCCCTCAGCGTTTCGACCAGATTGTGTAGGGTCTCGTCAGCGTCATCAGGGGGTTCCAAGGCAATAAATCTATTCCCGAGAAGCTGCTGAAACTCCTCGGTGCCCGCGATGATTTGGATTTGGTTAGGCCGGAGCGTGGACTTCATCAGACGGTTTCTTTCAAGCTTCAAGTTGATATTCAGAGAGCCTCGGAGCAGTCGGTGATCAGATCCGGTATTGAACCTGTTGATCACTGAGACATCTCTGAATATGTGCTTGCTATCCGTCAAGATGAAGTCGATCTCATTTTTTGTCACAGTGTCGGGGCTCTGCCATGTCCACTTCCTTTGAGGCTGTTTCTTAAAGAAGGAGTTCATTAAGAATAGCTCCTCTTTCTCAAGGAAGTTGACAAGCATTTGCCCCCTGTGATTCCTAACTCCATAACCATGCGGGCCTATTCGGGATTCGTTGCCAGTCCGGATTCCCACCTTGCCGTTAAAGTCCCCCATAACAACGTTGAAGTGAGCCTTTGTGGTGTTGTGCAAGGCTTTGGATATGTCTTCATACATATCCTCCACTTCATCATCCGAGTGTGCCGAGGTCGGTGCGTAAACCTGAACTACCTTCATGCTATACCGTTTGGAAAGCCGAAGGATCAGGTACGCTACCCTGTTCGACACACTGGAGATTTCTTGAACGTTGTTAGAGAGGGCCTTATTGACGAGAAAACCTACGCCACCCTGGGATGTTTTATCACCCTCGCGAAAGTAGAGAAGATGGCCCGAGTCTAGGGTTACGGTGTCCTCCCCCTTTCTACGGACTTCACATAACCCAAGAACATGCCATTTAATGTTCGCTAACTCCACTTCCAACTGCGCTAGATGATGGTCAAGCCTCAGAGTGCGTCCGTTGAACGTAGCCAGGGTCAATTTAGGAAGTGTGTGGTAGCCTGATGTAGCCCGGGGATTCCTAGCACCCCCTGCCCCGCCGTTACCGTGGCCGCTACCATGGCCAGGAATAGCGAGGCGGCCGGGAACTGGGGGCCATTTCTTGGCTGAACTTATCATTAAGGGGTAATGCCCATAATCCCCACGCTGGGCATGCGGGTTGGGGATCGCAGTTTGGTGGTGGGGTTGTTCTGTAGGGGCGCTGCTGCCCGCCCCCCGGTATGTCCCTTAGTCGCCTCTTACGACACCCACGGGAAGAGTCGGGGTGGAGCAATTCTAAGCCGGCACCACACGGCAACGGTGTATAATTATAAGGTTTACATTAACATCTAGTCCAATAATTTCGTGTTAACGAGAGAAGGTTGTATGGGGTAGATACAGCACTCAGTGTCAGTTCTAGCAAAAGTAATCGTATCACTTGGCGGCCATTGGAAATACGACAAAAAGTACTTTTCTCTTTATGTACTCTCCAACTCGAAGTGACACTTGGGCTATTTTAGACACCTCCTTGTAGACGCATTTGTGCATAGTTGATAACGTTTTTAACCGACTTCACCCGACATTTTACCCGAGGATCACGTGACGCTTTCTATACAAAATCAAATGTCGGAAGTGTCGTCTAGGACTCGAAACGTTACAGCGTGAACCATCCTTTACGCTTCACCAAAGAATTAAAATAATCCAAACATTTTAGATTTTTTTTTGTGCTCGAGTGGAGACCACGGACTAGCAAGCGCAGCGTAGGACGTCCACCCACAAGATGGACAGACCATCTTGTTAAGGTCGCCGGAAGACGCTGGATGCGGGTCGCTTCCAACCGGTACGTATGGAGGTCCAAGGGAGAGGCCTATGTTCAGAAGTGGACGTCTTATGGCTGAGATGATGATGATGATGATTAAAAAGGTAGATTTCGAGTACCGCAAAGTTTGAATGTTTTATGAATTTTAGAGTAAACTAGTTTATTCCCATTAGTAAAACCGAAGTAAAATGTACATTACATTTGCGAACTAAATAATAAAACTTTTTGCTTGATAAGTAATCATTGATTTGTATATTTTTTCTTTTCGGTTACCCACAAATACTCTACAAAACAAATTCAGGCCATTCCTGAAACTGTAACAGTGCCGACTTTTATCCGATTTTCCCATACAAAGTATGAAAATGACCAAAAAACTTTATTTTATTTTATTTCTTTTTCAACCGACTTCAAGATTTCGAAGGAGGAGGTTATCAATTCGTCGGGATCTTTTTTTTTTGCTATTTTTTAATTTTATATATGTCACCGATTATTCAAAGACGGCTGGATCGATTTGGAAAATTCTTTTTTTGTTTGAAATACTATACTTCACAGTTGGTCCCATTGTAACCATCTGATGATGATCTTCAACTGTTATAGGCACACCTATAGTGATTTGAGTATTTTTTACAGCAGCTCGAGCATTTGCTGTTGGAAAGGTAGATGCTAAGTGAACTCGGTTCTTTTTTGGAAACAAATATTAACAAAAAAAAATCTCGCTGCGAACCGTAAACCGATAAAAAAGTAGCGACTTATCTTCTGCCAAATATCTTCATAGTAATTTGTGTGGAAGTTACGATGCAAGTTGGCACGTGTTAGAGTTACAGAAATGGCCTAATTTTTTTTGTATTTTGGGTTGCAACAAATACATTTAAGAAGTATGCGTTATTAATTTCTCAAAATCGCAGTATAAGGGACACCCTATTGTCAATACTTTTGGACTTGGGTCTAACTCTTTATATACATTTATTCAATTATCAAAATAAAAATAGAGCTCATCTCATCTAGAAGAACCAAGGACAATAGCCATATCGCATACCTCTTGGATACGTTTAGATACGCAAACACTGAAACTTCATCTGAGTTGGAACAACTTTTAATAGTGTTCCGTCCCCGACGTATGTACACTGTATGTACACTGTCTGTCCAACTTATTACACGTACAACACAAACACTTACCTGGGGCCATGAAATTAATAGGGCTTGAGAGCCATGTAGGAACTTGCTACGAAGTTACTCGTAGTTCGGAAGATGTATTGAGTACCTTTCAATACCTATTGGCTCTCTTAGGTACAAGTTCAGAACGGTGTATTCCCATGTGTGCACGCTTCCCTTGATGTATGGCGATGGCGGGCACAAATATGAATAATTCCAATAATTTTTAAGAAAAAAAACCTACTACAATGGGTTAGGCCGGTGAAAGATTATTGTAGATGGTACACTCCTAGAATCCATACAATGAAACAACTTGCTTAATAAACACAGCGAAGAGGACAAATCGCCAAACGTGAACTATGCGTCGTCGAAGAGTTCATTTATTTATTTCATTTCGCTTACATGCTAGGAAACAGATTGTCGTCAAAATATGAAACAGAAACTAATACCATTTACATACTTATTACATTCAGGAAAAATAAAAGAGCATATAAGTATATGTCAAAATTAATAAGAATATCAGTCAATTATTTAAGATAATGATTAATGACAATTAAGAAATAGTCTTACAGTGTTACACAAGCGTGTCAAAGGGTCAGAGAACATGTCAGCGTCTATGTACTGAGTGAACATTAAATCCAGATTCGATAAAGCACGCACGGTGGGTGCGTGCTTCGCGTAGCAAGTACGGCGTACGGCTGCAGCAACAGGCATGGCCGACGGCGCGGTGCCACCGCCCCTTGTGCATCCCGAGGTATTCTAAGGGGAACGAGCACCTCAATCCTTTCCAACACCTCCGGACTATTAACTCGGTGATTAACAACTGAGAGATAGTGTACCAATGTCAATAGTTTCCTTCTAAACTCGAGCGTGTCCAGTCCGTCCATCCCTGAGACAAAGACTGTGGGGTAGTGGTAAGGATAGTATCCATAGGCTTTTTATACAACCAACGAGCAAACTTGCGTTGTATTCTTTCCACCATTAAGGAATATTTGGCCTCATATGGATCCCAGACAACAGCGCCATACTCCAACTTGCTGCGTACATATGCATTGTAAAGAATCTTAGCTACTCTAACATGAAATTGCTTAGATACACGCATAACAAATCCTAAGATCTTACTGGAATGCTTGCGAATAGATGTAACGTGCGAATGGAAATCCCATTTTACATCTAATGTTAAGCCAAGGTCTCGGATTTCGCTAACTCTCTCCAGAGGAGCGTCAGCTAAACTGTATTCAGTTTGGAATGGGGACCGTTTGCGTGAGAATGTGACCACCTTGCACTTTTTTACGTTAAAAGGTAGCCGATTTGTCACACTCCACTCAGCTGCGGCATCAATACCAACCTGCAACGCTGTACTATCAGCCTCACTACTCATGCCTCGGAAGAGTTTCAGATCATCAGCAAAGAGCAGACATTTAGCAGGATAAGTCGCCTCAGGCAGATTATTTATCATAATGAGAAACAGTGTTGGCCCCAGAGTACTGCCCTGACTTACTCCAGACAGAGTGTAGTACTCGTTGGACTCGAAACCTCCTACCCTGACATACTGCTGCCGGCTGGACACGTAACTAGCGAAGAATTTTAATAGTTTTGGCGTGAGGCCTGCTAACGCTAGTTTACCTAACAGAATGTCATTGTCAACCAGGTCGAATGCCTTCCTGAAATCAAAATAGGCAGCATCGACCTGGCGACCCTCATCCATGTCTTTACATACATAGTCGGCGAGGGCTATGAGATTAGTAGTAGTAGATCGGGACTTTCGGAAGCAGTGCTGACTGGGATGCAAACGATCAGCTATCTGCAGACTTATGTGGCGATTAATTATCATCTCGAAGACATTACCAAACAAGGGAAGGACGGCTATCGGCCTAAAAGAGGTTATATCCGTGTCGGGACCACCTTTAGGAACTGGTGTCACTCTAGAGGTTTTCCATCACTTTGGATAGGTGTAATGATTAAGCGAAAGGTTGTATATATGCAACAAGGGAGTCATTAAGTTAGAGGCACAATCTTTGGCTAAAAATACCGGAATACCATCCGGCCCACCAGACGATCGAGGTTTAAGGCTATTAACAGCCTTTACAATCTCTTCACAGTCTCATAGTCGACCTCACAAAAAAAAGGAATGGCGACCGACCTTGAGTCACCCGAGGAGTAGGCAACACTCGCCGCAGCTGCAGCGTCTTAGTTGTGGCTTATTCTGCTGAAACACTGAGCTGAAATACCTAGCAAAGGCATCAGCAGCCCCCTGCCCACTCACTACCTCACCATCAAGGTGGAAAAATTCATCGGAATTCTGTCGTTCCCTTCTTTTGTCTTTGACATATTCCCAGAACTTTGCCGGGCAGTGTACAATACTACTTTGAAGATTTTGCATGTACAAGTAATATTCTTTATTAATTAGGTATTTCACATGCGCCCTGTAAAATTTAAACATATGCCTGTTGAAATCTTTACCCTCACGCCTGAAACGCTTCAAATGGAAGTATTTAAGTTTGATGTAGCGTATGATCTCCCCCGTGTACCATTTGGGATAGGCGTATTTGGAATGGCTCCTAGACGTAGTTCCATTCTGATCATCATTAGCAGTTCCACTTCTGCAAATATCACTTCTTCAAATGTAAATGCTTTATTTGTTGATGAAAATACTAAAATCACTATATGTACGTCTTTAACATTTGAGGAGTTCCCTTGATTCGATTCCTCATGGATCAATATTCCTCAGAATTGAGTTTTCACAAAAAACAATTTGTATGTACATACTTACAATAAAAAAATGAATTTTCAAAATCGGTTCAGACATTACGGAGTTATGGAGTGTAGCAGTAAAATATATTTAAAACCAAACTCAAAAAGTTGCTATTAAACACTTGAATTCAATATTACATCAATAAATACAGAATTACCCATTTTGGGTCAGTTGTGCTTACTTACTAATTTTAAATAAGGATTAGGTACTAAGGTCATAGGATAAGAAAACCTGGTACAAAAACTGGCAGTGAGTGTTACGATGGCCGATAAACTTTAATGTTTGGCGAAACTGATAAGTCTTGCTTGTGAATTGTGTGTAGTCGTTTTTACTAACTGACGTGGAGACCACGTTGTGACGGATGGCCGACTGTAACGGAACGTTGCCTGAACACCTGCACCCGCCCTTAGATTGAACCGTGAGCACCGGACCTAAGCATGCAGGCTGGTAACGCCCGCCACATTCGGGCATTTGAATAGATAGGGTTCTTCTTGTTGTCATCGATTGATTAAGTCAGTCTTGATTTTGCTTTGTACGAATACATTTGATTTTGTGATTTTGATTAGAAAGTAAACTTAAACATAATTATTCTGATTGTTTCGATTATTCATTCTTAATCCAACACGGACGTATTTTAGCTAATCAGCTTCAAGTAAATTGTACCATGCTTTTATAAAAAAAAACTCATAAAAAAAGGTCATTTTGAACACCTGAGTTGCTTAGCTTCTTTTGGTGCTGACTGTATAATTATTTTCTCGTTAAGTTTATCCTGTAATGTAGTCTTTTTGTGTCTACCCAACTACAACAGGACATAAATAAGAGTTTTCACATATAATACTTGAGTGTTGAACCTGAAATGGTAACGACCTCGACGATTGAAACGACGACCTTTGAAAGGAAAATATGCTTTGAGTTCTAAAACAGTTATACAAACAGAAACTTATCATATTTGCATAGGAAAATATACAGATACACATTTGTTGCAGACTTTGGAGAGCGACTCTCAAGTTGTATCAAAGTCGTCTAGGATTATTTATCTATTGAAACGGGTATCTCATCGCTTTATTTCTCGATGGAGCTAATAATATTGGAATTTTATTGAACTTGTTTTGTTTAGTAAGTACCTTTTACATCGATGGATCGATCGATTGATTTTACGTAGGTAACTATAGTTAAGTGGTACCTATAAGTATAGTAGAACCCCATTTCTCATCATCATGTTTTTTTGTATTTTCTTTAATTTCAAGGGTGTGTAACACCCTTGCCCCAATTAGCTCCAGTTCTGAGATATCTATATTTGTTTTTTATCCTTCTGATTGTGTAAACCTAAATTAAATTATTCTTGTACTCTGAAACACCGCAATAAATGATGCACCTACTAGTGCTAAGTCAATAAATATGCTTCCTTTGCATTTCGGTCTATTAATGTTCGAAATTACATTGGCATGCCATAATTTTCAATTGATTGGTTGAATTAATTATAGTACCCTAGTTTAGTTACATTAGTGACCGATTTAATAATTATTGTAGAAAAAACAAGAATTTATAAAACTAACTACTGCCAATTCGTTTCGTTAATCGTACCTAACCACATGCTAAAATTAACGGAAACTACAAAAAACGGTGTAGACATAGACACGTCAGTTACTTAAATATAGAGGTAAGTAGGTAAAAAATAGAAAATCATAGGTAATAGCGTAAGTATATTAATTATGTATTAAATATTAACCTCTAAGACATAGAATTATGCAAAAACACCTCACTTCACAGAAGTGTAATTAACTAAATTAGCCACGAAAGTTAATAAATTCCATTCGAATATTAGTTACCAAAGTACAACAGTGTTAATTATTTAATAGTTTCCCTTGTTTATTCGCCACATAATTTAATTTCGTATTTCGGATGAGATCCACGGAACCGCAATCAAAGTAAAACCACTAACTGGAGTTAATTAATTTCCAAGTAAGAGCATAATCATACAACAGCCGTATTCCGACGTCTGCTACTTAATTCTTAAAACATTTGGCTTAGGCTTTGGAAATATTCCTAGTATTATTTGACACCATTCCCCGTAGTGTTAAACTGCTGCTAATGAATCCCATCTAACTTTAGAACCTAACCCTGAAATGTGGGCAAACTTCCCTTAAGTAGGTAATACTAGGCCCGTATTTTTTTAAAACATAAGTATTATACTCTTCATCTTTATATGAAAACAGTGCCATTGTGTTGGTTGTCAGAATTACAATTACAATTCAAGTTAATATTATTTTGATGACAAATGAAGATCACGTTTGATAACAAGTCAATGATTTTCAAGTTTGAATACCGCTCACTGTTTGTACCACCAAAATGCTCGTACCTACATCTTACATCACAACACCTGTCTACATTCTACAGGACCCTCTACTCTGTAGACTTGAAGTAATTAAAACTTGCTAAGAGCCCGCGATGCCCGCAGTAAACCATTTACGCGCGGGACCGGCTATTTTGATAGTCTCCGAGTTTCGCTTTAAGTTAGTGGTAGACAGGGGCCAGATAAAAAGAACTGGAAGAATAAATGAAGTATGCAAATTTACAGACCGCTACAGCTACAAGTTACGTACATTTTATGGTAAAATGGTGGGAGATTCAAGACAAAGGGTATTCAATAGCTCAAATCTGATTCTGTACCGAAAATTTTTCAGGTATGTTGCTTTACCGATGCTTAATACTAGTACCGGGAAAATGACGCGTGCAGTACTTTTGAAAAATTGTCTTGTCCATGTATATTGTCTGCAGATTTTTCGCTTGAATTGGAAATATCGTTTGTATTACTCACAAACCATAGATAGTAGACAATTTTATGAATCATGACGTAGTTGTAGACCATCTTTAAATATAAGTTTGTAGATTTCTTTGCTGATTTCCTTCTCCGTAATCCTACATCGGCACCAGTTATTGTTCCTGTTATCGGTGCGAGAAAATTGAATCTGCCCGCGAACCGCGATTGCATGCGGCCGGGATCCAACCCGAAAACAAACATTCCATTTTCCAATTCTCTTTTAGATTTGCACACTACTGCCGAAGCGGTTGTTCGATTTGTAACACATTTGGGAAGTGTAACACAAGTGAAGGCTCAGTGATCATTGAGCGCGCCTGGCACCGATTTGGGAAGAACTCATCTAAGGTTTTAGGTTTGATTAACTTCTTTAGCTTGACTGACTATGACGGCAGAATAATGTAATTAGTGTATTGTACAGTGAGCTCATTCAGCGTATCTGACGATTTACGAATGAATTTTACATAATAAGTAGGTATTCAATATGTATAGGATGTTATTTCACTACTTACTACAACCTTTACAATGGGACCAACTCCAAAATCACAAAAAAATTTGGCCGTTTCATACATTTCGGCTGATCAGACGTCGACGTCTTCTATGGGGAGGCCGATTTTTTTTTGAGATTTCGGGGTTGGTCCCATACAAAAAGTTGTTCAATATGACTTACATAATCATCTCACACAATATGGCTAGTTGATGAAAAAACATCCTGTAGTTAGATATTTGCACTCCTAAAATTCAAGTGTTCTACATGGGTGGTTTATTATAATTATTATATTATTACATTTTACATAGTTAGGTACTAATGTATAGAAGTTCTTCTAGATATACCTAAAATAAAACCGCGAGCAAAGAGCTTAAAATCAAATCATTACGGCATCGGATGATTCTGAATGATTTCATAATTATAGTTATCTGGTTAACAAATAAATATGTATTTTTTTATTTATTTTTTACTTATTACATGGGTAAAATGATTTATTTCTAGGTAAAATTGGAATACAGTGCATAGAGTTACATAAAGGGTAATTCACACCTTGATTTATAATCTCAACTAAGAATTACCAAAATAGCTGCTAAATACTACTGCTAGTTTATACCTATTTTATAAGGCAACAGAAGCGTCTAATATCTACGCGAGGCGAATGTAAAGGGAGTGAAATAAAGAAACTTGATCAAGTTAATTAGTAAGAACGTTTGTGGAGCACTAATTGGGTATTTTTTGTGGTTGTGGTCTTTGAGAGGACAGAAAAAGTTAAAGTAGATGAGCTCATTAGGGCAGTGGTCTTAAGGCTGCGGTACTGGGGCGCTATTTCACGTTGGTTTTGGTAGCTTTTGGCAACGACATGTTCTCCGGTAAAATTTTCACTTCTCGAAATACAAATTCTATCAGTTTGAAACTCCCTGGCAGCGCACTTATCAAACAAGTAGCAATATAGTAGCTGTTTCACTTTCTATCACTTCAAGTTATATAAGTCCCATGGTCGTCAAAGGTACTAAAGGTAAGGTAAATCTAAGGTAGGTAAAGGATCCTGTGAACTATTTTGCAAGTACCAGTTTGTGTAATTTAAAAGCATTGTTGTCCATATTGTTATCTTTATTACAGTCCTGTTTACCCGGGACCGCGCGAACTGTACGCTAACTCAATAACTTCCACAACTATCCAACTTTAATAGGTATTTGAGATCTATTTTACTGAAACAAAGGATGAAACAACTTAACATTAAGCACACCGTGCATCGCCTTGAACCCCGGTAGTTTTACTCTCTCTTTAAAGCTTCTAAGTATATTCTGTTCTCTTCTAAGTAGGTATATCTGATCTTAGTTAGGCACATTACATAACATTGATTTAACAGATTCACAACTTAAATAAAATCCGTTAGGTACAGTAGACAATATATGTTCATGTATATGATTATTATTTCAATGTTCGTGTTATCGTAATGAGTTTTTTGCGCCTCCTATTGACTTTATTCTGCTTTATCTTCTCCAATACCCCAATACCTCCAATGCCGGTGCCTGTTTTTATGTGCATCATGTATTTTCTATTGTGTAGTAATTTCTGAGGTGTGCAATAAAGCATTCATTCATTCAACACACGGTTTGGGCAACGCAGGGTTTATATCTCGCGTACGAAGGTGAAATTAATCATAGCTAAGGCTAATACTACACAAGGCACTTTTTACCTGTGCCGAGTGTCAAAAATCATCATGAACGCGCTTCAGATACGCTTGAATGTTGTTCTCAATTTGGACGCGGGTTATTTTTCTTTTTCCTGCGCCATATTTCGCTGGCAGCTGTAGGCTGTCCTTTGAGACTTCGCATCCTTAAATTTCCGATGAAAACAAAGAATCCGCGAATATAGGTTCGCGCGAGCGGCGAATGGAAATTTACATTCTAATTTCCCATGTGGTTTTATATATCCGAGTTTCTATTTGTCAGCGATATCAAAAATCGAACATGAGACCTATGGTAAAACGGCGATGTGGCAATCATATCTGTGTTTAAAGGTAGGCAAAGTCGTTGGTCTACTCGTATGTCGTATATAAATATAGCAGAGCTTGAAATTGAAAAAATTGTGCGCATCGAGAAAAAGTTGTGAATTTTTGACCATGGATAGAGTGCCCCACGATGAATATTTTTTAGTATTGGAGGTCTGTAAAATTTTTGGACCTTCACGTCAAAATCAGGGGTCCCGTGCAATATGTTATTACTCTCTGGTTAAGGCTGCTAGGGGTTGTATGGTATCATTTCCGTATAAAACAGACATGCAGAATTCATTTTTGATAATAAAAAAGTAAAAATCGAAACTAAAAAAAAAGCTCTGCGGAGAGGAAAAACACTCAAATAATTTTTATTTTTTTAGAACGTTATATAACGTGGGCCCATAAAACTAGACAGATTTTAACAATGTATTCCTGATCATATTTAGATATTAAAATGTCCTATAAACTTTTCTGGAATACGTCTAGTTTCAGAGTTAATACCAATTAAAAAAAAATACACTTTTTATTATAACTCACCACAAAACGCCTTTCTAATGGCGTTGTTGCCACTATTGGACATAGTTTACACGTCCTTATTGACAGATATCACAGTGACAAGGAAAACTTTGCAGTAACTACATTAAAAAAAAAAATGTACCAATTTGTTTTAGGCGATAATTTTATTAATAACATTTGCTTTTCATGTGCAATAAACATTCAAAAAATGGAAAAAAAACGAAAAAAAAAATATTTTTTTGGCGAAATTGACCTAAAGTCACATAATATTTTTTCCTTCTTTTGGTCTTAGAAATTCGTGGTTAAGATCTGTCGGGTTATTCCAGCCCACGGTGTATAACTAATAAATATCATTTATTTTTAAATACATAAAATATCATAAGGAAGCATATTTAACGCGGTTTTGAAATATATACTATTTTAAAGCATTTACTGTACAAAAACTACGCGAAAAAAATCATTTGCGTCGTGGTGTATATATTTTCTACATTATATGTATGGAAGATCAATAAGAAACGTGACCATCCGTAGCGAATTGACCTTAAAATGTATGTATTGCTTATTATTAGTCAATTTTGTTTAGAATACCTTCTACAAAATGAAAAAAATAATAATTTAAAAACACATATTTACTTATACTAACCTAAGTATTAATCGTTATAATTGGAACAAATGTGTTATTTAATTTTTTTTTCATTTCTGCATTTTGTAAAAGGTAGTCTGAGCAAAAGTGACTAATAATAAACATTACATACACTTTAAGGTCAATACGCCACGGATGTTCACGTTTCACATTGATTCGATACTTACTATGGAGAAAACATATACACCACGACGCGAATGATTTTTTTCGCGTAGTTTTTGTAATGTAAAGGCCTTAAAATTGTATATATTTAAAAACTGCATTAAATATGCCTCCTTATAACATTTATTACTTATACAACGTTCTAAAAAATAATATATTTTTTAGTGTTTTTCCTCTTCGCAGAACTTTTTTTTTAATATGGATTTTTACTTTTTAAATATCAAAAATGAATTCTGCATATCTGTTTTACACGGAAATGATACCACACAACCTAGCCTAGCAGCCTTAAACAGAGAGTAATAACATATTGCACAGGAGCCAAGATTTTGACGTTAAGGTCCAAAAATTTTACGGACCTCCAATACTAAAAAATATTCATCGTGGGGCACTCTATCCATGTTCAAAAACTCACAACTTTTTCTCGATGCGCACAATTTTTTTCACTTTTGTACTGAGACAAAACCCTACTAAGTATATAGATTCCACGTCTACTACGTGAATATTTAATTTACACGTCTACTACGTTAAGATTTAATGTTTCTTTATAAATTAGTAAACTGTAATGGCCTAGATTGCTCAAAACTGCAAAGTAAAATAAACATAGCTATACCTGCCAGGTTACCTGGTCTGTATAAGTTATTTAGCACTCGAGCTGGAAATACAAATACAAATTTAGGTCGTAATTCCACTCTGTTAAGAATGGCTAAATTATACAATTGTATCCCGGACTCTGTCGCAGTCAATATATGTCATGATGGTCCTAAAAATTCAAATGGACGTTAATGACGTATTTCGCTTCGCTGGACATCTTAACGTAAAGGGTCTGGCCGGACCGCCATAGCAAAATCGCCCCTGGCTGAATTTGAGATATTGTTATGCACGACTATTCGTTTTATTAATACACATACTTTTGGTGAATATTATGTCCTAAATGATTACCGTTTGCGAAAAAATTAAAAAAAAAGGAAATTTAGTTTTTATTTTTTTTCTTTAAAACCACGTATCAACAAACCAATATTTTTGATAAAAATATATATAATAGAGTATGAAAATGCGGATATTATATGAAAATATGGTAGGTGTCGCTAACTCATACATATGTAGTAAAAAAAAAAATTAAAACTTAAACTCAAAAAATTATGTACTTAAAAAAAAGTCAGGAAGTTATTTTTTTAAATTTGATGTATCCTTAATATATCTATAAAATGTCCAAAGAACAAGTCAATCGGATACGTGGTTCTAAAGAAAAAAAAAAATTTTTTTTTTTCGCAAACAGTAATCATTTAAGGCATAATATTCACCAAAAGTATATGTATTAATACTATTAATAAAGCGAATAATGGTACATAACAATATCTCAAATCCAGCCAGGGGCGATTTTGCTATGGCGGTCCGGCCAGACCCGAAGTGTAAAAAACCATTGTCTTCCCATTTTTGTACTCGTGTAAGTTTATAATGAAATGTTTATAATTTTAATTGTAAGTAAACTTATATTTTAAGATCTGCATGTTCGTACGTAAAAGATATTGGCTTAAGTTGTGGTTACCTATAATTAGATAAGCATCAACCTCAATTGTAACATAGATTTAAGAGCATGTAAGATGTATTATCTGTTGGTAATCCTAAATAAATAAATAAATATTTAAGTACATAAACAAAATGAACACACTCATACATGGTTGATTATTACTTAAGATACATATTCGAGTCGTTAATGGATTTGTAGGTGACGTGCTGCAATATTAAAAGGCCAAAATTCATAGAAGATCTTCTGCCTTTTCATCGCTTTTGGTTCTTCCACCACAATACACTTATACTTCGTTTTTTTTTTAGATTAGAACAGACAGAACAGATTAGACAGAACGATGTACAGGGTTCTTTATTAGGCACGATAAATGTCACAACTGTCAAAGTGCCTACGCCGTCATTAAACATACTTAAATATATTTGTATTTATAGTAAAGCCATGCCTACGTATTTGTAAATGTTATATTGAGTATTTAACAATATTTTGGTAGGTAGTTGTTATATGCACTAAATATTTTTTTTTTATCATTGTTAATATTCTTGTGAATGTTGCACGATAAAATACCTAGAGAAGATGAGGTTCGCAACGGATGGTTCGTTTTTTAAATATTTTCTCTCGTCATCTGTCATTAGTATCTCTCAGCCATACCTGGATAGTTTTAATGTTTAAAGCTTATTGTGATTCTTATTTAAGTAAAGGTATTTGCAATCAGAGAGAGCAATCAGAGGCAGGCCCGAGTGGCATACAACAAGAAAAGCCACCTCGTAGTCCACCAAATCTTTTACCATCACCTAAGACAGTTGCTTTATTGTTTAGTATTATATAATAAAACTATTAAATAACGTTTACACGCATTTTTATTTACGAAAATTGATTAATAAGTGCATATTATGATTGTCAATTAAATAATTTTCGTGAATACTGATAAAAAAAAACTAGATCTTAAGTTTTCGTTTTAGAACGTATGTGCGTCACTGTCAGGTCCGTTTTTAATTTTTTACGTGTCTCTAACGTTGGCATACAAAATCTAAAACGATATTGTGTATTTATTGTTGTGTTGGATTATTTAATCTGCAAATTGTTATTATTTATTCACAAATGTGAACTCTTAATCATGTTAACTAATCCTATGTTGGTGTGCTTGCAGTGTGTTTAAATTGAACATTTAGAACAGGTTGGCAACTACTGTTTCTATGTTTACTCAATTTCTAATCTCAAAAAAAACGAAGTATAGTTAAAGCCATGACGTGTAGTTTCAGTGACCGCTAGGCAACCGGATGGCTCACGGTATTTAAGCTCCTGAAGTGATAAGGAACCGCCCTGTGCAACCCGAAATGACCCAACTTGGACTGGAGCGAAAATAGAGGGGGGGTGCAAAATTTTTTTTTTATCGCGACGCAACCGAACGAAACAGCGGTTGCCTGAGAGAATATATACTGGTTGTATAACAAAATTTTAATACCATCCCTCCTGGTTGGACTGGTTCCCTGTACGAGAGACAAGAAAAAAAATTTAAAAAAATTGTCAGGCAACCGCTTGAAAATTAGCATGCATGTTCTTCATCACATACAGACACCGAAAACAAATTGCCATCCGCCCAGGCCGGGCAGTTATCGAACCATCAGAGTTGGAAGCCGGACGCAAGGTGAATTTTTCTATCGGTGGAGGGAAACTTAGGAAAAACGCACTAACAATCATTGAAATCGGATGGCATTTGTTTTATGAGTTTTGTATATTGTGGAAAACGATATGCCTAAATGCCATCCCTCTCCTATGAAATTTCATCCCCAGGTCATTGGGTGTTGTCAACCTCTTAACCTTCGTTGTCTTAGGGACATCTTCATACCGTTTCAAAAAAAAAATTTGACTGTCCAAGGGACGTAAGATAGAAACGAGGGGCAATAAAAAGTTGATTAACTAAACTGTATACAAATGTGCTTAATTTCAGAGTCCAGCCACAGGAGTGCACAAAATGTGCACATAGCCGCATTAACGACGCAGCGCGCCTCCATCTATGAAACCAATTTTTAGGTGTTTTTTAAGGCTCACTTCAAATGACTTTTAGTCTAGACATTTGTCGCAGTATTATTAGTCTAAACGTAAACAAAAAATTGGCAAGATAAACTAGTAAATGAAGTTTTAGTGTTTCAGACAACTTTATATTGAATTTGTAGCACCTGTTCTTCTCTGAAATGTTAAGTTAAAAATATGGAAATTTGTAAAAACTTTGTTTTTGATTCAAGGTGATCCCTTTCGCCGAATTTTAATCAACTGCCTAACTTTTTTCTTGTTTATAAAGATTACAGTTCATGAATTGGATGAGCTGAGGATAAGTTATTTAGGCATTCCATTAGCTAAGAGTTTAGATTCGTTTTTATTTAATATACTTTTAAGCACATGGTGAAAAAGAAAGGTTTCTTACAGTATTTATGCGCTAATTACTTTTATTTTTATATTTTTGACGGATAATTTTACATTACTAATAAACGAATAAATATTGATTATCTTACAGAAATCAACCTAGTCCTACTGTAAGCACAATAAAGCTTGTGTTGTTGGCACAGTCGCTATCAGATATACCGGAGCGGCCAAGGTGGTCACAAATATTTGAACAACGACTCTATTGTCAAGGCAATAAGGCGCAAGTTCAGATATTTTGAGTACCTTGACCGCTCCGATATATTTGATGGCGACTGTACTAGAGACGATATATAGATATAGAAAATAGGTAATTCCATACGTAGAAAAGATCCATAACTCAGGAACAAATATCAATAAACACACAATAAATGCCCTTACCAGGATTCGCACCCTTCATAGGCAGGGTAAAACCGACTATGTTAGGAGGCGGTTAAAAAAATCAATGTCTAATGCTCTGAGAATGAAATCTCGTAGCATCGATGACTAGATTGATATCTCGCCGGTCACAAATTGCCGTGTTCCTCCACTTTGACGGGGCGCCATTTGTCTGGCGCGGCTAATTGCATCCGCTGCAGACGCTCCACCCGTTATAATTTACATAAAACAGGTGTTCGTTTTGAGAAAGGATATCAAACGGGTCAAAAATAAAAAGTGCTCGCCTGTTGTTGTGCATATTACTGATGTGAAAGCAGGTAGCAGATAAGTATTTTTTATCGAACGATTGTCTTACATAGCTGAATTTGGTATTTATTTTCCGCTTTATTACTTTATCTCACGATTAATCCTGTATATAATTTCTTATATGTACTAAAAACTAGACGAAATTTCGTAAAATCGATGTCGTCTACACTGAACAATGGTATTTCGCCGAACGCAAATCGCTGTGTTCCTCCACTTTGACGGGCGCTATTTGTCTAGCATCATCTGTTGACGCTCTGTCCGTTATCATCCAGAAAAATAAAACATGTGTGAATTTGAGAACGGATTTTGTAACGAATAAAAATGTATATTAAAATATTGTGTATAATAAATTAAGGAGGCTATGTGTACAAAACTAATAATTGAAATAGCATGCCCATTTTTGTAGCGCAGCGCATAGCGAACAAATGTCTCACATTTAATTTAGGGCATGTCAGCTATAGGTGAATAGAACATTTGTGGATTTGAAAATGAAAATGAAAAATAGTTTTATTGGTCACAATCGTTGTGTTTACAAATTGAGAAAGGGTTGGGACCTCCTAGTAAGTATGGGAATACTTGTGTCAGGAGACCCCGCTCTTCCAGCAACAAGTTAAGGCTAAATATTTAACCAATAAGGAATCTAATCTAATCTAAATAATATTGTAAATCTAAGTAACAAATTTTGCTTAACTAAAATTACAGTTACTATGTAATATAAAATGTATATGCAAATTATTTTTAATAACGAGTAGGTATGAGTGTGTGTGTGTGTGTGGGTGGGTGTGTGTGTGTGTGTGTGTGTGTGTGTGTGTGTGTGTGTGTGTGTGTGTGTGTGTGTGTGTGTGTGTGTGTGTGTGTGTGTGTGTGTGTGTGTGTGTGTGTGTGTGTGTGTGTGTGTGTGCGTGTATGTTTTGCAAATATATGTTTCACTTACTTATTTCTACTAACTATATCTACTATTTAGCATTCGATAATATTAATAACTCTGTTTGCTCATAGTTTAGAGTATTTAACCATTCCCGGACTACTGTTTTACATTTAAAAGAGTGCAAAGGATGTATCGACAGTGCGGCATCAATCACATTATACAAGTGGGCAGCTTGTGAAGCAAACTGACGTTTAGCAAATACAGAGTTAGAGTTAGGAATGGGAGCAGGTTTAGGCTTTCTCCTACGTGTAGTCGTGTTTAACGGTTTGAGATTCAAAGATTTATGTAATTTAAGTACAGTTTATGTAATCAAAGATTTATGTAATTTAAGTATTTAATATGAACAGTTTTCGCATGGTGAGAAGATTTGACGATTGGTACAGCTCAGTTGTAGGGAATCGATAGGGTTTCGAATACATGACCTTTATTAAACACCTTTGTCCTCTTTCTACATCTATAAATTTTGTTTTACTTTTATTGTTTTATTTTATTGTATTTGATGTTTTTTAATCAGCCTTCCGATAACTTTAATATCAAAGTACTTAAACTAGATGGAATCTCATAGCGTCGATGACGGTTACACTGGTATCTCACCGGTCGCAAATTGCCGTGTTCCTCCACTTTGACGGGGCGCCATTTGTCCGGCGCGGGTAATTGCATCCGCTACAGACGCTCTACCCATTTAACCTGTTACCATTCACCGATTTATTTATTACCTATAGGTACATGAACCAGGTATTGGATTTGATAAAGGATTTTCTGACGATTAAATATATAGAAGTATTTGTATAATAAATTAAGAGTGTATGACTGTAATTAGATATGCACACACATGTCACAATGAATATCTGACTTTTAGATTTTTCAAAGTTGAAATTCAGACATGTTATTGTTACATTGTAGGTCTTCGATATTTACACGTACAGTCGCCATCAGATATATCAGAGCGGCTAAGGTGGTCGCAAATATCTGAACAACGCCTTTATTGTTTTTAGTGAGAACGCCTAAGGAAGGTACATTTACATCTATTTTTTTACTATTACGAATGTAATTATTATTGTCGCATGCTTCTGTTGTTTCTCCAATAAAGAAAAAAAAAATGTCAAGGCGAGAAAGTGCATGTTCAGATATTTTTGAGTACCATGGCCGCTCCGATAAATTTGATGGCGACTGTACAAGCAGTTTTTAATGCCTACGTCGATAATCCAAAGACTGTTTGATTTTTTAAACTTGTTATTATCTCAAATATATAGAAGGCAACGTTAGAAAACAATACTAGACTAGACTAGATAACAAATTCAAGAAGTTTAGTATTTTTATCTAAAAGTCTACGATATATTCAGCAAGCAAACGTTTCAATCAACCTTTATGTCCAATCGCTTAAGCGAGCAAGAGCTGTATATTCCAAATTGAAAATTTAAAAAACATGATCGCAAAGAGAATTCACAAGCAAAGCCGAGAGCGAAGGCTATCGGCCACAAGCTACGTGTGCCAATATTGGTCGTTTCTCGGGGATCACACTTGATACATACTGTACTGGCGTTAGGAAAATAATTCTTGGATTTAGTCCATTATCTTTTGTCCATTATCTTTGCTTTATACCTAGTCAGCAGATATTACATGTATTATTAAGGAGAATTGAATAACAGAGGCACGCAGTCTATGAAATAAATCATGCTCTGAGTTTAAAAGCAGATTAAAAGGCGACTATATTACTAAATTCTCCCCGGTAGAAAAGAACAAAAACAACAATTGCAGATAAGATTAAAATGAAAAATAATATTAAATTAAAAGATCTTCCAAAAACAAAGGAATGGGTCTTTAAAATATTTTTGTCTTTTTGTATAAGCTGGTTTTCGCATTTTTTTAGTTTGTATTTAATAATAATGCGTCTTGCGAGACTGATTTCGTCAAGGAGAAAAATATCTAAAGTTGGCGACCCTCAGGGACCATAAGCCCCAAAGCCTAGGTTACATAAATTCAATTCGGACACTTCTGAGTGGCGCAAATTGGCGCGGCCAGACCAGCACGGGCGCTCTTTGACGCTGCGTGACGCAAACGGAGCCAAGCAAATTCATCCTGGTTTCGGGATTTGACGAGAGATCAGGAAATCTATCACATTTGTTGGACTAGGTGACGCAGTTGAATAGGATCATGGGATAGGGAGATATGTAATAGTCAGACTTTTACTTAAATTAGGCACGAAAAACCATGTTTTATTTGAAAACGTTTAAGGCTTTTTAACTAAATAAGCGCAGTGATTCTTCGATGGCAGCCAAGTGACGCGCGACCGACAAAGAATTGCGGTGTCGATATTGGATATAAGGTCTAGGTCTACTACATTCATGTTGAAAGGAGTTTGTTATAACTAACACATATATAGAAGGCTTTTTTAATTACTGATTTAAAGTTGTTTTCGCAATTTTTTCTGATTGTCGTCTTTAAATTTCATATATCTTAATTTTGTATTAAGCAGAACGTCTGCTAATACCACAATGCTTAGAAATAAAGGAAAAGTAGAAAAATTCACTGCCTCAGGCGAAACTCGAACTCGCGACTCTGGGATTCATGCCCATCGCTCTGACCAACTGAGCTACTGAATTTACCTGATGGCAACGAATTTCTCCAATATATCCTTCATGTGTCTTAGGGGGAAGTCTTACATTTCTCAACCGGCCATCGGAGTCCCAAGTTGTATTGAGAATTAGAGATAACAATGCGCTACCCCATACTACAATTAATTTTGTATTAAGCAGAACGTCTGCTAACGACAGACGATGACGACGATGCGCGATTCGCAGCCATCAGGTAAGTCTCAGTAGCTCAGTTGGTCAGAGCGTTGGGCATGTATCCCAGAGTCCCGAGTTCGTGTCTCCTTGAGGCAGTGGATTTTTCTACTTTTCCTTCACATATCTTCTTAAACATAGCGTAGCTTAACCTTTTGAACGCCAAGAACACCTAAAGGTGTTAAGGCGTACGTTGGCAAAGTAACCTTTATACTTTCAAGCAAGATTTATATTAGCTCGCTTGCATCCGTGATATTGGCCTATGAGTGAGCATGGACCATATAAGCCTGCCTAAGCTGAAAGTAAAGCTGGGTTGCCTGGGTTGGGTGGGCTGGGTTTGGGTAAAGTCTTACTACCACGCAATAAAATAATCTCTGTGTTAGGAGTAAGTACATCGTATTTATTAATCCTTTTAATCAGCAGTAGCATACGTGACCCGCATGGTCTCCGTAAACGCCTGGCCCTCGCGCCAGCCCGTCACCAGCACGAGTGGGTCCCCAACTCTGACGAAAGCGCGTTCTATCATCCACTTGGTCGCGAAGCTCACACGCTGGGTCACGTCGACCAGCCAGTCGGGGTCCGGTTGTTCTACATAAAAGTGCGAGTTGTATTCCATGGGCTACGGGACCAGGGCTAGTAGCAAACACCGATATTCGATATTTGAAATTTCATTCGCTCGAATATGCAAGTACCTTAATCAACTGGGGAAATTGCGTCTTTAGAGGTGAATCAGCTTTTCTAGAATTAGAAGAAGATGTATAGGTACTTGTATAGGATAGACGCAATCTCCCCGGTTGACCTTAATGAATCGTACTGTTAACTAAGGAAAAATGTTTGCGACATAGGTACTTTTTTTGTATTACATACTTATAAATGTCTATTGTAAAAATAACTAGACGGTATATTAGTTACAGCTAGCGTCTCTTAAGTCACCCACTATGAGTCTTATGTGAATGGTGGTCTTATAAGGTTAACCATAATTTAATATGCCATCTATTTGACTTATTTACAACAATATCTACGTAAGCACGTCTATGCTTTAATACGAAATAGAACGATTGCCTCGAAGTTTAATGCAAGATTTATTGTTAGGTTCAGTATAAAGAGAAAAACCTACCTTCGTATACCAACGGTATGACGCCCCTCCACAGATGAAGCTGCCTGGCGATAATCGGGTATCTGGTGATAGCTACGATAGGACAGCGCGGCCTGTAGCCAGATACGATATGGGCCATGTGTCCAGTCGATGTCACCACGACTATGCCTGCGGCGAGGGTGCTCTGAGCGGCTAGGACCGCTGCGAGGCCGACGGCGTTTGCTTTAGGACATGGTAGCGGGCTCTGAAAATTCTCTAAGCTATGAAAATTGATTGCCATTTGTATATTTAAGATTTAAGATGGTACAAATGGTGGACTTAATGCCTTAAGGCATTCTTAACCACCGCATTATCTGCCATGCCATGCCATGTATGACTTTATTCATAATGCTATGGATATATCGCGGGATTCCGGGTTTCGTGTTGTTGAAAAAGGACAACACGAAGCCTGAAGTTATTGTTGTTATTTGTACAAAAAAAAACAATGTAATTTTTTTTTAAATACCCCCAGTAGAAACCAAACAAAACCAAAGGGCTGTCTGTTTTGATCTTGTCTAATATCACATTTACCAGCGAAAAGCTCTCCACCGGAGCATGAATATGGTACAATATTACGAAGAATAATTCATTCGTTAACGCACAGACATCAGCCTCCTATAATTTAAGGCTTTGACTTGACCACGCTGTTCACGGTATTTACAGGGTAGGGTAGCATTCGACCTATTGAGCATATGAGCATCAGTTTCGTCAAGTACGTAGTTGAAAACCAAGGGGTCTTAATCTTACAAGCTGGAAGTGATATTTATTACCGTGTCAATCATGTCCATCAAAAACTGTCTCGTCCATACACAGGCTTCAGCCTCTTTACAGACTCTAGTCAGGCTGGCGACGGCCTCCACCGGGTACTGTCCTACCGCCGTCTCAGCAGTAAGCATTAGGGCATCAGCTCCGTCGAGAACGCAGTTCGAGACATCTAGAAGCTCGGACCTTAGCGGCTGCGGATGGTATCTTATGTTGCTTAGAAGTTGACTGCTGATGATTACTGGGATATTAGCCTTAAAAGAAAACAAACCAATATTTTGCTAGATGATTGAGGGAATTAACATTTCCCCTGGTTTCATAAAACCGGTAATTACTCGCTTAAGAGAGTAACAGTTGTGAAAGGAGCTTGTAAGCACACAGCGACTGTTATTTCATTATAATAAGTAAGTACTTCAAGTACAGAGGAAGTATATTTGTAAATGTTGTGTTGTCGCTTAACAAGCACCGAAAAATTATTAAGCGTCCTATTCCTGTATCATATTAAATCATGAGTACCGATCAAAAACGTGGATGCAACTGAAATAAGCCAGTGTGCTTCAATACTAAATTAGTACAAGAACGGCTATGAATAATACCTCGAATTCGGTTGCATTATACTATGTTCCATTCCGTAGCTGCGGTAAACTGTACCGCGGGAATGTCGCCTGACAAAATAATAATCAAACACCTCCATTCATTTCTAATAAAGTAGATAGGAAATAACAAGTTACCTTATTAGCGCGAGCAATCATGTTTTTTTGAACTAACACCAACTTTTTTGGAGTTATATCTGAGCCTAGTTCTTGTCTTGAAATCAATAACCCATGTGTCACCTGTTTGTAAATTTGTTTTAATATTAATCATATGTACTCGTAACTAGTAATTTACGATAAGAAAAGTTAGGGTTAATAAAAAATATGGTAACATACATCAATAATTTCATCTAAGTTTTCGTATCCCTGGATTGTCTGAATTTGAGATACGATCGCAATTTTTTTACCCTTTTCACCCAAAAGTTGTTTCAACTCTTTAATAGCGTCGGCGTTGCTCACGAATGGAGCGATCAGAATATCAAGCTGGAAATCAAAAACAAGCTGCTTCAGTCATATACAAGATATCTCTATACTCCGCTTAGCGCGTTATTTCTTCGAAACCTACGCTGCCAAAAAGAAGGGGAGGGGAACACGCAATGGCATACGAGAGTGATGCCATGGAAACGTACTAAGTTTACTGTTGCTTCCAATAATTAGTGTCTCACTGTAGAGTGAAATTACCTCAAGCCTGGCAGCGGGGGTCGCCCGGCTATGCGGGGTCTTGGGTTAATTAGTCTATGGCTTCAGTTTAAAATTACAAATGCAATTTAAAAATTATAAACATCAAGATCAAGAGGTGTTGAAGTGCTAAGTGATGTAGGTAGATATTTTTATGACTATTGTAAATTCACATATTACGTGAATAACATTTTCAACTGACTTCAAGATTTCGAAGGAGGGGGTTATCAATTCGTCGGGAATTTTGCGTTTACTTTTTTTTATGTATGTTCACCGATTATTCGAAGACCGCTGGACCGATTTGGAAAATTCTTTTTTTGTTTGAAAGAGTATACTTCACAGTTGGTCCCATTGTAACCAGGTCAGGATCTGATGATGGGATTCTGGAGAAATCGAGGGAACTCTTCAACTATTATAGGCACACCTAAGGCTAAGTGAAGTCGGTTCTTTTTTGTTTAAAATTATTCTATATGGCTTACAAATGGTCTAAGAGCTGGCCACGTCAGATGTGACACAATAATGAGAGCAATGAAACCTATCTAGTTAGACTGCTTTACCATCCTTGTTGCTAGATTCGGGCATCTGGCAGCTTTTAGGTGGAGTGGGTGGAGGTCAAAGTGACAGACCAACAAAGTTTCTAAGTTGGAAAAAGTAATACCAAAATAAGTAAAAAGTGCCAAAGTTGTGTCATTTATAGAGGACAGGGCCTATATTTTAACATTAGATTAAAAACCATTGTCTATTACTGCGGAAACAAAAACAGTAGGCGACTAACTAAAAATTGCATTTTACATCATTTGGCACTACTTTCCCCCAACAGAACTTTCTGGATATGATACAACCTAATTAATCACATAATTTCCCATAATATTGCATTAAACCCAGAACTCTAGGATTTGTTTTCTTCAAGTTATTTGCATTCTTTGACCTCCACCACTTTACAGCTGCCAGACGTCCGGATCTAGAAATAAGCATAGTGTAGCAAACTAACTACATGGGTTTCGTTGCTCTCATTATTGTGTCATATCTGACGTGGCCAGCTCTCCGTCTAAAAGTTCAAGTATAAATACCTGGTGAGATTTAGCCAATTCTATGTCCATCTTGTCTTTTTCAGTAAAATTAGGCATATCTAAAGGCACATGGGGTATAAATACGTCTTTGTATGAGCCTAGTTGTCCACCCCTTTCAATTTTGCACGTTATTGTGGTAGCAGAGATGACATCTACTACTAAAGAAATAGATTCGTTGTCCAACAAGATATAATTTCCTTTCTTAACTTGATCTGCCAAGTACATGAAATCAACGAAGATGGTGTAAATGGAACACCTATCTCTATATGTTTCGTCAGACGTCAGTCTTACTGTCTCTCCATTTTTTAGATCAACGTAATCGCCATAACTCTTAAAATAATGAAAACGGTATAGTAATAGTAGTTTATGTAACTGTTACGTAATAAGGCCTAATTACGTACAGTTGCACACACTGCTTTATCTACACACATATTATAAATCCTAAATGACGTGTTCGGAAACCAGTAGAATGACCGCCATTGCACCGCCATGGCCAACTCGATTGTGTCGGCGGTCGCGCGGGCGCGTGCCGGCGCTCCTAGAAAGGGCGGATCTTCGTTACGTTACTGTAGGTAATGGATTTTCATACGTTTTTACCACACTATCAGAGATGCGTTACTGGTTGCAATAATGGTAGTAAATTACATACGGTTTCCGAACGCGGAATAGGGGATTTATGATATTGGTGTAGATAAACATTTATAAAGACAATTTTATTTGAGGATAACGATTTTGTACTTCGGCAAAGTCGAACCATTTATAATCTTGAATTGTAAGAAGTATTATCGCAAAGTCCAGTGATCGTTCGGACAGATGGTCAACTCTCTAATTAGAGACACCAAAGTAGTCATCCTCTGTGAATCTCGAAATTTAAAATTTGATCTCATACAAAGCTAAACGGTTGCCTTAGGTTGGTAGGTAATTAGTTGTCTGGAAGAGATCGATTTTGAGCGATAAGACCGCCTGTTGTTACCGAGTTGTAATATTGACTTAAATTTTTTGTTGTATAATTTTTACTTTGTGGCCCTTTATAATCCAATCATTGGTGAATCATCTCCATACATTGCCTTACAAAAGGTGGAGTAGAAAATGTTTTAATGGTTATTGGTAAACTATAGGATGGTAATTAAAATACTAGATTTGAGACCTTGAGGGGGCGGGGGAGGGGGGCGCCATCTTGGTTTAAAGGTGCCAAAAGTCCGTTTTTGAACCTTGGCGCTTAAACGGTTATCAGTATACCTAAAATGTCTATGGAACGTATGAAGAAGATAAAATTGTCAACAATATTCCCATACACAATACACAAGACATCTGTAAGTCGTACAGATATAAAGATACAGGGGGTGAAACAGTGTATATTTTATAATATCATAAGAATTTTATTTATTAGCTTCAAAGTTTTGTGTTTCGAGATAAGGAAATGAAGTCTCTACCACAGTTTTGTCATCTTCTAATGATTCTTTTAAATAAACTTTTATTGAAACCAAGTCATTACATATTTTATACAAAATGTCAACTTAAAACTAACTTATAATTTAAGAATCACATAAAAAGTCAACTTAGAACCTAGAATAATAGAATGTCCAATGGAAAACTATTTTTTTTTTAAATAAGCCCACTCCGAATCGTACCCGGCTCAAAGGTCCTTTTAAAAGATATTCAAAACTGAAAATAGATGTCATATACTTCAGAAAAAGTGACCAAATCCTCCGGTGTCCGAGGCCAGATTTGAACTGGCGTCTTCAGCTTTCGCGGCTGACGTCCTGACCACTAGAAAATAATTTGATTTGCTTCAGGATTCAGATATTCAAAAGTTGAATTTACCCCTAGAGCGCTTATAGAGGGGGTGAAAGTAGTAAGTCTCACACACAAAATCAATGTTCTATTACTCGTCATAAAATACTACTAGGCGTTGTCAGGTATAGCTATCGATCAATTCAGGTATTATGAATTTAGATTTCACAATAAATGTATACGCTTTCACAGAAAAAAAATTTTTTTTTAAGAAAGTGCTTGAAAGTATTTTTATTTTTTTAAACTTCATATAACTGTCACCTTATTATTAAAATATCGTATAGGCTTTATCATTTTTTACATAATGCTTAAACAGTTCACTTTATGACAAAAATGTCTACGAGAGTTATAGACTCTATTTTTTTTTTGTATTTGTATTTATTCTGTACGTCTTATAGATACAAAGTTCCAGGAAGGAAAAAATTACTCATACTCATTGTCTTTATACTTCTCGTACACATTTTTGTCATAAAGTCAACTGTTCAAGCAATATAGGTATGTAAAAAATGCTAAAACCTATACGATATTTTAATAATAACTTGACAGTTATATGAAGTTTACAAAAATAAAAATATTTTCAAGCACTTTCTTTAAAAAAAATTTTTTTTGGTATGAAAGCATATATGTGTTTTGTCAAATTTAAATTAATTATACCCGAATTGATCGATAGCTATACCTGACAACGCATAGTAGTATTTTATGATGAGTAATAGAACATCGATTTTGTGTGTGAGACTTACTACTTTCACCCCCTCTATATGCGCTCTAGGGGTGATTCAACTTTTGAATATCTTTTAAAAGAATCATTAGAAGATGACAAAACTGTGGTACAGACTTTATTTCCTTATCTCGAAGCACAAAACTTTGAAGCTAATAAATAAAATTCTTATGATATAAGTAAATATACACTTTTTCACCCCCTGTATCTTCATATCTGTAAGACTTACAGATGTATTGTGTATGGAAATATTGTAGACAATTTTATCTTCTTTATACGTGCCATAGACATGTTAGGCATACTGATAACCGTTTAAGCGCCAAGCTTCAAAAACGGACTTATGGCACGTTTAAACCAAGATGGCGGCCAACGCTCCCCCCCCTCAAGGTCTCAAATCTAGTATTTTAATAACCACCCTATTGCCTACCAATAACCATCAAAACATTTTCTACTCCACCTTTTGTAAGGCAAATGCTCCAATGATTGCGCTATTATCATGATAAAGAATATTTTTACTGAACGCCTTAATCGCAAATGTATAAAACTTACCTCAGCTAAACGTCCAGTCCTGATTTTTTTACCCGACAGTCGGCCAGCAATAGCGAGAGGAACCATTTTCTCCATTTTGATACTGTAGTTCGTGGCGGCCTGTCTTACGGTTTTGATAATTTCAATGTGCTCCTCCGCGTTACCAAATACAAAGTTTATCAAAGCTATATTCATCCCAGCTGCAAGCATTTGCTCTACGACTTCAACATCTGTTGTTGATTTACCTAAAAAATTAAGTTACAATCAAAATATACTTGTCGTACATGATTATTGATAATCTAATAGCAAACTATGTTAAACTCACGGTATTCAACACATTCGTTGTGCCATTACCAAAATCCTTGGCATGACCGGAATGTCACTAATGGTTATAATTATAAGTGATCCATTGAATCCAGTGTAAGTATTTAGTTAGCCTAGCCAGCGCACGTGTGGACAAGAGTAATCGTGAGATCTGCGTTTGACGCCGGACACAGCGTACGTACAGCATTCATGTTTCCTATACAATGTGACTATGTTGCGCTGCGTCCGAAGTCTACCGCAGACTACGGCCTAACAGGTAGCAATGCCGCTAAATATCCACCTCCATTAGACTCAAAGTCTACTTGCAACCACTTCCGATTAGCTATAAACGATTATAACAAAAATAATACTTAAACCCACCAAACCACGCCGCTTTTAAAGTACCCTAAATTTTATTGTAATTATAGTTCCCTTACTCCTCATCCCTGTCTACGGCCTCAGCGGCGAGCATCTTGAGACGCGTTCAGCAAATCGACTAGAGTTGTGTACAACGCCCATTTAATTCTAAGCAGCGAGCACTGAATCTTGTTTAACATAAACGCGGCGCCTGCATGACGCGCTGCTACAGCGTTCTCTCAGTTTGTACCCTTACGTTAATTGGTCATATCATTGCAGTAGTCGCAGCAGAGCCTTAGTATAAACTCGTTGCTGGTTATTTACCCATAGAGGCCACGATTCCAGTAAGACGCTGGCAACCCGGAGGAACCTTAATGTCAAGTTTCAGGTAGTGATCCAGTGGCGTTTTGGCATTCGCAGATGGTAGTTGCTGTCCGGGCAGCTCCATTGCATCGAACTGCAGTAAATTTTAAAACATGAATCTTAGATCAGAGCACAACGTGATCAGAATGGCACACGCTCTTATTCTCTTAACAATAAGTTGTGTTCAGTTCATTTTGACGTTGGACACCTCACTCGCTTTTTAATAGTTCTCTGCACTGACTTTCCAAGCGCAATGTGTGGATTTGTCAGTATAAACGATAAATTTATATGAAAAAACCGGCCAAGTGCGTGTCGGACCACGCATAATGGAGGGTTCCGTACCTTCAATGGAATAAGAACCAAATTAATACCAAAAAAAATCTGATGTCTATGGAAGAAGTTTTTTGAAGATAACTCAAAAATGGAAAAACCCATAATGTTTAAAACAATTTTCGTGCAAACTATGAAATAAGGCGCATTTTTCCAAATTTTTTTGGACTTACGGTTCGAAAGTTACAATTTTTCTGACTTTCGAAGCGATTATTTCAGAAAATATTCACTTAATCACAAAATGTTTAAAGCAACCTCAATGTTATTTTTAAATACCCTTCGATTGATATGCCACATGTTGCTATTTGGTTAAAAAAAAATGAAATTTGGTTAGATGTATGGAGGGCCCTCCTAAAAATATATTTTTCTGCAATTTAACTACATAACTAAGTAGAGGCATACAAAATACACCTTACGTGTAAATTTTATAAAGATAAGTCTTATAGTTGCCGAGTAAAATGGCTGTGACATACGGACGGACGGACGGATAGACGGACATGACGAAACTATAAGGGTTCCGTTTTTGCCAAAAGGCTACGGAACCCTAATGACGGTTAAAACGGTAGTTCCACATATATTTAAAAATGTTCATCCAAGGTTCTAAATTTTGGCATTGAAACGCCATTCATAGTTACTGTGGTCTGATTAGAATGCTTATTTCAAGGAGCCAAGTTAAGGAAATTTGTATGGAAACGGGAACTTTAAGATGTTTTTTTCTCAAACACTAGGCTTTTGGTGTAAAACCCCATACCAAAAGCCTTCGTGAGGAAGTCTCCTCATAAGGAGTCCCTTAGTTATGGAGAGTACTATCTATAAAAATAACGAGCTCTGAACTTCGCGGCAACTAAAGTTCAGTCCTTCTATGCACTTACTTCACCCAGCGCAACATCTTGGTTTGTAGGCCACACCATATTATTTATTATACACTACAAAATAAATTATTTCCAAAAATATTATACTATCTTCCAATATATGTCAATAATGTTATGACAGATAATGTCAACAATCATAATTCATAAAGACATAAACAAAATCAGTACCACTTTTTAGTAGGCTGTTTGTAGACGTTATATTATATTTTAATTGACTTTTTAGAGTCTGTCCGGAAAGAGAAGTGCCGTAGAATGTATGCGCTCCCATATAAACTACGACACTTCTGTTTCCGGACAAACTCTGTTTTTAATAGCCTACAAAGATGGTGTCCCACTGCTGAACAAAGCCTTCCTTTCTTTTCCTCCACTCGTCACGGCGTGGTGCATGTTCCCGCCAATCTCTACATAAGACAGCCAGCAGGCCTATGATGGCAGATTTTATCAGCGGATAAGTTGATATAAACCTGATAAAAAGACAAACAATGGCGGCAACTGTCATTTTATCAGGTTTATATCAACTTATCCGCTGATAAAATCTGCTATCATAGGCCTACAGGTCGCCTCGCCATCTCTTTTTCGATCTGCTCCGGCTATCCAGCGGCACCCATTTCGTAGCCAATTTAGCATACCATATACCGCGTGCATTCAGTAGATGTGTCCAGCCCAAGCCTGCCCCAGCCTGTTAAGTGGTGGAGGTTAAATAATGCAAACCACTTCAAGAATACAAATCCTAGAGTTCTGGGTTTGGCGCAATATTATGACAAATTATACAAATAATGGGATTATATCGTTGCCAAAAGTTTCTGTTGGGGCAAAGAAGTATATCGACTGAGTCACGACTGCATCGATACTGTAGCGCAACTGTATCGCTGCTGAAGCGCGACTGCATCATCGACGCAGAACCGCGTTTACCTACGTGTGCACGGGTATATGACAAGCGGCTGCATCGCTACAAAAAGTAGCAATGCGCGATCTTCCTAAGAACATGTTCTAGCTCAACTTCTTTCATCGAAGAGCGGACGTTATACGTTAAAAGATCTTAAGCATATCGGTCTCCATTATCATAGCCTGTGTCTGAGTTGTTTTTTGGAAAATCGTATTTAGTTTGTATGAAAAAAAAAATCAACCTTCATTCTAATAATTGTTGATTAAAAGTAGCTCAGTTTTGAAAGCAAAATAGATCCTTACATTTAAAGTCCCATGGTCAAAGGCACGTTGTATCAGCAATCAAAGTGAATGACCATACGCCCTTAAATTATTAAGGATCAGTATAATCACAGTCAATTTCTAAAAAAAGGTAAATCACGTTTACACTCTTCTATCGGAAAACGTAAAAATCCTTTGTTGGCCTTCGGTTTAACAGGGGATAAACCGTATTTCTGTTTAGAGAAGTCGGTGGTAAATTAGCGAGAACCAAAGAATCCCGATCTTCAGGTAAGCAGGGCGATAAACAAAGCGGGAACTTAAAACTGGAACGTTGTAAGGATACATAAAACTTGTAAGAGTTAAGTCTTTTTACTTCTAAACAGTAAAGCAGCTGTCGGTAACGCAAAGAAAAATAAATACAGCCCAATGTAAACAAAGATGAGCCTTATTTGTGGGAAAACCATTGGGGGATCAAAACGACATTCGCCAGAGATGAAAATAAAAATGGGACGTTTGGGACAGCGGCAGCGAGTCAGTGTTAAATTGTAGAATTTGTACGAAATTACGTATTCAAAACAAATAAGTGTGTAGTTCGTTAGATGTTATACACCGATATGTAATCAGCCCAATAAAATGGCCCCATAATAGTGCTGTAAGAACGATTCGTACAGCAGTTTCTCTTACAGTCTTATCACAGTATAACACTGGCCGGTTACAAATTTTCACGAGACATATTTTCGGTAAATCTTGTTTGAAATTGTTGAAAGATCAGAGGATCTTTTTTACGCCCTCAGGACCTGTCTTACCCGAAGATTTCATTAGATGTAGAGATGTTGACTCTCGAAAATGTCTGTAAAGATTTCGATGATATTGGTGGTGGTGGTGGTGGTTGGTGTTATCGATCGATTAATCGTTTTAGTTTTATTATACAAACAGTGTCATAGTGATACTGATAAGGTGTCATTAACGGGAAAATACATATAATCCGTCTGTTATTTTAGCAGTTTTGACAACGTACTGCTGCACCGCGCGGCGGTGCAGCTGTCACAATCACAACATAGAAAACGGTCAAACTTTATATATATATATTTTTTAACGATGACGATGACCATAACAGACGGTTCGATGCAACTAACCCTAATGTAGTAAGTACACTGACTTCGCATTCAGTGGCGGCGAAAAAGTGCGAACGAGACAGCGCTATATACTGCATAACGCCAGTGTGATAACCGCCTATCTTTTTTTGTCAGTTAACCACCTCACAAATATTTTTTGAAGCTGTATCAATACATACAGATTCTTTTTGCAAAAATGTAATTTGATTTCAAAAATGTCTGAGGATATATTTCAGTTTCAATTGTATTCCCGGACGACTTGCGGTTGTTGTTGGTGACATTCGTATTGCCTTTGAGTATAGCCGAGGGTTCGGCCAAAACGAACCATAAAGTTGGGAACAGTCTTTAAGAGGATGAACACTGCCGAAGTTTACTATAATATCGCTTTTACGGTCTGGTCACGACTCAGCACGGCGGTGGCAGCGCCAACGGTGAGTTAGGAGCTAAAAAGTCCAAGTACGGTATCTCACTCTCATATAAGGCAGCCGCTTGCCGCTACCGCCGTCGCGTCAAGTCGTGGCCTAGCCCTTATAGCGATAAATTAATTTAAAAGCTTTTATCTAGTTTTACCTGTCCTTTTGTGTGTAATCAACTTTTGCAATTTAAATTTGACCCACTTCCCGGTTTCCAATTAAACTGAAATTTTGCACACATATGTATATCGCGTGACAATACAATATTATAGTGATATGGAGCTGACCTGATGATGGAGGTTTAAGATGGCCATAGGAAATCCTCAACTGCCCAACATTAACCCGTCGTGTTTGGGCTGGTTGCATTAGTTTTGGAGAGCAGTTATACTTCTTTTTTTTTGAGATTCGAAATTGAGTAAACATAGAAACAGTAGTGGCCAACCTGTTCTAAATGTTCAATTTAAACACACTGCAAGCATACCAACAAGCGATTAGTTAACATGATACAGAGTTCACGTTTGTGAATAAATAATAACAATTTGCAGATTAAATAATCCAACACAACAATAAAAACAAAATTTCGTTTTGATTATCACGTTAGAGACACGTGAAAATTGAAAATCTGACCTGACAGTGACGCACGTACGCTCTAAAATGGAAACCTAACGTCTAGTTTTTTTATCACTATTCACGAAAATTATTTAATTGAGAATCATAATATATACTTTTTAATAAATTTTCGTAGATGAAAGTATTTCTAAACGTTATTTAATAGTTTTATTATATAATACTAAATAATAAAACAGTTGTCTTAGGTGATGGTAAGAGGTTTGGTGGACTACGAGGTGGCTTTTGTTGTTGTATGCCACTCGGGCCTGCCTCTGATTGCTCCATAACTCTTCAACCAAACGCACAGTAATAGAGCAAGCAATTACCTTTACTTAAATAAGAATCACAATAAGCTTTAAACATTAATAGCTATTCAGGTATGGCTGAGAGATACTAACAATAAATGACGCGAGTAAATATTTAAAAATCGAACCATCCGTTTCGAACCTCTTCTTCTCTAGGTATTTTATCGTGCAATATTTACAAGAAAATTATCAATGATAAATATAATATAATTGTTAAATACTCAATATAACATTTACAAAGACGTAGGCATGGCTTTATTATAAATACAAATATATTTAAGTATGTTTAATGACGGCGTAGGCACTTTGACAGTTGTGACATGTATCTTGCCTGATAATTTATCAGTGATAAAGAACCCTGTACATCGTTCTGTCAAAGTTCTGTCAACTTTTTTCTAATCTCAAAAAAAACGTACTATAGAGGTTGTACAAAGAAAAGTACAGTTAGCAATAAAAGCTTGTTCAAAAATGAAATTTTTGAAAAATAAATCCTTAATTTCAGTCTTTTCATTTGAAATACTCATTGTAGATTTTGCTATGAAGAAAATACTCGTTTATTTATTATTTGGTATCAGTGCACAGTGAATCTTCAAAAAATACCCTAAGTTCAAGTGTGCTCGGTTTCCGTAAAATTTTAGGTTAGGGCACAAAAAGTGTACCAATTATTTACCTGGTGTTTTCCACTTTCCATTACATCACTTCTTTAAACGAGGCTATGGAAATGTAGGACAACTTCTTTAGTCCCAATAGCACAAGGTTCAAATGGAAGGAATAACCAAAAATATCGGAACCCGAACAAAACTGCACTCGTAAAATTTTTGAAAACGCCTAATAGTCCAGCAGTTATGTACATTTCACCTGGAAAGTAATCCAAACTCAATGGAACTTTAACGGGTAGTTTGGGGGTATGCCAGGAAACACTCATAAGTTTTCGACCTCGAGGACCTTGTAGAATTTGGAAGGGGGACAAAAACACATTTTTTGAATTAGTTTTTTGATTATATCTCATAAACTAAGCACTTTTTGTGTACACATTGTATGAAAAAGTTAAAGAGCAATAAATTTACTGAAAGTTAGCTGAAATACCAGATTTTCAGGCCAAATATTACCGAAGATACAGCCAGTTTATTGTTGAGATTCCAATATGGCGGCGGAACCATAATTTTTTTAGAAATTCTGAAAAGTTATGACTTTTCAAGTGTCATAACACTTGACAGCTTAACGAAAAATAATACATCTAAAGGTTGTCTGGAAGAGATAGCTTATTAGCAATAAGGCCGCCTGTTTGCCTCTCTTCATATGTAAATAGGTCTGGTGTGCTGTTTTCTTATTCTGAGGTGTGCAATAGAGAGGATTTACTTTACTTTTACTTAATATTCACAGAATATCATACATTAATTTAATTGCTATCAATGTATGATGACACTTGAAAGCATCACAAAAAATAATATATCCACAAAGTTCCGATGTTATAGATTTTCAAAGACGCTAATATTGGCGATTGATTGACATAATTAAAATAGCAATAAAGAAAAAACAGATAAGCTACTTTTTAAATTTTAATAACCTATTTTCGACTGTATCTTCGTTAATATTTGGCCTGAAAATCTGGTATGACTGCTAACTCTCAGGATTTTTATTGCTCTTTAACTTTGCCATACAAGGTGTACACAAAAAGTGCTTAGTTTATGAGATATAAGCGAAAAACTGAAAAAAAAAATTGTTTTTTGTCCCCCCTATAAATTCCACAAGGTCTGCGAGGTCGAAAACTTATGAGTGTCTTCCTTGCATACCCCCAAACTACCCGTTAAAGTTCCATTGAGTTTGGATATCTTTCCAGCTACCCTTAACTTCATTCGACACAACTGCTGGATTATAACCATTAATGCGTAATTTAAAGATCACCCTAAACTGGTTAGCCCCATGTAGTCGCTATTGTACGGTAGGAATACTATGTGCCTGTGCTCAACAAATTGTTATAGGAAATACAGCGACGCTCCCAAGGGCGTACCATCAATAAAATCCACGTCCAGCCAATATATAGAAGTACTTGCTATTGCTGTTGCTCACAACTTTGTTCGCATGGAATTTAACTAAGGTAGAATTCATAATTCAGTGGAGTAATTTGACAGCACTTTCCATACATTTGACAACCGCTTCGTATGCCAGGAGCTGTCAAATCACCGCCTTGATGTGTCAGTCCGTCAGGGCATACGCATTTGTATGTACAGATAACTGTAAACTTAAGGAGTGAATGGTGTCAGGATGAAAAATGCAACTATATGCAAGTTATAGTTTATTTTATTTGTTTATGGTACACCATTAATGAGCTTTTGGTCGCTGACATCCTTAGCTTCTGTAAACTTTTCATCGTCTTCGCATCTGAAATGCACAAGGTTCTGAGTAAATAGATTTCAAATGAAGAAGAAAGTTTAAAAAAAGAATTACTACTTTCAGAGATTATATTATTGTCTGAGAATTTTGTGTTTTTTTTTACCCAGAAAGTATCTGAGAATGCACTGAATCTGAAGCTGTCAACACGTTTTAAATCTTCATCAAAGTAAAATGTTCCCATACAAGTGTTCATAAACTTATCCCCCATCCCATTAGGCAGGACCGTATCTAGACTAAGAATTAGCATTAGCAGGGTGCTTTATACTTTCTCAATTGACATAATCGCTGGTATTTTAAGTAAGGGCATTACAGGGAGGGCAGGTAGCTTAGGGAGCTACGGCCTGCCACTAGGTGGGCTGTACCAATTGTTTTCTACCGTTTTCATACAAAAAGATTTAGAAAATGAGATACTTACTCAATCATTGGTTTATTAGAGATGCCAACTGATTGTACGCTGACCATGTCGCAGTACGAACTGCAGTCAGACGACCGCTTGAAGACCACGTAAGTGTCCCCGTAGTGCAACCAGTCACGCTTCACTGCGTACTCCACGGCAAAGTTAACTCGCGCTGTTACCGTGAGGTAGAACCTTGTTGCAGGTTCTCCTGTAAATTATGGAAGTACAAATTGTGTAGAGCATAATACTTTGCGATCGTGAAAACTTTTATACGTTCGTGTTTGTCATGATTTTTTAGTAACTTCGGTTTAGGAAATATAAGATAGTGGTTATTCATTAATTAAGATATTTGCCGTATTGCGACTTTTGTTTGTATTTCCATATGTAGTTTGAACACGGTGGCTATAAATCGTCGCTTCATGTTCGCATTTAATCAATATTAATGTCAACAATTAATAGAATAATTTACGGAAATGTCAATGGCGTTCGGATGTATTCGTGAATTCCGAGTGTTCACGATCAGATAGACACTACATCTGTACGCAGGCGGTTTACTGTATTCACTCCACTAAGTATTCTAGGAATAATTATCCTATGATTATTGGAAGGTAGTCTCAAAGATCCTATTTTTCTTCATTTTACGTCATTGAAAATGAAAATAGTTTATTTCATAAACAGTTGGTACATAAATGAACAACAGGGTTGGGTCTTCCTAGTAGGTAAAAGGATACCTGTGTAAGGAAGTCATTGGAGTAAATTTCTTTTATTTTCGTTTGAAGCTTTCTTTTACTTTCTTTGTTTGCCTTTTCCATAAAGAAGATACACTTACCTGTGTATAAAATCGGTACCATGCTCTTGTACAGCTGCAGCATCCTGGAGATTCTTACGTTAGTGCACACCGCCAGGACCAGGCAGCACGGTCTTATCTGCACCGGATGGAAATGATTGTATAGTTTACCTAAATTTATTTTACAAGACATAGTCGCCTTAAGGTTCACAACTTCAGAAAATCAGATACAGTTGTCGGAACTAGTGACTTGTTTGCAATGTTAAAATTGGCTGTGATCTATAGAGGACCGTCTGAGGATGGAAGCACGTTGGACCGGCAATATAGAGGAAGCAGGTTTAGATCCCGTAGTGTTACAGAGTCCTTCACAGTTATTTTTTCATTGTAATGGATATCTTTTTCGAATTTGTGATATATAAATACAGTTAAAACTAAGTTTTTTCATGTGAATTTGTTTCAAATAGGTAACTACTCAAATAGAAAGAGGAACAAGACCTGTAATAGAGCCTTGGCCGTGCGTCCTGTCACCGTCGGCAGAATGATCACCTGAGCATCTGACTGGTTGGCGAGAGCCACGCACGACATCACACTCGCCTCTGCTGCATTCACCGGTATCAAGTACTGAACAAATTCTTTATTTCACATTAACGCAATTTTAAATGAGAAATGTATTTCACTTCGTAGTTCATGGTTTAGTTTATTATTGGGTTGTATAGCTGCGTCACTTTCATTTGACATATATAGGAAAGCGTAGCGGAAATTGCTGTTAATTAAACAACAAACTAGAAAGTGAACAGACGAGAAAAGGGATATATTATTGAGATTAAAACAGTGGAGATTAAAATGAAAGAGGTCAATTTCTTATTCATTACCCCCAATAAATTATGGGCAGTCATAAATCATAAAGGCACATAAAGGCAAATATTTGGAACCTTTGAGCCATACGTTTTAACAAAGCGAAGCATGAACCCCCCACGGTAAGACAGCTTTCTGCTATCGATAAGTACCTGTACCATTTTCTTAAGTTTGAGATATGTTCTGGAAGCAAAACATAAATGTACCTGTTCAGCTAGCCTCCAAAAACCAGTTTTAGTACAAGTATAAGGTTCCACGGCACGACAAATATCATCCAGCATCTTGACCGTGTCCAGCGTATTGTCAATATTATCGCAGTCCTTGAGGACGAACCCAGACACACCGTCAAGAATGCAATTGGTGACGTCAGCTATCTCGTTGTGTTTGACCGCGCCGTCGCGTATGGCGTGAAGCATCACGCCGCCTGAAATGTAGACTGGCTTGCCTGCCTAGAAAAAGGTTCAAGTGAGTACAAAGTTTCCACCAGTCATATTAACTTCACTTGTACACAAATATTCTTTATTGCACATCTCAATAAAATTACACAGTAAATATAAAAGTGGAGGCAGAGAACAAGCTAGGCGATCTCTTCCAGACAACCTATATAAATACTTACAATTTTAACTAAGTAAATAACGGTGTATCGAAATCTTCCAAGTTCATTTTTAGGGTTCCGTAGCCAAAATGGCAAAAACGGAACCCTTATAGTTTCGTCATGTCCGTCTGTCCGTCCGTATGTCACAGCCATTTTACTCGGAAACTATACGACGTATCTTAATAAAATTTAGACATAAGGTGTATTTTGTATGTCGCTATTTAATTATGTAGTTAAATTGCAGAATAAAATATTTTTAGGGGGGGCGCTAAACTAACTAAATAAAAATAAAAAATTACCAAATATCAACATGTTGCACATCAAACGATAGGTCTTTAATAAAAAGATCGAGGTTTCTTTTAACATTTTGTGATTAAGTGAATATTTTCAGAAATAATCGCTTCTGAAGTCAGAAAATTTGTCCCCCCCTGTAACTTTAGAACCGCTAGTCCAAAAAATATGAAAAAAATTGAGAAGATGCGCCTCACATGAAACATACATTTGAACCTTATCGGTGAAGCCATTTTTGAGTTATCTCCAAAAAACTTCAGATACGACCTTCTCGTATTAGTTGGGGAATAAGAATATTCCATTGAAGTTACGGAACCCTCCATTATGCGTGGTCCGACACGCATTTGGCTGTTTTTTTATTTTCTACTTCAAAATACCATCGAGCTGATTTGATGCCGAACCCAGAAAATGGATAATGGAACCCTTTGGTAGCGACTACGACATCCTTGTGATTGGACTTAAATGATTCAATTTTACCAATTCAATTCTTTGGGTGTGTGGATGTATACATTTTTTTAACACTTTTTAAGCACAATACTTTGTATAAAACAAATAATTTATTTAAATAGAGTCAACTACTATTATTACTATTATACAGGGTGATTCATGAGACGTGAGCAGGAACAACCCTACACACTGAGTTAACGATAATGAATCGGCCGCCATCATTTTTAAGTGAAACAATAGCGCCTTTCAATTTTTTTTACCTTTTTGTTTCGTAGAAATTTTGTTCTCTGTTATCATGGTCACCCTACATAAACAAATCAATAAAGATAAAACCTCTGTAACAATCATGACAGCACTTTGATTATGAAAAAAATAATTGTCAAGTTAAGTGAGATACGATGTTTCCAAAGTAACCAGACATCAATTTGACACATATCACAGAAAAACAAGAGAATATTCTAACAAGAAAATATTAATAATAAAGAGTGACCATGCGTGTCGTAAATAATTTTAAACATTTTATTTTCAATAAAAAAAAATTTTTTGCGCTTATCACGCTAATACTGATATCAAACAATAGCTTATTATTAACTGAATCCGTAGTGTTAAGCCTGCTCACGTCTCATGAATCATCCTGTATATATATACTGTTAGTTAAGTACTGTTAGTTAGAGATGTACTCTATGAGTAATAACAATGGAAACTCTCACAACAAGTACATATAATGCCTCGGAAACTTGCATTCGAAAACTTGGAGCAGTCATAATCAAATCATTTTCGAACTAGTGTTAATTAATTCAAGTGAAGTTCGAGGAAGTTCATAGCGAACTACCTATTATAGTTTACTCCAGTTGAAAGCCCAGTCAAAATGTACAAATGCGTATCAAATAAGTTAAGTATTGAGGGTACTTGTTATCTTCTATTTGTTGTGTGTGTGTGAAATCTACCGTTTTGGAACACAAAACGATTAATTCGTATAAATAAGAAACGGCGATATTTAATTGACTTATTTACCTGTTGACATTTTGCTATAAACCACTTCTGTATGTTGTTGAGTCTATATTTGTATGAAGCGCTCACTTCGTAAGGCAGAAATTCTCTTGACAACACCATTATGTCCGAATGCTAAAAAAAGAATTAGTGATAAAAAATATGGAATACCCTTACTTAAATGTATGCTTACTTACCCTTTTCACCACCGTACTCTAGAAAACTCTTAAATTAAATTTATTTATTAATCGTATGGCTACATGTCACTGGATATAGATAGGCATTTATTCCCCGGGGTAGTATTTAGTAGTGCGAAAGCAGATGATAAAGAAAATCCCGTGAGTCCCTTAAATTAAATGGGATTAGGTTAATACTACGTTACTCCCCTTTAACTTTAAAGAGTTTTATATTTGCAAATTTTCCACTAACTTTCAATATTTCATCAATGTTGTCAATTCCCCGTTCTGTGCTGATAGCACATATGATGATAGGCCGTCGTTTTTTCTTGCTGATACACTTCTTTACCAATTTGATTCCATCTGCGTCCTCTACGTGGTTAAGTGCTATTGCGTCCACCTTTAACATTAAGGATTTAAAGGCTTATTTGTTTAGTTTCTTGTGTTAAATTAATACACTCGTACATCGTACGATTAAGTAAAACTCGCAAGGAAACCTATAAAGGTTACGCACATAAGTGCGTTAAAAATGTAAGGTCCCTGATTGTCTAATTTTCTTAAGCTTCAGCTACTGTTTGTAAAACGTCAAACACCTCGCATTGGTACTATCCTTAAGTTAAACCCTTGTGAAATTATAAGACATGAAGATACCTGTGGCCAGTAGTAGGACGCAAACAACTGGAGATAATAATGACCCGTTAATAAAGACCTCATTGAATACTTGTTTGAAGACATAGAAATATAAATTAAGGAGACGTAATGCCGTGAAGACAAAACTGTGATTCTATAATAAGCTGATTTCCTCGTATTTACTCGCGATACGCAACATATACAACTCGTGGACGGTGATTAGTTCAAACGTCAAAAAGGGAGTGTGTGCACGAGACCGCGGCTTATTATGGAATCACAGTTTTATCCTCGTGGGATTACGTCTCCTTATTTCATACGTCTATGTTTGAAGATGTCAGATCAAAGAAGATCAGTCAGGTGAAACAACATCTCGTTAGTCAATATTGTAATTTGAAATAGTCATTGAGTGTTGGCATTATGCTGTAAGGTTATGATTTGAACTGAAGTCGAATTCACACGGCTCTTTCTTCATCATTGGCTTCCTAAAAAAACTTACCTGGTTTTCCAAAATAAACTTGATCACTGCTGCGTCTCTCATCGTAAGAAAAGGTCTCGTAGTTTTCATACAACGGAAACTAACACCGCACATGTCCCTTAGTTCACCGCTTTTTACAACAACCGCTTTAATGGTTTTAGCATTCACAATTTCAGTGCAGATCAGACTAATTTCATCCCCGTCAATGGATATCTCCATACCAACTGTCACTTCAGTGGCGAGGTTAGGATTATCAACAAATATTTTGCTTGCATTGCATTTGTTGATGTACGATACATCGCAAGTGAGCTGGACTTGCGTATCCTTCTTAAGTATAATATAAGATACATCCTGAAACAATTTTTAAATTACTTAGTTGAGCGAGTAAAAAAAAATTTTATATGACAATTGAAAGTGGTTATGGATAAACTCGGTACACGCCAAATTGACGAAGACATAAAAAAAATGTTGGTAGTGGGACTAATATCTGATAAGCAGAGCTCGGAGATTAGAGATACCTTCGTATGCGCAGTATGTTGCCAAGTTAGTTATTTCAGTTAGACAGGGTCAGTTAGTAAATGTAGCTTGAAGGATAATAATATAGCCGTCACATTTATTTATTGTATATTTGATCATGGCTTGTATTTTTGTTACTAATGTATAGTATTATTGTTTACTTTTATTTAAACTTCTGCGAGATATATTAATTACAATTTGATTATTTAATTTGTGATTGCAATTTTTATGTGTTTTTGTTTATTTTACTGTATTCTTAATTGTACCTAAGATACCTATTTTATCTTGACTTGTGTTTTTATGTCAATAAATGAATTGAATTGAATTAAGCTTTACGTTCACTCCTTCACCGCGGTCCGCGCGCTATAACCCATTCAGCACTAATCGCGACACGTTGTCGTGACGCCTATACGAAGCATTTTCATAGGCGATAGACGGAAATACATGTTATCGGCTACGGTGTAGCGCTACGTGCGTAAGATAGCAGTGAATGTGTTAAAAACTAATATACTAATAATAGAAGCGCTTAGCCGTAAGTGGGTTGGTGTACAGTACAATATGTTTTTGTTAACAGTCAACGTAATGTGAGGTCTACTTGTTTGACTTGCCTCTTCAATGATGCCTGTCTTAACATTGCGATTTTTCAGATCAATACATGTTGCAAAAGGCCAATGCAGCACGCCATATTTCTGACAGCAGTTAGCAGTGGCCGTTTTGATTTTGCCAAGAAGCTTGATGTTGTCTTTGGTCGATTGGTGGGACATCCTGAACCGAGCTACATTTAAACCGGCTTCCATTAGCCTCTGGGCATCCACATCTGTGACCACGCGATTTGCTAGAAAATGATGCAAGAAAAATGTATAACCGATGAATCTAAAAGCCGACGGTTTCATTATAAGTTAACACAGGTATGCAAGGGCGACCTCCATATATTGCGCATTGCACAAAGTGTGACTGAGAGACTCTGCCACAAGACTAGTTCAATATAGGTGCCGGAAGCTATATTTGATGGCACACAATCGAGCGCCTGGTACCATATCTCTCTTTTTGTATAAATCAATGGACATATAGAACAAATTTTGTGCGCCATGTTTGGGGGTTGACAACTGTGACTGAAGCAAAGACTAGTATAGACTTGTAGTGATTTTTGGTACAACTTTTGGGACAAAGAATTTCTTAGGGATGTCATCTCCTGTTACTCAATGGTACTAACTACATTTGCCCAAGGGGGCAAATGGTCGGGGGGGTCTTCCCGACCTTCCCGTAAGTCCAACTATACAATATAGTATTTTATAAAGTGGTTTCACCTAAAGTAGCCATAATGACACTGCGTCTTCGTTTGAATAAAGTATCGCCAAGGATGTCCTTATGAGTAAGCGTACTAAAATCGACGTTCTTCAATTCTGCAGTCATTTCACCGATTTGTGTTGTATGTATCATTTTGATATCTTATTCGTGACTTATTCGGAAATACCACGTAAAAATTAATTATGTATCAAATTCTAAACATTTATCAAATCATAAGTTGCCGTTAAAAATAAACTCAAGGAAAATCAAAGTTATTTGACATACGTTTGTATGACATTTGTTTACTCAATTTGACAGATTAGTCACGAGTCTTTTTTTAAAACTATCAAACCTGCATGATATGATATTCCGAAAAGTTTTGTTATAAATGACATGGTATTTTTTTTATTACGGAAAGTAAAGCCTGACCAGAAATATATGATCATGCGCCATGTTGTGGAATTTAATTGGAACTAATTTCTTACACTGGCAATAATTTTAATGATAGATTGGCACAGTTGTCAGTGTCATTACGACGGTGTACTTGAATAATAGTAACGCGTTGAATATTAAATAATAAACGACGTAAAATGGCGAAAACTATTCATACTCACGAGTGAAACATTGTGCATATTGTATATAATAAACTGCAGGAAATAAAACGATCGGGAAATGAAACTATTTCGCTACGAAACATTTTCAAATTAACATCAACAGCTGACAGGTAAACAAATCAAGATGTCACCATGTCATAGAGAATAATATACTTTTTGACCATTTTGAACTATTGCCATTTAAATGAGAATAATAGCGCGCTCTTGACAATAATCATATATTTCTGGTCAGGCTTTAACTATAGCGATACAACATTAACTTTCGGGTTATATGGCAATGTTTCTTATCTGTCACAGTTGTCAATTTGTTACAGATTTGTTGCTGTTTGTTTTGTCAGATTGCTTGGACAATTCGGACAGTTACCATAGAAAACTGGTCACCGGGAGTTATTATTCCGGATGATATGTAATTTCCAATTATTAAAGGACTTTGTGACTAGGCTTAAGATAGTCTTAAGTTATTTTATTTATAATGTATTTTGTTTTGTTGACTTATTGAATAGATATATTACTATCAGATCTATTATTAAAGATCATCTGGAGGTGGTCTTGCAGAAAAGCGGCAATGTTCACAATGCATAAGTCTTTGGCTTGTATCTAATAACTTGATTATTTGGGTAGTTTGATTTTAATTATTTAGTAGTAAGAGTATTGGGGTAGTTTGCTAGATTAATGCCCATTTTTTAGACGTTAAATGTTGCTGTCAGTCAGTACAGTCGAGTTCCAATTTTCGAGCCGATTAAATTATAACTTTGTACCTACTTAGCACTGATACGGTTGCAAGATAAAACTCGAAAACAAATGCAACATAACAAACTTATTGGCAACTAAATAAGGCACGAGCGTTGTCGGCCAAAAAGCAGGGTGCAGCAACAAAATCAAACATAGTATCTTTGGCCGGCATTTCTCTCATATTTGCTCAGTCTGTGGCAACTAATGGACAAACAAGGGGCGGCTATGTTGATTTTCAGTTACCGCGTATGCGACGTCCTTGCAAGATTTATTTTCGCCCCGGAAATAAGATGAACCTCTTTGTTTATCTTTGCATTCAACTTTTATGGCAATTGTTAGTTTTGCGAATTCGAAACTGTTGGATGCTTCAAGCGGCTGTCGAAAATGTTCTACACTGTAAGTTTAAATTGAAAATAAAAATAAGACACCGTGGTTTAAATTCCTATGGTATGACGGAGTTTGAGAAAAGGTGAGAAATGGAACCAATTTTAAATAACTCGTAGGCCGCCTCGAACTGAGAACTCGCGATTTACTTGCAAACGAGATTACCAATATAACAAGACCCTTATGAAGATATTTTTTCGCCGTCTAGCTCCACCACCCCTTGATCGATCCTGCTCATATACGAACTCTCAAATTGTATTGAGCTCTACTACAACCCCAATAAATTTCATATAGATCAGAAGAACGTTACTAAAGTTATTTCGCGAAAACTATTTAAAATCAAAAATCCGAAGCCGAAGTTGTTTGAAAGAACTTTACTTAGCTTACATTCCGCTCGTTCGATAATTAAATATTATGGGACAAACTTACACAAATCAACGTAGTCCCACAGTAAGCTACTAGGCGATGATATATACTAGATATATATCTGGCCAAGCCAAGTTCATAGATAAATACTTAAATATAAAGAAAATAATATAACTCAGGAATAAATATCCGTGATAAACTGTCAAATAAATGCCCTGACCAGGATTCGAACCCGGGACCTCCCGCTTAATAGGAATCAGGGTCACTACCGACTAGGCTAGTAGGCCGTTAAAATTATGTGAGAAAACTTATGAGTTTAAATTATGATCGTTATAATCGGTAAGATCAGCTTTTAATAATGTAGTCTCATCTTAATACTTATAAAAAACTAGTTTGATTTGGCAATTAAAGACTGGTGGTAACTATATGATCTATCTATAATAATTCTATGGTGTTACATCAGATGATGATAATATATTTGTATTAATTAAAAACAAGTTAATAACTAACCCCCGTATTCATAAACGTCTACTAAAGTTAAGAGGCCTCCGATAATCGTTTGTCCCTTTCCGTCCAACCAATATGAGGGAAAGGGACAAACGATTATCAGCGATCTCTTAACTTTAGTGGCCGTTTATGAATAAGGGGGTAGACACTGTGCAACTAAATTATTAAAATGTATAATTATTACTACATTAACTACGTTACAAAAATTGTGTTGAGCTGTGCATTCGTGTTTAGTAGATATCTCACAGGGTTCAATTAGTTAACTTATTTTTTGTCCTTATTTGTCACTTTGACTTTTGTGTTTGTTAGAAACAGACAAAACATAAAGTAAGTAATTGAGGCCTGAGAAACGTTTATGAATAAGGGGGTGATTATATCCGATGGTTCGAGCGCTTAGGGAAGTTTCAATGAAGGATTATCGATTTTCGTACCTATACCTACCTACGTAAGGATATATTTAGAAAACCAACCACATTGATGCGATTCTTATCCAGTCAATCAAATATATTGGTGATCACTGATCAATATTACTCTGCGTCCCTACACGCGATCACTGGGTGGTGCTAAAAGAGTAACAAACTTGGCAGCTGCACTGTTCCATCTGGACCTCGCAGCACTCACTGGGTTTTCTTTATCATCTGCTTTCCCACTACTAGTACCCCAGGGAAGAAATGCCTATCTATATCCAGTGATATGTAGCTATACGATAAATAATCAAAAATAAAGTTTTAGGTACTTTTATTATTCTGGAGCCTATCTGTGTAGGTATATAAGTTTACTACCGGGTTCCTTGAACTAAATATTTAATTTTATTTCCAGAGACGACCGTTTTAAATTTTTTTCAACCGCCGTGTATAGTATTCGGTTCAATTCAAAGCAGGGACAATATAATACCTGGACTGCGTTCTCTATGCATATAAAATCTCGTTTCTCCAAAATTCAGGCCATACATCTGTTTTCGGTATCAGGTGCTGCAGTGCAATTTCTATTGAATATAAATTGAGTTACAAGGTCAAAACTTCGGCTAAAACTGAACCGAGTCTTTCCGCGTAAGATCTATGACGCTAATGCGTTCGCTTGAATTATAGGAAGATTGAGAACGCGATTTTGTATAGACATTGCCGTCCAGTATTTTTGCTGTATGGGTCAAAGTATCCAGGACCATTTCTGGTATTCTCTTGAGTACCAACTTCGCGGTGATCCCGGTGTCATCAAACTGTCGATTCCTTGAGGGCCAAACCGAGAGTTACGGAAAAAAGTTTTGTTTAACTTTCAGGACTTAAATTTTCCCAAAGGCAATGGACGAGCAAGCGTTCTGATGCTTCCTGTTTGATTAAATCAGCTACTTCTACTGAACACACTGTTTTGTTAACTATAGAGCTACAATAAAAATTAAATATTGGGGATAAAAATTAATTTGTCACAATCATTGACTTTACAAATTAAGAAAGGGTTGGGATCTCTTAGTATGGAAATACTTGTGTCAGGACACAATATACAAATGCCAGCTCTAAAAACTTTAGGAAAATCGTAACTTCGTTAATTAAAGATTAAAGGTCTTGTGTTCAGTCTCTATATTTTATAATGTTATCAGTTATCAATTTACGCAATAGATTTTTTCTTAAAAGTCTACTAAAATAATAGTCAACTACGGTTGACTATTATTTTATTATATTCTAAATCAGGACACGATCACGATCAGGCACAAAAGTCTAAAGTTAATTAGTCAAGGGTTCATGCTCCACATTTTGGCTTGTTCTCGAGCAAATTTCGGTACCGCCACTGTTACCGCTACCGGTAAATTTTAAAGAAAACACCTTCAATGCAAACAAATGGGGGGCTATTAACCTGCCCGCAGAGGCGAAGGCTGCTTAATTCGATGGACTTACTATTTGTTTTCTCGACAGCTTCATTAGAGATAAGAATACCGATTTTGAGGGGTAAATACGAATGAATAAGATCTTATTCATTATAGTATTACAACACTGGTTTTTATATTTGTTTTAAAGCTCTGCTCAATATTTATTGCAATAAATACATCTAAAGCAGATATACTTAATTAAGACTCTAGTAAAGATTTTATAGAATGAAATGTTTTTTTTTACATGCCTATCTGTTTATCGTCTGTTATTGATTAAGATTACCACCATGACAACCCAGCAAACGTGACTAAGATTAGGTAAGTATTGTTATCAATCATTATCAGTCAAAAGACAGTTAGTGCGTCATTCATGACATCATATCTACAGTTATTTTATTACACGACAATCCCATGAGCAATTAAATATGTTTTCCAATGGCCGTTCGGCTCTTATGCCTGGTGGGGTAGCGGGGATTTTCACTTCAGCAGCAGCAAGTGTATGATAGACTGAGTTTTCCACTAGAGAATAAGCGACACTTTTTACACTAGGTACATAATTGAAAAAGAGTGACATTGTATAACATCGACCGACCAAATTCTCCGTACTGGAGCATTAATAGATTTTGAGAAATTCGAGATCTTGTTATCATGGAAGGTTCAGCGAGTCGCTGTCGCGAAAATTGTCAAGTCGTTCGCACATAATGGAGCGTGCTGCGATTCGTGTCAAGGTCGTGTCAAAACGATAACAAAACTAGTTCAAATTTTAAAGTTCGAATAGGTATTCTGTTAAAGTACTCAGTTACATGGTAGGGGCCCGCTCGGGTTAATTTCACCGAGCTAGCCCTAAGGCGCGATGTCGTTAATTTTGGCCGCCTTTTGATATTAACGAGGAGGCTCGACGCGTAATTATACGTGGTATTCTATTTATTAGTGATAAACGACGGTAATGGATACACATAATTATTTCGGTTTACACTTATTAAGTCTTGTAAGTTCTTGCTTAGTTTCAGTAGGTACATTCGATTACTGAAACAGGGAAAATATAAATCAAAACACTTTTTATACCTACTACCTAAGCTTAAAATTTATAAAGATACGTTTTCCAACAACTACCGTTGACTCTTAAATTGATTGCTGAAACTGTTTTTTTAACAGAAACTACAAAATTTAATTACAAATTATATTTTAATTGTCCTATAGGTACCTTGCTTCCTTTTAGGGTCTTGTTCCTTTAGTCGTCAACATAGTGAATCCTCCTTTAGGTAAAGGGTCGGAAACGCGCATGCGACACCTCTGGGGTTGCAAACGTCGATAGGGTAGCTGCTTACCATCAGGCGGACATGCTTGTTTGCCACCGTCGTGGTATTAAAAAACAGGTACTCGATTTATCCTACATAAATTTACGATTTGTTTTAACCTAGAATATAATGGAGAAAACGTTACGAAAGTAGTTTTTAAACAAAAAAATCTATTAGCCTACCGACCAATGGGTACATGTATATGTATCGCGACTTACTAGTATAGTTTGTTTGCAAAATGGAACCGGCATTCGGCGCTTCGCAGGCATGCTGTTGTTGCTGTATAACAAAACATAAACACGCACGAACCGCGGTGCGAAACAACAGTAGATAAACGAGTGCTACGTACAGAATTCACGCCCTCCTAAACCGATATTTGACAGCTTTTCTTCCAGCATTTTCTTTTCTTTTCTCTATCTTTACTATTGATAGTTGGCATCAGCTTCTGTCGATTACCAATCTGAATACTTAGGGCCGGTTGCACCAAATCGTTTGTTAACGTCAACGGCATCGTTAAAAAAACTTGTATGAAAAGTGTGTCAATTTTCTATGGGATGACAGTTCCTTCGCCATATTTAACGTTGATCAGTTCCTTAGTTACGCGTGGTGCAATCCACCCTTAGGGCCGGTTGCACCAAACCGTCTGTTAACGTCCACTTCATCGTTAAAAAATCTTGTATGAAAAGTTTGACAGTTTTCTATGGGATGACAGCTCCATCGCCATATTTAACGTTGATCAGGTCGTTAGTTACGCGTGGTGCAACCCACCCTTAGTTGTTTAACGGTTATTATCCCTTTATACTCCTGGATTACGCTTTCCCATTAGGGCCTAACTATACAAAACTCGTACGCGGCGAACTCGCGGTGTGTTCGCTCCCATACAAAATTCGCTCGCAAATTGCAAGTGTGATGACGCTCTTATGATATCTCGCAGGAGAGACTACTGGGGGCCGATTTTTGACAATCGAGCGCTCGAATTCAAAGAATTGAATCTCGAATATCGCACACAAAAGTTTGTCGCCTTTATTTACGCATGAAATAAATAGTATAAATAATCATGATTTTTTATTTTTACTGCTGTTATTTTTAAAACATAATTTCTTCGTTTTATTCTGAGTTTTAAATGTCATATTCGAGCGTTCGTATTTCAAAAATCGCCCTCCTGATCGTTTGTATTCCTCCTTAACGCCAAATTCTATCTTCTACAAACCACAATCTCTGTTTTGATATTCCGTTGCGTCGCTGCGTCACTTCCTTTTACCACATTGAGGAAGTTAGTGCAAATAGTGCAACTCGATAACAAAAATAAAGGTATGATTTTAAGTTATTTAATTTCATTTACCTACTTACCAAAATATCTGTAAGTGTAAAATTATCACTTATATATACTACAAATATATTTGATGGTTGATTTGTGTAAGATTGTCCCCAAATATTTATTATTATTATTATTATTATATATTATATCCAAGGGCCTGTTTCACAACCTCCAGATAAACTTATCTGCCAGTTAAAAATTATTGCTATCCTTTTCTCCAGTCATATAAAAGAAAAGGACAGCAAACATCTTATCTGACAGACATGCTTTAACTGGAGATTGTGAAACAGGCCATAAATCTAATTATTATTAGTAAATAAAAATTGTTTTCACTTTTAACATTTTTGAACTACGAGTAGATAGCATAAAGTTATGAATGCGGTGCCGTCAGCATATATTTTTTTGCCAATGATGGTTTCCACGGTCGAGATTCTCACTAGATGGCAGCACCGCGGCGAGAAGTATTTTTTTTTCTTTATTTTCACAAAAAGAGATACATTTAATCAATTTCACCTATCTGCCAAACTGCACAGCAGTTTGTTGGCAGAAAACTTATTTTACCCTACACCATTGTACTATTAATTTAGGTGACAGCAGCTGTCAAAATCTACCAAAAAAAAAAGATTTAACGTGATTGGTGGATTATGACAGCTAGACCTCTCGCCACGGTGCTGCCATCTAGTGAAAATCTCAACCGTGGAAACCGTCATTGCTTTTCAATAGCCATTGTCACCTCTAGCATATTAATGCTAGTAGTCGTTTAAGTTAATTATAACCATATGATTATTTGGCACCATAAACAACTAACAACTGATAGACGGCGGTTGCGGCCTCGGGGTCCAACTTAACGTAGTCATCCATAAAATCCTCCCACTTGTCTTTTAGGCTGTCGAAGGGGTTTAGACATTTCATCAGCACTGGAACAAAAGTCTTATATTAATTTTAACCATTAAATTATCATGATCTTAATAATTTACCGGAGTAAAAAGTTCTAATCATCTCTAGGATTTCCAAATATGTGGAAGTAGTTATTAACCAACAAATAATGGAGATCAATTCATCACCATGATTTATAATTAGTAATGTCTTATTAGGCCAAGCAAATAAGATCTATAAAAAGTGTTTTGAAGAATTAATTCCCAGCGGGCTGGAAATCGCTTTAATACCTTCATGTGGTCCTAAATGCATGTAATCCGAGTTTGCCCAATCCCAAGAGGTGTGCATAACTTTTTAGCGAATTTTTTGCTCTTTGTCAGGTTTTTGCTTGTAGCTCGAAAACAGTACGTCCGACGGAAAATGTCATTTATATCAATATTAAATTTTGCGTCGAGTGAGTAACTTAACTTCTAATTCAGTTCAGCGGTACAGCCGAAATCAAAAGTTATAAACCGGGAAAATGTCTCAATTAATTGAAAAACTCGTATTTTGACTTCCATACGACATATCTTTGAAACAGATGACTCCTGTTAAAAAACCTATAGAATAAAAGTTGTAGAGAATACAATTTCAAGTTATATCGAAATCTCAATTTTCAAGTAGAGTCATTTTGAAAAACTAAATTTGGCATGAATTCAAAATCAGTTTTTTCTAAATCCTTCCGAGTTGCATATTTTCCATAAAATATGAGGTGTGAGGCGTACATTTAATGCATCGTTACAACTAAAAACATTTAATTGCATATTTCTAAAACGTATCTAATCAGAAAACTATTCCGTGTTTTATTTTCATTTCCGGTAATTCCAAGGGTATATTCCTGAGCTTAACTTAAGTATATTTCTTAAAGAGGCTAGTGTCCTAATTTGCTCCAGTTCTGAGGTAATCGATAGTTCTTTTTCGTCTTTCTGATTGTGTAAATTTTTCTTTTAGTCTGAGAACCCGCTATAAAGTCATGTAACTGTGTGTTAAGTCAATACAATATTAATTAATTTTGTACTAAGCAGGAACGTCTGCAATCGAAATTTCAACTTTATAATTGAAATAAAAATGGAAAAATTCGGACCGGTGTTCCGAAAGGTCGCAAGTTCGTATCTTGCTCGTCGCGGTGAATTTTTCCACTTTTCTTTCAATTATTAAATTTTCAATACAATATGTTTCCTTTGTATCTCGGATTGTTAATGTTCGAAATTTCATTGACATGTTCAATTATTTGGTTGAGTTAATATTGGGGAATTAATCAATAACTACTGAACCTATTTGACTTAACACACAGGTGCATCATTTTGTAGTGGGTTCTCAGAGTAAAAAAATAAATAAATGTAGGTTAACACAATTAGAAGGCATTAATAAAATATCGATTACCTCAGAACTGGAGCTAAGTAGGACACTGGCGTCTTCTAGAAATAAACCTGTAAGTTAAGCTCAGGAATATACCCTTGAAATTACCGGAAATAAAATAAAACACGGTGTATAAATAGTTTTCTGATTGGGTACGTTTTAGAAATTTGCAATTAAATGTTTTTAGTTGTAACGATGCATTAAATATACGCCTCACACTTCATATTTTATGGAAAATATGCAACTCAGAAGGATTTAGAAAAAACTGATTTTGAATTCATGCCAAATTTAGTCTTTCAAAATGACTCTACTTTAAAATTGAAATGTCGATATGACTTGAAATTGTATTCTCTACAACTTTTATTCTATAGGTTTTTCAACAGGAGTCATCTGTTTCAAAGATATGTGGTATGGAAGTCAAAATACGAGTTTTTCAATTAATTAAGACATTTTCCCGGTTTATAACTTTTGATTTCGGCTGTACCGCTGAACCAAATTAGAAGTTAAGTAACTCACTCGACGCGGAATTTAACCCTCTTTAATATTGATAAATATGATATTTTCCGTCGGACGTACTTTTTTCGAGCTACAAGCAAAAACCTGACAAAGAGCAAAAATTTCGCTAAAAAGTTATGCGCACCTCTTGGGATTGGGCAAACTCGGATTACATGCATTTTGGACCTCATGAAGGTATTAAAGCGATTTCCAGCCTGCTGATAATTAATTCTTCGAAAAAATTTAATTTTCTTGGCCTATATGTTGCCGCGGTAATTAATCAAACACATGCTGTAATGCGTTGAATTGGAATATTTATACATCATAAATTACTTTAATACATTTCTGAGGATCCCTGAGGATTTAAGTTTTTGTCATTATCATTTAAGAGGCGATTTTCGATTGTTGTCGGTGTAATAATTCGATTCCCTGGGGGGTGATTTTTGAGATTCAAGCGCTGGAATCTGACATTTAAAACTCTAAATAAAACGAAGAAATTACGTTTTTAAACTAACAGCGATAGTAATTTAAAATCATGATTATTTAAACTATTATTTCCATGCGTAAATAATGGCCACAAACTTTTGTGTGCCATATTCGAGGTTAAATTCTTTGAATTCGAGCGCACGAAAGTCAAAAATCGGCCTCCTGTACTCTTACTGATCCATTGAAACGGTACATTTTGCCTTACATCAAATGAGCTATGACTGATTTTTTTATGTGTTAATAGTGATAAAATATTTGATTTTGAGGTCGGAAGCTCTTGTTTAACATAAGTATTTCATCACTATTAACATATTTAAAAAATCAACCATGCCGGCTTTGATGTAAGTTAACAACCCCTTAACAACCGTCATTTCTATGAGCTATACTACCTATTACTGCACGATATGGCGTGGGTCACTTTTATCATTTTTGATTTTATACCAATCACATCATTATAAAAATATCATATTCCAAGTTAGTTATTTTTAGTCCCTAAATAGGATATAGAGCGATTGTATTGTATTACGTCAACTATAACCGTTTCATTTGAACGAGACGGATAACGGTGTGTCTATTTAATATACTCTTGTGGCAAGGAGTTGCCACAGTAAAAATTGGGAAGTAGCAAAATAGAACATGAAGTACTTATGTTGTAGCAACATTTTTATTATCTAACCCGTTTTAACTTTGAAGTTACTCACATTTAAAGTCGTCCACACCACGAACATAATTGAACGTTTTGTGGTGCACTGTAACATCGATGTCTCGGAAACCAACACGTTGCATCATTCGAATTATTTCGTTTTCTGGTTCCTTAAACAAAAAACGCACATGACAGATAGACCAACAACGAAGTTCTCTTAAATATCTATATAAAATGATATATATAGTAAAATCCATAATAAGAATAAGAAAAAAAAATAAAGAACATGTATAAAGTCAGTCTGTTACGTAGGTATCTATAATAGTATATTAGAAAGTACTTAATGTGTGTAAATGTAAAGTATTCTTACAAATACCTCTAGCAGACACTCCCACAGCCACATAAGTACGTACCTAAATGATTATTACGATGGTAGAGGGTAAAATAAAATTTCTGCCAACAAACTGCTATGAAGTTTGGCATATATGCCAAACTTCTCCAACACCTGTTTCACCTATCGTGAAATTGATTAATTGTATCTCTCTTTTTGTCAAAATAAAGAAAAAAAATTACTATTATTATAACTACGATACAAATCACACTGATTTATATCCGACTTTTGTACATACACAAATTACAGATTTTAGTAAATGTACCTACTCATTAAATTAATCTTACCTGTGAGTCATGGTACGGTGACATAAACTTAGTCGACACATTTTTGAGATCAGCGCTCCATTTTGGTGTGCGGGAGAGTTTGCGGTAATTTTCATACGGTTTAAAATTTCCGAGGAAAATCAACAGGCAGTTACCGCCGACCGCCAAAAGGTTGTACACATTTGAAAATGCAGTCCTGTGAATAAACATGAGATCATAGTTCAATGCAACAACACAAATGATAAAATTGTCGTTTGTCTACATTGTCTGTGTTTGCGTATTACGTTAGTTGCGGTTAATCTTAAATCTATTAAATTAAAAATTCTTATGTTTAGTTGTTGTAGGATTCGCTTATAAAGATGATAATTTAACTATCTAAGTGGGTCAAACATTTTTCAGTAGCCTAATTTTCTTTTTATCATTATATTATTTATTATGCACCGCAAATTTTCTTCTTCTTCTCGCTATCTAGTAATGACTGTATTGAAAATTATGGAAACAAGTTTGCAAGGGTCAAAAAAAGAGGTTGCAATATTTTGAATTTTCTTTCATATGTCAATGTGACAATTATATATTCAATTATTGGAATTTAATATAAAAAATAACACAATTCTTCTAATATCCAAGATGAAGGGTTTATCAGATAAAAAACGACTTTCAATTGTGACCAAATACTGCAAGGGATCGGGTATGTCTATGAGAAAGATAGCTGCAGAGGAAGCAGTTAGCCTGAAAGCGGTTTATAATACCATCAAACGGTTTGGCATGAATCATACTTTAAAGGATTTGCCTGGTTGTGGCAGAAAACGCGGCCCTTCGCGTCCTTATTTGGACAAGAAGATATGCGAACAGTTTTCCCGGAAAAAATATATTTCCATTCGGGATTGTGCGAAAAAATGCCATACTACTATAGGTATGGTCCAGCGTGCCAAGGAGCGAAACTTGTTGGTAACATATAAAAAGCAAAAACAACCGAAACGCAGCAAAACCCAAGAGTCTTCCGTAAAAACTAGGGCTCGGAAGTTATACGACCAAATTTTATGTAAAAATGACCAATGCATCATCATGGACGATGAAACGTATGTCAAACTTGACTACAAAACCTTGCCTGGGCTGCAGTTTTACACAGTAGAGAGAGGAGCAAAGGTCCCTAAAGAAGATAAAGCAATTTTTTGCGAAAAATTTGGCCACAAAGTGATGGTTTGGCAAAGTATTTGTCAATGCGGAATGAAAACGTCTCCGTTCTTCGTAAAGGGCAATTTAAATTCCGATATTTACAAGAAGGAATGCCTTCAAAAGCGAGTGCTCTCATTCGCAAGCACAGTGGCCGTACATTGTTCTGGCCTGATTTAGCTGCGTGTCACTATGCTCGCCATGTACTGGACTGGTATAGAGAGAATAATGTTGAATTTGTTGCGAAAATGCTAAATCCCCCGAATTGCCCTAAAATTAGATCAATCGAGAGATTTTGGGCTCTGATGAAGGTAAGGTTAAGAAAACAAGCCAAACCAACAGATAATATCGAGCAATTCAAAAAAGACTGGATTCGTACCCAAAAATCCTTCAATACAGTTGCTGTCCAGAAGTTAATGAAGAATATTAAAAGCAAAGTCAGAAAACTAGCAAAGGGAGGTAATAAATAAAAAAATTGTCACTCTTGTTATGTTGTTTGAAGATTTAAGTATCGCATTATTTTAGTTTTTTTTGTAATAAAAGTTTTTACGCACATTACACCATAATACTTGTTTCCATAATTAACGATACGGTCCTTAAAAGCATTAGTATAATATATCCAAATCGTAACTTTTATTTTATCCATAGAAGAGTCACCCCTCTTTCTGAACATTTATGACCCAATTGGCATATTACCTAACTACTGTCGGGCCCATCATACGATACAAATTATGATCGAATCAACACACGTAATTGAATTTATAATTTAATTCAAATACTTACTCCTGTAAATTCACCCAATGAAATGTGTAAGAAGAAACCACATGGTCAAAACTTTCCACTAGTTCTTCCGGTACCGCTTCCTCTATGTCAAGTTTAATGAACTTAACGCGTTCGCTTTCATGATGCTCTGTTGCAAAATCCACACAGAATTGACTCTTGTCACTTCCAACTATCTTCATAAAACTTTTCGGTATATATTTCTTCCAAACGTTAATAGTGACACTTCCATCCCCACATCCTATATCCAATATTCTTGCTTTAGTTTCTTTCCATTTAAAAGGCACTTCTTGCAGAGCAAACTTTACATCCCTGATTGGCATTTGGTGAAGTTTTTGATATGCTATAAGATCATTCATTTTTGCTTGAATTGGAATGGGTGAGTTTTAACTGTGTTGAAACTAGGAATTGTTAATTGAATATGCCAAGGTACGCTGCCAGTCACCATTCATGACTAAAAGTGAAGTGCCGAATAGCTGACCTGCTTTTATGTACTGGACTGTAGGTAGTTAATGCACTTATCAATAATCGGTCTATTTCAAATACAATTGTGGGCAATCGAGTACAAGAATTAATCTGCATATTGAACTTGCATTCATGATATAAACAAGTTGGATAAGCGTATATCGGACTAGCTGAAAGATGGTTCCGCCACCGCCTAACTATAAAATAAATATGTCGGGTTCAAATATATATTAATTAGTAGTAATTCAAGTAATTGATGATCGGATTAAGACATGCCTAAATTAAAATATTTTATATATTATAACTTAATAATACAAAACATGTAGCGTTTTAAAAGGTTCATTGAATTTTGAAAAAAAAATTTGGGTAAATAGGTTAGTCGTCTAATAATTATCTCGGAATAAAACGTTACAGGCCTACAAATTATCAGTAAATAGCATTTCTGTTAGTACTATGTTTCTTGTTTGTAAGAATAAAGGTTTAGTGTGGAGAATAAATTTATTTCAAAATCTAATGTGCAGAGCGGAGTGGAATCCTCTTCTAGATTAGGTTTTAAAGTACCTACCTTCTTTAGGTTTGGTATCTTCATTTATATGTATACTATAAATAAATAATAAATAAATATAATGGGACAATTTTACACAAATCAACCTAGTCCCACAGTAAGCTCAATAAGGCTTGTGTTGAGGGTACTAAGCGACGATATATATAGTAGATAGATATATAGATAAATACTTAAATACATAGAAAACATCCATAACTCAGGAACAAATATCCATGATAAACACACAAATAAATGCCCTGACCAGGATTCGAACCCGGGACCTCCTGCTTCATAGGCAGGGTCACTACCGATAGGCTAGGAGGCCGTTACAATACGTACTGACTAATAGGCTACCTGAAAAGTGAATGGTCTTGTCTACATTTTATTATATTTTAAATATGGGAAATCAAATAACTTTTAAAATCGCTAGTAAGGATGTTTTCCGTGATCGAGTTTTTCACTGGATGTCGAGAGGTCTTTTTGACAGCAGCTGTCAAAAACCACCAATAAAAAAAGATTAAACATAATGACAGCTAGACCTCTCGCCACGGTGCTGCCAATTAGTGAAAATCTCGATCGCGGAAACCTTCATTCGTTTTCTTTTAAGAGTTTATAATGGTTATCGTCTTGCCCTTTAAAATGATAACTTATAATAAGTACGGAGGAATAACCTAAACGTCTAACTGACCCTTAAAACCTGGTGTCGTCTAAGCAGTAGTTCGAAACTTAAAGAAAAAAATATTAAATGTGAACATTATTTTTAACAATCGTGGAGTCTATCTGGAAAGATAAGTATCGCAGAATGTATAAGCTCCCATATAAACTATGACACCTCTCTTTGCAGAAAAACTGACGCAAAATCGTTATTTTTACTGTTAGTATTTTAATTTTCGAATAATTGTATGACATTACAGCTCAGACACAGAATGTTCTTTCAAAGTCATTTTTGGTCAGTGTTACCTATGTCTCGACTTTATATCTCATACTTACGATGTTATCTTGTGCCCTTACTTATCGTTCAGTTCCATTCCTTTGTACTGGCTATTGGCTGAATGAATGTTTCAGAGGTTGTGACCTGTTCTTTTGTGAACAACAGTTGTTGTTGAATAATACACGTGAATCTGCATCACGTTTTAACAAACAGGTGCTACATGTGCAAACACAACATTGTGATTGACTAATCAATTGCAAACAGTGGAACTGTATATTCGAACTGAAAATTTCAATCTTCCTTCAAAACTACTGCGCCATGTAGATGCCGAAGTATCTGTTATTAACTCAAATATACTATGATTTACATTGTATGCTGTATCATGGGCTGTTAAAATTATTTGTACTGGCTTAGTATCTACTAGCACCCTTCAAATTATATGTCTTGCAAGCCGAATTTTACTAATAATCATTTGTCATTTTGACAGACCTTACAAGTCATTTTGACAGTTGTGCTTGTAAGAAACATACAAATGATAATTTAACTAGATGAGGCTTTGTAAAACGTGTAAGAATAAGGGGGTTAGTATGGAAGTTAAATTCTACAATTTCGATGTTAGTTAAATTTCTTACCGAAACATTTGTATTTTGTGGTGCAAAATTTCCACCCCAAATGTAAACATTGTAGCATTTGTTTGGGTTCAAAATATCAATTCCATCAGGGTCCTATTAGACCCGAGAGAGAAAGACTTCATCGTGGAAATAGAAGCACCGGGCAAGCCTTTGGGACACTAATAGCCCATTACACTAAATCCTTTCGAGGTCGGAAACGTTAGGAAATACGCTCAAAAACGCTCACTCGTTAGAGCAAACGGCACATGATAAACAGAGAAGTTGAACTTCGACGCTTGATGAGAATAAAATAATTTTTACATGCTTTTATTAGGGATGTCAAATGCGAAATTTTGGTATTAGCCATACAAAAAATACTATATTGAATGCCCTTCATACAGTTTCCCTTAGCCCTGCCGCGTGTTTGTCTATACCTACACTCATGAACAGTCTAGAATTTTGTTGTTAAATGGAGTAAAAATATATACACACTGAGGTACCTAAATCTGTTCGTATCCTTTCCACCTTCTAATTAAATAGACTTCACAGTATCAATCACGTTGTTTTTTTTCGAACGGTTTTATCGAGCGTTCCCATATCGTCTACCCACTTTATCGACCTCCTATCTCCACCAATTATGTTTCTGTAAAAGAAACCTTACACTCTATAAAATAAGGTTCTCTTTTTAAAGTAAGTTGAAGAGGAAGTATGCAGTTGAGAGAATCAGCAGACGATATTGGATTCAATCCATCTGTCAGCAGCTGATTGGACGGTTGCCTGTCCTCCGTACTGACACATATTCGATACTCCAACAATTTACCAGCCTATTGGATTTTGAAACATTTCCGGTATTCAAATTGCAACGGGTTTCCTTGAATTTGCGATTTTGGGTGACGGTTCGGTGATTTCTTCGCTCAAGGAAATGCTGGCGTGAGTTCTGAATTCAAATTAAAACGAAAATTTGGTAGAGCCAGCGAGCGCCACGAGTAGTGACGCGCATCGTTAAGCTATTGCTGTGGTAAGTATTCAGAATTTAGATAACATTTATTTTCATGCGATCTAATTCGTCTAATTTATATATTTATCGTATGGCGGTTACACACTGGTTGGCAAGTATATGTTAAATAAAAATAGGTACGAATATATACTTAATTCTTAATACAACTATAATCTTATGGGCCACTACTGTTGCACATGTAGATTTTCTTAAGACGACGAGCTGTAGGTACCATTGCGTTTGCAGAAGTTAAACATTTTGTTTGCTTAGTAATTTCTGCTACTATTGTATGTACTAGTTCTGCATAACTGTATGCATATGTGTTTAATTTAAGGAAAAAAACATCGACGGTGCAATATAAGTACACCACGGACTGACCTAGCAATTAGAGTGGCATATATGTATACCATAATTATGCTGTATACCGCTATTATAATCACTATGTACCTCATATAGCGATATTTACTACATTTTGCTCTAAAATATGTTCAATAGTACCTATACCTATAAACTACATACCAAGTAAAGTCAGTAGTCAATTACCTGAAGCCGCATTCGATATTAAAAAATTTACTACTTACTTGTTTTGATATTTATTTGGCACTCTAATCGAAGTGCATAACTAAGAGCGGTATTCTAACTTAAAATAATATGATCTTCTTTTGTCATCAAAATGACATATAAATTGTAATTTTGTAAACAAATGTCACTAATTTTTTTTACGTATCGTCTTCAATCTCTTTTTAATATCTACATATATTTTTTTAAATCTACATACTTCCATTTAATATCCAAACGATGAACAAATTATATTGTACATGAAAATTGCTATTATTCCGTTAATGATTTTTTGACAATGAAATGTGATCTATGAACAAGTGGTATATGTATGTTATTTAATCAAATACAAACATTGAAACATTGAAAAAATAATCAACCCAGTTTGACTTGAACAAACATCGATACGCCTTACCGGGGCTCGATATCGCTTTACCAATTAAGCTATGGGTTCAGTTGAACTGAACCCATAGCTTAATTGGTAAAGCGATATCGAGCCCCGGTAAGGCGTATCGATGTTTGTTCAAGTCAAACTGGGTTGATTATTTTTTCAATGTTTCAATGTTTGTATTTGATTAAATAACATACTAATGTATGAGTGGAATACCCACTTTAAAAAAAAAACAAGTAAAATAATTAGAAGTGGTATATGTATTATTTAATTCATTTCATTCCTTAATAATTAATTAATTATACATTATATATCATTCTAAAATTAAAGTTATTACAATATTACAAAATACATGGGTACCCTTATTAAATTTAAATTAATTGACTAAAATTTCACTTATAAAATAGGTTTCAAATAAACGGAATAAAAACGAACTTAAAAGCAATGATATTTAACTATGGATGGGTTATACTCTAACAAAATGAGCAGAAAAAATACTTCCAGAGTAATTTCATAACCTAGCAACGATTCTGTTATGTTTATCTATTTTGACAATCATTACATCTTTGTCACTCTCATTATTAGAAAATCACAGTTCGTCTCTTTCTCACGCGGGTGACGGGAGCTCATTCGCACGTCCGCATCTCACGCTGGCCGGTGCGCAACTAGCGACAGTTGTGTGAATTCACTCATATTAAGTGCTTCACTTTTGGAGCGTGCATAACCCATCTGTCATTATTATATATCATAGCTTAAAAGTAACAAAATAAGTCCCCGAGATCTGTTCCTTGCGGAAGGGTGCCCATAATGCTGGCCATATTCCCCCGCTGAATGGCAATGCCGATTCTTTGGCCAAGGAATGGGCCAGCCTTAGGGTCCCTAGTAACGTCGAGAAGCCTCTTCTTCAAATCTTAAAAAAAACCATGGGCATCCTGACACCAAGGTCCCAAAGTTTCCACTGCAAACGCCGCAAACAAGTGGCTGCTTGAGAGACCAGCATATTTGCGGCGCTTCAGAGCTTCAGCTGCTATCGCCGCTCCACCAGGCCTCAATGACGTAGATGATAGATGGGACGGCGCCACAGTATTTCAGTGGCATCCCAGATGAGTGGCCGGCCCATCCGCCAAGGAATAAGGGTCACTCCGTCGGGCCTCTTTCCGTCGTCACGCACAAGACCGGGCGGCTGCAAAACGGATGGCACACCCACACTGACAAGGGCCTGACGGATAACATCATTAAGGCTGGCGTGGCGGGACAGCCGAACAGCGCTCTTCCGGCCGTGACAGCCACGACTATCAACCTCCACTCCACAGGGACAGCGATGAGGGACAACTAAGTCAGCCCCTACGCGAAGGCCGACAGCCAGCCTTAGGAAGTTATTGTCCAGAAGGGTAGCGCAGTTACTGGAGGGATACGCATGCAGCCAATACCCTGACTCAGTCTTGGAAGAAGCCAGGAGACAGGTTTTCTCTTCAGCCGAAGCAGCAGAGTCAAGGAGCGAAACTTGAACCCTTGATATCTATATTACTCATGAAGTTCATTTTAAACTGAAGTATATTCTTCGGTTACAAAGTGAGTCCAAAAGAAAGGGTTATCTAGGGGACTGAGTCTCGTTTTGACTAAGGAGGTAATGACGTCATCAGACAATCAAAATGTCAATATGTGTCAAATGTGACAATTTTGTAACGAGTGCGAGTGAGACACGGCTACCTACATTATGCTCTCTATCGGACCGTTTTTACTAGTCCCCTATGAACGACTGTTTTGCTCGGTAATAAAATAAGGTTCAACTGTAGTTAGGGAAAGAGAGTAAGAGTAATGTCCGCTTTCTCTCTTGGTCCGTGATTTTACATGAATTTGTTTACCAATTGATAACTAACAAGAAAAGGGTTTGCGATCCTTGCTCCGGATCGTACCTGGTTCAACAAATTGCCTTGGCGATTCAGCGTCACAATGCTGCTAGTGTCATGGGGACGTTTGAGCCAGCTACGATTCGGAGGTAGTCAGTGTGACTAAGGTTATATTGTGTGTTTCAAATTGACTAAGCGTGTGGCGGATTTCATCTATTATATATTGTTATGTGACGAAACCTGGGATGAATCTTTTTTGTGTATACACCTTACGAAGCCTGCGTTGCGGATTTTAAAGTTGTAGTTAAAATAGTTATGTATGTTTTGAAACTATTGTTTACAAGAAAAGGATGTCCTGATCATGCCAAACGACACTTTTACCAGGTCTAATTCTATTAAATATCAAATTAAAGTCAACACCTAATTCGTTATATACGCCCGTAAGTACGCTCGAGGTGCACCGAGACTATGTATGTCAAATGCGCATAAAGTCTAGTTGATTTTTTTTATTTCCAATGCAGCTCTTAGCAATTGACAATGTGCCGTATTCTAATTTTAAAAACACAATCTATCTCAAACATAACTCCAACATACAACAAATATTCAACCAATATTGAGTTGCATCGGAATAATTTTCAAGCAAATTGTAATATTTCTGATTGAGACTAACTATTAGGTGTCAGCTGTATTGCTTGGTTAATGCATTGGAGATGTACCGAAGTTGGATCGTATCTAAACGTGTTTTAAAGTTAGAATACGGCCCAAGGTTGTGATTCTAGATTGACAAGCTTAGACCACAACCATAATATATTAATTTATTCGCAAGAACTGGTTTAGTTGTACAAAGGTATTTTATCGTCACAAATGGAAAAGTTTAATGAAGACAGTTACCTAGGTCGACCGGTGTGACTAGGTACACTGAGCGGTGTGGCCAAGTTACAAGAAAAAAAATGAAACAAATCTATGTGTACTATATATATTTTATAATTGTATTGTCATCGTTTACTAAACATTGAATAAGTATATATCATAGTATGTAAATAAATCATGTAGTACCTATTAAGAAAATATGGACCACGGTCTGCAATACATTTTTTTTGGATAACGAATAATACCTATTATTACTGCTTCTTATCCCTTTTTTATAAAAAGTTTTAATTTCAATATCAGTACACGCTGTCCATTTTCTGTCTTAGGTCACAAGTGTATTATTATACTCTTAGTAGAGAAAAAAATAGCATATTTTGAAGGCAAAATATGTACAACAATCAAACTATGTTTATTAACTTCATTTTGGCACAAGAAATGAGTATCTACCGAGTCCCATCATATCCAGGGCTAAAATTAAAAAGAAAACTGCCAAGTGCGAGTCGGACTCGCGCACCGAGGGTTCCGTACAAACTTGTAGGTATATAGGGGTAGTAACTTTAAAATTATTAAAAATATTTTTATTATGTGATGTAACTAAAAATTTACGGTTTTCGCAATTTTTCCTTTATCTGTGCTATAAGACGTTTCTTCGTACCAAATTACAAGATTCTGAGTTCACGGGAAGTACCCTGTAGGTTTTGATTCCCTTGCGAGTTTCGAAAATTTGCGGCATAAACGGCTGTATCTTTTGATTGTGTTGGTTTAGAAGTTTGATTTATTCACAGCTCCAAGGGACAGTAGACCTGAGTATTTGATATAAATTTCAGCTTGATACCTCCACGCGTTCCTGAGAAAAAGGGTCTTGACGGACGGACGGACGGACAACAAAGTGATCGTACTTTGTTGTCCGTCCGTGGAGGTATCAAGCTGAAATTTATATCAAATACTCAGGTCTACTGTCCCATTTCTACGGGTTCCGTTTTTTCCTTTCGATGTACGGAACCCTAAAAAAAATGCAAATTTCAAAAACTGGCATGTATTATAAAGATATAGACATCCAATATTCAAAGGATCACAATGACATGTTGTTAGTAAACTCCAGTGGGGATACTGGGGATTGAGTTCTATGGACACCGGCTTGGTTTTACTCGTACAATTAGATTTCAAAACTTTGGTTTTGGTTTTACTCCTACAATTAGATTTCAATACTTTGATTTTGGTTTTAGTCGTACAATTAGATCTCAATAATTTGGTTTTGGTTTTACTCGTACAACTAGATTTCAATACTTTGGTTTTGGTTTTACTCGTACAATTACATCTCAATACTTTGGTTTTAGTTTTACTCGTACAATGAGGGTTTCCGCGATTGAGATTTTCACTAGATGGCAGCACCGTGACGACAGGTCTTTTTGGCAGTAGCTGTCAAAATCCACCAATCAAAAAATATATGGTTAAACATGATTGGTGGATTGTGACAGCTGGACCTGTCGCCACGGTGCTGCCATCTAGTGAGAAACTCGATCGCGGAAACCCTCAATGAGGATAGGAGAACTGCATTGCGTTGCGAGACTGTCATTTTTATACATGTAATGTTTTTGATGGGATAGTACTCTTACTCTTATCTACATAATTTGTATTTTTATGTATCAGTTGTGAATATTGTAACCTATATTTAAAAAAAATAACCTATATGAATGATCCCGTCTGGTTACATAATACTAAGGGGTATAAATAAATGAAAGAAAACACAGTCTCCACTTGGTAATTATTTATTACTACTACTTTCAGTCTGCTAATACACCCTAAAATATACTAACAACTAGCTCAGCTGTTATCCGGAGAGCTATTGGTTCGTTAATGTCTAGTTTTACATTATAGGATAAACCACCATCATTGTTAAATTAAATTAAGTTTATTTGAAGATATTAAATAATATGTATTAGAACCTGTGCATTAAATATGTCAAACAAAACTGTCCATCAAACCTCATCCTTTGTTATGATATTCAAATCATTTTAAAAAGCAATAGTAACGTTAAAAGGATACCTACAGGTCCAAGACTACTGCAAACTTAAGGGCCAACACGTACCTGTCACTGAAGACAAAACATAAATTTCAACTGCATTTCGCCCAGTCTTTTGAGGCGAATGACCTGAAAACAATAGAATATAATGATCATCTAGCTTTTGCACAACAGCTTATGATAATCTTAAACACCATAAGCTGACCCGCAGTAATACTTACGGGAAAATCAGTAGCAACATACACTAAGCATTTGGAACTCGTAGCGAAGACCTTCCAGGCCTCGAATCTCCGTTAGAGAAGTCATCCACAAAACCTTGCCCCGCTTGGGGACCGATTCTTCCTTTTACAAAGACTTCCCGCAAAGGAAAACCATTTTCTTAACTGGCTTGACCTGGAAAAATCAATGAACTCAAACAAAAATACTTACAAATCAGCCGAAACAAACAGCAGCGATGTGCAGCACAAGCTTAATAGCTTGTAAATCATTAAAGATCCAAAATGTATTTATTTTCTAATATATTTGATAGAATCCAGTTTACGTTTTTCTCTTGTATCCATCTTCTTTTCTTTTTTTTATTTTCTTTTTTAGTCATTTGAATTTCGAATATTTTAGCTCCAATCCATTTTTGCCAGTTAGCTTCACACTAAACATGTAGGTTTTATTACACAATAAAACGGAACGAGATTATGTATTATATAATAATAATATAATTATTTTATTTCACATACTATCGAAATAAAATGTTCTTTAATAATTACAAATTAATACTATCATGAAATAAAATAATTAATCACATAGTTCCACCGGCTCTTACTAGACGGCGCTACGTGACAATACCCCCCTTCCAACAAGAAGGTTCACTGATATAAACCAACATATATTAGTGAACTTGCCTGTCCTCAGGCACGATAAATCTTAAAACTAACGATAAGTCAACCTAATTCCTAACAATGTATACGCTGATGACTAATTTGAAAAAAATCGAAACCTGCAACGACAAAATCAAGCAAAACCATCACCTAATATAGTCAACAACATTCAATTAAGAAAACCCGTCGTAATAAAAAAAAATTGCTGGGCAAACTCCATCATCGACGTACCAATTAAATAAACAACTAAATTAACAATACAACTTCACAGTAGTTCAAAATAATCAAAAACCGGCCAAGAGCGTGTCGGGCCACGCTCAGTGTAGGGTTCCGTAGTTTTCCGCCCGTCACAGTAAGTGTCCCCACTTAAGAGTTAATAACACCGCCATGTAGGATATGATATGAGAGTTCCACGTACAGCGACATCTATCGGCAAATTAAGTAAACTATTGCGCGCGAGCTTAAAGTATGGAAGATGATTTTTATGGAAAACCATACCACCACCACCACCATACCACCACCACCATACCATCTGCTCATCAGTACAAGTCGAATGAGCCCAAACAGCATGAGTCTATGATGCGCCAAACCCGAGATCCAGTAGGTAGCCCTAGGGTCCAGTATGAGCTCCATCTTGTGATATTGGTCCCAACTTCCGAACCCGAGACAGGGGGGTTTCACTACGCAGTTTAGGTACATTCGGCCGGCGCGCCTCCCCGGCAGGCGTATGGCAGTGGGCTGCCGCTCGGCTCGCACGATAGTCGTGTCACGTGGCACTCACGCCAAATTGAAAATACACGATGGTTCGAAACCTAAATCTCGATCTCATCCGTATAAAAGATGTCTTAACGGATGTCTGAATAAACGGAAGAACAAGGAAGCAGAAATAACATTTTTAAATTCCGGACGATATTGAAAGGTCCCGAAGTCCTTACTTAGTAATAGTTAAAATAAACATCCTTAATTTATTGAATATTGGTTGTCCAGAAAAAATATTAGGAACTGACCGACATATTTTCAAAGGAATACGGCTGTGGCACACCTACTTCCGTGGGAATCAGACATAATCTCTATAAAAAATTATATCTCCGGATATAAATTTCATGTTTACAGAATCAAAGTTTGTAATTCCTACATATTTATCTTAAAAATAATAAATCAGTAGGTATAGGTACAAAACTTGTCAGGTGCCAACCCTCACAGCTCGGTCATAAAACTGCGGCGCGCAAAGAAGATTCACTGTTCGTGCGCGGTTATAAGTTTCAATTTTGCTTGCAGGCGGCGAGTAGGGGAAGCCCGGGCAAGACGCATATGTTAAGGGAAAGATGAAAATAAACACCCCAATTATTAATCAAAATAACACTTTCTATTTTTAATTTGTACCATGTACAGTTAACTATGGAAAATGCTATCAAAAATCCTTAAACTTGAACAACTTCTTCTTGTTATTATTTTTTAAACAAATAGTTCCAATTATCCGTTTTGCCCGACCACCTCGGGCAAAAGGGATATACCTCAAGGGCAAAAAGGATACATATATGGTAAATATATGAATTAGGCATAGCATTCATAAAAAAATAGCTGTCAACCTTTGAATAAGAAGTACAACCCTCATGGGAATATTTTTGCACTGGTTACACTGAGTCTGTCTTCGGTGGGTGGGTCAATGTATCTTTCAGCGCTCACCAAAAAGAACACTATAAATTATTCTCTTGGTTTTTTTGTTTTAAGAGCAGTTTTTGTTTGTAAGTTTTGCTGGGGCCTAGCAATATTAATCTTATTAAATTTTCGAGACGTTAGTGTAACTAATAGGTTAATTCTAATTGACGGTTAGTATAATTAACGACGTCACAAAATCAATGCGAACCAACGTTAGTAAAAATTGATGTTAGTGTAATTGATTAGTTACGGAATTAATCTTCAATCTTATTGATCAATTTTCAATTCTAATTGAAATTAACGGCCAACACTGGTACTTCCCATACACTTAGAATAATGAAAATTGGCAAAAAAGTAGGTCTTACAGCATAAGTAAAGAAAAAAGTCCTAAAATCGTTTATTTGTGACCTATTAAACTTTTACTTTTCGATGAATAAGGTTTCAAACTGCTCCTGGACTCATCCATTACCTCAGTAAGTGATCATACAGTGGCCGCTCGGTCCATGTTTAGTTAAGATCGCGCACGTCATGTTGATCGTCGGATTGAATAGGAATTAGACTAAAACAAGTAGAATGTAGGCCTTACCTGAGGTGGGTGGTGATAAAAATCTCAACTTAATAACTATGGGTAGTTATCATTGGAATCTCAGATAAGTGTTTCAAGTTCCATTATTTATTCGTTCATTCACATTTTGCAGAGGTAAGCAACTATTAATATTCCATAAATTGTAAACTAACGTCAGTTCCTATTGAGCTACGGGCCTCATACGGTCCATATACAAATATTGACTGTATTTCTATTACAAAATCGCACCATGCAAGATCCAAAAGGATACCAAGAGCTCAATAATATGCAAAGCAGAGATCTTGAGGTAATTTTAAAAGAATGCCCATTTGAATGGAAACGGAACGCAAGAATTATGGACATTGGTTGTGGCGATGGCAGCGCTACTGTGCATTTTTGGAAGAAGTATATACCAGAATGTTTTATGACTGTTGTCGGAAGTGACAAAAGTCAGGCTTGCGTAGACTTTGCGAAGAAGAAATATCAGAGCGAAAAAGTAAAATTTATTACACTTGATATAGAAGGAGACGTGCCCAGTGAACTGAATGGATGTTTTGATCACGTGGTCTCAAATTATACATTTCATTGGGTGCAACGGCAAGAGTAAGTGAAATTAACTACAGTCTGTGCACAAAGTGAAATTCCGTGTTCTCATAATAAACCACGCGAATTCTCTTTTCGAGCAAACTCTTTTATATATAATAACGTTATTATTTATATACAAGTACTATGCTACTTCTGCTACGAGTCGCATTTTTAGATTTTTTCGCTATCGTTTAGATTTATGGACTATTTAATTATAGTTATTAAACCATTTTTATTTGCCGACAAGCATTTTTAAAACTCATTTTCGGCATTTGATAATAGTACATTACTTACCAAGGACTGTAAAAAAAGAAAGCCCTCTATCGCATATTTAAAACCCTCGCCTGCGGCTCGAGTAAAAAGAAAGCCCGAAATCGCAGGTATTTGTAACCCGAGCCGCTAATAGGTATTTGTAAGCTTTCTTTTTTACTGCCCGTGGTGAGTACACAATTTTACGTTTCCACCTGGCCATAATGCGAGTTTTACCGTACGCGTAGCGTGCGATAAAACTCACATTATGGCCGGGTGTGACGTAAAACAAATTACAGACTACACAATTTTTAAATGAGTTTGAATGTGATACAATATTTTATTTTATACAGAAAAGCATTTTCAAACATTTACGACATGTTGGCAAAAGACGGCAACTGTCTGGTAATATTCCTTGGAAATTGCAACATCTTTGATTGCTATCGAAAACTTTCCCGCTCTGCAAAATGGAGTGCCGATCTTAAAGATGTCGAGACCAAGTTTATAACACCATATCAGGATTCTCAGGCAAGTACTAACAGTTTTACAATTGAAAACAGATGTCATATACTTCAGAAAAAGTGACCAAACCCTCTGGTGTCCGATGTGTCGAATACGTAGCCTAATTTGACCTAACATTTAAAGCCTTTCGTGGTGCAGTTGATTAATGGTAACTATCTACACAAGACGTCTCAGGTTCGATCCCGGACACATAACATTCTTTTTGTATTTTTTTACTTTAAAGGCGATCGTCAATTCTGGGCCCCCTGATATAAACCGTATACAGTTTGTACTTCAATGTAAAATAAATATTCATTTTATTACTAAAGTAGACAAAATATTACAAAAAAATGAAACGGGAATTAGAAATACTAAATAAATAAACACTATGTTGATCTTTCCGCGATTAAAATACAGCAAGACAAGTCGTTAATGTCCTTATGGCATTGACATAAAGCTTAACTTCACCTGGACTGAAACGGGTTTGTTTTATGACACTGTCAATGTCTAACGTTACATAATCTGCGTTTTGATACTGTTAGGTAAGTTAGAACATTGTAATATTAAAATAATATCTAAGCCTACGAATACGGAAGTTTCAATTAGAAATCGACTGTATTAAAACACCTAAAGATTGAAAATGCGTATTTTTGCATTTTTGATCGGAGTTTGAATATTAAAAGTGGGTTTCATAATGACATCATATCATGCTCCTTCGATAACGAAACGCATCTTTTTTTAAATTTTGCAATGTCAGATACTAGTGGTATCGCACTTAACGGTGGTAAACCTTATCCCTTCGCAATAGGTGTTAGGAATGTTCAGTTAATAGTATCAACGATGGTTTGACAGCCGTCTTTGTTTACCGAAATACAGGAACTATAAATACGATCAAAATATGACTTTTTATTATTTCATCATGATTCCCGTTTTGTTTTTAAGTCCGCTTTTGTACATTTTCTTTGAAAAACCGGTACTTTTTTACATTAATATATAAATCGGATCTATATCTGGATGCCTAAAATTTTTTGGCCTAATTAGTCATTGCCTAACATTATTTGGCATAACCATCACTTGCCCTAACACTCGTATGGCCGAATTGTGGTTGCCCTATGCCGCAATGGCCGATTTCGTTTTGGCCTAATTTGTTTTTCCCTAATGACACTTACCACAATCGTAACATACCCTAATATTACATGGAATAAGCTTAATTGCGACTAATCATTGAAAAGGCTAACAATCGTATGTCCTAACTATCTTTTTACCAAATGGCACACAGCCTACACCTTGTTATGGCCTAATTATGATTCGTTTTGGTGGTAATCACTCTTTACCCTAATTGCGTACAGTTAGCAATTTCGACGGAGCCCCGCTTGCGCGGGGCTCCTATTCTGTGCCGCTTGGCCTTCGGCCGTTTGAAGATACCTAACGAACCTAACCTACCATTACCTTTAAACCGTCCCAATCAATCCCAACACTCCCAACACCGATAATTTTACACTTCACCAAAACCCAATAACAAAACAAACACATACAAACCAACTTAACTAAATATACTTGAATCCCAGACCACAGTTCTAACATGACCTAAACCAACTCATGTAGAACCCAAGTCATTACTGCATATAAGGTACATAACATAATTACAACATATAATTAGAGCAGCACCCATTAGGCCAAAACAGTTCGGACATCTCATTATAGTTCACGCTATAATAGGGATTTCATGTAATATGCAAAAAACCATTAGGGATACTCACCATGTTAGCACAAAAATGCTTAGGAAACATAACATTTCGGTGAAACAATACATTATGCAAAATTATCATTGCGCCAAGTGACTGTTCGGCCAAGTGACCATTAGGCCATAGCAGTTAGGCCAAGTGATTTTAGGCCAAACATTGTTAGGCATTCAGAAGGCCACCCATATAAATCATAGGCATGCACGCTTTCAAGTATTGTTCTTGTCAGATTCAAGTTTTTAATGCATGATTTTTCAATTTTCCCATTAAATTTCGATTTTTTTTTACCACCGTCCTGATCTAGAAATTATGACGATTGTTTAAACGTAAGAATCATTCATAAACGGTCCTAAATAATCTGGGCCAAATCAACTAACAAAAATTGACGATCTCCTTTCGTAATTATTAATACGGCCATCTACATTAGTTGACTCAAAACCTTAATGGCGCAGGTTGTTCCTGTTAATCTCGAATGCAGCTAATAGAGGGAGCTATAGTCAAAATAATGCTAACAGTGGTTTTTGTTATTCCTAATTTTATTTTCTCCGTTTTATAAAAAGTATCCTAAACAATTTCTAATTTTTAAAACAATCCGTCTGCTAAAGGAGATGCCAATTTTTGAGCCAAGGAGAAATGAAATTTATGGGCCAAGGAGACATAATATTTTATTTGATGTTGGATATTCCATTTATTTTAATTTGGGTAATTTTTTGGTGATTTTGACTCAGAATCACGAGCTTCTTAATGACTAAACTTATTATGCCGATAAGAGAATGGAACTAATAAAAAATATATGAAAAAAGGGAGTCATTTTGTATCCTACTGGAATCGAAAGAGTTCGTGATTTTGAGTCGATATCATCAAAAATTTATCCAAAAAAAGTGGAGGAAACATCACTAAATAAAGGGCAACTATATTTTCTGCCACTACAATTTAGATTTGCCACCTAATTTGCTCACCAGCCATCTCAGGAATAAGATATAAATAGCTGTATGGGTATTTATAAAGTTAACGACGTAATCAGGGTTAAAGGGGGCTTCGGGAGGTGGAGCCCCCCGCACCAAGAAAAAAGATACTGAACGTTTTTTTTCATACCGAAAATTGTAATACTTAGGTTGAATATTTAAGACGGAAGAAAAAAGAGTATTTATAAAGTTAACTTGAAATGCATGGAACGGGGGCTCGGGAGGCGGAGCCGCACAAAGAAAGATGACCGATTTATTTTTTATACAAAAAAAAATAATTATGATAAGGTAGTATTTCAGACAGGAAAAAACAAGTATTTATAAAGTTAACCACATGATATGCGTGGAACCCGGAGCTCGGAGGCGGAGCCCCTCGCACAAAGAAGGAACACACAAAAAGATATCTATCTATTCATACCAAAAATGGTTAGGTTGAATGTTTAAGACGGTAGAAAAAAAAGAGCATTGTTAAAACCAACGTTCCCACTATTACGACTAAGTAAGTGTATATGTTCATCTTGTTATTAATAAATCATCCTATCAATAAACTACAATAAAAACATTAATTAGACTTACCACGTATTCAAAAATATGTGTATAAACATTACGTTATAAAGTCTGGATTGCTAAATTCTGACTGCATTTCATTGTCACTGAAGGGCTTTTAAAAATGTATAATTATTACGTACATCGGCCATCTAAGTATAATTTTCACTTGCCTTTGTACAACATAGACCTATTTCACTTTTTATTGTACCTATAGCCAAATTATTATAGAATAAAACTAATGGACATTATAATTCACAATAATATACGCAACATAATAAAATATTGAGAATGTTTTTAAAATTTTCCCACTAAAATACTTTTTTTTTCAGTATCTGCGCTGTTCGAGAGGCTGCACTTAAGCCCATTCTACACGAGCTAAATTTAAGAAGAATAATGTACATAGTGACTGAATAAATTCAAAACGTTACAAATATTGTCTATGGTCTCTGTTTATGCATTATTATAGAAAATATTCATAAGCATCAGAACCCTCCGAATTTATTTCGTAACTATAGATTCCAATTCTTAATTTCAGCTGGTGTGAAATTGCCCTTGCTGCTAATATTTTAGCTTGATAACCAACCTTTCACAAAAAAAAAACAAAATCAGCTGTTCCTAAAACCGGTATTAGACATTACAATTTGTAGGACCCAATCTGTCAGGTTGGGAGGTGTAATAAGAGGTACGGCCCGTAGGGAGCTGAAAGAGGGATAGGGAGAGGCAGGGTATACAACAGATTGGGCCCTACAACTTGCAATGTCTAATACCCGTTTATAATCTGCCTCCATCTTTACAATTTAAAATGATAGGAATTGGTTAATAATGTGTTATTTGTTATTTTCATGTCGATTTTATATATAAACGAAATTGCAAAATTCATCATTCATTGTTTATTGTTTTTTTTAAATAGGCGTAAGTACTGGCAGAATGTTAAACGAACCAAAAAGTAAATATCGCTTATAGCCTTAAATGGCTGAACGCCATGATCCTGTGCCACAAATAGATGTGGAATGGAAATTAAAAAAGAGGCACTTGCCGGCCTAGGCCTCCAAATTTGTATGAAATTCCATTATCGACCTCTCGTGTAGCCGCACCTGAAACGTGATACTTCGCAGCCTACTATAAGGAACATAACATCAATATTTCATTGCATGTTTGAGAAAATAGTATTAATTATAAAGTTAACGATGTAGGTACTAAGGGTTAAAGGGGGCTTGGGGTCGGAGCCACGTCTTTAATGGGGGAACACGAAATGCCGATGCTGCAATCTAAAAAAAGTGGCGGCGTATTTAATTTTTTTTTGAAAAGATAAAAAAACCTAGTATGACAAGTCTCCTATTAATAAATATGTACATAAATTACTTCGGTATAATTTATTAATTTTTGTGTCATGCATGTTTTTAGAAGCACCTACGTATTTAGTAGTTACACATAATAAGTACTTCTAGAAACATGCATATCATCACAGTGCTTCAAATATGGGCAGTCAAACCTCTCGGCTATCGAGCGCAGGATGAGGTTGGGGCTGGCCCGGCGCACCTGGGATGAGCATCGCTTTTATATAAGCCTAAGAAAGTCAGTGGTACGAGCCGGGGTTGGAACCCCAGACACCCGGATAAAAATTCAGACATCTTACCGCCAGCCTACTAAAAATATTGGTTTATTGCAGGACGCAGACAACGAAATTGGAAGTTTGATGAAGAAGATTGGCTTCCGAGATATTCATATACAAGTAAAAAATAAACGTTCGTTTGATTTTTTACGCGGAATTGAGGAATTCAGAGGTACGTTTTTAATTGTTGATTCAATAATTACGTAACAACAGCAATAATTTATGAAGCAAATATCAACCTGTTCATTATAAATTTTAGATAATTAAATAATATTGGTAGGAACTTTCTCGACATAGAAAATTTCGATTCAAATCAATTTGTAACTCGAGATGAGAATACGGGACCCTTTTAAGATTACTTCTATCTATTTATCTGTCTGTCACAGCCCGTTATTCCGAAAACTACTAGACCGATTGAGTTGAAAGACATACTTAGGCGTGAACTATGATGGTCGGCACTGTATATAAATGGTTTACCTTTACATTAAATATTTGTTTCAGACTTGATGAAATGCCTGAATCCCTTCGACGGTCTGAAGGACAAATGGGAGGATTTCATGGACGACTACGTTAAATTAGATCCCAATGCGGGTACGATTGTATATCAGCTGTTGGTTGTGTCTGGGACTAAATAAGTAAAATAAAACCATGCTCAGTGCTAGCCAATATCTATTTTATACCATATATACCCATTACTTATATGAATTTAATACGTAATCAATTATAAAATAAATATAAAAAAATAAATAAATAAATAAGCCTTTTATTTCTTGCCTATTGGTGCATTGTCGACAAATAAAAAATTACATAAAAAATAGGTTTAAAGTTACATAAAAAATAGTTACATACACTAATGTCAAGTTTCTTAAATTGTCCGTCATTAAATTCATGAAATAGTTCTATAACTGATATTTACCATTATTTGCCTTAATATTAGTATTTCCATAAGTTGTATTAAATTTGAATTTAAGGAATATATGCATTACAAATTATATAAATTAGAAATGAATTAAAATTAGATATGAATTAACATAACAAAGTCCCTTGAATTATTAAAAGAAATAAATTAGAAAAATAATATTTGTCCATGAGTTTACACTAGGTATAATTAACACCAGATTCCTTTCAAGGAAGAACCCCTTGTCGGGTTAAGGCCTCCTCATGCAATCAATTAATCATGTCTAAAACATTTTTTTTACTTATAGTTATTATTTATGTACAGTCACCGGCAATAGTATCTTCCTAGACGAAGGCCGCAAAAATATGTGACACGGTCTTATGAGTCTTATGACCCTACAACATATTCTTGCTGCCTTTGTGTATGTAGATACTATTGCCGGTGACTGTATCTATCTTACATAAATTATGTAACAGTGAGATTCAAAATTGCATGGATACATTATGAATTAATTCATTCATGAATGGTCCATATTAAGTTTTGGAGTATATTTATAAATCTTTTCTGTATTTCTAAATTATTTTACTAATTACTCGAAACTACTAGAAAAATAAGCCCTAGAAAAATTAAAAAATGTTTAGTCAGAAGTGTCAGAACAAATACTCAGAGTTTGAATAAGTGTAGGTGTATTGGGTTATCTAAGTAGGTAGATGTTTTTATGGTGAGTTGTAAATGTTTCTGAGAGTGATATTCGGGATACTTACTCGAAAGTTATTATTTAAATATATAGATAAATTAAATATATAGACGCTAAAAATAATAAATTAATCTATTCTGTAAATCAGCCAACTTGGCTGTAACTGTTTTTATCGTTAGGTGTATTGGGTAAACCGACATGTCGCGGCGTGACAGACAGCCAGCCTGTGTTACAGAAAACAATAAAACGCCAGTAACATCGGTTCGGAGGTTCCGAGAGTTCCCTAACCGAATTACGGGGACTCGCGACCCGCTAGTTTACGAGTTGCCGACAGTTTGGGCAACTTTTACACCGCACCGACACGCCAACTTCCCACTTTGGAAGATATGCCCAAATTAATGTGCGTTATGATGAAGGAAATAGCAACGTGCACCAGACACATTTCTAAGTAGACTGAGAGACGCAACAAGGTCTGCGGGAAGATGGAGGAAGTCGAAGTATCGAAGTGGCACATCCTTCCCGTGTCAAAAACGTGGAAAATCGGTAAGGGCAGCACACGAACGGTTGTTGTAGAAAATGTTCTGCCTTTTAACAGTCGATGTTTTCGGCGGATAAGTAAGATAGTGACAGTAAGACCCGTGTAAGACCACAAAGACGCTTGTGTTTATTTCTCTACGATTTGTTCTTATAAAATACAGTTAATGGCTAATTTAACTCACTACTTTTTACTTCTTAAGGATGATTTTACTACTTAATTCAAGGCCCAATTTGCGGTACATGTCATATCTACTCATACTGTTATGTCTTTGGTTATGACGAAGGAAATAGGATGTAGGCTCATGTCGTGTCTCACATGCCACTGATCCATTTAGTCCTGAGTGGGTTGTGTTAGAAAGTTTGCTTATGTGTTATGTACCTACCTATTATATGCGTGCTTGTTAATAGGCAAAATAAAATATATGTATGTTAACAAGCACTGCATTTTAATAAATTTACCAAAAAGTTAAGAAAATAGCTGAACAGAGCGATTAGTTACTTACCGTGCCTTAAACGACGTGCAAAAAATATCGTTACCGACAGTTTATTCAGTGTTACTTAGCCAAGTTAGATCTCTCAACACCTAATTCAGAGATTTTAGATCTTTTGGTATGATATTAAAAATATACTTTGTCATACTTAAAAGCATTATTTTGCCATACTAAGTAAAAATTTTGTTCTTATCATTGCTACCTAATATACGAGTATAAACATATGTAAATGGGTCTCTCAATTCCCTTAGGAATAATTCTCTTTATTTATTTACCTTTATTATTATTAAAGCTTTATTTTCCATATTCCATCTCTAGTTAAACATATTTTTAACCGACTTCAAGATTTGAAAAGAGGAGGTTCTCAATTCGGCGTGTATGTTTTTTTTTTTTTTTTTTTGTTTTTTTTTTTTATGTTTGTTACTCTATAACTCCGTCATGTCTGAACCGATTTTGAAAATTCTTTTTTTGATTGTAAGTATATATATACAGATTGGTCCCGTTTTTGTCAAAACGCAGTTCTGATGATGGGATCCATGAGGAATCGAGGGAACTCCTCAAATCTTAAAGGCATACATATAGTGATTTTTATATTTTTATCAACAAAACCATCATTTTCATTCAAAACAGTGACATTTGATGAAGTAGAACTGCTGATGATGATCAGAACGGAACTCTTCAACGACGCATAGTTCACGTTTGGCGATTCGTCCTCTTCGCTGTGTTTGTTTAGCAAGTTTAATTGTCAGAACAAATGTTCGTCAAGCTCAAGTTCTGATGATGGGATCCATGAAGAATCGAGGGAACTCCTCAAATCTTAAGGGCTTACACATAGTGATTTTTGTATTTTTATCAACAAATCAAGCATTTTCATTCAAAAGAGTGACATTTGATGAAGTGGAACTGCTGATGATGAACAGAACGGAACTCTTCAACGACGCATAGTTCATGTTTGGCGATTCTTCCTCTTCGCTATGTTTGTTAAGCAAGTTAGATTGTCAGGACCAATTTTCGGCAAGCTCAAGTTCTGATGATGAGTTCCACGAGGAATCGAGGGAATTCCTCAAATCTTAAAGGCATACATAAAGTGACTTTTGTATTTTTATCAACAAATCAAGCATTTTCATTCAAAAGAGTGACATTTGATGAAGTAGAACTGCTGATGATAATCAGAACGGAACTCTTCAACGACGCATAGTTCACGTTTGGCGATTTGTCCTCTCCGCTGCGTTTTTTAAGCAAGTTGTATGGAATCTAAGTGCACCATCTACAATAATCCTTCACCGGCTACCCCCATTGAAGTCGGTTTTTTTTTCTTAAAAATTATATATGGATCCCGTTCGGGTAAAAGCCTCCATCTTATGCCATTTGTCTCGGTCGTTGGCCAGCTGCATCCTTAGGAATAGGTAGGTATTTAAAAAAAGCTAATGAAGTGTAATATAGATAATATTAAAAAAAGTTAAAATGTGTTTATTTGTCGTCCTTTGCATTAGGAAACGAAATCCGATTACTATATATTAATATTCGTTATCCAGACTTTACTCTCTTTATCTGGAAGCGTTTGGAGTTTTTGTACATTTTTACTTTAACCCATTTTAGAATAACCAAACGCCCTTAAAGTTTTCTTGCTCAAATGTTGCGTTATGAACACATAACAGCATTATAATTCTCTTAAATTCTATGTGGGCCGGTATAATTGTCCATTAGTTAGCGAAGCAGCCAATTACATCTCCATTAGCTGCGCATCTTCTTAATGGCAATTTCGCGAAGGAGGCGCCTTGCGCCAACTCCAGGGGAATTTTGTAATGAAGCAGGTGCCCTACATACAAGTTTAACGTGAACGTAGCTTATAGTATCAAAACTCCAGTTAAACTCAAACATTTCTTTGAATTGATCAATCACTCTTTTAATTTTACCTTTTAATATACCTACGATGATCGCAGGGATCAATGTTACTCTGCGTCCGTAGAAAACACCAAACCTAGACAACCCTAAACGTGATCCCTGGTGGTGCTAAAAGAGTAGGTAAGTAACTTGGCAGTTGCACTGTCCCATCTGGACCTCGCAGCACTTACTGGATTTTCTTTATCATCTGTTTTCCCACTTAGTATTTAGTCTACCCCAGGGAAGAAATGCCTATCTATATCCAGTGAAATGTAGCCATACGATAATTATAATGTCGGAAGCTTCAACCTGCGATCCCCCACCTAATATTTCGTTTGTCCTCCAGGAGTCGCAAGTGAAATAGCACAAAAAGTACAATCACTTAAAACTTCTCTACTTAAAATCACGAGTTTTGTGGAAACCCACAAAACTCGCAAGCTAATACGAAATCCCTTACAAATCAAGAATTTCAAACCTCTAGAGTTCTGGCAAATATGACGCATGATCGGCTCGCGAGATTAGCAAATATTGTCCGCGCTAGGTCGGCCGTGTGGACACAGCACTCCACTTCTTCTATCGGATATCCACCCAACTCATGGACACTGTAGTGTTAGATATTGCCCTTTGGCTAACACGGATTTTCTCAAGGTATTTTCCAATGTGAAAGATATGATTTGTATAAACATCTGGTTGCTCAGACTTGTATATTGATAAAGTTTTGCTTGAGTTTTCTATTTAATGTTTTGATATTAATTTGATAATGTACATATATTCTGTATTCAAACCGATCCGATTTAAGCGCACCTACACAGTTCGCATGTCACCGACCCCTTTTATTAAAAACAAGTTATATCAACTTCAACTCGACTCTTATTAAGTCATCGAAATAAATAGGATCATGCATCGAATGAAAACAGAATTTGCATTTAGACAGATTTCATTATTGTTTCGTAGAAAACAATTTATTTTGATAGGTATCATAAATTTCTCTTTTGTTGTTAGCTTTATTATTTACAAGCATTATTTTGCACAACGTAGGTACTTACTTAACAGACATAAATTCAGATAATCTAAATATTTGAATAAATCTATCTTTGTTCTACAGCTTTTACAAAGTGTGCTCTGAAGAACTATGTGACATGTTGCCTCAATCCGCATCCTACCATAGCACGATAGCCTTTGGCGGGGTGTTCATCCTCACACCCTGGAACCTTAATGATCGCGCACTATACCGCAGATGGGAATTCTTCAAAAAAGGAATTTGCAGATTGTGTGACCTTTTACCACCAGGCGGGCTTCATGCATGTTTGCTATAGACGTGATGATATAAAAATAGTTTAGAGCACGTTACCAACAGATTATTATTTATTCTATTCTATTCACTTAAAGTGCGAAAGTACGAAGCAAACTTAATTAAATGTATGAACTTAACGATACGAGGGCCTAATAACACATGATCAGACCCAAGCGTGAAGCGAACCTAAGATAGCTGGCATCTGCCGGCATAATCACAGTAATAGAGCAGGTAATTACATTATTCGCGCAGCTTTCTCCAAGTGTAGGTTGAGGCAGTAGGCTAATACGAACACGTGTCCTGGGATCAAAATTACAGAGCAAGAGTAAAGTAGCAGCAAATGCTAACAATAATAGGGAATGGAATGACACAAAGGGTATTTTTTCCACCGTGGATAAAACCAAGTGTGTGACTGCATTCACCTTTGCTAGCCCGCTAAGCTAGGAACGCTAACGTAAGCGAATGTGTCCCCACAACGGTATCTTCCTAAGTAAATGTTAATTTACTTTATTAAAACATGCTTGATTGTTTTAACCAAAATTTTATAATCCGCAACGCAGCCTTTGTCAGGTGGATACAAAAATAGATCAACCACAGGCTTCATCATATAATCTTCATCCTAAGTTGCGGCATATTATAAAAACTAGCTGTGCCCGCGGCTCCGCCCGCGTGGAATTCGGTCTGTGTCAGTAAGCGGCTAATTGACCCCTAATTTCTCTCCCGCTACCCTGAAGGCGGAACTTGAAGTAAAGTTGACAGATGGATACGCTAGAGGACAGTAGTCCTAATAAATTATTTTAAAATTACCACTAAATGAAACTACACTAAAAAATGACTACCTTTTTATCATATTATTTTTTTTTGGCATGATTTAAACGACATAGAGTAGTAGGTGTATATCGGACAATACAGGACCACTTTTGTATTTATACGTTCATGTCCACGGCAAATGTCATCCAAATCGATCCTCCCGTCAAATCAGTCTAAGCATAAAAGGTAAGAATAGGCGCGGTTGAAATTGGGGAAGGGGGGTCACAAATGCAGAAATGATTTTTGTCTATTTGAGGTGCACATGGAGGGGGGAGGGGTCCATGACCCATGCAAATTTAACTCAATCGAGTGTAGTGGCTACCCCCCCTTTTAGACGTTGAAATTTTATAGGCTGGCTGGGGATTTCTTGGATTGGAATTAATAATCCTTAAGGGGTGATTTCCGGGATAACAATGCAAAAAAAAAACCGGCCAAGAGCATGTCGGGCGATACTCAGTGTAGAGTTTAGTAGATGCCGCCCTGTTACAAAGCATCCGTTCAAAAGGTCGTTTATTAAGGGATATTTGGCGGCGCTTACGTCATTTTACTATTGGGCACTTCCTTTCAATATGCGTTTTTGACTGATAATTCAAAAACGGCTGAACCGATTTTATTCAATATAGTTTTTATTGAAAGTTCTTATCAGGCCTCACCAAATCTCAGCTTTCTAGTGCGAACGGTAACTGAGCTAGACCACGGACAGACGGACGGACATGGCGAAACTATAAGGGTTCCTAGTTGACTACGGAACCCTAAAAAGAGAAATAGTAGTATATAACTGTTACGTAATAAGGCCTAATTATGTACAGAAGCATACACTGCTTAGAAGCACACATATCCATTGAAACCATTAGACTGACCGCCATTACACCGCCATGACCTCCCTTATTGCGCCGGCGGTCGGGGGGGGGGGGGCGTGCCGGCGGTCGGGGGGCGGATTTTCATACGTTTTTACCACACTGTCACAGTTAATACACTGATGTTACGTTACTGGTTGCAATAATGGTGGTAATTACATACGGTTCCGATAGAGGATTTATGATATTGTTATAGATCAAGATATTTATTCTTCAATGTAAGCACATTACAATGCACTAATGAACGTCAGAGAAAAAAAAATACATGTGTGTCGTGGAACACGCGATTGGAACGAAGTTATTTAATTTAATTATGGAAATTTTGTAAATTTTGTAAATTTTGTAAATTTTCGAAGTTTTTTAAATTTTTTAAATTTCAAAAATCTCATCATGTTTCTCAATCGTATGGATGTCGCGTTTTCGTGACGTGATGCTGTTTCGTGAAGGTCACGTGACTTTTTTTCGCCTAGCCCCCCATCCGCGAACCGTCCGATAAGGAACTTCGTTCCAAAACTACCACCGGGTCTAACCCTACACCTCTGGCCCAAGAAGTATTATGACCGAAAAGAAACTCGACGGGACTTGTTTTTTTCAAAACAGTAATACATTATTAGATTTTAAAGATACAAAATAATTCGTAGTTCTTCAAGGAGGCATATCAAAACATCTTGAGAGACAGATACAGTACCCATTGTTTAATTATAAAGAAAAATAAATCCTAATCTGACTGCTTCATAAAACGTTTGATATGTTTGCCTACCTAAACGGTGTCCTATAAATGTTAGATGATTTTGTAATAGTTTTTTGGTTTGGGCCATGCAACTTTATCCGTCATATATAGTCCTCGAACCTGCAATAACCCTTTGACATTCATGACATTTTCAAATATTTCTTAAGAGCGGGTACAGGTAAATTTAAAGCATCGACGGGTAACATGTTATGAATATTGACCAAAAAATTACAAATTATTTCAATACCAAATTTCATCTAAATACGTACAGCGGTTATTGGTTGTTTCTTCCCCATGTAAACTTCCACCCGTTTTTGCATCCGCTTAAGGGATAATTTCCGAGATAAAACTATTTTATTTTCTTTGCCAGAGCTCAAATTATCTCCATACCAAATTTTATCTAAATGGATTCTGCGGTTAATAATTCCCTATACAAATTTACAACTCCCTTTTCACCCTTTAGGGTTGATTTTCGGGTTGAAAACTATCCTTTGTCCTTTCTCGAGACCCATACTATCTCTTTACCAAATTTCATCTTTATCAGTTCAGCGGTAAAAAAATCCTCATACCAACTTCCAACCCCCTTTTCACCCCCACAAGGTTTTATTTTCGGGATGAAAACTATTCTGTCGTTTCTCGGGACTCAAATTATCTCCATACTAATTTCTACTAAAACAACTCCATACAAACTTTCAACCCCCTTTTCACCGCCTCCAGGGTTGATTTTCGGTATCAAACTATTCTTTGTCCTTTCCCGGGACTCAAACTATCTCTATACAAAATTTCATCAAAATCCGTTCAGCCGTTTTCACGTGATGCGCGGTCAAATAAAAAGACAAACAGATAAACAGACAAACAGATGAACATACTTCAGCTTTATTATATGTATAGATAGTTTTTATTGAAAGTACCTTTCGGGCTTCACTTCCATTATTTTTTCCAAATTTTTTGGACCTACAGTTCTTAAGTAAGATGGGGGGGGGGGGGGGCTTTTTTGAAGTTGAAACTATACTTTGTCCTTTCTCGAGACCCATACTATCTCTATACCAATTTTCATCTAAATCAGTTCAGCGGTAAAAAACCCTCATACCAACTTCCAACCCTCTTTTCACCCCCCAATGGTTTGAAAACTATCCTATATCATAGATGACGTTTCTCGAGACTCAAATTATCTCCATACTCATTTCTATCTAAATCGTTTCAGCGGTTAAAAATTCTCCATACAAACTTTCAACCCCATTTTCACCCCCACCAAGGTTGATTTTCGGGATTAAAACTATATATTATCCTTTCCCGGGACGCAAACTATCTCTATACAAAATTTCATCAAAATTCGTTCAGCCGTTTTCACGTGATGCGCGGTCAAATAAACAGATAAACAGACAAACAGATAAACAGACAAAAATTCTAAAAATTGTTGGAACGTGTTCTGTTATCGATTCTAAGTATCCCCAGACAACTTTTTTTCGATTATCTTCCATGTACAGACTTTCGACCCTCTTCAGCTTTATTATATGTATAGATGATCTAACTGTTCTGCATAGACTCTGTTCTGGGATATTCTACACACGTGCTGCTGTGCGTGCTTATTACACAACTGGGGCAGTTAAGACGACTTCCTGATAATGGCAGTTGCTTCTTTCTCCCTTATTAACTTCACAATTTTAAAAAATTTACAAATTTACGAATTTTTTAATTGTCATGAGTTACACATCATAACATTTAAACGTAACTAAGTAATTTATTTTTATTCCTGCCATCTAGATCCGCAATTGCATGCGAGATGGCTAAAGTGCAAGTTATCTTGTAGTGCTCATAAAGGCGAAGGTAATTGAAAAAAAATAAAACTCAAAGCTAAATAGTTATGGACTAAGAGCTGGCCACGTCAGATATGACACAATAATGAGAGCAATGAAACCTGACCGGTTAGATTGCTTTACCATCCTTATTGTTAGATCCGGGCATCTGGCAGCTTTTAATGGGTGGAGGTCAGAGTGACAGACCATTAAAATTTTTCAGTTGAAAAAGAGTAGTACCATAATAGGTACACCAAAGAGCTCAAAGAGGACCCAGTGTGTTGACGATGAGGGACCCTCTTGTTCCTTTAGCCGTCAACACAGTGAATCCTCCCTTTTGTAAAGGGTCAGCAACGCGCATGTGACTCCTGTGGAGTTACAGGCGTCCATAGGTTACGGTAGCTGCTTACCATCAGGCAGGCCGTATGCTTGTTTGCCACCGTCGTAGTATAAAAAAAAAAGGTAAAAACTGCCAAAGTTATGTCACTGCCATTTATGGAGGGCAGGGCCTTTATTTTAGCATTAGACCAAAAAACATTGTATATTATTGCGGAAACAAAAACAGTAGGCGGCAAACAATAAATTACATTATGCATCCTTTGGCAATACTTTCCCCCAACAGAAACTTTATGCTGACGTGGCCAGCTCTCCGCCTATTAGAAGTTGTTACATTTAAGTTACTTAAGTTACAGTTTTATTTTTCTTTAAACCCACAGGAAAAAAAACAAACGATCTGAGTTCCACAAAAAATAATGCCTTTAGTATTTAACTCGCAGTTATTCTTAGTAAAATGCTTGAGCCAAACTATTTAATTTTGTTGTAAAAATATTATTCCAGCTTGAAAACTTTCAAGTTGCTTGTGGAAATTTCTTACAACTCTAAACTTCCAAGTATGGGAAGTTTGTTATTGTATTAACGAACAGGAATTACTTAAGGGGTGGGGAATTAGAGGGTAGTTTTGAAAGGTTTTAAGTAGATTTAGTATTGTAGTCAGGTAATTACAGTTAATAATTAATTTCGTAACTTAATTAGATTCAAAATAAACTACATACTCACCCGTGATATAATTATTTAAGACTTATTCAGTAGTTTTAGTATGATTTAGTTAAAAACTTAAACATCAAAGAATAAGAATTGTATACTTTGTCATTATTAAAATTAGGAAAGTTAGAATAGTGTTTTCCTCTTTGTTTCTTTACTTCAAAATTACCTACATTTTTGCACTTGAAGTAGGTACCTATACACTCAGAAAAATATTCAGAACGGAAACAAAAGCACCGCTAAGCACCTACTCAAACCCATAATAACATACATTGTCGTTAGCTTTTCTTCTAAAAGCAGAAATACTTTATACGTCCCTGTGGGTCGATACGGGATACTTAGAAAGTGAATTATCCACGAGGGAGCCAAGTAGGTAAATAAAATCCACAAATACACTCAAAGACGAGGAAGATGGGTCGCTTTGTATGACAATTTCTATATGAAGTATGCCGTTTTGAATGTCCTTGAGTATAAATGGAACTAACCACGTTCACGTAGGCAATCATTTCGTTAAGAAAGTAAGTACGAGTGAAGTTTTATTTCTCTCGGGGCCTAGCCGCTCGCAAATCATTATTATGTCGTCTTATAGTTGTGTTTGGGCTTAGTGTCGCTGTATTTGGTTCCGTTATGCGGTGTTGCATAAACTGCTGCATTATGCAATATTAAAACAGTTTCAATTTAGTTCACATTCAAGCTGATTATCAGTGTGAATATTTGGATACGTACAGTCAGCAGGAGAAGTCGATAAGCACCCGCTTATCGACTTCTCCTGCTGCTGACTGTTTAAAATATTTTGAGATCTTGACACGACTTTATTGTAAGGAGAATAAGAGCGTTCGAAGATAACTTTCAATGCCTCACCGGCTAAGACTTTTGCTGACTCAGTATGCAAATATTCATGGTGTCGATTTCTTTGACATGCTGATTGCTACCCGTAGCCGAATTGAATGAGGATTGCTAATGCGTAGCTTGACTGTGACTTTACAGCGTAGGCCAAATTTGACTGTACTTGTTAAACTCTATTCCACTCCATCGATGAAGGTTGGTATGGTACATACCAACATATGAGCAGTAGTGGATCATTAGTTTCTATTACAGAACCAGTCTGCTTAGCAAATGTAGCTTAGATAACTCCTGAGTCATCTCCGTCAAGATAATAATATAAGCCTATAGAAACCAGTTAACCACAGATAAGCTGGGAAGAGGGTTGGCCAAAGAAGAGAAGAAGAAACCAGTTTATTATAAATAAACGATTATAATCTTAAGACGAAAAGAAAACACTTGAATTATATTAACTTTAAATGACTAAATTGAAAATAGATGTCATATACTTCAGTAAAAGTGACCAAACCCTCCGGTGTCCGAGGCCAGATCTGGCCTGTCTGGATTTATATATAGTAGTGTAACTACTTAAAAATTGCAAATCAAAAAATATTGAACAAAATAATTTGATTAGCTTCAAGATTTAAATGACTATTTACTTCGTTATTATGTTTAAGAGATGAGTATAATTATTTGTTAATTATGTTAATACACTATTAATGGTCATAATCGCACAAAACAACAAGCATATTGAGCTGTAGTTGTTTAAAAAACACATTTCTTAAACCATGTTTTAAAATAATGATGACATATTTTAAAAGTACCTATATATCAATATTATATAATATAACACCTATATATTTCTCAGTCCGCAAACAACCTCAATGGAGAAGTTCTGTTACATTGCAAAAATACACGTACATCGAAACAATTGATCAACCGTTCCGACCGTGGTTTGGTTTACAGCCAACCACTACAAATTACATTGTGACGTCGCAGTGAAGCTATATTCTAGAACATGGACGGATAAGGCACAGTGTATGTGGCATTTTTATAGTACAATAAGATTTAATACTGACTATGACTAATGTCGTAATGCATAGCCAAGGCAAAACTTCCAAAAGTGAATGAGAAGCGCTGGTAACCTGGCGGCAAGACGTCCGACTATCAATCCGGAGGTCTAGAGTTCAAAATCCGGCTCGTACATTTAACGGACCTTATGTACGAAATATCAATCATTTGACATTTATCATTCGCTTTTCGGTGAAGGAAAACATCGCACTTTTTGATTCAATTGTTCATTAAAAATTACCTCAAGACGTAGTGCTACAAGTTACACAATTATTTATCTTTCTTCGTAATATTTAAGTTTATAAATAAAACACAACTTAAGGAATTAATAATTGATTTTACTGTTTTTATACTGTGGCTTGCCAGGTACACATATGTATGTATATGTGTATAAGCTGAAAGCCACGTATTTCACTCTAACCATTAGCGTTTTCTCTCCGATCTGGTGCCAAAATATAAAGCCAGCATTTATAACAAACAGAAGAACTTTATAGTTACTATAAAAAATGTAATCCCCCAAACGCCACATCCAACCACCCATTGCTGCGCGTCAGCGTCCTAAGTGACACAAATAGAGTGCCATCTCTGGCTGCATGCAGGCAATATAAAACGTGCCCCCGACTTATTACTGCGCTGTTCCACCACGTGACACCTGACGTCGTTCATGGCGATGAGTTTTGATCAAGCTGGGTGCTCCGGAGATGGTTATTGTATAATATCTACAGCTTTTAGATCTTCACCAATTTAACATTCAGTTTTATTGGGCAGATGGTGTCAATTGAAAAGGTGAAAAATGTAATGAAAATGTCACGATTTCGCCAACAACATTTTTGACGAGTCGTCATCATACAGATCATACACTCACCCAAATGTTTCATTAGTATTACGTTTGGAAATAAGGAATAACAAATTAGAACTGAAATCTTAACTAAGTATTACCCTGATACCCTGATACCAATCGATCCCATTCTTTTTAAGAATAACATTGAGAGCTGTTCAAGGAATTGTTAGGTAAAAATATTTAGAAAATTGGGAAAAAGGTTTGTATGGTTCATACATATTAGGATTATTAATGGCATCTATTAAATCAGTAAGCGCAGGCCGGCAGACACACTTAATAAACTATCTAATTTTCCTAAAATTACCTTTTATAAGCAGTCTAACCATAAAGTCATTGCTCATCACAAGCCACCCCGCAAGTTAGGAGGAGTATTCAAAGTCTTCGAGAGTTGTAAGCCACAAATTGCTTAGGAAACTTACCTGCATGGTAAGGGCAACTTTGTGTCAAGCAGCTTAGCTGCGTTCACAGAACGGGGACTCCACATATTGTGTGTTGACTAAAGGTAAGTGCAATTAACCTTAGATGGCTTTCATGTGCTTTTACTTTATAAGATGCTGTTTCAAATTATACAGTCAGTCGGTACAGTCACAAATTCACATTTTTTAAACTACACAGGTATTATTATATTTATTATTTAGTGGCCTAGCACTCGTGACTTTCAACCTGAAAATGTAGCACTGAGTTTCTCGAATCTTATGTACGAAATCAATCATTCGATATTTACCAGCCACTTTTCGGTGAAGGAAAACATTGTGATGGAGCTGGATTTAATCTCAATAGGTAGTCGCTTTCGTAAAAAGGAATCGCTATGCCAATTCATGAGATTAGGTGGTCGAGGGGACCCAGAATATATTGAGCAGAGGCAAAAAGTGGAGAAAACGATAAGAGAATCATGTTTAAGAAACCACACCTAATCTATACTTAGATAATATACGAAAAGCTTGACCCAAGTTGACTTAGATGTAACTATACGAACATGCAGTTAGCAAAGTACACTCACGGTGAACGTGAATAGTCTCTTGCTATTAGGTTTGACCATGAATCTTGCTCGTCAAAGTTAATAAATATTACTAGTAACTAAGAAGTACTGGCACGTGCGGTGTAGCTCAAGGTGTATTCTTAGAAGAAAAATAAAGTACAAGTCTCGCTAAACTGAAACATGAAATTAAATATACCTTTTGTTTTATAGTAGAATATTGTTTTTCAATAACGCTGAGGTTAATGTACTCAAAGTGCAACTCCGCAAAGTGTTTTAATAGCTTGGCGCGTTTTAAAATGTAGCTATCGGAAGATAATTAAATTAGGTTCACTGCAGCTTTCATTGATATTCATTGGTTATGCCGACGTCTAGTCTAGCTATCAATATTAGGCCTCATATTTAATCCCTCATCTGTTCTGTCATGGAGCAAACGGAAACATGTCAGGCGACATTTTTTTGGAACCGGATACCAAAATCCTTTCTTGCAGAAGTGCCCGTATGGTTCTCGTATAACAATTTCATTATCGTTATTATCCTAGCGTTATAGCGGGTCTGAAAAGTTAGTTGGAGAAGAATAGAGCCTAGTTATTCATATAGTCCAAATTATTTGCAAGCTTTTCCGAACGAAAGGCGACTAGAAAATACCAATTACCTACTTAGTGATATTTCGTACATAAATTCAGAAAAAATCATTCGTACGAGCCGATGTTTGAACACGAGCACTTTGGATGAAGTATCGCTCGCCACACCATTAGACTGCCAATGGACGTCAAATTACGATTTGTCCATAAAATCGTTGAGTTTCCCTGTAGCTTAGCTATCGCCACGCAAACTATGCAGCCAAAGAGGTCATAACCTTAAAGGTGAGGTCTCGCCAACTTGCTAGAGTTTCTAGTTAGTTGCTTCGCCCGTTTGCGCTTAAACAAGTGTTTAAGCTCCCAATAGACATTATTTAGTTTCCCAACTCTTTGATTGCAACTCAAAGGCATGCACGTGGTTTCTACGGTAATAATATTCAGAGGGCATCAACAAGGGTTCAGTAATCTTTCATCTAAGCCCGACCCTTTTATCTTGTTGGAAACTGATGTATTTCTAGAAGGGTCATTCGTGGTGCATTTTCAGTACGGACTAGCACGTTCAATTAACTAACTTCGACGTCAGTGTTGTTTTCTGATATTATGCTTTTTTTAATAGTGCATGCGGTGTTTACCTTTAAGTGATTATTGCACTTAGCAAATATCTATATATATAAACGTAAAAGTCTTGACTGACTGACTGACTCACTTAAATCAACGCCCAGCCCGAACCGTTGGACCTAGAGAGCTGAATTTTTCACAATAGGTAGTTTTTATAACGTTAGTATCCACTAAGAAGGGGTTTTTCAAAATGCATCCCCTAAGGGGGTAAAAAAGGGGTTGAAAGTTTGTATGGATGAGGTTTAAAATTTTGAGTTAGAGATTTGAAACTTCGTACTAATAATTAAAAAACAATAAAAGTAATTTCAGCGTTTTTCAAAATTCAACCTCTAACAGGGTAAAAAAGGGATTGAAAGTTTGTATAGAGATAACATTTTTTTTTGTGACAGACTTACGTTTGTAGGCTACTAACTTGAAAGCAAAAAAAACGAATTTCAGCGTTTTTCAAAATTCCACCCCAGAGTAGTTGAAACGGGGTTGAAAAGTTTGTATGAAAGGGAGGCCTTTACTACTGAAGCTAGAAAGTTGTAATTTGCAGGACGGGTTACATTTACAACCTGTACAACTAATAAGAAGCGATTTTGAAAAATTCAACCCCTAAGGGGATAAAATGGGGGTTAAAAGTTTGTATCCGTGAGGTTTAAAATTTAGAGTTAGAGATTTGAAACTTCGTACCTTTACTAATAATTAAAAAATAATAAACGCAATTTCAGCGTTTTTCAAAATTCACCCTAGAACGGGGCTAGAAAGGGGTTGAAAGTTTGTACAGAGATTTAATATTTTTTGGTTTGAGATTTACTAGGAAATATTGTTCCTATTTCCGTTCCATTTCCATGTTCCAGCCTGAGCTCTGACAATAGTTTGGTCATCGTATCGCTAAATAAAACCACCACTATATAGTACACGAAGAAGTTACGCAAATAATAGGGTACATTTACGTTATTATTTGCATATTAACACTTATTTGTAACTGAAACTATGTCTACGCTACCCGTTTTTTCGCCAAAATAGCTATAAGTATAAATAGATTAAGAAGATGGTTCGGGGATTAACAAAAGTTAGTTAAGAAGATACACTTGGATATGAAAGTCTGTATGAGGAACCGTATTATACGCGGACGAAGTCGCGGGCGGAAAGCTAGTATAACATATTTTAGATTTTTCAAGTTTAATTAAGTGTAAACTATCGTTGGTGAACCGAATAAATAAAATAAGATAAATAAATAAAATGTATGGTATGAACATTATTTACGCGGATGACGAATCATTGCCGTATAAAAGAGTCTGAAAAACTTCTCATACACCAAATTATTAGTAATTGCCTAGCTACAATATGTATGGTTAAACGGAGATCGTTAACTTTAAATAGGTAACTGAAGACATACTATTGTACATACTTATTAGAGAGATCTATTCGTTTATAAACCATTTACGCTATATTCAATCTTCAAGATGTCGCTTCCAGCAACATAATTCCTTGCTCTAATTCCCCAATGCGTATTTGTAATCCTGTTGGTTATTTGTAATTAGAGCCGAGTCGTTAACAATGTATGGTGAGGAACATTCACAAAGAGTACAAATATTCGCTGCAAGTTCGCAATCAAAGAGCAAACATGCAAACACGTAACATGCAGACATGCGGGTGCGGGTGTGTTTAATTAATTACTCGTGTATGGAAAACTTTGTCCTTTTATTTGCTTATATTGTGTTCAAAGAGAGACGATTATAATATGTAATTATGAAATGAATGATTTGTGAATTAATTAGCCTTGCCAGCGGTTATTATAAGTAATATATGTTATTTACGATGATTTTTTTTGTTAAAAGCGGGTTACACTGAACTGCAATATTAACTTACTAGCTGTGCCCGCGGCTCCGCCCGCGTGGATTTCGGTCTGTGTCAGTAAGCGGCTAATTCACCCCTAATTTCTCTCCCGCTACCCTGAAGGCGGAACTTGAAGTAAAGTTGACAGATGGATACGCTAGAGGACAGTAGTCGTAATAAAATATTTTACAATTACCACTAAATGAAACTACACTCAAAATTTTTTGGCACTTTTGTATTTATACGTCCACGGCAAATATCATCCAAATCGATCCTCCCGTCAAATCAGTCTAAGCATGAAAGGTAAGAACAGGCGCGGTTGAAATTGGGGAAGGGATGGCACAAATGCAGAAATGATTTTTTTCTATTTGAGGTGCACTTGGAGGGGGGGGGGGGGGTCCATGACCCATGCAAATTTAACTCAATCGAGTGTAGCGGCTACCCCCCCCCCCACCTTTTAGACGTTGAATTTTTATGGGCGACGTATATCCTGGCTGGGGATTTTCTTCAATATAGTTTTTATTGAAAGTTCTTATCAGGCCTCACCAAATTTCAGCTTTCTAGTGCAAACGGTAACTGAGCTAGACCGCGGACAGATGGACGGACATGGCGAAACTATAATGGTTCCTAGTTGACTACGGAACCCTAAAAAAAGATAAATAGTAGTTTATGTAACTGTTACTGCTTACTGCGTACACTGCTTTACCTACACATATTAAAAATCCATTGAAACTATTAGAATGACCGCTATTACACCGCCATGACCAACCTCATTGCGCCGGCGGTCGGGGGGGGGGGGGGGGCGTGCCGGCGGTTGGGGGGCAGATTTTCATTACGTTACCGTAGGTAATGAATTTTCATACGTTTTTACCGCACTGTCACAGATAATACACTGATGTTACGTTAATTACATACGGTTCCGAACGCGCAATAGAGGATTTATGATATTGGTGTAGATTAATATATTTATTCTTCAATGTAAGCACATTACAATGCACTAATGAACATGAAGAGAAAATAAAATACGTGAGTGTCGTGGAACACTCGATTGGAACGACGTTATGTTATTTAATTTTTGACTTTTTCGTAAATTTTGTGGTTTTAATTTTTGCTGTATTTTTTGTTTTGGGCATTTTGGAAATTTTGGAAATTTTGGAAATTTTAGAAATTTTGGAAATTTTGGAAATTTTGGAAATTTTGGACTACATCACTTTTCACTACACTTCACTTTATTCTATTTTATATATTTTTTATTTCATTCCATTTTATATGTTTCTCAATCGTATGGGTGTCGCGTTTTCGTGACGTGACGCTTTTTCGTGACGGTCACGTGACTTTTTTTCGCCTAGCCCCCCATCCGCGAACCGTCCGATAAGGAACTTCGTTCCAAAACTACCACCGGTTCTAACCCTACACCTCAGGCCCAAGACGTATTATGACCGAAAAGAAACTCGACGGGACTTATTTTTTTCAAAACAGTAATACATTATAGATCTTAAAGATACATAATATAATAATGCGTAGTTCTTCAAGAAGACATATCAAAACAGCTTGAGAGACAGATAATGTACCCATTGTTTAATTACCTATAAAGAAAAATAAATCCTGATCTGACTGCTCCACAAATTTTTTTTATTTGTTTTATTGTTTTTTGTCAATACATATAACATACGTCCTTATAAATTACATTAAAATTTCTTAGCTTAGGCTAACCTGCTAAACTACTCAAAGAGACCCCCGCGAGTGGTTCCCGGCGCAAAGGTGCCCATCACACTCGCTGCGTTACCGCGCTGGATGGCGAAACTTCACAAAACGTTTGATATGTTTTCCTACCTAAACGGTGTCCTATAAATGTCATCTAAATATGTACAGCGGTTATTGGTTGTTTCTTCCCCGTGTAAACTTTCACCCCTTTTGCATCCACTTGAGGGATAATTTCCGAGATAAAAATATTTTATTTACTTTTCCAGAGCTCAAATTATCTCCACACCCAATTTTATCTAAATCGATTCTGTGGTTAATAATTCCCTATACGAATTTCCAACTCCCTTTTCACCCCTTTAGGGTTGATTTTCGGGGTGAAAACTATCCTTTGTCCTTTCTCGAGACCCATACTATCTCTATACCAAATTTCATCTTTATCAGTTCAGCGGTAAAAAAAAATCTTTTCACCCCCACAATAGTCTGAAAACTACCCTATGACGTTTCTCGAGACTCAAATTATCTCCATACTCATTTCTATCTAAATCGTTTCAGCGGTTAAAAATTCTCCATACAAACTTTCAACCCCATTTTCACCCCCACCAGGGTTGATTTTTCGGGATTAAAACTATATATTATCCTTTCCCGGGACTCAAACTATCTCTATACAAAATTTCATCAAAATCCGTTCAGCCGTTTTCACGTGATGCGCGGTCAAATAAACAGACAAACAGATAAACAGACAAAAATTCTAAAAATTGTTGGAACGTGTGCTGTTATCGATTCTAAGTATCCCTAGCAAACATTTTTTCGATTATCTTCCATGTACAGACTTTCGACCCTCTTCAGCTTTATTATATGTATAGATAGATGCATATATGTAACTATAGTTTGCATATTTTACATGTACGAAAAATCTTTCCAAAATTATTTATTAGGTATTTTATTTATTCGAATTTATTTATTTAAATAAATTCGAAGATAAACAACAATTTACACTCATAAAGTTATAACAACGCACCTATGCATTCCGTGTTATGCCAAAATTCACAACACCGTTTCGACTACAATTTGTACTCACTTTTCTTCAAGGGTGTACTGCCATTTTGCCGAAAATCCTTTCGCCTAATTTCATTTCCCAAACAATTTATCGCAGAAAGTTTAGTTAGCATACCCACTTTTACATACTTACACGGATTACCAAAGGAATTGTTTCGCATAGTTTTATTTGGCCGTATTTTCATTTTGCATAGGTTAGGTTTGGTTAGTATGCCAAATAAAAATATGCGAAAAATAGGTATTATGCGTTGAGATATTATGTTACCTGATACTCAAAAATGTTGGGTACCTATCTTACTGGCCTGTTTCTAAATGTTATTTCGTAATGGTTGCCATTCTTACGTCCTGACCAGGACAACTAAACTCTGTTTTGTTTTCTACAGATACTAAAATAAAACCTTGGATGCACAATATCTACTCCCATAATACGAGTAGGTATTACATCTGGTTTTGCATTGAAATAACAGTTTAGTCGGGAAAATTAGGTAGTACTCGTAAATCATATTTTAGTTGTATAGCAATGCTGACAACACATAACCTGGCTTTAAGTTGATTTTGAATCGTAGTTATAATTATAATAGGCCAGTTTTATAAATAGGCCAGTTTTTGGGTCAGATTGGGGCAAACCGAGTTGCCATTTTGGTATCCGGAGGAGTGAACAGGTCTTATAATAGGCATACTTATCGTCTATTGTAGTTATATTAAATCGATTCTACTTTTACGTTTTTGAATTGTTAAATATAAAAATAAATTGGAGTAAAAACTACTTTGTGCTTGCAACAAAGCCCTGTCGTTTAACGTGAAGCAAAAGTTACCGGAAGTTAGTTGCACTTTGACCACAGCAGGGCCATTAGTTAAATGTAGGCAAGAATGTCATGCCGTACAAGTAGCCACTATTTTGCAGAATTGTTGGTTATGTTGGAATTATGTTACTATTGTGAGGTCGCCGTTGCGAATCTAGTTTACACTACAATGAGAAGGCCTTAAAATAACTCCTTCCGGAATACAAGAAAAACCCTGGTAATACGTTCAGCTAGAACCATTAAATCCAAAATATCGTGAGGGAGCGAGTTTTGAGGAAAAATTCCGCTTTATCCGAAAATCAACTGCTGATCTGAAAATTTTGAGATCCGTACGTGGTATTTTGGAGGTGGACCTTGGATGTCATATCTACAATAAACGTAAAGTTCATGGCTTTTCCGTAGCAATCGAGATAATTAGAACCCAACTCAATACATTCCTGACACGCAGGAATGAGTTGATTTTCTGACGAGAAAATCATTGAATTAACACAGCCTCATAATGCTCAAAACGGTCGTTTGTGAGCAGCAAGTATAGAAAACATCCTAAACCATGAGGTTAATGTGCCCAGACTCCTGAGGAAACCATTGGTGGTTGTTTGGGGTTCAGTTAATATGTAAGTAGGGCCACATTCCCTTATATTTAGCGATAAAGTCGTAAATTAATAATGAATACTATAAATCAGAGGTTTCCGTAGAAAAAACATTACAAAAAATTAGAAAACTGTGTTAGTTCGGGAATACTCGTAAATTAAAATAATTTTCAAGGCACGGATTTCACACGCAGTCAACTAAAATGTCTTTTTTTTATACCATGACGGTGGTAAACAAGCATACGTCCCGCCTGATGGTAAGCAGCTACCGTAGCCTATGGACGCCTGCAACTCCAGAGGTGTCACATGCGCCTTTCATCATTTCTTGGTTAAAAGTCTATACTTATAGGTACTCATACTTGCTAAAATACTTGTGTCAATTGTGCCTTTGTAAACAAAAAGAAATCAAATCTTTTATAAATATATTGTACCTCGTATAGTTTGTTACTTATAAAATCAGCTAATCCATAATCTGAAATCAAATTCCATTACCTCTTACAACACAATTCAAACAAACCCCACGACTAGCTTATAAGATGAAGTACAGATTTTACTAAGCCCGGTATCTCATTGGCTATGCAAGACGATATGCCACACCGATGTAAACGGTATTTGAAGAGGCTAACAAAACAGTGTAAGTGTAATGTAAGCAAGTTTTGACGGGATTGGATATTGTGGGTTGTTGGTAGACCAAGAGCTGGCTGCGGATTATAAAAGATTTTCTAGCAAAATTATTCCTGGTTTAAGTAAATTCTTTACTATAGTAACGTTTAAGTAAAATAAAAATGTATGCTTTGGATTTCTCAAGTTTCTATTAAACATTTAATATATTTAATTTTGCATAACAGATCTAAAAGTTAGGTACTTACCTTTTAATTGCCAGATAGAAGATTTATCTTAAAATATGAAAAGATTGATGTGTGCTTAGAACGAATCTGTAACGGTTCTCCGACAGGCGATTCGAAGATAAACTGTTCGTCGACAGAACTTTTCTACGACGAACGTTTCGTCGACAGAACGTTTATACGACCAACGATTCGTAGACAGAACTCTCCTCCGACGAACATTTCGCCGACAGAACTATTTATTATCTTTAATTTTTCGACAATATAACTTTTCGACCACGAATCATTCATGGACAGATTATTTCGTCTACGAACGTTTCGACAACAAATAATTTCTACTACGGCGCATCACACATTTGAGTGGAATTCAGCGCGAAAAATCATAGGCATCATAGAAAAAAACCGGCCAAGAGCGTGTCGGGCCACGCTCAGTGTAGGGTTCCGTAGTTTTCCGTCCGTCACAGTAAGTGTCCCCACTTAAGAGTTTTTGAAAGCACGTCATTTCCTTGTGATTTTGTAGAAATTACAGTTACAATAAACACCTGCTTATACGGTTAAATTACAAACTTAGTTCAGAAATTATTTTGTATTTTTTTTTCAAAAACTATTCAACCTATCAAGTTAAAAATAATTTTTCTAGAAAGTTTTTATAAAGGTTCAAAAGTTAGAGGGGGACACATTTTTTTTACTTCTGGAGCGATTATTTCGGAAAATACATTATCAAAAAATGATTTTAGCAAACCCCTATTCATTTTTAATTACCTATCCAACAATATATCACACGTTAGGGTTGAAATAAAAAAAAAATCACTCCCCACTTTACGTATAGGGGAGGTACTTTTTATTTTACCACTTTGTCGGCGTGATTGATATACATATTAGTACCAAATTTCAGCTTTCTAGTGCTAACGGTCACTGAGATTATCCGCGGACGGACGGACAGATATGGCGAAACTATAAGGGTTCCTAGTTGACTACGGAATCCTAAAAAGTTGAAAATATGTCTATGGTAGTTGAATTTTTTATTTCAAAAATATTTGCGGAAAACACGACTGTACCTATTACTTGCCAGATAGAAGATTTATCTTAGAATATGAAAAGATTTATGTGTGACAGGCGATTCGCCGATGAACTGTTCGTCGACAGAACTTTTCTACGACGAACGTTTCGTCGACAGAACGTTTTTACGACCAACGTATAAACAACGACGAAAAATGTAGGAAATTTGTCTATTGTAGTTGAATTTTTTATTTCTTAAAATATAAGCAGAAAAAGGACCGGAATGGCGATTAATCCACCGATATGAGCTATTATGATAGGCGATGTTTACGAAAGGTTTCAGGTATTCCCACATCAGGGTGTTTCGGAATAGTCGCTCAGCCTATAAGACGTCTGGCGGTTTTAGTGCAGATTGCTTGCATATGATCGAAGGGTTGGAAAAATCGTAAATCGTGTAGGTCCTGAATGCGGGGATGGATCTCTCCGGTAGAGCTGTAAAAATTGGGGCCTTATTAGTTGAGTTCTATTCTATGTCAATGATTCTTTTCCTTAGCCAAAACTGTAGACATAGCGACCTGATCTCATTGTTTTATAATCATATAAGTTAACCTTATGAGCCTTATGAAAACTACACCCAATTTGGATAAGCCATTTTAGAAATATACTTATAATGGGAACATTCGTTTGTATGCACAATCAAACTAACAAGCCTATACACTAAATTAACCGTCTCCGTTCCATGGGGATTTAAAAGTAGGATCACCTTTATTAAGGCCTTTAAAACTTTTACAAAAACATTCCCAATCTTTTATTGTCCTCGGCAACTGTAAGTATTATCAGTATAACGTGTCGCGTTTTGAGACGATTGGGCACTTTTTAAGCTAATGGTACGAGTAAATATTTCAGAAATAAATTTAAATCAGCTCCAGTTTCCTAGTTTGCCTCTTGTAAGCTTAAACCTACATAGCTACATTGTGAAACCGATGAAGAATTCGGATTTCGGACCTTCAGGAAAAAGGAAAAGTTGTAAAATCAATATAGAGGGAAAGAGTCGAAGCGATTGTAATAACTTTGTTAAGCACTTTATTCCAGGATCTAGGAATTCATATAACACTTCTAGCAATTTTATGATTCGTTGCTAGTTACCCGACTGGTTATTTAAATACGCAACCAAGACGTTCCGAGAGTGAACGATTTAAATTGAGTTTAACCATTGACTTAAGTTCTTACTATTGCATAAATTGGTTGCCCTCTTAGAACCTATATTTTAGTTATATTCAAGCAAACGGTGAACGCAATCATTGCAGCATTGTTAAAAAATATGTTAACCAGACAGGTACTAGTAAATTAAATAAAATACACTTTTAAATTTTAATACCGCTTTCTGATAAAATATTTAACTCGGGTTAAAATTTGTCTTGCAAACATGTATTGCAAAACATAATTATGTGTAGGTACAAATAACTTTTGAATAGGTATACTGATTCGTGTATCTTTTCAATAAAAAAAACAAATGAGAGAGGAGGTTAGGCTGTTTTTCACACGAAATTGTCAAGTTAAGCATTTTTGACGAATTCATAAGATCGCGGGTGGTAGCCACAGACAGACATCCAGCGCCCCGCTTTGGGTTTGTCCTTCCCGCATGTCGCAGTGACGGTCGCCATGGCGTAACAAAAATGGTTAACTTGATCCGTTTCACGCAGCGATCTGATTTGCCCTACCATTCCCTTAGGGCTTGGTACGGTTTGTCAAGATTGTGAGCATAAGAGCCCTGCGAGGCGAGGCTCACTAAATCCAATAAAAAAAAAGCGATCTGATGCGCGTCGTTATCGTATGGATAATCTAAATTAGCTTGACAAGATTCGATCATCATCATCTTTTAGGCTATGTACCTAAAAGATATGCCTATGTGTCGCACCACGTGAGTGATACTCGGACGATTTAACCAAAGTAATTTAACAAAATAATAAATAAATAAATATTATTTGTGTAAGATGGTGCAATCTTACACAAAACGACCTAGACCCACGGTAAGCTCCATAAGGCTTGTGATATGGGTACCAGATGACGATATATATGTATAGTAGATAAATATGGATAAAATTTTAAATACATAGAAAACATCCATAACTCGGGAACAAATCTGTGATAAACACACAAATGAATGCCCTGACCAGGATTCGAACCCAGGACCTCCTGCTTCGTAGGCAGGGTCACTACCGACTGCTCTAGGTCGCCAAATAACAACAAAACAGAAAATTTATTATTTTGCCAATTTCGTTAACATTGTCTTATATAACATTTTGTTTATATAACGTTATTATGGAAATGTAGTTGTAATTAAACCATCATATGGCCCCACACAAGGTGTATTAATTATGTACATTACGTTGGCCATATGTAAATCAGTCCTAGTTAACAATCGAAGTCCTCGGGGAGCGTTCATGCGATTAATAGTAATTACATTTGGAGACATTATCCTTGAGATATTAGGACCTATCGACATTAATATCCAGAAGATAAACTTAGGACGATATTCAAACGCCAGTTAAAACACTAAGCAAGACACACCACTAGGAATATCAAATAAATATCAAATTGAAACAAAACATAATCCTAAAATGTCGAATTATCTACGTACACATAATTAAATACACACTCGTAATGGAGAACATGCGTGAAAAATATTTAATTGAATTTGTTCAATAAACACGTTCAACAACCCCAAATTAATATAAATAAGTGGAAATCCGTAATAATTTTTATCTACACTCACATTGTAAGTCCTCTAAAACGTGTTCAAAAACGGTAGGCAATGGCTAACATTACCACAACCGATAAGCGATAAGCTTTTTATCTGTGGCAGTAACGTAATTTTAACGTTACATGCTCATATATTTGATACGTTATGAGTTTCAAATTCCGAACATCGAATTTGATAACATAATGTAAATTCTGTGCTCCTTCCTGACCAACGGCACGCGCCCGCCCGACCGCCGGCACAATCGAGTTGGCCATGACGGTGCAACGGCGGTCATTCTATGGTTTCCGAACACTTCATTTATATGAGTGTAGATAAAGCAGTGTATGCAACTGTACGTAATTAGGCCTTATTACGTAACAGTTTTTAACTAAACTACTATTAACAGTTTTTTAAAGATTGCGGTTTAAAAACGTAAAATTTTGGACATTTTTTTAAATCCTTCAAATAAATGTATTTTCGAAACTACTTTCATGTTCTAACAAGAAAAAAATGTATTACGACTATATAGCTAAACGCATTTTTTCGTGCCTAAAATTACAAATATCTTCCAAAAACTTGTTCCTTCCAAACAGTTTTCTGCAACTTTGAGGTCGGTGACTTCACAAACCTCACACTTTTTGTATGGGGCGTTTTGACGCGCGGCGCAAACGCCTAACGTATTTTCAAATTGTTGACGTTTCAGGGCTATCGTAGATGGTAAGTTTATTACAGACATTTGAATCTACAGGGAAATAGAATCGAATGACGTCTTCCAAAAAAATCATGCATGTTCCTAATACCCATTAGGTTTTGTAAAGCTAACTGACACAAAAAATAGATAGAGAGACAGACAGAAAATAATTAGAAAGAAAGAAAGAAAATACACTTATTTAACGTCACAAATACACACAAAAAACAAAGCAAGTAATAAAACAACACAAAGACGTCAAATAGGATCCCCACTCAGCATGATGCCGCGGCAATTTTAACCATGGCACTGGTTTTCAGTGGGGACTTGACTTAAGAGCTAATAACTAAACTAAACTATGACTAAAAAAGTGCCGACACATACGTCATCGAACGGTTACAGAAACAAACATAAACATGCAGAAGAACAGAAACCGAAAAAACAAAAAATAAATAAAATAAAATAAGTAAGTTATTAGCAGAAGATTCGGCCCAGATGATACCGCAGTTCTAGTCAGGGTACAGTTTAGCACCATTAGGATCTGCGTAAAAAATGGGGCTGGGCTGACTACTTATACTTACGTAAATTTCAATTGCGATAATTGCATGAAAAAACTTACAACACAGTGTATTAATTAGCCATAGATAGGCATCTCTGCCCGGGGTAGTAGTAGTGGGAAAGCGGATGATAGAGAGGATCCAGTGAGTGCTGCGAGGTCCAGATGGGATCCAGTGACATGTAGCCATATGATAAATAAATAAATTAGCCATACGATAAATAAATGAATAGGATATGAAGCCCCTGAATATGAATTTGGTTGTTGCTAGATGAAATCTCATCAAAGTCCGTTGTACAGGTATACGAGTAATTTGAGACTGAAGTAAATCAAACTACATAAATCTCACTTAATTTTAAAATCAAACAAAGGCACAAAAGACGCCGTGTATTTCCGTTAAAGCCAGGTCAGCTCGTGAAAACGAGTTTTTATTTCACTTTGTCTTGTTCCGCAACTCAAGAAAGTAGGTTAATTTTATCAATGAGAGTACACAATAGAGCTCCCAGCTACGAGCTACCGTAGCAATGAACAATGAATTCAGTTGTCGTAGCTCTGTAGCACTCGGGCTTGGTAGGCACAGATATACTTTAGTACATTGCATGAACAGCATTTTTATGAAAATCTATTGTGGTTTTACGGGGAATTCCTAAATCCTAACCCATAGCCTTCCTCTGTTATTTAGGTGAATGTTTATGTTATAGGTACAGTCGTTATAGGTATTACAAAGGAGTGTGGTGCAATAGTGTAAGCATATCTTTACATCGACTGTACTTAAATTACTTTGACTTTATGTGGAACCAACCTCGAAAATAGAGAAATACAAATAAATAAGTAAATAAAACCGGCCAAGTGCGTGTCGGACCACGCATAGGAGGGTTCCGTACCTTCAATGGAATAAGAACCAAACTAATACCAAAAGGTCGTATCTGATGCCTATGGAAGAAGTTTTTTGGAGATAACTCAAAAATGGCTGAACCGATAATGTTAAAAACAATTTTCTTTGAAAGTATATGATAAGGCGCATCTCTTCAAATTTTTTCATATTTTTTGAATTTACGGTTCAAAAGTTACGTGGGGGCTACACAACTTTTCTGACTTTCGATGCGATTATTTCAGAAAATATTCACTTAATCACAAAATAGTCAAAGAAACCTCAATGTTATTTTGAAAGACCTATCGATTGCTGTATCACATGTTGATATTTGGTAAAAATTTTTTTTTTTAAATTTTAGTTACTTGTATGGAGCGCCCCCCTAAAAATATATATTTTTTTTAAATTTAACTACATAACTAAGTAGCTGCATACAAAATACACCTTATGTGTAAATTTTTTTCAGATACGTCGTATAGTTTCCGAGTAAAATGCCTGTGACATACGGACGGACAGATAGACAGACAGACATGACGAATCCATAAGGGTTCCGTTTTTTGCCATTTGGCTACGGAACCCTAAAAATGTACCATATTCACGAAATAGACACAAATAACTCTCTGGAAACAGTTAAGATACATCGCTGCCAGAATTATTAAGTTTGTTTTTGAAGTAATTTTATTACTCGGTTGTGTGTAGCGTGTTTTTTTCCACGATTCAACAATAGTAGTTTATGTAACTGTTACGTAATAAGGGTCCTTAAAACATGAGTGTGGTTTTATGAAATGAGCCGCAGGCGAATTTCATAATAAGATCACACGAGTGTTTTAAGGCCTAATTACGTACAGTTGCATACACTGCTTTATCTACACTCATATTATTTATTATAAATGCCGTATTCGTAAACCATAGAATGGCCGCCACAGTACCGCCGTGGCCATCTCGATTGTGTCGGGCGTGGCCTACTCGATTGTGCCGGCGGACGCGCGGGCGCGTGTCGCCGGCCGCGGGCGCGTGCAGGTGTACATTATGTTATCAAAACTCAGAGCACATCAATAATTGAGCATGAAACGTTAACATTGCGGTACTGCCACAGATAAGAAACTTATCATAGTGAAATCGTTTGTTGTAATGCTGGTCATTGCCTACGGTTTTTGAACGCATTTTAGAGGACTTACAATATGAGTGTAGATAAAATATTTTTTACTGATATCTTCAATTCTTCAACAACTACTGAGTATTTTTATTCCGATACTGTACTTTTTTTAACTAGACTTTGAAGACGGTTCTATTTACGACATATTTGTGACGTTTTCAAGTCAAAGGTCTATCATTGTCGATTGTCAATAAGGCGTTATTGCAATAACAAATCATTTGAAAATAACTCAATTAACACCCGACAATGATGTACCTTTGTCTTGAAAACGCAACATTTATTACCATAGCTTGTTCGCGCAATCACTACACGTGAAAGGCGTTTCTTGTTTTACGAAGCGTACGATATATAAAATTTTGATATGACTACGTATCGTATCCATGGAATGTGGTCTGCAGAATGGACTAAGAGCTGGCCACGTCAGATATGACACAATAATGAGAGCAATGAAACCTGTCTAGTTAGATTACTTTACCATCCTTACTGCTAGATCCGGGCATCTGGCAGCTTTTAATGGGTGGAGGTCAGAGTGATAGACCAACAAAGTTTTTCAGCTGGAAAAAAGTAATACGGAAATAGGTAAAAACTGCCGAATTTGTGTCATTTATAGAGGACAGGGCCTATATTTTAACATTAGAATAAAAAACATTGTGTATTATTGCAGAAATAAAAAACAGGCCAAGAGCGTGTCGGGCCACGCTCAGTGTAGGGTTCCGTAGTTTTCCGTCCGTCACAGTAAGTGTCCCCACTTAAGAGTTAAAATAACACCGCCATGTGGGATATGAGCGTTCCGCGTACAGCGACATCTATCGGCAAATTAAGTAAACTATTGCGCGCGAGCTTAAAGTATGAAAGATGATTTTTATGGGATAATTCTTTATTGCGTGAACCGATTTTCACCGTTTTTTGTAGAAATTACAGGTACAATAAACACCTGCTTATACGGTTAAATTACAAACTTAGTTCAGAAATTATATTGTAATTTTTTTTCAAAAACTATTCAAGCTATCAAGTTCAAAATATTTTTTCTAGAAAGTTTTTATAAAGTTCTACTTTTGAGATTTTTTTCATATTTTTAAAACTTATGGTTCAAAAGTTAGAGGGGTGGGGGGGGACACATTTTTTTTTACTTCTGGAACGATTATTTCCGAAAATATTTACATTATCAAAAATGATTTTAGTAAACCCCTATTCATTTTTAAATACCTATCCAACAATATATCACACGTTAGGGTTGAAATGAAAAAAAAATCACTCCCCACTTTACGTATGGAGGACGTACCCTAATAAAACATTTTTTTCCACTTTTTATTTTACCACTTTGTCGGCGTGATTACTATACATATTAGTACCAAATTTCAGCTTTCTAGTGCTAACGGTCACTGAGATTATCCGCGGACGGACGGACGGACGGGCAGACATGGCGAAACTATAAGGGTTCCTAGTTGACTACGGAACCCTAAAAACAGTAGGCAACTAAATATAAATCGCATTATACATCATTTGGCACTACTTTCCCCTAACAGAAACTTCTGGCTATGACGTTATCTAATTAATTACATGATTTCACATAATATTGCATCAAACCCAGAACTCTAAGATTTGTTTTCTTCGAGTTATTTGCATTCTTTGACCTCCACCACTTTATAGCTGCTAGATGTCCGGATCTAGAAATAAGCATAGCAAACTAACTAGAGGGGTTTCGTTGCTCTCATTATTGTGTCATATATGACGTGGCTAGCATGACGTCTAGAACATGACCGACGACTTCGTAGTCTACTGAGATATATGTCTGTGTTCGTAGGCGTTATCCTAGCACGGCTTGAGCGTCTAAAGCTTAGTTTGATTATCTACTAGGCATTAGCCAACTCTGCAGTCGGGATTTTAGTGCTAATTCGCTTTAACGTTGTTATGGAGCCAAACGTTATGTTACAGCATAATGTGAACCCAAGATGAATGAAAGCGGATAATTTTGTATGAAAATGTTCATAGAAAGTGACGGTTATTCATTGCCCTTGAGTGTAGCTAAAGAAATGTAGGTCATGTTAGCTTTCAAAGTCTGTGCGTGATTGATCAATGTTGAGAATAAGTACCTAATACCACTGTGTGTAGGTAATGGGTAATATAAGTACCAGCGGCGGAGCATCCATACAACTCCATTCCCAGCTGCTTGCCTAGTTTTCAGCCAGTTAAGTACTTTTCCTACAGCTCTTGAAGAAAACGAAGGCCGAAATTGGTCAGGCTTCCCTACCAATATTTTTGATGCTGCGCCACTGGTATTTACTCGTATTGTCGCTCTGAGGTTTATAAGACACGTATATACTTTAAATCTTGACTGTGATGTGATATTTTCTATGAGAGTTTTGTTGGTCAATATTAAGCGGTAATGTACTATTCACCTTGTTATAGTATTCAAGTTGTAGTTCATTTTTAGGGTTCCGTAGCCAAAATGGCAAAAACGGAACCCTTATATAGCTTCGTCATGTCCGTCTGTCCGTCCATACGTCCGTATGTCAGAGCCATTTTACTCGGAAACTATAAGTTAAGTTTTATTAAGTTACCTATTAACGTAACTTAATAAAATTATGACATAAGGTGTATTTTGTATGCCGCTATTTTATTATTTTTAGGGGGAGCCCTCCATACCAAATATCAACATTTTGCACATCAATCGATAGGTCTTTAAAAATACACAATAACATTTTGTGATTGAGTGTATATTTTCTTAACTCAGAAAAATTGTGTGTCCCCTGTAACTTTTAAACGGTAAGTCCAACTTTGCAAGCTGCCGTGTGCTGCTGTGTTTTGTGCTGTGTTATACAATAAAGGTAGAGGTTAGTAAATTGTTAATGTAAGTACAATAAAGATTACCTACCTACTTAAAATCCACAAATCCCAAAGCTAATTTAGACCATTCCTGAGACCAGTCGCATTACTCTAGTCTATTAGTATGATTTATATTTATAATCTTAACTCCACTTAAGATCTAGACTATTCATTTAAGAAAATAAATTTCGATAAGTTTATTGAAAGGGGCCATCCCCTCTCTTCTCCAAACAAAGAAGCTCTAACAAAAGTTCAAAGCTTTCTCCAAAGTAAGGTCCAAGTGGGTTCCGATTAGCTGTCGCCATTACGGAATAAAGAAACACCTCAATAACACTCGAAGTCTTGTGTTATTCCTATCAAGCAGTCAGTGTAGGCGAGCAATTGCTTCGGGCTAACTAATATTGGACTTAAGATACACAGTTGTTAGATATGGAAGTCGACTTTAAATCGGCACAGATTTTAAAAAGTTATTACGAAGGAAATAGGAATACTCTTTGATTCAAAAGGTTTAGTAATTAAGGGTTTAGTAAGAAAGATACTTCGCAAGATCCTCGGGCCGAAAGAACGACTGGATGGAAGCTGGAGAGTACTAAAGAACGTGGACATAGAAGACCTGGTGGCTGAACCTAACATTATAGGAGAACCAATGCTCACAGACTCCGCTGGCTTGGCCGCCTCGAGAGGATGGGGGAAGATCGGAAAATGAAGAAGGCATACCGTGGTTGTCCGGAAGGGCGACGCCCTGTTTGACGTCCACGGTATCGCTGGAGCGACATGGTCGAGGCGGATCTGCGCGAACTCCAAATCAGCAATTGACAAGAGCTAGCGCGGGATCGAGGAAAGTGGCACACTCTCGTATCGGAGGCCAAGATTTACTTTGGGTCGCAAAGCCAACGGAGTAAGTGAGTAAGTAAGTAAGTAATTAAGGATAATTCACGCTGTAACGTCCCGCGTCCTATACGTCGAGCACTACACTAGTTGATTCCGGGCCGCCTCGGTTCCGGGCCGTCTCGGTTTCGGGCCTTCTGACATCGCCCTATTACATGTTATTATAAGAGCTTCCGTCGAGTCACCGGACACGCACCGAGCCGAGGCCGAGCCTTCAATGTACCGGGTACGTAATGAGCCGCTATACACTAGTAGGAGATCATGAGAAAGCTTTGTGTACAAATGAAGTGTCAGAAGTGTCGTGTAGGACAGGGACGTTACAGCGTGAATTGTTTATTAGTATTGATAAGGTTTTTAAGTAAGTATCATTATGATATTGTAATGGTGCTACCTTCGATGCAGGGTTTGTTGCTGGCCACATACTGTTGAGTATAAGCAGGCTTTTTTTAGGGTTCCGTAGTCAACTAGGAACCCTTATAGTTTCGCCATGTCTGCCCGTCCGTCCGTCCGTCCGCGGATAATCTCAGTGACCGTTAGCACTAGAAAGCTGAAATTTGGTACTAATATGTATAGTAATCACGCCGACAAAGTGGTAAAATAAAAAGTGGAAAAAAATGTTTTATTAGGGTACGTCCTCCATACGTAAAGTGGGGAGTGATTTTTTTTTCATTTCAACCCTAACGTGTGATATATTGTTGGATAGGTATTTAAAAATTAATAGGGGTTTACTAAAAACATTTTTTGATAATGTAAATATTTTCGGAAATAATCGCTCCAGAAGTCAAAAAAAATGTCCCCCCACCCCTCTAACTTTTGAACCATAAGTTTTAAAAATATGAAAAAAATCACAAAAGTAGAACTTTATAAAAACTTTCTAGAAAAATTATTTTGAACTTGATAGGTTGAATAGTTTTTGAAAAAAATTACAAAATAATTTCTGAACTAAGTTTGTAATTTAACCGTATAAGCAGGTGTTTATTGTACCTGTAATTTCTACAAAATCACAATGAAATGACGTGCTTTCAAATAAAGTAAAAACGGTGAAAATCGGTTCACGCAATAAAGAATTATCCCATAAAAATCATCTTCCATACTTTAAGCTCGCGCGCAATAGTTTACTCAATTTGCCGATATATGTCGCTGTACGTAGACCGCTCATATCATATCCTACATGGCGGTGTTATTTTAACTCTTAAGTGGGGACACTTACTGTGACGGACGGAAAACTACGGAACCCTACACTGAGCGTGGCCCGACACGCTCTTGGCCGGTTTTTATTAGTTTTTATTTACATAATGACGTTTACTCCTCACCGGTTTTAGCGAGGTGAGTTCTACCAATGTCGGGGTGTAAACTTTTGATTTAATTTTTAGTAAAATACAAGCAACGTTGTTCGGTTGAGGCCTTGCTGATTGAAAGGTGATATAATGGAGTACGGGAACGACTTTTTAATAAGTTATAAAAATGACATAAATCACAAGTCCGATTTTATTTTGTGACCTGTTAGGGGGCGTCCATTAATCGCGTCATATTGTATAGGGGTGGGAGGGAGTCACGAAAAAATCACCAATGATCACCACAGGGGGAGGGGGGTCTGGACACATATCACGTGTAATTTTTTTGTTCTTCCGTGCTATACTGTATTATGGTCAATAAAATAAAATTTATCAACTTTTAAAGCAATCAATCGTCAAAACCAGAGTAGCGCGCGGATTTTTGCCTCGCAGCTGGAAAAAATAATTCTAGTGACGCACTGTGGGCTGAAAATCGGCTTTCATAGAAATAAAAATCGATTTCATAATTTGTTCCTTTTTCTTCTTGAAATAGCTTTAGCTAGGTATTAATATGTTCCAAAATGAGTCTGAGGTAATTTGGTTGGGAAAAAAATTAATAATAATAAAATAAAATAAAATATGTATGGAGTGAATGAGAAAAATCAAATTTTCTTCTAAAATAGAAGCCAAACCGTTATATCCTCGCAGATGGTTATAGTGCCAATTATTCTTGATTTTTTGTCATACTCAATTTTTTTCTACCATGTGCACTTTTTTTTTAAAAAATCGATTTAAAAAAAAAATTTTTTTCAAGTATTTTTTTAGAAATAGGTTTTAATCATTACTTTGACATTAATAAAAAATTCTGAGTCCATTTGAGTCAAAAACTTAGGAGCAGTGAGCTTTTTTCGACAGAGATGTATGGAGCGTTTCGGACATATCAGATTTTCTTCAAACATAAAAAATAAACCATTATATCCTCGCAGATGGTTATAATCCTAATTTTTCTTGATTTTTGTCATACTCATTTTTTTTCTACCAGGTGCACTTTTTTTTTTATTCTTCTCTTCTCTTTTTTTTTTATTTTTACTTTGATTTTTCTCATTCGCTCCATACATATTTTATAAAACTTAGGAGCAGTGAGCTTTTTTCGAAATAGATGTATGGAATGTATCGGACATATCGGATTTTCTTCAACCATAAAAAATGAACTGTTATATCCTCGCAGATGGTTATAGTACTCGTACCAATTATTCTTGATAATTTGTCATACTCATTTTTTTTCTACCAGGTGCACTTTTTTTAAAAATTGATTTTCTTGAACTAGAAAAAATTATGTTTTTTGAAATAGTCGATTTTTTTTTAAAAGTGCACCTGGAAAAAAAAATTGAGTATGACAAAAAATCAAGAATAATTGGTAACCATCTGCGAGGATATAACGGTTTATTTTTTATGTTTGAAGAAAATCTGACATGACCATACGCTGAGCATACATCTATTTCGAAAAAAAGCTCACTGCTCCTAAGTTTTAGACTCAAATGGACTAAGAATTTTTTATTAAGGTCAAAGTAATGAGTAAAAGCTATTAAAAAAAAACTCGAAAAAAAATTTTTTTTTTCAAAAAATCCATTTAAAAAAAAGTGCACCTGGTAGAAAAAAATTGAGTATGACAAAAAAACAAGAATAATTAGGACTATAACCATCTGCGAGGATATAACGGTTTATTTTTTATGTTTGAAGAAAATCTGATATGTCCGAAACGCTCCATATATCTATGTCGAAAGAAAAGCTCACTGCTCCTAAGTTTTTGACTCAAATGGACTCAGAATTTTTTATTAAGGTCAAAGTAATGAGTAAAACCTATACATATTTATTTAATTTTATTTTATTACAATTAATTTTTTTCCCAACCAAATTACCTCAGACTCATTTTGGGACATATTAATACCTAGCTAAAGCTGTTTCAAGAAAAAAAAGGTACAAATTATGAAACCGATTTATATTTCTATGAAAGCCGATTTTCAGCCCACAGTGTGACGGGATCCATGAGGAATCAAGGGAACTCCTGAAACCTCATAAGCAAACGTATAGCGATATGTTTAATTCTAAAAACCAAAAAATTGCATTTCAATAGTGCTATTTAGTGAAATAGAAACTGCTCGTGAAGATCAGAATGGAACTCCTCTACGGCAAGGTTTTTGAAGTGAAAAGTTCTTTAGTGGCGCTGTGCAGTTTTTGTGATGGGGAAAATTTTTTAAACTCGCGACAGGTCACGTGACCGACAGATTCGCCAGATTGAAAATTCGTAAGACGGACACGTGACCTGATCCAATAAATAATTGTAATAGCTCTGAAGTGTTAAATTTTTAATGTAATATAAATTTAAATGTTTGTGTACGATAGCGCAATAGATGAATATTGTATTTTACCACATAAATGATAGTACTTTTATACTGATAATTAAAGCAATACGTGCAAAATTATTCCCTAACCATTCCAAAATATCAAAAATGGAATTCTCTCCCTCTCAACATAAAACGCGCGCAATCTATTGGTAGCTTTAAATCGCAACTTAAGGAATACTATGTATTTATCTCTTCCTTAGGTTTTTAAGTTGACACTGTTGTTTCTTACTGTGTGTATTATATATGTATATATGTACGTATATGTATGTTTATTTTGTATTTATTTAAGTATGTATATTCATATGAATGTGCTGTGTTATCTATTTCGTCTCTTTTGTTTCTATGCACCACCTACTGCTTATTGTTTTTCTCTAGTCTCCACTACCCAAAGGTTGTCTGGAAGAAATCGCTCATTAGCGATAAGACCGCCTGTTGTTACCTCTACCTAAATTTATCAAATTGTAAAATTTGTGCTTGTAACTGTATGAGGTGTGCAATAAAGAGTATTTATTATTATTATTATTATTAATGCACAACGTAAATATTCAAGTTTTCCCTTCTGCCGGCACTCCCGGAGTGCACCCCGTTTTTTTTACGTCTTGGAACTAATTGTTATGAGATGCATTATGATTGTAAATAATTTTTAATTGCTTTTGAGATATTATTTTGTGAAGTAGACTTTTAGGGTTCCGTAGCCAAAATGGCAAAAACGTAACCCTTATAGTTTCGTTATGTCCGTCTGTACGTCGGTCCGTCCATATGTCACATTCATTTTACTCGGAAACTATAAAACGTATCTTAAGAAATATTTGAACGTAAGTTGTATTTTTGTGTGCCGCTACTTAGTTCTGTAGTAAAATTGCTGAAAAAAATAATTTTAGGGGGCCACTTCATTACTTCATACATGTGATACATGTAACTATTTGTCAATTTTTACCAAATACGAGTATCAACATGATGCACTTCACTCGATAGGTCTTTAAAAATAACATTGAGGTTTGTTTGAACATTTTTTTACTTAGTGCATATTTTAAGAAAAAGTAGCCCCCTAAGTCTAAAAAAATTGTTCCCCCCCCCTAATTGTGTTTCTTATGAACCGGTGATCCAAAAAATTTAAAAAAAATTGAGAGCATAATCGATTTTAGAATTATTGAGATAAATCCATAAAACTTCTTTCATAGACAGAATCTGGCAGATACGACCTTTTGATATTACTTTTTTATAATAGGTACGAAACCCTCCATTATGCGTGGTCCGACACGCACTTGGCCGGTTTTTTTCTATTAAAGATTATCTTATTTTATATGTATGTACATGTAGGTTCATTTTTTTACCCTTCACGTGTACATAGGTTCACGTGTTAGAAAACTGTACCTACTTACTTTAGTTAGCAAAAAATTACACGTCATATTGGACGAGGGGGGGGAGGGGTCCTGAAAATATCACCAAAGATCACCATGGGGGAGGGGGGGAAAAACGTATGACGCGATTAATGGACACTCCCTTAGAATACGTTAAATACTAATAATAATAAAAAAATTCTAACAATTGTTAGCATTGCGCTAGGCATAATAACATGTATTTGTTTGCTACACATATAAAAGATTATGTAAGTTTTATTTTTCTCCACCAGGCTATCGCTTTTTACTATTGCAACATAACTTCACATTTTATAACGGTTTTGTCAAGAGCATATGTCGTCGTAGCCATGTGTAATTCGTTTAGAATTCAAGGCCACTTATATTTTGACAAATTGTTTTCGATTACGCTCACATAATCTATTGACCAAACTGTTATAAAATGACAGATGATGTTGAAATAGTTTAATACAATAGTATGGTAAAAGAAAATATATATTGTATAATATTTTCTTGTTGTTATTAATAAATATCTATATAATACCTAGCGCGACGTCAAAAACTGTTAGAAAATATTTTTTACTAAAAGTAATCATATCATATTCTCTGACTAAAAAAGAAAATCGCACTTGTGAGATATCGAAGCTCAAAACTGTTCGCGTACTGTACTAATAGCCTCCCTACAAACACATGGGTAGCCGAGACCCCGGATAACCGTTTGCACAACTAAAGGGTGGTTACGCGCGTTTTGAGACTAATTTTTCATTAGCTGCACGTTAGGTCACCGCACAATAAGCTATCAATATTACACACTGAACTACGTAAATGAGCAAAACACAAAAAACTATTCTAAAGATGCCGCAGCCATCTTGAACTCAAACGATTATCATAAACAGGGTTATCTACACTTGAAATGATAAATACTTTGGAAAATTCCTAGGTAATACTGGTAAGTCCGTGACGCCGCCGATAGTAGATAAGCAGTGAAAATAATAGTCGAAATTCGATTGTCTATAAAGCCGTGGTGTAAAAGCTAACAACAGCGCAATGACGCTATATGTACTAAGGGTGTTATTTTAGTTTGTGTAGAAGATAGAAGTATAGCCCCGTCCCGCTGGCAATATTTTGAGGGTTAAGTTTCGAAAATTCTAAAGTCACTTATTATTGAAGTTAGAAATACAATGTGTACATCAGAATCTTTCAGTGCATTTTGTGTCATATTCAATTGGTGCTTTTTTTGTAATTCAATAATTTGAGGTTAACTTTTTTAGCTAGCCATAACTTGAGTAACAGAATATTAGAGTTAAAAAATATAACTGTTTTGTATTTAGAACAGTTTTATTGTTGCACAAAACCAGTTTGTGTCATTTACGTCGAGTGCAATTTTATATAGGATGACAACGCTAAAACACGACGTATAAAAAATTAGAGTTCATAAATTAAGGATTAACTATGTCATCACCTTAAAATACGTCAATAAAATCAATATGTGTCAAATTAAGCGATGAGAATTTAAGTTTCTTGGTAATTTGGTTTTTTTAGGCTGTTATCATTTTAATAAATTATTAAAGTCATCAGAGTTCACATCATTATAATGAAAAAGGGACTTGAAAGTAGATATTTCAATTTGTGTCACTTTCATCAATGATATTTCGTCAAAAATTAAACAGAAACAATATTTGCGTTCAGAGGAATCTTCCTTCCTAACTATAGCGCGTGACCTTGATGGCACGCCTGTTCGGCGTGCTTCTGTAGTGACTACTAGAAGTAGACCCCCGGCTGGCTTCTTAACAAGCTAAACCATGGGTCAACCAGGCGCTGGCATCTGAGCAGTTACGATGTAGGTACTTGCTCACGGAGGCGCGCGCGGGGTGATAAAGCCGACATACTCAACAAAGGAACTGAGTGGAGGAGCGGGGCGCGGGAAGCCGGCGACGGGTAGGTACGGCGATCTTTTAAGCGGTAGCTTACCGCGTTGTTTGTTACTAGACTGTTGAGTACATTTTCAAGCATCGTGAATTATGGGAAGAAAACGTATAATTTTTGTTTTATTTTCGTTTTATTTTTGTTTTACTTTTGTTTTATTTTTGTTTTTGGAACGAAGTTCCTTATCGGACGGTTCGCTAGACGAAAAAGTCACGTGACCGTCACGAAAAAGCGTCACGTCACGGAAACGTGAAACAAAGCCATACGACTGAGAAATATGTAAAATGGAATAAAGTAAAAAAAAATAAAAATAGAATAAAGTGAAGTGAAGTGTAGTGAAAAGTGAAAGTGAGATGTGACAAAGTGAAAAAGTCAATAAAATAAAAAAAGTCCTAAAAGTAAAAAAAGTCAAAAATGCCGAAAATTTCATAAATTTTAAGTTTCATAAATTTCATAAATTTCAAAACTTTCAAAATGTAAAAAATTTAAAAAAAATCAAAAATTTCGAGTTTCAAAAATTTCAAAACTTTCTAAAATTTCAAAAACTGCAAAAATTTCAAAAATTCCAAAAAATTTCAAACGTTTCAAAAATTTCACTATTTCAAAAATATTTAAAAAATTTAAACCACAAAAATTACGAAAAAGTCAAAATTTAAATAACAGAAATTCGTTCCGACCGAGTGTTCCATGACACTTTTTTTAGTTTTTATTTCGTTTTCATTTTGTACTTATTCTGTTTTTATTTTGTTTAATTTTATTTTTATTTTATTCTTTTTTTTATACCACGACGGTGGCAAACAAGCATACGGCCTGCCAGATAGTAAGCCGTAGCCTATGGATGCCTGCAACTCCAGATGTGTCACATGCACGTTACTGACCCTTTACAAAAAGGAGGAGAATATCTCGCCCATTTTTAATTTTAGAGAAACGTTTTTCAAATAAAACACGCTAATTTTAGTGTTTTCTATACGGGAAAATCATAAAAAGTACATGTTATAATGACGTCCCGTCGATGGTTTTTTTTTTCGAATTATATACAAGTTCCAAGTCCATTATCTCGGCCATTTTTGATTTTAGAGAAAAGATTTTTAAATAAAACACGCTTATTTTAGCGTATTCAATATGGAAAAATCATAAAAAGTGCACATTATAATGACGTCCCGTCCATGATTTTTTTTCGAAGTCTAAATTATGTACAAGTTCAAAGTCTATTATCTCGGCATTTTTGATTTTAGACCAAAGTTTTTCAATAAAACACGCTTATTTTAGCGTTTTCTATACGAAACAATAATAAAAAATATACTTTATAATAATACCCCATGGCTGGTTTTTTTTTCGAAGTCCTAATTAAATACAAAATCCATTATCCAATTCAAAGTCCATTATCTTGGCAATTTTTGATTTTAGAGAAAGATTTCTCGAATAAAACACACTTATTTTAGCGTATTCTAAACGAAAAATCATAAAAAGTACACGTTATATTGACATCCCGTCGATGGTTTTTTTCGAAGTCCAAATGATATACAAGTTCCATCTCCAATCGGCCATTTTTGATTTTATAGAAAAGTTTTCCAAATAAAACACGCTTATTTTAGCGTATTCTATACGGTAAAATCATTAAAAGTATACCCCATCGCGGGTTTTTTTTTCGAAATCCAAATTATATACAAGTTCAGAGTAAATTTTCTCGGCCACTTTTGATTTTAGAGAAAAGTTTTTCGAATAAAACACGCTTATTTTAGCACGCATAGTGAACAAACGTGTTGGGGGGCCCTGTTTGGATGGCTGGAACAAGCACGTGAGGGAAGCTCACAGGCACGCAAAGCTTAAACTTCAAACGTGGGAGTGGCATGGTAAACCAAACGCAGGCGCGGTTTACGATGAAATGGTGGAAGCTCGTAAAGTTTTTAAAGGTAGGCTAAAGTGGTGTCAGAACCACCAGGACCAAATAAAAATGGACAGATTAGCGTCTAACCACTCTAGCGGTGACTTTGCGAGCTTCTGGAAAGCTACGAACAAACTAAACCCTAAAAGTGGCGTGCCTGTGAGTGTTGACGGTATTTCTAATGCTAAGGAGATAGCAAACCTGTTCAGAAGTAATTTTACTGTTAGTTCTCCTTTAGGTCCTGCGTGTCGGGTTTCCGGTGCCGAATCGCGGAAAGGTGACTTGTCTGTTTTTATTTACGCTAAAGATATTTGTGAAGTAATTAAAAACATGACGAGAGGTAAGTCACCAGGACACGACGGTTTAAGCTTCGAACACCTGAGGCACGCCGGCCATCATCTACCTCGTGTGCTATCCCTGCTGTTCAATCTGTGCCTTAGCCACTCTTATCTGCCGTCTGAGATGATGGAGACTCTGGTGGTACCTATTATAAAGAACCGCACAGGTGATGCATCGGACGGGTCTAATTACAGGCCTATTTCATTGGCGACAATTGTGGCAAAGGTATTTTTGATAGTGTGCTTAATTCATATTTGAGAGATCATATCAGACTGCAAGACAATCAGTTCGGGTTTCGACCTGGGCTGTCAACGGAGGCTGCAATCCTCAGTTTAAAGCACACTGTCAAATACTACACAGACAGAGATTCGCCTATTTATGCTTGTTTTTTGGACCTGTCCAAAGCCTTCCACCTCGTCTCTTACGATATCCTATGGCAGAAATTACAGAAGTCGAAGCTGCCACCAGAGCTCATCCAACTTCTCAGGTATTAGTATCTCAATCTAGAGAACCGTGTGAGGTGGGCGGGTGAGGTTACGGAACCATATAGGCTGGAATGTGGTGTACGCCAAGGTGGGTTAGCACTCATGTCGGCTGCCATGTTGATGGCGTGTGCCTAAATAACATCAGTTACGCGGACGACATGGTGCTGCTTGCTCCCTCGGTGGGCGCGCTCCGTCAACTTGTAGCTATATGCGAATCCTATGCTTCCTCACACGGTTTGCTTTACAATGGTAAAAAGAGCGAGATAATGGTACGCAAGTCTGGTAACAAGTGCCCCTCATATGTTCCCCCTGTTCGACTCAACGGGACTGCTCTCCTGAGAGTCAATAAGTTTAAGTATCTAGGGCATATTGTTACCGATGACTTAAAGGACGATGAGGACATAGAGAGAGAGAGGCGAGCGTTGTGTGTAAGGGCAAATATGCTGGCTCGCAGGTTTGCTAGGTGTTCAAGGGCGGTCAAAATAACGTTGTTTAAGGCATTTTGTTCATCTTTTTACTCGGGCAGCCTGTGGGTTAGCTATACCCAAAAATCATACAACGCTCTAAAAGTAGTGTACAACAACGCCTTCAGAGTGCTGGTTGGGCTACCCAGGTTCTGCAGCGCTTCCCTCATGTTCGAGGAGGCACGAACCGACGGCTTTGCAGCGATTATGCGCAAAAAAGCGGCGTCTCTGCTGCATAGAACCCGGAAGAGCACAAACAGCATTCTTAGGATGATCGCGGACCATGTATGTTGTTCTATTATGATTAAATTAGTTAAGTCTAACTTAGTTTTTAAGTTTTAACATAGTTTTCAGTGCTACTAACAAAAATGAGATCACTGTTATCTTAAAAATTTATAAATGAATTGAATTGAATTAGCGTATTCTATACGGAAAAATCATAAAATGTACACGTTATAATGACGCCCCGTCGATGGTTTCTTTTCGAAGTCCAAATGATATATACAAGTTCCATGTCCAATCGGCCATTTTTGATTTTAGAGAAAAGTTTTTCAAATAAAACACGCTTATTTTAGCGTATTCTATACGGTAATATTATTAAAAGTATACCCCATCGCTGGTTTTTTTTTCTAAGTCCAAATTATATACAAGTTCAAAGTCCATTATCTCGGCCATTTTTGATTTTAGAGAAAAGTTTTTCAAATTAAACACGCTTATTTTAGCGTATTCTATACGGTAAAATCATTAATAAGTCCAAATTATATACAAGTTCAAAGTCCATTATCTCGGCCATTTTTGATTTTAGAGAAAAGTTTTTCAAATAAAACACGCTTATTTTAGCATATTCTATACGGAAAAATCATAAAAAGTACATGTTATGATGAAGTCCCGTCGATGGTTTTTTTTCGAAGTCCAAATTATATACAGGTTTAACTCAATAGTTTTGAAGTTATGGGGCCCTGAAGGTTGAGTACAGTTTGGACTATTTTGGTTGAAATGGTGTCATTATGACACATTTTTTTGTCTTATTGTGTAGAATGTTTTATTATAAACATTTTTTTTACTCAAAAACTTCGAAGTTACCGGACTTTGAAGATTCATGGAGTAAAATTTGGTCTTAGAAAATAAAATGGTGACGGGGTATCATTATAACGTGTATTTTTTATGATTTTTCCGTCTAGAATACGCTAAAATAAGCGTGTTTTATTTGAAAAGAATTACTCTAAAATCAAAATGGCCGAGATAATGGACTTTGAACTTGTACAGGGTGCCATCTGATACGTGATCAGTTATATGTTTTTCTAACTCCATAAACAACTAGCAATTGAATGCCCCAACTTTTACTAAAATCAGACATTTTTTTCTTTTTTTTACATGTTTTTGTAATTTATTTTTCATTTGACGGGGTTTTCGGGATATTTAAACTACTTATTAGAATATTTGAATAAGTAAATTGAATTACCTCTTTGAATTGGAACTGTCGTTAATAACAATTTTGTCATTTATTCCGGATAAAATGTAATTTAATATTTTTTTTTACCTTAAATATCTTATAAAACTGCTATACACTAATATTATCACTTTTTAAAGAAAAATAAATTACAAAAACATGTAAAAAAAAAAGAAAAAAAATAGTCTGATTTCAGTAAAAGTTTTTTCCGCTGTCTGACAATCTAGTTTAAATGTGACAAGGTGGTGCTGTGGGTCTGCCGAGATCCTCTTATAACACTATTATTTCTATTTGGCTCAATATTAAAGGCCAATAAATCAGAAATACTCATAGTACATTTCTTTGGCAAAAAAATCTTCCCCGGGGTTAGCCAAAAGCGCTCAATGAATTTATTTAAGTCAAAGAAATGATACTTTTTATTGAGAGATATGGCGTTGCACATTAAAGAGTTGTAGCGTGATATTTTACTATTGTAGTCATAAGGCATATTCTCTGAATATGGCAATGCACATAAAATAATTTTGCCCACGCCAGATCTTTCAATATCATTTAAAGTTGACATCAGCTTATCTATACTTGGCTTATCAATATTAAGACTATTTCCCATTAAAATTACCAATGTAGTGCTATTATCATAACATCCCTTTGAAATAAGGTCACATAAATGAGACAAAGTTATGTTGCGGTAACAGTAATTTGACACTTTTTGTCTCAGTCCAAGGTTCAATAAGGGGCCCATTCCTAACCCAATCTCATCAGAGTAAATAACCGTCTTCTTGACAGGTTTATTAACTGCTGGCACAGCCAGCTTAGGTGCCTTGAGGGCCACACTGGGTTGACCAGACACTGTAAGTGGTGTTTTTTCACAACTACAAACGTTACTATTAAGAAGCAACTTGCAACGCTCTTCTAAATTATGATTTTCTTCCAACAGTTTAGAAAAAGCCTTAGTATGCTCCTCAACTTGCCCAATATTAGTTTCATAACTAGAGGATATTACCACAAGCTCATCCTTTAACCTATTTATCTCAGCATGCAACTCCTGTAAATTTTATTCTTTTGTTGCAAGCTCTAAATGGCAGTTTTTAACCCTATTTTTTGTTACTGACAATGCTAACTTTAATTTATTAACATTTTTTATGTATGCTTGGCTTTTGATAAGCTTCTGGGTTCTCCTAATATACCTATTTATCTTTACATACTTTTTCAGCTTCTTGCTACTATTAAAAAATAATTCACCGTTCAACTCTTGATAAACATTCTGGAGCCCCGAGGCATTATAGCGCTCCCGTTCACTTCTAAGCAGATAAAGTTCTTCATTTGCATCACCCAGCTCCTCTTCCAGGTTTGCAATACGCTTTAAGGCCACTTCATGTGTAGAAGCACAATGATTAAACGAGTCCACTATTTTTTGTAGACGGTCCACTTCACAACGAGCCAGCTGTACATCATTGTCTGCAAGCTCCCTTCTCAATGCTGTGTTTTTGTCTAAAATACTCTTGAGTTCCATCCTTTACCTATCGGCTCCTTGCTCCCGGCTTGGTTGCGTCCTTTACCTATCGGCTCCTCCAATGACCATTTAACACGTTTTTAATTTTAATTTGGACAATAATTATTTTAAACAAAAAAGAACCGACTTCACTTAGCATCCACCTTTCCAAAAAAAAGCAAATGCTCCAGCTGCTGTAAAAAATACTCAAATCACTATAGGTGTGCCTATAATAGTTGAAGAGTTCCCTCGATTTCTCCAGGATCCCATTATCAGATCCTGGCCTGGTCACAACTGGACCAACTGTGAAGTATACTCTTTCAAACAAAAAAATAATTTTCCAAAACGGTCTAGCCGTCTTCGAATAATCGGTGAGCATACATAAAAAAAAAAAGAAAAAACAAAGATCCCGACGAATTGATAACCTCCTCCTTCGAAATCTTGAAGTCGGTTGAAAACATTGACAGCTTACTGATGAACAAAATATAATGCTTTAAAAATCAATTAATCATATAAGTAATTGACTCGTGTAAGAATAGTACAAGAAGGGTTAGTCTTCTGTATTTCGCCTGCTTTCGCCATTTCGTTGTTAAAACTACTAGACCCGTACCGATAAATTATGAAGTTTCGATAATATTAAAGATGCTTAGTTTTCATATACAGAGTTCAGGCCATCCAACTTAGCTAATAATAATAATTTGTGTCATCCTAGGTTGTTGCTTAGGTAGAAACTTAGACATTTCTTTTTTTAAACATTATTCGGTAAATAGAAAATTAGAGATCAAAATTGTTTTTTCACTGTAACAGCAAAGTTGTTACTGATGCACGCACGCGTTTTGTGTCACTTTCGTCAACGGGAAGACTGACATTCAATCAGCACATATATGTAGACTTTTATAAGCCTATATAAAATTAGAGTTGATCGATTAGGTACTGTGCTTTCTAAAATATCGGTATCTATTATTTGAATAAATTTGTGACATATTAATCAATGATATTTATTTATTTTAATTTTTTTATCTTGTATGACCCTGTTAACAGTACAATAAAATATTAAAGTTTGCGTCAATATTTTTATAAAAGCGTATCGAAACAATGTTTGAAATTTGTGTCGTTATAATCAATGGATTATTTTTATTTTTCAAAACAAAAACTTGTTTTGCGTAAAGGGCGTGCGCGGGGAAGGGTAAGGCGCGGGTGGGGTACATGTGCCGGCCAGGGTGCCTAGCAGCACGTTTGTTTTCTATACATACATATAGTAGTAAGTGCGACTAAGACAAACAGCGACTTTTTAGTCGCTCTTCTTTATTGTTCATAGTAAAGAAAGCAGTAATATAAAACTTAAGTAAGTAAAGGTTAATTAATGGTGATATAACGTATGACTACACCGTAGTCCGTAAGGCACTGCAACGGCGGATCTGTGTGCCACGCTAAACCTAGTTTACCATATAAACAGTATTTTGACAAATATTCACAGACAATTTGTTACTAATAAATATATAATGTATACATCAAGGCGGTTTGTTTACAGAGTGCCAATCGTGAAACGCTAAAATCCATATTTCGTTATACTCTCGGTTGGACTAGCAAAGGGCCGGGCTAGACTTAATAAATTATTCATCAGTGTGATGTCATAATAAGGCTATGTTTTTATTAACGTATCGTATAAAACACATAAAAATAAGCAACTTTTCTTTGACACATTTTTTAACTCAATAGTTTTGAAGTTATGGGGCCCTGAAGGTTGAGTACAGTTTGGACTATTTTGGTTGAAATGGTGTCATTATGACACATTTTTTTGTCTTATTGTGTAGAATGTTTTATTATAAACATTTTTTTTACTCAAAAACTTCGAAGTTACCGGACTTTGAAGATTCATGGAGTAAAATTTGGTCTTAGAAAATAAAATGGTGACGGGGTATCATTATAACGTGTATTTTTTATGATTTTTCCGTCTAGAATACGCTAAAATAAGCGTGTTTTACTTGAAAAGAATTACTCTAAAATCAAAATGGCCGAGATAATGGACTTTGAACTTGTACAGGGTGCCATCTGATACGTGATCAGTTATATGTTTTTCTAACTCCATAAACAACTAGCAATTGAATGCCCCAACTTTTACTAAAATCAGACATTTTTTTCTTTTTTTTACATGTTTTTGTAATTTATTTTTCAAGTTGAGGAGCATACTAAGGCTTTTTCTAAACTGTTGGAAGAAAATCATAATTTAGAAGAGCGTTGCAAGTTGCTTCTTAATAGTAACGTTTGTAGTTGTGAAAAAACACCACTTACAGTGTCTGGTCAACCCAGTGTGGCCCTCAAGGCACCTAAGCTGGCTGTGCCAGCAGTTAATAAACCTGTCAAGAAGACGGTTATTTACTCTGATGAGATTGGGTTAGGAATGGGCCCCTTATTGAACCTTGGACTGAGACAAAAAGTGTCAAATTACTGTTACCGCAACATAACTTTGTCTCATTTATGTGACCTTATTTCAAAGGGATGTTATGATAATAGCACTACATTGGTAATTTTAATGGGAAATAGTCTTAATATTGATAAGCTGATGTCAACTTTAAATGATATTGAAAGATCTGGCGTGGGCAAAATTATTTTATGTGCATTGCCATATTCAGAGAATATGCCTTATGACTACAATAGTAAAATATCACGCTACAACTCTTTAATGTGCAACGCCATATCTCTCAATAAAAAGTATCATTTCTTTGACTTAAATAAATTCATTGAGCGCTTTTGGCTAACCCCGGGGAAGATTTTTTTGCCAAAGAAATGTACTATGAGTATTTCTGATTTATTGGCCTTTAATATTGAGCCAAATAGAAATAATAGTGTTATAAGAGGATCTCGGCAGACCCACAGCACCACCTTGTCACATTTAAACTAGATTGTCAGACAGCGGAAAAACATCTTAATATGAATGTTGTTCACCGGAATATTCAGGGTTTTTCCAGCAAGGAGTTAGAGATAGGTTTATTCTTAGATAATAATGATGTACAAGTTATGTGTATTACAGAACATTGGCTTAAAGAAGAACATTTAATATTTGACTTCGTTAACTTTAAATTAGTCAGTTACTATGCTAGAAAATCTGCCATTCATGGTGGTTCCCTTATTATTGTTAAAAATGGTCTAAGATCTAAAGAACGGAAGGATGTTGTAAAACGTTCCATAGAGAGGATTGCAGAAATTTCTTGTGTAGAATTAGAAAGTTATATTGTTATTTGTGTATATAGGCCACCAACAGCGGCAGCAGCTGATTTCAACAAATTCGAAAATACCATGGAAAATGTGCTGAAATTAGTGACTAATAGCCGAAACTGCCGAAAGCATGTTATAGTATGTGGAGATTTTAATGTTAACTTGCTTGAATCGTCTAATAATTCTGTTAAATTGCTATGTTTGTTTAAATCGTTTAATATGTTTAATTTGTTCTGTGGGCGTCACTAGTGCAACATGCCTAGATAATATTTTTTGTAACTGTGAATGTCTGGATAAGCAAATATTTAACTGTTTTAATTCTGATCACAGCGGTCAAAGGGCATCTTTTATAAAAGCAATTCAGGAAACTCCACAAACTGTAACATATAGACCCATTAATGTTTATCGTTTGGAATTATTCAAAAAAGAAATTCAAAATCATCTGTCAACACTGCCTTATTCACATTTTTATGACTCAAATAATTTGTATGAAGATTTGTTTGGTATGATTCTTTGTCAATTTAACAAACATTTCAAATTGAGAACTATTAGTGGGTCAAAGACTAAATCTAAATCAAAGTTTAGCGAATGGGCTACCATAGGCATTCATAAAAGTAGAAAGAGGCTTTATGAACTTTATGGAGAGAGAGAACTGAACAAAAATGCAGATTTTCTGGACTATGTTAAGAACTATTCAAAAATTTTCAAGAAAGTGTGTTTGACTGCGAAGGCGAACTATACTAGTGCAAAAATCAAAATTTCGGACAACAAGGTGAAAACAGTATGGAATATTATAAATAAGGAAGCTGGTAAATGTAAATCACGCGATTGTCAAGTCAACATTGTCTCAGAGGAACAGCAGGTCTTGTCAAATGACGATATTGCCTCGGCATTCGAAGATTATTTTTCTAACATAGCATTAAATACCACAAAATGTCTAAAATCATCTTCGTTTGAAGCTCATTCCTTACTTTGCACTAATATTAAGAAATGTCAGATGATATTTGAATTTGACCTTGTAGATTCAGAAAAAATTGTTTAAATATTCAAATCTCTGAATTTAAAGAAAACAGAAGACTTATGGGGTACATCAGTTGTAGTCATCAGTCATATCATAGACGTCATATCGCCTTACTTAGCCTTAATTTATAATAATTCAGTTTCACAAGGCGTTTTTCCAGATCTTATGAAATGTAGTAAAGTCATACCTCTTTTTAAATCGGGTGATTCTAGTGATCTGAATAACTTCCGGCCGATATCAATACTTCCTGTACTAAGTAAAGTCTTTGAAAAGCTAATGTTAAATGATCTACTGGGCCACTTCAACAGACATGGATTGCTTACAAGCAATCAGTTTGGTTTCACAAAGGGAAGTTCCACAACCGACGCTGCTGCGGTACTCATCAAACATATTTTCATTGCCTGGGAAAAACATTACGATGCAATTGGTATATTCTGTGATCTTTCTAAAGCTTTTGATTGTGTAGATCATACAACCCTCATTCTTAAATTAGAACATTATGGTTTGTCAGAAAATGCCTTGAATCTCATGTCATCTTAGCAACAGAACACAAACAGTTGTTGTAAATAAAACCCAGTCTAAAGGGACTTCAGTAAAATTAGGAGAGCCACAGGGTTCTATTTTGGGCCCATTCCTGTTTTTGGTCTATATAAATGATTTACCTTGTGTAGTACAAAACCTTTGTGATATCGTTCTGTTTGCCGATGATACATCTTTAATTTTCGAAGTTGACCGGCAATCTACCGATTTTACTGTAATCAATAACACACTAGCTGCTGTACTGAACTGGTTTACTATTAACAATTTGCTACTTAATGCTAAGAAAACCAAATGTATTAGATTTGTTTTGCCAAACGTTGCACCGGTGGACACTAAGATTCTCCTGAATGGTGAATGTTTAGAGATAGTAGATAAAGCAGTGTTCCTTGGTTCGACGTTGGACAAAAATCTACAATGGAGTCCTCATATAAGAAAACTCGCTCTTCGATTAAGCTCGGCCGCTCATGCCGTTAGGAGAATTAGACAATTAACGAATATTGACACAGCTCGCTTAGTTTATCACAGTTATTTTCATAGTGTAATGTCATATGGTATTCTGGTTTGGGGCAAAGCAGCTGACATACAGACTATATTTGTTTTACAAAAAAGAGCCATCCGCTTTCTGTATAACTTAAAGACAGGTGCATCAGTTAGAGAACTATTTAAAGAAATTAATATTTTAACTGTTGCTTCCCAATATATCTATGACAATATTATTTTTGTTGTAAAGAATATACATACATTCAAAAAAATTTCTGACATCCACAGCTATAACACTAGAAATAAAAACAAGCTTGCTATCAGAAGTAGTCGTATCCGCAAAGCATATAAGTCATTTTTTGGTCAAGGTATTCACATTTATAACAAGTTACCCGTCGATGCTTTAAATTTATCATTTCCCGCTCTTAAGAAATATTTGAAAAAAGTTTAATGTCAAAGGGTTATTACAGGGTCGAGGACTATATGACGGACAAAGATGCATGGCCCAAACCAGAAAATACTACAAAATCATCTAACATTTAGAGGACACAGTTCAGATAGGAAAGCATATGAAACGTTTTGTGAAGCAATCAGATTTGGATTTTATTATTATTATTTTATTTTAATTAAACAATACATACATTGTATGCCTCTCAAGCTGTTTTGATATGCCTTCTTATAGAACTACGCATTATTGTGTATCTTTAAGATGTAATATTACTGTATTACTGTTTTGAAAAAATAAGTCCCGCCGAGTTTCTTGCCGGTCATAAATAATTCTTCTCGGGTCAGAGGTGTAGGGTTAGAACCGGAGGTAGTTTTTTTTTTCTCTGTGACGCTCATAAGTGCATTGTAATGTGCCTAAATTGAAGAATAAATATCTTTTATCTTTTTATCTTTTCAAGGTAATGCTTAGCTAAGATGAGCTATAAATAACTTTTTTCTGTTTGATGTTATAATGCTTTTGGTACAGGTTATTATATATTTTAAATAAATAAAAAATATATACGATTGCATGGGATCGTGTAATAGTCGAAATTATGTGAATATGGCACGTTATTATGTAACTATTTTATTTATATATTTTATTTATTTGTTTATTCCTTAAATCAACACTTACAGTCTGGCTACACGTGTTAATACAGACCAGTTAAAATGAGAATACGATACAATATTAGTGCTTAATTATTTAAGTTATTAACAATCTGAACAAACCCTAAATATACTTACTTAAATAAGAATGGAACTCCGAGCAGAAATGGACTCCAAGTAACGGCTCCTAGTTGCAATGAAACTAGTTTCGGTGGAATGGAATATGTCTAGTTCGCTGTCGCTGTCCAATATGTTATTAAGAAGTCCCAATGCATGGTGCAGGGGTAAGTTGAATTTGGATTTAGCACTTTCATACCGAAAGAAATATCGTAAACAATAACTGTTGAATACGCTATTTGAAATAAATAGACTAGAGGTAAATAAGTACCCTAGTTAGGGTTCCGTACCCAAAGGGTAAAAACGGGAACCTATTACTAAGACTGAACTGTCCGTCTGTCTGTCCGTCTATCACCAGGTTGTATCTCATGAACCGTGACAGTTAGACAGTTGAAAATTTCACAGATGATGTATTTCTGTTGCTGCTATAACAACAAATACTAAAAGACAGAATCAAATAAATATTTAAGGGGGCTCCCATACAACAGACATGATTTTTTTGTCATTTTTATCTGTCACCATGCTATATCTCATGAACCGTTATAGATAGACAGTAGAAATTTTCACAGATTATATATTTATATTGCCGCTATAACAACAAATACTAAAAAATAGAATAAAGTAAATATTTACAACAGACATGAATTTTTTGCCGTTTTCATAGATAGTGGTACGGAACCCTTCGTGCGCGAGTCCGACTCGCACTCGGCCATTTTTTTTTATATCTCTGGGTACTAATAAGATATTAACACTGCAAATCATGCCATCTCATGGTCTACAAGCTCGATCGTAATGCGCCTGCTGATAACATTTCCTGTATTACTTTCTCTATTGCTAGACACTAAGCAGGATATGTGGGAACATTAAGTTCAACCGAGTCCGATTCCATTTCCAATTTTGTCTGAGCTACCAATTAGAAAACTGCTTCTTATACCTATAGTAACGTTTTTGCACTGATTTTCAAGTTTAATTTTAATTTAAATAAGACGGAATAGAATAAATTTTGCAATTTTTTATGTAATATGAAATCATTTTCCTTTGTTTTAAAGTCGTTTACAAACAATTTATATTTATATTTTAGTTAAGTAGACAATTATAAGGCCAGAACCCAAATCAGCGAACTGCCTAACAGGCAGTATTACTCATTTTATATGTGTTTTTTTGTTCAAATTCTATTTTATATTGGATTTCTTTTTGGCCATAGTACTTAGATTATTATTTAGTCGTAGTAGGTAAGTATTATACGTTTTTTAAATGACGCGTGAAGAATTATTCACAAAGGGGCTAACGTTTTCTGTCACGATGTATTTTAATTAGATATTTTCTTTTGCGATAAATAAAATGAACTTATGTGCTAAACCAAAAAAATATCAAATGATACTGACAAATGAAAAATAGGTACTATAAATTGAAATAGGTACCACAAGGCGTATCAACTGTGACGGAAAACAAGATCAGTACCGCAAGCCCTGAAGCTTAACTAATAAAATTCAATAGATAATGGATCGTCCCGCATTTCGCCCGAACGCTCACTGAAAATCGCATCTCGCTTAAACATGGCTAACAAAATTAAGCCGTAAGTTTAAAGATTAAGGTTTCATTCTCAATTATACAAATCATTGTGATACGAGTTAGAAAGAATTATCATGTGATTTCCTCGGTCCCAGCCGAGGCAACTTTCTCATTTAAATAGTTCTCATGGACCCCAGATAGGGAGACTTCTGGGTCAATAAATCACTTGAGATCGCGGGCAGTCTTAGACATTTAAAAAGTTTACTTGCCCCGAGTTGCGAGTCTATCCGGATATGTCTTTTGTTAAATGGAATTGTGTTTTTACTTTTTGCTGCGGATTCTCATTTAGCGATGCTGAGATAATGCAACGTAGATTAAATTGCAGTTCTTATCTAATTTGCTTAACGACATGGTCCTACTTACATAACATTTGGACCTCACTCATATCTAAATTAAAGACAAGACGTGTAAGATTCTTGTGACGTCACTAAGTGTATTATGATAAATACCCGGCGACTGAAATACCTCTTTTTTAATGAGTATTATTTGATTTAAAATCATTGAAAGCACAAAAAGATGTTAGATATTGCGTTCCCGTAAGACTGACTTCATGTCTGCTTTGAATCTACCTATTTAATTGAATAGTTGTAATATAGCCTATTATGAGCGTTTCAAGCTAAGTTCTGTTATAGAGGTCGACATTATAAACACCAGACCTTATTTAATGACACTATTATATAACCATAATCATTACTTAAAAGCTAGACTATGATGCTATGATGCTAGCTCATGATGTAGCTCCTCTCCTACAGGTCTTAGTCTATGGCAGCTAAATTCTATTCATATTAAGTTAGGTAAATACTGCCGAACAAGCAGCTCTAGTAAGGAAATGCTTGTGAGACGAACGTAAGCCATTGAAACATAAATAACGCTAAAACAGCTGAACTGTTCTTATTCCCAATGCTCCCAGAGCGCAGCGTCTTCCAGTACGTGCGTGACGATTATGCGAAATCAGAGATCTTGGGCCCAATTCGATAACTGATAACTGACGGTCACTAGTGAGACCACTCTGTCATATTCTAGTTCAAGTCGTGATCTTGCATGAATAACCACATGTTACAGTTTAGCATGTTGAATAGGGGCCCTTACCTATACTGGGTATCCTGATATACCTAGTAAACCTACATTTCCTTACGAATTAAGATTGTCATACGTAGTCACCGTAGGTAATCCCATAAAAATACAGCTATACTCGTAGTTTGTTTTCCAGTCGCATGTTGCAATGGGAAATAAGTTTAAATTTATATTCAGAAGCACGGATCGCACTAGTTGTTGTATACTTTGTTTAGGTATCCACCAGATCCACCTAATGCATTAATGTTTGAGTTGTTGTTCTACGAGTTAGGCATTACGTTGAGGGGGTCCTTTTTATCGTCCGTTTATATACCTGTTCTTGTACAATTTAACTGGTGTGACGTAAATAAATGTATTTTCTTACTTTCTTTCTTACTATTGTTAAGCTCAAACCTATGATGTTTCGTCTGAGGCGACTGCTCGTGTGCGTTTGGTAACCAGCGACGAGATGGAAAACCAGCTGCCACGGACCAGGATAAACACGGATTAAGGAGACGTCGCGATTGGCAAGAACGCCACTGTTTGCATGTCGTTATCGCCGCTAAGTGCTGTTTAGCTGGTGGATTTTGATCGTTATCTAAGCTTGCTTGATGTTTTGTTTGGATAAAACTCGTTTAAGAAAAAAATGTTTTTTGTAAACTTAGTAAAACAGTTTATTACGAAAATAATAATGTGCATATTATTGTAATTTTGTTGCCATGTGTGTGTTTGTTAAAATGATAGATATTTAGAGGTTGTAGGGTATTATAATATTTATGAGCATTGCGTTGGTCAGTTAATATTTAAAAAAAAAACAGAAATAATGATAAATAAATAAATATTATGCGACAATCTTACACACACAAATCGACCTAGTCCACCAGTAAGCTCAATTAAGGCTTGTGTTGTGGGTACTAGACGACGATATAATAAATAGATATAGAAAAATACTTAAATACATATAATTATTTTACATGATTTAAAAGTGGGGCATTCCACTCATACAATAGTAAGTTATTCAATCTAATACAAACATTGAAAACATTGAAAAAATAATCAACCCAGCAGGACTTGAACCTCGCATCGATACGTTACCGGGGCTCGATCGCTTTACCAATTAAGCTATGGGTCAAGTTACTAAGTTGACGAAATTCTCAATGGCTTCAATCATCTTTTTGCATTTATTTTTATATCGACTTTATAGCAGCCGTAAGCGACATCTAGGTGCTAACTACTAGAGTTAGATACCCTTCCCGCCGACCCTATTGCAATTGTCACAACGGAAATAATAGATGGCGCTGCTATCAACTCATAATTATTTTACATGTTTTAAAGTGGGGCATTCCACTCATACAATAGTAAGTTATTCAATCTAATACAAACATTGAAAACATTGAAAAAATAATCAACCCAGCAGGACTTGAACCTCGCATCGATACGTCTTACCGGGGCTCGATCGCTTTACTAATTAAGCTATGGGTCAAGTTACTAAGTTGACGAAATTCTCAATGCCTTCAATCATCTTTTTGCATTTATTTTTACATCGACTTTATAGCAGCCGTAAGCGACATCTAGGGGCTAACTACTAGAGTTAGATACCCTTCCCGCCGACCCTATTGCAAGTGTCACAACGGAAATAATAGATGGCGCTAGTAGTTTCGGCTTCGCCTTCAGTGGTCTGTCCTACCCAATTATAACTATAAGAATTCTAAAACAAGGATTGAGACGTTCAATCATTGGATCACTAATCTTCAATGCAAACGAGAGCGATTAGGTATCAATTACGTTCATTTCGTTCTACCTATGTACCTATGTTACAAGGTTTCCGATCCAAACTGAGCTTTGAAAACCTTCAACGCAAACGGTAGCTGTTGATTACCGTGAGCAATATGATCCACATATTTCTGTTCTACTTTACGAGTAAGTCTAGTAGAAACGAATTTTTAAATTTTTATTAAGACAGTGAAGGAATTCGTTGTCTGTACTTCTTAGATTAAATAGCAAAAACTTAAACACTACTTACAATCTGAGGTGGCCAGGTCTCAGATTGTAAGTAAGGGCGTACCCACATAGCGCACCAAGTCATGGACTGGTTCGCTATAGTGTTTACACAACATGGCTGTTCAGCTCGTCAGCGTCCCAGACATGAACAGTCCTACAGAGGCGACTCTACCCTCCGAAAGGACGCGTTTTACGTGCGATGAGTATTGGAGCCCCCTCCGGGTATGAGGTAACCATACCTAATGACCGCATAGGTACAGGAACCTCTCTATGCATCAACATGAACAGACGTTCCAATGAGTGGCCAGTTCATCGGTGCGATTTACAGTTCAGACAGTCCGGTCGTCAACTGTCCGAAAGCTACATCAACGTTATTTGTATTTAAGCAAACTATTGAAAAAACATTACAAGTGCGATGTAGGCCCCGTTACCTGATTGGTTCCTAAGACTACGATATTTAGTTACAATCAATTGCACACCTACTATAAAATAAACGTGAACTTACATCAAATTACGTAAACAACAAAAGATCATTATTATAGGCAAGTAATAAATTATAACAGTCTTTTACTACATCTAGCGGCAACTACTTACAACTGTAAGACTACAAATATCTTATGTTAAGTCTTTGATCGAACGCAATGTAATTTGTTCCGCCAGGCGTTCACAGATGGAACTTTTTTAACTGTAACGGTTTAAATAACTAGTTACTAACAATATTTGGTTACAATAAATTGCACACCTACTATAAAATAAACGTGTAAGACTAACAAGTACCTTATGTAATTCTTTGATCGACCACAATGTAATTAGTTCCGCTAGCCGTTCCTAGATGGAACTTATTTAGCATTGTTTTCCATCTAGCGGAAGTTAATTATAACTGTATCGGTTTAAATAACAAGTTATGTTTTTAAGTCATGTGATAGGATCGTGTTGTAGTTCAGTACATTGTGGATTGATGGCATATATATTTATGATGCTTATAAATATTTTCAGGAAAAACTTTAATTAACAAATTTGAATTATTTCTACTCAGAATAACTAACTCTACCGATTTAATTAATGGAAAATAAGGACAATTAAATATTCTTTCCAAAAAAATATTCACTTTTACGAAAACCTTCTTTCTTATAGGTACATATTTAATATGCTAATATAGGATTATTATCTAATTCAGTAAATTAGCTGTCAAAACTTATAATACAGATGGAAGATAGTAGTGTTCATTATTTATAAATATGTTAACTTTGTTATTCTTGATTAGGATCAATTGAATACTTATGTATTAACTAGCTTTTGCCCGCAACTTCGTCCGCGTAGAACTAACACTCGCCATAAGATTTTCCCATACAAACTTTGGACCCTCATTTCATCCTCTTAGGGGATGCATTTTGAAAGATCCTTTCTTAGTGGATACTAACGTTATAAAAACTACCTATTGTGAAAAATTCAGCTGTCTAGGTCTAACGGTTTGGGCTGGGCATTGATTTAAGTGAGTCAGTAAGTCAGTCAGGACTTTTACGTTTATATATATATGTATAGATATGGAACTATTTTTTGTATTTTATTTCATAGGCTATAAATCTGATAAATATTATTTAAACGAAACCGCGAGCAAAAGTTAATTTCGTAGGTAACGTAACGTAATCTGATGACTAGTTAATATAGGTGTCGTATTAAACAATTGAAACATTTTACTGATTTCGTAACATTAAAACGGATGTATAATTAGCTAGATATATGATACTTGTCTTAATTTAATATCATCATAATTATAGGGTTGTCTAAACTTACTTAAATCCAAATATAAATTATCAGTAATAAATATGTTTATCATACCCAAGTATATTTAAAATAAGCTGTATATTTCGAATAATAATTTTGTGGAATTTAGTTTTACCTATAATTCTGTTTAGTTTTTCATAGCTTAATCTTCTTAACTACTTAGTATTTAAGTTATAAAATTGACTAAGACACTCCTACATGGAAGGTAGCCTGTGTCCAGCAGTGGCATATAGCTGGTGATGTGATACATTTAAATATCAAATATGCATGAATTATAATATATGAAATCATAAAATAAAATGGAATGTGACAAGTTGATAATCCTGGTCCATTTGGCAAAATCATCAATAAATGTTTATTAAACTCGGATGTTCTCGAATGGTAAATTCTATTTGATTAGACTGTTCCTGTGCTCGGTATCACATCTTGTATTAATAAAATGTAAGTAAGTATTATTACCTATTTTATATTTGAAATAATGCTGTGTTTTATGTCAATAGTTTATAACAGTGGTTATATTTTATATTACTAGGTCTTACTCAGAATTCGAAAGCATCATCGCTGAGAGCTGCGCGACCCAGGGTATGAAAACCAAAGCTATCCCGAAGAAAAGGAAACCTGAAACTTCGAGGTATGATTTCATTATTAATAGGATACTAATTATTTTTTAGCATTGTTTATTCTTTCTTTATTTTTCTGCTAGGCTCAATAAAATAATGATTTATGTCTAATTAGTTAAAAAATGTTTTCAGATCCGACTCCGAACTCGAATCAGAAGACATTCCGACGAAGCCTAAAACGAAAAAAGCCTCTACCGCCAAGCAGAAATCGAACAGGTCCATACATACATTTGTTTAGTTATTTTTAAACTTCTTAAGGAATTATTTATTCAAATTATTTTATTTTACACCAGGATCACTTTTTTTATTGTATTTCTTTTTCTTTCCAGGAATGCTGCTGGAGTATCTAAGAAAAAAGGAACTAAGAACCACAACCCTAACCCGTCCGAGCTTTGCTCCGAGGATGAAAATTTGTCAACAACCTGTTCACTGTTGGAGTCCTACATTCTTCATCGAGTGGCTAAAGGATTAACAAAACGCACCGCCAGTCTCGACGGTGAGTTTTTTTTGGAGCTAAGGGTGTACAAAACCGCAGACATTCGCAATGAGTTGGCTGAAACAAGATGGAAAAAGGCTATTTTAAATGTTAAAACTCCTCTAGAAATAGATTCATCTCAGTAATTAGCTTTACAGAAGTTAACCAAACGTTTAAGAGATCAATTTTCAGATTCTGAAGTTAAATATTATAATACTACTAAGTAAGGAATGTTAAGTGAGGCTCGCGGACAATGAAGACTATCTGATCGTATATAAATCTCTATAGAAAGTAACTAGTTTTTAGTGTCCGTGAGTAAATTTCATTGTTACTTTTCACATGTTTTTAGTTACATTCTAATTTCATTTAATTTGCTATTTCATACTTAATATAAATTCGACAAGACATGCCTTTTTGTACTACTTGCTCTCAAAAAGTTGAGAAAAATAAATGGGTAGGTCATCAGAGAAGTACAAAACATAAAAATAACTCATTGGCCCCAATAGTTGATGGAGTAGTTGAAATTTCGTCTGCGTTTAAAGGTCGCATCACAACGTTTAGGCTATACGGTTCTGACGATGATCAATCTGCGTTGCCTGAAGTTTTCAAGTACATTAATACCTAAATTAGAAAGTATTATTAAAACTGGTCTTCAAAAACACGTTTGCTTAAAGATTTATTTCGAATATTTATGCAACTTTCTTTTGTTCAAAAACGATAAAGAGGAAACAAAATCTTTGCCACAAAAAACTATACAGTACATCAAAATTATATAAGTAGTAACTTGTATCAAGAAGTAATTAATGATTTAAAGAAAAAGGTTGAGGAATTCCAGGAACGAGACAGTGGATGGACTTTCTTATCTAATTCTTATTTAGAGATCAATATCAACAAATACCAACCATTGAAAGGTTCCTCTTACATAGAATTGCCTAAGTCACAAAAAAGCTTGCATTAATATTCAGAATAAGGATGATTATTGTTTTCTATGGTGTATTGTTGCTGCTCTTTATCCATCCAAAAATCATAATGCATTTAAGGTGTTAGTATCCAAACAAAACCTGGATTTGTACTTAGATCATAAACTATGGCCTCATGGTATAATATTTAGGCGTTTTGAAAGCTACAAAGATAGGATTGCAAACAGAGGGTGCTCTGAACGTGGAATTGAAAATAATAATAAGATTTAAATATGAGTATTGTGAATAAGTATCGAAAAATTATCTTCACCACTTTAAATTGTAAAAGTCTTAAGCGTTGTGCTGATAATGTCAGGGAATTATGCAAAAAATCCGATATAATTGCCTTGCAGGAAACCTGGCTCCTGCCTCATGACATTTCATACTTAGGTACAATAAGCCAAGATTTTTTATACACTGGTACATCAGCGGTGGACACGGCGGCAGGCATGCTGCGCGGGCGGCCCTTTGGCGGGGTTGCGCTGCTGTGGAGGAGTGATCTGTTTCTGTGTGCAACAGTAATAAAGTGCAATAATCCCCGTTTGTGCGCGGTTAAAATATCGACGAATGATCGGCCGTTTGTTGTGATATCCGTATACATGCCTACAGATTGTGCAGATAACTTATCTGAGTTTACGGATTGTCTCAGTGCGGTAAGTGCGATTATTGACGAATACGGTATAGAATCTGTTTACATATTAGGAGACCTCAATGCGCACCCAGGTGAACAATTTTTCAATGAGTTGATGAACTATTGTGATGAACAAGCATGGGTGTGTGTTGATATAAACAGGCTTGGACTTTCTTCCGATACTTTTACTTTTATAAGTGAAGCGCACAAATCGAAGCGGTGGTTGGACCATTGTATTGTTACGCAATCTGCTTTGTGTTCTATAAGTAGTATTTATGTAGACTATGGTGTACTCTGGTCAGATCACTTCCCCCTTACCGTTGAATGCAACATTCATTCACTAAAACCTAGGCTAGCTGTGTCTAGTCCTCTAAAACGTAACTACGCGGTGTGGGGTGAAAGGTCACAGGAACAGATTGCGCGGTACACAATGGAATGTAATAATAGGCTAAAAGCTATTCAGTTCCCTTCTCAATTTATAGATTGTGGTGACAAATATTGTAACAAAAAATATCATCAGCTAATTTTAAATAACTTGTATTGTGACATTATATCTGCCCTGAGTGAGTCTGCAACAATTAGTAATAATACGAGTACCAAGCATAATAAACCTTATAAAAATAATAAACAGCGTATTATTGGCTGGAACAAACACGTTAAGGACGCCCATGGGAGGGCAAGGCGGTCATTTTTGGACTGGGTATATGCTGGAAAACCGACAGTAGGTATTCAGTTTGATAAAATGTGTGAAAACAGACGTTTATTTAAATCGAAATTAAAGTGGTGCCAGGACCATCAAGACCAGATTAAAATGGATATATTGGCTACGAATCATTCAAAGAAAGACTTTTCTGCCTTCTGGAAGTCTACCAATAAACTAAATGTCCGGACTGGCCCTCCCGTGAGCGTCGACGGGGTGAATGACCCTAAAGAAATTGCCAATGTTTTTAGGGAGCACTTTATTGTAAAGCCTAACTTCAACTCTTGTGGGAAGGGTGCTGTCATTGGGGCTGTGAATGACCGGAATGTGATGACAATATCGGCCCATGAAGTGGCGAAAGCCATTAAGTCAATATCAGGAGGCAAATCACCAGGTCACGATGGCCTCAGTGTCGAGCATCTGCGCTATGCTGGTCAACATATAACGCGAGTGCTGGCGATGTTCTTTTCTCTCTGTGTTGGTCATGCTTATCTGCCCCCCGACTTAATTAAAACGATAGTTATACCTGTTGTAAAAAATAAAACCGGGGACTTAACAGATAAGTGCAACTATAGACCGATATCACTCGCGACTATTGTTGCAAAAGTGTTCGACGGTGTGCTTAACGCTCAGTTAAACAAAGTACTCTTGCTGCACGATAATCAGTTTGGGTTTAGACTCGGACTTTCGACTGAAAGTGCTATTCTGAGCCTTAAGCACACGGTTGCGTACTATGTGACCAGAAACACGCCGGTCTATGCATGCTACCTAGACCTGTCGAAAGCATTTGATCTGGTTTCCTACGATATACTATGGAATAAACTTGAGTCAGTAAACTTACCTCAAGAACTCATAATTTTGTTCAGATATTGGTATGGAAACCAGATCAACTATGTTCGGTGGGCTGGTGCGCTATCTGAGTCATATGGTATGGAATGCGGTGTGAGGCAGGGTGGATTGAGCTCGCCAGCGCTGTTCAACCTGTACATTAATGAGCTGATTGTCTCGCTCAGCAGTATGCATATAGGCTGTCATGTAGATGGCGTTAACGTAAACAACTTGAGCTATGCCGACGATATGGTGCTGCTGAGCGCGTCAGTCTGCGGTATGAGAAAACTGCTGCAGGTTTGTGAGGACTATGCGCAAGCTCACGGGCTGAGATATAATGTCAGCAAAAGTCAGTATATGGTTTTTGGGGTCGGTGCTATTCTACCATCTGAAGTTCCACCCATTCGGTTGAACTCGATGGACCTCGAAAGAGTGTTCAAATATAAATACCTAGGTCATATACTAACCGCCGACCTCAAAGATAATGCTGACATTGAACGCGAACGTAGGGCCTTGTCGATAAGAGCAAATATGATTGCGCGCAGGTTTGCTCGTTGCTCTAAAGAAAGTAAAATTACCCTATTCCGAGCTTTTTGTACCACTTTTTATACCTGCAGTCTGTGGAGCAAATTTACAAAAAGGTCGTACAAGGCCCTACAAGTTCAGTATAATAATGCGTTCCGGGTGTTGATGGGGCTGCCGCGCTACTGCAGTGCCTCACAGATGTTCGCCGAGGCACACGTAACCTGTTTTAAAGCGACAATGCGCCTGCGAGCCGCATCGCTAGTACGACGTGTGCGCGCCAGCCCCAACAGCATCCTTATGATGATTGCGGACAGGTTTGACTGTCCGTACATTATGCACTGTTGTGGACTTCACAAGCCCAGTAACAGTGAACTAACATAGTTATTAAGTTTAAGTACATTGTAAAAAACTAACATTTTATGAGCCACAGCAGGCTTGAAATAAACGTATTTAATTTAATTTAATTAAAAACCGCCCATCCTCATATCCACACTTTAAGGATGTATTAAATATAAAGGGCTTAAGGGATTTTCCTGTATCTTTCAAAGACATTAACACTTTTGAAAAAAATAATGTGAATTTGTGCATCAATATCCTTAGGAAAGGATAGTACAATAGTAGGACCCTTGTACAGATCAGATTACAGTAGAAAGAAAAAAAAAATTTACTTTTACTTGAATGTAATAATAAATCGCACTACGTTTTAATTACCAACTTATCAAGACTTGTTCGTTATCAAATTACAAAACATCATGGCAAGCTTTACTTTTGCGAAGACTGTCTTTTATTTTTTTCTTCTGAACCCATATTTGAGACTCATGTTTGTAGTGGCGTTGCTACTGTACTTCCAGAACCGGGTACATTTCTTCAATTTAAAAATTTTGAACGACAACAGGATGTTAATTTCCGTATTTATTGTGATTTCGAAACGATTCTCAAACCTTTAGAAACTCATGATCAGTCATCAACTACTAGTTTAACCTCGACTAAACAAATACATGTAGCAGCTTCTTTTGCTTATTACATTGTTTGTTCTTACGATAAAAGTCTTAATCGTTTTGTTCAATATCGCGGGTCTGACTGCCCTTCCAAGTTCGTGCATTATTTGTATAAACATATTGTAGAAATATATGAAGTTTTAAAAAAAGAAACTCCCATGATTTATACCACAGAAAATGCTTTGGCATATAAGAATGCTACGGTTTGTCATATTTGTCAAAATGCGTTGCTTGTCGATAAGGTGAGCGATCATTGTCATCTGGTTTGTACAGAGGAGCAGCTCACCAATATTGTAACTTACGTTATAGTGTACCAAAATTTATTCCTGTTTTTTTTTTCATAATTTATCAGGGTACGATGCTCACTGTTTTATCAAAGAATTAGGAAAATGTTCAGGTTCTATACAAATAATTCCAAAAAACAAAGAAAACTATATATCTTTCACAAAATTTTTAATGATGTCTGATGGTCAATTTGCACGAATAAGATTTGTGGATTCATTCAAGTGTTTAGATATTAGTCTCGAAAAATTAGCCAATGGTTTAAATAAGTCTGATTTTCTTCATTTAAACACTTTGTTTTTCAATAGAAACACAATTTCATTTGTTAACTCGCTAAGGAGTGTACCCTTAAGACTATATGTCTAGCTGGGGTAAATTAACCGAGACGAAGTTACCTTCAAAAGATTTATTTTATAACTCCTTGACAGGTGAAAAGATTAGTGATTTGGATTACCACCAAGCCCAAACTGTATGGAATACATTCAGTATCAAAAATCTTGGGGAATATACAGACCTCTACCTTAAAACGGACGTTTTGCTTTTAACAGACATCTTTGAAAATTTTCGAAAAAATTGTAAATTAAATTATCATTTAGATCCTGCATTTTACTTAACCGCTCCTAGCCTATCATTTGACGCGATGCTGTTAAAAACAGGTGTAAAATTAGAGTTATTATCGGATTTAGAAATGATACGTTTTATTCAGAAGGGTATTCGAGGAGGTATTTGCATGTGTTCCACTAGACACGCACTTGCAAATAACAAGTATATTAAAACTTATGATAAGACAAAACCCGACTCGTTTCTCATATACATTGACTGTAATAATTTATATGGATACATCATGTCCCAACCATTGCCTTTATCAGATTTTTGCTTTCTAGATAACCCTGAAATCGATCAGTTAGATATTATGTCAGTTGCAGATTGTAATGAATCCAAGGCATCCATATAATGCCTATTTCAATGCACGGTAAAGTTGTTCGATATTGTGACATTGCTATTAACTTTATGTAGGAGTTTATTTCATTTTCAGTTTCAGGAAAAATTATGACTTTATGATTAAGCTTTCATGAAAAATGATACTGTATGGAGTATCATAAAATCAATTAGTAGTTATATGTTAATTTTCATAGCTTTGGTGCAGTTTGGGAAGGAGAATTTAGTGTTGAAATAAATACTGAAAACTAGTTTTATTTCAAGTGGCTTTTCTAAATAATATGCCTTTTCTTTTAAACATTAAGATAGTAATTCATTTGGAATACAGATAATAGTATTTTCCAATAAATGTTGGTTCCTAAAAATTTAACCTCGAATTTATAGATGTTAGTGAATGTAGCAGAAAACAAATGAAAACGTAAAATCGAATTCCTTGATCTAAATAGGCGTTAAAAGTAACACGGTTTATTATAAGACCGAATAAAAATAATAGTTATTTAGGAAGATTTGGTTAAGAACAGTATTGTGTCATAAACACGTGAATATTTACTTCTGAGTACAAATAAATATTTTCATTCGATAAACAATATAGTCCTCTTAGCATTCCTATTTATATTTATTAGAAATATATGAGTTTTAATCATTATTGGTGAAAATTGACCATGCGGTTACATTGAATTTGCTTTCCTTTCCTGTAGAAACACTATTGTATGTATATTTCATTATCATATACACGGTGAATCTGAGTAACCCGAAAGATTTTAACCATAAATTCCTGATCATAATTGGAGACTAAAATGTCGTATAAACTTTTCTGGAATTGGCCTAGTTTCAGAGTTACTACACTTACTACCAACTAAATAAATTAAAAAAAAAAAAATTTTATTGTCACTCAGTGCAAAACGCTTTTTTGATGGCGATTTCACCCTTTATGGGGTCTAGTCTAGACATTCTTATTGACAGATATCAAAGTGCTAAGGATTACTTTACGTAAACTATTTTTTACGAAAAAAATGTACTAATTTATTTTAATCGACAGTTTTAACAATAACATGTATGTTTTTATGTTCAAACGCATTTAAAAAATCGAAAAAAAAAGAAAAAAAAATTTTTTTTTGGCGAAATTGACCTAAATTCATATAACATTTATTACTCCTTATGACCTCAGGAATTTATGGTTAAAATCTTTCGGGTTACTCAGATTCACCGTGTATATATTCCCTATATTTTGAGCATATTTATCCAAATGTAGTTTCTAAGTTTTATTCAGCAATTTACCAGAAAATCCTGAAATTGTAATTATCAATTAATAATATCACATAAATGCGGGTAGGAATAATCTTGCAGCGCGCGAGGTTAATCTTAACCCACCCGCATATTTGCTTAGATTTTCGCAGGCGATCGAGAAGCGGTGCGCAGACGACGAGTGAGGAGTTCACACGAATTTTAACCTTGTCTGTTAGACATTTATTTGGTTTTAGTATCTACAGGTTGGATCATTAACCTTATTATTTAGATAACTAGGTTCAATAGTGGAATCGGATGAGAAATCGGTAAGATTTTTAAAGAGGTGTTTGGATTAAAGCTACAGAGGGGAATGTAGGTGATTGTGGGGGACAGGGTATGCAAATTATAAAAACGGGTGGTAAGGTTCGAACTTAACTTAGTCAGAACGAGATTTCAAGACATCTGTATCTCTCAGCCAAGATCGAGGTCTACAACTTTATGTAAGTCCTTTTAAATATTTCACTTTTATCTTAATTGTTTGTCGTGTACTAGCATTTTACAATATCATTACTAGTGAAGCGTACGAATATTATAATAACGGTCAATACCTTTCTTTTATTAATTGAGTTATTTGGGGACTAATATTGCAGGCGTTACGCTTATTTATCTGCAGTGAGTGTTAGAATAATGAGGGATATATTATTAATGCACTTTTGTAAATATTTTAGCTGTGTTTGGGTTTACAATGAAGTAGGGATCTGCATTTAAGTATATTAGGTACTATTTCAACTATTACTGAGTGAGCGAAGCGAAGCACTATTCCGCTGTGCCTAGAGCCGTCCGTAAGTCTAATCTAAATAAGTACTTAAATGTTTTGATTATTTATTGAGTGTGGAATTGAAATACAATCTTCGTCTTCTTTCATAAACGATTCTTAAATCGTATGGACGTTTTAACATAGGTTTAAACTCCGAGCAATGATTAAGTATTTGAGTTATTGTTTGATGTAGGGTATTATTTGACTTGGTTTTCAAATACATATTAACACAGCAAATAAATAATAGTATTTTGCATTTCTGTGGAACTCGTTTTCGTGAGGAAACCATTTAACTATTTGATGATATTCTATTTATTTATATTCTACTATATAGGCTGATAGCTTATATTCGAACCAGGTTCTTCAATGGCCTGTGTTTGTGGTTTATTTTAACATTGAACCTTTTACATTTTAGTATATATGACTGTGTGTATTTATGCGTGCGTATTTTATTTTTACAATACCTAACTATTCAGGATACGTAATATTTATTCTCCGTAGTAGTATATATATTTACTGTTGACGTGTCGAATAGGTTCTAGTTAGAGAGTACCAAGCCATATTTCATCTAAGTAGATTTTAATACAGTTTTTCGGGTAACTACGTTCTATCTGTTAACTATTTCTTTCTACTACCTTATAAATATAAATATATAGTTTTAATGCAACGTTTAAGATAGGTTCGATCTTTTAAATGTTAATTGTCGATGTCGGTTAACTATTGGCCATGGTTAAACGATATCGCGTAATATGTATGTACTTCCATGTAACACTTTAGTAATTATATAAGGGATAAGATGCTGGATTTCTAGCGTAGAGATTTATTCCATGTAGAATGCTTATCTGGTGTTTTCTTGGTGGCAACGGGGAACACTATGTGAAGCCCAACGCGCACTGTATCACCCATGGTTCACTTGAACATATGACGCGCATTACAGCATGTACTTACAGAGGTTTATTGCCATGTAAGTGCGCCATTAGCGTACTAGGTGTTCTTAGTAATATCCGGTCTCGTGCAGTGATGACGGTACGGTGAGGGTCTTACACGTCAAGATAACTCAGATTTGCTTATTAACGATGGTAGGTACTTGCTGTTTACTTATTAAATTCTATATACCATATATAGATGTACCGTCGCAATGTAGTCGTTATTTGCATATGTGGTGTGCAGGAATTGGCGGTTATCTGTCAACTATACATTGATGTATGAAGCGAGACTGTAGGCTACTGGCCCGGTCGCACACTTGGATCATTACAAATGCTCAGAACGCTCAATCAACAGGTCTGTAGGCCACTGGCCGTGGACAACATATATTACCAGATCCATTAAGCTTCGAATCGTAGACTACTGGTCGTGGTTCCACCGTTGGAAGACGGAACCGTCAAAACTGAAATGCCACATATTTTGTACAGGCGTACTTCGCCAACCGCCAACAATCACTACGTTGGGAGTCCAGCAAACCTCCTTACTTATATTTTGTTGTAAATATAACTATATAACAAACAACGAAATATTTAATCAATCATAATAATTCTAGTGTAATTTTAATATTCAATATTGCTATTTATTAGAGTCTGTTAATTAGGGTATATTTATATGATGCTTCTTATTCTATTTTTAACGTCAACAGTTAATATGCTAACCTATCATTGTCTATTGTATTTATATTCCGTTAGATTTAAGATAGGAATTATATGTATTTTAAATATTGCGGTTATTTCTCACCTTATCGAAAAGGACTTGCGGTAACTACACACATAACGTTGGGTCTCCACTAGCTTTCACAATCATCTCGGCCAAACTGCGTATCAGAGTAAGCTACTGTATAGATAGTTTACGAATTAATGTATTTGATATTATAATTACGTTACTTATTTTACTGTAATACGGCGCGAAGGTTTTTTGCTTCGTTAGTTTCGTTTTTACCTTCGCAAAGCCTAGGAATCGGAAACTAACACCTAATGACATCTGCAAAGACAGCATTAGGGGTAGTTAGTCAGTGTTTCGCTTTTCAAAAACAAAAATCCAAAATTAAAACTTAAATAAATAATTTTCTTTTCAACCTTCAATCTTTTGTTTGATTTTCTTTCCCTGTAGTAAGTTCTTTTAGGTAGGTATTTATATTTACAGAAGTTTCAGCCTGAAGCTTGAGGTAAGTAAGCTTGGTAGGCTCTAGAAAGCTTTAGAAGCCTTTCGAGTATTAAGCTTATAGGTTAGGCATTACAATTTGGTGCCGTGACCAGGATAAGATTTAAAACTAGATTTTAATTTAACACATAGTAGCTTGCTCTGATTTAGGTTTCAAATACGTTTTCAATAGTGGCTTGCTCTGTCGATTAAAATAGCTTATGTAGGTAACTTGCGTTTTAGTGGGTCGTGAGACCCACAATTTGTTGCCGTAAATGGATAGAAAGGTGAGGAATTTCAAAACAGCGTTTTATTATCTTTTGCGTCAAAGTAGTGCTAAGAGGTCTATATGTGGGGAGCAGCGCTATTAGTAAATGTATTTTTCATTTGTGATCTAATATCAACATGTAACAAATATCGTAGGATATTTATCTTAATTTTTATATTCAAAATTTCTTAAGAAACTTTTTCATGTTGTATGATATTTATTTTCTTAAAATATTTACATAATAGTTATATGAATCACTTACAGGGAAAAACATAATTTCAGAATTTGCTTAAAAATAGGTAAAAGAGGGTAACATGCAATACAGTTAGCGACTACTAATGAGTCGCCTTGTAGCTACGTGAACAGTGCAGTAAATAACTAGAGGCCAGTTAAACTTAGATTTAAACGATAGTTAACTATCGGTGGTACGTGAGGGTTCAATATGTAGCTGTAGGTTGTTAACTATGAGTACCTATTTAACTAACACGATAGACCGGTTAATAGTTCAAAATGTGGGGGCAGACTATCGTCTGGATTTATTATTGGTTTCATATCTAAAAAGAAAAAAAAACGGAACTCTCAAGGTTTGTGTCCGACTCGCACTTGACCGGTTTAATTTATGTTTAAAAGTTTATTCCTAAATCTGTCTTAATACCGTCAAAGTCTCGTATTCCATAGTATGTAATATCATTTTATGTTAGATGCCGGCGTTACATTATCACTTTTAAATATATAAAAAAAAAAATTAAGGAAAAAAATATATTAATTTTATTAAAGATAAAACCTTTACGATATTTATTTTGTTAAGAAAACATACATATATGTATATAAAACAACATTATATCTTGTCACGTGTAGCAACGCGGAATCGGCGAACGTTCATATGCTACGAAGTTACTTCCTATTAATCTCCTTGTTATCTTTGTTTAGTGACTTAAATACGGAATGTCGGAAGTTCATATAAGATTAGTGTCACTTACGACCTTTTGTTCTATCGACCGTTTAAAATCAATTCCCTAATCACCAACTGATTTCATGGCAATTCATAGCTAGTGTAACTTGACCATGTGAGTCATAGAAGTTGTACGTAATAATAGATCAGGTTTATACTGGTCATTTTAGGCTAACTGTGTAGGCGATAGTAATAAAATCTTTTATGGTAGGGTAAGGTGATTTTTACCATGTATTTGATACTCTAATATAATGAACACAAAATTATTTCATAACCTACCTACAGATTAAATTATATTTATCTAAATATATTGACGATCATTACATCTTTGTCATTCTTTTAATTTCGTTTAACAACGTTAAAAAAAAAATTACAGTCTCTTTCTCGCGCGGGTGATAGGGACGGGTCCAAATTGTTTGAATTCACTCATTTTAAGAGCTTCACTCTTGCGTATGCATAACCCGCCTGTCATTATTATATATCATAGGGTAAAGTAAGGTAAGGTAAGGATAAGGAGTCTGCGGCGTTGTAGCCACACGAGTTTATTATATGTAATAAATATTTTTATTAATTGTAACGCTAGTAGTCCGCCTCGAACTAAGTACTCGCGATTTCCTTGCAAACGTGTTGACCAATATAACAAGACCCTTATGATAATTGTTACGCGTCTTAAATATAGCTCCATAACCCCTTGATCGATCCTGCGCATAACATCATCATCATCAATGTTACTAAAGTTATACTTATCGCAGGACAAACGCTCAAAATCAAAAGCAATTTAAATGCCGAGACGTCCCAGTAGCCAGGTGACAATTGTGTCCGAAGAGGGTTGTAAGAACTTCGCTTCGCTTACGCTTCGCTCGTTCGATAATTGTGCAAACTCTAAATTTTTAACAACTTAATAGTATAAACTGATGCAGCAAAATTCTTTGTCGGTACAATTCACTGTTCATAACATTGCGGTTTGAATTTTTTTTATCTACCTACATTTTTTGTAATTTTATTCAAGGTTTGTTAGTGGTCTATTCTCGTACTTTTAACAATGGAAAAGTGTCGTTCACAGTTGAATTGTTTCGGTTATTAATTTTAGTTTCAAGTTGTTTTGAATATCTAAACAGATCTGATTTCACTCTACAATGTTAGCTACGAAGTTGGTATATTTAGACGCGATTATTTAGTTTTAAAGAAATACTCAATTTTAGTTTGTATTCTTCATCTCTTTGGACATTATAAAGTACTTTGGTCTAACATCAGGTTATTTTAAATTATTTAAGTTCAGTTTAGGTCACTGCAGGTCCAATTAGTTTGGTTCAGTTTAGGATAGTACAGTTTAGTTGAGTTTATTTTGGACATAATTTATTAAATTTTGTTTAAAAATCTTTCAATATGAGAAACAAATTGGCTTTTCTATATGACTCGATATACATGAATGAATCATTTATGTAAGTAGGTACCTACTACCTATTTAATTACTGATGGTGGTTTATATTTACCAAATTTCAAATTCAAGTACCTACAGATTAAAAGTTCGAATTTTTAACTCGGCCAGTAAATTATTTAGTATCTAATTGTTAGAACTTACTACAAGTGTGTTGCCATGGTAATATTAATTCATAAATAAGGTTTAGATGAATCTTGAAGCAAATCAAATTATGTTGTTCAATATTTTTTTGATTTGCAATTTTTTAAGTAGTTACACTACTATATATAAACTGAAAATAGATGTCATATACTTCAGAAAAAGTGACCAAACCCTCCGGTGTCCGAGGCCAGATTTGAACTGGCGTCTTCAGCTTTCGCGGCTGACGTCCTGACCACTAGACCACCCGGTCACGGCGGAACTTGACAAATTTTCTCATGTATATGCAATCTCTGAATTTGAAACGGCTAGGCGCCGTTGACCATACTCTAAGGGCATGCGCAATACGTGCTTGCACCTCCTATCCGAATCACTTACGTGATTCTGGTATAGCGAGAGAGATGGTGCTGCCATCTATGAATCTTGAAGCAAATCAAATTATGTTGTTCAATATTTTTTTGATTTGCAATTTTTTAAGTAGTTACACTACTATATATAAACTGAAAATAGATGTCATATACTTCAGAAAAAGTGACCAAACCCTCCGGTGTCCGAGGCCAGATTTGAACTGGCGTCTTCAGCTTTCGCGGCTGACGTCCTGACCACTAGACCACCCGGTCACGGCGGAACTTGACAAATTTTCTCATGTATATGCAATCTCTGAATTTGAAACGGCTAGGCGCCGTTGACCATACTCTAAGGGCATGCGCAATACGTGCTTGCACCTCCTATCCGAATCACTTACGTGATTCTGGTATAGCGAGAGAGATGGTGCTGCCATCTATGAATCTTGAAGCAAATCAAATTATGTTGTTCAATATTTTTTTGATTTGCAATTTTTTAAGTAGTTACACTACTATATATAAACTGAAAATAGATGTCATATACTTCAGAAAAAGTGACCAAACCCTCCGGTGTCCGAGGCCAGATTTGAACTGGCGTCTTCAGCTTTCGCGGCTGACGTCCTGACCACTAGACCACCCGGTCACGGCGGAACTTGACAAATTTTCTCATGTATATGCAATCTCTGAATTTGAAACGGCTAGGCGCCGTTGACCATACTCTAAGGGCATGCGCAATACGTGCTTGCACCTCCTATCCGAATCACTTACGTGATTCTGGTTTTTCTGAAGTATATGACATCTATTTTCAGTTTATATATAGCAGTGTAACTACTTAAAAAATTGCAAATCAAAAAAATATTGAACAACATAATTTGATTTGCTTCAAGATTCATAGATGGCAGCACCATCTCTCTCGCTATACCAGAATCACGTAAGTGATTCGGATAGGAGGTGCAAGCACGTATTGCGCATGCCCTTAGAGTATGGTCAACGGCGCCTAGCCGTTTCAAATTCAGAGATTGCATATACATGAGAAAATTTGTCAAGTTCCGCCGTGACCGGGTGGTCTAGTGGTCAGGACGTCAGCCGCGAAAGCTGAAGACGCCAGTTCAAATCTGGCCTCGGACACCGGAGGGTTTGGTCACTTTTTCTGAAGTATATGACATCTATTTTCAGTTTATATATAGTAGTGTAACTACTTAAAAAATTGCAAATCAAAAAAATATTGAACAACATAATTTGATTTGCTTCAAGATTCATAGATGGCAGCACCATCTCTCTCGCTATACCAGAATCACGTAAGTGATTCGGATAGGAGGTGCAAGCACGTATTGCGCATGCCCTTAGAGTATGGTCAACGGCGCCTAGCCGTTTCAAATTCAGAGATTGCATATACATGAGAAAATTTGTCAAGTTCCGCCGTGACCGGGTGGTCTAGTGGTCAGGACGTCAGCCGCGAAAGCTGAAGACGCCAGTTCAAATCTGGCCTCGGACACCGGAGGGTTTGGTCACTTTTTCTGAAGTATATGACATCTATTTTCAGTTTATATATAGTAGTGTAACTACTTAAAAAATTGCAAATCAAAAAAATATTGAACAACATAATTTGATTTGCTTCAAGATTCATAGATGGCAGCACCATCTCTCTCGCTATACCAGAATCACGTAAGTGATTCGGATAGGAGGTGCAAGCACGTATTGCGCATGCCCTTAGAGTATGGTCAACGGCGCCTAGCCGTTTCAAATTCAGAGATTGCATATACATGAGAAAATTTGTCAAGTTCCGCCGTGACCGGGTGGTCTAGTGGTCAGGACGTCAGCCGCGAAAGCTGAAGACGCCAGTTCAAATCTGGCCTCGGACACCGGAGGGTTTGGTCACTTTTTTCTGAAGTATATGACATCTATTTTCAGTTTATATATAGTAGTGTAACTACTTAAAAAATTGCAAATCAAAAAAAATATTGAACAACATAATTTGATTTGCTTCAAGATTCATAGATGGCAGCACCATCTCTCTCGCTATACCAGAATCACGTAAGTGATTCGGATAGGAGGTGCAAGCACGTATTGCGCATGCCCTTAGAGTATGGTCAACGGCGCCTAGCCGTTTCAAATTCAGAGATTGCATATACATGAGAAAATTTGTCAAGTTCCGCCGTGACCGGGTGGTCTAGTGGTCAGGACGTCAGCCGCGAAAGCTGAAGACGCCAGTTCAAATCTGGCCTCGGATACCGGAGGGTTTGGTCACTTTTTCTGAAGTATATGACATCTATTTTCAGTTTATATATAGTAGTGTAACTACTTAAAAAATTGCAAATCAAAAAAATATTGAACAACATAATTTGATTTGCTTCAAGATTCATAGATGGCAGCACCATCTCTCTCGCTATACCAGAATCACGTAAGTGATTCGGATAGGAGGTGCAAGCACGTATTGCGCATGCCCTTAGAGTATGGTCAACGGCGCCTAGCCGTTTCAAATTCAGAGATTGCATATACATGAGAAAATTTGTCAAGTTCCGCCGTGACCGGGTGGTCTAGTGGTCAGGACGTCAGCCGCGAAAGCTGAAGACGCCAGTTCAAATCTGGCCTCGGACACCGGAGGGTTTGGTCACTTTTTCTGAAGTATATGACATCTATTTTCAAGGTTTAGATGTTCATTGGGAATGAATACAAACAAATAAGGTAGTTGATTGGTTCAACTCCGGTTGTAGGAAAATTACAGGATGTTTATTTAAATAGCATTTGCTAACATGTTTAGGTCAGTACTGGTTCGATTTCAGTCTAATTAAATTCCAAGATGTTTAAAATTTTAACTTACTTTAGAGTTTCTGTCATTATTAAAACTACTGGTTAAATTCCAGTGCTACGCGATTCATGGTGTATACACCGAAAACTAAACGCTGGTCTAATTCCAGTTTGATACAGTATCAAAATGGTTCGTAATTAATACTTATATACTATTGATATGTCAACTAATCAATTTACAACTAAATATCTGCTGATTCTTCCAGTGCAGTGAAAATTAATTTATGGTAAAGGTTATTATAGGATCGTAATCGAAAACTGAAGGTTGGTTCGAATCCAGCTTGACTTTACTTCTGGATATGAATACATTCGTTGATGAAGAGGTTAAGGTGCATTAATCACAACATTGGTTTCATTATTGACATATTTGTACAAAATGGTAGTAGGTATGTGAGGTTGGCAGGTAGGCTTATAGCAGTTAGACTTTGTATATCTTGGACTAATTCATACTCTCGTTATATCTCGTTATAAATGCAAACTTATTAGGGCGAAGTAGTTGAGAAGTAAAAGGAAATGATATAAACACTATCCCTTATGGGTGTATTCGGATTTAATTGTTTGGGTGATTCAGTAAGACAAGTATATTTCATCAAAGGGTGCGTTCATAAATTAAGTAGGTAACATATTGTTAACAAGTTCTCTTCTTATCTTAGTAAAAATAAAAGTTTTAAAGCGTCGTAATAATCATTATTAAACATAACGGTTCTTAATAGTGGTTCAAAATCATCATCATCATCATCATAGTTAAGTACAAATTATACTCAAATAAGACATTCTAAGTTTTGTAACTGAGATGCTTCAACAATATCAGAGAGGACTTATACACTATAGTTACTGCCTTTATAGAGATTAAAGATACGTATTCACTTAAGCCTTCCTTTGTACGGTACTTCTACAAATGAATTAAACATAAATAATACACGTTTAGGTAACTATTGAATTATAGCTTATTGCAATTGTAGGTATTGGATCTCAAATTTCTCAACCAATACATAGATGAATAAAAACATACGGATATCGTGTACGGTAGCGTAAACAAATTTTTACGGTTCAGATGATAAACTAGTTATGAAAAACGCTTATTATACTATACGTTATACGAGTATTTCACTTTGGTTAATTTAGATCAATATTATTTTTAACTTGTCTTGGAATTTGATTGTCAAATTCTGCTTGAATTGTTAGATACTCTTATATTTACAACTTGTGACTGTATTGTTGATCTTGAAACATTGTGAAACTATGAGGAAAAGAGATGAATGGAGTGTGGTTCATGACTAAGTAACAGAGATGACATGACTAATTGGGACTAACATGACAAACGCTAGCTAGCAATGACTTAGGGTGATGACATTGACAATGACTCTGTAGAGATGTGTAAGTGTGAAATGGTGAATGTAAGATAAGGGGAAGTTGAAAGAATGAGTATGCTTTCTCGATTATTCGGGACAGGAATGCTGTCACAGGTTAAATACAATTCATTGTTGTTGTAAGATTGTTTTTAAAGTTTTCCTAAAACAATAAATACTACGTTCGAAATCGTAAATTTCTGCACTGCGTATTATTGGGGAACAGAACTGTAATGAATCCAAGGCATCCATATAATGCCTATTTCAATGGACGGTAAAGTTGTTCGATATTGTGACATTGCTATTAACTTTATGTAGGAGTTTATTTCATTTTCAGTTTCAGGAAAAATTATGACTTTATGATTAAGCTTTCATGAAAAATTATACTGTAATATTAAAGTTCGAATTATAACTCGCCTGGAAAATATGGAGTATCATAAAATCAATTAGTAGTTATATGTTAATTTTCATAGCTTTGGTGCAGTTTGGGAAGGAGAATTTAGTGTTGAAATAAATACTGAAAACTAGTTTTATTTCAAGTGGCTTTTCTAAATAATATGCCTTTTCTTTTAAAAATTAAGATAGTAATTCATTTGGAATACAGATAATAGTATTTTCCAATAAATTTTGGTTCCTAAAAATCTAACCTCGAATATATAGATGTTAGTGAATGTAGCAGAAAACAAATGAAAACGTAAAATCGAATTCCTTGATCTAAATAGGCGTTAAAAGTAACACGGTTTATTATAAGACCGAATAAAAATAATAGTTATTTAGGAAGATTTGGTTAAGAACAGTATTGTGTCATAAACACGTGAATATTTACTTCTGAACACAAATAAATATTTTCATTCGATAAACAATATCGTCCTCTTAGTATTCCTATTTATATTTATTAGAAATATATGAGTTTTAATCATTATTGGTGAAAATTGACCATTACACTATTGTATGAGAGAAATTGACCATTACACCAGAAACACTATTGTATGTATATTTCATTATTTATTCCCTATATTTTTAGCATATTTATCCAAATGTAGTTTCTAAGTTTTATTCAGCAATTTACCAGAAAATCTTGAAATTGTAATTATCAATTAATAATTTCACATAAATGCGGGTAGGAATAATCTTGCAGCGCGCGAGGTTAATCTTAACCCATATTTGCTTAGATTTTCGCAGGCGATCGAGAAGCGGTGCGCAGACGACGAGTGAGGAGTTCACATGAATTTGAACCTTGTCTGTTAGACATTTATTTGGTTTTAGTATCTACAGGTTGGATCATCATGGAGTCTTGTCCTGCATCCCGTCGGGGACGGTCGCTTGCCTGCGAAAGCTATTGAGCTCCTCAATGCCCGCCTAAAAACAATAGCGACCCTTCGTCGCACCAGATGTGTTAACTTTCAAGCCACAGCGACAGTACCGCGCTACTTTACTACCATAACATCCAGTAACTTTTAGCTGAAGTGCGAATATTTACGTGAATAGTTTACATCCGCATATGTACGCGCGTTCATATAAATTTAACCAGTACCAGTGAGTGAAACCTAGTGTGGTCGGTCGGCGCGCACACCAACATACCTCCACGGCTGTGAGGCCACAGCAACACAAGCAGCGCCATAGACCCAACGCAGAGGCAGTGTACCGCCTGCGGATATCGCCCTCCTCCACGCTACGGCAGTCTTGGGTGAGCCCTTTCCATACTATAGGTACCAGCCGAACCAGAGCTCTAACGATCGAGAACTTCCGTCAACCACAACCTTATCTTAGGCCACGGTTAACGTCGGTAACATCATCGGCTGCCCCCACACAAGCCTTGACTTTCCTGGAGGTAAATATTCTTTTTTAAATAAGCTACACCCCTGGCTGGTTAATATTTATATGTACGCGCGCTTAATTCAACGCCGCATTTTATGACCTATGTGTATTTTTTGCAATAGGGCAGGTGCGTCCATGCCATATATTAGTTATGTGCACGCCGTGCACCAGTGAGTTACAATAAGTGCCCGAGATCCGTGTCCACATCAACCGGGCTGAATTGCGTGCTGCTGCACCGCAGCCTACCAGCGTCCAATTGCTGTGACGCGGAGACAATTAAATATCTCCACCTACTTTAGTGGAAAACTCGGTGAACCCGCTCCTTTTCTGGCCTTAAGACTTCTTATGCGTCGCGCTAAAAAGCCAAGCAAATAACGTAGTTACCCGAAAAACTGTATTAAAATCTACTTAGATAAAATATGGCTTGGTACTCTCTAACTAGAACCTATTCGACACGTCAACAATAAATATATATACTACTACGGAGAATAAATATTACGTATCCTGAATAGTTAGGTATTGTAAAAATAAAATACGCACGCATAAATACACACAGTCATATATACTAAAATGTAAAAGCTTCAATGTTAAAATAAACCACAAACACAGGCCATTGAAGAACCTGGTTCGAATATAAGCTATCAGCCTATATAGTAGAATATAAATAAATAGAATATCATCAAATAGTTAAATGGTTTCCTCACGAAAACGAGTTCCACAGAAATGCAAAATACTATTATTTATTTGCTGTGTTAATATATATTTGAAAACCAAGTCAAATAATACCCTACATTAAGCAATAACTCAAATACTAAATCATTACTCGGAGTTTAAACCTCTATGTTAAAACGTCCATATGATTTAAGAATCGTTTATGAAAGAAGACGAAGATTGTATTTCAATTCCACACTCAATAAATAATCAAAACATTTAAGTACTTATTTAGATGAGACTTACGGACGGCTCTAGGCACAGCGGAATAGTGCTTCGCTTCGCTCACTCAGTAATAGTTGAAATAGTACCTAATATACTTAAATGCAGATCCCTACTTCATTGTAAACCCAAACACAGCTAAAATATTTACAAAAGTGCATTAATAATATATCCCTCATTATTCTAACACTCACTGCAGATAAATAAGCGTAACGCCTGCAATATTAGTCCCCAAATAACTCAATTAATAAAAGAAAGGTATTGACCGTTATTATAATATTCGTACGCTTCACTAGTAATGATATTGTAAAATGCTAGTACACGACAAACAATTAAGATAAAAGTGAAATATTTAAAAGGACTTACATAAAGTTGTAGACCTGATCATGGCTGAGAGATGCACATGTCTTGAAATCTCGTTCTGACTAAGTTAAGTTCGAACCTTACCACCCGCTTTTATAATTTCCGTACCCTGTCCCCCACAATCACCTACATTCCCCTCTGTAGCTTTAATCCAAACACCTCTTTAAAAATCTTACCGATTTCTCATCCGATTCCGCTATTGAATCTAGTTATCTAAATAATAAGGTTGATGATCCAACCTGTACGATACGATACGATACGATACGATACGAGTGGTAATCCCAGCCAGAAGTACTTCTGCAAGGACTCGGAAGAGGAGACTACGAGAGGGAGGAGGTGTTAGGACAAAACGGCATTAGGAGCTCGGATTACCCTCCTGGTTCAGCATAAGCGATAGAGAGCCGGCCGAGTGCGTTAGTATCATACGACCCCGACTAAACCACAAATGCTAAATAGGACCTGGTACTCGGAACCCCCAACCAGTAAAGCACCAACTTCTGCCGCACTGCCGCATGCACCAACAGCCTGCCCAAGACACCGCGATACCAAGTAAATAGGTCTGGAGTGTAGGTTTGCAGTCGGGATGATAGGAGAGACAGGAGGTTGGAGCCGACCCGAATACAAGCATCGTGAAGCCAGCATGGGGTAGATAGATACTATACTTGGTGAGTAATAGATAATAAATTTGTGACTGCTTTAGTCCTCCCCTCCCCAGGTCCCCTTTCTTTCCCACCCCGGATTGTTCCTTACAAATTCCGCGAATATTGCTCTGGTGTTTAATGCCCTCTTCTTATGACGGTCTCCGTTCTAGTTTGCGTGACGTAGTCTCTTTCCTCTGGTTCGGATTCGGTGTCTGTTTCCGGCTGTTTATATATTTTTTCCGCTTCTTTCTTTAGGCGACCTCTGTTTGCGGATAGGCGTTCCCAGTAGGAGCGGGATCTGTTGGTGTAGTTTCTAATATCGTGATTAAGTGAGTTTACCCACGTACATATAGGACGTCTTTCTTTTTTCCCGCACTTTCTGTAGTTCAGGGCAGCGTGAAGTAGGTGAGGCTTGTCCCGTCTGAGCACATGGCCATAATATGAGAGCCGACGGACTATGATGATTTTTGTCATAGTTTTCCCCTCTAAAATTTGGCTGATCTTTTGTTTAGGGGGATCCCTGGCTGCTAGAGGCATTTCCTTGAGGATGTGTCTCTCAAAGCGTCTGAGGCGGGACCTGTTGGCTTTAGTCAGGGCAGCTACGTTTAGCCCGTATGACATGGCGGGGGAGATGACCATTTTATACATTAGTCTTGCTATTTTCCAATCTGTTTTCTTTTCCTGTATAAATCTAACAAGTATCTTAGAATTTCTTACGGCTTGGTCGCAACGGGACTTTACCGTAGCGCGCCTATCGTGTGCTGAAGTGATAAACGTACCTTGCCGCCTAAGCTTACAGAAGGGAAAGAAAAAACGTTTGGCACGTGGCCTTGCTGGGGAAATACAGAAAGGGAGTAAAGGCTACTACAACAATGGAAGACAATTTTAAAACAATTTTACTGGCTAGCCATGTGCGGTCGCAGTCCCTAAGTTGCGCCGGCAATTATAGCCTGCAATGTAGCTTGTAAAATTTATTTTTTACTACAGCTTTATGGTCTTAGAGCCTTTGTCTTGGAACGGTGAATAAGGGTTGTGTCGGCAGATAGTTGATGTTACTATCTACATCTACAAACGCAACGACAGTAGGCAGTTATGCCTAACGGCCTGGGCTGTGTTATTTCGTGAGAAAGCGGCCTCTTTTGTGTCAATGTTCCCGTTCGTCAATCTTTGTCCCTTAGTTTTTTTTAAGCTCACAGATGGTAAATAAATGTTTATAGTGTTATTCTCTTGGTAAAAATTGTACAATGATTATTTATTGTGCTGTTTCTGCTATCCGGATTCCCAGGCGAGCTGACCGCCAGATATTGGCGGCTGGCTTAATACTTTCGCGTGGTTATTTTACTTTGATTAAATCAAGGATTTTGACTAGCAAAAGGGCGTAAGAGTCCCCGTGACTATTTTACTCGCCCCCAACCGGTAAATATGAGGAACATATACTGTGTTACGTTAAATAGTTTACTTATGATGACTTTGATGTAGCCGTAGGCACGGTTTTCGTTGATCAGCCCCTTTTATAGCCGTAAACTGATTAGTCCTAAAATTGTCGGTAATTAATTATTACTAATCGAGTCTCTCCATTTACCGGTCTTGTTATTATTTTTTTTAATAGTTAGTAAGTAGTTATAGTATTTAGGCCTAGTAAAGCTACTTTATTAATATTTGACGTAATTGGGTATTCTAGTGTTTTAGGGGTTTGATTAATGAATGAAAAATTATTCACCGCTTGGGGTTTTTGTGAAGTGTCTATAGAATGGGAACCAGGAATCGAGTATGGTCACCACTCACCTTTTTTTAATTACTATGTCTGATAGCTAACTATTGTTTATTTTTGATTGACTCTAGAAGCATGGAGGCTCGGTATGCTTATCTGATATTGAAGAGGCTACTTGTAGGCCCTTTATTAAAGCAGGTACTTAAATAAATAGCTACGGATCTCAGTAACTGCTATTTGTTTTATACCTAATGTGCCCAAGCACACCCCAAGGTATTTACTTGTTAATTTAATTATTTACTTTTATTTGCTGTAATTTGTATGGTGCCGTTTTGTCCTAACACCTCCTCCCTCTCGTAGTCTCCTCTTCCGAGTCCTTGCAGAAGTACTTCTGGCTGGGATTACCACTCGTATCGTATCGTATCGTATCGTATCGTACAGGTTGGATCATCAACCTTATTATTTAGATAACTAGATTCAATAGCGGAATCGGATGAGAAATCGGTAAGATTTTTAAAGAGGTGTTTGGATTAAAGCTACAGAGGGGAATGTAGGTGATTGTGGGGGACAGGGTACGGAAATTATAAAAGCGGGTGGTAAGGTTCGAACTTAACTTAGTCAGAACGAGATTTCAAGACATGTGCATCTCTCAGCCATGATCAGGTCTACAACTTTATGTAAGTCCTTTTAAATATTTCACTTTTATCTTAATTGTTTGTCGTGTACTAGCATTTTACAATATCATTACTAGTGAAGCGTACGAATATTATAATAACGGTCAATACCTTTCTTTTATTAATTGAGTTATTTGGGGACTAATATTGCAGGCGTTACGCTTATTTATCTGCAGTGAGTGTTAGAATAATGAGGGATATATTATTAATGCACTTTTGTAAATATTTTAGCTGTGTTTGGGTTTACAATGAAGTAGGGATCTGCATTTAAGTATATTAGGTACTATTTCAACTATTACTGAGTGAGCGAAGCGAAGCACTATTCCGCTGTGCCTAGAGCCGTCCGTAAGTCTCATCTAAATAAGTACTTAAATGTTTTGATTATTTATTGAGTGTGGAATTGAAATACAATCTTCGTCTTCTTTCATAAACGATTCTTAAATCATATGGACGTTTTAACATAGAGGTTTAAACTCCGAGTAATGATTTAGTATTTGAGTTATTGCTTAATGTAGGGTATTATTTGACTTGGTTTTCAAATATATATTAACACAGCAAATAAATAATAGTATTTTGCATTTCTGTGGAACTCGTTTTCGTGAGGAAACCATTTAACTATTTGATGATATTCTATTTATTTATATTCTACTATATAGGCTGATAGCTTATATTCGAACCAGGTTCTTCAATGGCCTGTGTTTGTGGTTTATTTTAACATTGAAGCTTTTACATTTTAGTATATATGACTGTGTGTATTTATGCGTGCGTATTTTATTTTTACAATACCTAACTATTCAGGATACGTAATATTTATTCTCCGTAGTAGTATATATATTTATTGTTGACGTGTCGAATAGGTTCTAGTTAGAGAGTACCAAGCCATATTTTATCTAAGTAGATTTTAATACAGTTTTTCGGGTAACTACGTTATATCTGTTAACTATTTCTTTCTACTACCTTATAAATATAAATATATAGTTTTAATGCAACGTTTAAGATAGGTTCGATCTTTTAAATGTTAATTGTCGATGTCGGTTAACTATTGGCCATGGTTAAACGATATCGCGTAATATGTATGTACTTCCATGTAACACTTTAGTAATTATATAAGGGATAAGATGCTGGATTTCTAGCGTAGAGATTTATTCCATGTAGAATGCTTATCTGGTGTTTTCTTGGTGGCAACGGGGAACACTATGTGAAGCCCAACGCGCACTGTATCACCCATGGTTCACTTGAACATATGACGCGCATTACAGCATGTACTTACAGAGGTTTATTGCCATGTAAGTGCGCCATTAGCGTACTAGGTGTTCTTAGTAATATCCGGTCTCGTGCAGTGATGACGGTACGGTGAGGGTCTTACACGTCAAGATAACTCAGATTTGCTTATTAACGATGGTAGGTACTTGCTGTTTACTTATTAAATTCTATATACCATATATAGATGTACCGTCGCAATGTAGTCGTTATTTGCATATGTGGTGTGGAGGAATTGGCGGTTATCTGTCAACTATACATTGATGTATGAAGCGAGACTGTAGGCTACTGGCCCGGTCGCACACTTGGATCATTACAAATGCTCAGAACGCACAATCAACAGGTCTGTAGGCCACTGGCCGTGGACAACATATATTACCAGATCCATTAAGCTTCGAATCGTAGACTACTGGTCGTGGTTCCACCGTTGGAAGACGGAACCGTCAAAACTGAAATGCCACATATTTTGTACAGGCGTACTTCGCCAACCGCCAACAATCACTACGTTGGGAGTCCAGCAAACCTCCTTACTTATATTTTGTTGTAAATATAACTATATAACAAACAACGAAATATTTAATCAATCATAATAATTCTAGTGTAATTTTAATATTCAATATTACTATTTATTAGAGTCTGTTAATAAGGGTATATTTATATGATGCTTCTTATTCTATTTTTAACGTCAACAGTTAATATGCTAACCTATCATTGTCTATTGTATTTATATTCCGTTAGATTTAAGATAGGAATTATATGTATTTTAAATATTGCGGTTATTTCTCACCTTATCGAAAAGGACTTGCGGTAACTACACACATAACGTTGGGTCTCCACTAGCTTTCACAATCATCTCGGCCAAACTGCGTATCAGAGTAAGCTACTGTATAGATAGTTTATTAATTAATGTATTTGATATTATAATTACGTTACTTATTTTACTGTAATACGGCGCGAAGGTTTTTTGCTTCGTTAGTTTCGTTTTTACCTTCGCAAAGCCTAGGAATCGGAAACTAACACCTAATGACGTCTGCAAAGACAGCATTAGGGGTAATTAGTCAGTGTTTCGCTTTTCAATAACAAAAATCCAAAATTAAAACTTAAATAAATAATTTTCTTTTCAACCTTCAATCTTTTGTTTGATTTTCTTTCCCTGTAGTAAGTTCCTTTAGGTAGGTATTTATATTTACAGAAGTTTCAGCCTGAAGCTTGAGGTAAGTAAGCTTGGTACGCTCTAGAAAGATTTAGAAGCCTTTCGAGTATTAAGCTTATAGGTTAGGCATTACAAGATGATTCCGAATTTGGATATATACTCGAGATAGATTTATTGTATCCAACGTATTTACACTAGTTATATTCATAATGATTATCCTTTTTGTGCGCAAAACTTTGTTCCTCCAAGAGGAAAAACAAATAAGTTAATACCAAATTTGTACAATAAATATAAATACGTTATTCATTACGTGCATTTAAAAACATGTTTGAACAATGGCTTAATTATTGAAAAAATACATCGTGTTCTTACCTTTAGGCAAAGTCCATTTTTAAAGACATACATCGATTTGAATACAGAGCTAAGAAAAAAAGGCTAAGACTCGTTTTCAGCAAGACCTTTTTAAGTTGATGAACAACGCGGTTTTCGGTAAAACTCTCGAAAACAGTGAGCAACGTGTAAATGTTAGATTAGTAAATCGATGGAGCGATAAAAACAACATAACAAATAAGTGTTTATCTGCTAGTCAATTAATAGCATGAACTTATTTTCATAGCGCTTCAATATTTTCGGAGGATTTAGTGGAAGTTGTTTTAGATAAACCGATCTACGTAGGATTTTCTGTACTAGAACTTTCTAAAGCCCACATGTATAATTTGCACTAATCTGTAATAAAACCTCACTATGGTAAAAAGGTAAATCTTTGTTACACCGACACAGACAGTTTTCTTTACAAAATAGAAACTAACAACTTTTACAAGGACCTAAAAAAATACTTTTTAAGTTTTTTCGATACGAGTAATTATAGTCCTACCAATATTTTTCAAATCCCATCACAAAATAAAAAAATTCCCGGTTTATTTAAAGACGAATTAGATGGGGTACTTATAACGGAGTTTATTGGGTTACGATCCAAGTTATATTGTATTAAAAGTGAAGAAAAATTAATTAAAAAAGCTAAAGGTATAAAAGAACATGCCATTCGAAAATTAAAGCTTGAAAATTATAAAGATGTTTTGTATAAAAATACCATAGTCCGTAAAAAAAATATTTTATACAAATCTATTAAACATCAGATTTATACCCAAATGGTTAATAAAATTGCTTTATCGAATAAAGACGATAAACGAATTACATTATCAGATAAAGTTTCAACTGTTGCATGGGGCAATGATTATTTTTTGTAATGACTTTTATGAATTATATCAGGATGGATATCGATTGATTGTATTAATAATAATATTATTATTGTTTAGAATCATAAAGTAATTTTTTAAATTGTATTTTAATGACTTGCAATATTGTATTTCAGGAAATTTCGCTCTCAGGGACACTCAGTTAGCTTCATTGTCAAATAAAAGGTAAATAGATATTAGTTTTTTGTCACCAACTAAGAAGGAAATCTTTATGTAAATCCACTTTATTCACGTATTTATATTGCCATACGCGTATTAAATTTGTGTTCGGCTCAAATATAATACGCATATTGCAATATAAATACGTGAATAAAGTGGATTTACATAAGATTTCCTTCTTAGTTGGTGTCAAAAAACTAATATCTATTTACCTTTTATTTGACAATGAAGCTAATTGAGTGTCCCTGTAAATGAAATCGTTCGTGTGTGTAAAGTAAAAATGCTATATTTATGTCAGTCTATTTCGAAACGTAAAGTATAAATCGTGATTGACTATTTTTTATTAACTTTTTTATACACCTAATTTACGACTCGAATACGACTGTTAATGTTACACCTGTATTATTTTATTTTGTGTAGTATAAACTTATGTTCTTAGTGGTTTCAGTTTTGTAACTATATTTTAATTAAATAAACTTGTGAAAGAAAATATTTTTGTTCCCTCCCAAGTCAAAAAGCGTTATCTCATAAGCAAATAATTTTGAAAATGAAATAAAAAAAATATAATTGAAATAGCGCAATTCAACATTTTTAATAAAAAGGCTAGCGACATGCAATATGTCCATGTGCACAAAAATGCGTCGCTAGCGGTTTTTAGTTATAACAATAATATATAACAGACCATGCTAATTATTTTATGTCAACGAACTAGTTTCAACTTGTAAAATAATTGCACAATAAAATGTGCCACGTGGATAGGTATATTGTTACTTATACAAAAAAGTAAGGAATACTATCTGCAATCCAAAACCCAAGAAACGTACAACAAAAGTGAATAATAAAATAATTAAACGGAACCTCGGTCATCCTCCATGTTTTGTCATAAACAACGAAGCAAGCAAAGGTAGTAAGCTGATAAGAATTCAAATAATCAACATCAGAGATGGTGCTCCAAATCAAAACGGTGAAGGTGATGAAAATGTATTGCTGAGTGCTCAGTATGTGGCAAATGAGAGATACGATGAGATAATTGAGTGTACTGAAGGTGTTGTAAATAAGATATCAAAAAAGTTAACTGGTTACAGTCTTAGTTTATAGAATTGTTAATAAGAAGTTTAGTAGTATATTTTGTGTAATTACGGTCTAATAAATTTTATAAGTAGTATATTTTTGTGCAATTACGGTCTAATAAATCTTATGAAAGGAATTTGGTGTTTTATTAATTTCCTAAAATTCTTTAAAGTTTATTCAATTACATTTTACAGAGAGTGTCATGTGTGTCTTCGTGGATGTTACGAATACATAAGGACTATGATGGAGAATAAAAAAATATAAAAAATCAGTTTGAGAAGTAGGTACACATTTTATTTATTTACTTACAAAAAAACATAAAATATTGTCTAAATACCATTTATTGCTACATATCACATTTTTTAAAGCACATTTTTTTTTGTGGTGCACACAATTATACATATCACTTTTAATACAATATTTTTCATACAGATGTCTAAAACTATATTGTTGGGTTTCATCTAAATCTAAAACAGAAGAACCAGGGGACAAATGCTTAACCCATTGAACTTTTTCTGCTCCCTTTACGAAAATCTTTTTGTCTTTTAAGTAGTTTACAATGATCCTTTTAAATTCACGGTGGTCTATGTATCCCTCACGCCACAAAATGGCATAATTCTTTTCTAACCACGTGACTTGCCTTTTTTCGTTTGGAGATAGACTGGCAAATGGGTATGGTGGCTTTACCAAAAAAACTTGTGTATATTCATTTGTGGCGAGCGCAAATTCCTTTATTATGAATTCATTATTACCCCATTTAAAACCCTGAAGATCAACGAATATGTAGTCCTGCATTATGATATCTTTTTCGTAATGTTACTTAAGGGCTTGTATTCGACAATACTATCATTCAAAATCAGACAATAAGCTGAGGTCTGTAAGGGTATTGTTGATTCACACTCGAACTCAACTCGCACATCAACTGAACCGGTTTTTAAGGTTTCGTTTTGATGAGAACAGTCTTGAGGGCTTAGCAAAGGTGCCTGGGCACGGTTATAATAAGACTGTTGAAATTTAGCATACTGCTCGTATAATATAGGAAACTTTTCAATAGAAAAACTTACATCAAAACTTTCATTAGGAAAGTAGCTTGAGTTGAAAAAAACCTTAACATCTCTCAAGTTACAGTGATCAAAGTGTGTTATATCTTTATCAGCAACATTTTTTCGTGCTGTTTTCAATCCGGTTATAATGTAACGCGGTTTCTCAATTTGAGATGAAGTTTTGATAGCCCGAGAATGTTTGGACGTTTCTGGCAAGAGAGGATATTCATACAAATCCCAGTTTCTAAATGCTATTTGAATTGCACGATCTCTTTCCAAACATTTGAGTAAGCTCAATCTTTCTCGATCAGACACCTTAATATGTGACATACGCCATACTATTTTTGCGATAGTTATCTAAATATATAAAAGAAGAAACTGACTGACTGACTGACTGACTGACTAACTGACTGACTGACTGATTGACTGACTGACTGACATATCAACGCACAGCCCAAACCGCTGGTTCTAGAGATTCCAAATTTGGCATGTATGTAGGTTCCTTATAAGGTTTAGGGGTGCACTAAGAAAGGATTTTTCAAAATTCACCCCCTAAGGGGGTAAAATGGGGGTCCAAAATTTGTATGGCGAATCAAGATTTGTTAGACTATTTTATTCGAAACTTCACATGAGTATTCCTAACAATAAATGAGTAAACACGTGTTTCAGGTTTTTTGAAAATTCAACCCCTAAAAGGGGCAAATGTGGTCACAAAGTTTGAAAATCAACATGGGTATCGTATTCTTTTTGAGTACTTATAGTACGCGGGCGAAGCCGCGGGAAAAGGCTAGTATTGTCTATATATTAATTCGCGTTTAATTTAACGCTATTTAAGTTAGTATTAGATCTTAAAAGAATATGTTCATGCTTGCAATTAATAACTATTTTGTTGTAATCCTCAGCAAACCCAAGAATTTTGTTTAAAGGTATAGACACAGAAAATGAGCCATGCGAAATTTTTGTACCATCGATATCCCAACCCCATAACTTGGACATCGATGCTTCAAGTTCATTCATGGATACAAGAGATTTCATAGTAGTTGTAACCCCTACATTTTTAATTTTATCGATTTCGATTCCATTGAGTTCGTATCGAATATCTTGAAATAGATGGAGTATTGGATTATTCGTAAAAAGAACAGACTTCACCTCTTGTTTCGTTTCTCTATTGATTACAGTTATAGTACCTTCTATGTATAAAGTACTTGCTGATGGTAGTACGTAAAGATCTTGCTGATTAATAGGTATGCGTATTTCATCATTGAAATTAAAACTTGTTACGTAAGGCTTATACGAATGATATTCAAAGCTCTCTATTGAGTTGTCTAAGGTGAAAGATTCTGTTAAATTTAATATACTCATTTTATTCGTCCAGTGCTTTGGAGAAATTGTTTGTTTTGTTTTGTGAGTTGTACTTTAGGTCTTCTTTTCTTGATTGCTTGTTGAGTACTAGCACTGATTTTAATTGGGAGTGAAGTTTTATTGAAGTCTATCATTTTTTTCTAAGGTGTAAATATATCTGAATCTCCTCACCGCATAAATTTATCAAATTACTAGCTTTTTCCCGCGGCTTCGCCCGCGTACTATAAGTACTCAAAAAGGAAGTTCTCAGTTAGACTGGTATGTTTGTATGTACCACATTTTCCCCTTTTAGGGGTTGAATTTTCAAAAAACCTTAAACACGTGTTTACTTCTTTAGTGTTAGAAATACTCCTGTGAAGTTTCGAATAAAATAGTTTGACAAATCTTGTTTCGCCATACAAACTTTAGACCCCCATTTTACCCCCTTAGGGGGTGAATTTTGAAAAATCCTTTCTTAGTGCACCCTTAGACCTTATAAGGAACCTACGTGCCAAATTTGGAATCATTAGAACCAGCGGTTTGGGCTGTGCGTTGATATGTCAGTCAGTCAGTCAGTCAGTCAGTCAGTCAGTTTCTTCTTTTATATATTTAGATTGTTAAGGTCTAATATTCTTACTGTAATTGAACTTAAACTGTTTCGAGTAACAGGAAAATAAATTACGTTTTTCGGTGTTTCTATAAGTCGATAACCTGGTGGTACATTAGGCACAAACTCGTGGATTATATGACTAGGTTTTCCATTAACAAATGAACCGCTCACTATGTCACATTCGATGCGGACTATGGTTGTAGACAGAATGGAAACAGGATAAGGAGATTCTGTTAATATATTAGATCGAATAGCTTCTCATCCAAAACCAAGTAATCTACCAATAGATCTCTCTTTATCGAAATAAATATTTTGCGAACATAAAATAGTTGTATTTAAGGTATTATTATTACATGTTAGTGAAAACGAGCATCCTTGAAGGTGTTCTTTAAGGTAATCACTAATATCTTGAAGCTCATATGATCCTTCGGGAATTTCAATTGCGTTGTTTTTCCATAATAGAATTTATTGTTTCTGTAGTCTATATTAGGTATTGAATTAAATGTTGATATATACAACAGACCACACCCATATTCTCCATCCAGTTGAAGAGCTGGTGAATGGTTTGTTATCAGAGTTGAAGATGATCCAGTTATAGACAAAGTGAACGACATCGTGAGAATGATAATTTGTTTATTGGTTGTAGGTATATAAACGCTTATACCAATATTGTTTTAAGTATTTAAGATATAAATGACCACAATTTACTGTGTTAAACTTTTGGTACGTATTATAATTATAGTAAATATCGTTGTTATTTAAATACTTCTTTAGCTCTAACGGGGGTCGAAGGTCACCGTAACTATTAAAATATTCACAATAACTGTTATCTTTGATATAGGCTACCCAGTGAGTTCCTTTGTTTTTAGAACTGTCCAAGTTAACAATTCCACATTCTACTCTTTTAGGACGCTTTGGTAAACTGTCTCTCATATAAACTCCACGAAAATGCGGAATCTCTGTAGAGTATTTTAAAATGTCAATATTTGAAAGAGCACGTCTGGGTAACCTGTCATTTAGTTTTTTGAAGTTTTTATACATAAACCTCTACCGTTTTTATATGGTTTAATATGTAATCCTTTTCCTAATGCAATAGATTCCATCATTTTATTATGTCGTTCTGATTCAACCAAGTGCTTTTTTGCAGCTTTGTAATCACCTACAGCTTTAGCGATTCCAGCAGCTCCTCCTGCTAATGATCCTAACGCAGAAAGTCCAGCAAAAATAGGTATCAAAGGTAACAGACCTCCCGTTTTTGGAATTGGTATTAAACAAGGTAACCGTATCTTAGTGTTGTTAGCAAAAACTTTTTTAGCGGCAACAATCGCACGATCCATGATATTATAACCTTTTATTTTAGGGTTCTTTTTTAACTCAGTGCGTATCTTGGACACAAAACTTTCGAATGTTTTTATACCCGCGCCAGCCTTTACTTTAGATTTCATAATTTTGCTTACCAACCATGAGCTTATTTTTTCTCCTATTCTAGCATCTTTCGACTTAGTTCTTTGTTTTGCCATTTTGTAAAGTTCTAAATCAGCACGATGTCTATCAGCTGAATCGGGATATGTATCATAAGCTATGTCGTGTTTCATACACGCGTCATCTAGCGCATTAATTCCTTTGTCACCTCTTTGCGACCTTTTATGCAATTTTGTGCCTGGTCCGCAATAATTATAATCTGCAATTTTGTGCCTGGTCCGCAATAATTATAATCAGGTAAGTGGAATTCAAACGGTAAATTATTAATAGCACTATTTAAAAGTCCTCTCCCTTTCATATCATGTATGATAATGACAAATTTCGTTTGATGATAGTCAATCTATTAAATACATTAAACAATGGCTTTTATATCAATCCAACTATTTTCACTATCACTTAGCCCTAACCACTTAACAAACAGCTTACTGCCCTTTTTTTAATCACCTTTTATATTAAATAAATATCTGGATACTTAGTTTTTTGAAGTTCTTCTTCATAAAAGGTACCCAGTATTATGTTTTTCTGTTGGTCTTCAATATGATATGTTACAGGTCGAGTGTGATTCACATGTTTAATTGTAAAAAGTTCTGTAGACCAATTAGGTGTAATAACCCTTAGAAAAGTTACTTTTATATTTGCTTATACGCACACGGTCACCGATATTAAAATTATTCAACTTACTATTATTCATTTTAGATTGAGAGTTTTTAATGTTCTTTTTTACCTCTTTTTCATTATTTGAATCCACATCAATAGGTTTAAATTTTGTTGTACGATGTACAGTGTGATTATATGCTTTCACTATATCGTCTAATGGTTTACCAACCCATTTATAGTTACCAATGAAACTAAAATATTTATAGAGTTTGATCTTAAGTGTTTTTATCAGTCTTTCAACAATAGATGCCTTTTTAATTGAATATGTTGAATAATGATGTATTTTCATGAATTTTAAATAGCAATCAAATTCATTATTAAATTACTTGACCGTCACTGGAAGCTTTATCAAACATGTAAGTACCCAATTACTAAACTATTTAATTGGTCATACATTTTAACAGTTTTTCTGTTCGGACCATTACGTAATACGTTTTTTGTGCATAAAACCAGTCTATAGTGTTTTAATTGTAGGTTGTATTTTCTTCCGATTGTATTTTTGTCAAAAAATTCGTTACAAAAATACAATCAGGTGCCATTTTGAACTTTGATTAATACTATTTCTATTTCAGAAATCAATAATACTCAAAAGGTCTCGGCAGAGCCGCAGCCTGACCCAAGTGGTATGCAATGATAAGTGTGATAATACTTCTGACCACAATAATTGTTATGAAAATAGAACTTGCCATGTAAATTCACATGAAAATCTTTCTTGCCCTGATAATTTGTCAATTTTGTCAGAGGTTAGTGGTGAATTGTATGATAGTAATGATGTTAGTGATCCTCCGTGCCCTAACGCTGAAAGTCAAGACGCAAATTCCAATTTGCTTTTCACTTTTGATAGTGAAACGAAGTTAAAAGAGCCATCTGTCCCTAATCTTCAAATTTTTTTCTGAAAATGCTTCTTGACGTTCAGCGCTTGGGAAGCGCAGCATGATCTGAGGTTAGATATACACAAGAACTATACAATCACACCCCAGGTTTCGTAGACCTAGAACCAAACGAAGAGGTAAAAATGTATGATACCTTACGTCATCTAGCTTATGCTGATAAATCATACATAGCGGTACAAGATAGTATTCGTAGTCTTTTATCATGGGCAAAGAGTATGATTTTTTCTTATGATTAATTAAACACTAAGTTCGATGAGCTTTTTCAAAAAGGCGACCTACAAAAGATTTCCTCTGATCTTTTACTAATAGTTTGTGGTCACCGCGCCGAAGCTATTGAAATGCGTAGAGACGCAATTACAAGCCAAATTAAAGATTCACTTGTCAAGGCATTGTTAAATAAGATTCCTCCTTCCACAGCTAATATTTTTGATCCCAATCCTTTTACATCAGCTCTTGCAAAAGCAGGGGGAGTTCGAAAAGCTTTTTGGCAACTCAGCCTAACAGCCGCCCCCTCGCGGGGGCAAGGCATAAGGAAACTTACAATTCCATCGCGTGGAATTCTATGCAATGCTAGCTCAGGGTACTTTCCCATGCAAAACACGCATATGCAAACTTGGCACAATGCACCCTCGCGGGGTGTATGTCATTGCCCTAATTGTCAACAACCAAATTTGGCCTCTTAAACAAAATACCCTTGGTAAGGCAACTCTGCCTAACAGCCGCACATCGCGGGGGCAAGGCTTAAGAAAACCTACAATTCCATCGCGTGGAATTCTATGCAATGCTAGCTCAGGGTACTTTCCCATGCAAAACACGCATATGCAAACTTGTCACAATGCACCCTCGCGGGGTGTATGTCATTGCCCTGATTGTCAACAACCAAATTACCCATGGGTAAATCAGCCTCCAAACAATCAGACCGCTTACCACACAAGTGGAAGAGGATTATTTCATGGTCGAGGCTCGCGTTCCGGTCGTGGAGGTAATAGAGTACGAGGAAATGCCGCTAGAGGTTACAAAGGTAACCAAAAACGGCAAAAACCATGACTCAGAACCGTTTCAAGCAGGCCAGTTAACGCACTTCCACTCGCAATGGAAGAAAATGGGAGCACCAGAAATAACATTAAAACTAATCAGAGAGTATCGCATACCATTCCTTTCAAAGCCCCCACTGGTGTTCCCCGATGTGAATTCGGGCCCCTTTCACACCCCTGTGTCAATGGAGATGTCTGCAATAGTGCACACAATGAAAACTCAAGGTGTTTTAAAGGTAGCACAGCCGTCACCGAGCTTCATCTCTCCTCTTTTCCTTGTGCCAAAACCAGACGGATCTACTCGACCAAATTTTCAACTTGAAAGCGCTAAACGATCATGTACTGGCCGAACCTTTTCACATCATAAACATGCATCGAATTCCCGACTTCCTTCAACCAAATGACTGGATGTGCAAAGTCGACATATCCCAAGCGTACTTCCATGTGAAAGTAGCTGAGATAAACAGGCGCTTGCTGCGCCTACGGCGAATTGCTATAAATGTCCTGTCTCCCGTTTGGGTTGAGCACGGCTCCGAAAACGTTCTCAATGCTGACAAATTGGGTAGCTCAAATCTTGCGACAACAGTGCAATGTCAGAATTTTAGTATACTTGAACGACTTTTTAATTGTGCATCAAAATGCACGAGTCCTCCAAGATCACGTCAAAACTACTTTCCAAACAACAACTAACCAACAACTAACAGAAAAAGTAATAACATTACGCCAAAAATTTAATCAGGTTCTCGTACAAGGAAAACTGACCTTGAAAAGCACCCAGAGACTAGTAGGGTCCCTGTATTTCGCCAGTTTCGTTGTCCCGCGGGGTCGGCCCAACCATCGACGACTCCTAATATTTCTAAACTCCCTGTTTCTGAGATACCTCAACCAAACCTTTTCCGATACCGCAAAACATACTGAACGAACTAAATTGGTGGGTAAGGCATCAACGACCCTGCATCATCCTCCCCCCACCAATTTTCTAGTGACAGATGCGTCGGATCAAGGTTGGGAGGGCACAGTTGAACGACCTAGCTCTCTCGGGGTCTTGGTTACGAGAAGAACAGAATCTTCATTGCAATCAGAAGGAAATGTTAGCTCTCCTTCATGTTCTTCAGGGTTACACTCACCTGTTGCATCTCAGTTTGATGCTCATACAATGCGACAACAGAACAGCTGTAGCCCATCTAAGGAAAGAAGGGGGGTCCAAATCGGTAGCCCTCGTAAACATAACCCATCAGATCTTCGATCTCCTAGATCAAAATCAGATATACTTCAGCGTACAATATGTACCGGGCAAGAACAATTGTCAAGCCGATCCGACCTATCGCGTCATCGCCTTCCTCCGGAATGGCATTTACTACCGGCTTGTGTGGACATAGTGTTTGCGACTCGGCAACAGCCCACCTGGTACACAATTATGTACCCCGAGACCTGAAAGACCCTGTAGGCCTTACCACGATGCATTCAGCACTCCTTGGTATTACCCTCTCGCGTGGGTATTTCCACCACCGTTTCTGATACCCAAAGTCCTGTCTCATTTGAGTCGACCGGGATATTTCTCATAGTAGTTCCTCGTTAGGAGAAAGCTTGAGCGCTACCTGTGCCGCTAACCCTGAGGAATCTACAAAGAAATCTCGTCAACACGGCGACAGGGCTGCCGCCTCCTCAGGTCGAGAAAATAATTCTCGAGGTTTGGAAATGTGGGGGTGGTCCGAGGCGCTAGAGTCTTGGAACACGGATCAACAATCATTGCTTAAAAAATCTTGGAGGAAGTCTACATTAAGAACTTTCAAAACAGCTTGGCAGCGTTGGATCTCCTGGTCCGGTTCAAAAAATGTAAATCCCAAAAAATCCCACAGGATCACAATTGGCACAATTTTTATCGGATTTACATTTAATAGATAAATTATCTTATAATACCATACTTTTACATAATAATACAGTAGTTTCTATATTGTGTAACACTGACACTTCAAGTTGCTTCAGTTCACATGTTCTGGTAAAGCATATTTTCTAAGGTGTCCGAAAGTACCTAAACCTCCAGTTTGGGATGTTAGTAAGCTGGTTAATTTTTTAACTGATTATACAGTAGATGAAAACAATATCTTTCAGACAACTCGTCATACAGCCACTATACTGCTTCTTTGCTCTGGTAGACGAATACATGATTTGACCTTGCTAACAATTGACCCTGGAAATTGTATAAGATCAAAATGAAAGTATAATATTTTGGCCCCAATTTGGCTCAAAAACAGATACAGGTAATTACAGGTAGTTCGGTTGGAAGCTGTTTGCTAACACTAATAAATTCAGAGCTCGGATTTTTCACGGCAAAACAAAACACTAGCGTAATTTAGCCAGTGCTTGAAATATTATTTTATCGACACCTATCGAGTCTTACTAGAGTATATGACAGGTATTGCCTCAGTACATTTTTTCTTTTTTTATTCGATGGTACACCTATCAGTGTGAATGTCAAAATTTAAAAACTAACAAACGTGCGAAAATTTCGAAAAACAGGAGACTTACTAGAGCTCAAAATCAATATTTTTGACCAGTCTAAGGTGACCTACTGGGGGTTAGAAGGTTGTGCATTAATTACCGGACATCCTGTATAAGTAATAAAATAACTTTTCATTTTAGCTTTGCCATAGTCGAGCAACAAAGAGGTAGGTCTGCATGTACAACTTAGAACGAAGTAACTATACCACCTCATTTAAAATGATAGAAACGACTGCAAATTTCATCTCACATGACATATGACATTCACACTTTAACTGTCATTTCATTACGTATTGAGGAAATAATACGCCGAATAGAATAGCTTAAATCAGTTTTAATATGACTAATTAAACGAAAGTTAACAATACGGATTTGCAAGAAGTTTTCGCATTGACAGTAGCGACACCAAGTGAGCTAATTGAGAACCGTATGACATCTGTTCGTTCGGAAACGGTAATTATGTTTATTACTCCTCAACATCCTCCCTTAAACATAATCCCATCTTAGACGAACAGTAAGCCAGCTTTGAGTGCGAAGTTGCTTTGGTAAGGGCATCGGCAATCATCTTGTCCGTCTGTATGTATCGAACATCAATGGTCCCTTCAAGTGCCTTATCACGGACGAAGTGGTGCCTCACATCTATATGCTTCGTCCTGGAATGATATCCATCAGAACCTGAAAGTTTTATAGAGCTTTGATTATCACTATAAATTACCAATGCTTCGCTCTTCAGTTGTGGCCACAGATTTTCTTGAAATTGTTTTAGCCACAAGGCCTCTTGTACGCACGACGATAGAGACATATATTCAGCCTCGGTTGTAGATAGCGCAACAGTAGGCTGACGTCTAGAGTTCCAGCTGATAGCTCCTCCCTGGAACAGAAACGTGTAACCAGTACAGGAACGGCGGTCATCTTCTGAACTGGCCCAGTCAGAATCGCAGTAGGCATGAGCCATGGTTTCCTCTAAGTTCTGTTTAAAGGTCAGCTTGTAGTCTAGAGTACCTTTTAAATAGCGCATAACACGCTTCAGAGCAATCCAATGCTGCATATCTGGTTTCTTATTATATTTGCTCAAGGTATTTATAACAAAACTGATGTCTGGTCTAGTGATTTGTGAAATGTACAATAAACAACCAATTATCTCCTGATAGGGAACATTAGTTAAAATCTTATCATCCTCAGATGTTCCTTTTATCTTAGTATTTAAGTCCATTGGTGTTTGCACACTTTTGCAATCAGACATTCCAAATTTATTTAATACTTCTTGTATGTATTTTCTTTGATCCAAGTATAAAATACCTTTGGCTCTGTCTCTTTCTACGTGTATGCCAATACAGTAATTTATATCTCCTAAATCCTTGATTTTAAATTTCTTATGCAATTCTTCCTTGAAATAGCGTTTTGTCTCTTGATTATTTGTGAACAACACTAAGTTATCAACGTACATAGCCAGGAAGAACATATTGCTATCATCAACTATTTTATAATAAATACAAGGATCTAACTTTGAACGTGAGAGCCCCATCTCTCTCAATGTCATATCAATTTTCTTATTCCACTGCCGGCTGGCTTGTTTTAAGCCATACAGTGATTTCTTTAACCGGCAAACTTCCTTACCTTTTCCATACATAGGCGGTTGCTTCATATAAATCTCCTCCTCTATGTCCCCTTGGAGAAATGCTGACACAGCATCCATCTGGCATATATCTAGGTTATATTTAACTGCTAACGCAAATAAATATCTTAATGAGGCATACCTGACGACTGGTGAGTATACCTCTGTGTAGTCTATGCCTGGTTTTTGAGAACATCCCTTGATGACAAGCCGTGCTTTGTACTTTACTATCTCTCCATTTTCATTTGTCTTTGTTTTGAAGACCCATTTGCATGGTATGGGACGCTTGCCTGATGGTAGAGTAGTAGTTTCCCATGTATTATTCTCCATTAAGGACTGATACTCTTCATCCATAGCATCTTTCCAGTGTTGAGCATCGCAGCTCGACAATGCTTCTTCAACAGTTACTGGATCTGAAATCTGAACACACATGAAATTATTTCCTGGCTCAAAGTGTTTCTGATGAGACCGTAATGTAATATGCCTCTCAAAACTTTCATTGTTATCACTATCGCTGGGGAAATATGTTTCATCATTTGCACTCATTACACAGCTGTCAAAGGAAGTTTCTGTTTCTGAGCCTGACGAGGATGTCGTTTCATCCTGTGCCGTTTGTGGGCTGTTTATACTATCATCAACGGTTATCATCTCTTCACTCTCTTGTGTCTCCTGCGAGTCTGGACTAAAAGGGACTGTGACAAACTGTGACTCAGACATGGGTTTCTGTGCCATTTTTTCAGTATCATTGCTATCCTCAATAAATATGACATCCCTGCTTATTACTACCTTTCCATTACTAAGGTTTAATAATCTGTATCCCTTTGTATTGTCACAATAGCCTACAAAAATTAATTCTTGTGACTTACGGTCCCATTTCAGACGCTTTTCCTTTGGGATGTGTACCATAGCTTTTGCTCCAAATATTCTAAGGTGTGAAATGTTAGGTTTCTTATCTGTCCATCTCTCGTATGGTGTTACCTCGTTCAGAACTCGTGACGGTGATCTGTTGATGATATAGGCAGCACAGGCAACTGCCTCAGCCCATAGAGATTTCTTCAGTTTCGCTTCAAAAAGCATGCACCTTGCACGTTCCACCAGACTTCTCATCATTCGTTCCGCCAATCCATTTTGTTCATGCGTGTAGGGAGCACTGGTTTGATGCCTGATGCCGGAAGCTGCTAGAAAGTCAGAAAAATCTCTGTTACAATATTCTTTTCCTCTGTCGCTCCTAACAACTTTTATCTTCTTATCTAACTCATTTTCCACCTCTTCCTTAAATGTTTTAAAAACTTTTGTTATGTCCATCTTGTTCTTTAGGAAATATACATATACTTTGCGAGAATAGTCATCTATGAAAGTTATGAAGTATCTTGCACCGCCAGCTGACGGTACCTCCATCGGACCACATAGATCTGTATGCACGATTTCCAGCAATGCACTTGCTCTAGAACCGGTATGTGGAAATGGTAAGCGTGTTTGTTTTGCTTCACAACAGGGTTTGCACACAGTATCATTTTTCTTATTAGTAATATTTATGCCTTCTGCACAGGCCTCTAATTTCTTCACATCAGCCATATTTAAATGTGCCATCCTCTTATGCAATGTAACAATATCAGTCTTATTTACACATGCAACAGCATATGCATTGCCAGCAACAGTATTGAGTCTATATAAGTCATTAATTGCTTCTGCGGTTGCAATAAGATTCTTATTGGCATCAAAAATAAAACAGCCTTTTTCAGTGAATTCCAATTTGCAGCCATTTTTTGCTAATTGACTAACTGATAAAAGATTTGCACCCAATTCAGGAATAAATAAAACTCTTCTTACTTGGATAGGGCAACCATTTTTACATGAACTTGCTTGAATGTTCACTTTACCCATATTTTGTACGCTGACATAATCCTTATTAGCCACCATTATTTTTTGAACCGGAGGTGGTTGAAGATCATACAACCATTCTGAAGAATTTGTCATATGCATCGTCGCAGCTGAATCAACATACCAATCATTCTTATTTATTGATGGACTACACGCTGAAAAAACTGCTGAAAAACCATGTTGAACGCTACTAGATTTCTTCACTGGACACTGGTTTTTGTAATGTCCATGCTGGTTACAGCCGAAGCAACGTGGACCTTGTCCTTTAGGCTTTGGACTATAATTTGAGCTATGAGTACTCTTCGCTTTAGTTAAGAACGCAGAAGACTCAGAACCTTTTACCTCTTGTAACAGTTTAGTCTTTATGAAATCTGATGATATCTTGATCCCGGAACTCTCCAGACCCATGATCATAGGTTTATAATTATCCGGTAAACCTGCCAGCATGAGTGTCCCGAGCCATTCATCTCCAACTTCAAATCCTATGTTTCTTAGCTTGTAAGCAGTGCTCATGATTTTATTGACATAATCTTCTATACTAGAGCAACTATCGAGCGAAGTGTTGATTAGATCACGTAATAGACCCACTTTCCTTGACAACCCGGAGTCCTCAAATGCATTTTGTAGATTTGTCCATACTTCCTTTGATGACTTTGCATTTTCAATATGGACGAAGTTGATTGGTTCCACTAACAAAATTATCTTGGACTTGGCTTTGATGTCTTTCTTGGCGTCAACTTTATCTCCCGGATCAACACATTCCCATAAATCTTCGTGCTCTAAATACGACTTGACCGCGAACTTCCATGTTGAGTAATTTTCTCGACCGGCTAATTTTTCTATTTGTAGGTTAGACGTAGCCATTGTTCCCGGGTCAAAATATTCTCGCAAATAACTTGTTGTACTGACTTTATCACAATTAAAATATTTAACCTCAGTTCTATATTGCGCTTATGGGACGGCCCATAACCTGAGGAAATAATACGCCGAATAGAATAGCTTAAATCAGTTTTAATATGACTAATTAAACGAAAGTTAACAATACGGATTTGCAAGAAGTTTTCGCATTGACAGTAGCGACACCAAGTGAGCTAATTGAGAACCGTATGACATCTGTTCGTTCGGAAACGGTCATTATGTTTATTACTCCTCAACACGTATAAAACGTAAATTGCATCTAGGTATTATTTATTTCGCAACGCATTGAATCCGACGTGTTGGATATACGTATAATAACTTAATATTGCAAGGTATCAATTAATACAAAAATGAGTAATGTACAAGATCGGATCAAAACGTGGATTGAAAATCACCCTGAGTTAGTCTATAATGAAGTGACCTCCACTATATACTGCTCTATGTGCGATATGCATCTAAAACTGAAGAAATGCAATATTGAGAATCATGTGAAAAGCAACCGCCACAATTACCGTTCGGGGCAACCAAATGGGCAACAGTCAACAACAATAATTTTCGTCATTTTTTTAACAAGTATTTATGTTGCGACTGCTCTATGACTTCTTTACCGGACGAATCGACCCTGCGAAAAATTTATTTAAATCTCGTGTACAAAAAAACTATACAGGGTATAAGAGAGGTAAACAAAACCAATTATTTGTGGATATCTATAGACGAAACACCAGATTTCATGGGAAAATGTGTGACAAACGTGGTGATTCGGTCTTTGCAAAAAAAATGTTCTAAGCAATTTTATCTTTTGGGGTCGAAGGTTTTAGAGAAGGTAAATGGGGAAACAATAGCAAACCTAATAATAAACCAATTAAAATTTTTGTTTCAAAATTCTTTCAATGACAACGTAAACAATTTGCTTTTACTTTGCACAGATAGTGCCGCATATATGCTTAAAGCCGGTCGTATTTTAAAAGCAACGTTTCCTCGTATGAAACACATTACGTGTTTAGCTCATGGTCTGCACCGGGTTGCCGAAGAAGTGCGAGATAATTTCAAAGGTGTGGATGGGTTGATATCGAATGTCAAAAAGATATTCCTAAAATCTCCAGAGCGTGTACGCCTTTTTAAGGCAAAATATCCGTCCATTCCCCTACCTCCCGGGCCAATTATCACCAGATGGGGAACTTGGATATCTGCTGCGGTATATTACGCTCAATACTATGAGCAAATACGTGATGTCGTCTCCATACTTGCTAATGACTCGGCAGCTATAAGAGCTGCAAAAAAATGTTTTCAAACACGCAAACTACGACCGGAGTTAAATTTCATTCGCGACAACTACGAAGTAATAGCCTCTTCAATAGAACAATTGCAATGTTCGACTTTATCCATTGCGGAATCCTTCCTCATTCTGGAAACTGTTCGTTGCTACGTAAACTGGAGTAAACTTTTACCAGTGATACGTAAATTTGAAGCCGTGCTCGAACGAAATCCTGATTACGAAATTTTAAGAGACATATCTGAAAATATTACCCGAACTGATAATGAATTCTATAAATTTGCTCCCTTGACGTCAACTGAAGTTGAACGTACATTTAGTGTACATAAATGGATTTATAGTGATAAACGCAACTGTTTACTCCCAGAGAATGTTGAAAAGATAATGATCATCTACTCCTATCACTATTACCCAAATAAAATGTCTTGTGCTGCTGTGTGTACTGACGTAGATTTTGAAGAAGAAATTGCGTCTGTTTCTAATATATAGTAACTTTATACAAATGTTTTTATTAGTTTTATTACATATTAATTTTATTTGTTGACTTTTATTTCTTCTAGTTCTGAATTATCGATATCGATAAAATAATATTTCAAGCACTGGCTAAATTACACTAGTGTTTTGTTTTGCCGTGAAAAATCCGAGCTCTGCAATAATCATAAGCTAAATCCTATTTTTTGGATTGAACGAACTATTCCCCTTTGAATGAAAAACGTAATTCTGCTAAATCGTTAAATTTATTTGTAACTCTGTAGACCGCAACCGGCCTCACGGACGGTTATAGCTAACTGGATTAAAACATTGTTTAAAGAAGCAAACATAACAGTTGCTCCGTAGCAGTAGCAGGTAGCATCCGATCAGCTGTGGCCTCTTAAAGTTGGTGGGAAAATCATTCCCTCGATGAAATTATGGCGCGTGGAAATTTGCAATCAGCCAACACTTTCCAGCGATTTTATAGGAGAGAAGTAGCAATACCAAGTACTTCAAATACAAATGTCACACAATTATTTAATCCTGTATAGTAATTAGTGATTTATAATAAATAATATAGGCATGTAAATCTGATTTGTACTAAGGCACTTGCGCATTCAATGTTATTACTTACGCAACGTTGAACTTTTTATTTTAAGCAAAGTCAATATATTATGTTATTACAAATTTTAATTGGTATAAGAATTAACTCGTTGAAATTACTATTTATGTATTTCAATTTATTACTAGTACATCCAGATACTAATCCATCACATTGGCGTTACATTACATTAGTTTTTTGAGTATCAATCTTAGCAGTGGCGGCACCAGGCGATAACAAACAGGTCTCAATTATAAAGCTTCCAGTGACGGTCTAGTATTTTGTGCAACAGGTACATAATAAGGGTTCTTAAGATTCGAGGGTCGAAGTTACAAAATGAGGCGAAGCCGAATTTTGTAATAACAGACCCGAGAATTTTAAGACCTAATTATGTACCGTTGCACACGAAACTTTTTCTACGACAGTAGCAAAAACGTAATTAATAAATAATTTTAAAGTGCTTAAGTATCACGAGTACATAAATCAATTTTGTTTTAAGATTTTTCTATCAACTAATAACTTTTGTACCGAAGTCTTCGGATATTCACTGTGAAGTTTTCTTGTCACTTATTTTATGAAAATTAACATAAACTTCTTGATATTGACATAATATACGAGTTTAAATACAAAAATTAAGCCGTACATTGTGTTGAAACTTTTTAAATATTAACTTTTTGACTAAATGTCATAGACAGACCACGAGTTGGTTTTCAATTGCAAAAAAATATGCCTTCGTTCAAGTAACTCTCAATGCAAAAGTTTACATTAAAGTACTATTAATTATTATGCTTTTCATAAATATGAAAACTAAATTATTTAAGATATAATACTTTAAAAAAGACATGATAATGTTTTTATCATAGTTTGTGCAAAAATAATTTCAAGTATATATCAATTTGAAAATATAATTTATATTGTAAAGAAGAACGAACCCTTTTTAGACATGGCACCTGGAAGTCAGTGTTTTAAAAAAACAAAAACAGTTGCACAATATGTTTTGTGTGACTGCTAGCAGTTATAGAAAGTACCTATAGACAAATAGACTTTAGCGCCTTCACTTAAATGATGTAGTTTTAGATACCAGTATCAGTGATTTAATTGGCATATAGAAGTGCTGGAGTAGAAAAAAGTAATTTAATAGACGCGTTTTTACCTGAAATAAAACGCATATTAAAATACTTACCTCACTGGAAGCTTTCATTTCATTTCTGCCTGGTGTAATTGAGCCAATGACAAAGCGATCACCGGACATTTTTTACCTGTGTAAAATGGCGCGATCCGCCAGGTGTCGCCACTGTCGTTGGAATCAAAAGTCAAATAAAGCACTTTGCTGGTGATAATTCGACGGAAACAGATATGCTATCTCAATTATAAAGCTTCCAGTGAGGTAAGTATTTTAATATGCGTTTTATTTCAGGTAAAACGCGTCTATTATAGAATTCTTTTCCTAAGTCCGTCTGTAAGTTTCTAGGTCGGCGCTTAGTTGATTTCATAATTAGTTCGAATGCACTTTTTACTGACATTTTAGTTTTAGACTTAACAGGTATACACCATGCATACTTCGAAAATGTATCAATAACAGTTAATATATATTTATTTCCTTTGTTAATCGTGTGAAGTTTCTGTAAATCGATCAAATCAGCTTGCCATAAATCGTCAATTCCTTTTAGTACAACCGATCTACGCTTAAAGTTTTTTCTTGCCGATCGATGGATCTCGTTCACTATTTGTTGCTTTTCCATTTTTTATATTTTTGAGGATATCATCTATCTCCTTCTTTGTATAAAAGTTTATTTTTAACTGAGACGAAAGGTGATGAATTTGATTATTTATAGTATTAAACAAAGAATCTATATATGTCTTGTCGTACATGTTTTGAATATTTTGATCAACATACTGCTTATTTACTGCATCATCGGGTGACAAAGGTTCTGTAACTCCTTTTAATTGTAAACTTCCTTCAAAACATGCGCCGTTTGTTCGAAGCAAAGCCTTGTAGTTGAGATCAGAAACCTCGTTAGCACGCAAGCGCTTATGAACATGGTGACCGAATTTGTCAATATTCATTTTGTATTGTTGTGACTTGTGAGTCAAACTACAACTGATAAAAATTTAGGTTTGTTTTACTTTTATATATCATTTACTAAGCCTGCTTCGCTTAGTTCTTCAATAATAGATATGATTTCGTTATTTAATCCTGTATTGCCAGCATCATGCGAAGCTATAAGCAGTTTCAATCTTTCTACTAATTCATTCGGGTCATCCCAATACACATAAGAGATGTCTCTTTTGACTTTTTTCATTACCGGTAAACCATCACCGGTTACAGTCATGTACTTCTTCGCTTACTGAACGTTGTTTAGTTAACTTCAAAAGTGGCTTTATGATATTTAAATATTTCATGCCCTTGTTGCTTTTTATAGGCTTATTTGGATCAAAGTCACGTCTATGTGCATTTGTTTTTATTAATAATGTTTTATATAATCGCTTATCGTCTTTAGTTACCATTCGTAAATCAGATATTTTTTTAAACAATAAATCGTTTAATCCTTGCGTTAAACAAAACCTTTCTCCACCTATTTTTAGCTCTTTATCATTCACATAAATTAGCTTACCACGCTCCATTCGTACACCAAAAGGAATGTTTATGTGTAAATATTGTTTTTGCCACGTGGGATCTTCACGAGGTGAAGCATACGAATTTGACGTATGAAATGAAGCATTGTTGATTGATTCAGAATCATTTTGGCTGGTACTTTCATGTGATACAGAATCATCTTGACTAGAATTGTCGACACTTAATACATATTCGCTATTATCTAAATCAGATTCCGATGATTTTCTCAGTAGTGTTTTATTAGCTAAGCTTTCTTTCTTTCCATCTTCAGAAGGACTATATTTTAATGTTTTTACTGACTTATTCCATTTAAATCCATTGTTATCAAAATCAGTGTCACTAATACTAAGGTTGTTATCATCTTTTTTCATTATTTCATTAAGAGGATCTGTGACTGCTTTGAGCATTGTTTCCAACATCGTGTTATTGCTGGATTTAATATCGCGTAGAACCTTAACTTTTTTCTTACTGCTTCAGCAGATCGGAGTACTTTTTCTTTAAATATTTTCTCCTCGTTCATTTTATTATTCATGTCCTATCTTGATGATTTCATATTAAGGAATAAGTTCTACATGTTAACACGATTCTTTATGTGTACAGTTAATCTTGCATGATAAATGTATCAAAGCCTTTTCTATAACATCCTGAATTTCTATTACAATCTTTATTTATAACTCAGTAATTAAAAGGTTCGTTCCATACTTGTCCACACATTTCACGAAACTGAGACCATGACATGGTCCTACGTGTTCATCATAAACATATCGTAAATTAACATCATCTTGTTTAAAAAGAATGATTAAATTAGCATTGTCTCTTATCAATTGCTTAGGTATTTTACTATACGTTTGGGTCAGATAGAAGCTATCTATGTTTTTATGTCTTCCCATTGCAAAATAATCTCGTATATTATTTTGATTTTCACATGCGATATCATCAAATATCATGATTGAATTAATATCAGCCGTATGAGGACTTAGTACTTCATCATTTTCACTATATTTTTGAAATGACACTGAGGGAACCAGATTTAAAACTTGTTCTAAATATTGGTACATAGGTTGAAACAAGGTTTTAGAATATATATAAACACTTTGGAAGCGTAGACCTTGTTCATGTAGCAGTAGACCAACAATCAAATTAGTTTTTCCACAATTAGACGGACCACATATTATACAGCGAATAGTATCAGGTAAAAGTAAACCATGGCGGTAACAACGTTTATTGTGCGAAGAGCAAACGACATCCAACTGCAATTTTTGAGGTTGTTTTACGAATTTCATGTTACCAATAGGCACGTGCAACAAACTTGAAACTAAATATGTAAATAGGATATTTTTATGAGCTGAGAGTATATATTAAATAACTCTTAACGCATGATCTTGTGAGTGTAACGAGCGCGGTGTACAGCGTCTTTCGCTTGTGATTCTACTCATTTATAGTTATCAATGCTCATGGCAATCAACAGCTACCGTTTGCGTTGAAGGTTTTCAAAGCACAGTTTGGATCGGAAACCTTGTAACATAGGTACATAGCTAGAATAAATTGAACGTAATTGATACCCAATCGCTCTCGTTTGCGTTGAAGATTAGTGATCCAATGATTGAACCTCTCAATGCTTGTTTTAGAATTCTTATAGTTATAATTGGGTAGGACAGACCACTGAAGGTGGAGCCGTAGCCGAAGGCGAAGGCGAAGCCGAAGTTGGTCTGTACTTCCCAATTATATACTACTGGCGCTGCTATCAACTCATAATTATTTTACATGTTTTTAAAGTGGGGCATTCCACTCATACAATAGTAAGTTATTCAATCTTATACAAACTGACAAATAATAGGCGTGCGTATTGACAATCGTTTATTGCAAGACTGACGCGTACCCTCATATGCATACATAACTAGGTACCTATATCTATAATATACACCAATACCTCCACCTTTAATCAATGCTGTAGAAAAGTATTAAATAGCATTAATATTAACCTTAACCTAAACAGCTGTGAATCTTTATCTATTTTCCCGGTACAATCGCATACATACGCAGGTATGCGTTTACAGATGTGGGTACAACACGTGTGCCTTCACAGACTTCATAATACTCGCACACTTGTTTGAACAATATAAACCATAACATCACTATGATAAGATTTACATTTCTCATTTACTGACTTATCCTAAGGAAGCTATAACGTCTTTACATTTAAGATACTTGGGTAATAAGGTAAACGTCCGAATGTTCGACATGGTAATCATTGTATGTGAAGTACCAGTTTTATCAATAGATGATCATATCATATCATATCATTATACTAGATCCTCTGTTTGTCCAGTCTGTTAAGTATGACTTGAGGTTGAAAGGGTCAACAGTGAGACAGGTTTAAACATTTGAACGCTTACATTAGATATTATATGTATTTTATAAAAATAACAAAGTAGTGAGGTCACATTAAAAGTACGAGTATTCATCGAATCCGAAACGTACAGGAGGTTTAGGTACTCTTTTAGGTAGATCAATATTAACGACCTTATCGGCTGCAACCTGGGGCTGGTCTACGGCGGCAGAGCTCGGCCGCACGACTTCTGTCGCACCCTCGCTAGGGCGGGCCTCCACCGGCTCGACTGGTCGTTCCTCTGGTTGTGGCTCGCAACTATCTACAATTAAGGAGCTGTTCCCTCGATGGACGGACGATCTCGACTGTGTACATCCTTCCTCAGTATCCCTTGGGATCCTACGTCTTATCTGGTCGATGTGCCTATGTACCTCGGTTCCCTTATCACATCTTACCTTATAGTCTGTATTACCTAGAACGTCTGAGACCTTCCCCGGAATCCAGCGGTCTGATGAGCGGTAGTCACGGCACCATACTTCGTCGCCGCGCCCGAATGTGCGGGCCCGCACCCCTCGCTCCGCGATATCCTGCCCTTGACGTTTATTTACCCGGTCCGAACGATCTGGTTTTAAATTATCTAAGCGCATACGTAAATTCCTTCCCTGTAAAATTTTAGCCGGGCTTTCGCCTGTGGTGTAATGCTCGGTATTCCTATACGATAGTAAAAACCTGTTCAAAGCCGTATCTATATCTACTTTTTGTTTTATGGCTTTAAGAATTGCCCGTTTGCAAATTTTGACACTATTTTCTGCCGCCCCATTGGACGCTGGGTGGTACGGCGCAGAAAACAAATGATCAATTTTATTTCTTGTCAAAAAGGAGTCAAATTCTATGCTAGAGAAGGGAGGGCCATTATCCGTAACCAACTGTTTTGGTAAGCCAAATCTTGCCCACATGGGCCTTAACTCTGAAATGACTGCCCCTGCGGTTGTTGTTTTCATACGAATGGCCTCGATCCATTTAGAACCTGCATCTACCACAATTAAAAATGCAATACCTGATATGGGTCCTAAAAAATCACAATGTAATCGTGTCCAGGGGCGATTAGGCCATGGCCAGGGACTAGGTGCGTGGCCTGGCGGTGCGCTCGCCACGCTGGCGCAAACCTCACAGCTGCCGCAGGCCGCTTCCACCGCCTCGTCCACTCCTGGCCACCACACATAGCTCCGCGCTAACGCTTTTGTTTTGACTACCCCCATGTGTGAGTCATGCAGCTCTTTTATTACCCTAGATCTACAAGATACCGGAATAACTACCCTGTGTCCCCACATGACACAACCTAGTTCTAGATATATTTCTTTCCGTCTGTTAAAATATGGCTTAAGTTCCTTTATGTCCACGTCGCTGGGCCACCCATCCGCAATGTAGCTCATAACTCGGCTAAGAATTGAGTCTGAAGCCGTTTCCTTCTTAAGTACCTTATAGTCTAATTAGAGGGCTTCAGAAGCGAAGTGTAGGTACGTTTGCTCCGGCAACTCCTCTTCAGTGGCGATTGAATCGTCCTTATGAGAGTTAATTAAACGTGATAGGGCATCTGCAGTATTTTTATCTGTGTTTACGTATTCAATGTGAAAATCGTAAGCTGAAAGCTTGATTGCCCACCTCTGAAGGCGACTAGCTGCCGTAATCGGTATTCCTACATTTGGTCCAAAAATACTTACTAAAGGTTTATGATCTGTGCGAAGAATGAATTTTCTACCAAATAAATACTGGTGGAACTTCTCTGTGGCAAAAACGATGGCTAAGGCCTCTTTGTGGATTTGACTGTAACGAGTTTCAGCGGGCGTGAGCGCGCGCGACGCGTAGGCCACGGCGCGCTCGGTGCCGTCGGGCGCGCGCTGAGCCAGAACTGCTCCCAGGCCACGTGATGACGCGTCACACGTGACTACGCTCTCTCGTGACATATCAAAATGAACCAACACTTCCGCCCCACACAGGTCTTTTTTTACCTGGAGGAATGCATCGTTCTGCTCCTTCCCCCAATAATAATGTTTTCCTTTTTTTAGTAAGCTATAGAGAGGTGTTAAACGTGATGCTAAGTTCTTTACAAATTTTCCGTAAAAATTTATCATGCCTAAAAAAGATTTTAACTCATGATTATTTTGCGGTGGGGCCATGTCGACAATAGGTTTGATTTTTTCTGGATTTACGCTTAAACCCTCTTTATCTAAAACGAATCCTAAATACTGAACCTTTTCAGTCAAGAAGTCACATTTACTTTTTTTAATTTTTAATCCATTCGTCTCTAAAATACTTAATAGGTACCTGCTCAATCGTTTTAATGTGACTACTTAGATCTTTACTTTTAATCAGAATATCATCATAAAATATCACTACATCCGGGATACCTTTAAACAGGTCTTCCATAAACTTTTGGAAAATTCCTGGGCTAGAAGCCAGTCCGTAAACTAAACGTGTGTATTTGAACAACCCCTTATGCGTATTTATCACCGTGTAGGTACTCCGTGGATGGCTCATCGAGAACTAGTTGGTTATATGCTTGTGACAGGTCTAATTTAGTAAAAAATCTATGTCCGCTTAATGTGCTAAAAAGATCATCAACCTTTGGAACCGGGTACCTATCAACCAATAAGTTAGGATTAAGGGTCACCTTATAGTCCGCACACAGTCGTATTCCGCCGTCCCCTTTGCGAGCAATCACCAGAGGAGTGGCCCAGTCGGAGCGGCTGACGGGCTCGATGACGCCCGCCTCTAGCATGGCGTCAAGCTCGGCGTCCACCCGCGGCCGAAGCGCGAACGGTATCGGGCGCGCGCGGCAGAACACCGGGCCCGCGTCCGGGCGCACGTGCAGCCGCACCGTGCCGCCCGTGTACCGCCCCAGGGTGCCGTCAAATAATGACTCATGCCTGGAAAGAATTTCATTTAAAGTATTAGGTTTATTTACGTTTTCGAGTCCATATTATTAAGCTTTAAGGTGGGGACAGCTATACCTAACTCTGTAAGCCATTGTCGACCTAAAAGAGTAGCAGCACCGTGTTCCATGACATACAAGTCTACAATTTTTTTAAATCCTCTGTATGTTACTTCAACTTGCACATACCCACGTGGATGAATTACAGATTCGTTATAAAGTGTTAAATTTAAACGACAGGGTTTTAAGTCTAAATCACTGAAACGTTTATAGTAGGTATTTAGTCCAATACATACATGATATGGCGGTTCCGGTGTCAATTTCCATATTTAGCAACCGATTTTGAACAGACATAGTAATACATACCGGTTTATATTTGCTTAATGACATTTGGTACATAGGCTCGCTGTCACTATCCAGATCACCACTATTATTCAGCGCCGACGTATACCCGCCGTTATCGGCCGTCGTGTCAGCTGATGTTGCGTGGTGCGCGTGCACCTAATAGTTGTTGCTGCCGCGGCGGGCTGAACGCCCTCCGCGCCCGCGCCCGCGCCCGCTGCCGCCTCTCCAGGCCGACCGGTTGCCGCGTGTTCCGCTACTACTGAAAGTCACGCCATCGCCGCGTGATTGTGACTGGCTGCCCGCCGTTCCCGTCACTCCGAGTCTTGCATTTTTCTCGGGGCACATTCTTCTTAAGTGGCCTAAGACCTTGCACCAACTGCATTCAAAGTTTTTATATTTGCAGCCTTCAGTTTTATGCCCGATATCCCCGCACGCCATATCTACCGCAACCGCGTTCTTTTCAGCCGCCTCGAGTGTCGTAGCCAACCTAACCGCTCTGGTGTAACCGATGCCGTCCTCAGCGAACAACCTTTGCCGAGTCGACTCACTAACGATGCGTCAAACAAGTTGGTCGCGCAGGTTTTCTTCCAAGTTCGCACCAAAATCGCACGTCTTCGCTAGCTGTTTCAGTTAAGCTATATATTGTGCTACACTTTCTCCTTCATTCTGACGCCGCTGCCGAAATTTGTAACGCTCAGCCAAGATGGAGGGTTTCGGTTGCAAGTGATTTTTGAGCAGTGACACCGCGCTTGTGAAGGTCAAAGATGAAGGTTGATTTGGGCTTGCTAACGTAGACAACAAATGATACGCGTCTTCACCCATCACGGCGATTAATGTTGGCAATTTCACATCGTCCTTGATATCATTCGCGAGAAAATAAATTTCTAACCTCTCACAGTACATAGTCCAATTTCCCGTTTTCACATCAAACTCGGGTATTTTACCGACACCCATTGTTTGTAACCGCTACCTAGTTTTAATTATCACTTGTGCACTTAACAATACATAGTTTTAGCACGTATTCACTTAAATAACAGTAAAAACCACGCCTCGTTCGCCAGTGACAAATAATAGGCGTGCGTATTGACAATCGTTTATTGCAAGACTGACGCGTACCCTCATATGCATACATAACTAGGTACCTATATCTATAATATACACCACAAACATTGAAAAAATAATCAACCCAGCAGGACTTGAACCTCGCATCGATACGCCTTACTGGGGCTCGATCGCTTTACCAATTAAGCTATGGGTCAAGTTACTAAGTTGACGAATTCTCAATGCCTTCAATCATCTTTTTGCATTTATTTTTACATCGACTTTATAGCAGCCGTAAGCGACATCTAGGTGCTAACTACTAGAGTTAGATACCCTTCCCGCCGACCCTATTGCAAGTGTCACAACGGAAATAATAGATGGCGCTGCTATCAACTCATAATTATTTTACATGTTTTAAAGTGGGGCATTCCACTCATACAATGAATTGAATAACTTACACTCATACATGTAAGTTATTCAATCTAATGCAAACATTGAATACATTGAAAAAATAATCAACCCAGCAGGACTTGAACCTGGCGCTGCTATCAACTCATAATTATTTTACATGTTTTTAAAGTGGGGCATTCCACTCACACAATAGTAAGTTATTCAATCTAATACAAACATTGAAAACATTGAAAAAATAATCAACCCAGCAGGACTTGAACCTCTTGTCCTGCTGGGTTGATGTCGCTTACGGCTGCTATAAAGTCGATGTTAAAATAAATGCAAAAAGATGATTGAAGGCATTGAGAATTTCGTCAACTTAGTAACTTGACCCATAGCTTAATTGGTAAAGCGATCGAGCCCCGGTAAGGCGTATCGATGCGAGGTGCAAGTCCTGCTGGGTTGATTATTTTTTCAATGTTTTCAATGTTTGTATTAGATTTAATAACTTAAATACATAGAAAACATCCATAACTCAGGAACAAATATCTGTGATAACACACACAAATAAATGCCCTGACCAGGATTCGAACCCGGGACCTCCTGCTTCATAGGCAGGGTTACTACCGACAAGGCTAGGAGGCCGTTAAAATTGAGAATTAACAGAAATAGAGAGAGGGAGAGTAAATAAATCTTGCCAACGAGAAACTTATTTATTCAATACACTAATATGAACCAGTTATCGTAGATTTTTCAGAAAAACCGGTGCAATGACGTTTTTATGTGAAACTGTTATTTAATTACCAACCATGACATTATTACTTAATTCTAAATGGCTTTGATTTTATTTCATTGTTGGTTCAAATAATTTAGCCTTAAAATAATAACAACCCTAGCACTGCACCAAAAATCTACGATCACTGATAATAACTCAATCTTATTTAAAATACTTACTGACGAAAGTAGTAGATTACAAGAAAAAATAACTCTCTTCGCTAACTTAAGTAAAGTTACTATCTCCTAAAGTCACAAAGTAAAATGCCGAGGCACCAGCTTACGTCTTAAAATTTTGTACGAATATAAGCTCCCGAGGGCTGGGTGTCATTTACATAAAACTTGTTTAAATGGTAATATTAGAAGACGTCACCGCAACCATGCCCCGAGGGAGTTAGACCACATGCTAAGAAATAACCTTATCTCTTTCTTTCAAACTGGAACTTTTTGTTTCTTCTGGTTGGTAATTTTTTAAACTGTGCAACTCTGTAGGGTAGCAGTATCACGATTTACAACTCAGGACTTTTCTATTTCAAGGTGGCCGGTTCCGTAAAGTTAGGTACGAGGCAGGTTGTTATACAATTTTATAATTGGCTCTTTTCTGGCCCGTATATCCGGCTAGGTAGACCACTACTTCAAGTCAGCCTTAGTACGATGTATCCGTGCATGGCTATATTGAAGCTTCAAATTGAAAAATCTGAAAAGAATGATTGCCCGATTGTCGAAATGTTGTTTTGCAAACATATCAACACGATTAGGTAGATATATACATGTGAAGGTGGAAAATCTCTTTCCCTGCACCATTATTAGTATACTTAGTACTAAAGTCGTGACATAATAGAATGAAGATAGTAGGCATAACCAAAAACGTTTTTTATACAATATCACAAATTAATTATATTCATGTTCCTGTCGATGCGTTGCGTGCAATTTGCTATATTGGATGAAATTGTCTTTGTTGCAATTTTCGCATTATTTTTAGGGGAAACAAAATGTCTACCTACCATAGTAATATCATAGATAGTAATTAAAGCAATGGCACCCTAGGGCCTGTGAGTTATGTTTCGGCTGCGTGACTCGAGTACGGAGCTCACAGATAGGTGCAAACGTGACTTCACTCTTTTGGAACAATTATTAAGTGTGAAATTAATTGTTTCACTGCAGTTTGCAAAATACAATTACGTGATGCTCAACGTTGAGTGAAAAATCTTTACTTAAAGTGTTCTTAAAGCCGCATAAGTAAGTACATCTTAGTCCACAAAAGCACACCCGTTACTATACTTGTATTTTAAATAAACGTGACATTATTTTGGTACAGGTAACATTTGACGGTTGGCGCTAAATATTCGAGCAATAAAAGCTTAAGCGGTCGCCAAATGGTACCTTTACCAAAATACTGACACAAATTATGTTATGTTATTATACCTATTAGACATTAAGATATTGACGAGCACTAATGCGAAAACAACCTTTTAATTACCCAAGAATTACTTTAAAAAAAAGTGAAAAAAATGTTTTTATCTTAAATGCTTATAATATTTTTTTGCAACAAAGTCTTACCCTAAAACAGTTTTAATTGGCAATCTACAAATATTATCTAGGTAGGGCAAATCTAATTCAGATATCATCAAAGCCAGTCCGAGAAATATTTTCTGCCTATTCATAATGGACGGCAATCAGCCTTACAGTTCCTTCAACTTTCAGATTTGCCATAAATCTTTCTCATTTGTGTGTGTGTTATTTTAGTTATTTACCTTAAATCATTGATGTATACAAGGTATAACATATATGCTGGTGATCCGTTTAAAGGCATTAGTAGTTTATGTAACTGTTACGTAATAAGGGTCCTTAAAACATGAGTGTGGTTTTATGAAATGAGCCGCAGGCGAATTTCATAATAAGATCACACGAGTGTTTTAAGGCCTAATTACGTACAGTTGCATACACTGCTTTATCTACACTCATATTATGTATATTAAATTAAGTGTTCGGAAACCGTAGAATGACCGCCATTGTACCGTCATGGCCAACTCGATTGTGCCGGCGCTCGCGCGGGACCAATCGAGTTGGCCATGGCGGTAACATTATGTTATCAAATTCGATGTTCCAAATTTGAAACTCATTGCTTAACAATGTTTGAGCATGCAAAGTTAAAATTACGTTACTGCCGCAGATAAGAAACATATCATAGTTAAATCGTTTGTTGTAATGCTTGTCATTGTCTACGGTTTTTGAACGCATTTTAGACTACTTACAGTATGAGTGTAGATAAAATTAGTATCGTATTCTAATTATGACAAAAAAAGAAAAAAAAAGTTTACGGTACAAAACAAATTGGTTTTGTATGGCGGTCGACCCCTGGGATGGCGTGTCCTATACAAAAATAAATAAAAATTTCGTCAAGAAATTTTTCCTCTACTTTTTCTTAATTGCAATACATCAATTATGCCCTTAAACGGATCACATATAAATTGTTGTTATACCCTGGCCGCGATTCGAAAAATAAACACACACACTGGACAGACACAGCTCCAACCCAACTCAACTCAACGCTATAACGACATTGACATTTGCTATTCGAACAGATTTTCATTCAACATTGGTCTCACATTGGTCACACAGTGGTACAACATTGGTACAATGTGAGACCAATGTGAGACCAATGTTGAATGAAAATCTGTTCGAATAGCAAATATCAATGTCGTTATAGCGTTGAGTTGAGTTGGGTTGAGTTGGGTTGGAGCTGTGTCTGTCCAGTGTGTGTTTATTTTTCGAATCGCGGCCCCTGTGTTTTAAAAATTCGTTTGTCGCACGTACTTTTAGCACATCATGCATTGTCAACCGCGATCGCGTATAACTTCGTAATGCACTGTTATTATTTTAGCTAGTTTTGCTCAAACGCTTTAGTTGGGACGACCGTTGAAACAAACTTTTGAACTATAAATTACTATTTGTGTTTGTGTTTATGTTTCTAGTTTTGTTGTCGCTTGTGCCACTCAGTATGTTTTAGAAATTCTGGGATTTGACATGCACTCAATTGTGAATAAAAAAATACCTAATGGCTTATAGCTGGGGTTCCCAAACATTTTTTTATTCACGCCCCCCTGCTGCCTAAAATGTAATTCCCACGCCCCCCTCGCTTCGATGCAAGGAAACGGAAGTAAATGGTCTAGAACAGGGCACCTAGACTCTAGATAGCCCTGTTCAAATTTCCCGAGGCGCCGCGCCCCCTTTAGAATGTGGTCGCGCCCCCCACTTTGAAAACCCCTGGCTTATGGTCAGTCTGGGACAAATTTAATAACCAATCGCTTGGTTAAGGGTGATGTATAATGAAGCTACTTGAAGGTCAGCTGCCGCTTCGTTGGTGGCGGCAGCCACTTCACAGGTTTAGATCGCCTGGGACGCGATGACCGACGAAATTTGCGCATGACCATAACCCATTTCATGGTGTTTAAGTATATATATGTAGATAATGTACACACACACACACACACACACATTGTATTTATATCTACAGACATGTTGCGACATGTGGTTAAGGGGATAACAACAGCTAAATTAAGTCCCTATCTTTTCAAGTGCGAGTGAAAGAGAAACACTGTGCTAAGATGAGTATGGGACCTCATTGCAAATTCTACAAAACGATGATTTAAAAAAAACTAAGTATGCGTACCTACTTAGTTTTTTTTAGGGTTCCGTACCTCGAAAGGAAAAACGGAACCCTTATTGGATCACTTTGTTGTCCGTCCGTCCGTCCGTCTGTCTGTCTGTCAAGACCCTTTTTCTCAGGAACGCGTGGAGGTATCAAGCTGAAATTTATATCAAACACTCAGGTCTACCTGTCCCTTGGAGCTGTGAAAAAATCAAACTTCTACCTACAGGGTACTTCCCGTGAACTCAGACATTTGGTACGAAGCAACGTTTTATAGAACAGATAAAGGAAAAATTGCGAAAACCGTAAATTTTTTGTTACATCATATAAAATATAAAATAAAAATTTTAAAGTTACTACCCCTATATACCTACAGGTTTGTACGGAACCCTCGGTGCGCGAGTCCGACTCGCAGTTGGCCGGTTTTTTTTTAATTCATAATTTATTTAATTAAAAATATAAAATAAAGAAGTTTTGTAATTTTTTTCCTAATTTAAGACATATAAGTCGAGAAACTAAAGACTTAAAGCTAATTTTATGAAATAACTTTGGAATTCTTTTCTATCGAGCCGATTTCGTGAAATCGTGTATCGAACTTAACAGAGTTATTCAGAATTTAATGAATATTAACATTCCATAACCAACTTTTTATTGTTAGAAAACTGTTTAAATAAAGGCAATTTCCAGGTCATCGGCTGTGGTCAACCTCTTAAAAAAACGTTATTCACCATAATGTTGTGTGAAAGAGACGTCCATAAACTAGCAATTGTACTTAAATTTAATTTTAAAGCCGTTTTTACACTCCGAATTCTTCAAACCTTCGGATTTTCAGCTCAACGACTAATTATCGAGACAGGAAACAATCAATAAAGGCGAGTTAGTCGAGATGAAGTTAAAACAGACCTCCCTTTATATTGGGGAAGGTCGAGGGCCCTACATCGTGTAGACGGCCCTTAAGCGGCCGGGGATAGCGCGGTGTTCGTTCATACTGCGAATACTTGGAATATTCAACGTTTTTACGTCTCAGCAAGTTTTTGTAAAAACAAAGGAGCCTTTAGTTAGTTTTTTGGTGGAAAAAATAAGACTGTACGGATTATATTTTTTATTTTCCGTTGTGGTGATGATGAATGGTTGACTGGTAGAGAATACCTTAAGGCATTAAGTCCGCCTCTTGTACACTTTTTTTTATTTGTGCAATAAAGTTTAAATAAATAAATAAATAAATGAAAGTGCATTCCTGACATTCCTGTCTACGATGTAATGGTATACTTAAGCAGTAGGCAGAATGTAGAATGTTTCGCTTTTAATGTAATTTTAGTTTAGCCTACGTACGGTTGCCACGGAAGACCAGCGTCAAGGTACCTCAAAGTTACCCTGACATAATGCTGAGTGGAGATCATTTCAGTGATGTCTTTAAAACTGTTTATATTAATTTGTGTATTAGTCTTAAGTTACTTTGTAGCGACATGAATAAAATTATTTTCTTTCTTCCTTTCTTCTTGATGCTTGCTTTCATGTACATGAAACACAGTATCTGAACACTTTTAAACACATCTCACAGTTATTAATGTTAACGGTGTTTAGTCGCCCTATTAAACTAATAACAAAAAAATACGATTTTTATCATCATATTATGTTCTCATGTGGTACCTATTGATTATAGCCATAGTATGTGACAGTCTACATGAAAAGTTACCATTGGCGGACGGCGCTTATATCGTATAAAATAAAAGCCGCCGGCCGCCATGGTACCCCTTGATGTAGACCGTCACATATTTTGATAGGAAATAAATATATAAACTCTTTCATAACCATAGACATATAAAACAAGGAGACGTAACGCCGTGAAGACAAAGCTGTGAATCCATAATGAGCCGATTTTTTCGTTTTTACGCGCGACACGGCCACATATACAGCTCGTGGACGAGCGGTGATTGGTTCAAACGTCAAAAGTGAGTGTGTGTGCACGAGACCGCGGCTTATAATGGAATCACAATTTTATCTTCGCGGGATTACGTCTTCTTATTTAATATGTCTATGTTCATAACTAATAATCCCTGGAAGAGATCCCTTAAAGGGATAAGTTCGCCTTTGTACTTACGTTTTCCTATTATTGTATCGTTTTTGACTGGTTTTTGTACAATAAAGAGTTTTTACATTTTTTACATAATAGTGATAGAAAAATTGTCATGATTTTAGACTTACGTTTTCATTTCTGCACTGAGAATTTTAGCAATCGTTGTTAGCAAAACTTGCGAGTGTTTCTTGACCGGGGCTAGTTATTTCAATTCCTCATGCAGTCGTAAATTTTTAACGATTCTGGAAGCCGGGGATTGAGCTATCAAACTAGAGCAAAGCTAGCCCTTTAGCAGGTCGTTAATTGTTTTTATGACTAGTTTATGGACTTCTTACTTTTAACATAGTAGGCATATTTGATACCGGTTCACAAATTATGCTTATCCTCAAAACTAATTTCATGATTTAAGACCAAAACGACTAAATATTTAATCAACTAATTCTAATGACTTAGATATCTTTTTAGTTATAAAGCTTCGTAAAATTCCACCTAAATCATTCACACGACTGAATGTTTTATTTTGATTTATTTTCAATAAATCGCACGAGAACGGTCTCGTTTTTCTCTCGTCTCGTCTCCTCGCGACTTCACCAAAATACCAATGTAAACTTATACATTAAATAAGCGCAAGCACTCGAACGGCATACATAATCAACAACATCATATAGGTATGTAGGTACAACTATCAGTTTAAATGAGCTTTACGAGTGTACCGAAGGAGGATGAAAATCTTATTGCTAAAAATGTGTTAGGTAAACTTTTGCCGTTCTAAAATAAAAATGTAAATTGTTTCATTATTAATCGCATGCTAATACACGCACAATGTACGCGTTGCGCCGTCTGCTGACGAAGACCTCTTGCCAAACTCGAGCTGAGGGCGGACGTCTCGGCTTTGTCAGACCGAACAAAGACCTGATTATGGTGCTTGTACATGATACACCGCCCAGCATTAAGAAAAAAACTACTCTTGTAACAGGCGCATGTGAAATTTGTAATAGGAGTTAAATTCCTTTAAATTTGAATTTTCAGGATTTTAAACCCAGGGACGATAGCAGGACGATCTTACGTGTCGTTCGAAGCGCTTAAGCTGATATTGCTGTATATACACGTGGAAGAGAGGGAGCCCTTTGCCCAGCAGTGGGATACGGATACAGGCTAATAAATAAAAATATGTTACTCGTGCATAGTTCTACTAAGTAATATTATAATTTCCACCAATGTAAACTTTTCCGAATCTGGGCTCGGAAAGAATGCGTGCAAAAGTATTAAGATTTTAAAATGGCTATGATTTGGATTGGTTACGACCGTTTGTTGGCTCGCGCGAGTCGCGCGGCTGGGCCCGATCCGTCGATTATTGGGTATCTCGCTCGCACTTCCTAGCGCTTATGTACTGCGAATCGTCTAAAGTTCGTGTAGAGGCTTTGATAGCTATGAATGGGTTTATTAATGGGAGAAATAAGAAAACCAAGTAGTGGACATTAAGAATGACATTTACAGCATAGACAATAAAACATATCAAAACTATAAACAACCTCAACAGGTCGTATGCGCCATGCCACCAGACAACACGGCACAGCATAAAACATATTTTATATGTATGAAGGTCACAAACTTTAGCAACATATCCATTGTCTGTATATTGGTATATTAGTAAGTACGGCAGTCTATTCAAAATCAATCTAAAGACTCAGCAAAGCGAATTAAGTCTTACATAACGACCGATATTTTGGCTTCAATAAATCAATCAGGGCACAGACTCGCCTAATAATTGAACGTCCCATATCTTCGGAGCTTTCGCTTGTATTGAAACTGTTATAATAGAATAGGGAATGTTGGTGTTTCAAACAAAGGCCAATTGTTCATAAAGGGATAGGGATAGGGAGTTAGAGATGGTTGAATATATTCGTAGGTTAATTGATTTTGTACTGATAATTATATTAATCCTACTTAACCCAATGGAAGCCTTAATGTTATACGGTATTATAATAATGAAAATCTTTTAAACCCTAGAACTAATATGTCCGTTCAAGGTTGTAAGAGATTTTCATTTTTATTATCTGCATTATTTTCGAGCATTGTTTACAGCAGATTCTTAAAGATACATAAGTTACCGTTCGCGATTAAATTATGCATGCCTTTTGAATATATCTTTTTGTTAGTATTTACATTTCAAAAGTACGATTTATAAAATTCAAACAAAGGTCTTAAGATACAAAAAGCAATCAGTCAAATGTTGAGCACAGTATTTTCAATAAACCTTTATAAATGTAATATATGTGTAATTCTGTTGATTTGTGAAGGAATATTACTCGATTGCATTTTTCTTCACTTCTGAGTGAAGTTCTAATGGAAAAATGTACTAAAAATATTCGCAAAAAAGACAACAGTATTTCAGAAACTTGGTTATTTTGTTCAATAACGCCTAATCTTCAACTTAACACCGACCAGATTTGGCAACAAGCCAGGCTTTCAAACTTCAAAGGACAATAGCATGGACAACGAGTCGGAAGATCATGTCAACGGCAGCTCCGCTACTCGGTTCATAACTGGCGTGTGAGTGCGTGCAATCATGCGGGTTCCTTGGCTTCATTCAATTACAATTTTAGGGGTAGATTTTGATAGACCACTTCATTTGCATTTACACAAATTTAAGATATCAAAAACAAAATATTTGGCTTAAAGTGATGGTTAATTACATCTGGAGTTAGGGAAACAGGTAAGAAATTCCAGGGCCGCGATTTGAAAAATAAACACACACACTGGACAGACAAAGCTCCAACCCAACTCAACTTAACGCTATAACGACATTGACATTTGCTATTCGAACAGATTTTCATTCAACATTGCTCTCACATTGGTGTCACATTGGTTACACATTGGTATCTCATTGGTACAACATAGGTACAACGAATAGCAAATGTCAATATCTTTATAGCGTTGAGTTGAGTTGGGTTGGAGCTGTGTCTGTCCAGTGTGTGTGTTTATTTTTCGAATCGCGGCCCATACAAGCGTTTCTCTTATCCCAATCCACTGTTCTTCTTCTACCTTAGCGAACATAACATTTGTGTACCTACATAAATAAGCAGATTAAAAATTACGTTGCAACTGTATGTCTTTTCATTGATTTGTTTCATGTGTCTAATAATTCGGACAAGGTTTGATTAAAACGTTAACAAAACATTTTATCCAACACAGTCGTCAAATTTTGTTTTGCATTAGAATTATTTAATTTTTACTAATTGAGAAAGTAGTCTGGTTTATTGGACCAACTACATACTTACTTGGTTTATTTTGCCAATAATCCATCAGATCTTGTCAGTATCTCTGGCGGTTAAAAAGTCATGGCGTTAACGTCCAACCGTAAACAAATGCTACTTAAACACAAAACACGACTTTAACACTTTTTACACCCTTTGTTTTTCTCTAACGCGGCATAAACTTCTGCATAAATTTCAGCTTTTGTTTAAAGGCTTTGTCATGGCTTCCAGGCGATCGTAACTCCTTAAGTATCGCATTAATTGCGCTCTCCACTGTTTTCTAATTACGGTATAACTAAATTTGCGCCGAATTTAATGCAGCGGAACTTTTCAAAGGTTATTTTTTGACAAGGCGTAGTTTCCCCACTGGGTTGAAAGGTCAGATGGCAGTCGTTTCGTAAAAACTAGTGTCTACGCCAATTTCTGGGATTAGGTTGCCGAGTGAACCCTAGGCTCTGTAGAGCATAACGCTGGGACAAACGCTAGGAGGAAGAATATTTTGCCAAATGTTATTTTTCGAAAACATTTAAACTCCCCATTTATTTAAAATTTTATAACCAACTATTCTCACACTTAATGCGCAAATTTTGGTAAAGTATTCTGTGTTCTGCTTCATGATTTTGTTAACACAGTTCCCAAATAAAACCACACTTCCTCTTGTAGAGTTGTTTAACTACACAAAACTAAGCTGAGAACAGCATCGCTATGAAAAAATCCTGAGGATAGCTTGAGCTAACAAGCTCTTTTTGAACGCGGAATTTTATATAGCAATCCTGGACGATATATGCAAAGTTGAGAGTGCGAGTCAAAAACGTCGAGGGCATAAAATGAAAAAGAAAAAATGCCCTGAGATCACTCGACTTTCCTTGCAGAGACTTGCTTGCATTTGCATAGAAATGCCTTTTTTTCGACGTTCTGTTGTGTCTGCTTAAGGCAAAAGATGCCCACGTCCTTGTGATGAGCAGAATGGGACGTTTTTATGCGGCTCGTGTTGGAAACACTGTGAGTATATATTATATTTGGACAGAGAATTCCTCTGGACACCGGAAATCAAAATTCCTTGCAAACGAAAGATGAGTATTTTTAAATAATAAACGATTTTTAGATCATATTTTCACTTTAATGAAACACTTAACAGACCTGTTGATGGCTTCTTAAAAAAATGATCTTCATAATTTTATGTTAAACTGCAATTCTGGTCAGGTTTAATACTGGTCGATGGTGAAGTGTGATCCATGGAAGTCGTGATTTACATTTTTAAGGCGCAGGTTCGCTGTAAAGCGCTACGTCGTAGCAAGTTAATCACACGTGTAGTGGAAAATTGTGCCCTGGGATTTGTTTCTACTCGTATGTCAAATTGATCTCAATCTATGAAGATACATGTATAAATAGTCATCCTGTAAGCTGTAAACCCAACTTATGTTGTATCATCTATATTAAAAGATATAGGTACCTACCTAAATGTAAAATATACTTCATTAGTGGATTCATTAAATATAGACGCCTTTATGTCCTCTGTGCCCTTTGTCTTCATTATGTAAAATTTCAAAAAACAAAATCAACAAAAAATCCATATAATTTTAGAATGTAGTCACAACAAACATTTTACGAGAATCTTGTGTGATTTGTAGAGGTGAACATGAACGCACGGACATAATTATCGACACACGAGAGTATTTTTGCCTAATCTGAAACAGAGATGCTTCGCGCGCTCGGACGAAAAATACTTAGCTGGGCTAACGTTAGCGCAGTGTCGATTATAGACTTCAACACAATTTACATGTTATGCGTGTTCCAGTCTTGTTTGAAATCTTTATAAATACGTCCGTTATATAGCACACAACAATCAAATCAAGTATTTTCATTTTATGTCACGGGCAGTGATGTCCAAGCTGGAGTGAGAATCGACATTAAGTTTTATAAAGAGCGGTCGTGAGCCTCTCACGTGTCAAACTTAATGCAGAACGTGGCAGGGCTCTACGATATCAATTGTACGTCGGTTTGAAGATGAGTGACAATTATTTCATTCGCAATATTTTAAATAAAATTCTACTTCATGTTATGGGACCTTATACACGAGAAGAGCTGTCGCTTTTGACGATCGAACTAGTTAGTGTAAGTTAACTCTTTTAATAAAAAACTGATGTAATAAATAAAAATACTATAGGTATATCGTCGGTTGTAATATGAATTAATGTAACCGCCAAAATTACGAAATTGAGTTAAGTATACAGTTCGACTGCAAATTTCCAGCTCTATCGAATGGTGTATTGATATCTTGAAAAAAAAGTTGAGTACGTTAACAAAAATTCAGCCATTTTATTCAGTTTCTACTTTTTTTTAATGTATGTCAAGGTTTCAAAAAATCATTGACAGTTATCTTAACGTAAACACAAATTTGTAAATCTTGAAGCAAATCAAATTATTTTGTTCAATATTTTTTGATTTGCAATTTTTTTTTTTAAATAGTTACACTACTATATATAAACTGAAAAAGATGTCATATACTTCAGAAAAAGTGACCAAACCCTCCGGTGTCCGAGGCCAGATTTGAACTGGCGTCTTCAGCTTTCGCGGCTGAGCTTCAGCCTTCGCGGCTGAGCTTCAGCCGCGAAAGCTGAAGACGCCAGTTCAAATCTGGCCTCGGACACCGGAGGGTTTGGTCACTTTTTCTGAAGTATATGACATCTTTTTCACAAATTTGTAATTAGTTTCAAATATATTCACCTTACTTTATTAAATATCAATGATGTAAGAGTCATTTGCATTACAATGACTCTTACGCTATTCGATTTCTAAAATAAATTTCATCTTTGACTGTTACGCTAACGTCAACATGAAATAAAAAATAGAAATGACTTTTACATCAAACACCGCATATCTTGGATTTGGTGACTATAATTTACAGGTATTCAAGCAAATCAGGTTTAAAACAATTTTTCAAACTATGTATAATATACATTACATAGAAATATTACAAAAACAACGAAATAATTGTCTCAAGTGTCTTTACTGCAAGGGAACGTTACCTTAATGCTCAAATTTGGTGGTAACGCTAACTTTCTCGTACTTGGAGTAAAACTAATGACTCTTACCTTATCATTTTCTTTCGCATTCCTCACGTTTTGGTGGTTACGCTAAGCTTGTATTACCAATTTCAGTGAATGTTGTGCTTACGCTAAGTCACTGGTTAGAAGCTGGTATACTATCTCTTTCTTTTAAAACCTTTAGACGGCGAGCGAGACAAAGGTATGTTTGTTCGCATAACGTCGGTTGTAATATGAATTAATGTAACCGCCAAATGACGATTTTTCAGGAGAGGCAAAACACGAATTGAGCAATCATAAAGTATGTTGTAAATTTTTAGTTACTTATCCTATTGCAACGATGTTTATGCGATTTGTCTATGAATTTGTGAGGTCTATTTGATAATTAGTAACTCACTGAGACCACTGCTATAGTTTAGCGAATGGCAGGCGCTTACACTATTTTTTTTTTAATATGGAGTTACGGTAAGAATTTAATGAAAAAAATCAAAAGTGATTCTCGTATTTTAAGGTAACTCACAAAAAAAGTAACAATGCATAACGTAAGTCACAAGGTTTACAGAATATGGACTTACGCTACAAGGAGTCGAATATCGAAAATTCACACTTATATACTTGTAATAAGGTTGAATTTAAAAAAATGAAACATTTAGCTTGTAAGTATAACGTTAATAAAAAATTACAGTTTTTAAGTAAGAAATGTAGTTTAATCAAAACAAAAGCTTACAAGAAATATTTTCCTTAGTCTTGTGACATTTTACATCGCAATATTTTTTTTTAGAAAGCAACATTTTTCCCTTAAAATAGTACAAAATAAACAAAACAAAATTATCTGCTCAATTCTTAACAATCTCTTAATCCTACTGAGATCATTTTATCTCTATGGAAAATGTTAGTCAAATTTACGTATCAGGGTTGAAACTCAAACAACTCTACCAAAACTTTACACACAACGTCTGCCAATTTCTACAAAAAAATTCGAGGACCTTAAAAAATTGTGTGACGAAGAGGTAATACTTAAATCGTTCGTACAGGATTATCTATCTACAACTGCCGTATGAAGACAAAGTTGATTATTTGGACGACATTATCCACAGCAATGACACAAACGATGGTGTCATCGAAGAACAAAGCAGACAAGTTAATGGAGATAAATCCAAAAACCAAAGAAAAAAGAAAGCTACTGTCACCACTAAAACAGAACACTCACTAACAGCAGAAGAAAAAAAAACAGAAAAAAAAACCATCAATCGGACCGCAGCGAAAATAACGACAGGAAAAGGTGAGAAGAAGAAAGAAGAGGGAAAACTAGTAAAAGCAATAAAGAAAAGTAAGAAATAGGATAAAAATATACAAATTGTTTGTTTTACTTTAGAGAATGGAAGCTGATCTCCAGCCAGAGGATAAAGATTTTTTTATATTGTCTTAGTATTTTTACATAGTAAGCCGTAAATAAACGTGAGATAATTATAATTAATAAGTAGGCGTTTCTTGTTTTACTGTAGTGAAATGACTCAAATGTAAGATGATCTCATGAGGATTAATAATTTTGCAGATAATATTGATTTTCCTGCGTAATTTTGTTTGTTATTTATATTGTTACCAGTATGGATAAGTAAAACTATGTAACGTTTTCAGATTAAAATACCGCACTATCGGTTGTTGATAATGATCTTTTACGAATGAATATTTATGGCATTAGCACCTTATCACCGACCGACATGTTCGGTGGTTCATACCTTTAGTTTGTAAACGTCTCTAGAGGTAAAATGATCTCAATAGGATCAAGAGATTGTTACGAATTGAGCAGATAATTTTGTTTTGTTTATTTTGTATTGTTTTAAGGGAAAAATGTTGCTTTCTTAAAAAAATATATATATTGCGTAGTAAAAAGTCAGAAGACTAAGAAAAATATTGCTAGTAAGCTTATGTTTTGAAAAAAAACTACATAACCTTATACTTACAAGCTAAATGTTTATTTTTTTTATTTCAACCTCATTACAAGTAAATAAGGGTGAATTTTCAATATTCGACTCCTTGTAGCGTAAGTCCATATTCTGTAAACCTTGTGACTTACGTTATGCATTGTTACTTTTTTGTGAGTTACCTTAAAATACGTTAACCACTTTTGATTTTTTTCATAAAATTCTTAACGTAACTCCATATTTAAAAAATAATAATTAGCGTAAGCACCTGCCATTTCCTAAACTATAGCAGTGGTCTCAGTGAGTTACTAATTATCAAATATACCTCACAAATACAAGACAAATAGCATAAACATCATTGCAATAGGATAAGTAACTAAAAAGTTACAACATACTTTTTGATTGCTCAATTCGTTTTTTGCCTCTCCTGAAAAATCGTCATTTGGCGGTTACATTAATTCATATTACAACCGACGATATGAAGGTAAGAACAGGCAAAGGAAAGAAGAAGGAAATTTATCATTATAAAAACCAAAAATTACATACACGTGCTCCAAATATTCTGGTATATTGCGCGCATTATATGTAATATTAAAACTTATTGGCTCATATTTATCTTCTATGGATGGCTAAGTAAAATTAATCATAAATTCATTAATTATTTTCTAAGATTTATTTTGTTTATCTATACGCTCGATGTTTAGATGGAAACATAAATAAAACAGTGTGAGGCTCGATTTTAATATCTTACCAATTTATACGCCAGCAAACCAAACACGCTCCAGCTCATTACAATCCTTGTTTGTGTTTATACGGAGCTATGCGAAATTAATTACTTCAGGACTTGGGAAGGTTGGGGGTCGACCGTGTCCGCACATTCTGAGTACAGGCAGTTGGTACCTCTTCGAACTTGGTTAACATTTACAAAATAGAGGATTAGCTGACTTATTAATACAACTTAAGTTCAGCACGAACAGACTGCGGGTACCCACGCGAAGTGACTGTCTTTATATAGATGACAATGAAAACAAGAAACGATGAAGTATGCTATGGCGTAGGAAATTTAAAACTAGTTCTACGAGGATTACCTACATTGCGATTTAATTACATATGGTTTATTTTCTTAATCCCAACCTAATTGGTAATATTCAATTACAGTAAATATATGCTAATCTATACAAAATGGTATCCTATCTAATATCTTATATCTTAATCCTTGAACCAAAATAAAACTAAACACTAACTATAACGCAATAAAACTACACAAAAGAATTTTAACTATAAAACATTCGTGAGACTCTAATATATTAAAAATATTTATAACGAGTTACTCACGTAGCCCACGGCTACTCACGGGGTAGCCGGCGCGCTGCCGTCGCGGAAGGCCGCTCGTGAGAATGATCATCGTAAATTGATCAAAACATGTCGAGCAAAAATCGACTTAAATTACGTGAGTAACCCGTTATAAATATTTCTTCTACACAAAAGAAAATTAAAATAAGCACTATAACTACACCTAAGCATTAACTAATTACCCCTACCCACCCCGCGATCCCCCAGATGCAAAGGTGCCCATCCTAAATTATATCTGTGAAATTGTTTCAAGACTAGAATCAAAACTAATGTTTCAGCCATGTTGCAGTTGTACATGTTTACCTAACACGTCATACGCGTAGTTGAAATGAGAAACATAAGTATCTAAAACCACTGGTTAAAATAAATAGTTGACGGTACTTTCCTTGTAAGGCTTTTTTATAATAGTGCAAAATTAGTAAATTTTAACCCACAAAAAAAGTGCCTTTTTCTACTAAGTATAATAAATTATATAAGTAAACAACTTTGATTCACGTTGCGTCCTAAATTTTCCCGAGGCTTTTAAACTTGCCAATATTCCAGTTATTTATTTTGCTTCGCTCATTACAGGCTTTCCAATACATCTAATAAATGATATTTTATGAGTTAAAATGCGGGTACGCCGTGTAGAGCACTCAGAATTTATGTGCGTAATTAAGTGGAGTTTGCGTTCGAGCGACCGGCACTTCCCGGGCTAAATGAAATTTACTTGCTCCATCTTCGTCTTGCGGGGCTGTGTGCTTCAAGAGTACGGCTTTTGGATACACGATAGGCCATAAAAGCGCATAAAATCGTGAAGAAAATACCCCATTTTAAGCGCAAAATTTCGAGGCGTTACTTTCTAGTAAAGTGAGTAAAATTGCGTTCTCGAGAGAATGTTAAGTCAATTGGTTTTGTAGTTTATCAGAAATACTATTTGCCCTGCGATAGCATTAACAACTTATGTTTGCAAACGGATACGACAGAAAATCAAACCAGGCGTAACAATCTAATAACAGTTTTTACAATAGCACCAATTGAGATTTTTCAGTATAATTAAACTTGTAATAAATACCGCATGTTTATGAGTTATCTATTTATTATAGTGTTAAATACATAAATCGATTCTTAAAAGCTACAACCTGCTTACTGAAACAAAAGTTTATTTTAGCCTTGTTTACTTAACCTTTTAGCGAAAAGATAACTGAAGTGGTTATTTAATAGGCTAGGCCCTGAAATTACGTAAAACGGTCTAATTGAAGAATTGATTTTATTTTGAATTTAATTTTAATTAGAAAGAAGACTATTTTGATAACCAACCGCCTTTAGAATACCGCTCTAGGCCGCTTTGCACCGATGACGTGCACAGCATGGCAGGCTTTTAGTGGAATATCGAGAAAAACGCCTGCGCTGTAGTGACACACAACGACAATATGTCGAAAATAGTATTTTATACAATCATGACATAATGAAGAGCTTTATAGTCAATAACCGTGTTTAGGCCACAAAATTTGCTGAGTGGCCTAAGTAAGGTATGAGATCGAAAAGCTTAATTATGTCACTATTTTAAACAATACTTTTTCTATAAGTACGAGTGTTAAAAATAGGCAGGTCGGAAATAATTAAGTTCGGCGAATGCCTTACAACTTAGTAATTTAGTAACTTCAATCTCCCGGTGGATCGTAGCGTTGTTTAATATTGTATGAAAATCCATTTCAGCATAGTCGACGATGCTAAAATTTGCGACTATAAAAGCTCGATCGAAAAGCATGCGCTAGTAGTTCGGTCTACAACATTTCAATTCAAGCATTATAGTCGACGAGTAGAAAAACCTAATTTTAACCACATACTCGTATTTCATGATGTCAAAATGAAATATGTTTTAGTAAGTATCTAAATGAAATATAAAGTACAGGCTTGTAATGAAAATGATCTGACATCAAAATAACATAAACAAATAACAATTCCGAAAATCAAAAACAAACACTGAAACTTTTGACGTATTATAATGACACAAAGTTATTTCTTTTTATCTATTAGATATAAACATGACAATAACCAATTAATAAAACAACTTATTAAGCCAAATGTCGCTTTTAACAAGTTTAATCCTCGTTTATATCAAATTAGAATCAAATTTAATAGTTCCTTCTGTTAATACAGAATTTATTTTTTGAGTAATTTTTCAAGACAAATTTTTAATAAAGGCGTTTCAGTAAATTATATTTAATTTACAAAATAATAACCAGACCAGTTGTAAAAAGTAACCACCCAGCAATGAACTTTAATTTACGAAAAAAAATAACCAGCCCAGCTTACAAAAACCCAACGGTTTCATTCTGTTGTTTGCTCTGGTGCCTTCAGGTCGTCATCGCTCTAAATCTTGCACGGCTGCACAGGCCGTTATAATGAAGTAAAATATTCATCAGACACTGTCTGGAGACTTGGCTGGCGCGGCCTCCCGAAATCCTGGCGGGTATTCTGCAACATGGGCGCGGGCGGATTGCGAGACGAATGCGAGGTTATGTTTTTAGTTTATTTAATCGAATGGCCATATATACACTAGAGTCACTCTGAAAATTCAATTAACGAATTTGCAATAAGTTTGTGGGTGCTTGAGCACCACGGCCCCAGAGTTTCGACAGCGAAAACCACAATGCCCACAAATACATGCTGATGCGTTTTCCGCCTCGGCCACTACAGCCCTGCTTGCTTTCACTGAATATAATATAAATATCTACTTAAAGAGTTTATTCCGTTATAATCTTGGAAGTCATACAATAAACGAACAGTTTAGTTGTTCAGAAAACAGACAAAACCATCCTATTCTCTGTAGAAATTTATTTCCTTTTTTCATTGTTAGACTTATAAAATTGTATAGTAATTGTAATAACTTGTAAGTACGATATTAACTGGATTTTTTTTTTCACCTTATCCATAGATGTTAAAATTAAATTTATTTAGGCAAAATAACCAAGTATGACTTACATCCACAGCGCAGGCTTCGTCAAAACTGGATATTTATATGTCTTACAAACTCGATGTCGCGAATAGGGCCGCGGACGCTTCGTTGAATTTTTGAGGGCCCCGTATGAGACTGGGTGCATATTTCGCTTGAAAAACTGGCGTGTCGTACAAAAAAGGAAAACTCATTTACGTAACAAATTTTTAATCTTTTAATGTTTTCGCGGCGCGTCATGCCATTCGTTCATCATAGTGGAGTACTCGCTTCAGAATTTCAATTTCAAGTCCGCCGTTGGATACTTTTTGGAAATGAGAAATTACGAATTTTGACGTGTGAGTTATTGTGAGGGTTTTAGTCGTTTTGTTTTAGTTTTTATTTGAGGGCGAGAGAAATTACGGTACGAGATGAAAATGCAATTGAAAATTTAGATTCACAAGGGACGTTACCTAAAGCTGCTGAAGATGGTCGTATGATTCTCTACGACGTGCAGAACTGACTACTCTTCTAATGTAAAAAGGGAGGGAAGGTCATATAGCTGAAGGTGACATAGGTTGAATTACTTCACAGACGCCAATGATAGACCACGAAATATTTGATTACCTTATTGCTAATGGTTAAATTTTGTTGTCACTTAATTATATTGCAAAACAGCTCAGTAAAGACCGCTATTTGTATATTTTATGTGCAATAAAGTTTAAATAAGTTAATAAATATATAAATAATCATATTTAAATATTTTTATTTAGCCCCAGTCCATACATTTGTTGTTGTCGTTTATATAAATCTTGAAAATTGAATTACAACCACTTCCAGTTGTGGTATACTTCCGTAATTTAAATTACAATGCAATAACAATCACGAAGTTGATGTGATAATTTGATCGAAAGGTGATTTAAGGAATTAGGAAGGAGCAATTGATTGACGCATAAAGAACAGGAGGTAGTTACATTCAGCAATAACAGTGTGTACAAATAACATTTATGGCAGCTTTCTGTTACGTATAGGTTCCTTCGTTTACAATAAACGAAAAGCCACAATACGTATTTTTGGTAATTTCATCCAACCTTACACCTAAGGCTCATATTCCTGTAGATTCCGTCTTATTACTCGTGCCGATTTCCTCGAAAGCTAAAAAGCCTTCAGTCGCGCGACGTCGAGGCCTCTCAAAAATTCATCGCCGTCTGCGAGCCGCCTTCAATGGCCACGGACGGTAATCTGCTTAATAAGTAATCCTGCTTTATAGCTGTGTTGTTAGGTTAGATACGTGGATGCTGTGTCTATATTGATGTTGGCTTTGATAAAAAAACCTAATAACTTCAATGAAAATGTTGCTCTAAATATCCTAATTTTTTAACAGCAATTATAACCTCTTGATAAAGTTACATAATGTGCAAACCTTTTATAGCTGGTATGGAAATATGTCATTGACCGAATGGCTACATTACATATGTCACGCGGTTTTACAAGTAATCTTGCCAGAAATATATATTTTATTTATTTAACCATTATTGCACATAAGAAAATCTTAGAGTACAAAAGGCAGACTTAATACTATAAAGCATTCCAGATAAGCATGATTTAAGGATCTTTTCGTTCGATTATAATCTTGAATTAATGATATTTAATATTTTACTTACAGATCTTTGACGTGTTGTTTGAATTAAGTTTAACACCTTATTGTAACCGCAATTAAATATTACTCCATTATTTCACTGTTAATTAATAGTTTTCTGTATGTATTTGAACCTACCCTAGGTTCAAATACATACAGAAAAAAACGCTAAAATCTAGCTCAGCTCAAACAGAAAGGGAGATAAATACCTACATTAGCATAATGCGATGCAATTACCAGTCCTGACTGCGCTGGGGCCGTGCGTTTGGCAAGCCTGCGTCTTGCGCGGAGCCAAATTAGTGGCGCGAGGAACCTTCCAAATATCTCTAGCCTTACAGATAATCTTGTCATAGGATAGAACAAAAAATAGACCCGCTGTACGAGTATCCGCTGTATTATCTGCATCGTGTTTTTAACGAGAATCGTCCAGCTTTTTTAAAACATGACGGCGAAAAATAAGCACCGCAGCCTATGGGCGTTAGCAAATCCAGTGGAGCCATACGTGCATTGCTGACTCTTGAACTCGCGACTCCAGCATTCATGCTCTTCGCTCTAACCATCTGGGCTACTAAGACTTACCTGATGGCTGCGAATTTTTCAACCATATCTAAATATCTAGAAGACACTGACTGACTGACTGACATATCAACGCACAGCCCAAACCGCTGGTTCTAGAAATTCCAGATGCTGACTCTCACACAGTTAGCAGCAGACTAAGCGGGCGAGGCGTTAATGTTTCCAAAATTATAAGAGCATGTTAAGATAATTGTGAACACACTGCCCGCTTAGGTACTTCCTAGCTGAACACCATGTTTAAAACCAACCCGCCAACTCTCACGGTTTATTGCTACCGGTTATTTCAATGTTGAGAAATATAGGAAAAGTAGAAAAATCAACTGCCTCAGGAGAGACTCGAATTCGCGACTCTAGGATTCAAGCTCTTCGCACTTACCATCTAAGCTACTAAGACCTACCTGATGGCTGCGAATTTTTCCACCATATATTTTATATATGCGTTTCATGGGGAGATCGAGACTCGCCTGAGGTAGTAGATTTTTCTACTTTACAGTAAGCGCTTATTTATTCTAAATTAGTTATTTATTGATTTATCTGCCTGCAATTTATTTATCTACATATCTTATCTTTATTGCACTAAAATCTATGTACAAAAGGCAGACCAGTAAACATTAAGACGGAGCAGTAAATTGCAGCCGGTGCTTTAAAATCCGAAAGAAATATGTGAACGCAATGAAACTTACATATGTATATAGTACACTAGCAACCCGCCCCGGCTTCGCACGGGATAAAAATGGTTATTGTGGGTTATCCCTAAGAGATAGACATACAGGGTGTTTGGTAACCGGATGCAAAGCCGAAAGTAGGAGATAGCCTAGGTCATGTAGAACATTTTTAGCCATACTTGTCTTAGACAAATGTTATTAGTTTTTTTTTAATTTAAATTTAAAAATTTGTCGGAGAAAACTGCAAAACTTCAGACTAAATCGATAATTAGTACTTTTTTTACTGCAGGTAGATTTTTTTTTGTTTTATTTCGTATTGTGCAATGTCTATCAAACACTAGAAAAGTGATTTCAAACATCTGTGTCTAAAGAAAACAAGTTGACAGCGATTTAAAATTTTAGTTACATGAAAATGTAAACGATTTAAGTGATTTCAAAGTACGAAAAAAAAAAACTAAAATAGCCACGAATTTTCAAACCATTTTAAAAACATGCTTGGCTTTTACCCTTTTATTTAAGCTATCAAACACGACTGTAGCTACTGTATCCTTGAAAATAAGCCACCTAAACCAACTGGGTAGCTAAAATGTTTCACTCTACTTGTGATACTTGTGGTAGTTGTGGTGACGAATCTCATTATGATTTTACAATAAAACATTGGTTCTGAATACTAAGTTGGCGTTGACTTGACATTTGACTTGTTTTAAAAGGGTTAAGTGAACTGGACAAAACTACCACATGCAATTTTAACAAACAAAGGCTTGCGGCGGTGAGAGACAAAAGGGACTGATAGCGGCAGGCGGCGGGCGATAAGACAATCATGTCTCAAGCCATTTTATCTTTGAAAATAGGCTACCTGTACTAATAAGAGGGAATGTTTAGGGTAAATTAAAACAAAAGCATAAAAGATAAGTTATTTATTTTTACGATCAACACATTAAAATTACACATCATCGCTCGTTTTCAAAATGTGACCCGCCGTTTCGAATACAAGCACGAGCCCGTCTTCTTACTTCTGTGGTGGTTGTTCCGAATATCATTTCTTCCCTCATCCTTTCGAACGCCGCTTCTATCCTCTCCCTCAGCTCTTCTACGGTATTAATGACCTCTTGTGTGTAGACTAGCTCCTTAGCTCGGCCCCAAACGAAAAAATCCAATGGTGTCAAATCAGGTGACCGAGCGGGCCAAGGGATTCGTCCGCCTCTGCCGATCCAACCGTCCGGGAAACAGTTATCCAGATGCTCCCTTACAGCCAGAGAGTAATGGGCGGGACAACCGTCGTGTTGAAATGTCACTGCACCGGGCAGCTGGTCTTCGTCAATAAGCCTGGGCAAATCGTTTTGTAAAAATTCCAAATAATTTGCCCCATTTAAATTATTTGGCAAAAAATGTGGCCCAATAAGGACTCTGCCGATGATTCCAGCCCACACATTGACGGAAAACCTTCTTTGGAAGGACACTTGCTTTTTCCAATGTGGATTGTTGTTTTTGTCAGCCCATTGGTGTAGGTTATGGAAATTTGTGATCCCCTCCCGGGAAAATTTCGATTCATCGGTCCAAAGAATGCTTCGCAAAAAACGTCGGTCTTCGATATCCGCATTGAGTAAAAATCGGCAGAAGTCCACTCGGCGTGCAGGATCTCCTTCGTCCAAACCTTGAACTCCGATGCCGCGAAAAGGATATTTTCCCTCACGATTCATTGTGGCCCATACTTTCCATGTGGACAAGTTCAGATTACGAGCTACCACTCTGATGCTCGTATTCGGATCCTCTGCAAATGCCTGTAGAACGTCTTCCTCCACTTCAGGGCGATTACGTCCTGGATTCCCTCCATGTTGCACAGCAATACCATTCTCACGTAGCCTTCGGAATGAATTGTAAAACACTCTCACATTAGGCAATCTCCGGTTTGGAAAACGCTCTTGGTACATCCGTCGGGCCATCGCTCCATTACTGTCAGCTTTGCAGTACATGTAGATAATGTCGGCGTATTCTTCGTTCGTAAACTCCATGTTTACAATGAAGAAGTCGTAATTACACGTGAAGGAGCGCCTACGGCAGCTACAACTTGACACGGTAAATTGAGATGAGAGCGGGAAATTAAACCACAATGAACGTGTAATCGCAACTGAAGTTGTAACTAGACTAAATTACTAGTTTTTGCACAAATACTCATGTAGCTAATCAGTTTATCTTTGTCAATAAAGCACAAAACCGATCATCTTTGTTTAACGCCGCTCACCGCCTGCCGCTATCAGTCTCTTTTGTCTCTCACCGCCGCAAGCCTTTGTTTGTTAAAATTGCATGTGGTAGTTTTGTCCAGTACACTTAACCCTTTTAAAACAAGTCAAATGTCAAGTCAACGCCAACTTAGTATTCAGAACCAATGTTTTATTGTAAAATCATAATGAGATTCGTCACCACAACTACCACAAGTATCACAAGTAGAGTGAAACATTTTAGCTACCCAGTTGGTTTAGGTGGCTTATTTTCAAGGATACAGTAGCTACAGTCGTGTTTGATAGCTTAAATAAAAGGGTAAAAGCCAAGCATGTTTTTAAAATGGTTTGAAAATTCGTGGCTATTTTAGTTTTTTTTTTATCGTACTTTGAAATCACTTAAATCGTTTACATTTTCATGTAACTAAAATTTTAAATCGCTGTCAACTTGTTTTCTTTAGACACAGATGTTTGAAATCACTTTTCTAGTGTTTGATAGACATTGCACAATAAGAAATAAAACAAAAAAAAATCTACCTGCAGTAAAAAAAGTACTAATTATCGATTTAGTCTGAAGTTTTGCAGTTTTCTCCGACAAATCTTAAAATTTAAATTAAAAAAAAACTAATAACATTTGTCTAAGACAAGTATGGCTAAAAATGTTCTACATGACCTAGACTATCTCCTACTTTCGGCTTTGCATCCGGTTACCAAACACCCTGTATACCATCGCGGACTTTTTTGTAGACCTTTTTAAGATGTACAATACTGTAGTACATTATTTTGATCTATCTCTTAGGAATCAGCCAGCGTTTGCAATGTAAGCGCAAAAAATGGGTTTATTTACGACATCACATTAGAAACCTCTAAAATCATCAGTGTTTCTCTACTATAATATGCATGCATTGTATATATAAACCTTTCTCTTGAATCACTCTATCTATTTAAAAAAAACCGCATCAAAATCCGTTGCTTATTTTAAAGATCTACGCATACATACGGACAGACAGCGGAAAGCGACTTTGTTTTATACTATGTAGTGATAAGTTGAGTTATGTCAATATTAGTTCCCAACACCACAAGTTGTTTATACACAATTAACTATAACTAAGTAACGCTAAGCACAAACTAGGTAACTGTCAAACTAATTATTGTTAGTTTATTTGCCCCGTTTTGCATAATTGAATAACCGATGCCCAAAATCTCTCGGAAATTATCATAATATTTGTTCGTTATATTTGTTCAGAAGTGATTTGAGTGAATGTTAACTTGATTAATATTGCATCTGTGTTTACTTATTCTATTACAATGTTAAGCTGTTGTACAAATGTTTGGCTAATTAAGAAAGGATTGCGGGCAAATAATTTGATGATAAGCAACCGAGGTACGCTTGCAAAGCTTTGTGATCACTTCTTGGCCAATGATTCGTGCGTTCGTATATGCCATACTTAATTAAATTATCACATTTAACATCATCTCAGCGCAATTTGTAAATTCAATGACATTTATGAAACCTATTTAAGTATTTAAATTAATTTTTAACATGTTCGTATTTTTAACATGTTCATAGGTAAGCTTTAAGGAGCTTACCTAATATATTATTTAAAATGTACTATTGTATCTTTTTGACATTGAACTTCACAATTATTTTGATATATTGTACACTATTGACATTGTAGGCTATGGTTTTACTACCTCAGATAAATGTAACACCTGTTTATAGACCTATAGTCTCAATAAATATATTTTGATTTTGATTTAGAATAAAGATACGTTAAACATGTTGCAACAATTTGATTTTCACCTCACTGGCTCGGAAAGCTCTTTTTTATTATTTAAAAACAGATAGCAAAACTGCATTTTATTCACAAGAGTGCAAAGAATATTTGAAATTCGAACGTGATATTAGTCACTTTTTAAACATAATAACATGTAAAGGCCACTCCAGACAGGACAATCTTCGCCCATCTGATTAAATTGTCTGATCAAATCAGGTGCTGTGGACGCAAAAAATATTTTATATTTAATTGTATTCAATTAAAAACATTTAGTGTAAACAATTTTGTTTCATGATTTTACTATAAAACGCTTTAAATCTTTCAAGAAATATTATTTTGATCGATCCATTTTAATTGATGAACTACCTGTCTCAGAATAATTCGAAAATTGTGCATTGTTTTTGTTTTATCTGTGACATGTAACTTTTTAATTTTAAAAAGTTAGTTTTGTTTACTTATATTTTTAAGTTTCAGATTGCGTTTTTTATTATTTATAAATGTAATATACCTTTCAATAAATGTATTAAATCAACGCAAAGACCAGCTGAGATATTTATGTAGGTACTTACGACAGGTGTAATACATTTTTCGTGATATATGTGACTTTGAGGTTATGTAGAGTTTTGTATCGAATTATCATATCAAGTTCTTTCTTTCAGTGTAAAATCGAATAATTGAAGCGAAAACTAGTGCTAAATGAAGTCCAAGATCATTTGTTGCATAGGAGCAAGTGCTGCATATTGTCACAAAGCAAGAAAACACTACAATTTAACAGGTTTAAGCACCAAGCATCCCGCTACCTACAACAGACTTTTATCAAGCCTTTGAAATGTTTTCCTTTATGTACCTACCTAAGCTATGTATAAAATAAATAAACACCAAAACCTCACGTGCGTTTATTGATTGTTCAATTATACAATTCGTACATTATATTAAATAAGTGCCTACCTAAAATAGTCGTCAAACGAAATGATAAAAGGAAATCATAATAAATAAGTAGGAGTATACTGAGTGATATAATGTATGGAAATTAACATGACTTTCTTATTCATACAGACAATGAAGCTAATCCTGTTCCATTCTAAACTGAAAAGTTGTATTTTCTGGTAGTTACTCGTTTCCCTCGACTGGCCTTATGATTTTAGCAATCATTGTAAGTATCAATGTTTCATACCTTCCTGGATGTCAACTATTGTATTTTGACCGCATAATCTTCTGTCATTTTTATGTTGTTATTTTAATTTCTTCGCACCTTCTTTTTCATTGTAAAGTCATAAATATATCAGAATTATCAATTATTTTATTATTCAATGCAGAATTTCAATTTTCAAAATGACGTACAAAAGCGCGCGACAGGCGTCCAAAAAATACTAAGTTTTGTTTGATGTACATTGCTGCTTTTCTATGGAGCAATGCTGCTGTTCGATTCGCTTAGTGTTGCTATATTTTTGTTTGATGTACATTGCTACTACGTTCGTTGGCTGGCCAGACTATATTTTCCTCGCTTTAGTGAGGTGAAAAGATTTGTGTTACACACGGCTGCAAAGTTATTTTTACGTCTCGTGTGTTGCAACACTTGCTACGCTCAGGATTCTATTTTTGAACTACTCGCTTCGCTCAGGATTCTATTTTGGAACCACTCGCTTCGCTCGCGGTTCAACCATAGAATCCATTCGCTACCTCGCAGTTCAACCCTAGAATCCATTCGCTAGCTCGTGCTTCAATTCCACACTCGCGGTTAAAATACAACTTTGCACCCTTGTATAACAAATAACTATTAATCTATTGAATTTATTAAATGAAAAGTATACAAAAGAATATGTGGTACCGAAAAAAAGATATACCAGATCATGCATGTCCGGATTTTATCGTACACAGCCTTTATACTAGTGAATTTTTATATTACTAGATGTTTATTTATTTAAATATATCAAGGCCGGGACAAATGCTAGGAGGACGACGATGAGTATAATTTCTGGGTGATTTTTATTCCAACGCTGACAAATAAAGTAATTGGAATACACTTTCTATAGAATATCCATACTACCCGTTATAGTACTTATAGTTGCTCGTCGGTCTTGATAACCGGTTCTATTTTCTCATTTGTTAATTTACGAGTTATTACTCGTATTTCCCGTGTAGCTTTTATTTGCGTATTTATTTTCGGTAAGTATATATGTATGTATATACATTTCGAAAATACTCTTGAAATACAAGTTATCGAATGAGTGGAGCATAAGCGAAGTGAAGTTCTTACGTTTGTAACTTCGGCTACTGGGACGTCTTGGTTTTTCGAAAGCTTTTTGATTTTGAGGGTTTGTTCCGCGATAAATTTAGTAACGTTTTTCTGATATTTTTGAAATTTGTTGGGGTTGTAGCAGATATACATATAATTTGAGAGTTCGTATTTGGCAGGATCGGTCAAGGGGTTGTGGAGCTAGAAACCGAAAAAAAATCCTCAGAACGGTCTTGTTATATTGTCATCTCGTTTGCAAGTAAATCGCGAGTTCACAGTTCGAGGCGGACTACTAGTATTGAAAACAAAAATGTAACCTACATCCAAACTTCACATATGTACAAGAAAAACCCAACGGAAAACAAACACATTTTATTTATTCACAGACTAAAACAGCGGGTTAAAACTACTTCCCGATATAAACTCGCTGGCAATTCGCGACAACACATTGACAGTCAATTTGCATTTTTATTGAAACAGTTTAAAGAAACAATGAAAAAGGTAGAAACGTATACCATTGGGAAATTCAGCTGTTGGCGATATCTATTCTGGCTTTTGCATTTTGACAGTGGAACGTTTCGTTGAGTGGCGCAAATTGTTTAGCTATTTTAAGGTTATTTTATATTCGTTGGTGATCGGATAGGTTTTAAGTGCTTTTAAAATGTTATTTGTTGTGAGATTTTATTATTTCCCAATGAAAAAGAGAATTATTACCATGAGTAATTTTATTCATCTACGTATTGACTCAAATATTTTTAGATTTTATTCCATTTGTTTGTTGGTTTGGTTTTGACCATTAAGTATAGTTTTTGGTAATTAATATAAATTATTTACAAAGTTTAATAAACACCTTATTATAAGTATGTAAAACTGATTTAACTAATATTTTCTGCATTTTTAAAATTTAACTAAGATAAGTGTAAAGTGTATGTATGCATGCAGGTGGTTCTAAAACTTAGTTCTTTCAGTGATTTAATGTCACGGAGGAGACACAGAGCCTGTGTCTGGACATGTACATATTGTGTAAGTTTAGCTTTAAGCAACAGGCTGTTCAGAGAATCTTTAAACATATATTAGCAAGAATGATGTTTGTTATACAAATGAATGATCTGCGAAAACATGTTAAAAATCGTAGTCGTTTAAATTAGATCAGAATCAGTTTGTCAGTTTTTCCATTACTGTACTACGGTACGTACTAGGACTTGCAATACTGTTATATTTTGTATGGCTTATTCCGCTACCGGAACAGCAACCCGGTACCGGTATTGCAAGCCCTGGTACGAACATCATCTCAATTTTCTTAATCACCTGCAAAGCATTCGTTAATGAAAGTTTCACTAATCCGTCAACAGCACCTTAAGTCAAATCCAACTTGCGACATCTACAAAATAAATAATTACTTATGACACGACTCCGTCTTTCGTCTTCGAAAAACAACGCAGGTTCACCACGAAACACATACATTTACATAACGTTGCTTTGGAAGGTAAACATCCACTTTTATTTGTACATCCATATCAAATGCAGCACGAACAATGCAGGCTGTAGTACCATCATGTGCCACTCTTTTCGGCTCGGTACGATCCTTCAAAGGAACCTCTCATCTTAATATCCCTGTTTTAGTCTTATTTCTCGTGACATTAGGGATGGAGTTGAAAAAACGAGGTAGTATTCTGGGAATTGCATTTTGTGAAATATTAATTTAGCTTGACAAGCAATTGATACATTACTTAAATGTTGTATGTCTCTACGCTTAGGGAAGTTGATTCAGTAAATATAGGTACTTAAGCGAAATACTTGCTAATTACCTACCAACTGATTTCAGCTGCAGCCCGTCGTAACCAAATAATTATACTTTCCTACAAATCGACAATCTTTTGTATCCATTATTAAAGGGATAATTTGCCCTACTTCTACTAAAGACAATAATTTTGCTCGTTTATTTTTTATGACATGTACAGGCACCGGCAATAGTATCTTTCTTTTCTACACGAAGGCCGTAAAAATATGTGACACGCTCTTATTTGTGAGGCCATAAGAGCGTGTCATAATTTTTGCGGCCTTCGTGTAGGAAGATACTATTGCCGGTGACTGTACCTATAATTGAACACTGAATTGAATTTCTCATCTATTTGCTTTCCGGTTTATTCCTAAAATGTATTGTTAAAAGGCAAAACCGATACTATGACAACAAATTCATGCAACCAAAATAAAGTTGAAATGATATTTCGCACTAAACAGAGCACTTTAACACTTTCCGTACCACCTAGTGCTACGCGCTACGCTCGTAGCCCGTAGCCACGTGTTTGTCGTATGTAGCGTGTAGCAGCTACGAAGAGAGAACCCGGCAGTCGGGTTCCTGGTCGTGAAAGTGTTAATATGTGAACGTTATATTTGAATCAGAGCATCCAAGAATAGTCGCTGAATTTGGGATGAGCGCATCCGAATGTCGAGAATCCTTGTAACAAGTTGCGATATGCTTTGTATTTCAGAGTACAGTAGGTGGCATAGTTGCACTTTACCACCGTATTGTTAAGACGGAAATTGCACTGCCTTTGGTTGCTCTCCGTACAATATGCATTATCGTCTACGTCAAACGTGAAGACCTGTAGATCTGACGGACAGGATTCACAGGCAAGCAGCGTGTTTAAAAGAAAATTCTGCTTTTGATTCCCATTTTAAGTACGCCCGGTAGATCAAGTATGTTTTACACACAGGCGCGTAGGCAGTGAACTTGTAGTGACATTATAAAAGCTAATAATTTATGTACTTTATTAATGTTAAAAATAATTAATTTGTAGGCAATACATAATTTAACCTGTTTAATTAATTTGTTGCGCCTTTCTTCTTCATTGAAATTCTTATTATTTTAATCTAATTACAGTACGGAATATGATAAGGAATTAAATTTTAGGACGTATAAAAGCATAAGCTATCGTGGCCTATGTTCGTCCTCCAAAGAAAAAAGTTCCTTTCTTTGTGCCAAATTTTGGCGGATACGGATAATGCATTCCATAATTTCCCAAGCGACGATATTCCTCATTATAATATTACACCGACTTTCCACTTTCAATTCTACTTTAGTATCTATTCCTCTTTTTTCTATGCCGTTATAATACATATGTATAAGTATATTTATTTTAATAGTATGTACTCGGACGTTGCATTGCACTGTCCGAATTGTTTTTGTGTTATACTTGTGTTAATATTTGTTTGTGTTAATATTTTTGTGTTATGTTTGTTAAGAGGTTCGGTAACGATTTGAAAATGTAAATCGCTTATAATGAAATAACGCACATGAATTGCATTCGACAAGAACTGCAAACTTGTTATTAAATTTTTTGGTATTTTTTTAAGCCCTTACTATGTTTTATAATAATCTGAGTAAAAAAGTTTACTTTTGTTAGTTACTGCAAAATAGTATCGAAACGTTGAACGAAATCGAAACAACTCGTTGCTTAGACTCTTAATTAGTCGTTGTGTTTGTAATAATGTTTTTATGATAGGTACATGCCGTTAAATCAAAGCATCTTAACTGAATGTAATGTATAATTGTGTACATCAAAATCAGTGTAGTGGATTACTCTGAAAATACTATTAAAACTCGTTTTTTTTAATATTACGAGTTGTCCGGGCAATATTCAATCCTTCAGATGTTCGTATGTTTAACTTTCAAAGCCAACTTGTTACCAAATAAATTGTGAGCAGACATCGTGTGCTGACATTTCACCGAACATAGGTATTCAACGTTGGTTTTAGTCAGATCTGCCTCAATGCATGCTGGAATTCTCTGCGAACCACTCGCATACCACAGGTAGGATTTGGTCTGAAAACACTGATCTTCTTTTTTTATGTGTACTGTATAAATAGCTTTTAGAACACCCGCAGTTAAATACGAAAGTTCTTCCAATTATGTGTATCATCCGTCTGTAAATATACTTGTGAATATTTTATTTTAATTCTCTCCTAGTTAAGTGTCTACTGCAATTTAGTAGAATAATTCTCTGCAAGCTCAAACTTAATGCAAACGCTGTAATATTTTTCGATATAAGATTCTTAACAAGTCTTGGGAATAGTTTCCAAGCACCGACCGCTGATTCAACGTATAACAGAAATCTTATTTAATGTCCGGTTTCGCAAAACGCCTTGAGCTGATGCTAAGATACTATGAAAACAGACTAATATTGAAATAAAGAAAACTCATGATATTACAAGGAATATGGGTTTTTAGAAACAATCAAGTCCCAGAATATACCCAGAAAACTAGATTTTAATAAGAATAAGTTTTCGTACTGACTGTACTTTTCTTGCAAAAGTTATCTACTGCTCAACGAGATGATTCTAACAACCCAAACACAATGAGCTTCCATTGTTTTATCACAGAGTTCTAATGACCACCTCCGGTCTCCATCATCAGACCAGCTCCATGTCATCATAATATTGCACTGTCACGCGATATAAATATATATGTGTGCAAAATTTCAACACAATCGGACGCCGAAAAGTGGGTCAAATTTAATTAAGATTTGATTACAGACAACGGGACAGTTAAAAGTAAATAAAAGCTTGTAAAATACCAAAAATCATGTTTGTTGGCTTGTTATCTATTTAATGAAATAACTGTAATATTGCACGAATTGTCTATTCATATTAAATATCTTCATAATATTCTAACACAAAAATTATTAAATCATAAAATATATAACGTATTTTGAACCCCGGTATGTCCCCGGGTATGTCCTTAAACTACGTCCGGGACCCGGGTATGTCCTTAAACTACGTCCAAGACCACCGGTGGACGGGCAGCAGCGTCCCTCAAATTCGGTGTACTCGACTGCGATCGCCAACCCGCCTGCCAAGCGTGGCGATTATGGCATTAACCCCCCATCATGCAGAGCACAAATAAACAACGGCCCCGAGTTTCCGGCGTCCCCCGGTGCTCTGGCTATGGTAGCGGTCAGGACATCAGCGGGGTCAGGTGTGCTAAGGATCTTCGGCAAAGATCCGGCTATCCACCCCCACGACGACTGGCCCTGGTAACGCACAAAATACGCACTATGAGGACTGACGAAAAGATATTCGAGCTGGAAGAGGAACTGAGCAGGTTACACTGGGACATTGTAGGGTTGTGCGAAGTTCGTAGGGAAGGGGAAGGCACGACAACCCTGAAGTCTGGTAACTTGCTCTACCACCGGGAGGGCGACCAACAGTCCCAAGGTGGTGTCGGGTTTCTCGTTCACAAGTCCCTCATAAACAACATAATAACCATCGACAATGTGTCGAGCAGGGTGGTATACCTAATACTCAGAATATCCAAAAGGTATTCGTTGAAGGTCATTCAGGTGTACGCACCAACCTCGTCACACTCCGATGATGATGTAGAGGCTATGTATGAGGACGTAAGTAGGGCCATGCATACTTCTAAAACCTACTTAACTGTTGTTATGGGCGACTCCAACGCAAAGTTGGGCAAGAGAAGCGGAGATGAGTTGAGAGTGGGGCAATTTGGGTATGGGCAACGGAACCCTAGGGGTCAGAGGCTGGCTGACTTTCTGGAGAGAGAGGAACTCTTCATGATGAACTCTTTCTTCCAGAAGCCGCCTCACAGGAAATGGACCTGGATGAGTCCTGACGGGTCCACGAGAAACGAGATAGACTTCATCATGACCGACAAGAAACGGATATTCAGTGATGTCTCTGTGATCAATAGGATAAAGACCGGTAGTGATCACCGAATCGTAAGAGGCTCACTGAATATCAATATTAAACTTGAAAGGTCCAGCCTGATGAAGTCTACGCTCCGACCTACTCGAGCCCATGTTCAAAACCCCGAAAGCTTTCAACTCGAGCTCTCTAACCGCTTTGCTTGCCTAGATAACTTGGCTTCAGTGGACGAAATCAACGACGGGCTAGTGGAAACTGTCCACACAGTAGGGTCTAAGTTTTTTAGACCCCGCCGTCAAGATAGACCTCAGAAATTGACCGAGCAAACCTTAAACCTCATGGCTGAACGACGCTCGCTACAGTTGCAGTCTCCCGATGACGCGAAGTCACATAGGTAGCTCAATAGGCGGATATCTAAGTCCTTGCGACATGATCTGCGTCTCTTTAATACTAACCGTATTAAAGAGACTATTGAGCGAAACCAAGGCTCCAAAGTGTTCGCAAAGGATAAGTCTATTGGGCAAAGCCAGATGACAAAGCTGAAACGGGAAGATGGCAGCATAGCGTCGAGCAAAGCAGAGGTTTTAGGCGAGATCGAGAGGTTCTATGGACAGTTATACACTCCGATCGCAAAGCCCGTTGACAGCTTGGGAGGAGACCCAAGAGCCAAGCTGTCCCGACATTATACCGAAGATATCCCGGACATCAGTCTGTACGAGATTAGGATGGCCCTGAAGCAGCTTAAAAACAACAAGGCGCCGGGCAAAGACGGAATCACTTCAGAGCTTCTGAGAGTGGGTGGAACACCGGTACTTAAAGTCCTCCAGAAGCTCTTTAATTCCGTCTTGTCCGAGGGCATAACGCCTGAAACATGGTATAGAGGCGAGGTGGTGCTGTTCTTCAAAAAAGGTGATAACAGCCTATTGAAGAACTACAGACCCATCACGCTTCTGAGCCGTCTATAAGCTGTTTCCAAGGGTCATCAAGAACCGTCTCGAATACAGACTTGATGACTTCCAGCCTCCCGAACAAGCCGGCTTCCGAAAAGGCTATAGTACCATAGACCACATCCATACGCTGCGGCAAGTTATATAGAAGACCGAAGAGTATAACTTGCCATTATGCTTAGCGTTTGTGGACTATGAGAAAGCCTTCGATTCGGTGGAAACATGGGCGGTGCTTGAGTCCCTTCAGCGATGCCGGTATCGGTACATCGAAGAGTTGAAGTGTTTGTATAGTAACGCCATCATGTCGGTCCAAAACTGTTTACTGCCGTAATGGAAGACGCCTTCAAGCTCCTGGAATGGCAAGGACTTGGCATCAACATCAACGGCGAATACATCACTCACCTTCGGTTTGCCGACGATATCGTAGTCATGGCAAAGTCGATGGAGGAACTCAGCATGATGCTCGATGACCTCAACCGAGTTTCACAACGAGTGGGCTTGAAAATGAACATGGACAAGACGAAACTTATGTCAACTGCCAATGTTGTGCCCATCCCAGTCTCTGTTGGGAACTCGGTACTCGAAGTTGTTGACTCGTACATCTACCTAGGACAAGTAGTCCAATTAGGTAGGTCCAACATCGAGAAAGAGGTCAACCGCCAAATCCAACTCGGTTGGGCAGCGTTCGGGAAACTACGTAATGTCTTTTCGTCCGACATACCTCAGTGCCTCAAGACAAAAGTCTTTAATCAATGTGTGTTACCAGTGATGACTTTCGGCTCCGAAACGTGGTCTTTCACTATCGGCCTCATCTCAAAACTCAAAGTCGCTCAACGAGCTATGGAGAGGGCTATGCTCAGGGTTTCTCTACGTGATCGAATCAGAAATGAAGAGATTCGTAGACGAACTAAAGTAACCGACATAGCCCACCGGATTAGCAAGCTGAAGTGGCAATAGGCAGGCCACATTGCACGTAGAGAAGATGTCCGATGGGGCCGAAAAGTGCTCGAGTGGAGACCACGAACCAGCAAGCGCAGCGTAGGACGTCCACCCACAAGATGGTCAGACGATCTTGTTAAGGTCGCCGGAAGACACTGGATGCGGGTCGCTTCCAACCGGTACGTGTGGAGGTCCAGGGGGGAGGCCTATGTTCAGCAGTGGACGTCTTACAGCTAAGATGATGATGATGATGATTATGATGATGATGATTTTGAAACTTAATTTAGTAAAACATTTAAACTATATTTACTCATAATTGTCAGTTTAAACTTACGTTTGTAACAAGCTATAAATTCTCCTTTCCCATCCTTTTATGAAACCTCTAGATAATAAATCAATTCTCTTCCATCCTCTTCAAAATCAGGTTAAAGAACCGGAGGGATTGAAAGAGTTTATAAGAAGCTCATGGCATGTTGCGACCCGTAAGTACCCGGGCATACTTACCCGGTTATACCCCGTTATACTGGGCACGGCTCGGGCCGGATGAAATTAAATTGAAGACTAAGCACAACCCGAGATGACCGCTCCAAATTACTCGTTTTGTACTCTTTGCGATACTTTAAAGGGATCAAATGAATCCGTTGAGGAAGGGTATACAAAATGAAGAGATTAAAAATATTTCTGGGATTAAATACTTTTGTTGCTGTGTTTCAATACATTTTGCTTCACGGATTTAATTATAATATTCGCTTATTAAACTTATCAAAGAGTGGGCACTTCGTGGAATTAATGCCAAATGGCATTTTATACAAGTAAAATTAAGACAGTGCAAAGAGAAAAGTAGGAAAATATGATTGTAAAACACTTAAGTAACGGTGGTTATCACACTGCTGCGGTTTCCGCATGCGGTGACGGTATGCGAGCGAGATAGCGCTCTGCATGTGTATAGACGCGGCGCTAGTGTGAGATCCGCCTAATAAGCAAAATAAACTATACCTGTATCTTCTGAACAAGTTTGTAGCAAGCTCTATAATCAGGCGTATGTACGTGACCTGACAATGCAATATTAGAAATTATTGAGCAGTATCAATTATCAATTTGGTATCTCTGAATGCACGTATAGTTTAAAGTTTAGGTTTAGTTTTTTTAGTTTTAAGCTTAACTAAGATACATATACAGATATATATTATGTAAATTGAGAAAAGACCTTGCAAACGATCATTCAAGAACAATATAAATAACTAAGAACAACCATATAAATAAAGTTATGAGGGAAATTAACATTAAATTAGAAAAATAATAATATTAAGGCGTAGGCATGGCGTAGGGATGTGACGACCCCATCGCCCACTGGTTTTCACCAGCGCAATCAGTCAACGCAGGGCAGCTTGTGGCGAGCTGTTGGAGAGTAGCGACTCCACGTACCTGAGTGCCCCTGGGGTGCTTTGTCGGATGGGTGGGACAGGTCCCCTGCCTCTGGCTTGCCTTAGCCGGCTGTCCAGAGTAAGGTCGTTAGAGCTGCGTTCTCGAGGGCAGATGTGGAAACCTAAGTGGCGAGTTGGCTATATGTTTAATGTCCAGTGACACCTCTCTACCCCCAGCCCCCGCACCGGTGTTGCCCTTGAGCCATCCTTGATGTCGCTTTTTATGGGGGCCCATCTTGCGGAGGGCGAGTCACCGTCTGCCGGAAATAAAATTGGATACCGTTTTGTTAGGCAGGCGTCCGGTTCTTCATCCAATAGACCAGTAATTAGTCCATACTCTTCACCCAATAGCCTAGTACATTTTAGACTCCATTAACTCTCAATAGTCCTTACACCATGGCGGGTGCTGCCTCTGCATGCGTCCCATGACACGGGCAGGGGCAACATCCGCATAGTGTACCCCTCACTTTTCATTAAATTGTCGAAAGGGCCTCTGCGCGTTGGCTTCGGCTCCGCATACGCCTCCCAAAGGTCCGGAACACCATTGTTCCGTAGTGGGGAAAGACATACAAATATAATAATAAAATAAATAAATATTATAGGACAATCCTACACAAATCGACCTAGGCCCACAGTCAGCTCAATAAGGCTTCTGTTATGGGTACTAGACGACGATATATATAATAGATAAATATGTATAAATACTTAAATACATAGAAAACATCCATAACTCAGGAACAAATATCTAAATATCTGTGATCAACACACAAATAAATGCTCTGACCAGGATTCGAACCCGGGACCTCCTGCTTCGTAGGCAGGGTCACTACCGACTGGGCTAGGAGGCCGTTACATTAAGAAATAACGAAAAAAAATCGTTTTACTTTCTTATTCAGCGCAAAGCACCTGGTAGGTTTAATAGATGCGTAAGTGGTATTTTTGCTAAAGACTCACTTATTTATAGCTAAACATACCCCTTACGTCAACTTTCCATTAGGAAAACGCGTCATTAAAATTTTAGTTACACGGAAATGTTGCGACATAGGCTGGAACCGGTACAACTTAAATCTGTAATGTCGCTCTTTCATGATGCTTTCTCATGTAGAATATTAAAGATATACTATTTTAATCATTAAAGTAAATATCAAAGTGGCACTATTCTATAATTAAATAGAATGAACGAAGTACCTAGTAGATATTTATAAAATAAGCAAAATTGTAAAAAAAATTAGCTATTTACCTAGCCAAAATATAAAATTTTATCTTCACCCATATTATAAATGCTCTATTCTGCGTTCGAAAACCATATAATATTGACCACCATTATTGCAACCAGTAATGTAACATCAGTGTATTATCTGTACCAGTGTCGAAATAAGGTATGAAAATTCATTACGATATCGGTAATGTAATGAAAATCTAGTCCTCTTCCCCGACCGCAGTTATTCTCCTCCCTGACCGCGGTTATCCTCCTACCCGACCGCCCAATCCAGTTGGCCATGGTGGCGGTGCAATGGCGGTCATTCTAATGGTTCTCGAAAACGTCATTAAGAATTTATAATATGTGTGTAGATAAAGCCAGTGTACATAATTAGGCATTAAAACACTCGTGTGATATTATTAAAACCACACTCGTATTTTAATGCCGTTCATTATGTAGCAGTCACATAAACTACTATTACACGACAAATTATACGAATTATTCATTAATTAATAAATCAATTCAGAATATAATCCTATTTAGTCACTAATATACTTTTTTTAAACGTCCAGGAATCTTCGGATACAGATAAAAAAATATTACAAAAATTGTTTAATCTCTCTACATGATTTCCTAAAGTACTGTGAACTCAACCTTACTTGTCCTATCATCTATTCTAAATAAACGTGTGTCAATCTAGACGTCGTAATGTCAGTTATTTTTGTGGTTATTTGTCCGTTACTTCGATTATTGAAGACAATTTTATTACAAATTATATTTTTCTGTGGTTACTTGGTTGACCTCAATACTTTGTGATTGTGAGTTTCTTGAAGAATACAACAATATTTTAAGTGAAAATCTTAGATAAAAGTTTAGTCCAGGGAATAATGCATTCGAAAAGTTTAGTCTTTGTTTACATTAGAAAAGAAAGGATGAATTCACTATAAATCAACATAATATATTAGGTTTGAAAGGTCTCAAATATGCATGAGAAAGTAATTTTATAACGTAGCAAATTACTTGGGCGGATTGTAAATACCGACATAATTAAAAATTATTTTTAGTAAAAAATATTTTTAAAAACGCTCCTTAAGCTCCAAGCAATCTTTAAACCAACTATGTTTCACAAAAATCTGTCTATTTCCACTTGAAACTTTTCGACTTGGCAAACTCAGCCGTGCAATGTCTGAAAATTATGAACAGCCGGAACTTCAGAACACTCTTAAGAAATTTTTACTTTAATAGTAGCCTCCCACTTTACTCAAGAGGAGATCCCAGAACTTAAGCAATTAGTGCGCTGAAGTCAGACAGCAATTAACGGGAAATGGTATTTGAACGTGGAAAAGGTAGACATAATTCAGCCAATAACGGGACGGGGTCGTTAGCTAAAATATTCATTAACTACTAATGACCGAAATACAAAGTGCAGCGCAGATACTTTCCACTCCGAGTGTACCTTAACGACGAGATGGGGCTGTATTCATCCCTACTAGCATAACTTTTGTTTTTGCCCGCGACTATACTTCAAGCGCGACTGCCTGACTGACTGAAAGTATGCAGTCGCGGGAGACATACAACTTTTCAGAGCAATAACTCGTACTTTCAGTGTCCGCGAGGCAACTAGATGGCTCGCGGTATTTAAGCTCCCTACGTGTTATGGAACCAACCTGTGCAACTTGATCGTTAAAATAAGAATTTACCGTAAGTCAGTTATAAAAATTTTGTCTGGAAGAGATCGCTCTCTAGCGATAAGACCGCCTGTTGACTGCCTCTACTTTTAATCTGTATACTGTACTGTTCTATTTTATTGAGGTCTGCAATAATAGTAGTTTATGCAACAGTTTGTATAAGAGGGGTCAAAAAAGGTGAGTGGCGTGGGTAACAATTTGAGCCGTAGGCGAAAATTGTTAAGAAAAACGCCACGAACATTTTTTTACCTACTTATACGACATACAATACTTTTCTACGAATACACTTACTTTTACATAAAATGCGAAATTGAAAACTTCATGGATATCGCAGTTATTTTGCCAACATAATCAACAATCATTTAAGTTTTACCTTTTAAAACACTATTTTTCAATAATACTAACATTACTAACACAAATACACACCGTCGTTATTTGATCAATTATTAAAGAGCTACAGAGATTAGTAAAAATACCTATATTACTTTCAAAGTTTGCAATTCACCCCAACAAACGAACGGGAAACGTAAAAAACTACGAAGTAGGTCTGTGGTTCTTTTAATTTTTTCTTTTAAAAAGTTTTTTTTTCTAAAAACGCTGCGTTTATTTAGGTAGGTTGGCAGTAATTTATTTTATATTAATAATCGTGTTTGCACGCGATTACGCGATACTATTTTGGCACTTTTATAGAACAAGTGTTATTTTGGGGAATAGACTAGATAGACTTTTCATCGAGTGTATTATGTATGTTCTTATAAAGGTGTTGACGAATATATAAATGACAGATAAAAGTACAGGAGTAGAAAAATAATATTTGTAAAATCTAATTGGTATCAAAATTTTACTATTCTGAATATGCCTCTGTACTCATGTTTGAAAGTTGTGCTATTGCAGTTGTAATTGTATTGTTTGTTGCTTGCTTTTGTGGTTAACTAAGTTGTAAGGCAAACGTTCAACTTTGCCGTAATCTGTTTACTATGCGCAAACGATATATCGATAACAGACTCATTTCTTTTCTGCGTTTTATGTTTTAAGCCTGTCATTACCATGGTTTTATATGAAATGGATCTAATTCTTCGGTCACAAAATGAGACCGAATGAGAAAGTTATATAGGGGACTGTGTCTCGTTTTAACAAAGGAGGTAATAACGTCATCAGACAATCAAAATATCAATATGTGTCAAATGTGACAATTTTGTAACGAGTGCGAGTGAGACACGGCCCCTATATTGTGCTCTCTATCGGGCCGTTTTTACTACTTTTTACTAGTCAAATAGTCACCTATAAACGACTGTTTTACTCGATAATAAAGTTCAACTTGTGGTTACGGAAAAAGTGTAAGAATTAGATCCACGTCATTTAAATCCATGGTCATAAACGGGCACTAGCCTACATGGTAGCCACACACATACGACGGGTGACACTGGGTTCATATTCCGTAATGTTGTTTGTTTTTGTAGTTCGTAATTTGAGGACGTTCTCTATGTAGTCTATGTATTTAAATACCGACGCCTTAACACAATTTTTATTGAGCTGCGGTACCGTGTGACTAGTAATATTATTTTAATTTTACACGCAAAAGGGCATCTGCCACAAATCATTATCTGCAAGTTACCTTTAATGTAACCAATGTAGGTACTTGTTCAAGAAGATGAACAAAATGAAGATTAGGAAATTTAATACTACCACAACACTATTTACTTAATTGTCATGCACGTTCATTGTGTAACTAAAAGCACTGTCAAAATGGAGACTATTTTATTAAATGTCAATGCTGTTCAACGTTCTGCGAAAACGTCCAAACAAGAAAGAGAAATAAGGACGATGCATAAAACGTTAACTATCTGGACCGAAGTTCTAGGACACCCGCTATTCATTCTAGCCACAAGTCGCGGCGACCACAAGATCGGCTTAGGACGGGACAGTCCCGACTAAATTCTCACAGCGCGTAATGCGGGTCGGACGGCTTTTGCTTTAAGCAGGTAAGACATCTACCTAAACATGTGTGCATCAAGTACATTTGAATAAATTTTCAATTTTATACCTTGTTGGAAGAACATACGGTACAAAATTGAATGAGATTGCAATGTGTTATTAGAGATATGCTTATCGTACAGAAATTTTGGTAGGTGCGCGATTGTTATCACACAATACATTAGTTATGATATGATAAATGGTTGCGATTAAGTTTCTGTAAATCATAAATCCTGAAATACTATTGTGGTACAATATTATAATAAAATAATCTAAAACAAGCATGAACGGGTTTATTACTACACAGGGTACTTTTTGAGGTAAATCAAAGTTAAATGATTTTTTTCTGTCTTTATTTGATTGAACAAATTTTTTTAAGCTGCCAGTCCGACATTATTACCAATATCAGCCACGGCACTCTCATTTCTCGACCACAAGTCTTATCCCATTTAATTCACAAATACGTGGTCACAGCACTCCTGCGCTCCTTTCCCGTCGTGTTTTTTCACGTTTTACATTTTCGTAGACGATTCGCTCGGCCGCGATGCGGCTTTTGTGCCTTCGCTTAGATTACTTCTTTCACGAGCTAACAATGTAATGTTTTCTTGTTAAACTGTTGTCTTTCCTGTGAAAAAGGTTAAGCTATAAAAATGCTATTCGGTTATAGAAAATTTCAATTCAAAACGTAACGCTTCATTAATAAGCACAAGTTTTTGTTTTTTATATCACGACGGTGGCAAACAAGCGGGAATATGCTTGCGTCTGATGGTAAGCAGCTACCGTAGCCTATCGACGCCCGCCGACCATTTATAAAAAGGATTTTCTGTGTTGATGGTTAAAGTGACAAGAGGGCCCCTCGTCGTCTACACGTAGCTGCTTACCATCAGGCGGACCGTATGGTTGTTTACCACCGTCGTGGTATAATTAAAACTTGGCTGGTGCAAAAATTGTATATAATATACAGATCATTTACATAACGTCTAAAAATACTTGTCTAAAAATGTAATTGCTATTACCTTATTAAATACGTAAATAAAATGCTTTGTGAAGTGAAAATAAACGTCATATTTTATTATTATTATGTTACTAGCTGTGCCCGCGGCTCCGCCCGCGTGGAATTCGGTCTGTGTCAGTAAGCGGCTAATTCACCCCTAATTTCTCTCCCGCTACCCTGGAGGCGGAACTTGAAGTAAAGTTGACAGATGGATACGCTAGAGGACAGTAGTCCTAATAAAATATTTTACGATTACCACTAAATGAAACTACACTCAAAAATGAATACTTTTTTTTATCATATTTTTTTTTGCATGATTTAAACGACATAGAGAGTAGTAGGTGTATATCGGACGATACAGGACCACTTTTGTATTTACACGTTCATGTCCACGGCAAATATCATCCAAATCGATCCTCCCGTCAAATCAGTCTAAGCATGAAAGGTAAGAACAGGCGCAGTTGAAATAGGGGGGGGGGGGGGGGGGGGTTCGCAAGATATTTGGCGGCGCTTACGTCATTTTACTATTCGGCACTTCCTTTCACTATGCGTTTTTGACTGATAATTCAGAAACGGCTGAACCGATTTTATTCAATATAGTTTTTATTGAAAGTTCTTATCAGGCCTCACCAAATTTCAAATTTCAGCCATACACTGCTTTACCTACACACATATTAAAAATCCATTGAAACCATTAGAATGACCGCCATTACACCGCCACGACCAACCTTATTGCCCCGGCGCCGGGGGGGGCAGAGTTTCATTAATGTTCATACGTTTTTACCACACTGTTACCACACAGATAATACACTGATGTTACGTTACTGTTTGCAATAATGGTGGTAATTACATACGGTTCCGAACGCGGAATAGAGGATTTATGATATTGGTGTAGATCAAGATATTTATTCTTCAATGTAAGCACATTACAATGCACTAATGAACGTCAGAGAAAAATACAATAAGTGAGTGTCGTGGAACACTCGATTGGAACGAAGTTATGTTATTTAATTTTTGACTTTTTCGTAAATTTTGTGATTTTTTTTTTTTTGTATATTTTTGAAATTTTGGTAATATTGGTAATTTTGGAAATTTTGGAAATTTAGGAAATTTTTTTGAAGTTTTTGAAACATTTGAAATTTTTGAAATTTAGGCATTTTTGACATTTTCGACATTTTTTACTTTTTTTTACTTTTAGGTTCTCGACTTTTATCACTTTATTCTATTTTATATATTTTTTATTTCATTCCATTTTACATGTTTCTCAATCGTATGGGTGTCGCGTTTTCGTGACGTGACGCATTTTCGTGACGGTCACGTGACCTTTTTTCGCCTAGCCTCCCATCCGCGAACCGTCCGAGAAGGAACTTCGTTCCAAAACTACCACCGGTTCTAACCCTACACCTCTGGCCCGAGAAGTATTATGACCGAAAAGAAACTCGACGGGACTTATTTTTTTCACAACAGTAATACATTAAGTATTAGATCTTAAAGATACAAAATAATGCGTAGTTCTTCAAGAAGACATATCAGAACAGCTTGAGAGACAGATAATGTACCTAATGTTTAATTATAAAGAAAAATAAACCCTAATCTGACTGCTTCACAAAACGTTTATAATGTTTTCCTACCTAAACGGTGTCCTATAAATGTTAGATAATTTTGTAGTAGTTTTTTGATTTGGGCCATGCAACTTTGTCCGTCATATATAGTCCTCGAACCTGCAATAACCCTTTGACATTCATGACATTTTCAAATATTTCTTAAGAGCGGGTAAAGGTAAATTTAAAGCATCGACGGGTAACATGTTATAAATATGAACACCTTGACCAAAAAATTACAAATTATTTCAATACCAAATTTCATCTAAATACGTACAGCGGTTATTGGTTGTTTCTTCCCCATGTAAACTTCCACCCCTTTTGCATCCGCTTAAGGGATAATTTCCGAGATAAACAGATAAACAGACAAAAATTCTAAAAATTGTTGGAACGTTTTCTGTTATCGATTCTAAGTATCCCCAGCCAACTTTTTTCGAATATATTCCATGAACAGACGTTCGACCCTCTTCAGTTTTATTATATGTATAGATAGTTTTTATTTAAAGTACCTTTCAGGCTTCACTTCCATTATTTTTTTCAAATTTTTTGGACCTACGGTTCTAATTTAAGGTGGGGGGAGGGGGAGGGGGGCTTTTTTGAAGATGAAACTATCCTTTGTCCTTTCTCGAGACCCATATTATCTCTATACCAATTTTCATCTAAATCAGTTCAGCGGTAAAAAATTCCTCATACCAACTTCCAACCCCCTTTTCACCCTCACAAGGGTTTGAAAACTATCCTATGACGTTTCTCGAGACTCAAATTATCTCCATACTCATTTCTATCTAAATCGTTTCAGCGGTTAAAAATTCTCCATACAAACTTTTAACCCCTTTTTCACCCCCACCAGGGTTGATTTTCGGGATTAAAACTACATATTATCCTTTCCCGGGACTCAAACTATCTCTATACAAAATTTAATCAAAATCCGTTCAGCCGTTTTCACGTGATGCGCGGTCAAATAAACAGACAAACAGACAAACAGATAAACAGATAAACAGACAAACAGATAAACAGATAAACAGACAAAAATTCTAAAAATTGTTGGAACGTGTTCTGTTATCGATTCTAAGTATCCCCAGCCACCTTTTTTTCGATTATCTTCCATGTACAGACTTTCGACCCTCTTCAGCTTTATTATATGTATAGATGAGGTAAGTGGCATAAAAACTTACGTGGGCTGGTTTTAAAAATCAGCTGTGTTTCAAATTTTAAACTTTGCCAAACTCTTATCGACGCACATCTAACTTGTAAGGTAGCGTGCAAACTACGTGTTTTATTTATGATAAAATTAAATAAACGAACAAGTTGGGGTTTTGTAATGAATATTAATGTGGAAAGTCTCGGAATCAGGCCCGACATGGGCCGGCGAGCCTAGCATAAATCACGCTTAGTTCGTCTCGAGCGTCTTCTGCTTGCGGCCATCTTGCGGAAATGAGATTACGTCGCGGATTCCGGAAATATAAGAAATACTGAAACAGCTCGAGGTTTGGCTTACATTTGCAATGACAATTGACATAAAAAAATTAAACAGATGCCTAACATTTCGGCTGCGCTTCGGCGATTGCCAAATTAATCCAAAGAATTGCCACAGGCTTATTCTTGCCACTACTTGCTATTCTGGCCACTGGTTTATTCTCGTAAACTTGAAAGCGACTTCAATCTCAAACTCAAAAATATTTATTTGCTTTAACCACATTCATGCATGCAAATACAATTTAAATCGAAATATTTACAATATGAAATTAGTAATCGGTATAGAATAAAATCAAAACTATCAAAACATACACAGTCACTATTCGATTCTTAAATAACATGTCAAAAAATAGACAGAAAAGAAAAACAATAATAATAGGTCAGTACTTATAAACGAAATGTTTATGAATAAAAATGTCTAACTTAATCTAGAGCATTAGCAAAATATTCCTCGATAGAGTAGAATGGCCTACTTACAAAATATTCTTTTACTTTCCTTCTAAATAGGTACAAGTCGTCACATTCCCTAAAATTTTCAAATTTTTAAATCTGACTTGCAAACGCTGAGGGGAACTAGACCCTAACTACTAAATTGGGATAAGTCCGTGTTAAGATTTAATTTAAATCCTACGCTTTATTAAAGAAGACTTTAAATCGATATCAAGAAGCATTTTTATACTTAACCCACATCATCATCATCATCATCATCATCATCATAATCATCATCATCATCATCATAATCAGCACTTTATCGCCCACTGCTGAGCATAGGCCTCTCTTCGTGTACGCCACTTGTTCCGATTTTGTGCCAATTTCATCCAGGAGTGACCCGCAATCTTCCGGACGTCGTATTTAATCCACGAATTTCTGAAACTATTACACACATTATTGAGACATTTAATATGGATCATATAACCCTATCCTGGTTCCGTGATTATCTTTTCGACCGGCGCCAGTGTGTTCGATTCGATGACAAGTTCTCCGATTGGTGCGAACTTTCCGCTGGCGTGCCACAGGGAGGAGTGCTTTCCCCACTTCTTTTCTCCATTTTTATCAATGGAATCACAGTGTCACTTAGATCCTCTTACCACCTTTATGCGGATGACCTACAGATCTATGCAGCAGCTGGTATTGATGATTTTACTTCTCTAGTAGACCAAATCAATGCTGATCTTGAGTCTATTCGCAGCTGGGCCGGTAGTTTCGGTCTTAAGGTAAACGCAAATAAATCTCAGGCTATAGTTATAGGTAGTCCTTACTACATTGGTGAGCTCTCTGATATGGTGGTACCCGACATCGCTTTCGACGGAATTCCCATCCCTTTCTCCTCTACAGTCAAAAATTTGGGTGTCACCATGGATGAGACCCTTTCCTGGTCTGCTCACACCGCTGAGATTAGTAAAAAGATATTTGCGTCCCTCCACTCTTTAAAACGTCTTCAGAATTTCCTTCCGGTTCACACTTTTTTTTTTTTTTTTTTATACCACGACGGTGGCAAACAAGCATACGGCCCGCCTGATGGTAAGCAGCTACCGTAACCTATGGACGCCTGCTACTCCAAAGGAGTTACATGCGCGTTGCCGACCTTTTACAAAAAGGAGGATTCACTGTGTTGACGACTAAAGGAACAAGAAGGACCCTCATCGTTAACACACTGGGTCCTCTTTGAGCTCTTTGGCAACCTTACTCACCAGCAGGAACACAACACTATGAGTAGGGTCTAGTGCTATTTGGCTGTGGTTTTCTGTAAGGTGGAGGTACTTCCCCAGTCGGGCTCTGCTCCAGATTTGAGCGATGACATTCGCTGAACGTGCCCTACCACACTTAGCGAGATGCCATTCGCAGTGCCCATACCTCTCTTTTTGGCGTAGTTTAAGGACATACCCAGGTCCGGACGTAGTTTAAGGACATACCCAGGTCCGGACGTAGTTTAAGGACATACCCCGGGTCCAAAAACTAACACTAAGCTGACTCCTGCTCGATCCCTTCTCCTACCGCTTTTGGACTATTGTGACATTGCATTGGACCTCAGGGAGGAACTACTGGATAAGCTGGAGCATCTGCAGAATGTATGTATTCGGTATATTTTTGGGTTACGGAAGTTTGACCACATCTCCGAATTTCGTGCTAAGCTCGGTTGGCTACCTATACGCCAGCGCAGGGACGTGCATATTCTATGTCTTCTTTTTAACACACTTTTTAATCCGACCTCCCCACAATACCTCTCTGAAAGGTTTAGGTATTTGGCTGTTGGTAGTGGTCACCGCTTGAGGTCGAGTGCGAACCTCACTCTTGCCATACCGTTGAAGAAGACTAGGTCGTATTTATTATACCTTAGGTTAAGTAGATATTATCTCTTCTTTTTTAGATATTTGTTTCCGTAAGTACACTAAGTACATAGTGCATGTTTGTCTATCTAATACTTTTCTCTCAATTGCTCAAAGGTTAACTGGAAGAGATCCCTTAAAGGGATTCACCTTTGTACTTTATTTATTTTTTCTTTTATCGTGTTTGTTTTGTTACTTTTTATGTACACTCGCGTTCAAAAGTGCATACCCAATTCAGCAACAGAATCGTTTGAAGCTAAATTAGACGCCATCTATGCGTTCTTTGTGTAATAAGGCTAATACGCCTATCTGTAAATCTTACTAGTACAGTAAGCTGTTACTAGATGGCGTTGAATGCAGTTAAAAATAAAAATAAATATTGTGCAGTTTATATTTACAAACTTTGTTTGCCCATTTTGCTTAATTCAATATTTCAACGATACATTAATCGGTTTTGGAAGTTAAGAACAATTCTTGTTTTTTTTCTCTCACTGTTATTTCATTTCAATCGTCCATCTAGCTATTCATGATCCACATGGGAATTATCTGTATTTACCGTATTGGATGGCGCCACGGAATGCCCTTTCATTCCAAGACATTAAAAAACACAAAATCTCATAATTATTGGCGGGGATTTGAACCCGGACACTCTTGCGTTCAACTCACATGCGCCAGCCACTGGACCAAAGCACTATTAATAATGCCGGTGAAATTCATTACTAGTTGAGACCATGCATATCAAGCTTGTCATTATTGAACTAAATCCGTAAAACATGCCAATGGAATTAGAGTTTTATTAGAATGAAACAAGCGTCAAATTTGCATACCAAAATTTGGGTACTGTCAATTTGCGACACGCTTTATTTTTGTTAGTAATATGTTATATGTCAAGTAAATGAAAGAGGGTAGATCTAAGTTTTCTAAATACCATACTAAATGTTTTTATATAACCTGACCGATTGCTTCTTCTTTTGTTCGTTGCGTTATACGTCTGATTTCATTGCTTAGTTTATATTATCAATTATTAAAACAAAATGAGTTCTTGAAGCAATATTGACTTGTTATTAAGATCGCGAATAATTGAAATGCATAATGAAGGCTATAATATATCAGAGATAGCTAGAGAAACCGGTGTAAACGTAAGTAGTTTTTTTTACTTCTTTTCCTCATTAAAAAATGTCTATATATATTATACGTCAATTATGATAAAAACAAATGTTTATTGTTTCAGAGGAAAACTGTTACTTTATGGGTAGGACGATTCCAAGGAGGAGGATCTTTGTTACGCTAGCAATAAAACTGGTAGACCACGCCTCATTGACACACAGCAACGTCAGTTGATGGTACGGGAATATGAGGAATATGGCTACAAGGCACTATGCGGGTTTGTTTGGCACAAGCGCGCTCACGGGTCGTCGTGCCCTTCATAACGAGGGACTCCATCATCGCAGACACGCCGTTAACCTTTGTTGACAGATGCACATAAACAGCCAAGTTACAGTTTGCTCACACAGTTCGAGACGACGACTGGACTAATGTCATCTTTACTAACGAAAGGACTTAAATCCAGTCAACAAGGACGCCTGTCTCTGTGGCGTCGAAATAATACGCGATATGACAACGAGCATGTCTTGCCCGACATGGAATCGTTTCGTATCACAGTGAAAATGTGGGGTTGGATGACTGCAGCCGGTCCGGGAGAACTTGTCAGAATACCAAGCCGCGCGAATAGTGGATCACGTGGACGTGTTGGAATATACCCTGATGCCTACAGTTCGAAATGTGTACCCAGAGACTGAATTTCCGTTGGTATTGTTTTTGCAAGATGATTGCCCAATACACCGCTCGCGTAGTGAAAGAGTGGTTTAAAAAACACAAAAATTACATCAAGGTCATTTCCCTGGCCTGCCAGATCACCGGATTTAAACCATATAGAAAATCTGTGGGATTTTATAGTGCAACGCTGGGATAATCAAAATGAAAGGACCCCGGAATCGCTGAAAGCACATTGCATGAAAATATAGGATAGTGTTCGTGGTTCAGATTTCTGTCAAAATCTTATTTCATCGATGCCTTCCCGCTTACAAGCAGTTATTGATAACGGAGGAGGCTGTACTAAATATTAGGGCAATCATAAAACAATACATTTGGTGAACCCGGTTTAGTGCTTAATTTCAACGTATTTTATTGATTTGATAAATCTGTTACTTTGAGGTGGCTTTTATCGAAACGCTAGATAAAGTAGGTAAGTAAGGTCGGTGTCAATAGAAAAGTAAAATAATGTAAACAAACACATTTACCTTTATTGCTTCGCACTTACGCACTTTAAACGTAATCTTTACATTTTTTTTTTTTAAATGTCCGTTAATTACTTATATTTCAGTGAAAACGGGGTTCTTTAATAATATTCTGTCATGTGTCAAATACTATATTTTACTCTTCTATTGACACTGACCTTAGGTATCAATAAATAAAATAAATAAATAATGCTTAATAATGTGAGACAACAGTAAAAATTCAAACTTATATACCTAACATGTTGACTACCTACGAGTATATTAATTACCTACTGAAAATTTCTCCTTGCAAATTGCAGTAAATTTCTGTGGTTTATGTTATCTACATATATGTCTTAAGTAGGTATTATAACATATTCGCGGCCTCAGCTGGTTTATAAAATAAGATATAGGTAGAGGATCGGATTTTCGGATTGGTGTGTGGCTTTTTATTCATATATACTTATTGGTATATATTGATGCCGATCCTAATTATCCGTAAATAAGTATCTAATCATAATACGATAATTATTGAATATGTTTCGATTCAAAGTCATATTTTCAATAAATTGTTCTCGAAAGCAAAGTCGTAGGTAATAATTGTGTAGGTAAGCTATGTTCACTGAATTTCCGTTTGTTTGTTTCAGTTGTTAATAAGTATGAATGGTTACTTTTGATAACAGTCCGATCCTCTATTATGGTAGCTAATAGGTAACCTACTGTTTTTATTGTGGTGAAGCTTCAATCCTTTTCCGTTTTCGGAAATGTTACTTAAGCTTAAACCTCAATAAAATGTAAGGTAATTGCCTTGTTTTAGGACTAACAGTTTTGTTTTATTCTAGTTTACGGCCTAATTTATGTAGCAAATTCTGTCAAAAGGTTGTTTTACATAACAGTATTTTTATCTACCTATAGTTTACCGTGTCAATTAGCTAGTTAGCTTAGTTAAGCTAAGCTAATTCTTTCAACCTAATGTGCATTAAAGTTCAACTCGCTGGAACATTTCATCGAGTGAAACACTTTTAAAATAATAATTTATTTCATTAAGATTAAGATTGGCCGTAAGTGAGTAATATATAAATAAAGGAAAAAGAAAAACAAGTTTTTTATTTTTTAAACGTTTCAATTCCTTTAACGTTCATCCCTTAATAAACACAATCTAATTAAATGTGGAAGTAAATCTAGAAGGGACCCATTATGGAGGTTGTCGACAAGGCAATCGTCATTATTGCCAACCGGCACAACAGCCTTTACCCATTTCAGCTTCGCATATGCTTTTTCAAGAAAATTACACAAGCATATAGGCATTCAACAGAATCGCCATATTGTGCCAGATTAAATCTCCGGTTAAAAAGGGTAGGTAGCACTATACTAAGCTAAGTGCCGCTGCTGCCGCCTGACCGAGCCATCGATTTTTATTGACCTATGAATGCTAAGCTAAGAAGTCAAAACTACCTTAAACTAGGTAATTATAAAAGTTATGCAACTGGTCGACACTACATAAAATTAGAATAAGTTACTACAGATTTCGTCTTAATGATTTATTAAGTAATATTATATGGTCAGTAATATTTACCATTTTTTTTATTTATTTAATGCATTTCGCTAGCAGCGCCATCTAGTTTGGTATCTGAACAACCCATACAATCAGAGCGCAAGCGGCCGCATGCGAAAGTCGACCTAGTGGTGTCCATGCAATTATGAACGCCATTGTACAATAAAGTGTTTACATACATACATACTATTTAATATCTTGGTTTGCACTGATTTTCAAATATGTTGTTCTGTAAAGCTGTATCATAGGAAAAATAGTAAAAAAAAATTTAACAGCCTGGAAAAGCCTGGCAACGAGTGGCGTTTTAACACCCAGTCGGCTACCAACACAAAGCTTTGCATACAAGCGTTTTGGATTAAAATAAATCAACATTATGAGTTGTTTGAAATATTTTATTCGGTTTACCACTAATCATTGCTATTGTAAGCCACTGCACATATTTATGATGTAATTTTCGACAACTTTTGTATATATATTTTTGTTCTACTTAATTAGATGATCAATGCTATCATAACGTGAATTTTCTCGATGCTAGGTGTACCACGAAGTCTGCGCTTTTTAGTATGTTCATTGGATAACAAAAATCCCATCGAAGCAATTTTTCAAACACCGTTTTCCGTTTTTTCCTTTAGAGGTACGGAACCCTAAAAACAAACGAATTTGTAGGAACACTATATCTAATAAAAACCGGCCAAGAGCGTGTCAGGCCACGCTCAGTGTAGGGTTCCGTAGTTTTCCGTCCGTCACAGTAAGTGTCCCCACTTAAGCGTTAAAATAATACCGCCATGTAGGATATGATATGAGCGTTCCACGTACAGCGACATCTATCGGCAAATTAGAAAAAATATTGCGCGCGAGCTTAAAGTATGGAAGATGATTTTTATGGGATAATTCTTTATTGCGTTAACCGATTTTCACCATTTTTACTTTATTTGAAAGCACGTCATTTCATTGTGATTTTGTAGAAATTACATTTACAATAAACACCTGCTTATACGGTTAAATTACAAACTTAGTTCAGAAATTATTTTGTAATATTTTTTCAAAAACTATTCCACCTGTCAAGTTCAAAATAATTTTCCTAGAAAGTTTTTATAAAGTTCTACTATTGAGATTTTTTTTATATTTTTAAAACATATGGTTCAAAAGTTAGAGGGGGGGGACACATTTTTTTTTACTTCTGGAGCGATTATTTCCGAAAATATTTACATTATCAAAAGATGATTTTAGCAAACCCCTATTCATTTTTAAATACCTATCCAACAATATATCACACGTTAGGGTTGAACTGAAAAAAAAAATCACTCCCCACTTTACGTATAGGGGAGGTACCCTAATAAAAATTTTTTTTTTCTACTTTTTATTTTACCACTTTGTCGGCGTGATTGATATACATATTAGTACAAAAGGCTATAGCTGGGTAAGGTAACAACAAATGCCCCAGGCGTTATTAGCCAATGTATTTATCCTATATATTGGTCATAATACTAGTTATTAATCTGCCAAGTTTTATGTCATAATTGTTGACAGTTTTCGAGAAACGTCAGTTCAAAGTTTTTTTTACTTTTCAAAATATTTCATAAACTACTGGTCCGTTTTTTTTTGTAATTCACGTATGTTGTTAATGACTTGATGAGGAATGATTTTGCAAAAAACCAGATGTCTCTAGGTCAACATTAACTTGGTGTTTTTTAATATCAAATATTTCAAACATTTTTGTTTGACACTTGTGACTTAGCGACACCTACAGTTATTTTAACACTGATGTGACATCTCTTTCCGTACTAATGTATATTTATTTCAAATGAATTGGGTTGGAGCAACATGGTGATTCTTTTAATAATCTTTAGGTACCTATTCATACCTAGCAGTATTGTAGAGGTATTATTTATAGAGGTTCATTAATGCTGGCTGGTTATTATAATACTTTCTTTTTTATTGTAATAATTTCAAATCCGAGCATATATTTTTTGCCAATGACATTCGATTCTTTTGTTTTTTAATGTTGATAATTTTTGCCCTGCACCTATTTCATTCAAGATGAACAGCGCTTCTTCTTATACTCGTATGGCTCTCATAAATAAAACATTTCATTGCCGACATGAAGCAAAAAGCCTCTATTATTCTGTGTATAAAAAAATACAAGATATACTTGGAAAACGACTTGAATTTGAGTTGGATTCGGATTTTACACACTCTATATTTGAAATTGTACGTAAATACATTTATTTTTTATATTGCTAGCGAACTCTCCACGGTTTATATATTGTAAACTGTACTTAGCTTTTAATTTTCGACATATCCTCCGACTGAGGTAATGCGTCTATGAATAATTGAATGGCTATGATCTGGGAAGTGATTGTATTTTTTCCTTGAACATTGCCACCTGAAAAGTCACAAGTTGCAGTAGTTTTAATACGTCCCGGATTCATGTAAACGAAATAGGGCGAATATAAGACAGGCATAAAGTATACAAGGTTTTAAACCGGGTCACTCACGTGTGTATATGTCGAAAATTGCTCAACATGTCTGACATACAGACAGAGAATACTGCATTGTAAACAGCTTTGTACAATATTATCACTAATGTTGACTTGGTACAAAATGTCTTATGTTATGACATTAAGTCTGGCTTTTGTACTTACTTTTTTTTGGAGGTTCAGCAGGTGTACAGCGCAGGTTAAAGTAACACTCTTTCGAGCGTACTGTACTTCGCTGTACGCCTGTTGCTTGTGGACCAGGTACACGCAGCGTACCATGTATGCTATGCGTGTACAATACAATGACGCGTTCAGGGTACTGTTGAGGCTGCCTCGGTACTGCAGTGCGTCGGGCATGTTCGCCGATGCACATGTGGACGGGTTTCATGCCACGCTGCGTAAGCGCTGCGCCGCGACGCTCCGCAGAGTGCGGCAACAGTCTCGGCCGTCGTGGCAGAGAGATGGGATAGCGCCCTAATCAATCAGGCACTGGATCTCTAAACACTTAAGTTTAGGTACTAACATAGTTATTTAAGTTCTATTGTAATACTAACACTATATGGATTTCTTTGTCCGAAATAAATGCTTTTTTTTAAAGATCTTTTTGTGCGATAAAGATTAAAATGAAATAAATTATCAATAATGACAAAGAACAGGTAAAAGTACAAAACCTATGTACAGTCAAGGTTAAAATTAACGGAAATGTAATGAAACTGTTATTTTGCCTTAGTAACTATTACGGCTGCAAAACATTTTCAACACAAATACCTGCAGAAAGCCAAATCCTTATGTTTTGTTTGAGACCAAGTTACAGTTTACAATATATAAACCGCGGAGCGTTCGCTAGCAATATAAAAAATAAATGTATTTTCAAACACAGAGTGTGTAAAATCCGTATCCAACTCCAATTCAAGTCGTTTTCCAAGTATATCTTGTATTATACACAGAACAATAGAGGTTTTTTGGTTCATGTCGGCAATGAAATGTTTTATTTATGAGAGCCATACGAGTACAAGAAGAAGCGTTGTTCATCTTGAATGAAATAGGTGCAGGGCGAAAAATATCGAAATTAAAAAACAAAAGAATCGAATATCATTGGCAAAAAATATATGCTCGGGATTTGATAGTATTATAATAACCAGCCAGCATTAATGAACAATACTTTTTGTTGTAACCTCTTCAATACTGCTCTTAGATGATTAGGTACCTAAAGATGATTTAAGAAATCACCATGTTGCTTCAACTCAATTCATTTGAAATAAATATATATAAGTACGGAAAGAGATGTCACATCAGTATTAAAAAAATTGTAGGTGTCGCTAAGTCACAAGTGTCAAAAAAAATGTTTGAAATATTTGACATAAAAAAAAACAAGTTAATGTTGACCTAGAGACATCTGGTTTCTTGAAAAATCATTCCTCTTCAAGTCATTAACAACATACGTGAATTACAAAAAAAACGGACCAGTAGTTTTTAAAATACTTTGAAAAGTAAAAAAAACTTTTAAGTGACATTTCAAGGAAACTGTCAATAATTATGACATAAAACTTGGCAGATTAATAACTAGTATTATGACCATAGGATAAATCCATTGGCTAATAACGCCTGGGGCATTTTTTGTTACCTTACCCGGCTATAGCCTTTCAGCTTTCTAATGCTAACGGTCACTGAGATTATCCGCGGACGGACGGACGGGCAGACATGGCGAAACTATAAGGGTTCGTAGTTGACTACGGAACCCTAAAAATAACGTAACATATGATCTTTGTTTATGCAACGGCAAACCCATGAATATCGCGGATTCATCTAACGCTCAATTTGTGGCGTTATAAAGGTCGGTAGTCCCAAGTAACACATCAAAGCAGTATAACGGCCGTCTTACAGCATATCTGTATGCTTTTAGCATTTTGAGTTCGTTTTATAGTAGCATTATAAACGTTTATAGTGCTGATATAGCTCTTAAATGGGCACAAATTACCCAGCTTGAGATCCTATATAGGTTATTTAATAGCATTACAGGCGCATTATGTCTGTGCTATTAGCATTATCGTTGTCATGGAAAGTGCCAATCGCATTAAAGAAGCATTAGTACGCTCTATTAAGTTGCCAACCGCATTAAAGAAGCATTAATACGGCCAAAAAACTTGCTAATCGCAGTAAAGAAGCATTAGTACTCTCGATTAAGTTGCCAATCGCAATACAAAAGCATTATACTAGCAAAAGAGTGTAGTAAAATAAACCTTACGTCAATGCAAAAACGTCTCTAATACCGGCGGAACAAATGTTATAATTTTTTTTTTTTTTTCTTTTTTTTTTTCATTAAAATAATTAGTTAAAATTTTATTGAAACCAAGTCATTACATATTTTATACAAAATGTCAACTTAAAACTAACTATATTTAAGAACAATTCACATTAAATATTATAACATTACATACCTAATTTAAAACTAGTTTCAAATACAAAATACAACAGTCAAAAATTATTAACATATACCTACTAGTCAAAAATAACCTACACTAACTACTACAATTAAAGCTATACAATCATCATAATTTCTTAAAAACATACCTACCATAATTATTTCGCCTACAACCGACACTAAGACCTAAAACCCGCTCCGCGCCATACCTGGTCCAAAGGTCCAAATGTTATAATAATACAATGAACGTTGCGATTTAACTACTTTGTCTCGCAATATAAAATGGACGAAGATGGTACAAAAAACTGAATGAGTGACACGTCATATTTGTTTGCATCGTAACAAAATTTATAAAGTTTTTGACTCTTTCACGTTATTATATCCTTCAAATATTACTGCGCAATGTAGTTAACTGTAAATGTGTATATACGTTTCATTGAAAATTTTGCTATAAAATATTATAAAAAGATATGCGTCAAATAAACAAAACAATTGTGTAATCCTCGTATAGAACGAGTTTTCCATTATTAACATTATAGTGTTGGTTGAGCAGTCTTAAATTAAGTTATTTCATTATTATATAGGTATTTTCCTTGTATAAATAGGTCCGCATGATTTTATTTTTAGGTTATAAATTATTTACAAAATGGCGTTGGTCTTTATAGACGGAGAGCTAGCCACGTCAGATATGACACAATATTGAGACCAGCCAAACCCCTCTAGTCAGTTTGGTATACTATGCTTATTTCTAGATCTGGACATCTGGCAGCTTTAAAGTGGTGGAGGACAAATAATGCAAACCATTTCAATAAAATAATTCCTAGAGATCTGGATTTGATGCAATATTATGAGAAACTATACAAATACTATACAATATTAAGAGAAATTATACAAATTTTATGTTGGGGGAAAGTAGTACCAAACGATGTATGATATAGTTCATAGTTTGTCGCCTACTGTTTTTGTTTCCGTAATAATACACAATCTTTTTTGGTCTAACGTTTTTTATCGATTTTTAACCAGTTTTGAGTGGATATTCCAACATATTCCCTACGATAGAATTATAAGGCAAACGACTATCGGTTCTTGAATCTTTTATCTCCATTCTGTAGAGCCGGATCTTGAAATAAATGAGCCGTTATTTTTTTATGATATTTTTAAAATATGGTGTAAAAAACACTTTTATCGATATTCGAATGGTGAAAAGAATCTTACATATACGTAATCTACATATTAGGGTTCCTCTTTGATGTCTCTAAAAACTGTGGAGAGATTTTAATTTTTAACTAATTAACACAAAATTTATGTCCATAAAACCACTTTTTTAGCCTAAACCGGTTCGACTTTGATTTCAAATATCTCGAAGACAATGAATATTGAAGTAAATATAGGATACTATATTGTTTAAAGCCGTTACTGATAATATGATAAGCTATATAAATCATTAGAAAACTAAGGGAATCAGATCTAAGATCGTTGGCGCCAGGGAGCCCCTTAAAATATAGGCCCTGTCCTTTATAACTGAGACAACTTCGGCAGTTTTTACTTAGTTTGGTATTACTATTTTCCAATTAAAACATTTTGCTAATCTATCACTGTGACCTTCACCCATTAAAAGCTGCCCGATGCCAAGATCTAGCAATAAGAATAGTATAGCAATCTAACCAGACGGGTTTTGTTGCTCTCATTATTGTGTCATATCTGACGTGGCTAGCTCTTAGTCCAATAGCAGCTCAGTGACCCTTAAAAAAAGCTTATTAATGCCTACACGTGAATAATTATGCTATTAAACAATATTAAGCATTATATACTACTTAAAATTTCTATTGTAGACCCTAAGGCACTAAAATAGCTAAAATCTGTATTTTATAAATAAGTATAAGTTAGTTCATAAATTACGTCATCAATTTTTGACGTTTTTTTACCCCCCCCCCCCCTCCTTAAATCATCCAACCCTCCCCCTGCTAATATTCATGCTCTTAAACAGCATTAAGCATTTATTTATGCTATTGTAGAACCTAAGGCACTAAACCACACCTAAGCATTAGTGTAGCAAACCAAAATGCAGCTGTACAGTTGCATTTTGGTTTGCTGCACTAAAACTAATGGCTAAGCAAAAGCATTTACATATGCAATTATACAACCGTTATACAGCGTAGAGCATCATATAATGCTATTGTAGAACCTAAAGCACTTAAGTGATTTTAAACGGCTGAAAGCTGTACAGTTGCGTTGTGGTTTGCTGCACTAAAGCTAAAGGCTTTAGGAAAGCATTTAGATATGCCATTATACAACCGTTATACAGCTCAAAGCATCATATAATGCGACAAGTTGCTCGGTGAACGTATATAAGAGTTTATACGGTCCTTTAGTTCGAAATAAGTTAACTATTCATATGTTATAATGCTTCCTGTGTTACTTGGGGTAACAAGTGGGTTAAACCAGGTTCTAAATTTAAAGTGACAAGTTTTGCTCAGCATTTGCTTCGCCTAGCTTAAACTCTTACACAATGACCTATTTCACGAACGAGTACACTCATATTTCTAAACTTAAGCGCACCGCTCGTACCTTGGTCCCATGCGAGTTCCGGGAGCTTCCTCTCTAAGATATACTCGTAATTTATTTTTATATTCTCATAATAACGTTCTAAGTATCGCGGGATTCTGTTATTTACTAAAACGGGATTTAATAAAAGTGATGTCGAGTTACCTACCTAAACAGACAGAAAACGAACATCTATACTTTAAAATTCATAAAGAAGGAGTGAAAACTTCTTTAGCGGCGCTGTGTACTTTTTGTGATGGGGAAAATGTTAAACTCGCGTCAGGTCACGTGACCGACAGATTCGTCAGATTGAAACTTCGTAAGGCGGACACGTGACCTGATCGAATAAATAATTGTAATAGTTCTGAAGTTTTAAATTTTTGATGTAATATAAATTGTCATGTTTGTGTACGATAGCGCCATAAATGAATATTGTATTTTACCACATAAATGATAGTACTTTTATAATGATAATTAAAGCAATTCGTGAAAAATTCGTCCCTAACCATTCCAAAATATCAAAAATGCACAACGTTAATACTTATTCAAGTTTTCACTTCTGCCGGCACTCCCGGGTTGCACCCCGTTGTTTTAAAATAAGCATCCGTTCATAATTGATGGTTTTACAGTGACATTACCAGCTCTTGCATTATTAAGACGGAAAGAATAGTAATTACCTACCAATCTTTCCAATTCTGTTTCTGTTATACCTACATATGATAAGTACTAACGTGTCATGTCAAAAGCTCGTTAAACTTTTTTACACATACAACAACACTTAAATCGTCACCTCAAATCGAAAGCGAAAGGCCATTGTCCAGTCGTAACGCGTTTCCATAAAAATGCAAATGGCTGGCAACGTATTGCTCGTGCGACGACCTATTACAGTGAATACACCTTGATCGTTTGTCTATCTCCCTATCTTTTATTACACTCCAATTAGAATTCTATTATACTCGAATATGAAGAAAGCATCATAGCAGATACTTCGATCATGGATTTTAGGTGTTCACGGTTGACTTTCTGATATTTATTTTATTTTATATTCTTTATTGGAGAAACAACAGAGGTAAGTACATAATAAAATACAGTTTAAATAGTATGTAGTACACTAGGTGTATACCTACTTCCTTAAATGTTCTCACTGAGAGATTTTAACTTCAGTACATATAGAAATGGTAAACTAAGCCAAACTTATCACACTAAGCTAGGTACTAACAATAAAGCGACATTATAAAATAATAAAATGAAAATTTCAAGTTGCCTCAGCTAGGACATCAAGTATCTCTTTTTGGAAACGTGGTCGGCTTGTGCTATAGATATCTATGGATGTAAACAACTTGTTGTAAGTATTGCAAAGGCGGCGTAACGGTGCACGATGACCAGCATTAGTCGAACTGATCGGGACGCCGAACAAGGCGGCCGAGCGTGAGGTACAACGGGGGACTCTAAACCGAATGTTCTCCAGCAACTCTGTGCAGTCGTAATTATCTCTGCATATATTGTAAAGAAACATCATATCAGAGCATTTGCATCTTAAGTTGAGGGAGGTTAGCTTGTAACCGGTGTGAAGTTAGCGGCCGATGATAACCCGACCATATTAAGAAGTCTTGTGAATTTTCAATGTTAATACTAACAAAAACAAGCGTAAATACCAAATATATATTTAATTTTACATAAACACAACATAAATAACAATTCTAAAGGCATAAAATAGCAAATAAGTAATATTTCAACATTGGCCGCTAACTTCACACTTTAGCAGCCAAAGAGTTTTTTATTATGTTACAATATTCCGAGTGAATCACATCTACTCTAACGTGGAAAATACTACACTAGCTATCAAATACTACTATTTTTAGAGTATTACTCAGCTGGAAATCCATGTAAGAGAGGAAACCAAGCAGACACTTGGGAATTCTATGAACACTTGCATTCATTCGAGATTTTCTTCATCTTAGACGGCGAGCTAGTGAATCAAACCTACTGTGCGGTATATTGTACTACACTAGCTATCAAAAACCACTATTTCTAGAGTGATACTCGGCTGCATATATATGTAAGCGAGGCGAACAAGCAGACGATTGGGAATTATATGAACACATGAATTCATTTGAGATTTTCTGCATCTTAGACGGCAAACAAGTGAATCACACCTACTGTATCGTGTAATGTATTACACTAGCTATCAAGTAACACTATTTCTAGAGTGATACTCGGCTGAAGCTAGATGAGAGAGAGAGGCAAACAAGCAGAAATTTGGGAATTTTATGAACACATGAATTCATTCGAAATTTTCTGCATCTTAGACGGCAAGCGAGTAGATCACACCTACTGTACCTTGTCTTGTGATACCCTAGCTATCAAATAACACTATTTCTAGAGTGATACTCGGCTGCATATATATGTAAGCGAGGCAACCAAGCAGACAATTTTGGGAATTCTATGAACACATGAATTCATTCGAGATTTTCTGCATCTTTGACGGCAAACGAGTGAATCAGACCTACAGTAACGTGCAATGTACTACACTAGATATCAAATAACACTATTTCTAGAGTGATACTCGGCTGTAGGTAGATGAGAGAGAGGCAAATTAGCAGAAATTTGGGAAATCTATGAACACTTGCATTCGTTCGAAATTCTCTGCATCTTAGACGGCAAGCGAGTAGATCACACCTACTGTACCTTGTATTGTGTTACACTAGCTATCAAATAAAACTATTTCTAGAGTGATACTCGGCTGTATATATATGTAAGCGAGGCGACCAAGCAGCCAATTGGGAAATCTATGAACACGTGAATTCATTCGAGATTTTCTGCATCTTAAACGGCAAGCGAGTGGATTACACCTACTGTATCATGTAAAATACTACACTAGCTATCAAATAACACTATTTCTAGAGTGATACTCGGCTGCAGGTAGATGAGAGAGAGGCAAACAAGCAGAAATTTGGGAATTCTATGAACACTTGCGTTCGTTCGAATTTATTTGCATCTTAGACGGCAAGCGAGTAGATCACACCTACTGTACCTTGTATTGTGTTACACTAGCTATCAAATAACACTATTTATAGAATGATACTCGGCTGCATATATATGTAAGCGAGGCAACCAAGCAGATAATTGGGAATTCTATGAACACATGAATTCATTCGAGATTTTCTGCATCTTTGACGGCAAACAAGTGAATCACACCTACAGTAACATGCAATGTACTACACTAGATATCAAATAACACTATTTCTAGAGTGATACTCGGCTGTAGGTAGATGAGAGAGAGGCAAATTAGCAGAAATTTGGGAAATCTATGAACACTTGCATTCGTTCGAAATTCTCTGCATCTTAGACGGCAAGCGAGTAGATCACACCTACTGTACCTTGTATTGTGTTACACTAGCTATCAAATAACACTATTTTTAGAGTGATACTCGGCTGCATATATATGTAAGTGAGGCGACCAAGCAGACAGGTGCGAAATCTATGAACACGTGAATTCATTCGAGATTTTCTGCATCTTAGACGGCAAGCGAGTGAATCACACCTACAGTAACGTGTAATGTACTACACTAGCTATCAAATAACACTATTTCTAGAGTGATACTCGGCTGCATATATATGTAAGCAAGGCAACCAAGCAGACAATTGGGAATTCTATGAACACATGAATTCATTCGAGATTTTCTGCATCTTTGAAGGCAAACGAGTAAATCACAACTACAGTAACGTGTAATGTATTACACTAGCTATCAAATAACACTATTTTTAGAGTGATACTCGGCTGCAGGTAGATGAGAGAGAGGAAAACAAGCAGAAATTTGGGAATTCTATGAACACTTGCGTTCGTTCGAAATTATTTGCATCTTAGACGGCAAGCGAGTAGATGACACCTACTGTACCTTGTATTGTGTTACACTAGCTATCAAATAACACTATTTCTAGAGTGATACTCGGCTGCATATATATGTAAGCGAGGCGACTAAGCAGACAATTAGGAATTCTGTGAACACATGAATTCATTCGAGATTTTCTGCATCTTTGACGGCAAGCGAGTGAATCACATCTAGTGTATCGTGTAATGTACTACACTAGCTATCAAATAACACTATTTTTAGAGTGATACTCGGCTGCAGGTAGATGAGAGGGAGGCAAACAAGCACAAATTTGGGAAATCTATGAACACTTGCATTCGTTCGAAATTCTCTGCATCTTAGAGGGCAACCGAGTAGATCACACCTACTGGTCCTTGCATTGTGTTACACTAGTTATCAAACAACACTATTTCTAGATTGATACTCGGCTGCATATATATGTACGCGAGGCGACTAAGCAGACAATTGGGAATTCTATGAACACATGAATTCATTCTAGATTTTCTGCATCATAGACGGCAAGCGAGTGAATCACACCTACTGTTTCGTGTAATGTACTACACTAGCTATCAAATAACACTATTTTTAGAGTGATACTCGCTGCAGGTGGATGAGAGAGAGGCAAACAAGCAGAAATTTGGGAAATCTATGAACACTTGCATTCGTTCGAAATTCTCTGCATCTTAGACGGCAAGCGAGTAGATCACACCTACTGGTCCTTGCATTGTGTTACACTAGTTATCAAACAACACTATTTCTAGATTGATACTCGGCTGCATATATATGTAAGCGAGGCGACTAAGCAGACAATTGGGAATTCTATGAACACATGAATTCATTCTAGATTTTCTGCATCATAGACGGCAAGCGAGTGAATCACACCTACTGTTTCGTGTTATGTACTACACTAGCTATCAAATAACACTATTTTTAGAGTGATACTCGCTGCAGGTAGATGAGAGAGAGGCAAACAAGCAGAAATTTGGGAAATCTATGAACACTTGCATTCGTTCGAAATTCTCTGCATCTTAGAGGGCAACCGAGTAGATCACACCTACTGGTCCTTGCATTGTGTTACACTAGTTATCAAACAACACTATTTCTAGATTGATACTCGGCTGCATATATATGTACGCGAGGCGACTAAGCAGACAATTGGGAATTCTATGAACACATGAATTCATTCTAGATTTTCTGCATCATAGACGGCAAGCGAGTGAATCACACCTACTGTTTCGTGTAATGTACTACACTAGCTATCAAATAACACTATTTTTAGAGTGATACTCGCTGCAGGTAGATGAGAGAGAGGCAAACAAGCAGAAATTTGGGAAATCTATGAACACTTGCATTCGTTCGAAATTCTCTGCATCTTAGACGGCAAGCGAGTAGATCACACCTACTGGTCCTTGCATTGTGTTACACTAGTTATCAAACAACACTATTTCTAGATTGATACTCGGCTGCATATATATGTAAGCGAGGCGACTAAGCAGACAATTGGGAATTCTATGAACACATGAATTCATTCTAGATTTTCTGCATCATAGACGGCAAGCGAGTGAATTACACCTACTGTTTCGTGTTATGTACTACACTAGCTATCAAATAACACTATTTTTAGAGCGATACTCGCTGCAGGTAGATGAGAGAGAGGCAAACAAGCAGAAATTTGGGAAATCTATGAACACTTGCATTCGTTCGAAATTCTCTGCATCTTAGACGGCAAGCGGGTAGATCACACCTACTGTACCTTGTATTGTGTTACACTAGCTATCAAATAACACTATTTCTAGAGTGATACTTGGCTGCATATACATGTAAGCGAGGCGACTAAGCAGACAATTAGGAATTCTAAATATGAACACATGAATTCATTCGAGATTTTCTGCATCTTAGACGGCAAGCGAGTGAATCACACCTACTGTATCGTGTAATGTACTACACTAGCTATCAAATAACACTATTTTTAGAGTATCCTCGGCTGCATATATATGTAAGCGAGGCGACCCAGTAGACAATTGAGAATTGTTAATTATGTTGTTTTATGTAAAATTAAATATATATTTGGCATTTTCGCTTGTTTTTGTCAGTATTAACATTGAAAATTCACAAGACTTCTTAATATGGTCGGGTTATCATCGGCCGCTAACTTTGGCCGCTAACTTCACACCGGTTAGCTTGCAATGCTTTAATAAGCCGTCATTGGGTAAATATTTACCTGTTAAGCGTCTATGTGTTGCTCGCAGGAACTTTTTTTGGATCATTTCAATAGCATTAGAATACTTCGAATAAAATGGGTTCCAAACACAAGCGACGCCAGTTAAGAAACCGATAAAGCACAAAACTAATAACAAACCAAGGTTGTTGCTTATATCAGATTTTCATGGAGCTGATCTTTTACTACCTTTATCGAAAATTCGCAAGAACGATTATGACTGTACGGCCGATATCATTCAATATGGAACAACCCAGCGTGTACTGCAAAACATAGAAGAAAAAATTAAAGACTTCAATAAAAGCGATTGCGTAGTAATTATGTGTGGTGGGAGTGATTATAATATTACCCCGTTAAATAAAATTATAAGTACTTTAGAATATACAGTCAAAAATTGTACTCATACAAACGTAGTCCTCCATAGCTTAAATAAGTATGATGAAGATTATAATGATTATGTTAATAGCTTTAATGTTATGTTGCATAGAAAGTTGGTGAAATTTTCCCATGTATGGCTGGAAACACCCAATAGTGTCTATTTTGGTGTGCGAGACTACGATACCAAAGGCTACCAACTAAACTTTAGAGGGAAATATAAACTAGCTCGCAGCTTGAATAATGTTCTGATCAATATTAACAAAGCATTTTATAATCAGTTAAATTTTTTAGGTACAATAGACAATCAATTAATAAATCGGTAAATAATGATCTTATGGCAGTCCGTAGAATTCAAAAACTTATCGTGGTCCTATAATTTAAGAATGGCAATATCTGAGCCAACTAGATTATCTAGCAACACATGTATTGACAATATTCTTCACAATGTGCGAGGCAGTAAAGCTGAAGTGATTGACTTTGCCCTCTCGGATCACACTGCCCAATTTATAAAATGCCCCGTTAAAAAAACATGTGTTCTTGCTTACTGGTATAAGGAAAAGAGACATTACAGTCTAGAAAATATTAATAAGTTTAGGGATCGTTTATTAGAGTTACAATTCAGTGAAGTTTATATGGCAAACAATCCTAATGAAGCATACAACTGTTTTGCTGAACAATTCAAATTACTTTATAATTTGTGCTTCCCTATTAGAAAAATTAAAGTTACTTCAGCTACAGCTTGGATTACCAAAGGGTTAAAGGCCTGTTGCAAGCGAAAACGTCAATTACTTTGGAAATATAGATTTTCTGATGATAAAGTTAGGGATAAAACAAAATTTCAAAGTTATTCAAAGCGATTGAAGAAAATTATTAAGCTTACCCAGAAAACATAAAATAATTATTATATTAAACAATCTAGTAATAAAACAAAGGCATCATGGAATGTTATAAATAAATGTAGATCTAAACAACCCAAAGACAATATTCAGCAGATAGTATCTAACGGTGAACGTATAAAATCTCCTCGAAAAATCGCGCAAGCTTTTAATCAGTACTTTATAAATAATGCTACAAATAACAATAATCATAAACATGACCAGACGAATACAATGGCATCCAATTTACCTAATTCTATGCTTATGAATTCTGTTAATTCGAAAGATATTGAAATTATAATTAACTCATTAAAAAATAGCCATAGTACAGGCTATGACGGTATTAGTACAAAAGTGGTAAAATCTGTATCCAGTATCATTTCACCATTGATTAGCCACATAACTAATTTATGCATAGAGAAGGGTGAATTTCCAGAAAAATTAAAAATTGGTATTGTGAAACCACGATTTAAAAGAGGGGATAAGGAAGACTTGGCTAGCTATAGACCTGTGGCACTGCTACCCATTTTTTCAAAAGTCATAGAAAAAGTAATTCACAATTCTATTTACTCATACTTCGAAAAAAATAATTTATTTACAAAAGAACAGATGGGATTTCGAAAGGGTAAGTCTATTAATATGGCTATTTTTGACCTAATGCGTGTAGTAATAACAAATATGGACAAAGGAGTTCCGATATCAGCACTCTACATGGATATGTCGAAAGCCTTCGATTTTGTAGATCATAAAATATTGCTAGACAAATTATACAAATATGGAGTTAGAGGTAATGTACATAGTTTGATTAAGTCATACTTAGGAAATCGACTACAGTTCACTCAGATAAATAGACTATGCGTTAGTAAAAAAACCGAAGTCATCGGAAGTTCAACATGTTCATTACGGTGTACCTCAGGGAAGCGTTTTAGGCCCTCTATTATTTATTATTTATATCAATGATTTACCACGAGCTATCGAGTATCCCATGGCTCTTTTTGCTGATGATAGCACTATAATGTTTCCTTGTAAAGACCCAGAAACATATGAAAATGATATATGCAAAACATTAGAAACAGTAATTAACTGGTTAGCAAACAACAATTTAAAAATTAATATGAAAAAAACTAAAATCATGACATTTAAACATAGACGAAATGATACCCGTAATTTAAATATATCTATAAGGGTAAAAAAATTGAGGAAACAGATGTGACAAAATTTTTAGGAATAAGCATAGATCATAAGTTAACATGGAATAATCAAATTGACAATATATGTAAGAAACTGAATCAATTTTCATACCTCCTACATAATCTAAGGAAAAATGTTGATGAACCGGTTATTTTAACGGCCTATCACGCTTATGTAACATCGACACTAAGGTATGGTATCATGTTCTGGGCAAACTCAGTTGATAGAGAAACTGCATTTAAAGCGCAAAAGAGATGCGTTAGATCTTTATGTGGAATTCAGCTACCAGCTTCGTGCGTACCACACTTTAAAAAGCTACGTATATTGACTCTGCCTTGTTTGTATATTTATGAATTAGTTATTTTTGTTAAAAGCAACCTGCACTTATTTAAAAGATTTAAGAGTATTCGTTTAAGAAATAAAATAGCTTCAATGTCTTCCGACACAGCATTTTTAAAGAAAAGTATACTTGGTATGGCTCCAAAAATCTATAATAAAGTTCCGAAACAAATAAGAAGTATAGAAAATATTATAAGTTTCAAAAGAAAATTATTTGATTTTTTAGTGGATAGTACATATTATACTGTTAAGGGTTTTTTGTCCGACTGCAATTAATATTAACATGTAGTTACAGATTTAAAAAAAAAACACTAAAATTTATATGCCCTGTGGCCCGACATGGTGATGCTACTCTATTTCTGTAAGACCTGTACCTCTGTTTGTACTATATACCCATGTTGTACAAATAAACTATTTGACTTTGACTTTGAAACAACCGATGCGTAATCTAGATGAGGTCGAACGAGAGCTTTATATAAGAGAAGGTAAGTCGATGACTTTTTGAAAACTTTTGCAGTTATATTGGTAGTACGAGTACCTAATACTTTTCGAACCAGAAACCCGCTATATGCGGGTTCTCTGTGTATAGCCGATTTACGCTACAAAGCGGGAAAACGCTGGAATCGCCTACGAGCTTAGTGCGTAGCGAACTGCGGTACAGGAAGTATTAACTAAGGAAACCCTTCGTTTTAAGGAATTTCAGGTATTTCCACACGATAGGTAGAACGATTTCATATTTATCTAACTCTTTCATCTTGCAGTTTTGTTAGTAATATTCAACAGTTTTTTTTAATTTGATTAAATAAACACATTACAAAAACACAACTTAACGATATAACGATTGTCCTAAACGAAGTGAATTCGTGGCTATAAATATTCTAAACTATTATGAAATTTTATTAGATAATGAAACGGCAATCATCTCCCAGCTTAACAGATCCTAATCCATTTTATTTGGAGGTGTTTCGTTTGCAGTTAATTAAGTTTACGATCTCGTATCCGCCAATTGATGCAATAAAATGTAACTGTCGGTTAACATGCGTTGCCTCCGAACTGTCTTAGCTTAGACAATCTTTATTAGGTACTGAGATGGTGGGATCATGTTTCTGGCAAAAAATAACAAGAGTATTTATTGCCTGTTTTTATTTACCAACTTCCTCTATGACGGTGAATTACGATCAAAAACACACTGTACGGTGTATCACACACGTGGCCTGTGGTTGATGCTGGCCGCTGCGCTCAGTGTCACGTTCTATAGTGATGTTGCTATCTTCCCATTTATGTAACGCTGTACATACAACGTGTCAGGTAACAACTATAAGATTAAATAAGATGTTTAATCAGAACTTTGACGGTTGCAATCATTCATTTCGGTGGCACTGTAAGAGTATTTAAATAAGAACTGGCTATGAAGACGTCGTCATAATCGTTACAGAATTGTGACGGCTAAATTGGCCAGAAATTAAGAAAATGATGGAGGAAAATTTAAAAACCGATTAGGAGGAAATTGTGGCCGTATTATTAGATCAGTATTAAAATGTGAATTGCGAAAAAAAGTTACTTTTAAATCAAAATTCTCAGAACATTTAAAAACATCATCACATTCATCATCCTCCTGGTGGGTTTGCCCTGGCTTTATGCTACGGCTCATTTTGAACCTAGAGTCCGCTCGGCACCTAATCCCTTGAATTCACTAGTTTCGGTTTGATCCAAAGGTTGATTGGTAGAGAATGCCTTAAGGCATTAAGTCCGCGTCTTGAATACTTTTTGATTTATGCAATAAAGTTCAAATAAATAAATAATTGGCGTAGACGAGAAGATCTGTCATCTGACCTAACAACCCAGAGGGGAAACTAGTATAGGTCTTACTGGGATTAGTTCCGGGTTTCTGGTAAAAATTTAATTATATTTCGGTCCAAAAATCAAAGGAGCCGGGTCTGAACCTGAGACCTCCGGATTGAAAGTCGGACGTCTTACCACCAGGCTACTCTTGCAGATTTCGTGAACGTCGCCGACTAAGCCCGGTGTAGCAATAAGGATTGCTCTGGCATTTAAATCTGTATTTTAAATAATTTTCTCTATATATTCATATTTCGTACAGTACTAGATGGTTCAAGAGTAATCAACAACTAGCGAGCTGCGGTGACATAAACCCGTTTCACAACGGAGTTTATCGGCGCCGCTGTGATTAAGTTACCGCTTTCAATGTATTCTATTGCGAATTGTTGCGAATACCACAAACTTTCAATAGGAATTTGTATACGTTTTGTGACGCCGCACTCCGCTAAGTACCTACAACTTAGCGGAGTGCGCGAGCAGTGTCTAAAACTCAATATATCTGGCAATTTATTTAAAGGTTTAGTTTGATTAAAGGTCAGTTTGAATATGGATAAAATACTTTACAGATATAAATAAAACACGTACTAAATATATCTCTAATTATTTATGACGGAAATAGGTAAATAGTTTGATAACAATAGTGAGGAAATCAAACATCATCAAATTGCCGCCCGATATTTCCCACGAAATAAAACTTATTAGTGCTAAAGCCTCCGACTGAGACCTCTTGACCCAAATAAAACCCAAGTATTATCCATCCGAATGAAATATCAAGTGTTCGCAACGCAAGTAACGGAGTCGTAGTGCGGACAAATCACAGTCGCAAAAACGAAATCGGGATTCACCGCCGTCCTTTCTGTGTTTTCTTAGGACGGGCCATTTGCGACGAACATGCCTTTATACGAACGCGCCATTATACAAGAAATGCGTACTTTATTATCTGCTGTAAATACAGATATAAACTGGGAATAGTTTTGCTACGGAATTAATCTCGGAAACGGGTCAAATATTTACCTCGATCCGACGTCAAAACGTACTCCGCTTAGATGGGCTTCAGATTCCTAGTAAAGGTCTACGAACTATAGAGATTTTGGTTATTAGTACGATGTTCTAAGTTGATTTACTTTTGACAGAAATTGTATCGTTATCGGTTGTTTTTGTTGTTGTTAGTTTAGTATTTTTACTTTTACATACAATTACAGTTTTAAAGTGAGATTCTATTGCATTTCTGTATGTGTGTTTATTTTTTCTTCCTTCAGAAATATAATTGAAATGTTTTCTAGATTGCGCTTTACGATGGAGCTACGAAAATGTTTTATTTTCCTAATACCAACACCCTCTCCTATATTCGGGGAAAACACATATTTTTGTTTGTTTCCACACATTTCCCGAGCGCAAGGCGAATACGTTTAACAGCCGTCACCACTTAAGCCACTAGCATTTGATTTATTAATTTTATATCCATTCTCCTCCAGAAAGAGAATCCGAGATAAAATACGACAGTAGGTACACCGGTGTGCTGTTATACACGACGGCTGCCTTATTTATGTCCTCAATATTTTACAAACCATAAAACTTCCTGCCCTGGAAATAAGAAACGTTTTATCCTAATAGATTCTTTAGGATTCTGGTCGGCTGTGTTTTAAATTTTAATTTATGCCTATGTTTAGGTACTTAAAAAGTGAGACGCAGGTATTAGGTAAATTTTAATACAAATGTATAAAGAGAGAATATCATCTATAATATTTCCTTAGATTGGCAACATTTTGCAACACAATATTTTAATATTTGTCGATATTGTCTTTCCTTACATTTATTTAAGAAATTGAAATAATAACGAATATGCATTGACGAAACAGAAAAATGTCTGCCGTCCCAACACGTGTCCATTTACAAGGGTTAGTTTAGAAATGATAAAACTAGTTCCATTGTCGTGAAAATATAATGTGTGAATAATACAGACCTCCCTTTCAATAAGGGTCGTGCCTTTTTGTAGGCGTGCGTCCGGAAAATAGATACCCACCCTTTAGCTAGATTAAATTATGGACTATATTTTTTGGGTCGCCTTCCGTATGGCGTTAGCTCTTTTAACGTTGAGTAATACTTTTACCTGACGAGATTTCGTTGAAGAACCTTTTCTGTCCGATAAGAAAGAAGTGCCGAACTGAAATCCTATATGATTAAGGAAAAACTGTGCTCACTTGAACAAAGGCTGGTACGGATGTTCGAGATAAAAATAAGTTTTTGTGGAAAGAAGGATGGCTTAGTTGGAAATGTTTCGAGCCAGAGCAGGTGTAATCAATGATATAACTTATCCTTTAAATAAGTAGGGGAAATAAATCTTTTGTTTCTCACACGCGTTTTCCATCTGTATTTTACAGAATAGGTAGGTATCTAAAACAGTGCTTTACTCGTATGTTCTTTCTTACAAATAAGCAGGATTTTTATCTCATTAAAATGTCAGTCCATTTTTGTGAACCAGTGAAGTTATAGATTTACCTTACTACTATTGAATAACCTTCTTATTATTTAATATTGTGGTAGGGTAGCCTTTCTCGTTACTTTTAAGGGTAGCCAATTTAGCTTCGACTTTCCTATGAATATTTTTGACGCACGGCTACGTCGGGCACTGTTACCTATAGTACCATGAAATACAAAATACTTTTAACGGATTTACTTATATTTTTTTCGATACTGGAACTGATTGATTTTTAAGTTTTTTGAGAATATATTACAACAAAATCATAATTTCAGAAGTGTTCAAGCAGTACCATTATTTTTATGGTTGCAGGTAGACTATGTGGCCATGAACGTAATGTCACGTTACAAACCCCGAAAATATTATAAAACTGTATTGAAAACTGTTATTATTGAAATCTTATGTAAAAATCTTATTATGTTTAAATAAGTTTATTTAAACTCGATTTCATTCCCAAAGAAAAACACGCGCGAGCAAAGAGTTGTATTCTCTTAATTTCAGCAACGCAGTAAAACACGCCAACAGTTTTGTTAAGCATACACTGTTGCTCGTTGTGCAAGATGGACTCTGATTGCATTCCCAGAAATGTCGAGGGAGGAATGCTTTCATCTAGTTTTAGTGTTGGTTTTACTACGTTTTGGACATTTAGGAAAAGATTAAATGAAATTAAACTTTAAGAGGTACCTATGCGTTTAGGATTTCTAATTGGCTAGTATTTAAGATACAACAAAAAAATCTAAATTCACACTAAAACATCGCTTGGATGTGCAAACAGATTACTTTGCTGTGCAAGTCGGTTTAATATGCGGAGAAATATTTCCTTTCTATTTCATCAACTAGCTGTGCCCGCGGCTCCGCCCGCGTGGAATTCGGTCTGTGTCAGTAAGCGTCTAATTCACCCCTAATTTCTCTCCCGCTACCCTGGAGGCGGAACTTGAAGTAAACTTGACAGATGGATACGCTAGAGGACAGTCGTCCTAATAAAATATTTTACAATTACCACTAAATGAAACTAAACTCAAAAATTAATACTTTATATTATCATATTTTTTTTGGCATGATTTAAACGACTTAGAGAGTAGAAGGTGTGGTGTATATCGGACGATACAGGACCACTTTTGTATTTATACGTTCATGTCCATGGCAAATATCATCCAAATCGATCCTCCCATCAAATCAGTCTAAGCATGAAAGGTAAGAACAGGCGTGGTTGAAATATGGGTGTGGGGGGGGGCTCATAAATGCAGAAATGATTTTTTTCTATTTGAGGTGCACTTGGAGGGGGGGGGGGGGGGGTTCATGACCCTTGCAAATTTAACTCAATCGAGTGGGCCTAACCTGGCTGGGGATTTTCTTAAATTGGAATTAGTAATCCTTAAGGGGTGATTTCCGGGATAACAATGCAAAAAAAACCGGGCAAGAGCATGTCGGGCGATGCTCAGTGTAGAGTTTCGTAGATACCGCCCTGTTACAAAACATCCGTTCCAAAGGTCGTTTATTAAGGGATATTTGGCGGCGCTTACGTCATTTTACTATTCGGCACTTCCTTTCACTATGCATTTTTGACTGATAATTCAAAACCGGCTGAACCGATTTTATTCAATATAGTATGTATTGAAAGTTCTTATCAGGCCTCACCAAATTTCAGCTTTCTAGTGCGAATGGTAACTGAGCTAGACCGCGGACAGACGGACGGACATGGCGAAACTATAAGGGTTCCTAGTTGACTACGGAACCCTAAAAAGAGATAAATAGTAGTCAGGGAGGGGGGGGGGGGGGCGGATTTTCATTAATTTTCATACGTTTTTACCACACTGTCACAGATAATACACTGATGTTAGTGGTTGCAATAATGGTGAATTGTTTTCATGTATGGTATCAATCGATTCGTTTTGTTGTGAGGATCAAATAGGAGCGGGTAAAGGTAAATTTAAAGCATCGACGGGTAACATGTTACAAATATGAACACCTTGACCAAAAAATTACAAATTATTTCAATACCAAATTTCAACTAAATACGTACAGAAACAACCAATAACCGGTTGTTTCTTCCCCATGTAAACTTCCACCCCTTTTGCATCCGCTTAAGGGATAATTTCCGAGATAAACAGATAAACAGACAAAAATTCTTAAAACTGTTGGAACGTGTTCTGTTATCGATTCTAAGTATCCCCAGCCAACTTTTTTTCATGAACAGACTTTCGACCCTCTTCAGCTTTATTATATGTATATATAGTTTTTATTGAAAGTACCCTTCAGGCATTACTTCCATTATTTTTTTCTATTTTTTTGGACCTACGGTCCTAAAGTAAGAGGGGGGGGTGGGGGGATTTTTTGAAGATGAAACTATCCTTTGTCCTTTCTCGAGACCCATACTATCTCTATACCAATTTTCATCTAAATCAATTCAGCGGTAAAAAAATCCTCATACCAACTTCCAACCCCCTTTTCACCCCCACAAGGGTTTGAAAACTATCCTATGACGTTTCTCGAGACTCAAATTGTCTCCATACTCATTTCTATCTAAATCGTTTCAGCGGTTCAAAATTCTCCATACAAACTTTCAACCCCATTTTCACCCCCACCAGGGTTGATTTTCGGGATTAAAACTATATATTATCCTTTCCCGGGACTCAAACTATCTCTATACAAAATTTCATCAAAATCCGTTCAGCCGTTTTCCCGTGATGCGCGGTCAAATAAACAGACAAACAGATAAACAGACAAACAGACAAAAATTCTAAAAATTGTTGGAACGTGTTCTGTTATCGATTCTAAGTATCCCCAGCCAACTTTTTTTCGATTATCTTCCATGTACAGACTTTCGACCCTCTTCAGCTTTATTATATGTATAGATGAGGATAGAAACCCACAGATTAAAAATAGTGCTTACAACCACCACTGTGGAACTATTTTTGCGTTCTCCTGGAGTCTAGAGACTGTATCATATAAATAAATATACAAATATTATGGGACAATCTTACACAAATCGACCTAGTCCCACAGTAAGCTCAATAAGGCTTGTATTGTGGGTCCTAGATGACGATATATATAATAGATACTCGTAGATATAGATAAATACAAATACATAGAAATATATCTGTGTAGACTGTATGGATTTGATATTTTCAAGCCATAACCAGCGAGATGTTTGTTTTCTTGCGATTTCGGCGTCATCTGCGCATGTTTTGCGCGTTTATTCTCGTTCTCTATGTGATAAAGATTGGAACCTACTGATACAGTTCGTAAAATAGTAGAAAATTCATCGAAACCATTGTTGAAATTCGCTGATATATTTAGTTAGGTACTTTTAGTTTTTCTGCATAATATTTGATAACCAATTCAGGTAAATAGACGGAGTGAAGATAAACAAAATTGAAGAAAGGCTTCAATAAAGTTACAGGTTGACTAGTTTTTTGTTTCCAGTATAAAATGTTGTGTTAAAACACTTTATTGTACTGAAACATTGTAGCACAGTCTATTACAAAACATACAATTTATACATCCTTGGCCAGAAGTATTGAGCACCCATGCGATTTTCATAAAAAACTCGAAAGTTTAGTCCAGCATTTCCATCTTTTTGAAGGTATATTATCAATTAATTCAAACTGAATAGGCATCTTTTGTCGAAGTTAGTACATGCACCTACTTAAATTCGCATTTTTGTTACCTTCAGTTTTTATATTTCATAAATAGATACCTTGAGTACCTACCTTATCAAGTGATTTTTTCTAGATGTATAAATTTAAAAAAAAACATGTACAAACAAACAAACAATGAACATTGTTATGATAGGGAAATAATACTTAACATAGAAATTGTAAACAAAAAATAGCTTTGCTCAATACTTCTGGTCAAAGCTGTACAAAGGCAAACTTATCCCTTTAAGGGTTTATATTTTTTATAAAAAAATACACAGATAACAAGCAATCTAAAAATACGTTTTGTATTGTTTGCGTAGTTTCTTCTTTCTATTTAGAGAACGCTAACCATACAGTGTACATACAGGGTTTGGGACGAGCTACGCCGCAAGAGCGAAGTTTTCGATTAGCATAAGGGAAATAAAAACGGAACTGTTCAGCTTTCGTTCTTATACCGCCTGTCGTATCACCGAATACTTGGAGACACACAGGGAGCAATTTATTTGTTAAGTTTGCCCCTCAAAATATAAAAATAAGGATCACCTTATTTTTATATTTTGAGGGGCACCCCCTCATTGTGTTATTTGGCATTAAATATGATAGCTAATTTTTTTAACAAGTTATAGAGGTTATCAAACACCCATATGTCCGCAAAATAAAAATAAAAATAGAGAAAAAAGAGCATCCTACTATACAGGGTGTAACAAAATACTGGTCATCCGTTTAAGGGCATAATCGGTATTGTATTGCGACTAAGAAAAAGTAGGAGAAAACTTTTTGAACGCGAAATTTTTTTTTTTTGGGCCATGTTGCCCCAGCCAGCCTTTCATGCAAAACCATATTTTTTTTGCGTGAAAAAATTTTTTTCTTGCTTTTTCATAATTAGAATATGATACCAAATACGCCGTTAAACGGATCACCAGTATTTTTGTTACAGCTTGTATACAGCTACATTATAATAGAGCAACGGTAAGTCAAAATTTTGTACAAAATATTTTATACAAAATGAGTTAGAAGATCCATGAATCGATAACACACATTAGAATTTTTGTTGGGTTGTCTGTTTGTTGGGCAAGCATTACGTGTAATCGTTGTAAAAATTTAGTTATTGCACCCAGTGTGCCCCCTCTCCCCCACCAGCACTCGTATCGTCGTAGTTAAGAGCACCCCACACTCTGCTCGTTTACATTTTTAAACTGAAAATCACAATCACTTTTTAAACTTTAACTAAAACGTCCGCAAATAAGAGGATACGCAAGAAAGTTTATATAACTTTGAGTAGAATGGATAAAATTATATTCAACTTAACTAGTTTATGCAAGCGATACGGTATGAATTTTTATTTTAGTTCTGTTGAGGTAATACAATTTTCGAATTGGCCATGGCATATTCTATATTATGTTAACTCGTGTGATAATAGTTAATATAGAACATTGCTGTGAAAATAAGTAAAAAGCGAAATTTGACTAAGATAGAAATACACTTGTAAGTTTTACTTGCGTGGGACGCACAGCTATATATATATCTGTAATTTTATTTGTAAAGTGGAATACCCAAAATACCTTGGAGTCACAATTGACCAGCGTCTCACGTGGCATCTTCATGCTGAGAACATAATGAGCAGGATCCGCAAACTGATCTGGACTTTCAAAAATCTTAGGCATGTAGTAACAGAAACTATGATAAATCAAGTTTACGTATCGCTCGCGCAATCCGTGATCACATATTGTATCTCTGTATGGGGTGGTGCCACAAAGACTAAGTTTCTAAGAGAGAGCTCAAAGAGCACTGCTAAAAGTCATGCACCAAAAGCCGTTCAGATTCCCTACTAACGAACTCTATTTACTCTGTAATCTATTATCTGTAAGAAAATTGTATATTCTTAATCTTATTCTAAAAACACACAAGCGAACCACATACAAAAAAGACAATACATGCACACGTAGGAAAAAGACTGATGTAATTAAAACCCATACAGTGAAAACTGCATTTGCCAGGAGACAGTAACAGGCACAATCTTGCAGTCTATATAATCAAATAAACGAACACATTGACATTCACTCCTGCACTACATACGAGTGTAAGAGTGGGCTAACGAAATGGTTAAGAACTAAAAGTTACCACGACATAGAAAAAATAATTCAATATAAGAATAAATACAGCGTACATTAGTATAGACCCAAACAAACACGCACACACGCACACGCACGCAAACACACACACACACACATACTCACACACATCTTTTCTATCCTAATCTTTTAAGCACCCTAACCACCGTTACTTTAAAATTATGTATAGTTAAAAGTTTTGTTAAGTACCCTATACCACTTTTACTTTGAAATTATGTATAATTAAAAGTTTTGTTTGTAGTTTAATACACTTTATTTACTTCTAAGACACCGCTACATACTTAACTAACCGCGTGGAGGAGCGGTGCTCTCTTAGCACAAGTGTCTTCTCACTTAAAAAGAGGCACCAGTGCAGATATTGTAATTTGTTTTTAAGTGACTGAATTATTTTTTTTATATCGCTATCCCATTCTAGCAAATAGCTTAGCCTTACTTACGTATATAACATATATGTTACGTTTTATGTAGTTATTGAAACTCCGATTTATGTTATTGTACTTAAACAAAGTACGGCAAACTCCGAGGCAAATAGAATAAAAAATCCACTTTATATATATCCAGTCAAATCGATGAAATATCTCCAAGTGCAAACATGTTTGGATTAACAAGAACAACGCGAAATGACGGTCCGGAATCATATAACGATTTGTCGGGTCTACCCTAACCGTCCTATACTATAACGCAGTGAGTAAAGTGTATTGATACGCAGTTACGGCTCTTTTTCGCCAGGACGCGGCCGGTTTCCTCTGGATCCAATTTTCACAACACTTGCGATGAACCTTTTTAATCAGGACGGAATCTTCTAGGCTTAGTTTATATTAACGATGTTCAGTACGACATGTAGAATTGTACGGTCAGCAGCAGAGAAAAAGGCCCACGCTGCATACAAAGTTTGTATGGGGGAGGGGAGTCTTTCTCTGCAGCTGACTGTACCTTAGTTATCTCGGCAACGTATTTACGTCAACGATTGGTGTGAAAAAAGTGATGACCGGGCTCAACGTTACAGAAAATTTTCGTTAAACCAAATTTAGTATCTGTCAAATACCTGTGTCTCATAGGAGATAGGAGTCAAACGGGGAACACTGTTGCGCACACATAAGGATAAGGTAATGGTTGCAGTGTGCCAGGATACTTTGTCACTGCCTCAAGTGACTCGCAACGCTAACACAATATTGGCAGCAATTCCGACGAGTTAGGCCCGTGCTGGGAAGGTGTGCCGATAACGGAATTAAGAACTTCGGGCCAAGAAGACCGTTCTGAAGGGCTCTTTGGTAGTTTTGTCGGAATTTCTGACCAGGCAGACCAGGAGTGCGATTTTTGAATCTCACCAAGTGACTAATTCTCACCGATGTGAGTGATTTCCGATAGTAAATCACTCACATCGGTGAGAATTAGTCATTTGGTGAGATTCAAAAATTGCACTCCAGGTAGTCACTATTTCCAGTGGCCCGCAAATATTTCAGGATGCGGCGAGTCTGGCACCTCGGTTTCCGCGTTTCAAGTTTTTTTTTCTGTCACCTTTCCCTATGGACCTTGTTTTGTATACATTTATAACAGTTATCTTGTTTAACGCAATGTTTGGTTTATCGTTTCCTAATATGTAGTCTTTAGATGGTCTCTTTTTCATACAAACTAAATATTATTTTCAATGTACGTTGAAATCCATCTAATTGACATTGATTGTCAGTTTTGTTACCCTACAGGTATAATCAATTTCGCAATACAATTTTGCTCGTGTTACAGGCCACATCTGGTATAGTTTGCTTTGTGATATGCAAAGGAGTGATTGTAACTGCTAATTTTACCCTGAACAAGGGGCCGTATTCTAACTTTAAAACACGTTTAGACACGATCCAACTTCAATACAACTCCAATGCATTCATCACGCAATACAGCTAGTGCCTATGTCTGAATAAGAAATATCAGAATTTGCTTGAAAATTATTCCGATGCAACTCCAATACAACTTCAATATTTGTTGTGTGTTGGAGTTATGTTGAGATATATTATTGCATTTTTAATGTAGTTTCATGTATTTTAAAATTAAAATACATCACAAGGGCGCGTTTAATAAACCTACCCCTTTTGAAATAATTTCAATTGTCATTCTGTAAATAGTCCGCGGTGTACTTACACTGACTATATATATATTATATATAGTTGAGTATATAGTATATATATATTATATATAGTTGAGTTTGGTATGCTTTTCGTATAATCATTTCTGATGTAAGCATGTCAAATAAAATTATTTAATATTATTGCTAAATGTTACAACAATTAAAATCAAGGCAAAAATATTGTGGTTTTGCAATGTTTCATCCCTAAATTGTAATGACAACAAACAGAAGTTGAAATCCAAAAGATACACAAGCACCTTAGTAGATTTGAAATCCAGATGTCACATACAATACACACGGTTTCAAATATGAGAACAATAAGTTTGTTCCGGATAGGAACATTCAGTAGAATTGCCAATACCGTACCGGGCCCGATAGCTCTCAAAAAGGAATTCTCCAGGGGGGAAAATTAGATTTGTGGAACTGAAACGTGCGCGTCTTGGAGAGTGCGAACTGTGCTAGGGAATTAACGGAAATGGGCTGGTATTGAGTGACCAGTGCAATTAAGATGATAAATAACAGTACACAAATTATTAATAAAACTACAACTTAGTTACGTAGGGCGTTGTTTACCCCCAATGCAACGGAGACAGTATACATATATGAATTTACAGGAACGATGAGAGCCTGTTTGTGAAATATTTTGTGCACACAAACGAATCTTCCTATTTATCTCTAAAATGGCTTATCCGATTTGATTGTAGTTTTCGGCAAGGGTTAGGTGTATTGACACCAGAAATGGTTCTTGAATAGGTTTAAGCCGGTATATGGAGATGTTGTTGTTCTTCCGGGGGTTTAACTGAAAACCTGGCTAACATTCAGGCAATCTGCATACAGGCAATTTTCAGGTTTTTGCCACCCCCTCTACAAGTTAGCACAGGCTGTTTGAGGTCAAAAACGTATGTCTTTTCTAGTGTGGCCTCAAACGACCGCTTAAAGTTTAATTGAAATCTGGTTAATTTCCAGGTAAAATATACACAACTGCTGGATAAATAAGTAATTAGTCTCAAATATGTTTGTCGTTAGTCCATAGTGGCATTTTATAATGTATTTTATACTAGGTACCTCACAGACTCTGTTATCTCAGCATTTTTGAAGGTTTACCTCAAAGAAATTAAGTCGATTTTTTTTTCGTAGATGAAAGCAACTAGGTATTTGTTAGAAATTCATCCTTAAAACAAGTGTAATGTAAATTTGAAGCAACCACTCGGACGCTTTTGATCTTGAGATTCTTTAAGCGCTTAAAAGGTTAGGGGTCTCGGACCTCAGGAAGTGCCTACTGATTTGTTATAAGTACTTAATTTAGATTTAAATATAGATCAAGGGGTTGACAGGAATAGTAGATTGTTTACACACAGTTTATGAAATATTGTGTACATAACTACACATTCAAAATAAGGGGATCATTAACTAGATAGTTTGTTAAACACTTTCCAAATTAGATCAATCAAATTAATCAATTATTCAAATCAAATTTGTCATAAGGTTGTGGAGCCTTTTTTAACCTTCCGTTTTATTAAACTGTAAACGTTTTTCTGTGGAATCGATTTTTATGAAAACGCTTAACTGTGTTTCTTCCCAATACCGCCTCTTAACTCCAAAACGTTTCCAACTCTAAGGGCCACCCCACACCAGCTTCTTTCGAGGGTCGACGTCGCGCGAGCGCACGCTTAGCGGCGACGCGGCGTGGATGTATATAACGTCGACGCTACGTTTGTCGAGCGTTGGCGCCTCCCCAGCGGCGACGCGGCGTCGACGCAACGTCGCGCGACGTTTGTTGAGCGTCGGCGTCTCACCAGCGCCGAAGCGGTGACAATGCGACGTCTTTCGAATGTTTAGTATACCGAAGTTAATATATATATATAAAAAGTATGGAATAAATGGCATTACAAATATATGAATATAAGCTATACTACATATGTCATGCGACTTTTCCTATTTCTAGTTTAAATTTGTTGTTTATATTATTGTTTTCATACAATTTTTCACCCCACTTTTCACCCCCATGTGGGTTGTTTTTATGAAATTTTAAAAAATTTACACAAAAAATAATAATGCTTTCAGAATTTCATTTCGACGCTCAATGACACAGCTTCTCTTGCTTTGCCAAAGTAATTCCCACCTTAACACTGATTGTCGAAAAAACCTTGGACTCCTTCAAAGGGACTTGCATTCGTAAAGTGCTGAAAGTACGGTTGCAGTGGTCTGGAAATAGCCGGTCTAGAGCAGATACATCACAAAGAACCGGTTCCGTACCTTCAATGGAAGATGTTTTTTGGAGATAACTCATAAATGGCTGAACTGGTAATGTTCAAAACAATGTTCGTAGAAAGTATGTGATAAGGCGCATCTTAAGGTGGGGGACACAATTTTTCTAACCTACGAAGATATTATTATTTAATATTTTATTATTTCTTAATTACAAAATATTCAATGTAACCTAGATGTTATTTTTAAAAACTTATTGATTGATGTGCAACATGTTGAAATTTTGTAAAACATTTTTTTGAAATTTTGTTAAACGTATGCCCCCCCTAAAATATTTTTTCTGCATTTTAGCTACATAACTAAATAGTGGCATAGAAAATACACCTTCTGTCTGAATTTTATTAAGCTATAGTTTCCGAGTAAAATGGCTGTGACATACGGACAGACGGACAGACATTTGCCATTTTGGCTTCGGAACCCTAAAAATGAGATAGAAAGTGTAAACTATGGTAAATAAGCCACTCATTAAATCAAAGACAGCAGGCAGCGTTCGGGAAATTACGTATCTAACGTATTTCCTTGTCGAAATTATCATGATCATCATGACAGGTGTTATGATTTTGAAACCTTATCATATTTCAAATAGTAAACTGCATAAGAAATTTATTAAATAAATCCCAAATAAAGGTGCCAGATTCGATTTATAATATATATAAGATTATGATAAATGCTGATATGATAAGTTAAAGCTTGTCATTGTTTTTCGTGAGATCTTTGGGGAGACAACGAATCTCATAAATGTCATATTATACGAGTATAGATAATAGTTATCATATCTTACATCTTGCGTGTTATGCGCTGCTAATATTTTACGAATATTCATAATCCTTTTGCTAATATCGTATTTTTCAAACACCTTTAATAATAAACTTATATAGATGTCATATACAAAGGAAAAAGTGACCTAGGCCTTCGGTGCCCAGGGCTAGGATCAAACCCTTTATTTTAGATAATTTGATTTGTTCTTCAGTTGTACTGACGGCAACGCCATCTCTCTCGCTTTCAATGAACTCCTAAGAGTTCGGATTGGAGGTACGGACGTGATAGCCGCCCTGTGGTTGTGTGACGTCACGACCCGTAATGTAAACAAATAGGTTCATTCTACTTAAAGCTTGATGATTAAATCAGTTCGTATATGACCGCTCCAAAGCACTGACGTTTCATTTATATGTACCTGTGTTCCTATATAGCTAAATATATACCTAAATAATATTTATTATCTCACCCCTTCTGTCATCAGAAGTGGGATTCGCGAATTATTTAATGAAATAACACCCACACCTAGTGAAAATGAACAATAAAAGAAAAGGTGGTACAAAAATACTTAAAAGTAATTTAGATGTGAAATATGTGACTTTCTTGGCAAAAAGACTCTAAAGTGATTACGATGTACAATGTGTGACTTTCGTGGCAAATGAGAGTGAAGTTTAAAATTAGTGATAAAAGTTCCAGCAAGGCTATTATATTAGCTTTGCCCACGTTTGATCCGAGTCTTGGATCTATCAAAGCAGAAAGTGGTATGCAGAAGTCGACACTCTAGCTTTAAATAACCTACGAATGAGATGATGTGGAAACAATTGCAAGATGCGTGACGTTTTTGGACCCTTGGAGTGGACCAGCAATAGTAGTTTATGTAACTGTTACGTTTTAAGGCCTAATTACGTACAGTTGCATACACTGCTTTATCTACACTCATATTATTTATCCAAAATGCCGTATTCGGAAACATAGAATGGCCGCCATTGCACCGCCATGGCCAACTCGATTGTGCCGGCGGTCCGGGAGGTGCGTGTCGGCGGCCCCGCGGGCGCGTGCAGGTGTACATTATGTTATCAAAACTCATAACACATCAATAGTTGAGCATGTAAAGTTAAAATTACGTTACTGCCACAGATAAAAAGCTTATCATAGTAAAATCGGTCGTGGTAATGCTAGCCATTGCCTACCGTTTTCGAACACGTTTTAGAGAACTTACAATATGAGTAAAAAAATATATTTCTAAAGAGTGGACCCCGGCAGTGCGTAAATGGCATACCCTGAAAGAAGAAATATTTTAAGCGAACGATTTTTACCTGTGTCTGCTGCAATAAAAACATAGTATCTTCATACAGTTGAGAATAAATTTAATGATCCTGAAATTGTGGAGCTTATCGCTGGAGTCTTGCAAGTATAACTTATATTTCAATGATGATACCGAGAAGGCAAAAAAAAAGGCAACCCTTGGAAACAGTGCGATGACACCGCTGCTGCCGAATTGAACACTTACGTGACGGCCGTTCAAAGTTAAGTGCTATTTTTTACTAAAAGTTTGAGAGCAATACTTGAAGTGAAGAGAAATGCACCTTTTAAATGTTTATTATGTCACTATAATTGTCACGACTAAACGAAATGTTTGACTGACATTAGATTTGGTCAGATTAAAAAGAGAGTATATATCATTTAATGTCTTTAGAAGCAGATGGAAAAGTAAATAAATAACGAATGAAATGTAGTACATGTCAAGAAATATATTTATTAACTGCTTCTAAGAAAATCATTTTAGTATGGAATTGATTATTAACTTGTACATAGATTTGATGCACTGTGGTAAAAGAAACGCCATACAAATTCTAACTGTGTCATGTTAGTTACAACTTACAACGAAGCTTGTATTATACGAATATAATCTGGGATTCGTGGTTGTTTATAATATTGACGCCGTGATAAATAGGTCTGTGAGTCAAGCTCCGAACAAAGCATAGTCAAAGCTACGAGAACTCTTGAACAAACTCACGTCTTATTGCGACTAACAATAACATCGGTGAAATAAAAACTGCCGCCATGAAAAATATAACGACGACACAAGAACCGATTGTTGACCATTCGTATCACGTATCATTGTCGGAACGACTTGAAGGTCAAAGTATTATCAAAGAACACCCTGAGAATTCTGTAAACCCTGAGAATCTACCTTGACATATGTGTTTACAGTGATTTTAGTAAAGAAAAAAGAAAGCGATATATTTTGCATAGATTACCGGGCTGGCAGCAGAATTAAAGTAATAGAGAGATAGCATGTACCAATTATACATGACCAATTAGATAAATTCGGGCAAAATGTCCGTACTTGAAAAGCATAACAACACTATAAGGATTGTACGACATAAGATGTGGTTTTTATGATATACTACTGATATACAAGGAGGAGTCATAAAAAAAAACTACGTTTTTGGAGTACCAGATGGTTTATACGAGCCCTAATGTTAAAGAGGGTAAAGATGTTCCTTTTGGTGTTTTCAACGGACCTAGCACTTTTCAGAGTGCATAAAGCACTTGGACTTGGGATGTTACGGAGGTGGTTTTATCGGAACCGAAGCCGAAACCGGAGTTTTTAAATTTGTTTTAACGAAAGCGAACCCAAAAGCGGAACCGAAAGCGAAACCGAATCCGAAACCGGAGCCGGAGGTGAAGGTGGAGGTGGAGGAACAATAAACGAATGAGTAAACAATCGTCGTAAAACAGATGGGGTGATTCCCGGGGAGACAAGTCAAAACCTGTTTGTACTCCTAGGCACAAGCCGCGCGCCGCGGCTGCTGACTTTCGGCTCCGTTAAAACCTCCGCTTAAAATTAGACGAAACCGAAGCCGGAGCCGGAGGTGTTCGCTTCAAATTAGACGAAACCGAAGCCGAAGCCGGAGGTGTGAATTCAGCCGAAAGTTTCGGTATATCGGAGCCGAAGCCGAACCTCCGTAACATCCCTAACTTGGACCTATAAGAAGTGACATACTTAGCACTTGGGTACATTGATGACAAACTAATAGTACCTTAATCGAGTATGAAGAAGGATTATAACGATTAGACTTGGTTTTAAAAATGTTGTATGAAGCGAGGTTTACAATTAACTCAAAGAAATGTAAATATCTACATTATCTACAAACAGGAATCGAGTAGGTACCTAGACTAGTTTCTGAGCAAGGGTTTCGACCTGGAAAGTCTAAAGTCGTACCCTTGGTGCAATAAAGCCACATGTGACTTTCCGTCCAAAATGCTTTTATTACGCGAAAGTTACACAAATGATGTATACAATCCGAAACAAAAATCATTTTTTTGTATCTTTATTATTTTCTGAAATATATCAAGTGAAGAACGACGCATGTGAATAAGAGTACCTGCAACATGGCCGCTTCGGCACAGCCGTCGTTGTTTCCCGAAGTTAAAGCGACTGGTTTAGGCGCGCCCGCGCCGCCGTATATTCAGTTGTGACCGTGTTGCCGGGCGAGAAGGATGTATCGCTCGTCGCACAAAAATTGGCAAAAATGGATACGGGAAAGAGCGGAAATACAATTAAGTGACTTATTTCTTTTTTAAATGAGTTTTTTCGATTATGGCATTTATATGCACATACGGCTGTATTGTACTAGAAAACTAATTGCACTTACGTCGTTGTTTACGGTTATATGTGGTACTAACATATTTTAGGCAAGAAACGTATTAATAGTGTTATTGATGTTACTTACTGCCGGTATCATAATTTTATAGACTTAAAAAATGCTAGTTATAAAGTCACATAATGCCATTGTTGCATGCAGCTGTTCGTGCAAAAAGGACGGATATCTACTTACGTTCGCTGTGGTTTGGTGCAATATAGCCGTGAGTATACATGCAACCCACGATTTTCGAAAATAATGAAATAATTGGAATAAACTACTTCTTATTAAATAGAGTACATCTTTATAACTACAGTTGCAAAGTTCTATAAACCTTACTTTAAGCGTGCAAAAGTTATCCACCAATTTTCAACGGCAGAAACTTTAAATCTCTCTCCTGTAAAGTAGTCACTTTGCAGATGTGGCTTTATTGCACCAAGGGTACGAAGTATAAACACTTGTTAATGCTCAAATGCCAACAATTGTGATAAGTTTGACAGCTCAGGATTATTTCGCAACGAGATACAAATTGTTATGTAAAAAAAGGCTATTTGTAACTATGAAGAATGAGAGAGAGCCAGAAAGTATGTGATCGAGCAATTGGAAAATCAACCCCTGCTTGTAGTTTTTGACCGACACAAGCAGCCTTGGATATGGTGCTATTTTATATCAAAGACACGCACAAGATCTGCGAGTTAATTCATATTACAGTAAAAAGGCTTTACCAAAAGAATCTCAATATGTGTTAGAAACTTTCACTATTGTTAATGCTATAAGATACTTTTGAGTATACCTACGGATGGCAAACTAATATAGCTACTTGAACAAAGCGAGACCTACTGCCAAAATAAATTTATGGATAATGAAATTTTACAAAATCGACCACCACAAAAAAAAAAATTAAAGTATTGCTTGAATAACATGACTAAAAGCAACACAATTACTAGATCAATAAAATTAGCGTCGAATCTTATAACAACCTGACAAACTGAAAGAGTGATACACCTTAAACGAAATTTTGATAAATCTTTTGAAATGGATAAAAAACTAGATACTTTGTGTCGTCATTGGTTCAATTCAACTTGACAAGAATGTATCATGATGAATATGATTGATGTCCCTTAGGAGTGGACAAAACTTAAGACTAAGAAAACAATATAATGGTTTCCTAAAACGACGTACTTTTCAAATTAGTATATTGGATAATTTAACTGTAAATCATCCATGTAGACCAGAACAAGGTGAAATTAAATGAAACCAAATGTTACCAATTCCATTTCACATAGTTAGTACAAGCTGACTGTACATAATTATTTTGGTACTGCGAACGAGAAGATATATGAAATTGTTGGTGAATGCTTATATGTACTATGTATGATATTCAAGAAAATCTTATTGGTTACCTGGTTTGATTATCTGGTTGACAAAGCTCGAACTGAAGCTTTTGTTTAATTTTATTTGGAACCACGAAAAGAATAATCACTGATAAGGGAATCGATTTTGCACATTGAAAACAAAATGAATGTTGAGAGGGATCTGTAATGAATCCAAGGGATCCATATAACGCCTATTTCAATGGACGGTAAAATTGTTCGATATTGTGTTATTGCTGTTAACTTTATGTAGGAGTTAATTTCATTTTTCAGTTTCAGGAAAAAATATGACTTTACGATTAAGCTTTAATGAAAAATTATACTGTAATATTAAAGTTCGAATTACAACTCACCTGGAAAATATGGAGTATCATAAAATCAATTAGTAGTTATGTCTTAATTCTCATAGCTTTGGTGCAGTTCGGGAAGGAAAATTTAGTATTGAAATAAATACTGAAAACTAGCTTTATTTCAAGTGGCTTTTCTAAATAATATACATTTTCGTTTAGATATTAAGATGGTAATTCATTTGGAATACAGATAGTAGTATTTTCTAATAAATCTTGGTACCAAAAAAACCTAACCTCGAATTATAGATGTTAGTGTATGTAGCAGAAAACAAATGAAAACGTAAAATCTAATTCCTTGATCTAAATAGGCATTAAAAGTAACAATGTTTCTTATGATATCGAATAAAAATAATAGTTATTTAGGAAGATTTGGTTAAGAATAGTATTGTGTCATAAACACGTGATTATTTACTTCCGAGTACAAATAAATATTTTCATTCGATAAACAATATAGTCCTCTTAGCATTCCTATTGATATTTGTTAGAAATATATGCGTATTAATAATTATTGGTGAAAATTGACCATGCGGTTACATTGAATTTGCTTTCGTTTCCTATTGAAACACTATTGTATGTATATTTCATTATCATATATATATTCCCTATATTTTTAGCATATTTATCCAAATGTAGTTTCTAAGTTTTATTCAGCAATTTACCAGAAAATCCTGAAATTGTAATTATAAATTAATAATTTTAAACAAATGCGGGTAGGAATAATCTTGCAGCGCGCGAGGTTAATCTTAAACCCACCCGCATATTTGCTTAGATTTTCGCAGGCGATCGAGAAGCGGTGTGCAGACGACGAGTCAGGAGTTCACGCGAATTTGAACCTTGTCTGTTAGACATTTATTTGGTTTTAGTATCTACAGATTGGATTATCAACCTTATTATTTAGATAACTAGGTTCAATAGCGGAATCGGATGAGTAATCGGTAAGATTTTGAAAGAGGTGTTTGGATTAAAGCTACAAAGGGGAATGTAGGTGATTGCGGGAGACAGGGTACGGAAATTATAAAAGCGTGTGGTAAGGTTCGAAATTAACTTAGTCGGAACGAGGTTTCAAGACAACAGCATCTCTCAGCCAAGATCGAGGTCTACAACTTTATGTAAGTCCTTTAAAATATTTCACTCTTATCTTAATTGCTTGTCGTGTACTAGCATTTTACAATATACTAATTTACTAGTGAAGCGTACGAATATTATAATAACGGTCAATACCTTTCTTTTATTAATTGGGTTATTTGGGGACTAATATTACAGGCGTCACTCTTATTTACCTGCAGTGAGTGTTAGAATAATGAGGGATATTTTATTAATCCACTTTTGTGAATATTTTAGCTGTGTTTGGGTTTACAATGAAGTAGGGATCTGCGTTTAAATATATTAGGTACTATTTCAACTATTACTGAGTGAGCGAAGCGAAGCACTATTCCGCCGTGCCTAGAGCCGCCTGTATGTCTAAATAAGTACTTAAATATTTTGATTATTTATTGAGAGTGAAATTTGAATGCAATCTTCGTCGTCTTTCATAAACGATTCTTAAATTGTATGGACGTCTCAACATAGGATTAACTTCAGAGCAATGGGTTAATATTTGAGTTATAAGTTGATGTAGGGTATTATTCGACTTGGTTTTCAAACACATAATAAAACAGCTAATAAATAATAGTATTTTATATTTACACGAAACTCGTTCTCGTGAGGAAACCATTTAACAATTTAATGATATTCTACTTATTTACATTCAATTACTTATATATGTTGATAGCGTATATTCTGACCAGGTTCTTAATAATATATCGCCTGTGTTTGTTGTTTTAACATTGAACCTTTTTATATTCTCTATATACGACTTTGTGTATTTATGTGTGCGTATATTATATTTACCATACCTAACTATTTAGGATACGTAATATTTATTCTCCATCGTAGTGTATACATTTACTGTTGACGTGTCGAATAGGTTCTATTTGAACTTGGTACTTACCAAGCCATATTTTATCTTAGTAGATTTTAATCCACTGTTTCGGGTGACTACGTTCTATTTATTAACTATTTATTTCTACTACTTTATAAATATAAATATATAGTTTAATGTAACGGTCGAAATTGGTTGAACGTACTATAACCAAGATAGGTTTCGATCTTTTAAATGTTAATTGTCGATATCGGTTAACTATTGGCCATGGTTAAACGATATCGCGTAATATGTACTTCCACGTAATACTTTAGTAATTATATAAGGGATAAGATGCTGGATTTCTAGCATAGAGATTTATTCCATGTAGAATGCTTATCTGGTGTTATCTTGGTGGCAACGGGGAACTCTATCGTGGGAAGCCCAACGCGCACTGTATCACCCATGGTTCACTTGAACATATGACGCGCATTACAGCATGTACTTACAGAGTTTATTCTCATGTAAGTACGCCATTAGCGTACTAGGTGTTCTTAGTAATATCCGGTCTCGTGCAGTGATGACGGTACGGTGAGGGTCTTACACGTCAAGATAACTCAGGTTTGCTTATTAACGATGGTAGGTACTTGCTATTTACTTCCTAAATTTATATACCATTCGTCATAAACGGTGGTTGGTATTTGCTTACTTAATCATTAAATGTACCAGTCGTTATTTGCATATGTGGTGTGGAGGAATTGGCGGTTATCTGTCGATTATACATTGATGTATGAAGCGAGACTGTAGGCTACTGGCCCGGTCGCACACTTGGATCATTACAAATGCTCAGAAAGCACACTTAATAAAAGACTGTAGGCTACTGGCCCGGTCGTACACTTAATAAAAGACTGTAGGCTACTGGCCCGGTCGCACACTTGGATCATTACAAATGCTCAGAACGCACACTTAATAAAAGACTGTAGGCTACTGGCCCGGTCAATATTACCAGATCCATTAAGCTTCGAATCGTAGGCTACTGGCCGTGGTTCCACCGTTGGAAGACGGAACTGTCAAAACTGACGTGCCACATATTTTGTACTGGCGTACTTCGCCAACAATCACTACGTTGGGAGTCCAGCAAACCTCCTTATATATATTTTGTTGTAAATACAACTATTTAACAAACAACGAAATACCTATTTAATCAATCATTATAATTCTAGTGTAATTTTCATATTCAATATTACCATTTATTAGTCTATTAATTAGGATATATTTTCACAATCTTATTATTTTATTTTTAACGTCAACAGTTAATATGCTAACCTATCATTGTCTATTGTATTTATATTCCGTTAGATTTAAGTTAGGAATTATATATATTTTAAATATTGCGGTTATTTCTCACCTTATCGAAAAGGACTTGCGCTAACTACACACACAACGTTGGGTCTCCACTAGCTTTCACGATCATCTCGGCCAAACTGCGTATCAGAGCAAGCTACTGTATAGATAGGTTATTAATTAATGTATTTGATATTATATTCACGTTACTTATTTTACTGTAATACGGCGCGAAGGTTTTTTGCTTCGTTAGTTTCGTTTTTACCTTCGCAAAGCCTAGGAATCGGAAACTAAAACCTAATGACGTCTGCAAAGGCAGCATTAGGGGTAATTAGTCAGTGTTTCGCTTTCAATAACAAAAATCTAAAATTAAAACTTAAATAAATAATTATCTTTTCAACCTTCAATCTTTTGTTTGATTTTCTTTCCCTGTAGTAAGTTCCTTTATGTAGTATTTATATTTACAGAAGTTTCAGCCTGAAGATTGAGGTAAGTAAGCTTGGTAGGCTCTTGTAAGCATTTAGAAGCTCTTCGAATAGTTCAGCTGGGGTAGACACTACAATTGGAACATTTCATATCATTGCAACTGGAGATAGTCGAGCGAATGTGCAGGCTTAAATATATATGCCTACGAGTAACAACAGTCTTGAACTTATGCGAAGTTAAGAGACAGTCAGAATGGTCGAGCGTTATTTGGAAAATTCAGTTAGCACTTAATACGTCTGTAGATTTGTACAGTGTACAAAAGAGTATAGGTATAAACCTATAAAAATGTTTACAAGAATAAGATTAGAAGTGCCTGCAATTGTACGAATCAATGTTGATCTTCCTGAAATGATCAGCAATGGACACAAGGTTACCAAATACTGCTGAAGAACATTTGATCCAAAGCACTCAAAACAGTACTAAGATTTACAAAACTCAAACTCGAGGAAACAATCTGGACTTGAATGTGTTTAACTGTTTTCTGTTAGTAACAACGAATTTGAATAAGCAAGCTAAATGATCGCTCCGGACCAGCTCTGAGTAAAAAAAAAAGTTTACTAAAAGACGTACGGTACAGAGAAAGAAATGTACAAAAAATGATACAGATTGAATACCTTGGATTGTGACTCATTTCGATAGTGAAATGAGAAAAGAGAAAATGGAAAGGCCATGATAGCCTTGCAAAAACAAAAGATTGCCATGTAAGCAAAAACCTGTGGCGGAGGAGGCGTTGCTACTTTCTTAAAAGTATGCTGGAATCACCAAGATGATTTCTAGTCGTGTAGACCAGGCAGATGAATTCTGGTCGTGTAGATCAAGCAGATGTATTCTGATCGTGTAGATCAGGCAGATGTATTCTGATCGTGTAGATCAGGCGAATGTATTCTGATCGTGTAGATCAGGCGAATGTATTCTGATCGTGTAGATCAGGCGAATGTATTCTGGTCGTGTAGATCAGGCGAATGAATTCTGGTCGTGTAGATCAAGCGGATTGATTCTGGTCTTGTAGATCAGGCGGATTAATTCTAATCGTGTAGATCAGGCGGGGCGTTGCTGTTCACTTTTGTGAATGAGCTGGTATTGCCAAAATTAATTCTGGTCTTTTAGATCAGGCTGGGCGTTGCTGTTCACTTTGGTGAATGAGCTGGTATCGCCGAATTTCAAAATTAAATTCAATCTAATTGCGACTTTAAGTCGAAAGTAAAATGAGTTGCCAATTGCGACTTTGAGTCGAAAGTAAAATGAGCTGCCACTTTATGCTGAAAAACTACAACTAAATAACAACTGGTGATACAAACACTTGTATGGGTCGTTGACCTATTCAAAATAAAAAAAAATACTTAGCGGGACGTTGCTCTGGCCGAGTAAAAAAGGGGTTCGAGTCCTCTTGAGATCGATAATGGCAACTGATAAAATGATGTTGTAAATTTGTGAGAATTAATACTTGTTTGATGTCAGGTACGCTAAGTGTGCTGCAACGAATATATATTATATTAAAATAAATGACTTAGTTGTTAGCTATGATATAAGACCATATATTACCAATGAGTAATGTATGAATGAAAAGTTGAAGTTTAAATTGTATGTTAAATTAAGGAATTACTTCCAAACAAAGCGCTTACACATAAGAATATATTTAAAATGGCCATTACTTACTTGTACGAATTTTATGTCTTTATTATTTGTATTACGAGAAAAGTACCTATGTTAAAAAAAATGTTCTGAAATTTGGTTATAAAGAATCCTCATATTATTTGTGTAGATTATTTTAATGTCGATAGATACTTACAAAAAAATGTACTACTGATGAAAAGAGCAACCCCTTAAAGAGTTTCTTGCTCATTCTTCTCGGGGAAATCAGCATTCCGAATGAGCGGTAGCTTCATTAAAAAAAATGTCCTAAAATTTTACCTGGTCAATGAAAGTCAGAAAAAATATTTGACTAGCTGGAATGTTAAGAATCAGAATCAGAATCAATCGTTTTATGTGTTTATTCTACTGGTTTGAATGAATAATAATACAGATAACTGGTTGTTTGTCGAAAACTACGAGGGCTGCTATTTATATATCCGGAAACCGGGATTACAATCTTCTTAAATAGCATATTTGACCTCCATGGTAAAATTTGAACTTTTTTAAGTACTGGCCGGTATATTTTTTCTTTCTTATTAACGCTCGTGTTTTGTTTTTGACGGGTTTTAAATGTCATCTCGCAGCAAGAATGGAACTCACTCGTGAAAATATTCGTGCTATGATTTATTATGATTTTCGGCGTGGTTTAACGCAACAACAGTGCATAGATCAACTAACTTCAACTTTTGGTGATGAAGCCCCATCTAAAACTACTGTGTATCACTGGTTTAGTGAGTTCAATCGTGGACGTAGTATGCTTACGGACGAAGTTAAGGCAGGTCGCCCGAAATCGGTCGTTGTACAACAAAATATCGAGGCTGTGCGAAAACTTATAATGGACGACCGACATGTTACGTACCGCGAGATAGAGGCGACTCTGGGTATTTCTATGACCAGCATTAATAGCATATTACATAATTATTTGGCTGTAAAAAAAATTTGTTCGCGTTGGATACCCCACAACTTAACAAAAGAGCAAAAAGATGCTCGCGTCGAATGGTGCAATAAAATGTTAAAAAAATATAACCGTGGTGACTCAAAAGCCGTTTATAACATCTATACAGGTGACGAATCCTGGATCTATGCATACGATCCCGAAACGAAGCAACAATCAACGGTATGGGTGTTTCAAAATGAGCCGAACCCTACGAAAGTTACTCGTGCAAAAAGTACATTGAAACAAATGGTGGCCTGCTTCTTCGGTATTAATGGCCATGTAGCTACAGTGCCACTAGAAAACCGTAGAACGGTTAATTCAGAGTGGTATACGACCATTTGCTTACCGGAAGTATTTGAACAAATTCGTAAAACTAACCAGCGCCGAAGAATCATTCTTCATCATGACAATGCCAGCTGTCATACGTCACGCGAAACAACTCTATTTTTGGAGGGTCAAAATGTTGGAATTAACGGGTCATCCGCCGTACAAATATAAAGAATAAATTACGCGGTCAACGATTTTCGACCGCTGAAGATGCTGTCGACGCATTCAAACAACACGTTATGGAGGTACCTCAGGCGGAGTGGCAGAAGAGCTTTAAAAATTGGTTCACGCGAATGCAAAAGTGCATAGATCATCAAGGGGAATACTTTGAAAAACAATAAAACCATTTTCAGCCGTGTAACGTACACTGTTTGTTTTTTTGTTTCCGGATATATAAGTAGCAACCCTCGTAATAATAATAAAAAAAAAAAAAAAAAAATGACGCCGTCAAAGTCAGTCGTGATTTTTCTGATTTCCGAATATTTTTGATAAAATTATGTTTTACGGGCATTTATACATCTGTTTTTATACGATTATTTGCGGAAAAGTTGCCCGCCACTTAAATGAATGTTGCGCAGGGCGTATGTAATCGCAAATATGGTTACAACACGTAAACAGAATCCCGGACATTAAACGTCAAAAAAGGAAAAGGAAAGGAAATGATTACGAGAAGTAAATCACGACAGCAGCAAGCGTCCCCACCAAACGCACGCCCACCATCCTCGCCCGCCTCGTCAGTCTCCTCACCATCGTTGTCGGGCAATGAGTTCGCTACTGTGCCCGACACCAGCGAGTCGAGCGACGAGTGCGGGCCGCCGCCGCCGCCGCCACGACCACCTGCGCGACGAGGACGGCCACCGCTGCCGGCACGCTTGGGGCCTGCGGGACAACCTGTCCCGCCCAGGGCCCCCGCTGCCGGTGGTATAGTGCGTCGCATGAGATGGACTTCATCCATGAATGAAAACGTCATGCGCGCCTATTATGGGGCTACAGAGGGGGGAACTAATCTGTGCGCGTATCGTGACCGGATACTTCCTCTGTTTCAGGCCCTTGAACCAACCATTGACACGACTGCGCAGCGGTTGTCGGATCAGGTGCGCGTCATTCAGCGGCTAAAGCGGTTGGATGACGCGACACTTGATCGGCTTCGCCTGGAGACTCTCTCTGTTCGCGCGACCACCACCTCGGCGCGGGATCCGCTCGCCACGTCGCCGGATCCGATGCCTGCACCCGACTTGGCATCGGGGGCACCGCGGGTTGATCCCAGTGCCGATGAGGAGGGGATCGCGAATCAGAGTGTGAGTAGTTCAGCCAATGAGCAACTGAGGAGGACTTTGGAAGAGGCAATTACGCAGTATCGCTCCACAAACATCCCTAGGCCACGATTACCACGCTTGCCTATGAATAGACGCAATCTAGCGTTAATGGCAGTCCTAAATGATTTGCTAGATCCATTCCTGCGGACTAGTAAAGACTTAGATGATACGCACTCGATAATGTACTGCGGAGCCATCGCGGCGTGCCGTGTTGCTCGAGTCAAGTTTCCGGACGCTGAACGTGCACCTAGGACCGCCGGGGGTGTCCCCGCATGGCAGGTGCGGATCGAGCGTCGTATCAACTCATTTAGGACTCTCATTGCAAAGCTGATCTGCTTCAGGGGGGGCAATAACCGCCCCCGAGTAATGCGCTTTGTGCACCAGGCGTTCGCGGGGACGGATATCGAGCCCCGCGACTACATGGCCAACGTCGTAGAGCGCATCGACTTTCTGAAGCAGAAAGTTTATGCATGGGCAAGCCGTATTCGCCGTTACAGAGAGCGTGTGGACCGATTCAAGCAGAATCGTCTTTTTCAAAGTGACCAAAGGAAGGTATACCGAAGGTGGGAGGAAACCGACCCCCGTGTGTCCGACGTGCGACTGCCGGATGCTACTGCCATGACTAATTTCTGGCGTAGCATCTGGTCAGCGCCCGTTGAACACACGGAGGGCGAGTGGATGAGTGTTGTTGAACGTGAGTGCGAGTCCATCGAACCAATGGGGGCTATCACCATCAGCCCCGACGACGTAAGTTGCGGGATCCGTACGGCCCAGAACTGGAAAAGTCCTGGCCCGGATGGGTTGCACAACTTCTGGCTAAAATGGTTTCGGTGCTCGCACTCGCGGCTGGCAACGCAATTTCAACAAGCCCTTGAACTTGGCTCCCTCCCGCCTTCCTTAACAACTGGTGTAACCTTCCTGCTCTATAAGTCCGGTAGTACCACGGAAGCGAAGAACTACCGACCCATCACGTGCTTGCCTACGCTCTACAAGCTTCTTACATCCATTTTGAGAGCAAAAATAAACGCGCACATGGTCGCAAACAACATTTTGGTCTCCGCTCAAAATGGATGTAGGGTTGGGTCCCGTGGTACTAAAGAGCTCCTCCTCATAGACATGACCATTTGCCAACGAGTCCGGCGGAACAGGGGGGCCCTCTCGGCCGCTTGGATTGACTACAAGAAGGCCTATGATTCGGTGCCTCATTCATGGCTGGAGAGGATCTTAGAGCTGTATAAAATTGATGCAGCTTTAAGATCCTTCCTTGGCGCGTGTATGAGGCAGTGGACCACAGTCCTTCGTCAACCAGGAGGCGGGGATGACCCCCCTGGCCCGCAGGACTTTATAAGGATCGAGCGAGGAATATTTCAGGGCGACAGTCTGAGTCCCCTGTGGTTCTGCCTAGCTCTAAATCCGCTCAGCAATCTGCTGAAGGATTCAGGGCTAGGTTGCCGGCTTTGGAGAGAGGGTGAAGTCATATCTCACCTTCTGTACATGGACGATCTCAAGTTATTTGCACCAAATAATCGAGACTTGTTGGAACTACTGAAGACCACTAAAGTGTTCAGTAGTTCCATCAAGATGGAGTTTGGTGTTGATAAATGTGCGGTTATGCATGTACAGCGGGGGAAAGTAGTAAATTCAACAAATATACAGCTTTCTGAGACAATGACGTTCAGATCTATCTCTGAATCAGAAACCTACAAATACCTTGGTATGTCACAGTCTTTGGGCATTGAGGATGTGGGTATTAAACAGGCGTTGAGGGAGCGCTTCTTTGGTCGGCTGACAAAAGTACTTAATAGTCTTCTGTCAGGTGGCAACAAGGTGCGCGCCTTCAATGCCTGGGTAATGCCCCTACTCACATACTCCTTTGGCATACTAAGGTGGACACAGACCGAGCTGGATGCCCTGGATCGGAGAGTCCGTCTATTGCTCACCACACACCGTATGCTTCACCCACGCTCGTCTGTTATGAGATTGTACATCCCACGGAAGTGTGGAGGTCGCGGCTTTTTAAACGCCAAAAATCTCCACAACCGTGAGGTGTACAATCTCAGGAATTATTTCCTTAACAACGAGTGTGGGATGCATCGTGATGTGGTGGCAGTAGATAAGGGTCTCACGCCGCTCTCCTTGGCAAACAAGAACTGGCGCAAACCTGTGGTGCTAAGCACCGAGGATCGCAAGGCGGTATGGAAGAGCAAGGAGCTACACGGGCGGTTCTACAGGGCCCTCACGGGACCCGACGTAGACCTGCTCGCGTCGGTGAACTGGTTACGATTCGGGGACCTCTTCGGAGAAACCGAAGGTTTTGCCTGTGCAATTGCGGACGAAGTTATCATGACGAATAACTACCGGAAATATATCCTGAAGGACGGTACGGTCGACATTTGTCGGGCATGCCGCCGTCCCGGAGAGTCACTCAGGCATATCATCTCCGGTTGTTCTCATCTTGCTAACGGCGAGTACTTGCACAGACATAACCTCGTAGCCAGGATTATACACCAGCAGCTTGCTCTCCTATACGGTCTTGTGGACCACGAAGTGCCGTACTACAAGTACACACCTGCACCAGTTCTCGAAAATGGTCGTGCCATGCTCTATTGGGATCGATCTATTATCACGGACAGGACTATTGTAGCCAATAAGCCTGATATCGTGGTAATAGATCGACCGCAACGCCGGGCCATGCTCGTCGACATCACCGTCCCATGTGACGAGAACCTCGTGAAGGCCGAGAAGGACAAGTCCAGCAAGTACCTAGACTTGGCTCACGAGGTAACCGCCATGTGGGAGGTCGATTCGGCGATCATTGTGCCGATAGTTGTCTCTGCGAACGGTCTCATAGCGAAGAGTCTCGACCAACATCTTGAGAGACTTTCGCTACGGGGTTGTGGTTGGATTAAGGGTCAGATTCAGAAGGCGGTAATCTTGGACACGGCGCGCATAGTCCGAAGGTTCCTCACTCTGCGGCCCTAACCACCGGCAGCCTGGGCCCTGCTCCGTTGCCGGCGGCACCCTAGTTTAGGTTTTTTATAATGCTTTTATTGTTTTTATATGTTTTAGATGTATTTTTATATTTTACTTTTATAAAAATATTGTAAAAACCCTAAACTAAGAAGAAAAATAAATAAAGAGTATAATAATAATAATAATAAATACTCTTTATTGCACACCTCATACAGTTACAAGCACAAATTTTACAATTAGATAAATTTAGGTAGAGGTAACAACAGGCGGTCTTATCGCTAATGAGCGATTTCTTCCAGACAACCTTTGGGTAGTGGAGACTAGAGAAAAACAATAAGCAGTAGGTGGTGCATAGAAACAAAAGAGACGAAATAGATAACACAGCACATTCATATGAATATACATACTTAAATAAATACAAAATAAACATACATATACGTACATATATACATATATAATACACACAATAAGAAACAACAGTGTCAACTTAAAAACCTCGTATATGTTGATTTATAACATGATAGTTATTAACGCTTCGAGAGCGAAGCATTTTGCAGGAAGGCCGTGATAGCCGCCCTGTGGTTGTGTGACATCACGACCCGTAATGTAAACAAATAGGTTCATTCTACTTAAAGCTTGTTGATTAAATCAGTTCGTATATGACCGCTCCAAAGCACTGACGTTTCATTTATATGTACCTGTGTTCCTATATAGCTAAATATATACCTAAATAATATTTATTATCTCACCCCTTCTGTCAGACGCATAATGTTCTACCTTAGATGATTGGCTAAAATGCGCCTTAGCATTTCCAGAGATTGCATATACATGGGAAAATTCGACCGGTGCTGCTGTGACCCGGGTGGCCAAGTGGTTAAGGCGTCTGCCGCGAATGCAGAAGACGCTGATTCGATCCCAGCCCTGGGCACCGGAGGCCTAGGTCATTTTTCCTTTGTATATGACATATATATAAGTTTATAATTCATAGTAGTGTGTCTAATTAAAATAAACAAATCAAGATATTTATTAAAATAATTTGATTTGTTCTTCAGTTGTACCTTTAATAATTTTGCGAATTCATTGTATGACGGAAAGAACCAACTGAGCTAGCTGGTTTACCGTGGCTAGGCACTTGCAGTGGTCTGAATTCTCCGACACTGAATACCCATTCACTAACTGCAAGCTCTTTCTTTACCTTTTATAACTTGGAAAGACGCGAAGCTCATTCCTTCTAAGATCCACTTTTTTCTCTTCGCAATCATTAAGATTTTTTTCGGGTTTAAACCGTCTACGCTTTTATATGTTCAAGCTTTGGTACATTCATTTGGTGTAGAAAAGCACTATGCATTTTTGTATACAGATTTTTCGTAAAAGCTTTTGGACATTACATAAAATACTTCTACGTAGGTACTGTAGCTTAGAATCTGCTTTTATTATTTGTGGCATATCGAGTGTATATTCGGCAAAACCATAAGAGAAATAAGTAAATATACTCTTAGGAGTACCTGGCAATAGTCACAAATTCCTTCCTAGTCCTTTAAATGGAAAGATCGTGATTCTGAATAGTAGATAAGATTTGACTCCTGTTCGTGGCCATGTGTACCGTATCTTAAATTTTGTTATTCTTGACTCGATCACTCCATCGCGTCGAAGGTTTACTTTTATTTTTGATTTATTTTATTACAAACATGCAACATGACTTAAAATAGTGTAAAACAATAATACGAGTAACTGTTATTAGTGTGACGCTGAATATTTCTCCTTCTGTGTAATAATTCCAATCATTAAAATACAACTTTCCTAGTAACGTTCCTCAAACAACGGAATGTAAAATTAATAAGTAACTTGACATGCATTGCAAAAAAATTACAAGTAAGCGTCAGAAAAACTTAATAACTTGTACGATTTAATTTCAATATTTTATTTTCAATTCGTCTTATTTTGGTGCTGACATAATATAAAATGAATACAAATAAGTATAACAAAGTGGCATTAAGCTTCTGAAGTTGATTTTATTGCAGTAAAACCATCCCCACATAATCCCCATATGACCACCACCCATCATTGTTAATCAAAACAATGCCTAAACATTTTTACGAGGGCGGGTTGAACTCGTCATAACGGCCGCAATAAAACATGTCTAAGCACATACTGCTATAATATCTTTATCGCAAGTTGCCAGCGCCCGTTTCCATTCGTCGCTTTCATCACAAAGAGGGGGCGACACGAGAATGGAAGAGACTGGAGGTTAACGTAGAACAATATATGACTGCCAATATAAAACTGTTACATGGCTTTAATAACCCTGGGTTTGCATTTAAATTCTATATCCATCAATTATTTAAGTGGTTTATCGTGCAGCGTATGATAGAGACTGAAAGTAATTTTACAAGTGTTCTGTAAACTTATTTTGTTAATGTATGATCAAATTCCTATTGGAGCCTCCGGAATTCATCAATCAAAATTTTATATGAAAAATGTGTGCCTACCTAATTAGTTTTTTATTAGTAAAAATACTGTAATGATAAAGATGTACATTGATGTGACATATTCTACCAAGTGAAAAATCTTGGCGTAATCATGGATCGTTGTCTATCATGGGTGCCTCAGGTGAGTGAAGTGAGCAGGAAGATGTTTGCTGCCATAGGGTCTCTCAGACGGCTCCGGAATTTCCTGCCAATTGCTACTAAAATTGCGCTTGCTCAGTCGTTACTTCTCCCCATTCTTGATTATGCAGATATCTCCTATTTAGACCTAACCGAGGAGCAACTTAATAAGCTTGAGCGTATTCAAAATGCCTGCATTCGGTTCATTTTCGGATTACGCAAATTCGACCATGTTTCTAGTTTTCGTTCTCAACTCAAATGGCTCCCTATCCGTCACCGCCGTAACTCTCACATACTTTCTTTACTCTTTTCTATACTTTTTAACCCTGCAACTCCCCGCTACCTCAAAGAGCGTTTCTCTTATCTTAATTCTATTAGATCCTCTCAAAAATTGCTCCTAAAAGTGCCATCTTCATCTTCCAAATTTTATAATTGCTCATTTACGTTCCAGGCCGTTCGTTTGTGGAATTCTCTCCCTCTCAACATAAAACGCGCGCAATCTATTGGTAGCTTTAAATCGCAACTTAAGGAATACTATTTATCTCTTCCTTAGGTTTTTAAGTTGACACTGTTGTTTCTTACTGTGTGTATTATATATGTATATGTGTACGTATATGTATGTTTATTTTGTATTTATTTAAGTATGTATATTCATATGAATGTGCTGTGTTATCTATTTCGTCTCTTTTGTTTCTATGCAACACCTACTGCTTATTGTTTTTCTCTAGTTTCCACTACCCAAAGGTTGTCTGGAAGAAATCGCTCATTAGCGATAAGACCGCCTGTTGTTACCTCTACCTCAATTTATCTAATTGTAAAATTTGTGCTTGTAACTGTATGATGTGTGCAATAAAGAGTATTTATTATTATTATTATTATTATTATTCTAAAAAATATTTAATAGAATAATAATTTTATTGCGCTAGATGCCTTAATGATTACCAGATATTTTTGACAAACAGTGACGGAGCTTAAGTTTTAACAAGTCCAGTACTTTTACCACAGTTATGATGTTGTCTGCTAAATATTATAACAGGAGACACAACATGATACGAAAACAGCTTCTTCTAAGTCATTTTGAAAGGCAAGATTGAAAAGACGAAAGGGAGAGGAAAGCCTAGAATTACGTACCGACCTCAACCAAGTAAAGTAATACGCGACGTATGAGAAAATCTAAAGGGCTCAGAAAAGAGAGGATTGGCGAGTATTCTACTGACAAAATCTCATGCACAAGAAGATCAAGAAATGGAGTCACATTCGCTACGGTATCCCTATTAATATTTAAGACACGCTGCCATCATTTTAATATTAAACTCATGTGACTTCTCCGCTTTTTCTTCACTCCGTGGCGGAATGCCATATAAATTACTGCGGAGCGTGCGTTTCTCCGCGAAACTTCGCGTTCGAGGCTTGTTACAGCACCAGATAAACAGTCATTTGCGTCATTCCACGTCATCATTAGGGGAACATCAAATGACGCCATTTTTAAACCAATTTGTTTAAATCTTGTAGATTATTAAATTAAAGGAATATTGTGGTATTTTCTACCTGCTGCAAACTATCTACTATTCTCAGGTTAACTTTTTGCTTTATAAGTAGCAATTCTATTAATATTATATTACTTTTATACTTTACTTTTATTCGTTTGGAGTTAATTATTTCGTTTATAAGTATTTTAAGTTTAATTTATAGTAGATTTTAACAATTTTTAAGTATGTTATTTTATGAAGTACGTTATTAATAAATGAATTCAGCATATAAGTATTATATTAAATTATAAAAAAGCGTACGTCGAGGACAAAGAGATGTATACACTTTTGGACCTTATTGCGTTGTAATAAGGTCCAAAAGTGTATACATCTCTTTGTCCTCGACTGTACACAGACATAGATAAAAATTTTCTTGCAGAATTTAATTTTTATACCTAGATAGTATAAATTCTGTGTTACTCTGATATTTTTAAAATCAAAGAAAAACAAACGAATAACAACAAAACTCCAAGTATAAAATCAGTTGCGGCATCAAACATCTTGGATACCAAACCATCACAAGACTTTACAGGTTATCTCCTTTTATTGTCGAAGTTTAATAGAGAAACCGTGAATCGGCCAATCAATACTTTATCCCCAGTTCCGAAGTACGGTTCAAAATATAAGTACACAATCAAAAGCGCGGGTTACGATTGAAAGGAGCGAGATAAGTTTTCTCTTTGTAGCGTTGCTGCAAAATGTGGCAATTTTTGTGTTGTTAAGACAGAAAAACGTTAGAATTATTAAAAGGACCTCAAGATTAATAGCGTCAATAAGTGATAATAATATTTTTTTATTTCCCTTTTTTTCGGTGGTAACTAATATTAAGATATTAACATTTAATAATTGGATATTAAGAAACATATGATGATATTAATGACTTAATCGCGAATTGTTTCTGTACATACGAGTATCACATTACTTTATCACGTTACAGGGCTTGTTTCAATGGCCGTTATAGAGGCCTGGCAGATCGTTACTAAGAACTCGTTATACTTCGACACAAACAATACATTTGCCGTCAGTGTATCGACGTTCTAGCCAATATTTACATAGGTACATATTCTTTAAATTGTATACCACGACGGTGGCAAACAAGCATACGGTCCGCCTGATAGTAAGCAGCTACCGTAGCCTATCGTCCATATGAGTCACATAATCGTTGCCGACCACAAAAATAAAATGAGGATTCACTGTGTTGATGGCTAAAGGAACAAGAGGGTCCCTCATCGTCAACACACTGGGTCCTCTTTGAGCTCCGCGGCAGGAAGATAACACTATGAGTAGGGTCTAGCTAGTGCTAAGCTAGTGCTGTAAGGTGAAGGTATTTCCCCACTCGGGAATATGAAATAGTCCTACTAAAAACTGAACTTTAGGTAGGTACGTGATTCTAATTAGACTAAAGCGCCTGCACGGATATCGAGCGTCATTATTTATGCCATGCTAGCCTGTCTGTTTCGACTGACTATAAATACCGTCTATAAATACTAGAAATGTAATGGAGTTCACATGCACGTTTGATATAGGGATATTCCTCCTAGTTAAATATACCTATAAGCGGCCTCCGTAGACAAGTCGGTAGTCATCGTGAAACCACCCAACGATAGTACAGTAGTACCTACAACTATGGTCCACAAGTTTGATACGTGATTGAGCATCAATACTAATGAATATTGAAGCAAATCAAATTATTTTGTTCAATATTTTTTGATTTGCAATTTTTTTTTTTTTTTTTTTTTTTTTTTCTTTTTTTTCTTTTTAAGTAGTTACACTACTATATATAAACTGAAAAGATACATGTCATATACATCAGAAAAAGTGACCAAACCCTCCGGTGTCCGAGGCCAGATCTGGCCTCGGACACCGGAGGGTTTGGTCACTTTTTCTGAAGTATATGACATCTATCTTTTCACATCAATACTAATATTGTTTGTAGTGCTATCTGTATTTTCTTATTTGTCAAAAAATATCATGTCGTAAATGTACGTCAATGAAATGATAATCACAGCGTCAATGACATGATAATCACACCTAAACAAAGATATTCGAGTTATAGACGGGGGCCAAAAAATTTTACCTTGCATTAAATCCTACACTTTTGGAAGCTTTTTCTACTTATTAAGTAGGGTAGTCAGATTCCCACTACACATTTTTCCCCAGTGACGTGATTGTGCATTTCAGGAAATCGAAAACATTCTAGACAACGTCTGGAACACTACATTATTTTTTTTTTTTTATACCACGACGGTGGCAAACAAGCATACGGCCCGCCTGATGGTAAGCAGCTACCGTAACCTATGGACGCCTGCAACTCCAAAGGAGTCACATGCGCGTTGCCGACCCTTTACAAAAAAGGAGGATTCACTGTGTTGACGGCTAAAGGAACAAGAAGGTCCCTCATCGTCAACACACTGGGTCCTCTTTGAGCTCTTTGGCAACCTTACTCACCAGCAGGAACACAACACTATGAGTAGGGTCTAGTGCTATTTGGCTGTGGTCTTCTGTAAGGTGGAGGTACTTCCCCAGTCGGGCTCTGCTCCAGATTTGAGCGAGATGACATTCACTGAACGTGCCCTACCACACTAAGCGAGATGCCATTCGCAGTGCCCATACCTCTCTTTTTGGCATAGTTTAAGGACATACCCAAGTCCGGACGTAGTTTAAGGACATACCCCGGGTCCAAGACATTGACTAAATCCTACACTGGAGATCTAGCACTATTGTATTTGCTTAAATAAGTGATGACTAACTTAAAGATTTCCAGAATTGTTTCTCTGAGCTTTCGTCTATAAGCTTCATTAAGTGACATTTTTTCTTTATATTTATAAAAAAGTGACTTAGAAATTCGAACACAATTCGAAAATTTGGTAGTATAGTACTAATACAGATCTAAGTATTACAGTAATTTTTCACCACGGTGACATGTTTACATCAATTTATTATGACATTTTTTAAGTTTTTTTGGCGAATATGATCACTTTATACGAACCTACACTTGTGAATATTTTTTTCTTAAATTGTATTTAACATACATAATCAAAAAAATATCGTTAATATACCAAGTGCTTTACGAGCAATCGAAATAAACAACTTATAATTTAAGGTTCATATTTTAAAACTCCCGCCTCCGCGGCAAGGTTACTACGTAGTACAGATTACTTACCTACTTGTATTAGATAGAGCAAATCAGAAGACTCGCAAGTACTACAGGTTGGTAAAGGGATATTTTATTTAAACTGTTTTCTATATTTCTGATTTCCGATATTGAAATGTCATTATGTTTGCCCCAATCAGTCATTTCAGAACAGAGCATATTGTGGTTTCAGGTTCAATGATTAGATAGATGCAATCGAACTGTTATTTTCGTACCTGGGAAGCACACTCCTTGCATTGGACAAACGTCGGTCAGTATAAAGGACGATACACCAAGAGAATTTATTTGCTATACTCAAATAAAATATCAACAAAAATCGAGTTTATGAGTTAAATCATTCACATGGATTGTTGTAAATTTTGTATAGGATAGAAGCGAGTGACGCCATTCTCAGCTCTGTATTTAGTGGTCACGTCATGAGAAACTTCATAATGCGTATTGAACACACTTATTTATTTATTTATCATTCAAAACAGTTACACAGCATTACAGTAAATCCAAGGCACTGCGAACTTCAAATTAAACAAATAAAATAACTTAATACTAGGTCGATTTAAGCTTCATAATGCGTAGTCTAGTGACCAGAAATCTGTTTGCAGACTTCATGTGACTCGTTTGTAAGCTATGAATGAATAGGAGAGCTATACCTGCTATTTATAGCTTCTTTGCTAGGATACCCATCGGATAATACCGTTTGTTTTGATGTTTTCGGTTTATTGCGTTTGTTTTTTTGGTGGTTACGGCGCTGAAAGACTAATAATAAAACCGGCCAAGTGCGTGTCGGACCACGAATAATGGAGGATTCCGTAGCTTTAATGGAATAGGAACCAGACTAATGCCAAACGGTCGTATCTGATGCCTATGGAAGAAGTTTTTTGGAAATAACTCAAAAATGGCTAAACAGATAATGTTCAAAACAATTTTCTTAGAAAGTATATGCTAACGCGCATCTTCTTAATTTTTTTCATATTTTTGAACTTACGGTTCAAAAGTTACAGGGGGGGACGCTACTTTTTCGAGTTCCGAAGCGATTATTTCTGAGACTTTTCACTTAATCACAAAATGTTCAAAAAACCTCAATGTTATTTTCAAAGACGATTGATGTGCAACATGTTGATATTTGTTTTTTTTTTAAATTTTGTTACATGTATGGAGCGCCCCCCCCCCCCTGAAAAATTTTTTTTCTGCAATTTCACTACATAACTAAATAGTGGCATACAAAATACACCTTATGTCTAAATTGTATTAAGATACATCCTATAATTTCTGAGTAAAATGGCTGTGACATACGGACGGACGGACAGACGGACATGAACAAAACTATGAGGGTTCCGTTTTTGCCATTCTGGCTACGGAACCCTAAAAATGGATTGTACAGTCGACTACAAAGAGCTAGGCTGTATCTACTTTTTCACCTTAATCCGTTGTAATAAGGTTCAAAAGTGGATAACATATCTTTGTAGTCGACTGTATAATATCACAGCTATCACTTAATAAAAATGGATGTGAATAGTATACATATCAAGTATATAATCTATACAGTCATCTAACTTCATAGAACCTATTTGTTTCTCGTCTTTGCCGAAGGTTCAGGGTTGTAAAAAATTTTGACAAGTTGTTTTATTTATTCCTATTCTTTTTTGGTTTTGAAATTGACATACAATTAATATAATAATTTTGTCCAGGGTTTGAATTCGAAAAAGTAGCGCCATCCTGAAATTATGTGATTATCATCAATACAAAAGGCCGCCATGTTTATTTTTGATCACTTTGAAAATCGATATCTGAGGATCCACATGGCTAATACGAATCTAACATCAAAATTGAAAAACGGCGACAATTTTAAATTTTGTACAATTTAATCCGATCATGTCGAAAATCGATTTCTGAGAATCCAAGAGACCTTTTAATGACAGGCATTAAATAAGCAGACAAACTACCAAGTGTCCAATCTGCAAATTACTACTTTCTAGCTTCAGTAGTTTCGGCCTCGCTTTAATAAAAAGTATTCAACGCCGTTTCAACTTTTTTTTTTTATACTACGACGGTGGCAAACAAGCATACGGCCCACCTGATGGTAAGCAGTTACCGTAGCCTATGGACGCCTGCAACCCCAGAGGATTCACATGCGCGTTGCCTACCCTTTAGGTACCTATTCACTCCTTTTTTGAAGAACCTCATACTGTAGCCCGCTGGGAAAACCTCGGCAGGGAGTTCATTCCACAGCCGCAGCGTTCGTGGGAGGAAATTCCTCTTGAACCGTACTGTGCGCGACCCTTTGGGCTCCAGGGTGTGAGGATGAACACCCTGCCGGCGGCGAGCGGTGCGGTGATAAAAAGCTGCCGTGGGCATCATATCAAACAGTTCTTCGGAGCACAACCCATTGTACAAGCGATAGAACACACATAAGGAAGCAAAGTCTCTCCTTAGACTCAAAGGTTCAATATCACTCGTGAGTTTGGGATCGTCGACGATCCGCACAGCGCGCCTTTGTACCGAGTCAAAGGGCCCAAGCTGGTATTCAGGTGCTCCCGCCCAAAGGTGACAACAGTATGTGGGGTCTGACTTGCGACTTGTATAGAAGCAGTCTCTGCCCCGGAGTGAAGTATCTCCTCGCTCTGTTGAGCACACCGAGCTTTTTGCATGCCAGCTTGCCCTTCCCTTCAAGGTGACTACGGAATTGGACGTCACTGGAAATGTCGACTCCGAGGATCCCTATACTCCCTGACATTGTAAGGGTTGTGCCTTGGAACTGAGGGGCCACAGTAAATGGGGTTTTCTTAGCGGTAAACGCGCAAACTTGTGTCTTTGTGGGGTAGAATTGGACTAAGTTGTCCTGACCCCACACCGAGACTCCAGAAAGAGTATTCTCGATATCAGACACAAGTTTTTCACGACTCTCTACCACAACGGATCGAGGGATATTGGCACGGCCCGTATAACAGGCATCCCCAGTACTGTCATCTGCATAACAATGAATGTCGCCGATAGACAACATATCATTGATATGCAGCAAAAACAGCGTTGGGGATAGCACGGAGCCCTGCGGGACACCAGCGTTTATGTCCATGCTTTTGGAGCAACTTCCGTCGACTACGGCTCGTATGCTTCTGCCAGCCAAAAAGCTGGTAACCCATCTGCACAATCCCTCGGGCAGACCGTAAGCTGGCAACTTCGACAGAAGACCTCGATGCCAAACCCGATCGAACGCCTTAGCTATATCAAGGCCGACTGCTAATGCCTCTCCCTGACTCTCAATGGCTGAAGCCCAGCGGTGAGTGAGATACACTAGAAGGTCACCAGTCGAGCGACCGTGGCGAAAGCCATACTGGCGATCACTGACCAGGTCGTGCTCTTCTAGGTATCCCAGGAGCTTCGCATTGATTATGCGCTCCATAACCTTGGAGAGAAGGGAGGTTATAGCGATAGGCCTGAACTGAACCGATGGGTCTGAACTATCGCCCTTTTTAGGCACAGGGTGCACGAGGGCAGTCTTCCATGAAGACGGCACTTGCCGTTTGTGGTAGGAGAGTGTGAAAAGGCGCGTTAGCACGGGACACAACTCAGGAGCACACCGTTTGAGCACAACTGCTGGTATGCCGTCTGGCCCGCTCGACTTGTGAACGTTTAATGATAGCAGCTCCCGCCGGACATCACTTTGTTTGATGCTAATTTCCGGCATCGAAGATGCGCACCGCGGGATGGTAGGCGGTACGGTGCTGCCATCATCGTTCAGGGTCGAGTTCGAGGCGAAGAGAGTACCAAGAAGATCGGCTTTCTCTTTTGCACTATGGGCCAGATTACCATCAGCATTTCGCAGTGGTGGTAAAGACGACCGACAAAAATTTCCCTCGGCAGCTTTGGCAAGTGACCAGAGGTCACGACTCCCGGTGGGGTAACCCACTAGCTTCTTACCAATTCTGCCGACGAAGTCGAATTTGGCTCTGGCAATTGCTGTTTTACTCGACCTCGAGGCAGCGTTTAATTTGCGTTTCACATCAGATATGTTGGGATCCTTATCAGGAACGGCCTTGGTCCAAGCCCTGTAAGCAGCCTGCTTGCGAATCGTAGCTTCTCTACAGGGCCGATTAAACCAAGGTCGTTTCTTTGCTCCTGCAGCTATTACCGAGTTGGGAATGAAGCAATTCATTCCCATCAGTATAGTCTCGGCGACTGCGGCTGTACAGGAGTCAGGATCTTCTGATGTGAAACAGAGCTGCCTCCACGGGTGCGACGCGTAGAATTCACGCAATCCATCCCAATCTGCTGACGTATACTGCCACACGCGTCGCGAGCTAGTTGGCCGTGGTGGATCAGGCCGCGCGCAAGGTGCCAGCGTCCGGACGAGGCAGTGATCGCACGAGCCGAGAGGTGATTTCACTGAGACGGAATATCCGTCCGGATGTGTGGTCAGCAGGAGGTCCAGTAAAGAGCTAGTATGGTCCTCGATGTCTGGTATTCTCGTGGGAGAACGTACCAATTGAGAGAGACCTATGGTCTATGGCCAGAGAAAATTCGTAGGCAGACCTCCCCGCATAGTCGGTGGACCGAGAATCAAGCCACTCAATGTGGTGGGCATTAAAATCTCCCAAAATCACCAATTCAGCGGATGGGTACTGCTCGAGAACTCTGTCGGTCGTCAATTGTAGGTGCTCGAAGAGCCGTCTTGTGTCCGTGTCACCGCTGTGAGACCTGTAAAGGCACGCGTAGACGCGGGTGTGGCCGCCGAAGTCCACACGCACCCACAGCACTGACAGGTCCCTGTCTTCATAAGCATGGAGGCGGCGACAACAGACATCCTGTCGAGCATACATACATACCCCGGCGCGCCTCACAAATCTGTGTTCGAGCATATAACCGGGGTATAACAGATATGATGTATCAGCCGGGCAGGATATCTGCGTCTCCGTTAGGAATAGAAGGGTCGGCTGTGCAGACTCGAGGTGGTGGTGTACTGCGTTCGAGGGCAAGAGGACGAAACAAACCGACCGAGGAACGACGTGGGAGGTGCAATTTGCAGGCGCGGCGTACGGAAGGGCCCCCGGTCCCCCCCTGTTGCAGCAGCCGGGTCCACTCCGGTCTCTTACACCGGCACGACTACTACACCAGGGATTTTTCACAGGTTGGCGGTTCAGCCTCCCAGGGTTAAGTGATCCCTGGGTTCGGGAACCCTACTGACCTGCGGGCGGCCAGCGGACAGCCGTTTCACCGGGTCTCCCTGATCGCCGCACCTGCACTCTACGCCCACAAAGACCAACTCCTCTAGGGTTGAAAAGTTTGTAGTACTACCCACTTAAAAGAACAAAAACTTTAAAGGATGTTTTTTTAATAACTAGCCATATTGTGAGAGGTGATTAAGTAAGTCTTACTAAACAACTTTTTCTATAGGACCGACCCTGAAATCCAATAAAAAAATATGGCGTCGCCATAGAAAACGTCAACGTCGGATCGGCCGAAATGTATGAAACAGCCAAAAAGTAAAAGTAAAAGTTGTTTAGTATGGCCTACCAAATCACCTCGCACAATATGGCTAGTTCTTAAAAAACACCCTTAAAAGTTTTTGTTCTTTTAAGTCCACATACTTCGTTTTAAGTCTTTCACAAAATATCTATACATACTTGCTACCTCTTTTTAACCCCGTTAGAAGTTGAATTAAAAGAAACGCTAAAATTACTTTTATTATTTTAAATTAGCAGTAAACTTACGCAGTCTCGAACTTAATATTATAAACACCACACAAACAAGTTTTCAACGCGCTACTTATTACTTGTACAGATTATAAATGTAACCCGCTCTGCAAATTACAACTTCCTAGCTTCCGTTGTTCTAGCCTCGTTCTAATACAAACTTTTCATCCCCGTTTAAACTCGAGTGGTATTTTTAAAAACGCTTAAATGACTTTTTTGGTTGAGTCTGTCTTTCAAAACTTGTTATCTCTATATAAACTTTCAACATCAATGCGATTGAAAGCTTCCACCCCTTTTTAACTCCATTAGGGGTACAATTTTAAAAGTCGTTAGAATCATTTTTATTATTTTTTAATAATCAGCAAACGTACGAAGTTTTAAATCTCTAACTAAAAAAAAAGTCTACTGATATAAATTTTAAACCCTCTTTTTACCCCTTTGAGAGTTGAATTTTTAAAAATCGCGTCATATTACTTGTACAGATATAAAGAGTAGCCTACAAACGAAGTTTCAAGTCTGTCTTTCAAAACTTGTAATCTCTATACATACTTTCAACTTCAATGGGGTTCAACCTCTTTTTAACCCCATTTAACCTCTTTTGAACTTCAAAAACTCCTAAAATCTTTTTTATTATTTTTTAATGATCAGCAAACGTACGAAGTTTTAAGATTCTAACTTAAAATTTTAAATTCTACTACCCATACTAATATTGAACCCTCTTTTTGAATTTTTCAAAATTGCTTCCTATTACATGTACATATTATAAATGTACCCCACCCGCAAATTACAACTTTGTAGCTTCCGATGTAACGGTCTCGCTTTAATACAAAATTTTCAACCCCGTTTTAACTCCTCTGGGGTGGAATTTTGAAAAACACTAAAATTACTTTTTTTTTTACTTTTAAGCGATTAGCCTACAAACGAACATTTAAGTCAGTCACGAAAAAAAACTACAGATTTTCAACCCATTTTTAACACTGTAGGGGTTGAATTTCAAAAAACTGATATTTCTTTTATTATTTTTAATCATCAGCGACCGTACGAATTTTTAAGTCTCTATATAAAAAAAAATCCTACCCATACAAACTTTAACCCACTTTTCACCCTGGGTCCTCTTTGAGCTCTTTGGCAACCTTACTCACCAGCAGGAACACAACACTATGAGTAGGGACTAGTGCTATTTGGCTGTGGTTTTCTGTAAGGTGGAGGTACTTCCCCAGTCGGGCTCTGCTCCAGATTTGAGCGAGATGACATTCACTGAATGTGCCCTACCACACTAAGCGAGATGCCATCACCTATTATTATTCGAAATCACCTCTTAGTACATACAAATTATACATGTAACCTGGTCTAACATTTTCAACTTTTTAGCTGCAGTGGTTTCGGTGTTTGCGTTGATGAGTCAGTCAGGACAAAAGCATTTAAAGACAGACTAGCTTTCCGCCCGCGACTTCGTCCACTTATAATACGGCTACCTACTCATACACAGTTTCATCTTTATAAAACGTGTTGTTTGGTATTAGAATATTTTTTTTGAATTTTGAAGCAAATCAAATTATTTTGTTCAATATTTTTTGATTTGCAATTTTTAAGTAGTTACACTACTATATATAAACTGAAAACAGATGTCATATACTTCAGAAAAAGTGACCAAACCCTCCGGTGTCCGAGGCCAGATCTGGATCTGGCCTCGGACACCGGAGGGTTTGGTCACTTTTTCTGAAGTATATGACATCTGTTTTCAATATTTTTTTTGTTTAAAATAATTATCATACAACTTACTTTTAAGCCAAATACATATTCTTCATACAAATCGTCAACGTTTTTAACCCCCTTAAGGGATGAATATCAAAACACGCTGAAATTGCTTTTCTTATTTTTTAATAAGTAGACAAAATAGGTACAAACAAAGTAGCCTATCTGCAAATTACAACTTTTTAGCTTCAGTAGTTTCGGCCTCGTTTTAGTACAAACTTGTCAACCTTGTTTTAACTCATCTAGGGTGGAATTTTGAAAAACACTGAAATTAGTTTTTTTTTGAAGTGCTAACAAATGAACTTTCGAGTCTGTCACAAAAAAGTAGGTATCTATATCAACTTTCAACCCCTTTTTAACCCCGTTTGCGGGGTTGAATGAAAAAAACGCTAAAATTACTTTCATTATTTTTAATGTATTAAATGTACGAAGTTGCATGCCTCGAACTTAAAATTTTAACCCATAAAAATTTTTAACTCTTCGTTTTTACTCCCTTAGGGGTTTAATTTTTTAAATTTGTTTCTTATTACTTGTACACATTATAAATGAAAATTATAACTTTCCAGTGAAACTAGAAGGAAGTAGTTTCGGCCTGGCTACAATCCAACTTTTCAACTCCTTTGGGGTGGAGTTTTGAAAAACGCTGAAATTATTTTTTTGTTTGGAGCTGAGTAGCCTACAAACGAACTTTCAAGTCTGTCACAATTTTTTTTAAATATTTCGTTACAAATTTTCAACCCCTTTTTTACCCCGTTAGAGGTTTTATACCACAAAACGCTGAAATGACTTTTATTGTTGTTTAATTAGCAACAAACGTACGAAGTTTCAAGTTTCAAACGAAGATTTTAAAATCCTAACCATACAAACGCTTAACCCCCTTTTTACCCCCTTAGGGCATGAAGTTTTCTAAATCGATCCTTATTACTTGTAAAAATTAAAAAAGTAACCTTATCTGCAAATTTCAACTTTCCAGCTTCAGTAGTTTCGGCTCTGCGTGGATGATCCAGCCAGTCAGTCAGGATATAGGCATTTATATAAATATAAATTAAATTAATATTAAGGATTATATTTTATCAGTGTGATTTAAAAAATAGTGTAATACTAATAAATAAAATGAGCCTATTATTTATTCCACCCTGATTATTACTCCTAAGTAAGCAACTACGCACCATACGCTATGCCCTTCTACGCTTCTTAGACACCTACACGGTCAATGACCTTAGGTGCACTAATCGTATCGGCCGCCGCATCCGCGTCTTATGTGTTGTAGTTTCCGCCCCGCGCCCCGCTCCAATAATGTTTATTTTTTGATTACTAATTTTACAATTCCTGAAAATGCTCAGTATATTTACTGGTGATATTTTGATATTATGTAACATATTATTAAAGCTAAAAGGAGCATCAAAATCATGAGTGTAGAATAAATGCTCGTGTTCGGAAATCATAAATTCTACTACCCATACTAATATTGAACCCTCTTTTTGAATTTTTCAAAATTGCTTCCTATTACATGTACATATTATAAATGTACCCCACCCGCAAATTACAACTTTGTAGCTTCCGATGTAACGGTCTCGCTTTAATACAAACTTTTCAACCCCGTTTTAACTCCTCTGGGGTGGAATTTTGAAAAACACTAAAATTACTTTTTTTTTACTTTTAAGCGATTAGCCTACAAACGAACATTTAAGTCAGTCACGAAAAAAAACTACAGATTTTCAACCCATTTTTAACACTGTAGGGGTTGAATTTCAAAAAACTGATATTTCTTTTATTATTTTTAATCATCAGCGACCGTACGAATTTTTAAGTCTTTATATAAAAAAAAATCCTACCCATACAAACTTTAACCCACTTTTCACCCTGGGTCCTCTTTGAGCTCTTTGGCAACCTTACTCACCAGCAGGAACACAACACTATGAGTAGGGACTAGTGCTATTTGGCTGTGGTTTTCTGTAAGGTGGAGGTACTTCCCCAGTCGGGCTCTGCTCCAGATTTGAGCGAGATGACATTCACTGAATGTGCCCTACCACACTAAGCGAGATGCCATCACCTATTATTATTCGAAATCACCTCTTAGTACATACAAATTATACATATAACCTGGTCTAACATTTTCAACTTTTTAGCTGCAGTGGTTTCGGTGTTTGCGTTGATGAGTCAGTCAGGACAAAAGCATTTAAAGACAGACTAGCTTTCCGCCCGCGACTTCGTCCACTTATAATACGGCTACCTACTCATACACAGTTTCATCTTTATTAAACGTGTTGTTTGGTATTAGAATATTTTTTTTGTTTAAAATAATTATCATACAACTTACTTTTAAGCCAAATACATATTCTTCATACAAATCGTCAACGTTTTTTAACCCCCTTAAGGGATGAATATCAAAACACGCTGAAATTGCTTTTCTTATTTTTTAATAAGTAGACAAAATAGGTACAAACAAAGTAGCCTATCTGCAAATTACAACTTTTTAGCTTCAGTAGTTTCGGCCTCGTTTTAGTACAAACTTGTCAACCTTGTTTTAACTCATGTAGGGTGGAATTTTGAAAAACACTGAAATTAGTTTTTTTTTGAAGTGCTAACAAATGAACTTTCGAGTCTGTCACAAAAAAGTAGGTATCTATATCAACTTTCAACCCCTTTTTAACTCCGTTTGCGGGGTTGAATGAAAAAAACGCTAAAATTACTTTCATTATTTTTAATGTATTAAATGTACGAAGTTGCATGCCTCGAACTTAAAATTTTAACCCATAAAAATTTTTAACTCTTCGTTTTTACTCCCTTAGGGGTTTAATTTTTTAAATTTGTTTCTTATTACTTGTACACATTATAAATGAAAATTATAACTTTCCAGTGAAACTAGAAGGAAGTAGTTTCGGCCTGGCTACAATCCAACTTTTCAACTCCTTTGGGGTGGAGTTTTGAAAAACGCTGAAATTATTTTTTTGTTTGGAGCTGAGTAGCCTACAAACGAACTTTCAAGTCTGTCACAATTTTTTTTAAATATTTCGTTACAAATTTTCAACCCCTTTTTTACCCCGTTAGAGGTTATATACCAGAAAACGCTGAAATGACTTTTATTGTTGTTTAATTAGCAACAAACGTACGAAGTTTCAAGTTTCAAACGAAGATTTTAAAATCCTAACCATACAAACGCTTAACCCCCTTTTTACCCCCTTAGGGCATGAATTTTTCTAAATCGATCCTTATTACTTGTAAAAATTAAAAAAGTAACCTTATCTGCAAATTTCAACTTTCCAGCTTCAGTAGTTTCGGCTCTGCGTGGATGATCCAGCCAGTCAGTCAGGATATAGGCATTTATATAAATATAAATTAAATTAATATTAAGGATTATATTTTATCAGTGTGATTTAAAAAATAGTGTAATACTAATAAATAAAATGAGCCTATTATTTATTCCACCCTGATTATTACTCCTAAGTAAGCAACTACGCACCATACGCTATGCCCTTCTACGCTTCTTAGACACCTACACGGTCAATGACCTTAGGTGCACTAATCGTATCGGCCGCCGCATCCGCGTCTTATGTGTTGTAGTTTCCGCCCCGCGCCCCGCTCCAATAATGTTTATTTTTTGATTACTAATTTTACAATTCCTGAAAATGCTCAGTATATTTACTGGTGATATTTTGATATTATGTAACATATTATTAAAGCTAAAAGGAGCATCAAAATCATGAGTGTAGAATAAATGCTCGTGTTCGGAAATCATAAATTCTACTACCCATACTAATATTGAACCCTCTTTTTGAATTTTTCAAAATTGCTTCCTATTACATGTACATATTATAAATGTACCCCACCCGCAAATTACAACTTTGTAGCTTCCGATTTAACGGTCTCGCTTTAATACAAACTTTTCAACCCCGTTTTAACTCCTCTGGGGTGGAATTTTGAAAAACACTAAAATTACTTTTTTTTTACTTTTAAGCGATTAGCCTACAAACGAACATTTAAGTCAGTCACGAAAAAAAACTACAGATTTTCAACCCATTTTTAACACTGTAGGGGTTGAATTTCAAAAAACTGATATTTCTTTTATTATTTTTAATCATCAGCGACCGTACGAATTTTTAAGTCTTTATATAAAAAATAATCCTACCCATACAAACTTTAACCCACTTTTCACCCTGGGTCCTCTTTGAGCTCTTTGGCAACCTTACTCACCAGCAGGAACACAACACTATGAGTAGGGACTAGTGCTATTTGGCTGTGGTTTTCTGTAAGGTGGAGGTACTTCCCCAGTCGGGCTCTGCTCCAGATTTGAGCGAGATGACATTCACTGAATGTGCCCTACCACACTAAGCGAGATGCCATCACCTATTATTATTCGAAATCACCTCTTAGTACATACAAATTATACATATAACCTGGTCTAACATTTTCAACTTTTTAGCTGCAGTGGTTTCGGTGTTTGCGTTGATGAGTCAGTCAGGACAAAAGCATTTAAAGACAGACTAGCTTTCCGCCCGCGACTTCGTCCACTTATAATACGGCTACCTACTCATACACAGTTTCATCTTTATTAAACGTGTTGTTTGGTATTAGAATATTTTTTTTGTTTAAAATAATTATCATACAACTTACTTTTAAGCCAAATACATATTCTTCATACAAATCGTCAACGTTTTTTAACCCCCTTAAGGGATGAATATCAAAACACGCTGAAATTGCTTTTCTTATTTTTTAATAAGTAGACAAAATAGGTACAAACAAAGTAGCCTATCTGCAAATTACAACTTTTTAGCTTCAGTAGTTTCGGCCTCGTTTTAGTACAAACTTGTCAACCTTGTTTTAACTCATCTAGGGTGGAATTTTGAAAAACACTGAAATTAGTTTTTTTTTGAAGTGCTAACAAATGAACTTTCGAGTCTGTCACAAAAAAGTAGGTATCTATATCAACTTTCAACCCCTTTTTAACTCCGTTTGCGGGGTTGAATGAAAAAAACGCTAAAATTACTTTCATTATTTTTAATGTATTAAATGTACGAAGTTGCATGCCTCGAACTTAAAATTTTAACCCATAAAATTTTTTAACTCTTCGTTTTTACTCCCTTAGAGGTTTAATTTTTTAAATTTGTTTCTTATTACTTGTACACATTATAAATGAAAATTATAACTTTCCAGTGAAACTAGAAGGAAGTAGTTTCGGCCTGGCTACAATCCAACTTTTCAACTCCTTTGGGGTGGAGTTTTGAAAAACGCTGAAATTATTTTTTTGTTTGGAGCTGAGTAGCCTACAAACGAACTTTCAAGTCTGTCACAATTTTTTTTAAATATTTAGTTACAAATTTTCAACCCCTTTTTTACCCCGTTAGAGGTTATATACCAGAAAACGCTGAAATGACTTTTATTGTTGTTTAATTAGCAACAAACGTACGAAGTTTCAAGTTTCAAACGAAGATTTTAAAATCCTAACCATACAAACGCTTAACCCCCTTTTTACCCCCTTAGGGCATGAATTTTTCTAAATCGATCCTTATTACTTGTAAAAATTAAAAAAGTAACCTTATCTGCAAATTTCAACTTTCCAGCTTCAGTAGTTTCGGCTCTGCGTGGATGATTCAGCCAGTCAGTCAGGATATAGGCATTTATATAAATATAAATTAAATTAATATTAAGGATTATATTTTATCAGTGTGATTTAAAAAATAGTGTAATACTAATAAATAAAATGAGCCTATTATTTATTCCACCCTGATTATTACTCCTAAGTAAGCAACTACGCACCATACGCTGTGCCCTTCTACGCTTCTTAGACACCTACACGGTCAATGACCTTAGGTGCACTAATCGTATCGGCCGCCGCATCCGCGTCTTATGTGTTGTAGTTTCCGCCCCGCGCCCCGCTCCAATAATGTTTATTTTTTGATTACTAATTTTACAATTCCTGAAAATGCTCAGTATATTTACTGGTGATATTTTGATATTATGTAACATATTATTAAAGCTAAAAGGAGCATCAAAATCATGAGTGTAGAATAAATGCTCGTGTTCGGAAATCATTTAAAATCATTTAAGAAATAGTAATAATACAGTCACCGCTGTAAAAATTTTTTTAAACGAAGCGTAATAATTGTCTCGACAATATAGTGAAAAATCACCATTTGTATAATTAGTGTTTGATTATTATTGAATTTTTTAAACATTTTTATTATTTCTAATGTATTCTCAACTTGACAGGTGGTGAATATTTCAAATACTGTTTTAAATATTCAGGTAGTCCCTTGGATTAAAAATCTCTAGTGTAGGATTTAATGTTTGTGGTAAATAAACATAAAAAATTTCAAATTTTTTTTTGAAGAAAGCACAATGTATTTTTTGGGAAAAACTTAATACATCTTTTCAATAAATGGTGTTTTACCAGATCCCAAGGACAAAATAGTGTAGGATTAAATGTGATCTCCTCGAAAAACTTAAAGTTTAGTGACAGGACTATTAGTTTTCGACTGCAATTGGGAGCTTTTAAACAATTACCTAATTTCTACTTAATTACCCCATATCACATGCTTTGTTTAGTTTAAGGCTAGGTTCATTTATGTATGATTATCTACCAATACATATTTAATCGTAAAGTTAATTATTTAGGGTAAGTAAAGATAGGTTGCTGCGGTACAGTTCGAGTTACATGATACGTATAAGTATACAATCATGTCGAATGCCAACTTTACAGACGATATACATATAATAAAAAATATTTAAAGTTCTACTATGTTCTGGGTGCTAAGGTTAACAAAAATACTACAGTGATAAATATAAACATATACATAACGCTTTACTAAATAAAACTACGTAATTTTCAAACATTTCAACATCATTCCAATCTACGACTAACGGTCGTGCGCCCTAACGCACCGGACCCTCTTCAGCGCTCACCTCGCGAATTGAATTTGATCCGTAACAGTCACTACGTCGTTTGTCTGTGAATTGACGAGTCTCGGTATTTTTTTATTAACTATCGAGACTGGGCAAGGAACGGTATTCGAATTTTTCTGACAGCTTTTGGTAAGTAACAATTTTTTTAATTCATACATATATGTATCTCTCTACCTTAACTTTTTGTGTTCTAAAGAAGCTTTTGCTTGGTTACCTGATTCCAGAAATTGACATAAATGCTAACTAAAAAAAACCGGCCAAGTGCGAGTCGGGCTAGCGCACCGAGGGTTCCGTACAAACCTGTCGGTATATAGGGGTAGTAACTTTAAAATTATTAAAAATATTTTTATTATATGATGTAACTAAAAATGTACGGTTTTTGCAATTTTTACTTTATCTGTGCTATAAGACGTTGCTACGTACCAAATTTCAAGATTCTGAGTTCACGGGAAGTATCCTTTAGGTTTTGATTCCCTTGCGAGTTTCGAAAATTCGCGGATATTTGCGGCATAAACGGCTATATCTTTTGATTGCGTTGGCTTTGAAGTTTGATTTACTCACAGCTCCAAGGGACAGAAAACCTGAGTATTTGATATAAATTTCAGCTCGATACCTTCTCGCGTTCCTGAGAAAAAGGGTCTTGACAGACGGACGGACAACAAAGTGATCCTATAAGGGTTCCGTTTTTTCTTTTCGAGGTACGGAACCCTAAAAATACACTCATCGGTATATCTTACCAGTCTGTAGCTTTTTTTTATTAAATTGGTAATGATCACCATAACCATCATCACAAAAAATAAATGTAAAAATGCCACAATATTTGTTACATACGGATAAATCCTCGTCAAAATCTTATATGATGACTTTGTAGCGTTGGCTAACGCGAAAACTTCCGTGCCCTACTTACAAACTACTTTTCCACTAGAGAGTGGAAAGTAGCGACTTACTTTCTTTATGAACGAAGACGTTGCTAGTAAGCGTATCATATTAGTGAGGCACAAGAATTTTGTCGTAAATGTGGATTACTAATTGATCTATGAGTGTGGAAGTTTCTAACAAATATTTGTAATAGGTGACAGATTGAGAGGTCAAGGGTACCACGAAATTCAAATATCGAAGTTAGACGACTTCGGTCGCTCACAGCAATTAAACTTCACGTCCAGGAGGGCTTATTCCAAAGTTCGTAAAAGTAAATTTGTGTAAGTATTTCCTTCTCTTTCAATCTAATGAGAGCAATATATATAGACGCTCGTAGGTCCTGATATCAGTATCTGATTTAGCCCTTCTCTCTAATCATATTAAATAACTAGCTTTTTCCCGCGGCTTCGCCCGCGTACTAAAAGTACTAAAAAAGGAGGTTCTCAGTTAGACTCGTATGTTTGTATGTAGGAATGTATGTTTGTCCGCGATCATCTTGCGTTTCGCTGAACTGATTTAGAAGCGGTTTTCGGGAAAGTATTCGTTACATTCTGAAGGTTTCGGTATACCACGTTTTGAAGACGGCGGTTCCCTCATTTTTTATTTTAAAGAAATTATTGCAATAATTGTTTAATTGTTATGCCATCAACGACTTACTACCGAGAGATTATGATTAATACAGATTTCTACTCTTGAAGAAGCTTTTCCCCGCGACTTCATTTGCGTGGAATTAGTAATCCACCCTCCTTTTTACCCGCTTAAAGAATGACTTCTGGGATAACAACTATTATATATCCTTCTCCAGAACGCAACATATCTCCATACCAAATCATCTAAATAGGTTCAACGGTTATTAATTTCCCATACAAACTTTCAACCCTCGCTTCACCCCCTAGAGGGTTGATTTTCGAGATAAAACTATCCTATATTGTTTACCGAGACTCAATCTATATAATATGTACCAAGTTTCATTTCAATCGTCTGTTCAGCGGTTAATAATTCGCCATACAAACTACCAACATATTTTCTACCCCTCTAAGATTGATTTTCGGCTTAAAAAATATTCTATATTGTTTCCTGGGACTCAAACTATATCCTTGTGGATACAAAATTATCTAAATCGGTTCGCGGAAAAAAAATCTTCATACAAACCTCCAACCCCCATTTCACCCCCTTAAAGATTGATTTTCGAGATAAAAACTGTCCCATGTCGTTTCCCGGTACACAAACTATCTCTATACCAAGTTTCATCTAAATTGGTTCAACGTTTAAAAATTCCCCATACAAACTATCAACCCCCATTTCACCCCCTTAAGTGTTGATTTCGTAATCAGCGACCCGATAAACCATAGAAACAATACCCATGTTGATATTTAAATTTTGTCACCACATTTCCCCCTTATGGGTTGAATTCTCAAAAAAGCTGAAACACTTGTTTTCTCATTTATCGTTAGGAATACTCCTGTAAAGTTTCCAATAAAATAGTTGAACTAATTTCGTTTCCCATACAAACTTTGAACCCCATTTTCCCCCTTAGGAGGTAAATTTTTAAAAATTATTTCTAAGTGCATCCTTATGCCTTATAAGGAGCCTACGTACCGCATTTGGAATCTCTAGAAACAGCGGTTTGGGCTATGCGTTGATATATGAATCAGTTTCTTCTTTTATATATTTAGAAGATTGCAATTTGGCACAAATACTTTCAAGAATTTTCATGTCCACAATATTAAATTTCAAAATCGATGCCATTTTCTTAATTAACGTCCCAAAAAATCACAAAAACGACACCCATATGGATATTTAGACATTTCAACCCCATTGTACCCTAACAGGGGAGATGGTATTTCACGTCCGCCACATCGGATTTTAAAATCGTTGTTGTTTTCGTAATCAACGATCCGATAAACCATAGAAACAATACCCATGTTGATTTTCAGACTTTTTGACCACATTTCCCCCTTTTAGGGGTTGAATTCTCTAAAACCTGCAACACGTATTTACTCATTTATTGTTAGGAATACTTCTGTGAAGTTTCGAATAAAATAGACTAACTAATCTTGTTTCCCCATACAAACTTTGGACCCCCATTTCACCCTCTTAGGGGATGAATTTTGAAAAATCCTTTCTTAGCGCACCTCTAGACCTTATAAGGAACCTACGTGCCAAATTTGGAATCTCTAGAACCAGCGGTTTGGACTGTGCGTTGATAGATCACTATGTCAGTCAGTCAGTCAGTCAGTCAGTCACCTTTGAGTTATATATATATAGATATTTGTATTTTCTAGGTGCTTGGACTATCTTTTGTCGTTAAACTAACGAAGCGTTAGCGTTTCACAGGGCTCAAGGGTCAAAAATGACTGACTCAATTTGTTCGTGTTCTATTAAAAATCTCACGGGCTGAACAATCGAGGAGCAACAAGCCTCAGCTATTTATGAGCTCACAATATCACCACAATCCCTTTTCAGCTTTTACATTTTCTCAGCAGAGGGTTCTTTATTTTAATCTTTTTCCGACACAAGAAAAACTCACTTTGAAAGCCAATTCCGCGACGCGCAAACAGACCACCTGAGTACTTGTTCCAGACTTAGATTATTTATCTCTTTTTAACTTTTTTGACACTTGTTACCCTTTAGCCTGCCTTAGATTCAATGGGTCCCTCGGATAGGATCTAAATTACGCTGTTGCAATACACTTCTGAGATTAAAAGGGTGTCTGCCGCCTGGAGCGTGTACTTTCGCTAATGTCTGTACTGTGATGGGAAAGCGCGTGAAAAGCAAAATTAAGATTTTGTTTAAGATGTTATAGGTGTTATAGGTGTTTTTATTTTTTATAAAAGCAACATTTTAATTTTGTTCACTAGAAAAATAGTAGCGGAACAAGTATACAGTACACTGAAATATAAATATATTATAAATAATATATTTTCCAACTTAAAAATCAGGTTTTGCTGTCTTTAATTTTTATGGAGGATTTATTTCTTTAATTAAAGTGCATTGTAACTTTGACTAATCGAAATTAAAAAGATACCGATACCTAGATTTCAAATAGGTAATAGCGATGTCACTTGATGTCTAATTTATGAATATACGTAATAGGGAAAATGTATCATACAGAATAAATATTTAAATGAGAACAAAAAAGTAGTAAATAAACTGTCCATCTAAATAAAGAATACCGAAGCTCTAAGTAAATTATCGTACTTATAGAGGCTTCGATAGCTAAATAAAGGGGTTTAATTAAATTGGAGAAAGAAGAAGACACGTAGTTGAGATGAGTAAAGGAAATATACTGAAGCAAATATATATGACAACAGCCTAGAATTTAAATACAAAAATAGAATCAAATAAAAAACATAGACAATAAACATACACACAAAAATGATATACAAGCTCAACAGTAGGTACTTTTTCTATACAATAACTGTATTAGATGTACATTTGATTTGCCGCAGCAAAGTTATGTTAGTTTGGATAATATTCTCTATTTGTAGAGCACGTAAGTGAACTGCCTTCTGTCAAACATATAATATATCTACTGAGTGGCGACATAGAACTGTGGTACTCAAAGTTTCAAACTGAATACTTCACTGGTGCTTTGGCAGAATTAACCAAAACCAAATCTAAAGAATTACACTTATTGTTAGCTATTGTTTTAAAACAGAGATTGCAGTTGTTTTTAAAGAAGACATTGCCAAATGCAGGTACCTACTTCACAATTTTGAATTGTACGCTAATTAAGTTAAACTAGTAGCTAGACTAGCTAGCTAGTAACGTAACTAGCTAAACTAGTTCTATTTCCAATTGTGTACCAGTACAGCTTACATATAGGCCTATAATAAGCGTGCTTTTATTACGCTTTTGTGCCTTTTATATACCTTCATAATCAATTTGACTTCAACAATATTTTAATCATCGTTGTCAATTTTCGTCGCCATCTTTTTCTCAAGTTTCAGGAACGGGTTAACTATGCCTTTAACTCTTCAATATTAAATTCAAATTACTCCTTTAAACACTCAAGTAAGATATTTTAACGAAATTCCTTTGTAACATCTGGAAGTTAAATTTGAAATTGTTAATGTTCATTGAACAAAATAAATTGGGTGAAGTTCGCCAGATAAAAGGGATTTACTTATGAAGAACATCAAATAAGATCTTGTACCTACATATGGCTAAGAGTAACCTTAAAGTTTCAAACTTAACATTTGCGGTAAAGTAAACGTACACTATGCAATGTGTGGCTTGCATGAGGGAATATAACAAGATGGCTGACAATGGGCCGTATTCTAACTTTAAAACTCGTATAGACACGATCCAACTTCAATACAACTCCAATGCATTAACAACGCGATACAGCTACGGCATAAACATCTGAATCAGAAATAGCAGAATTTGCTTGAGAAATATTCCATCGCAACTCCAATACAACTTCAATATTGGTTGAATGTTTGTTGTTTGTTGGAGTTATGTTTGAAATAGATTGTATTTTTATTGTATTGTTAATGTATTTTTAAATTAGAATCCGGCACCTCGTCTTAATCAGAATTATCAGAATTTGCTTGAAAATTATTGCGATACAACTCCAATACAACTCAATATTGGTTGAATGTCTACTATACAGAATTCATCCTTACTTGTCTTGTCATGTAAACAAACGTTTGTCAATCTAGACATCGTAATGTCATTTATTTTTGAGTTTATGCGTTTCTTACTTCGATTATTGAAGAAAATTTTATTAGAAATTATATTTTTCAGTGGTTACTAGGTTGAATTAAGTACTGTGTGAGTTTCTCTTAGTATAAAACAACATATTAAGTGACAATCCCTAAGAAAAGTGTGATAATTTCTTTGAGCAGTGTTTGTTTACATGACATTACAAGGTACCGGATTCTAATTTTAAAATACATTAACAATACAATAACAACACAATCTATCTCAAACATAACTCCAACACACAACAAACAATCAACCAATATTGAAGTTGTATTGGAGATGCGATGGAACGTGATTATACGTATTTTAAAGTTAGGATACGGCCCAAGTAAGGATGAACTCTGTACAACCCGTTTTTTATCCGGTTATGTTACAGCAACAACTGCAACGATGCTGTTAGTCTGCTGCAGTCTTAAGGAATATTTTGGGGCGGTCAGTGGCCGGCGCGCCTAAGTAAGGCGGCCATAATTAATTTGATTCTTACTTATCTTGATTTCTGGTAACAAATACTTTTAAAATACTATTTACTACTAGTAAAGTTCAATGAAACACGTATTTAGGTATATTGCATGCTAAGTTTAATAAAAACTATGAAACAAAATAGGTACATGAAAAAACATTGTGTTTATGTAAAAAAAAAAAACTTAAAAATAACTTAAAAGTATATGATTATTACTATTCGTTAAACTAGACATTTACTATTTCTTAAACATAACAGGCCTTACAATATCTATACATATAATAAAGCTGAAGAGGGTCGAAAGTCTGTACATGGAAGATAATCGAAAAAATGTTTGCTAGGGATACTTAGAATCGATAACAGAACACGTTCCAACAATTTTTAGAATTTTTGTCTGTTTATCTGTTTGTCTGTTTATTTGACCGCGCATCACGTGAAAACGGCTGAACGGATTTTGATGAAATTTTGTATAGAGATAGTTTGAGTCCCGGGAAAGGATAATATATAGTTTTAATCCCGAAAATCAACCCTGGTGGGGGTGAAAATGGGGTTGAAAGTTTGTATGGAGAATTTTTAACCGCTGAAACGATTTAGATAGAAATGAGTATGGAGATAATTTGAGTCTCGAGAAACGTCATAGGGTAGTTTTCAGACTATTGTGGGGGTGAAAAGATTTTTTTTTACCGCTGAACTGATAAAGATGAAATTTGGTATAGAGATAGTATGGGTCTCGAGAAAGGACAAAGGATAGTTTTCACCCCGAAAATCAACCCTAAAGGGGTGAAAAGGGAGTTGAAAATTCGTATAGGGAATTATTAACCGCAAATCGATTTAGATAAAATTGGGTGTGGAGATAATTTGAGCTCTGGAAAAGGAAATAAAATAGTTTTATCTCGGAAATTATCCCTCAAGTGGATGCAAAAGGGGTGGAAGTTTACACGGGGAAGAAACAACCAATAACCGCTGTACATATTTAGATGACATTTATAGGACACCGTTTAGGTAGGAAAACATATCAAACGTTTTGTGAAGCAGTCAGATTAGGATTTATTTTTCTTTATAGGTAATTAAACAATGGGTACATTATCTGTCTCTCAAGCTGTTTTGATATGTCTTCTTGAAGAACTACGCATTATTATGTATCTTTAAGATCTATAATGTATTACTGTTTTGAAAAAAATAAGTCCCGACGAGTTTCTTTTCGGTCATAATACGTCTTGGGCCTGAGGTGTAGGGTTAGAACCGGTGGTAGTTTTGGAACGAAGTTCCTTATCGGACGGTTCGCGGATGGGGGGCTAGGCGAAAAAAAGTCACGTGACCGTCACGAAAAAGCGTCACGTCACGAAAACGCGACACCCATACGATTGAGAAACATGTAAAATGGAATGAAATAAAAAATATATAAAATAGAATAAAGTGAAGTGAAGTGAAGTGAAGGGAAAGTGATGTAGTCCAAAATTTCCAAAATTTCCAAAATGCCCAAAACAAAAAAATACAACAAAAATGAAAACCACAAAATTTACGAAAAAGTCAAAAATAAAATAAAATTAAATAACATAACGTCGTTCCAATCGAGTGTTCCACGACACTCACGTATTTTATTTTCTCTTCATGTTCATTAGTGCATTGTAATGTGCTTACATCGAAGAATAAATATATTAATCTACACCAATATCATAAATCCTCTATTGCGCGTTCGGAACCGTATGTAATTAACGTAACATCAGTGTATTATCTGTGACAGTGCGGTAAAAACGTATGAAAATTCATTACCTACGGTAACGTAATGAAAATCTGCCCCCCAACCGCCGGCGCAATGAGGTTGGTCATGGCGGTGTAATAGCGGTCATTCTAATAGTTTCAATGGATTTTTAATATGTGTAGGTAAAGCAGTGTACGCAGTAAGCAGTAACAGTTACATAAACTACTATTTATCTCTTTTTAGGGTTCCGTAGTTAACTAGGAACCATTATAGTTTCGCCATGTCCGTCCATCTATTCGCGGTCTAGCTCAGTTACCGTTCGCACTAGAAAGCTGAAATTTGGTGAGGCCTGATAAGAACTTTCAATAAAAACTATATTGAATAAAATCGGTTCAGCCGTTTTTGAATTATCAGTCAAAAACGCATAGTGAAAGGAAGTGCCGAATAGTAAAATGACGTAAGCGCCGCCAAATATCCCTTAATAAACGACCTTTTGAACGGATGTTTTGTAACAGGGCGGCATCTACGAAACTCTACATGCTCTTGGCCGGTTTTTTTTTGCATTGTAATCCCGGAAATCACCCCTTAAGGATTATTAATTCCAATTCAAGAAAATCCCCAGCCAGGATATACGTAGCCCATAAAAATTCAACGTCTAAAAGGTGGGAGGGGGGGTAGCCACTACACTCGATCGAGTTAAATGTGCATGGGTCATGCATACGAAAATATTACGTTACAATATTAACCATATATTTTTATTTTTTTCAGATGATATGTACGTCGGATCATTTACAAGGGGATTTGTATTTGAACTGTGGCTGTCTAAGAGTGGTTCAGATGTAGAAAGGCGTCGCCAAGTGATACAACATTTGATTGAAATGGTCCCATATGCAGATAACGTGAATACTAGCAACTTAGAAAAAGTCATAAAGTACATTTGCGAACGAATTTTTTTTTTCGAAATCGTGTTCAAGAACCAAATCTAAAGCTCTAATGAAACATTCCGAATGGTTTAACGAGTTGCAAAGTGTTAATCTCCTTAAAACATGTACGTTAACCAAAAATACCTTGAACGTGGAATCCGATCAACAATCCGCTATCCGCTGAAATTACCGGTATACAACAGAACCTAATAGAAAGGTGTGAAACTATTTTGGAGTGCATATGATCTGGATATAAAATAAATGTAAATAAATAAATTTGACGAGTATGCTACAGAAACGGCGAAAGAACTGATAAAGGTATACGATTGGTATCCTTTACCATCTTCTGAACATAAAGTGCTCGTACATGGTGCTATAGTTACAGAAAACGCTTTAGGTCCTATAGGTGAATTGTCCAAAGAGGCTGCAGAGTCAACGAATAAAAATATATAGATCTTTCGACGCAACCACACACGAAAATTGTCTCGGGATTTCACTAACAAAGATCTTAAACACAGGCTTCTGCTGAATACAGATCCATTTTTCACCTCCAGTAGAAAGTTGCCCCGAAAAAAAAACCTACTCGCTCTATTGAAGTTTTAAGTTTATTAGATGTTACTGAATAACGTAGAATTTAATGTTTGAATTTATGTATTATTTAATTTTTATATGCATTTATTGTTTTTATTGATATTTGTTTTACATGAATTATTTTAAAATGTATATTTATTATTTATATTGTAAGGCCTGTTATGTTTAAGAAATAGTAAATGTCTAGTTTAAGGAATAGTAATAATCATATACTTTTAAGGTATTTTTAAGTTTTTTTTTACTTAAACTCAATGTTTTTTCATGTAGGTACCTATTTTATTTCATAGTTTTTATTAAATTTAGCATGCAATATACCTAAATACGTGTTTCATTGAACTTTACTAGTGGTAAATAGTATTTTAAAAGTATTTGTTACCAGAAAACAAGATAAGTAAGAATCAAATTAATTATGGCCGCATTACTTAGGCGCGCCGGCCACTACTGTGCACTGTGCGGTGGCAACAAACTTTGTAGGTAATAAGTAATGGGATTTAAACCAGCGACACCGCGCTGAGGCCTAGTTTAACGTTAAGCTGTTGCTGGAATACATGTGATAGGAGATACTACACTTAAGCCCAACCCTACTACATATTGGGTCAGGGAGGGTACAGTCGCTCGGTGGGAACAGTGGCTCGAATGTGCTGTGCGGGAAACGGAAAGAGCTTTATGTCTGTCCTCTACATCAATCGGAAGCGTTCCGTAACCTATCATGTACGAACTAGTTAGTGAGCCGCTTCGGCGCCATGCGAATGTATTATGGTGCGTTTTTGTGTTGAATACTATCAAAATTACATTTCCAGGTAAGTTTCACTCCTCTTTTTTCTTAACTCGAACGAAATTTTAAATTACTTATATTTTTATCGAAGAGTGTGTCTAATCTACTTAGTATTGGCTGATAATTCAAGGCCCTCGATGTTTCTATTTGTTTTTAGTTCTATCTAAAATACAAAATGGCGCGAAGGTCAACAGTCGTTCGTTTCAGAAAAGTACACGGTGGCTCGTGAACCACTGTGCACCTTACAGAGTTGGGCTAAAATTTACTTGAATATGAATAAGAATAAAAGTTCTTTTATTATTAAAAATAATTCTAGCACTCTTTTTTTAATAAAATGAAAGTGAATAAATCATGCGAAATTTATTAGGTAAGTACCTATTTTAAATGAAGAATGAATCAGGAACGATTATTCCGGAATTAGGCTTACCTATTCTAATTACTGTTTTATTCAACAAAAATGTTTTTTGTTATAAAGTTTATTTAGGTTAGATTCTTACGTAGCCATTGTGTACTGTTAGAACCACTGTGTACTCGAGCCACTGTGTACTGTTAGAACCACTGTGTACTAGGGGGTCCTAGTCACTGTGTACAGCAACGGGTACACAGTGGCTCGATTCCCAATTTCTAAAAAAGAATGGATATATCTTTTTTGGTGAAAGTAACAGCAAATATATTTGCTACATATGAATGTTTAATAATGCACTGTGCTCTGTGCTTGCCACAATTAGTTCAGGGATTTATATTTTTCATGCTACAGCCTCTTGAAAAAATCCTAGCGACTGTTCCCTCCCTGACCTTCATTAAAACGTGAACTACAAAAACATTACTAAAAATTTTAAATACGCTCCACAATGTTTTTAAAGAGATTCAACATTATGTTTCACCACAGAACAAACACGTCTGGGACAGATGTTTTCTTAAATCAAACTGTAATGAGGAGGGCTACAGAGTACACAAAATAGCCCTCAGGCAAGTGAAATTCGTTCGCTGACATTAGCTACGTAGAAAATGTATTGCCGTCATGATAATATTTACCTAATAGACTAAGAGCTAGCCCGAAAAATGGTATACAATTTTAAGAGCAAAGAAATTTTGTATTTCCTTATAGGTATTATTATAATTACAAGATCTGGGCGTACGATACGTATGGCTGTTGTTTATCAGTGAACGTCAGAGTAATAGGGCGTTAAAATTTTCCAGTACCTATTAATATGTAATAGAAAAAGTATTGCCAACGTCCGTAAAAAGTGCCGAGCTTGTCTTTATTTATTGTGGGTACGCCTCTATTTATTTTATTAAAAAAAATATATCACTTCTAAATAAAAACAGCAGGCGACAAAAATTAATAGCACCATACAGCATCTGCTGGTTCTACTACGAGTATTTTCTCAACACATGTAATTACCCGTACATATTACTTGATTAAACCAATTATTTTAAACTGTTACCCAGGTTTGAACTTCGGTTTTGTCCCTACTCACTCCATTTTACGGTACGGGCAGGTTTCCGAAAATCGACCTCTACCGCCTATTCTTAACTTAGCGTTTATAGGTTACATATGTATCTAATTCTCCACTTACCTAATTCTACACTCATAATGCTCATAAAAAAATAATTATTCCACCATTCCAACGTTCGTTTGCTTCTCGCCAGTGACCTTGTTATTCACAAGCGTAGCATTGATTCTGCATTGTTTACGCCATCAGAACCTATCTCTTCTAAAAATACGCGTTTTACTTTTTAAAATGGGCCTTTATCCACGAGACGCGTCCCAGTGCATTCTGTATTGTAATCTCCACTAGTTAATTAACAATTTCTGGAACCCCAGTTTAAGTAAAAAAAATAGTAAGTATATAAAACTAAAAGGTTTCGTTGTTCTTGAAATTCTTTAATGTTTCAGAAGACTAACTCTCCGTCTATAAGCGCGGTGCATTGGCAATTTTTAAAATGTATGTTGGTTTAGCTAAGTATATTGTTCGGTGCTGGGAAAATGAAACTTAAAATATTCACTGCTTTGTAACTCTGCACCTGTATAAGACAACTTTTGGTAATACCTAAATAATAATATAGGGTCAGGGAGGGAACAGTCGCTCGGTGGGAACAGTGACTCGAATGTGCTGAGCGAGAAACAGAAAGAGCTTTATGTCTGTCCTCTACATCAATCGGAACCGTTCCGTACCCGACCACGTACGAACTAGTTAGTGAGGCGCTCCGGCACCATGCGAATGTGTTATGGTGCGTTTTTGTGTTTAATGCTATCAAAATTACATTTCCAGATCAGTTTCACTCCTCTTTTTTCTTAACTCGTACGAGATTTTCAATTACTTATGTTATTATCGAAGAGTGTGTCTAATCTACTTAGTATTGGCTGATAATTCAAGGCCCTAGGTGTTTATTTGTGTTTTTAATTTGAACTAAAATGCAAATTGACGCCAAGGTCAACAGACGTTCGTTTTGGAAAAGTACACGGTGGCTCGCGAACCACTGTGCACCTTACAGAGTTGGACTAAAATTTACTTGAATATGAATAAGAATAAAAATTCTGTGATTATTAAAAGTAATTCATACACTCTCTTTTTTAAATAAAATGAAAGTGAATAAATCATGCGACATTTAGGTAGGTACCTATTTTAAATCAAGAATGAAATCAGGAACGATTATTCCGGGGGTTGTGCTTACCTATTCTAATTACCGTTTTATTCAACAAAAATGTTATTTGTTACATAATTTAGTTTCGATTCCTACGTACCTAGCAATTGTGTACTGTTAGAACTACTGTTTACAGGGCGTAGTATACAGTGACTCGAGCCACTGTGTACTGTTAGAACCACTGTGTACTAGCGGGTCCTAGTCACTGTGTACAGCAACCGGTACACAGCGGCTCGATTCCCAATTTCTAAAAAAGAATGGATATATCTTTTTTGGTGAAAGTAACAGCAAATATATTTGCTACATATGAAAGTGTAATAATGCACGGTGCTCTGTGCTTGCAACAATTGGTTCAGGGATTTATATTTTTCATGCAACAGCCTGTTGAAAAAATCCTAGCGACTGTTCCCTCCCTGACCCTACGTATGTTACACTTAATTATAATTCTGAATTTATTCGAGCTCTTGTTGTGTTTATGTTTTAGATAAAATAATATACGGAATGAATTACGAAGTTACAAAATTAATTTAATTTTCGGAGTTGGTGGTTACACGGTATAATAATGTTTATGTTTTTTTTTAAAGTATTTTTAGAGTCTGAATAAAAGTGGAACAGTGTTTTTTTATTAATATTTACCAAAAATAATAAATTTAAATAATATGATCGATTTAACTGCCTTTAGTTTTCTCTTTTTTAATAAAGCCTTCATACGTATCTTTTTGATTTGTTTTAGTATATTTGTCTTTTCTTATTACTATTAGCACTTTAACTTGAGCAATTTCAAGTTGTGGACAAACCTCAAACTACATTATTATTACTTACTGTAAAACGGAGTAAAGAGGGATGACGTCGGCTGTTGGGTCATGAATGGGGAGAGTAGAGATGCTAGATGGGCGAGTTGGTATTTTTAGACCCAGGTTGTTAAATCGCTACGTAAATGAAATCTTCTCTTAGCAACAAACTATTGCAATGTTCATAATCCAAAAATGTCAATCCTAGCAATTATCCCAACTCACCTTATTTCTATCCTTACCAACCCCAACTACGGGGCGAGGTAGAATTTCCAACTATTTTGTGTTTATCATTAAAATTATGAAATTAATCGTCACATTATGAATAAAATATTGAAATTCATACGACCGGACTATTTTCTTAAATATTTTAAAAATAAACTGTTACCTAGGTTTGAACTTCGGCTTTGTCCCTACTCACCCCATTTTACGATACGGACAGGTTTCCGAAAATCGACTTCTTCCGCCTATTTTTAACTTAAAGTTTATAGGTTACATATGTACCTATCTAATTCTCCACTTACCTAATTCTACACTCATAATGCTTATAAAAAATAATTATTCCACCCTATAACGTTCGTTTTCTTCTCGCCAGTGACCTTGTTATTCACAAACGTAGCATTAACTCTGCGTTATTTACGCCACAAGAACCTATCTCTTCTAAAAATCCGCATTTTACTTTTTAAAATGGGCGTTTATCCACGAGACGCGGCCCAGGGGCCAGCAGCTCATGCAGTATTCATACACAAATAAAGCCTCCTACACACGATATGACCCGATAATATCTTAGATAAATGACATGCTATTGTTTTGATGACGATTTAATGCTCTTCTTACAGAAGTCTTTTATAAAAATATAGATATTTTCCGTGCTTGAAGCCACAGATCGAGCCGTATTTCTTTAGCGCAAACTATTATTATTTAGTATCGACGCCGTTTTGATATTTTATTTAGTTACGGATTACTGTCAATAAAAAATCATTTGCCACGAATGCAGAAGACGCTGGTTCGATCCCAGCCCTGGAAACCGGAGACCTAAGGGAAATTTTCCTTTTTTATATGACATCTATATAAGTTTATAAAAATTCATTTAATTGACCATTCGTTTCTGCTAAGAATATACACTCGTTTAAAGCCACCTGTAATAGCTATAATACTCAATATTTGACATCTTTATTGCGAATGACTTCAATTTAGGGATGACATCTACTGATACTAGCACTCTGATGACCTTATTATACGTAGAAAAGCTTTATGTGCAAATTGCGGGAACTTTCCAAATAATTGTAAATATGCTGGGAAATATGTAGAAAATTCCATTGAAAATATAGGAAATTGGAAATTTAAGCAATGGAAAGTTTCAAATGCCGTACAAAGATGTGAGAATTTTTCGAAATTTCCATATGAGGAAAATTTCGCAATTTTAGAAACCTTCCGACAAAAAACATCAGTAGAAAAGCTTTACGCATGATCCATTTAGAAAGTTTCGTCGTTTGTTCGCGACAAATACTTGCTCGTACATTTCCTTTTGCATGCCAAAAAGCTGCCACTATTCGTATGAATTGATCCGTCAAACAGTACACCGGTGGAATTCACAAAAGGTTGTATTGAAACTACAATTGTTGTCGACTTTTTAGAGTTCTTTTAAAACCGGACAGGCGTAGGCGAACATTTTCCGGCGAGTTTTTGTTAGTGCCAAAGTAAATATTGAGAGAACGGATCCACTTTTGTGATAGTTTGTCTGTCAGTCTATTGATTAGAGTTTTTGTTAATTGAGAATGTGTACGATCGCTTGCCATGTGACAGGTATTATCTTATTGCCATACATCGGGGTTTTCGGAGCGGGAATGTTTGACATTAGCCAAAGAGTAGGCATTAGCTTAAAAAACAGAATGTACTCTAGCAGGTTTCTACCTAATGAATAATTGATAAAAAAAATCATAGGTAAATACAATTTATATGTATTGGCTGACTATTGTATATATATATTGTAGGTACATGTACCTATGATTATTTCAAGTATTTTTTATTATTAATTAATTTAATGACAGATCATTATTAAGTTAAGTCCCCAATCATTTATAAGTAAATAGTTCATAAATATCGGCCGTCAAGATTAATATTTGACACTTATTGTCATACCGTGTCTTAGGTAATTACCTAGTTGATAAATTTTGCATGCAATTGCATGCATGTTTAAAATACTATATAATAGTCAATACAAACATGCCTCCAAGAAAAAAAGCTCATATCATAGTGTGTATACTATTCACAGAGAGTTAGTTATTCATTAGGCATAATATGATATTTTCTCAGACTAACCTATCTGTTTATCTCTACTCTTTCTCAAATCGTTCCCGCTCCGAAAACCCCGATGTATGCTTATTGCTGTAGACAAGTCCATTCGAAATATAATTTTATTAATAACTCTTAATAAATAATTAATAAATGCAACTCAAAGTAATAGACGGAGAGCTGGCCACGTCAGATATGACACAATAATGAGAGCAATGGAACCCTTGTAGTTTGTTTGCTATACCATGCTTATTTATATTGATTTGCTATTATCATGCTAAATCCGGACATCTGGCAGCTGTAAAGTGGTGGAGATCAAATAATGCAAATAGCTTGAAGAAAACAAATCCCAGAGTTCTGGGTTTGATGGAATATAATGGGAAATTATGTAATTTATTTATGTTGCGGGAAAGTAGTGCCAAGTGATGTACAATGCAATTTATAGTTAGTTGCCTACTGTTTTTGTTTCCGCAATAATACACAACGTTTTGTACTAATGTACTTCGGCAGTTTTAACCTATTTTGGTATTACTTTTTTCCAACTGGAAACATTGTTGGTTTGTCAGTGTCTGTGGCCTATTTAATAAAGCTACAAGTCAAAATTTACAAGCGGAAGTCTCATTCTAACCCTGTGTGTTGGAAAGAGATTTCCACTTGTAAATTGTCACTTGTAGCCAGGGCTTGTAACCGGTATTTTGCTCCATTCTTTCTAGTTCTTTCGTTTACGATTTCATATTTAATCGAAAAATCTTACAATATAAAGTCATAACCTAAAAACAATATTGAGTTCACGTAAAAACCATAAAATATGTAAACATATTGGGTTATTTTTGCGTAAACCGGTTACAAGCCCTTGTAGCTTTATTAAATAGGCCACTGACCTCCACCCATTAAATAGCTGCCAGATGCCCGGATCTAGCAATTAGGATAGTAAAGCAATCTAACTAGACAGGTGTCAGTGCTCTCATTATTGTGTCTTATCTGATGACGCAGATTTTAGTCCATAAGTTATTAAAATACCCTTATTTATATCTGGCTTTAGTTTGCATTACTCCCATGGGCACCTTAAGTATGCTGCCATTTTCAAAAATATTTTATTTACCTCTAACTGTTTTTAGGGTTCTGTAGCCAAATGGCAAAAAACGGAACCCTTATGGATTCGTCATGTCTGTCTGTCTGCCCGTCCGTATGTCACAGCCATTTTACTCGGAAACTATATGACGTACCTGAATAAAATTCACACATAAGGTGTATTTTGTATGCAGCTACTTAGTTATATAGTTAAATTTGAAAAAAAAAAAATATGGGGGCGCTCCATACATGTAACTAAATTCCAAAAAAAAATTATAACCAAATATCAACATGTGATACATAAATCGATAGGTATTTAAAAATAACATTCAGGTTTCTTTGACCATTTTGTGATTTAGTAAATATTTTCTGAAATAACCGCTTCGAAAGTCAGAAAAATTGTGTGTCCCCCCTGTAACTTTTGAACCGTAAGTCCAAAAAATATGAAAAAATTTGAGTAGATGCACCTTATCATATACTTTCTACAAAAATTGTTTAAATATTATTGGTTTAGCCATTTTTGAGTTATCTCCAAAAAAACTTCTTCCATAGGCATCAGATACGACCTTTTGGTATTAGTTTGGTTCTTATTCCATTGAAGGTACGTAACCCTCCTGTGCGTGGTCCGACACGCACTTGGACGGTTTTTTTAGTTTACAAAAGTAACCCTATTGACTTTTCTACTATATAGTAGTAATATAAATAAATAGTAGACCCTATAAAAAGAAAAAATACATATTATTACGAATTATTATTGAACTTAAACTTTCGTGATACATACCAACACCATACAAGTAGAACCGTAATCTTTTATAATATTACGAACATAAAAGGCATGATGTTTTTTTTTAATGTATGGTATTAATCGATTCGTTTTGTTGTAAGGATCAAATGTCTGTATAGGGCCAATTGGGTTAAAGCAACACTAAAATCAGAAATGAGATTGAAAATCTGGCACTCGCTTCTGACACTCGTCTGCAATATTTGATCCGTGCCCGGATGGGCCGTGCTTGACGGATGTCAAGCACGGCTCTTCTATCAAACAGTGTTCTTGGTATGGGTCCTAGAATTTACAACAAATTACCTGAAGATTTGAGGAAAATCTGTGACATTAATAAATTTAAAAAAGCACTCAAAGAATACTTGACCAAAAAGGCTTATTACTCCAATAACGAATTTCTTGCCGACAATCCACTTTATTAATTTTTATTACTAATGCCTAAATATCAAAAAACTGACATGATGTAATAATTTCTCACCGTGACAATTTTATTTTTTATTTTCTTAATCTTATTTCTAACTAGCTTTTTCCCGCGGCTTCGCCCGCGTAATAAAAGTACTCAAAAAGGAAGTTCTCAGTTAGACTTGTATGTACATATGTAGGTATGTATGTTTGTCCGCGATTATCTTGCGTTTGGCTGAACCGATTGCTGAGATGCGGTTTTCGGAAAAGTGTTTGTTACATTCTGAAGGTTTCGGTATACCACGTTTTGGTGAAGACGGTTCCCTAATTTTTTTTAACACTCTAACCGCCACATGGTACGCCGGCCGCCCACAAAACACGGAGCGCAACATGTATGACGGCAGTGAGAGTGTTAAAGAAATGGTTGAAATAATTGTTGAATTGTTACGCCAGCAACGACTTACTGACTACTAAGAGATTATGATTAATGCAAATTTCTACTCTAGAATAGAAGCTTTTCCCCGCGACTTCGTCTGCGTGAAATTAGTAATCCACCCCCCTTTTTACCCGATTAAGTAATGACTTCTGGGATAACAACTATTATATATCCTTCACCAGAACTCAACCTATCTCCATACCAAATCATTTAAATAGGTTTAGCAGTTATTAATTCCCCATACAAACTTTCATCTCCTTTTCACCCCCTAAAGGGATGATTTTCGGGATAAAAACTATCCCATATTGTTTCTCGAAACTAAAACTATCTAAGTACCAAGTTTCATTTGAATCGTCGGTTCAGCGGTTAATAATTCGCCATACAAACTATCAACTCCTTTTCAAACCCTCTAGGATTGATTTTCGGAATAAAAACTATCCTATATTGTTTCCCGGGACTCAAACTATATCCACAACAAATTTTATCTAAATCGGTTCGCGGTTAATAATTCTCCATACAAACCTCCAACCCCCATTTCACACCATTAAGGATTGATTTTTGGAATAATAACTATCCTTTATCGTTTCCCGGGACTCAAACTATCTCTATACCAATTTCATCTAAATCGGTTTAGCTGTTAATAATTCTCCATAAAACTTTCAACCTCCTTTGCTTAGCACCCTCTTAAGTGTTGTTTTTCGGGATACAAACTATTTTACGTTCCTTCCCGGGACTCAAACTATCTGTATACCAAGTTTCATCTAAATGAAAACTACCTAATGTCATTTTGGGCTATGCATTGATATGTCAGTCAGTCCGTAATTTTCTTCTTTTATATATTAAGATTAGATTGCAATGTGGCACAAATGCTTTCGAGAATGTTCATGTCCAAAATATTAAATTTCAAAATTGATGCCATTTTCATAATTAACGTCCGAAAAAAACATAATAACGACACCCATAATGATGTTTAGACATTTCAACCCCATCGCACCCCATCAGGGGAGATGGTGTTTCACGTCCGCCACGTTGGATTTTAAAATCGTTGTTGTTGTCTTAATCAACGGTCCGATAAACCATAGAAACAATACCCATGTTGATTTTCAGACTTTGTGACCACATTCCCCCCTTTTAGGGGTTGAATTCTCAAAAAACCTGAAACAAGTATTTACTTATTTATCGTTAGAAATACTCCTGTGAAGTTTCGAATAAAATAGTCTAACAAATCTTGTTTCGCCATACAAACTTTGGACCCCTATTTTACCCCCTTAGGGGGTGAATTTTGAAAAATCCTTTCTTAGTGCACCCCTAGACCTTATAAGGAACCTACGTGCTAAATTTGGAATCTCTAGAACCAGCGGTTTGGGCTGTGCGTTGATATGTCACTCAGTCAATCAGTCAGTCAATCAGTCAGTTTCTTCTTTTATATATTTAGATGACTGAGTTGATGATGTTTATAACCTATGATATATTACTTTCTTGTTTTTGTTATGTTATTAATACCTAGTAGATTAGTTGACTATATTGTTTTATGTATCAAATTGTAATTTGGTGCATGTGTGCATACATTCAAAATTAACTTCGTATGCCCTATAGGCACGGCATAGTGATACAAACCCTGTTTTTCCACTCTCTAATGTAATGTAATGTAATGTTGTATAACCTGTGAAAGACGAATAAATCATTTGTATTTGTATTTGCTTTTGCTTTTCAAAACGCTCCTAACAAAATGCTATGCAACAGTCAACGTCACGGTTGCATAGTCGCCCTGTTTAAAGTATGAAAAAATTATGAAATTGTTATTTTGACAATGAAATATTGCGTTTATGTATATGGTTGCCATACAATTTATTTTACAGTAAACTGTTAAAAATCGAATGGCATCAATGGTTTTTTTTTTAAATATCGTACTTTAAAATATCGTAAAATTTTGAAGTCTCATATCTTTGAACCGTTTCAATATTTTTTTTTAAATTTCGCTTTTTCTATACATATAATAAAGCTGAAGAAGGTCGAAAGTCTGTACATGGTACATTATCGAAAAAAAGTTGGCTGGGGATACTTAGAATCGATAACAGAACACGTTCCAACAATTTTTAGAATTTTTGTATGTTCATCTGTTTGTCTGTTTCTCTGTTTATCTGTTTATCTGTTTGTCTGTTTATTTGACCGCGCATCACGTGAAAACGGCTGAACGGATTTTGATGAAATTTTGTATAGATATAGTTTGAGTCACAGGAAAGGATAATATATAGTTTTAATCCCGAAAATCAACCCTGGTGGGGGTGAAAATGGGGTTGAAAGTTGTATGGAGAATTTTTTACCGCTGAAACGATTTAGGTAGAAATGAGTATGGAGATTATTTGAGTCTCGAGAAACGTCATAGGATAGTTTTCAAACCCTTGTATGGGGGTGAAAAGGGGGTTGGAAGTTGGTATGAGGAAATTTTTACTGCTGAACTGATTTAGATGAAAATTTGAATAGAGATAGTATGGGTCTCGAGAAAGGACGAAGGATAGTTTCATCTTCCAAAAAGCCCCCCCCTCCATCTTACTTTAGAACCGTAGGTCCAAAAACTTTGAAAAAAATAATGGAAGTGAAGCCTGAAAGGTACTTACTTTCAATAAAAACTATCTACACATATAATAAAGCTGAAGAGGGTCGAAAGTCTGTTCATGAAATATATTCGAAAAAAAGTTGGCTGGGGATGCTTAGAATCGATAACAGAACACGTTCCAACAATTTTTAGAATTTTTGTCTGTTTGTCTTTTTATTTGACCGCGCATCACGTGAAAACGGCTGAACGGATTTTGATGAAATTTTGTGTAGAGATAGTTTGAGTCCCGGGAAAGGACAAAGAATAGTTTTCATCCCGGAAATCAACCCTGGTGGGGGATAAAAAGGGGTTGAAAGTTTGCATGGAGAATGTTTAAAAGAAATTAGTATGGAGATAATTTGAGTCCCGAGAAACGACAAAATAGTTTTCATCCCGAAAATAAACCCTAGTGGGGGTGAAAAGGGGATTGCAAGTTGGTATGAGGATTTTTTTACCGCTGAACAACTGATAAAGATGAAATTTGGTATAGAGATAGTATGGGTCTCGAGAAAGGACAAAGGATAGTTTTCACCCCGAAAATCAACCCATATAAAGGGGTGAAAAGGGAGTTGGAAATTTGTAGAGGAAATTAATAACCGCAGAATCGATTTAGATAAAATTTGGTACAGAGATAATTTGAGCTCTGGAAAAGGAAATAAGAAGAAACAACCAATAGCCGCTGTACGTATTAAGATGTAATTTGGTATTAAAATAAATTGTATTTTTTTTGCCAAGGTGTTCATATTTATAACATGTTACCCGTCGATGCTTTAAATTTACCTTTACCCGCTCTTAAGAAATATTTGAAAATGTCATGAATGTCAAAGAGTTATTGCAGGTTCGAGGACTATATATGACGGACAAAGATGCATGGCCCAAACCAAAAAACTACCACAAAATCATCTAACATGTATAGGACACCGTTTAGGTAGGAAAACATATCAAACGTTTCGTGAAGCAGTCAGATTAGGATTTATTTTTCTTTATAATTAAACAATGGGTATATTATCTGTCTCTCAAGCTGTTTTGATATGTCTTCTTGAAGAACTACGCATTATTTTGTATCTTTAAGATCTAATAATGTATTACTGTTTTGAAAAAAACAAGTCCCGTCGAGTTTCTTTTCAGTCATAATACTTCTTGGGCCAGAAGTGTAGGGTTAGAACCGGTGGTAGTTTTAGAACAATGTTCCTTATCGGACGGTTCGGACGGATGGGGGGCTAGGCGAAAAAAAGTCACGTGACCGTCACGAAAAAGCGTCACGTCACGAAAACGCGACACCCGTACGATTGAGGAACATGTAAAATGGAATGAAATAAAAAAATATATAAAATAGAATAAAGTGAAGTGTAGTGAAAAGTGAAAGTGAGAAGTGACAAAGTGATAAAAGTGAAAAAAGTCGAGAACCTAAAAGTAAAAAATGTCGAAAATGTCAAAAATGGCAATGGTATGTAATGTTATAATATTTAATGTGAATTGTTCTTAAATACAGTTAGTTTTAAGTTGACATTTTGTATAGAATATGTAATGACTTGGTTTCAATAAAAATTTATTAATTACATAAAAAAAAATGGCAAAATTTCTAAATTTCAAAAATTCCAAAAACTTCAAACTTCAAAAAAATTTCAACAATTTCCAAAATTCCCAAAATTTAAAAAAAATACAAAAAAAATTAAAACCATAAAATTTACGAAAAAGTCAAAAATTTAATAACATACTTCGTTCCAATCGAGTGTTCCATGACACTCACGTATTTTATTTTTCACTTACGTTCATTAGTGCATTGCAATTATTATTACAACCAGTAACGGAACATCAGTGTATTATCTGTGACAGTGTGGTAAAAACGTATGAAAATTCATTACCTACGGTAACGTAACAAAAAATCCGTCCCCCCCCCCTCCCCCCCTTCCCCAATTTCAACTGCGCCTATTCTTACCTTTCATGCTCAGACTGATTTGACGGGAGGATCGATTTGGATGATATTTGCCGTGGACATGAACGTGTAAATACAAAAGTGGTCCTGTATCGTCCGATATACACCTACTACTCTATGTCGTTTAAATCATGCCAAAAAAAAAATATGATAAAAAAGTATTCATTTTTGAGTGTAGTTCATTTATTGGTAATTGTAAAATATTTTATTAGGACTACTCTCCTCTAGCGTATCCATCTGTCAACTTTACTTCAAGTTCCGCCTCCAGGGTAGCGGGAGAGAAATTAGGGGTGAATTAGCCGCTTACTGACACAGACCGAATCCCACGCGGGCGGAGCCGCGGGCACAGCTAGTTAGGATATATTTATCATTTTGAATCCATTTAACTTAATTTTATTACAAAATTCAACATGTGTCTATTATAAATACGTAATGATAAAATGCTTTCAGTGAAGATTGCAACATAAATCAAGCTCAATTTCCTAACCATTATCAAAAACTATTAAACTGAAACACTAAGCAAATTTAATCGTGTTTTTAATCGCAAGCCTCGAATCATCAATCACTGAATAAGGAGCAAAACCTGTAACGATACATCATAGTGGTAATTACCCTAACTGTGGAGTTTCGCTGCAAGACCTGTGCTTGTTGTATAAAATGACGTAACCGACACTGATTGTTTATGAAGATACGACGTTTTGTTTAAGAGGAGGGTAAAGGCTAGCTTTTGTGTAAGTAATTGATGTGTTGAAAGCTAGTGTTTCAGTTCACACGGTTGAGGTGAGAATTTGGTCTAGACGACACCGTACTGACTCGTAGATTGTTTTCGGATGTGAAATGAACGACTAAGGTAAACTTATAATGTATCGTTTTAAATATAGTATTTAAGTAAAATAAAAAAATATATTACAGGTCGTAACATCGTAGGTAACGATTCTAAAATACCCCCCTCCCTGCAGCTGATGTAGCTAAATTCAAATTAACGCAGCGTCGCTAAATTCAAAATAACGCAACTCAAAATTGAAGTTTACGAGCGGCTTACATTGCCCCCGGTATCCTGACCACCCTTAATTAGTCGGGTTTCTTGCTCCCAATGGATTTATGGCTCAAGCAGGCCTAGGGTTTAATAATAAGTCACATTGCTCAAAGACTGTCGTATTTCAAGGGACGTCTAGTTTTATGTCATTCTAAGTGTGGCCTCAGCTTAGTTTACTGGTTGTGCATGATGTTACTTCAAGTGATTATTTACGCTTGGTAGATATTTTAAAATTAGTTTGCTTAAAATTAACCAGACTAAAGAAGAATGAAGCTTGTAAATCGGTCAACACTTGTTTTTAGACTTTCCATACAATAAAAACGAGTAATTTTGTCACACTGGCTCGTTTTTATTGTTATTCAGTCTTTCAATAACAATGAAAATGAGGTACAGGTTTAAAAACAAGATTTACTGAAGATATGGCTCGTGAAAATTTGTAACCGGCCAGTATTATGCCGGAATAAGAGTGTCAGAGAAAGTATTGCACGAGTCGTTCTTACGGCACTATAGTGAGGCCATTTTTTGGGCTGTTTGTGTATCCCTAGTATTATTTGATCGATGGATTCAGTATATAAGTAAGTTCCCTATATATTATTAAGTTGTCCTAGCCCTATAGCCCTATAAGGAGAACACAATGTGAACACCAGAAACAAAATGAAAATTGGACTGACACGTTTGCGTGTATAAAACACATAAAAACTCTCGAAACCTATACCTCTTTCCTGTCCGCAGTTGGGTAAAACAAGCTAAAGCTTTTCAATTTTAGACCCTGAAAGTTGAAGCACTACTTGAAAGGCATTGTTTAAGGCAACGCTGTACCCCCAGCCCGCGACTCAGCCGTGTTATGAGAAAGCTATTGGATAATGAAAATGAATTGCCCTGTCTGTAGTCCATGCCTGCAGCTTTAGAGAAAAGAGCGTTTTTACATCTTAAATAAAATCAGCGCCTAAATGTGAATAGCCGTTTTCACGTCCGAGTTCCTAGGTCGTGAACTAAATTTTCACTCGTTGTGGACATGACTGGCTTTTTAACTAAGACTGCCTAGGATTTATAAATATTTTCCTCCGCGAATCGCGTTTAAGTAATAATTTGTGATTGTAAAATGGGTGACAATGTATGTAACTACCGAGAGAAGTACTGTCACAAGAACTGGGCCGCGATTCGACATGGCATAACTGACAGTCGCTTGCGAGACAACTATGATATCACACTTTTGTGACAGTTGAAATCGGGGTGGAATCACTCAAGAGTGATATCTAAAATGGTGGCCATAGCCATAGCCAAAACGCTCTAGCGAGACTTACTGACAGCTTGACAGCTGACAGGATGGATATCACTCTATCCACTAGCGATACAAGTGTGACATCCACGTTTCACAGTTTGGCATGTTGAATTGAGGCCGGTGTAGTTCAATTTATTTATTTTAAATTGTTTCGCCAGTCATCGTTTTGTCTTTAGTTCAAAATTATTCGACTATTGTTTTTAACGTATTACGCTTTTTGTCAAATTTTATTGAGATATTATGGCATTATTTCAGTCGTCTAAATAAATGTTTGCCTTAACACACAACAATACTGCAAGCAAAAGATAATTAAATTTACTTTACCGTGTTTGAACTTCAGTATAAAGTTACTTTGGAATTAGAGAATTTTTCACTCAGCTCCTTAATGCGATTCATCTTAGTTTAAACTTGAATTTATTGCACTCGCAGAAACTGATTAAATCTATTGCAGTTACGTTTTTACGCGGAACTAAGATGTTTTAAATTTTAAGTTGAGCAGCAGGTGAGTGGAGTCAAAATGGTTCACGAGAATATTACCTGGGTGAGAAATAATAAAATTTCTGGGTGAAACCTAAAGGCAAGATTACAAAATCGTCTTTCAAACAGAAGGAGATTTATCTACGAATAAATGTGTATCCGGTTAAAGTTTTTTAACTTTATATTTACATGTTAAGTTGGTATCTGAATACATTTTATCAGTAAAATGCCTTCCTTTTTTGAAAAAGTCATCTTGATTGTCCTTTTCTACCAAACCCAATATACCAACGTAATTTGGCTAACAAAATAATTATATATGACAAAAGCAGCAAAATATTCGTCTCAGATTACTGTAAGCATAATTTGCACAATCGCAGGGAAACTTAGTGTCATGTGCGTTACGCACAACCTTTGTCATTATCACAACCTATTTCATTTTATATTCATTTAAAGACGCCAGCTGGAAGGATTTCGAAACATACAAACTGTTATTTTGGACGGATACGCTTCCCTTTTGAGGACTAGTTAGGAACAGTCGGCATTAAAAATATGTTTCCACTTTTGCATCTTATGAATCTTATCCCTTTGTAATAAAGTGCAAAATTGGAAACATTATATATATTTGACCTCGACTGTAATTATCCTACTGTTGGACTGCCTTTCCTTTTTTTCTATTTTGTAATGCTCTTTATTTGAAAATAAACCACTTTTTAAACATTAGGAAAATGCAGATAGAAATCTTAGTTCAATTTACGCAAAAAAAAGCTTATGTCAATCAAATTATTAGTGAGATATGGTTTCTTAAATGATCCTAACTACATAGTTTAATCATTTATGTATTACAAAATAACTAGAGCTCACAAATTTTATTTGATATTTAGAGGATAAGTTTTTAAAACTTTAATATCACAAGCAATGATAAAAGATTACAAAAATTTTAACAAAACAAAAGGCACGTTTTAATTTAACGTGAAGTGTTGTTAAGCGCGCCGTATTCAGATTCTCCGCCCCGTACCGCGCACATGTTTATCCAATTTGGCGTTGTCTGGAAAGTTGCGAGCTCGCACCACGTGTGCCGTTCAAATTAGAGATTCATATTAATTTAGGGATTACAGTGACAGTGCTCTGTGGCACCAGTAGTTGCTAAGACGGCCGAGTTTCACTAAACTTGCTACTGTATTAGGGGCATTTAGGGGGTTTAGTTCGCGTTTGTTTAGTTTTGAGGCTCAACGTAAGCGCTCCAAGAGAGACCCATTAGTAAGTTTGTATCGTGTTTTCATTTGAAAACGGTGACATATAGTTAAAGTAACACTTAAAAATGCAATTTAGGGAACTGCGGAAATATAATAGGCACTTGAATATACACTAGGTATTTAGTTATAGTTATTAAGTGAGAGTAAAAAAGAATTAGTGGGCAGAATGGTAAGGTACGAAATAGTTGGAATAAAAAACAAAGTTATTCCTTAAATCCATACAGGTAGGTACGGATTTAAGAATATTTTATTTTAAGAATAAGAGATTTTTAGTCACTATTTCAGTAAACCCAAATAATCTAGTATTGCGTCTAAGCTGGGAGGCCGGATGGCACTTGCTTTATTAAGTGAGGTAATAGGTAGTGCCAGCGTTAATTCCTGTTATTGGGTTTTCCAGTGGACCCCATGCTCCCTTAGTGTGCCATGGCATAAGCCGACACAATGTTACTTAGATTATTTAAAATGTATAAAGGTTTTAGGTTCATAAGATTTGCCCAGCGGTGGGACACTTTGTAGCCTTAAAAAAAATGATTTACCCATTTCCTATTTAGTGTACTTACTCGTATTAACACATTAGCTTGCCGAAATGCTATTTTGGCATTATTTAGTATTAATAGTTTAACACTTTCACGACCAGGAACCTGCTAATCGGGCTCTCTGTTCGTAGGCGCATTCCGCTACATACGAGGAAAACGCTAGGATCGGCTACGAGCGTAGCGCGTAGCGAAGTGTGGTACGGAAAGTGTTAAACAGAAGCGGAAATACTAGCCAAGATACCTGAGTTTCCTGAAACACAGCCTTCCGCTTATTAGGAGGCTTAGTTTAAGTCTAGCTAGTTGATTAAGAGCAAGTATTGTCGGAATACCATTTACGTAGTTTAGGTTAGTATAGCAGCAGTTTGAAAACTAAACTTGCTCGTATAACATAAATAATGTATTAGTTATAACCAAGGATGATTAAGACATGGATTGACAATGCCTATACAAAATCGCGACCCTCGAACCTTCAGGCTATACGTCTGTTTTCGGTACTAAGTGCCACAGCGCCATCTGTTGAGTCTGGAGTCGAGTTATTCTGTCAGCGTTTATGGCCGAACAAAATATTAGAAACTAGAATTTATTAATTTAATCTTAATTGCACAAAGTTAGATGGTACAAATGGCGGACTTAATGCCATAAGGCATTCTCTACCATTCACCCAATGGGCTTAACAGAAATAGTTAAGTAGGAATGTAGTGTTTGTGGTGACCGATAGATGATGCTAGTGCTTTAGCCTGAAATAAGGGAACGCGATTTTGTATAGGCATTGTCAATCCATGTCTTAATTATCCTTGGTTATAACAATTGTTTGGACGCTCACTATAAGATAAGTAATGCCTGTGTACTCTTACATTATGTTTGAAAATTGTATGCAAGAGATAATAAAAACTTCAATTTGTCGGGCATTTCAGCTGGTCCATAACGAATTCCAGTAATTATACGTCTAGATAGATTAATATTCTGTTTGTATATGATTATTTTGATAATGTACCCTTCATATACGGATTATGAGCTACATTCGTTTGAAGAAATAACAGCTACTACATAAAATTACTAGCTTTTGCCCGCGGCTTCGCTCGCGCTAAATTCGGGGTAACACGGTTCCCCTTTGCCACCCGGAATGCTCCATACAAACTTCCACCCCCCATTTTAGGGAAGTGGGGGGTTAGAAAGAGACAAAAAGTAGCCTATGTCACTCTCCATCCCTTCAATTATCTCCACTTAAAAAATCACGTCAATTCGTCGCCCCGTTTTGCCGTGAAAGACGGACAAACAAACACACACATACACTTTCCCATTTATAATATTAGTATGGATATGGATAAATATCATTTAAAAACTAAATACTGAATATGGCCCCTATGGATTCCAATAGGTAGTTATTGATCTGCTGTTGGCATTATTCTTCGACCTCTTGTGTAAGCTACGGTAACAGCTTCCAACTTTTTTTTTTTTTTTTTCAAGACAAAGCTTAAGTGACAGGTAAATATATTTTTTTCGCCAAACTGAGGACAGTTTATTGGCAAATAGTGCGCTCTAAAACAAAAATAACAATTTTGTTTTATACCTACTTATACATTATACAACCTTATTTAAATAAGTAGGTAAGTAGTTAGTTTATTTATAAATTTACAATGCTTACTTGTAGGTATCAAAATTTATTTACATAACTATAAGTGCAAGCAATCTATATATCTATTATGTGAGTAGGACAAAGTAATAATAGTCTGCATGGGTCGTATTCTAACTTTAAAACGCATTTAGACACGCTTCAACTTCAATACAACTTCAATATTGGTTGATTATTTGTTGCATGTTGGAGTTATATTTGAAATAGAGGTAGATTGTGTTTTTAATGTATTATTTATGTATTTTAAAGTTTGAATACGGCACCATATCTACATCTACCTGCTTCATCCCACGAGAGCCCTTGTTATATTATAGGTACATTCAAGAGCATTAAAACCGGGCCCTCTTGCATGGAAATTTCTCTACAAGGTGAACCGCTTCCAATGACTATGGATGCATTAGGTATATATGTAATTCCGTTTGGTTAGTTAGGTATTATCAGAGACTATACATTTATATAGACAGCCACAGTCTAAGAACTTTTTGAAGCTCCAAGTCTGAAGCGCCATCTGAACGAGACCGGGAGCCATCTGAACGAGACCGGGTGCCATCTGGACGAGACCGGGTGCCATCTGAAGGTGTACGGGTAGTACATTAATCACCAAGGACTGTAAAAGAAAGAAAGCCCGAAATCGCAGGTATTTGTGACCCGAACCGCAGGCGAGTGTTGTAAATATGCGATAGAGGGCTTTCTTTTTTACTGCCCGTGGTGAGTACACAATTTTACGTCTCGTTCTAGCGTGCGGTAAAACTCACATTATGGCCAGGTATGATGTAAATATTTTTATCTTTTGATATAATAATTTATAATTTTGTTTACATTTTATTTTGGTATTTTTATCCACTAATATATTTTTAATAATTCTTATCTGAATGTTATATATATTATTAAGGTAAGTTTTAAAAGTGCGCCTGTATGCATTTAGGCCATAACTAATTAATGACTCCGCTAACGAATGGTAAGGTGTGTAATATTTTCGTGTTTACAATGCTTTTAACGCTATATAATTCTGCAATAATTGCTCTAAGTTTATTGCATACTATATCTATGTGACAACTCGAGCTAAACTTAGTGTCTATCGTTAACCCTTTCCTTGGCAAGGACAGAAATATCTTAAATGCTGTTTTTTTTAGTTTTTCTCACTTTTTAGGCATACTAAAAAATACGGAAAATATTCCATGGTTTTCAGTTTCATATTTGGTACAACGCCAAGTCCTCGACGAAGTAGTTAAATATGTATTTTCTAAAAAAAATGTGGTTTTCGATATAAATAATATCTAAGTTAACAGAAATCATCATTTATCACAACTATAAGGCAATTTGAGGTACCAGGTGGTAATTATATGTGCAAAATACACGATAATCGTCTATTGCCTAATAACCAGGCAGAAAATTAACACATCGTAAAGTTTAAAAAAATAATAACAAAATGTCCTTAGATGCAAAAGGAAACCTAAAGTAATAAATATTTGAAAAAAAAAAACAATTAAGAATTTCGACGATCAACTAATGAATGACATCAATTTGTAATAATGACGAAGCCTTCTGCGGATTCCATCATTGGTTTGTGTGAGACGAAGCGTGTTGTGGATTTCCATTTGTCACCTGACGAAGCCTGCGCTACGGATATGTGCATGTTAGAAAAAGGCTTTTTTTTCTCTTGTAATGTGTGTTGACTGATTAAATAAGCAAGTTAATTTAGAATTTCGCCATAAACATTTTTTCCGCGGATCGGACTACGGCGTAGCAGCGTAGGTCTGATAGACATGTAATGATATATAAAAATACTTAAATTAATTCAAAGATCGAAATAAGTAATAAAAATATAAAGTTTAAATATATTATTAAATGTTTTAAAATTCAACTTTTATTGCAAATCTTTACTCACTAGATAATAAATGGCATTGAACGCATATTATGCGAAAATATATTGATTGTTATTAAATCAAATACAAACATTGAAAACATTGAAAAAATTATCAACTCAGCAGGACTTCACCCTGCATCGATACGCCTTGCCGGGGCTCGATCGCTTTACCAATTAAGCTATGGGTCAAGTTACTAAGTTATCGAAATTTTCAATGCCTTCAATCATCCTTTTGCATTTATTTTGTTCTACTTCGGCTTTACAGCAGCCGTAAGCGACATCTACTAACTACTAGAGTAAGATACCCTTCCCGCCGACACTATCGCAAGTGTCACAACGGAAATATAGAGGGCGCTGCTATCAACCCATAATTTTATTTTTTTAATATATTGAATTCTAAGACATAAGTGGTACACATACGGGACGAAACGACATGACGTGTTGTTTCGGTGGCGCCATGTTGACGATTACTAATAAATTGACACTGACATTTGTGTGCATCATTATTTCTAAAATATAGGAGGGTAGATTAACTCAAACTCAAACTCAAACTCAAACATTTATTCAGTAAGTAGGCCACAAGGGCACTTTTACACGTCAAAGTAAAAGAGAGAGAGAAAAAATCAAACTACGCCGGTTCTAACCCTACACCTCTGACCCGAGAAGAATTATGTCCGGCAAGAAACTCGGCGGGACTTATTTTTTCAAAACAACAGTACATCAAAACTAAACAATACAAAACATATTTACATTGGAAATAACTAATTAAGTAGTAAAATGAAGATGCTAGATTTTTTCTACCTAACGTATCACAGGTGTTACGTTGACAAGAAAGGGTTAATCCTAAATATTTATAATTATCAACAAATTTAATACTGGAACATTTACAGCCTTTTTGGTCTTGTATAAACAGTCGTAAGTGTTAATACTATGTTAATACTTTCGCAGGTTGCCTGTAAATAGGGTGATTTAATTAAAAGCATTTAGTCTTTTCTAAATCTATACATATAATAAACGTACGCGTTTATTATATGTATAGATTATATTAGGAGAAAAAAAATGTACATTGAAGATATTCCAGAAAAACTGATTTGGAGGGTCTTAGAAACGTTGACTGAATATATTTAGGTGATTTTTGGAATTCTTGTCTGTCTGTCTGTGAATTTGTCTGCGCACTACGTAAAAACAACTGCACAGAATTTTACGAAATTTTGTATAATAACAGTTTATACCCCGGCGGGGCAACATATAGGGTAGTTTTTATTCTGCTTATTAAAACATAATTTTCATAAAAAAAATGTTTTCAAAAGTGGTCACAGATGGCGCTGTATGGGTACCCTGTATACTGTATACTAACATTATTTAAGGACGTCTTTAGATTAAATTAAGCGATTCGGTCTGTTGCGTTCCGCCGAGGTTTAAACCATAGATTTTTAAATGCTTTCCCAATTTAAGGATGGCGGTTTAAATATTTTTAAAACGTGTTACTTCGTTTTGGAAATTGTAAGTATCCGGACATATTGTGATCCATTAATACCTGGAGGTACTTTAAAGTTACTTAAGCTACAGAAGGTACTGAAACCTACTACAATATATGTACGTCAAAACAAATAAAACAAGTAGTTAAGATATATTCATTTCGATTTACCCGACAGCAAAAATTGTATACCGTTTGTGAGATCAATATGTTTTATCTCGCTTTAACAGCTCATTGCAATAAAAACCGGCGAAGTGCGTGTCGGACCACGCATAATGGAGGGTTCCGAGCTTCAATGGAATAAGAACCAGACTAATGCCAATAGGTCGTATCTGACACCTAAGGAAGAAGTTTTTTGGAAATAACTCAAAAATGGCTAAACCGATAATGTTCAAAACAATTGTCGTACAAACTATATAAAAACGCGCATATTCTCAAATGTTTTCATATTTTTTGGACTTACGGTTCAAAAGTTACAGGGGGGGACGCTATTTTTCCGACTTTCGAAGCGATTATTTCTGAAACTATTCACTAAATCACAAAATGTTCAAATAAATCTCAATGTTATATTTAAAGACCTATCGATTGATGACCTCAGTAAAGCCTCCGAGCGAGTTGGTCTAAAGATGAACATGGATAAGACGAAGATCATGTCAAATACCCATGTAGCACCAACTCCCGTTACAATCGGAGACTTTACACTCGAAGTTGTGGACGATTATATATACTTAGGACAGACTGTCCAGTTAGGTAGATCCAACTTCGAGAAAGAGGTCAATCGACAAATCCGACTCGGTTGGGCAGCGTTCGGGAAGCTACGGCACATCTTTTTGTCCAATATTCCGCAGTGTCTCAAGACGAAAGTCTTTGACCAGTGTGTGTTGCCAGTGATGACATATGGAACTGAAACGTGGTCGCTTACAACGGGCCTCATAAGAAGGCTCAAAGTCACCCAAAGGGCAATGGAGAGGGCTATGGTTGGAGTCTCTTTGCGTGATCGCATCAGAAATGAGGCCATCCGCAGCAGAACCAAAGTAACCGATATAGCCCTCCGAATCGCTAAACTAAAGTGGCAGTGGGCGGGGCACATTGCTCGTAGAACCGATGGCCGTTGGGGCGGAAAGGTTCTCGAGGGGCGACCACGAACCGGAAGGCGCAGCGTGGGTAGACCCCCCGCAAGGTGGACTGATGACCTGGTGAAGGTCGCGGGAGTCCGCTGGATGCGGGTGGGGCAGGACCGGTCATTGTGGCACTCTTTGGGGGAGGCCTATGTTCAGCAGTGGACGTCTTTCGGCTGATATGATGATGATGATGATGGATTGATGAGCAACATGTTAACATTTGGTAATTTCTTTTTTTTTGAAATTTTGTTATATGCATGGAGCGCTCCTCAGAAAATATTTTTTTCTGCAATTTCACTACATAACTAACTAGCGGCATACAAACTACACCTTATGTCTAAACTAGCTTTTGCCCGCGGCTTCGCTCGCGTTAAATTCGGGGTAACAAACCCATCGACATATAATATCAAGACGAGTAAAGGCAAGCAAAGTTCATGTGAAAACACGACCCATTTTCACGTTTACAAAACTAAAATGTCTTATGTCTTATTAACCAATCAAGTACTCATTCTTTAAGCATATTTTCTTGTGTTAACCTTAATTCCGCAAAGGTTTGATGCCATTTCACCAATAAGAAAAGTTGCCGTGTTGTGAGTGGTCAAATCAATTTGACAATGAAGTTTAATTGGACAGGAGATACTCAAATGAAATAACTGAAATGTCAAGTTAACGTATAATAAATACGCCTAAGTTTGACGTGGATGGGTTCACGTAATAAATAATAATGCAATCAATTAATAATTTATTTTTAGCATTTTTCATTACTTATGTAATATGCGTAAATTTAATAGTTCTTGGAATAAGGAATAATATGAAAGCCTTCTATTCATCTTTCATTTATTTAATAAAACTGCTTAATTAAAATGTAGGGACTTACATACTACAAAATAAGCATAAATTAACATAAAATAGTAAATATTTTGAACTTTTTTAAAATTTTATAAATCCGTTACATTACGGAGACCCTCTTGGTCTCAAGCAACATAACGTTAAGCAATTAAGGTTGATTATGGCAAAAAATACGATTATTTTTTAACTTTATTTATGACCAGACTAGAAAATAATAACATACCTTCAATATAAATAGCTAAAATTCTCTTTGCTTCCTCGTTTTTTAGAACTAAATAAAGAACGGATGAGTTCGCTTATGTGTATTATTTATTTTAGCAGGCTTAGGGAAATACAAAGATAAATTTACATTTTGTATCCATTTTTTTATACTACAACGGTAGCAAACAGGCATACGGCTCACCTGATGGTAAGCAGCTACCGTAGCCTATGGACGCCTGTAACTCCAGAGGTGTCTCATGTGCGTTGCCGACGCTTTCATATAAAAGAGGATTCACTGTGTTGACAGCTTAAGGGACAAGAGGATCCCCCGTCGTCAACATACTGCATCCTCTGAGCTCTCTGGCAACCTTACTCACCGGCAGGAACACAACACTATGAGTAGGGTCTAGTGCTAATTGGCTGTGGTTTTCTGTAAGGTAGAGGTAGTTCCCCAGTCGGGCTCTGCTCTAGATTTGATAATTAAAGACTATGCTATGAAGTTATAGCATTCATTATTAATGAAAAATAAGAGTCATACCTATTAGTCAGTTGTACTAGAAATGGCGCGGCCGAATGATTTTACCAGAGTAAGTATAGTAGGTACTAATTCGAAGGGTTTTGTTTTGTCGATCTATTACTACTAGGTAATACTTATAAATGAACATTCATTATACTTTTCCTCAAATGAGTTATGTTTACTTTTCCAAAACTTATATTGCATAACATCGACCAAGTCCGTAATGTATGAGAATATCTATGCGTGATTTACTTACCGATCAAAAGAAATATCACCATCTTTGGCGCCTGTGTGGCTCCTGCACCAATGCACGGCACGAGCCGGCATTTTAATACCGATATATTACCGAAATTTCATGGACCGAATAACAAATATGTTGACGACATGACAATTTCAAAATGTTTGACATGACATTAGGGCACCGCTGTCACAAGCTCCACCCTCTTTGGCACCAGGAAAGTGGAGCAGATTTTGAGCGTTGATTACGCTTCCTTACTTATTGTTCTTCCAAGAACAAACCATACAGACTTTCACCCCCCATTTTAGGGAAGTGGGGGGTTAGAAAGAGACAAAAAGTAGCCTATGTCACTCTCCATCCCTTCAACTATCTCCACTTAAAAAATCACGTCAATTCGTCGCCCCGTTTTGCCGTGAAAGACGGACGAACAAAGAAACAAACACACACATACACTTTCCCATTTATAATATTAGCATGGATTTGATTAAGATACGTTTTATAGTTTCCGAGTAAAATGGCTGTGACATACGGACGGACGGATAGACGGACATGACCAAAACTATAAGGCAGAGTCCCGAGTCGCGAGTTCGAGTCTCGCCTGAGGCAGTGGATTTTTCTACTTTTCCATTTTTTCTAAGCAAAACTATAAGGGTTCCGTTTTTGCCGTTAGGGTAGTCATGAATCTAGCAATTACTAGCTGCTACTGTAGCTGTCACGCTGCTGCTGAAGAAATTCTCGCTGCGACGCTCCGGGCCTGGGCCTACTCGGTACTCGGCCTATGGCTTTCGCAGACATTGCCGCTCACCCTCGGGCCTTATGTATGACACTTCACCATTGACATGTGTCCGGTCCCTGTCATGCTGCTGCTGCTGCTGCTGAAGCAATTCTCGCTGCGATTCTCCGGGCCTGGGCCTACGCGGTACTCGGCTTTCGCAGATATTGCCACTCATCCTCGGGCCTTAAGACACTTCATCATTGAGATATGTCCGGTCCTTGTCATGGTAGTGCTGCTGACCTGGGCCCTACACGGTACTCGGCCTTTGGCTTTCTCAGACGTTGCCGCTCACCTTCGAGCGACGGCCCTCGGGTTCGCTAAGACGCTTCGCCTTTAAGTTATGACCGGTCCCTGTCATGATGATGTTGAAAAAGTTCTCGCTGCGATGTTCCGAGCCTGAACCTTACGTGGTACTCAGCCTTTGACTTTCACATACATTTCCGCTCATCCACGTGTCCACATCAGCCCTCGAGTTCGCTAAGACACTTTGCCATTGAAGTACGTCCGGTCCTGCTGCTTCTGCTGAAGCAATTCTCGCTGCGATCCTCCGGGCCTGGATCCTGCGCGGTACTCGCCCTATGGCTTTCGCGATATTTACGCTCACCGTGTCAGGGCTTCGGCGTTCGGGTTTACCAAAAAACGTGACCATTGAGTTTTGTGGGGACCCTTTCATGCTCCTGCTGAAACAACTTTTTTTGCCTTTGGCCTTATTAGATTTTGGCCTGCTGCTGCAAAAGCTTTCGCTGGGACGTTGCGCTTACACGCTACCTCGCGCCAGTACCATCAGCGTTTGACTTTCTGTTCGAAGCATATTCTCCTGCAGGAACTCGGCCATTAGCATTCGCAGGTCTCGACGCACGCCTTTTAGTCAGTTACCTTTATCACGGATGAATTAATAAAGGACCAGCAAACATAGGGAAAAAGTGGATTCGAGTCTCCTGATATTTTTTTTTTATAAGGGCACAACTCGCTCAGAAGTATACTTTCAGAAATATGTAATCAATAAGTATAGTTGTTTCATACAAAACATATATGTAACATACCAATTTTTCGTAAAATCTTTCTCTTTGCTTTTGCATTTAACGCCAGTATCAGTAACGCCATAATCTGAACAGTATGTATCAGTGTGTTACTGATCAGTGTGTTACCAGACCAGAACATCTAACAGTCTACACTAATGGCCTGGATAGTAAATGAAAAACACAAAACCTCCCACACACGCGGCCGAAGCCGCGGGTACAGCTAGTTTAGAATAATGCCATTGTCATGTGAGCGTTTGATCATGTTTACAAAATCAGTCTGCACACATTTTTCTAATTTTGTATGTCCTTATTGGGATACATTAAACATGTGTCGTCAGCGTACATATATATCGAAAAATTATGGACCACATTAGTCATGCTGTTCACGTGCGTATTATAGCCGACTGGACCATAGACATAGACGGAACCGGATAGCACACCGTAGGCGGGCTGTGCGCTTGAAACTACCTTGCCAAAATCTAATTCACATCCACTTCATAAGTGCTAAGTATTCCATGTTCGCACAATATACCTTATACAAAACAAGCATGCAGACACACTTTGCACTTTCAAACAGGCATGACACGCTGCCTTTGAGCGCCAGGACAATATTCCCCTGCATTGAAATGCTATGCAGTGACAACCCTAATTTGGATGCAAGCCGCGGGTTTCGGTGAAATAAGTCATTTTCTCCGAGGGGACATGACAGACGCAAATAAATTTATCTCCACTGAGGAAGGTTATATTAAGATATTAAGTGCGTTAACGCTTGAGAATTTTTAATTTCTTGTCGCTAAGAGGAGGAATATTTGCATGGTTTGGCTGGTGTTAAGTTAAATAGGATGAGATATAAAAGCTATTTGCTTTCTACTTTGATAAAGTAATGAAGGCACAAATTCTTCAAAATATACCTATGATCAAATAAATCCGATATGGTGTAGCAAGAGTTATACCTACCTTAAGTTAATATGAGTTAGCGTAGCGCTATACATGTAAACATTTAAGGTAATACACAAACTTGGTTACTTACAACTTTTTATATTTTGTGGTATCTTTGGCAAGAGGTCCTAAGGTATCTAAATAAACCTTTTCCAAAGCGCAATTAGCAGTATATTTTATTTATATCGGTTGTTTAGTTGCTGCACAATATTTTTGTTTTTAGCATTGAGTGCATTTTGACACAAAATCACGTACTTATGTCCTTTTGAGTCATGATACCTATCTGGGATAGCATTCCAATTAAATATCTATGAATTTCAGATACGTCAATATTTTTGCATTGAGTAACAGGAGATGACATCCCTAAGAAATTTTTTGTCCCAAAAGTTGTAGTGAAAATCACTACAAGTCTATACTACTCTTTGATTCAATCATAGCTGTCAACCGCCAAACATGGCGCACAAAATTTGTTCTAGATGTCATATCTAGTAGAATACATAATAAATCAATGTATTTTTGATACCTACCTGTTGAATCAATAACGTATAATTTATAAACAATACTTATGGATAAAACTACTAATTTAGCTTAAGACCATCGATTTCACTAGATTTAATGGAAGTGCCGAAGATGTGTTGGCAGGGCGTCCGCTTATAGAGCTAATGGATGGCCTAGTTAGAGCGATTGCACCGGTCGATGCCAGATTGCGAGTTTACGATTGACAATGCAATCGGGAATTAATCTGGGAGATGTAAATTGCAGTTAGAATAAGCAAAGCTAAAGTAATCAAATAAAACTCGTAACATCTAATAATGAAAAAAAAAATCGCTTAGTACCTATAGCATAACCAGAAATGATCACCAAATTGATTTGTGTGTGTGATGCGTTGGATTGTGATTAATAGGTCAAACACTTTTAAATGCATAAGCAATTTTACCGACAGTATGTTTAAGCAACAGTACGAAGCCATCGTTACTCTTTAGTAATATTTGCTTGAACATTCTGTCGTTAAAATGCCTTTGCGTTTTCTACCTTTAAACTTAACGAGTAAATATTAATGGAACAATCTTACACGAATCGGTTGATTCGTCCCACAGTAAGCTCAATAAGGCTTCTATTGTGGGTGGGTACTAGGCGACGACATATATAATAGATAAATACTTAAATACATAGAAAACATCCATAACTCAGGAAAAAATATCCGTGATAAACACACAAATAAATGCCCTGACCAGGATTCGAACCCGGAACCTGCTGCTTCGTAGGCAGGGTCACTACCAACTAGGCTAGGAGGCCGTTAACATTCAACGCGACTACGCTGTACGACAACAATACATGCTAGTGCTCCCTGAAATAAAACAATTTTCTACTCTCGAAAAGCATTAGCATTTCAGTTGTCAAATGTCCGACCACGAGTCAGATCCAGAAAGCATCGACTCATTTCATTAAGACAGCTCACGGCGGATCCTTTTATCCACTGCGCCGTGCATGAGACCACGCTCGTTACACGTCATTAAGCGATACTTTACGGCAGACGGCCCTCGAGACTGCCTACACCCCCACCCCCCTTGCATATTCGTCGCGTGTAGAGATGTACACTTACTGGATGTGATGTGTGTATCATGTGGTTTATATCAGACTAAAAATTAATGGTAAAAAAGTGATGAATATGTGGTGGTACACTTACTAGATGCGATCTTTGTTAGTATCAGAAAAAATAGTGGTTAAAACATGTTTTGGCCCTAACAGAGACAGGAAGAAAGTATATTCTGCTCATAAAATGATTTAGATGATCACGATCCTGAATTATGAAGGAACGAAAATCTTTCTTTGAAATCGTATTGTACTTTGAAGCATTTACAGTTTCTTAGAATAATTCGCAAAAATCTCAAGTACCTACTATATGTATGTATGTGCTGTGTACCTAAAGTAGCACGGTTAGCACAAGTGTGCAGTGAGAGTATCTCGCGGGCAAGATACACATCCATCGCTTTCTGATGAATACAGTTAGAAAGTGACAGATGTATATCTCGTCCGCGAGATACTGTTGCTGCACACTTCTGCTAACCGTGCAGGTATAGATTACTTCCCAGGCATATTATTTAAGCTCACTACTGCAACTGCAGGCAACAAATAAGATTATGTTTTGCTGTGATACGTACTTCCTATTGTTAACACAATTAGTGTTGGGTACATTACTAAATGATTGGACCATGGTCTTATTATCTTAGGTGTATTTGTTATGATGCTCAAAACGAAGTAGGCAAAGCCACATCCAGTCTCCTAAACTCTCCCCTAACGTGATTTTTGTCAGACTACCAAATGTATGGTAAATTTAATAAAATTTCGCCCGTAGCGCATTCGTGTTCGTTAAATACTGTGTCGTATTAATTAACCCCAACTTAAGCGATAAGTACCGCGCTGGGCTCGGAATCATTAAAATATATTTGACTTCATCAAATTCAATGAGCTTCGGAGTTTTGAATAAAATAATTAAACTTTAGTAGCTCGGGATTTTTTTAATACGACTTTCCGGAAACGCAGACATTCTTTAAAATAAATTAAAATGATCCTTATGCCGTCAAAATAGCGTTTTGCAATAATTGTAGTAGAAAAATAAAGTTTTGCAATAGTTCTAGCGAATTTATGGTTATTCTGCTGAGTTTAGCGAGGATCTTACGACAAGTTACTGTTTTTCAGTAAAAAAATATACATCGCAGATATAGAAACTACAGAGTAAGTGCAATATATTTACATAAAGTACAAAATGTATATCTACATGTCAACTATACCAACTGCGAAGTATTTCCCACAAGTACTCTGCCAACAAAAATATCGCGCAAACCAAACTGACTCACAGCCTCATCAAAAATGACTCTGAGATAAAAGAAAACATTATAAAGCAATGATTTAATTACGATTCTACGTGCCAGGCATAATCTCGTTATCTCTTGCCACTCGGCCCGGCTCGACTTTCGTGAATTCGCATGCTTACTTAATTAATTATTTTTTTTGTGAATGTTTCGCTTTTTAGGGTTCCGTAGCCAAAATGGCAAAAACGGAACCCTTATAGTTTCGTCATGTCCGGCTGTCCGTCCGTATGTCACAGCCATTTTACTCAGAAACTATAAGACGTATCTTAACAAAATTTAGACAAGAGGTGTATTTTGTATGCCGCTATTTAGTTATGTAGTGAAATTGCAGAAAAAAAGTATTTTAGGGGGTCCATACATGTAACTAAATTAAAAATTTTTTTTTTACTAAATTACAACCTGTTGCACATCAATCGATAGGTCTTCAAAAATAACATTGAGGTTTCTTTGAACATTTTGTGATTAAGTAAATATTTTCAGAAACAATCGCTTCTAAATTTTGAACAAATTGAGAAGATGCGCGTTATTATATACTTTCTACGAATTTTTTTTTTTATATTATTGGTCCAGCCATTTTAGAGTTATTTCCAAAAAACTTCTTCCATAGGGATCAGATACGTCCTTTTGGTATTAGTTTGGTTCTTTGTTGTCATAAACAAAAGAGAAGTTTGGGGCGCTCTCTCTGTTTTTAGCGCTAGTGCAGGATTACGCGTAAGTGTCAGAGGTTGGAAAATTAAAAGGTTTATGATGTTTTTAAATAAAATCCTACTTTTTGTGCAGTTTTATACCTAACTAAGAATCGCATAGTACGAGTAGGGAAATCTAGGTACTTACGTGTTTTAAGGTGAGTAATGGTAGTGCAAAAGTGACGATAAATGTTATTCTGTTTTAAGTAGGTATCTTCCTACAGTTCCTACATATTCAAAACAAATTAATAAAATGTTTTATCAGGTGCTAATAAAAACTCAGTACCAATTTCACAAAGGCCATAATGAAAATGGCATAGTTTTCGAGATATTGGCAGGTTTATACCTTTATTATAAAGCTTAAAGTGGTCATTTAACCAATGTCTCGAAAACTATGCCATTTTCATTATGGCCAAATTTGCATAATCTGATAGCTCATCAGCTGTTCTATCAGCCCTTTAAGCATTGACGTTGGTTACCTGTATGTAGATCGTAGACATGGGTTGTAACATCCCACGAGAATCCATTACAATACCTAATTTTCCTATAAAATACCTCTACATTTTGAAGCCTCAAAGCCTCTTACGCCGAGGGATGCTAAATATTTAACAAATTGGTTTTCAAGGTAAGTTAGGGCGCCCTGACCACACCCTCTCAGCGGAAGCTTGTAAGGAGCTCTGCAGGTATTGCGCACCGGTTGGGGATTTACTTTTGAAACCTTCGGGTTAACGACACCTGATATTAAGCCGGATGCAGGGTTCAGGGATGTTAATTTTACGCTATATTTAGCAAAACACAAACATTTGTAAAAGTACCTAAAATAAGTATAAATTGATTAATGGCTTAGGTATGTTTGCAGTATTATTCAATTTCGTTGTAGTTATAAGTATTTTGTCATGTCTCAATTCTCTTAAAAGCCTATTTATACACTAATTTTCTTGAATAAAAGAACTAATTTTACTGTTTTAATCCGCAAGAGCCGCATAGCGTATTGGCCGAACGACTTAAACCCGTGTTTTTTTTTGTTTAAATTCTTTAAAAATGCTATTCCACATGCAAATAGACTATCAAAGAAGATTTAATACCTATTGTGTTGAAATTTTGTACCTATTTTATAAAGCATTTAAGAAGCATCGAATACGCCATGCTTAGCGGTAGCGGTACACAGAGCACGTAAGACTACACTCGCACGCGGTATCCGAGCTAAATTACACGAAATCGTCTGAATTATTAAAAAGTTTTACCAAAGGGCTTACCTAACACTAGTGCCGCAATGTTTGGTTTTATCCCTGGGCGCGACGTAAACTTAGTTTGGAATTGTTTTAAACTACAGTGGAGTTAACAAAGGGGGTTTAAATAAGATATTAAATTAGATATTGCTATAAGATCGCAGGTTCCTACAGTACAATAGACAATACAACGTTTAATGACAAGATAAGTGTTCGAAGACAGTTCGACGAAAACAAACATATACTAGTAAAACAACTGCACTAAACTGAACAAAATCTTTTAAAAACCAAACGTTATAACGATAAAGTAAAAAAAGTTTAGGACGAAATAAATCTAAAAATAACTGATTTACGAGTAAAACGAGTATGCACGAGTATATAACTAGTAGCCCGCCACGAACTCGCGATTTACTTGCAAACGAGTGATTAATATAACAAGACCCATATGATGACTGTTTAGCGCCCTCTAGCTCCGTAACCCTAGACCGATCCAGCTTATATACGAAATCTCAAATTATGTATATTATGTATCACTGCTACCACCCCCACAAATTTCATAAAGTTCAGAAAAACGTTACTAAAGTTATCGCGGAACAACTATTCAAAATATAAAAGGCAATTAAAAGCAGGGATGTCTGGGTAGCTGACAGTTTTGTTGTGTCCGAAGTTGTCTGTAAGAACTTCACGTCGCTTACGCTCCGCTCGTTCGATAAATTAATTAGAGCTTAAGTATGTGAAGCATAAACAACCGGAAAACAGTAGGTACTTACTTAATTCCAAAATGTTATTATCCTAGATCACCTTAGGCTACGCAAAAACAAAACATCCCCTCATTTCAATAAGTTCAGCTAAATGTCGCCTAAGCCGAAAAGGGCGAGTAATTTACGTACTGCGCACCTTAGGTCTGTAATTAATTTCCAAGGGATTACGGTACAAATGCAGGGATAAAGGCGTCCGACCGACGTTTTTGAGGACAATGTCCCGGTAATTAGAATGCTTCTAGAATCCTTGTACAGGATTTTGGGATTGCACGGAATTAAATTAACATTACAAGCGGTAGCTTCATATTAGGCGGGCGCACTTGTTTTTACGTTTAGAGATACCGTATTTCGGTGACCCATTTAGTTAGGTTGTGTTTTTTAAGGTTTTATAATGATCTTGAGCAGATAACTAGATTTTGTAAATATTACAACACCTTTTGTGTTTAGTTCAGCCGTCAGAAAGACAGGTCGGCGATTTTTTCTCACTCACACTCCCTATTACCAAAACTAATTTGGCGAAAGCGAATAGCGTCCTTGCTGAGACGTGTCCGTGGCAGCAGTAACAGCATGCTAAGGGCGGGCGTTAGACGAGCGCCTCGACTGCCCGCTCATCAAGTACTGGGTAGATGTAGTTATAGGTAGGTCTAAGTAGGTATAAGTATTACTAACATAGTAATTATTAAGGTTCAAATGTTACTAACAAAATATGGATCGCAATCATGGTCCGAAATAAACAATTTTTATTTTATTTTATTTTATTTTATTTTATTTCACGTTAAATAATGCTAGCTATGCAGTCATAGATAGGTTTCTATAACAAACATCTCACAGCCAAACCTATACAATTAATTTAAAATATTCCAAAATAATGTATTTAAATCGTATAATATATATTACAATAGTATTATAATTATACACGGTGCTCGTGACGAACCCAAATAATTTTGCCAGCGTATTCCTGATCGTAAATGGAGACTAAAATGTCGTATAAGCTTTTCTGGAACTTTTCTAGTTTCAGAGTTACTACCAATTAAATCTCTAAATATATAAAAGAAGAAACTGACTGACTGATTTCATTGACTTACTGACTGATTGACTGACTGACTGACTGACTGACATATCAACGCACAGCCCAAACCGCTGGTTCTAGAGATTCCAAATTTGGCACGTAGGTTTCTTATAAGGTCTAGGGATGCACTAAGAAAGGATTTTTCAAAATTCACCCCGTAAGGGGGTAAAATGGGGGTCCAAAGTTTGTATGGCGAATCAAGATTAGTTAGACTATTTAATTCGAAACTTCACAGGAGTATTCCTAACGATAAATGAGTAAACACGTGTTTCAGGTTTTTTGAAAATTCAACCCCTAAAAGGGGCAAATGTGGTCACAAAGTCTGAAAATCAACATAAGTATCGTATCCTTTCTGAGTACTTATAGTACGCGGGCGAAGCCGCGTGAAAAGGCTAGTAAAAATATTTTTTATTGTGACTCAGTGCAAAACGCTTTTTTGATGGCGATTTCACCCTTTATGGGGTCTAGTCTAGTCATTCTTATTGACAGATATAAAAGTGCCAAGGAATAAATTACGTAAACTATTTGTTACAAAAAAAATGTACTAATTTATTTTAATCCACAGTATTACCAATAAAATTTATGTTTTTATGTTCAAAAGCATTTAAAAAATCGAAAAAAAAGCAAGAAAATTTTGGCGAAATTGACCTAAATTCATATAACATTTATAACTCCTTATGACCTCACGAATTCGTGGTTATAATCTCTCCCAATACCCACGAGCACCGTGTATACTGGTGCCAGAACCGAACTTAATTAAATGATATCGATATTGCCTTGAAATTAACTGTTTGTGTAAGTACCAAATTGTTTGTATAAATCTTATTTCACACCAATTGAAATTACTAAAGATATTCTCTGTATATAATTTCGTATTTATAGATGAATGCATCGAATAAAATATAATTTAAAAGATATAAGTAACAACTTTATTTACAAACTCGGCTTTTGTTTTAGTTTACTTTAAAGCAACAACTATTTGTCAAGCACTGTTGAATTTTATTTAAGCAAAGAAATAATTTAAATATTTTGTAAACATTTTACAATTTTCGGTTTACGATTGCGTAAAGACTCTAAATACACTCGCGAGCAAATAATACGGGTCAGTGACAAAAACCCTTATATTTTGCAAATTAATAGCGGTATGTGCTGGAAACTAACTGTGTATTAAAGATAATTTAATATCAAATTAAATTGAACCTTCAATGTTCTACAAGAATTCTGGAAAAAGTTTTATTTAAAGAAAAGTCGAATTTGGTACCAAATTCAAATTGAGCTTATTTCACTTTTGATTGTTTTCTCACTTTTGTTTTCAATCTGTCAAAGCAAAATGATAAAAGGCAGTTTTTGTTGACTTTGATGGTCATTATTGAATTACTATCATGTCGCCAACACAAGATGAATGTACACGTATCGTCACTTTGATACAAGAAGGCAGAAGTCAGAGATATACAGCAAGAAGAACAGGCGTGTCACTATCTACGGTGCAGAGGGTCCTCCAACGGCAGGCCGAGATGTACTACGGCTAGAGAAGATCGATTTATTGTAATAACAATGCTCCGAAATCGGCATCTCACTGCAGTTGAAGTCAAAAACCAACTTCGGGACACCCGAAGAGATGACATCAGCGAGTGGACTGTAAGGCGGCGACTTCGTGAAGCTAATTTGACCCCACATAGACCGGCAAATGGCCCAAAACTTGACAGAGGGCATCGAACTGCAAGGAAACTTTACGCACGCGAATACAGGCGATGGGGTGCCGAAGAATGGGCAAGAATTATGTTTTCTGACGAATCCAGATTTATGCTCTATGCACATGACAGGCGGCGAAGAGTTTACACTGGCCAGGTGAACGTTTTATTCCAGCCTGTTTTGAAGAAAAAGTTGCTTTCGGCGGTGGGTCTGTTATGGTTTGGGCTCGAATCTCTTCAGAGAGTCGCACGCAATTAGTTTTGATAGAAAATGGAACGTTAACTAGTGCCAGGTAGGAAGAGATTCTTAATGAGCATGTAGGCCCATATTTAATTAATATGGGTGAAAACTCAATGTTCATGCATGACAACGCCAGGCCACACACCGCACAGTTCGTGGAAGATTATTTTGAGGAGGTTGGCATCAACACTATGAACTGGCCCTCGAGAAGCCCGGACCTAAATCCGATTGAGCACGTATGGGACGAGCTCGGAAGGCGTGTAAGAAATCGGTACCCCGCCCCAGCTACACTTAGAGACCTGAAACAGGCGTTAGTGGAAGAATGGGCTAATATCCCGCAAGAACGCATAAGAAACTTAATAAACAGTATGCCCAATCGTTTAGAAGCTGTAAGAAGAGCCCGAGGAGGCAATACGAAGTATTGATATGTTTTACTTTTTTACCTATAATTAATTGATATCGTGTTTACTATGTTAATTAAATAAACAAGTGAATATCATCTCTAACTCTTGACGTTGTTTTATTAACTATGTATTTATCTATAATATACAATTTAATTCAGGCTCCTAGCTTTATTATTTTAGGAGATATTATAGTTTTTCGTACTGACCCGAATTATTTGCACGCGAGTGTAAAATAAATAACTTCACACAAAGTGCAATCAAAATGTTCCCTTGTCTGCGTACCCCCCATCCCATTCTGTTTGCAAATACTTTGAATAAAAATACGCACTAAACGCGAGCAACTCTTTTTCTTATAACGCTTCACCTACATTCGAATTCAAAATGGCACTAGAATAAAAAACGCTACATTCAATTCAAACAAATCTGTCGTAGACTCAGTCGCAAGTTTTCACGAGGCACGAAGTCTTTCTCCACCTATCCACTATACAAACAAGGACGCCCACAAAAACGTTTCTATGCAAATAGGGGCAAATAAACCGGGTGCGAGTCGACGCAGCACAGAGGTATAAACTTATGGAAGAGGTGGAATTAGAATGGCAAGAACAGTAACATTAGATTACATGTCGTACAACTAGGGGACATATTGATTGGTTTTGTTAAGTATTTTGACTATTTAAGTGGTAATTCTAAATATATAGATGTCATCTTCTTCCTCTACGTAGCATTATCCCGGTTATTACCAGGGTCCTCATTACTGCTCACTTTTCTCCAGTTGTACGGCCCTGGTTGTGTTCTTTTACGAGCCCCTTTTCGCTCATGTCGGCTTTCACGACTTCAAGCCATCGTTTCTTTGGTCTTCCCCGACCGGGTCGAGGACCGTTGAGGGCTAGGTCAAGGCATATGTTCCCTATGTAGTCTGGTGGCCTGCGGGTGATGTGACCGAACCAAAACGAAAGCGACATTCTTGGAGCTTCTCTGCTATGTCACCAACGGCGAGGATGCCACGGATGTACTCGTTACGAATGCGATCAACACGTGTAACATCCACTGCAGCATCTTAATTTCTGAACGCGAATCTTCTGAATAGATGTCATATACCTAATTTGTTTAGATATTTATTAATCAAACACGGGACTGAAGGCTTTGATTACCTACGGAATATGTAACGTGCCACTGATCAAATTGCCAACAACGCTTTGTAATTCTTTTTAGTCAAAATATATACTGATTGCTTTCTTTAGAATAGAATAAAATAAAATATAAATAAATAAATATTATATACTGTATATATTTTTATATTTATTGAATATTAGTATACACTTATTATATACTTATTATATTTTTAACTTTATATATATTTTTCAGATGCCTTTCAGTGATAACAGTGACCAGTATTTATCTTTTTCCTCCTTAGATAGTGTAAGTGAAGACAGTTTCCATAGTTTGCCTCCTTCGCTTCACGACTTTCTGGAATCTCAGTTTAATGATGTACCTAAAAATTTTAACGTTGTGCATTTAAATGCGCAAAGTATTCCTGCACATTACAGCGATATGTTACTCTCTTTTGACATTAAGAACATTCATGCTATTTTAATTTCCGAATCGTGGCTCAGACCAGCTTTGCCTTCAACGTCTTACTCTTTACCTGGTTTCAATTTAATTCGGCACGACCGCCTTGGAAGAGGTGGCGGTGGAGTTGCGATTTACCTTCGTTCTTACATCCCCTATTCAATTGTTAATGTATCTGCCAGTTCTTCTACTTCTGATGCCGCAGAGTATATGTTTCTCGACGTTTCCCTCTCTCATTCCAAACTTTTACTTGGCGTTTTTTATTCCCCCTCCCTTCACGTTAATTACTTTGATTCTCTTGAGAAACTTCTCGAAGACCTTATGCCTTCTTATAATCATCACATTCTTATGGGAGATCTAAATACGTGTCTTCTGAAGGATGACAGTCGATCCCGGCGCCTTAAATCCGTGGTAGATGCATGCAATCTAACTATTCTCCCTTCAGACGCCACACACTATTTTCCAAATTGCTCGCCTTCTCTTCTTGATTTAACTTTAGTTTCTTCGACTTCTCATGTGTCTAAATTTGGACAATACTCCGCGGATGCCTTCTCATATCATGATCTGCTCTATCTCTCTTACAAAATTCGTCGTCCCAAATCTAAATCAAAAATTCTTTTGCAGCGCAATTTTAGTGGATTAAATATGGAAAAGCTTCGAGATGACGCTTTAACAATCGATTGGAGCAGTATCGCTCGAGCGGGTTCGGTAGACGATCAAGTTTCTCTCTTTAATTCGCTCCTCATACAACTTTATGACGCTCATGCTCCTGTTCGTGCAATAAAAGTCAAGCATCTCCCTGCTCCTTGGCTCACTGAGGATATTAAAGCCCTTATAGAGAGGAAGAATCAATCTAAATCTAAGTATAAGGCTAACAACTCTGAGAAAAATAAACATAAATATCATATCCTGCGCAATCGCTGTAGCACTATATGTCGAGATGCTCAGAGGCGTCATATTCACAGTTCTGTTGAAGATGGAAATCCAGCCAAAGTGTGGAAATTTTTGAAAGGTCTCGGAGTTGGCAAATCTCAACAGGCAACCAATTTAAACAATATTAGCGTTGACCAGCTTAACCAGCATTTTTCATCGTCCACCTGTTTCAGTGGTCCTAAGAAATCTAACTCACTTCATCATCTTTCATCACTTCCTGCCTTAGATTTCTCTTCTTTCTATTTTAGCCCTTTCTGTGAGAGTGATGTTAGGAAGGGTATATTGAATATCACTTCTAACGCCGTTGGTGTTGACTGTGTTAGCCGAAATATGATACTCCCTCTCCTTGATTTGTTTGTTCCTATTATCACCGGTATTCTGAATTTTTCAATTTCATCAAGTACTTTTCCCAGTCTGTGGAAGGATGCCAATATTATTCTTTTACCCAAAAAATCCAACCCCAGTTCCTTCTCTGACTATCGCCCCATCTCCATTCTTCCTTTCCTATCCAAAGTCCTCGAACGGCTAGTGCATCAGCAACTAACTTCCTTCCTGAATAGAAATGACCTCCTAAACCCATTTCAATCTGGTTTTCGTCCGGGCCACAGTACTACCTCGGCTCTTGTCAAGGTTACCGATGACATCCGTTTGGGTATGAATGACCAGAAGCTTACAGTTCTTGCACTTCTAGATTTCAGTAATGCCTTTAACACGGTCGATTTTGACATTTTGCTCGCGTTCTTACAGTCTCTTAACATATCGGCTGCAGCGATTGACTGGTTCCGCAGCTATTTGGTTGGTCGTCGGCAAAGAATAGCTTGCTCAGTCGTTATTTCTCCCCATTCTTGACTATGCAGATATCTCCTATTTAGACCTAACCGAGGAGCAACTTAATAAGCTTGAGTGTATTCAAAATGCCTGCATTCGGTTCATTTTCGGATTACGCAAATTCGACCATGTTTCTAGTTTTCGTTCTCAACTCAAATGGCTCCCTATCCGTCACCGCCGTAACTCTCACATACTTTCTTTACTCTTTTCTATACTTTTTAACCCTGCAACTCCCCGCTACCTCAAAGAGCGTTTCTCTTATCTTAATTCTATTAGATCCTCTCAAAAATTGCTCCTAAAAGTGCCATCTTCATCTTCCAAATTTTATAATTGCTCATTTACGTTCCAGGCCGTTCGTTTGTGGAATTCTCTCCCTCTCAACATAAAACGCGCGCAATCTATTGGTAGCTTTAAATCGCAACTTAAGGAATACTATTTATCTCTTCCTTAGGTTTTTAAGTTGACACTGTTGTTTCTTACTGTGTGTATTATATATGTATATATGTACGTATATGTATGTTTATTTTGTATAGGTATTTATTTAAGTATGTATATTCATATGAATGTGCTGTGTTATCTATTTCGTCTCTTTTGTTTCTATGCACCACCTACTGCTTATTGTTTTTCTCTAGTCTCCACTACCCAAAGGTTGTCTGGAAGAAATCGCTCATTAGCGATAAGACCGCCTGTTGTTACCTCTACCTAAATTTATCTAATTGTAAAATTTGTGCTTGTAACTGTATGAGGTGTGCAATAAAGAGTATTTATTATTATTATTCTCTTTATTCATTTTTCTTCTTAGGATTAGGTTTTTTACAATATTTATATAACTAAAAGTAAAATATAAAAATACATCTAAAACATACAAAAATAATAAAAACATTATAAAAAACCTATCCTAGGGTGCCGCCGGCAACGGAGCAAGGCCCAGGCTGCCGGTGGTCAGGGCCGCAGAGAGAGGAACCTTCGGACTATGCGCGCCGTGTCCAGGATAACCGCCTTCTGGATCTGACCCTTGATCCAACCACAACCCCGTAGCGAAAGTCTCTCTAGGTGTTGGTCGAGATTCTTCGCTATGAGACCGTTCGCAGAAACAACTATCGGCACAATGATCGCCGAATCAACCTCCCACATGGCGGTTACCTCGTGAGCCAAGTCTAGGTACTTGCTGGACTTGTCCTTCTCGGCCTTCACGAGGTTCTCGTCACATGGGACGGTGATGATTATTATTATTATTATTATTATTATATTATAGGACAATCTTACACAAACCGACCTAGTCCCACAGCTCAATAAGGCTTGTGTTGTGGGTACTAGACGAGGATATATACAATAGATATATATAGATAAATACTTAAATACATAGAAAACATTCATAACTCAGGTAAAAATATCCGTGATAGACACACAAATAAATGCCCTTACCAGGATTCGAACCGGGGACCACCTGCTTCGTAGGCAGGGTCACTACCGACTGGGCTAGGAGGCCGTAAAGTTAAGAATGTAACTGTAAATCGTTTTCTATAGCAAAAGTATCCAGTAACCCTATAGCAAAGTGAGGCAGCTCCCGCGAGATCGCATTTTCGGCGTCGTTTTATACGCGACGCATGCTTGATTCACACTATACATATTTATGATGACTGCTTCGGCAATGGGGAAAGGAATTTTATGGCCTCTTAGATAAGTGACCGTAGTGGGTGTGCGTTATTTGGACTCTAAATAGGTTGAGTGATAAAGGTGACAGACAGGTTGGAAAACAAGGGTCTCAATTGTAGTTCAGTCCGCCTAAAGAGTAGGTAGCTGTAATTTTTGATAAATATTACCAATATTCCTCTTTTCATCTCAGTAAAATATTTTTTTTGTCAATTTTAGATTGAAAGATCATGAACGTACCTAAGATGTAGGTAAAACATAAACAATTCACAACAATATTTCGACATATTGGTTAGGTATTGTGGGTACCTACCCTGCACCCTTTTTCTTTTGTCGTGCAGCTAAATTTATTCACTCTGCCACTACGTTTTAAGTTAGTAAACCTTACGAAAATCTCAGGAAATCTCTTAACAGTTCACATCACGTTCTTTGGATTTGATGATGTTAAAATTGAAAACCGCAGAACTGACTGAGCGCAATCAGAAAATGTATGTTTCATCACACGAAATGCGCAATCACTGACTCATCGTCCACTGCACTAATTACTTCATTGTTCCATTTTTAATCTAGCACATTTGGTAAAGTTTCGTACAGAATATTTCGCCCATGAATCTCTTGTTGTGTGAGTAAATTCCTGGTTATTCCGGACTTGAGTAGTTGATTTTCCATAGCAAGGTTTATGTTTAGTTACTAACGGATAATGAAAACAGGTTACCTTATTGGAAATTTCTATACTAAGTGACGGGTCACTTTTCATTGACCTTATGTTTATTAGATACTTCTTTAAAAGGAAGCTAAAATAAATAATTCTAATATTCTTTATAAATAGTATTATAATTTATGGCATATTCCCATATAGTAGGATTATGAAATATCTGTACTGACCGTTGTAATGATAGACAAACAGACGAATCACGGACGGCTTCTAGTCCAGTGCAAAATCATACTATACTGTTAAAATAATAGTACCTATTTCTAGCGTTGTCTTATCCTAATAATATAACCTACTTCCCATTTCCTCATTACAACCAAGTACCTAATATAGAAATCCAAACTCCAAACGTAAAACTACTAGTTCAATTATAACATTTTCACATTCGGCTCAGTATAAGTTCGCGTGGAACTTTCTGGAAGCGTACACAATCTTGAGCAAGTTGCGATTGATTGAACAAACTATCGACGCTGACTTGGTAACTATCTGCCTTACCGACTGCTTATTCAAAGTGTTTAGACGACTGCATGAATATAGATTATTTGATGAACCTAGTTAGAATATTTGAAAGAGCATCAGAACGCTGAGCATTTTGTGTCATAATTAATACAATTAGTAAGTAGATAGTATTCCTACGCATATCTTGACAAATTGTATTGTACTGATCTAAGAACCAACGATTGTATATTAGTTTTTTTTACTAGCAGCAGTTTTAGAAAGTTAAACTAAACATAATATAATTATATGTACGATGAGGTGAAACGTATACTATTTTCTCTACTTAATCCATTGAAATGGTACATTTTGCCTTACATCAAATAAGGTATGGCTGATTTTTATATGTAATTAATACTGAAATACTTATGTTAGACAAGAATTTCCGACCTCAGAATCGCACCGGGTCAATGTCAAATTCTTAAAAAACACAAAAAAAATCGTTTCATTTTTGGCTTGTAACATTTTTTCTAACAAAGACGTAGGTATGTTACGGCGAAAGTTCCCAAGGATACTTTATAGTTGACTGCAATGTAATGAGCTTAATTAGATATACAAACACTTCATAGTTCTCGAGAAACAGTTATTCAAAGTTATAGTATTTTTTACTAACTATATGTATGTTGAATGGGTTGTATATAAAAGAGAAGATTAACTGTACGTTAACTAGGTTTCATCGTATCTCACATACAATTCATTTAAGATACATATTAAATAAAATAGGTCCAACTTTGAAGAGTTGATTCTCCAAAACTATGAGCTATTTGTAAACCTAATGAAGCTCATTATATTGCAAATTTAATCTACTATAAAAGTGTCCTTAGGAACTTTTACCGTAACATACGTCCTTTGTTAAAACAAATGTAAGAAACCAAAAATAAAAGGAACATTGTAGTGTTTTTTTTTTTAATTTTAGATAGACCCGGTGTGATTCCGAGGTCAGAAACTCTTGCCTAACATCAGTATTTCAACACCAAATATAAACATATCAACAAAATATAAAGTCCCCACCCCTCAACAACAACTATTTCCATTTACTGACTACACTACATCTACTACTACATCTACCAATGTCACGGCAGCTATGGCAACAAAACAACGTCGAAAATCGCCCCTGAACAGTGACCAGCATTTAAAAATCAACTCCACAAACACACGTCCAGTATCCACTGGAGCAAAAGCCGGCACTAAACATAGTTGGTTCTAATTTAACGGGAACAAAGCAAAAACAGGTGAATTTAGACATTCCGCTGCGAACTAACCGTGCGCGGTTGGTCGGTGCAGAATTCTCACGAATTTCTGTAAGCGCACGAAACGTTGAACGAAATGTTGGGCAAAAGTACTGCATGCTCTGCATGTGGGTTTTGTTCCGAAATGCACGGTGTGTACATGATGTTGCTTGTTGAATTGTTTAGGAGATAGGTACTTTTTTATGTTCTGCAAATACTTAATGCAACATCCTTTAATTACTGTGTTTACACAGTCATTAAGCTAAGCAGTTTCACCAGTGATTCGGAAAGTATATCAGCTCAGAGCTAGTACATAGTTTTAGGACCCGGGGTATGTCCTTAAACTACGTCCGGACCTGGGTATGTCCTTAAACTACGCCAAAAAGAGAGGTATGGGCACTGCGAATGGCATCTCGCTAAGTGTGGTAGGGCACGTTCAGCGAATGTCATCGCTTAAATCTGGAGCAGAGCCCGACTGGGGAAGTACCTCCACCTTACAGAAAACCACAGCCAAATAGCACTAGACCCTACTCATAGTGTTGTGTTCCTGCTGGTGAGTAAGGTTGCCAAAGAGCTCAAAGAGGACCCAGTGTGTTGACGATGAGGGACCTTCTTGTTCCTTTAGTCGTCAACACAGTGAATCCTCCTTTTTGTAAAGGGTCGGCAACGCGCATGTGACTCCTTTGGAGTTGCAGGCGTCCATAGGTTACGGTAGCTGCTTACCATCAGGCGGGCCGTATGCTTGTTTGCCACCGTCGTAGTATAAAAAAAAAAAAAAAAAAAAAAAAAACATAAAAAAAAATACATAGGTACCAAGGCATTGAAATTATAGTATTTCTAAAGTTAAAATCGCAGAACACAGATATAACTAGAGCCTTGTGTAGGAAAAGACAGATTTTTAGCTAAAACATTCTTGAACTAAAATGTAAAGACAAAGAACCAGTGTAATTGCCATGTGGCCGAAATTACTGTAACAATGCCTTCCGTAGACATTTTCACAAATTTACTGAATTGAGAGGGAGAAAGCAGTAAACTATTTAGAGTTGCTGCACTATAGCAGGCTTTTGTTTTTAAACTCTCAACGAATAGCTGTCCTTTTGTGCATTATTTATGAGGTAAATGTTATTTTCATTGTTTTCGGAAGTTAAATACAATTTGCGAGAGCTACAAATACTCATTCTTGTATATTTCATATTAAAGATTCAATTGTGTACCTAAGTAGGTACTTATCACAAAATGTAAGCAGTAAAAACTACATATACCGTTCGCTCATACACAGAACTCTCATTTCAATTACTCGTATAAATTAAAAACAAGTACAAATTAAGTAATAACTTCGAAAAAAAAGAATATTTTCAAAGAACGTTACGAAATCCCAATTCGCGTCTAAATAAAATAAAAGAAGAGTGTGTTATAAAATATGTTGGCATAATTACACAAATTTTGGAATAATTTAACCGACATCAGGCCTAAGCAAACAGGAGTATGTCGGAAACTGGCTGTTTTAGGTACCTATTTATATTTTGAACTAGCTTTTGCCCGCGGCTTCGCTCGCGTTAAATTCGGGGTAACACGGTTCCCCTTTGCCCCACGTAATGCTCCATACAAACTTCCACCCCCCATTTTAGGGAAGTGGGGAGTTAGTAAGAGACAAAAAGTAGCCTATGTCACTCTCCATCCCTTCAACTATCTCCACTTAAAAAATCACGTCAATTCGTCGCCCCGTTTCGCCGTGAAAGACGGACAAACAAACAAACACACACACTTTCCCATTTACAATATTATATATGGATGGTTTGAATTGGAGGCAAGTTCTCGGGTAAGCAATTGTAACATAACATCAAGATTCGTAACAATTTGAAAAACCTTAAACGGATCACCAGCATTATTGTTTACACATAGGTTAAATTTCCAAAGAAGATGTATTTAAAGTTTCAAGGTTTGTTGTCAACGGTTTGGGTTGTGCGTTATCTGTCAGTGTCCCGGTAACGTGAGTTTTTTCTAAACATTCGATTGGTTCGTCTGAGTTATCGAGTCTCAAGTCGAGAAGTTGCCTTAATTAAATTTTTTAAATCAAATTAATTGTTGTATATTCACGATACTTGTCTGAATAATTATAGACGAAGAGCTGGCCACGTCAGATATGAATATGACACAATAATGAGAGCAGCGAAACTTCTCTAGTTAGTTTGATATATATACTATACTTATTTCTAGATCCGGACATCTGGCAGCTGTAAAGGTCATGGACTGGAAATAACTTGAAGAAAACAAATCCTAGAGTTCTGGGTTTGATGCAATATTGTGGGAAATTATGTAATTAATTAGATTATATCATAGCCAGAAGATTCTGTTTGAGGAAAGTAGTGCCAAATGATGTCACAATGCAATTTATCTAGTTTACTGCTTACTGCTGTTGTTTCCGCAATAATACACAATGTTCTTTTCTAATGTTAAAATATAGACCCTCTATAAATGGCACAACTTCGGCAGTTTTTACCTATTTTGGTATAACTTTTTTCCAACTAAAAACTTTGTTAGTCTGTTACTCTGACCTCCACAGATTATAAGCTGCTAGATGCCCGGATTTAGCAATAAGGATGGTAAAGCAATCGAACTAGACAAAATTCATTGCTCTCATTATTGTATCATATCTGACGTGGCCAGCTCTTAATGCATTAGTTGAACGCCGCAATTCTTAATACTGGCTATTAAAAATTTCAACATACTCTGGGGTCATTGTGATAACAGTAAATAACCTTTTTTCAGAGCGACGTAGATACAGCACTTTAAAAATTTGGAGGTTTTTACTGAAAAAGATTGAAATGTTGACTAATTGGTTTTACATTTGCATAGACAGAAACTGTCTATATTTAACCGTGTAGTTGTATTTAATTTTGATTTAAAAAAAAAATTTGATCCAATGTGTAGATATATATGTATACATACAGAGAACCTTACTTTAGAAACCTCTACTGAAGAGAGAATATTTTCATTGTTATTAATGATTCACTCTGCGCCGGCGAGGGCTTTTATACGCTGCCGCTGTGCATGTGTGCTTCGATGTGGTCGTCATGTCACTTGGTACGTATCTTATTCCGTGTCTAAGGAGTGATACACAGAACCCTATTATATAGACTTTGCTGTCCGTTTATTAGTTTGTCAGTTTGTGCCTTTTAACAGCCGTAATAGACTTAATAATTTTCCTTACTTTAAAGACTTGTGTTCCAGATTAAGCTGTTGTATAAATATATGAAATAATTAAATATCCATAATCTATTATAACAAGCTTTACTTTCTATAATTAACAGATTCACCACTATGCTACGCGCGTTGTGCTAAGCCGTAGCTGACATGGGTCTCCCCCCATGGGAAATGCTTCGTAAATAGATGCGTTACAAAAACCTGTCATGGTTAGCGCTGAATACGTTAACAACAATTATTATAATATTGCTTTGCTAATCCGCAATACGTGATAGTAGCTTAGTAAATAAAATAAAAATTGTTTATTTCAGACCATGATTGCGATCCATATTTTGTTAGTAACATTTGAACCTTAATAATTACTATGTTAGTAATACTTATACCTACTTATACCTACTTATACCTACTTGGACCTACCTATAACTACATCTACCCAGTACTTGATGAGCGGGCAGTCGAGGCGCTCGTCTAACGCCCGCCCTTAGCATGCTGTTACTGCTGCCGCGGACACGTCTCAGCAAGGACGCTATTCGCTTTCGTCTGATGGCATAAAAGTCGTCCGTTTGCGCCTCCGCGAACATGCCTGACGCACTACAATGCCTCGGCAGCCTTAACAGCAAAAAACAAGCCTAAGGATGTTATTGTACTGGACCCGCAATGTATTGTAGGCCCTTTGAGTAAAAATTGCCCACAGACTGCACGTGTAAAACGTCTGACAGTACGCTTTAAATAGAGTCAGCTTTACTTCCGTGTTACATCATGCAAATCTGCGGGCAAGCATGTTTCCTCTTATTGACATGGCCCTCCTTCCCCTTTCCATGTCTAAGTCATCCCTTAACTCACTATTAATTACATGACCCAGGTATTTGAACCTGTCTACAACATTGAGTGCCACGCCTCCCAGCACGATCCTAGGCACCGAGGTTGGATTATACTTTCGAGCCTTAAAAACCATTACCTCACTTTTTCCTGCATTGTACCTAAGACCATGCCGCTCCGCGTAGCCCTCACACGTTGCAACTAGTTTCCTAATCGAGCCCACCGAGGGCCCCAGCAGCACCATGTCATCAGCGTAGCTAATATTGTTGAAACATGTCTTACCAATATGACAACCTACATGCATGCTGCTGAGCTCCCCGATTAACTCTTTTAGATATAAATGAAAGAGGACAGGGGAAGAAAGTCCTCCCTGCCTTACACCGCACTGGAGCTTATACTCGTCGGACTCAACTCCCGCCCATCTCACACGATTGATTTGGTTGCTGTAGCAGTACTTCAATAGCTCAATGTATTCTTTCGGTACCCCCGTTTTTTCTAGCTTGCTCCAAAGCATGTCGTACGCAACCAGATCGAACGCTTTCGATAGATACAGAAAACACGCATATATGTATAGGCGTGTTTCTGTCCCTATAGTACTTGACGGCTTGCTTAAGGCGCAAAATTGCAGTTTCGGTTGAGAGCCCCGGCCTAAAACCGAATTGCACGTCGTTTAGCTTCACATGTTTACAAAGTTGTGCATTAAGCAAACTGTCAAGCATTTTCGCCAGCACTGATGCAAGTGAAATAGGTCTGTAGTTCCCTGGATCTGACAAGTCACCTGTTTTATTTTTCACCAGCGGAACTACTATCGTTTTTGTGAGTTGCTCGGGTAGGTAAGCAAATCTTAAGCAAAGCGTATAGAACATAACAAGGTTGTCTGGAAGAGATCGCTTTTTAGCGATAAGATCGCCAGTTGTTTTGCCTCTGATTATTCTGTTTGTAACTTGTATTTTATGTGTTTCTTTATTTTGAGGTGTGCAATAAAGAGTATTTATGTTTATGTTATGTTATAGCAAGAATGCGTGGCATATGTACCCCTGCATGCTTTAGATGTTCAAGGCTGAGACCATCATGACACAGCGATTTTCCCCTAACCATCTGTTTAATAACCAATTCCACTTCTTTAGTTGTAAACTTTATAGTACTATTGACCATGATTGTCTCAGCATTGCCCAACTCGAATGTTTTTGGCCCTAAAAGTGGATTTACGGAGAAAACACGCTTAAAATTGTTAGCGATTGTTTTCTTATCACTCGAACCTCACAAGCTCACTGGGATACCTGTTCGGGGGTAAGACTTGTTTGTGTTCTTTCAGAAGGCTTTAAAATCTTTTGCTGTCCGGTTTGAGGCGAGGATATTGCTTTTTATTTGCTCCTGCCTATCCTGACACCATTTCAGCTTTGATTTAAAAAGCCTTCTGCTTTCGCACATCACCTTATACACTAACCCCTGTGAAGGTCTATTCGCTAGTACCCAGGTTGAAAATTTAAGCCTAGCATCTTTGTGAGCCTCTGCCACGTATTAATTCCACCCAGCTATATGTGCACCTCTCTTACTACTCATTACTTTACTTGACCCTCGCGCTGCCTCTGTCAGTGTGGTAGTAATATAATCATACATTTTATCTAGGATAACTTTATGGCTAGGTTCCTTACATAAATGATCTGCACACGAGCTAAGTTCGGCTGGAAAATCAAGCAGTCTCAGTTTACTATGACACTCTGCCTGATATTGCTCCACTTGTGATGCCTCTCTTTCCCCCCAAATTACACCTTTATTTTGTGCATCATTTAACATACACTTAATTTGTATATTAGCTAAATCACAGTCAATCACAAGTGGCAGGTGATCAGACCAATACACGTCATATTTTACCTGTATGTCGCGTACGGTCATCCGTGCTGCTCTAGTGACGATGCAGTGGTCTAACCACCTGTTACAACCATGTGCGTCACTGGTATATGTATAAGTCCGAGAATCTACTCGGTTAGTGCATTTACGTTAAGTACTTGCATGCATTAATGTTACCATTCCCACCGTAGAAAATCCCCGAAAAAATACGCAAGTCAATATAACGAGATGGCACTACTCGACTAGCACGTAGCGCGGAATAGCAATGCAATATTATTATCGTTAATTAAAAATCTGTTTTTTGTACATATACAACCAATATTGTAAATACTGCTGATAAGTCAAACCTCAAACTTAGCTAGAACAAAATCATAAAGATAAATATTTTTTTAAGAAAAAGTCAAACCGTTATAATTTGTGATTTGATACTGAACCTTTGGAACGCGAGTCCGATTTCCATTAGGCCTTTTTTAAGCAGCTCAATAACGAGGCCTTCACATCTCAGATTCTGCGAAAGCACGCCTCAGCACTATTCAAATACAGCCTAAATTTGTCCCGGGTAAGTGGGCGAAGTTGGGAAAAGGTCGCTGGAAACCGTTTATTCCTAACATTATTCGGCAATGGAACTTAGTAATAGGTACCCGACAGTATGAAAGTGCACCTTTGGCGGCTATCTTGCTTGATAACAGTGAAAACAGTAAAATTTGCATTCTTATAAGAAGAGTAAAACATTCAATAGTTACCTGCCTGGGAGTCATATTTGTATGCATACAGGGTTTTAGGTGTAGTTTCTAGCTTGCACGTCGTGTACATTTTGATTCCCGGGAATCGTGGTACTTCTATTTCTATAATGGTTGCGATCTTTGTCTTGATTCCATTTCATTTCTGATGTGACTCTATTTCGAAAGTGACTGTTTAAAAAGACAACCTGTAGAAACAGTCGTTCCTTGTTTTTTGAATGTGCTTTTCTTTATTTTTATCATGGCATTCTACACAATAAGACTATTCAGACTAAGTTGCGGATCTATAATACCGTAATCCACCCAATACTTATATATGATTGTAAGGTCTGGACACTGACGCTCAAGGAGGAGAGCAGCCTACTAGTTACAGAACGTAAGGTGTTAAGAAAGATTCTGGGACCCATTAAAGGAGACGATGGTAGCTGGAGGATCCGCAAAAATGCCGAAATCCAAGAACTGGTGGCGGAACCGAATATAATTGGTGAGACAAAAACACATCGTCTCCGCTGGCTCGGCCACCTCGAGAATATGGGAGAAGATCGCCCTACAGGGCATATTTGACAAAGAACATATTTGGGTCGACCGACTGGACGCCGTCCTGTTGGTCGTCCTAGGTATCGCTGAGCAGACAGAGTAGAAGCGGATCTTCAGGAGCTCGGCGCCTGTGAAAGCTGGCGGGAAATAGCGCAGGACCGAGCAAAATGGCGTGCTCTTGAGTCGGAGACCAGGACTCATTTTGGGTCGTTGCGCTAAATAAGTAAGTATTCTACACTATAACTACGCATTGCATATACCTACTGTCCAGGGAGGGTGTAAAATATTCAACTACAATCAAAGTACCTACTCGTATTTTACCCATTCCCCGATTTTTTTTATACCACGACGGTGTCAAACAAGCATATGGCCAACCTGGTAAGCAAACAAGCTAATAGTAAGCAGCTACCGTAGCCTATAAACGCCTGCAGCTCCAGGGGTGTCACATGTGCGTTGCTTATCCTTTAATATAAGGATCCATGTACATTAATAAGAAATAGGGATTGATAGCTATCTCAATCCGGTTTTAATCGCGGTACAGTAATATCATAGACAAATATCTAATAAAACATTGTGTATGTATACCTACGCACATGGCATAGAAAGACGATTTCGAAATCATGTCCTTGTAACATCTTTAGACTAGTTAAAACTAATATTACTTTTTTACTAGTAATACTATTTTTAATGGAAATAACTATTATGAACACAAGTTATTAGTTTGTTCAGCACCTATTTTTAATTACTTTTTATATTACTTCTTATAAGTATAGGTGTTATTTTTACAAGTCATTAATATTTCAGTTGAACCGTTATCACGCCTAAAAAGTGAGAATCCAATTAGACACTTCTCAAGGACAATTGTTGCCAATTTGGCTTATCCATTACCGTTTTATTTGTTTCGCCGAGTTTTAGAACAAAACAAAGGGTAGCCGAGATAGAATAAACAATTTCTTGGACGCCGAGAAGTATTAGCTAAGATTTTGTAATTAAGACCGGGAACAGCTGCGTCTCCGTTCTGGTAATTCTCATAAATTGCAAGAAGTATAATGTATGTATAATGATATCTATGTACAATTTCTGGAATTCTGTGCGTTCGTTTTGCTCTCCTTGCAATATCAACGCGTTAAATTATATGCTTCGCCAATTTTCTTCCACTTTTAGTTACTAGCAATATCCATGTTTGAGAAATATCAAATACATTTTCGCTGTCTTTTGCATACTTATTTTAATTGTATATGCCCTTTTTTCATTAATAAAAAATTATATGCTAGAATTGCTAGACTCGCGGAAGAAGGGTTCCGTACCATTATCTATAAAAACGGCAAGAAATCATGACTGTTCTATTACCTTAAATATTTATTTTATTCTGTTTTTTTTTGTATTTTTTGTTATAGCGGCAACAGAAATACATCATCTGTGAAAATTTCAACTGTCGAACTGTCACGGTTCATGAGATACAGCGGAGTTTTTGCTCTTACGGTACGGAACCCTAAAAAAGAGGTACACTCTGCTTACTTTCAGACGACACATTTGTTTACACCCGTAAACGATATTGAAAATCAAATACCTCATGGAGATCTTCGAACTTCGGTACCTACTAAATAATGTCAAAAGGATATTTATTTGGCTATCATTCAGCCGAGCGTCACGCTCGCATCAATATACAGTGTGGAAAAATAAGTCGGGCCCTGGAGGGAAACTACCTTAAAACGTTGAGATAGCTCAATTCGCTGAAAGGAAACATTCTTTTATTTTTCCTAAAAACTAAAACTGCATTCACAGTTTTTTTCTTCATTTTCACTTTTTCCATACTAATTGTATGAAAAATCTTTTTTATTATTACTTATGGGTTCTCTTGTGTCCTAAACTTGGTTGGTATTAAGAAGTTGGAAATAGGGTCGATTGGCATCAATTGTCATAAAAAAATATTTATGGCAACAATTTCAAAATAAATAGTTTTTTTGTGAACTGTACTTTTTTCCAAAAATTTGAAAATGCAGTTATGTCCCTTTAAAAAAATTTAAGAATGTTTCCTTTCAGTGAATTGAGCTATCTCAACGGCTTAAGGTAGTTTCCCTCCAGGGCCCGACTTATTTTTCCACACTGTATATAATACGATCGAAACGCAAGGGCAAATGTATATATATATATATATATATATAAATATATAATATATATTTGATTATGTATTATATGTGTATTTATTATACCTTAGGTTAAGTAGATATTATCTCTTCTTTTTTAGATATTTGTTTCCGTAACTACACTAAGTACATAGTGCATGTTTGTCTATCTTTTACATTTCTCTCAAATGCTCAAAGGATAACTGGAAGAGATCCCTTAAAGGGATAAGTTCGCCTTTGTACTTTGTTTATTTTTCTTTTATCATGTTTGTTTTGTTACTTTTTATGTACAATAAAGTGTTTACATACATACATACATACAAATGATAACATAATGAGATCATATTTAGAAAGTTCGAATGTATCTCCTGATTATCGTTTTTTTTTTTAATAAGGAGGTACTTAAGACAGGTATTTTTTTTTTATTGATAAACTTACAAAAATATGTACGAGTACAATCGAAACTCGTCAATAAATACATATTATACAATTATCAAGATTTATCCTTAATGCCATCCATTAATATTCCCTGCCTCTGAAAGGAAAAAAGTGTCCAATAAATAATTATACCGCAGGTACTTTTCCGAAATCTTATAAATAATATAAGAGACAAGGAATAGGAACAGACCCTTGAAAAATGTAGCTGCAAGTCACAAGCGTTAATTATTTAAATGCATTATATATTACTGATATTGAGAAAGTGTTACTAAATAGGTACCTATACAATACAGTAGCATTATTTAGAGACTATTAAATAGGTCCTTGAATTTTGAATAGAGCAGAAAAACATTCACGAAGTAGATGTGTACCTAATGTATTCCTTTATTTTCTTCCTGGGATAGCAAAAAGGAATTTGAAAATATATTTTATTTATTATGATTCAACAATACATCAATTTATAATGAATGAATATCTCTAAAATGTTTACCTACAAAATAGATTAGTTACTATAGTTAAAATTACAATAAAACTAACAAAAGAGTGCCGTAGATCGAACAAAAACGAAATATGAACGAAAAGTCACGTAATCATTAAATGCCTCTCTGTAGTAAATAACTTATTAACTTTATAATTAAGATTCCAATAAGATATAAAATTGAATGCGATTGATTTTTAGAACAATCTGCCAATCGCACACATAGATAAGCTATAGTATGTTATTAAATCAAATACAAACATTGAAAACTTTGATAAAATAATCGACCCAGCAGGACTTGAACCTGCATCGATACGCCTTACCGGGGCTCGATCGATTGGTTCAAGTCCTGCTGGGTTGATTATTTTTTTAATGTTTTCAAAGTTTGTATTTGATTTAATATCAAACTACATCACTAAAAAACATGCAAAAAGAATTATAGATAAGGTAAATGTTTTTATGTATTGGAGTTTCGCTTTTATTTTACCCCACACCCTGAGAGCCGTGCCGTATACCGCATAAATATTGTATGAAGAGACTGTGCAGGACAGCCATTGGGCAGTAAACGGTGTTTTATAGGATAACTTTTATTGTTTAGCTCTCTAAGACGCAATGAAATTTTATTTATTCCGTTCCTATTGTTTATGGGTTACATGTTTCTTCTTTGTTTTAGTTTTATTTACAACGCACAACTGCAGAGTTGATGCTGCAAATATATTTTGTGTATAGTTATTTGGGGTTTGTTCCAGATTTAACTTGTATCATTTAGGTTTAAAGAACTTTATCACTCATAAAGAACAAAAAATCACTTATAATGAGATTATTTTAAGGAAATTGCATATGTTTAATTATGTCCAGCTTCTCGGTAACACTTAAGATATATTATTATCAGTGAAAAATTGTTTTAATTTGGTTTTAAACATTTTTACTAAGGTGCACTGTTTTACTTACTTCATTACAACAACGCTCCCTCGAACATGATGTTTCTTTTACCATATCCGGTTCTACGTTTGAAAAGTTTGATTCTACCTGTATTTTTTTATCTATATTATTTTAGGTGGTGTCTGAAATTCCGCTTTGAAAAAGTAATGTTTGTGTGTATTTTATTATTTAGTAAGGATTTTCTTAACAAGGTTACATGTTGTATAAGTGTATAGTTGATTTATATTGTATGGTCTGATATTGTTGTAAAGTGTTTTAGTATTCATAAGGTAATAATTATACTTGAATAGGGATTTGATTAGTTTTTTTTGGGACCTTCGTAGACAAAGCAAGTTTGTTTTAGCAGCGCAACCCCTTACTTCGATTATTTTCGTTAAAAATAAACAAAAGTGACAGAATCACATTTAACAAAGTAACGGCTTGAACCATATTTACTACGAAATGTCAGACCAATTTTAATTCCTAAAACATATATTTTACTGAGATTGTGAAATGCACCCAGTTTTCAGCCAATTACATTTTAAAATGTTAGCCATTTTTATTTGCAGCGCTAAAGTCCACAAACAAAACTGAAAATATCGTTGAACGTACATTTTTGGGCAGCTCATATATACTATTTCCATGTTAACATTTTGCTGTGAGTGTCTGCGTAGGAAAATAATGACCACAGGTATATAGGAAGATGGTATGTACCTACGTTAGACTGCCGTTGACGGAGATTAAAGCAATAAGCTAATAAGTTTTGTGATATGGCATCTGGGTGAAGACAATTTATGACCTTTTTAAGAAACCTTTTTTATTATTTCTAAATAACTAAAGAAATATTATGAAGTATTACCTAGTTGGTTACTAAGTTCTGTTATCAGATTTCTGGCTGATAAAATATAAAATAAAGCTTGAAAATCAAAAATTAAAGTAATTATTTAATAGCCTAATTTGTAATGAACATAATATGGTATACACAAATCAGATGAGAAATTTATTGAAAATCCTTGTAAAACACAAGATTGCCTGAAGACGCAAACACGCGGTAAATTTAAGAAAATTACACTTTACAAAAGTGCATCAAATAAATATTGCACCTTTGTTTAGAAGGTTCCATTGCTTGTTTGTAAGAAACCTTTTATTAGAGGTAATTGCGTGACCACCATTAAATTTTCTTGCAATATTATCCCACAGATATTCCCATTTGAAATATTGCATATTTTTAAGTTATTCACAAAATACATAGATTTAGACTGCTATGGAACAAGCAGACTTGCAACGTATAGTCTAGTATTTTATCGGATAGCCCCACTTGAACTATACATATACCAAATTGAAGCTAAAGAATATATCTACCGAATTGTGTAAGACTGATGCGTCTTAAAGGTGATTAAAAATAAATGGGATTTAAAATCAACATGGTCAAGGAGCGTAATTTTGACGTATATTTTTCATGCCTTTTCCGAGTGTTATAAAGAATTCTGAAAAACTGCGACAATAATTTTCAATTAAATATATTGTAATCTATTGACTATTAAATAAGCTTTTAAAATATGTATGTGAATAATTAAAATGTTGCTACCTATTCCTATTTATTTAGTGAAAACTCTAGTAACAGAATTTAGTAACCGTCTAGGTATTCAATAGTTGTAATCAGTCTGTTTAACATGATATACCCTATCAAGTTTACCCGAGATCGAGAGGCTGCAGTAGCTATTGGGTTCTACGAGATAGGACCGTACCAATACGGTCAGCAGCATGCATGTATCACCGCCTACACGTTTGCAAGCGTTTCCTAACCGCGCGCCTGTTTGCAGAAACGCCATACAGAGCTTTTTCACTTTTTTGTAAAACATTGCCTTAGAATTGCGTAATTAAAATAATAGTCACACTTAAATGAAGATATTCGGAGAAAATTTGGACTATCATTTTTTGGGGTTTAACCATAGATTAAAGTATATATTGGAGGTAAAGACTCAAACAAGATTTACCGAAAATATGGCACGTGAAAATTTGTAACCGGCCAGTCGTATACCGTTATAAGACTGTCAGGGAAAGTGCTGCTGCTGTTGTACCAGTCGTTCTTACAGCACTATTGTGGAGCGATTTTTGTGGGCTGATTGTGTATCTCGTTATTTATTACATATCAGTGGGTTTAAACATATATTTAAAAAACTTGCACGGAAATGACATTGTAGTATATCTCTCCGTACTGCGTTTCACTGACACGGGCACGGGCAGCCTGATTAATTACCACTGTTGCGACACTTGTGACCGTTGGCCCAATGCGAGGCTTCAGCAGTTTAAAACAGGAACGACTCATTCGTCTTTTAAATGTTTTAACGTGTCAGCAGATGACGATTAAACAAATGCACGTTGTTAAAAATTCAGGCTTCTGCTGGACAAATCAGTATATTATCTTTAATACAGTTTCCCATAAAGTCACTTTGTGTAGCTGTTTAGAGTACACATAGTTCCTTTTTGCTTTTATTTAAAATAAAGGGTTATTATTATAGTGCTAATAGGGATACTAATCAGTGGTGCCGGCGAATAATTAATAGGTACCAATATAAAGATGTTTCCATTGCATAGGTATCTATCGCAGGCAAGCAATCGCCTACAAGCAATTATAAGTATAACTTCGAGACCAGTAATAACCAGTGGGGAAAAACAAGCACCTACCGAGTCTACCTACATGTTTAAGTTTTACTTTTCCTGTGGTTGTAATTGATCATCATCCTAGGATGATAAACACTAGTGTTTATCCCGGATTTTTACCAAGGCTGAATAGCCCCTGGGGCCAGCTCGAAAATGGAATCCAAAGGTAAGTTCTTCTGTGATAGTAACTTTGGGTATTATACAGGATTAAGATAAATGAGATACGATAAAGTAAGACACCTAATCTTATTTGTAAAACCAATTTACATGTTAAATTAAACAATGCTATATTAAAATACACATTATTACATTGACAAAGGTTCTACAAAACTGAACGTTAGCCAAAACTTACTAAGCGACGGGAATACAAGGCAATCGATACTCACCCTTAGTTGAGATAACCAAGTCTTCCGCCCTTGGAGGTTCCGCTCATTTCGACCGTATAACGCGATTTAAAACTTTTTCATCAAAAACTGTATTGACAAACTTACACGGGTTACTGAATCTATAGAATTTTTATATTCGATTATGTTTACCAAGGACTTTAAGGGTTGGATTAGAACGCGTCTGAATCGACAAATCATATCTATACGGAGTTTCTAAAGGAAAATTAAAGATTAATTTGTTATTACACGATTCGAACTTACCATGACTAGAAAAACAACTGGTCCCAGTGGCGGTTTTGTAGTGCTGATATTGAAGTGTGGTCACGAGCGAGACACACTACACAGTGGTTGCAGTGCGACTAGTGAAGCTGAAATTCTGAGCCCCACGTTGGGCGCCAATGCTACAGTTTAAGCATTGGCGCCCAACGTGGGGCTCAGAATCTGACTTAGGATTTTTTTTAAATGATAAGGGGAACGGCAGAAATGATTGCATACTGTTAATATTGCCAGGTTCTTGTTCAAATCACTTGTGCAGGAGAAACCTCGCTCTCGTAAATAAATCCAATATCAGTGAAAAACCACCAAACACGGTGTCAGGCTATCAAAAACTTGTAGAAAATTCACCGCGAACCAAGTGAAAACGTTATTCAACGTAAAATAGGGCCTAGGATTTAAAAAAATATTTAAGGGGACAGGCAGAATTGGTTGCATACTGTTAATCTTGCCAGGCTTAGCAGTATCCAAATAACGACTGTCTAGAAAATCACAAATCAAAATCACGGGCGAATTGAAACCGACCCACGCCTTTTGATAATACGGCCGAAACAGCCAGTCATAAAGCAAAAAGCGCACGTAGTGAGAATGTTTTTGTAGCAATTTATCCGGGATCACCTGGGGGCCGGGTCATCAATCCAGGGCCCCGCGGGCTAGTTTGCCAGCTCTGGCCTTTATTGTACAGCTGAGGCTTAGATAGTAAATTTTCTTCCCCTAAGCTTACTTATTTCGTTATGACACTTGGTTAACGATGGTGAATTGAATTTTCTATGCATAACTACTCTAAAATTTTGGTCATTTTGCTTGGTTTGTGGACTAGTCTGAATAAAGAACATTTCGAAGCGGTTTAACTTTTTTTTACGTACCTAAGTATTATTGTAGTTTTCATTTATATTTTTTATTTTATTTTAACTTGCTTCAAAATTAATCTATACATACTGGCAGCAAAGAAACTTCTTTTAGACATGAAATGTGTTATGAAACTGATTTATTTAGATAATAGATGTAATGGTCGTTTTATTCCGGCATTGTAGGTTACATACTTTCGTGGACCCGAAAGTTTTAGTGGTTGTAGATTTTGATAGAATTTACGATTATTCAGTAGAGAGGTCATGTATTTCTACTACATAGATAACCTAGATTAAATAACCGAAAATACTATAAAAACATTGAATAATTACTTAGGAACTTCCCTACTGTAGAGGTCCATAGGGTCCTCTAAGTATGAAAATTAGGAAAATGACTTTAAAGGCTGATAGAGCTTCATTTGTAAGCTTTTACATGATATTTTCATGAGTAAAGTTCATGAAAAAATTTAAATAAATGATTCACATAGTGTGTATGAGGGTGGAGGGTCACCTTATTACATATTGGTTTTATTTTAGTATGTAAGAAAAGACCAAGTTAATGATCTTACAAAGGAAATAAAATATATGGAAATATATAAGCATCATGTGTTTTATTAACAACCATACATACCAGAACTTATATATAAGCTATGATCACTGCTCTCAGGAAATGAAAATATTTGGAAAATATAAAACTTGAAATCTTTACTAGGATTTCTCACAGTTTTCGATAAACTATATTATGTTTAGATATAATTATATTTATATTATTACTTATTTTTGCATTGTTGCATAAGCAATTGATACCATAGAGTTTTGCTAAATATTGTGCACCGTTAACTGGCAAGACTTTGAAACATTTATGATCCTGGTCGGTTAACTATGTATTTTATATAGGTGTATTTTAGTTAGAAATAATGGTTATTATTATTACTATTATTTGGGTATTTCAAATGACTTAAATGACTTATGACCATAAATGGCATTCATATGTAATTTATATTTGGAGCTTGTGTCGATATTTAATGTATGCCTTAGTTTTCACAGGAACAGAGGCTACGAATAACAACTTAACAGGATAAGTATGCAACATTTTGGGAAATTATTATCTGAAATATCCGTTTGTACTATTTGCAGTGGACAAACAGTAATTTGGTTACCGCACTAGATTTGTCATAAAGTTTTAGCTATCTTGTGATGGATTCCTTCAATAAGGGATGTATTATTAGGTAAAATAAAACTCATAGAATAGCAGGAGGTTGTATATAAAGTATGTTCTAGAAATATTTACTTCATTCTTGAGATATGTGCTAAGGACAAAAATATATGATTTACTAAAGACATTTTATGACATAATAAAAACTTTTAGTAACATAGACAGGATCCTTACCAGTTATAAGTCATCTAGCAATTAGTATTTTGATAACAAATTGCTTTTTCATCAGTTTCTTACAATTTCATATTATTGTGAGTATACCTAGGGAAGGGAATGACCGACAACTGAGAATATTGTTCGTTAAGTAATGATGAAAATTGATACTTTTAATAGGATTTTCGAGATGAAATGTAGTTCATTGTATAGAATAAATGTATTATTGATAATTTATTCAATAACAAAAAGTAGTACATAATAATATTTTAGATTTGTCTGAAAATTTGTCCAAATGGAGAGGTTATGTTTTTAATTTGTTAATTATTGTTATAAATCGATACTTAAATTAAAGGGAAAGTAATTAAAGTTATATTGCAGCAAGTATATTAACGAAATTGAACGAATTAAGCGCAAAAAAAACTAAGAACTTACTTTTCGTCCAAAATCGATTTTTGGGAATATTATGTAAAAACTCGTATTATGAAGTTAAATAACGGAAATAAATAAAGTTGGGAGCTTTGTTTTTATAAAACATAAAGAGTTCAATTCAGTAAAGCGCTAAAATAGTCAAATTTTATGATCAAAAATTGTCGTAGAAAGATTGTAAGGATTTTAAAATTACTGATGTTTGATGGAATTCTAGGCTAGTTTTAGCTTATAAACGTGTGATAAACACAATTTTGATCAAAACAAATAAAGGAAAGTGATGAAAATTAAGATAAAAAGCGAATTTCCTTATAAAAGTTATATTGGTATTTTACAGAGTAAATACGCAGTAAATCCGATAGGATCTTGTCATAATATATGCAGAAAAATTATCTTCATCATAAATTATATAAATTCAGCTAAGGAAATACTTACTTTGTTTAAATTAAAGAAAATCGTTTTCTTAGAGGTTAGGTTTTCCAAAAAGGGTAGGGCGCTCATAGGAACTTGATTCTTATAGAAGTATGTAGCGTAGGGATCTTAAGAATCAAATTGGTATACAAAGATATATTGGCTTTTTACGGGGAAAATAGACATTAATACTTACAGGGGCTTATTAAATCATACGCGGGGCTAATGTTTTCATCTATTTTCATAAAAAATTTTCATTGGAAATTGCATAATTTGGATAAATATTCAAGAAAAACATTCTCTATGGGAGATAGAAGATTTTCGAACTAGGTCTTTAAAATTTGGTTATTATAGGAATTTAGTCTTTAAAATAGTATGAACTAAAGGATCAATAAGGTTCAAATTGGCTTAAATCAATCTAACCAAGCTACCACAAGGCGGACGTTTCGAACCTCTCTGACGTCACGGGGGTAGTTAGCGTTTATATACGTAATTTTGATGCTATATAAGGGGAGGGCGTACCGTAGGGAATCACTTTGACTCCGACCAGATCTGCGATCACCTTGCCTTCTGCCTTCGGACTATGGCACTTGACTTCTGCCGCCGTCGTGAGCCACAAGCACCATCCTGAGCAACGGGACCTGACTTCTGCCGCCGATTAAGCTACAAGCACCGTGCTAATCTTATGCTACGAGACTTCTGACTTCGTGCCAAGCCACAAACACCGAGGCTCCGCCATGAGCTGCCATCTGCCAAAGCTGCTAGTAGAAAAGGACCAACAGTAGAAGCCTAATTTGGTGAGGCAAAATCTATTCACTATAAAATTTATTTCTTTTCTATGTATTCTCTTTAGGCCTTGGAGTTGAGTAAGTGCTTTTAATTGACTGTTATATTATGAACATTTTCCTTATTACTGTGGTTCTTGCAGTTAATTTATGTGAAATTTGGTTGAATTATTATATGCAACATATATATGCGTACGGAATTTAACGGAAACATTTTACGAATTTAACGAAATAGGGATGGATGCGTTTATCCTATATTGCGTATGCGTTATATTTTTATACGTTTTGCGGAATGCGTTATATTTTTATACGTTTTGTGGATGCGGTTTTCCTATATCCTATATATCGTATGCGTTATAATATTACATGTTTTGCAAATTTTATTGCGGAATGCGTTATATTTTTATGTTTTGCGGTTGCGGCATATGAATTTACTTGAGTATATATTAAGTCGTTTACCCTATTTTGGGAATGATTTTTAGCGTATTTTACGTACCTGATTTATGAATTTAAAGGAGTGCGTACTCTATATACTTAAGGTTCATATGCTTTGGTATATAAGCAATGTCTTGAACTGAAGTAATTACTACTTGTGTGATTGTAACATTATTTATTTATGACAGAGTAACTAACATTAACCATTGAACGATTATGTTCATTCTTCAAAACCACCACCTTATCCTTTTTTTTTTATACCACGACGGTGGGAAACAAGCATACGGCCCGCCTGATGGTAAGCAGTTACCGTAGCCTATGGACGCCTGCAACCCCAGAGGATTCGCATGCACGTTGCCTACCCTGCCTATCCTTCTATGAAGTGTTATTTATATGACTGAAATTATTTTACTTTTGAGCTGAAATAAGGCATCTAACTTTTGTACCAACCTTGAGTATTATAAAAATACTCAATGGTGTAATATTATAAAAATTTTAACAATGTTCTCTGATATAGTGAGACTTGTATTTTATCACCATTCACATTAATTATATTGAATAAATATAATTATATTGTTGGAAATACAATTATTGGCAAAGAGAAAGCCACTACAATAAAGTATTGAAATTCAACTGAGAGATTGAATCGTGCTGGAGTGAGTTATGGGAATCCATATCAACTACAACTGAACGAAAATAGTTCATAAGTTAATTCAGACTTTCATTCTAATAGTCGTACACCATCTGTAAAATTTGATAATTAGATGAAGAGTTTGGTAGTTAGAAACAATGCCTCACTCTACGTACAATGCTATTCGCTCGTCCTTAAAGTTTAAATTAGCATAACTGCCTCACACGACATATTTCAATGACTTATTTCGGCATGACCACAGTCACTTTGGTTGAATTTTAGGATTAATTTTGATTTCATTAAATAGCTAGGCATCTTAGAGGTTTTCTTGGCGTTTCTTTCCTCTGGTGTGTATGTTACGAAACGTCGGTAGCTTCACTTAATAAAGTCATTCGTAGAGAAAATAAAAAACCACAAAATATAAATATATTTAAAAAAATTAGATAGGTCTGAGACAGTATTCTTCACCGCACGAACTACAGGCAAGTGGATTTGGGAAAAGAAATCTCAATCACACATTAGCTACCCTTCCCTTATGTTTAAAATAAATAAATATTTTTTCTGAGACAATAATTTAATTGTATAATTATTGTCTGTATTCGTTAACACTGTCGCTTTTAGGGCGTAGGAGATAAATAAAAAAAAAAGCAAATGCTTGTAGTTAAAAAAATATTCAAATAAGACAAGAGATCATTTCATCGTCAATAACAACATTTTACAAATTAATTTTCTAGCATTAATATTTACCGCAAATATTGGAAAGACTTTTGTCTATATGGAAACTACCGAATAGCCTTTCCTTTTACAGATATCCTGACACCATACTACAGCTTTACCACTAAAGCCTCACATCAACAACTTGAATTTATAACCGAATATTTAATGTACTAATTAATTTTATATACCTACTAGCTTTTGCCCGCGGCTTCGCTCGCGTTAAATTCGGGGTAACACGGTTCCCCTTTGCCCTCCGTAATGCTCCACACAAACTTCCACCCCTCATTTTAGGGAAGTGGGGGGTTAGAAAGAGACAAAAAGTAGCCTATGTCACTCTCCATCCCTTCAACTATCTCCGCTTAAAAAATCACGTCAATTCGGCGCCCCGTTTTGCCGTGAAAAACGGACAAACAAACAAACAAACAAACACACACACTTTCCCATTTATAATATTAGTATGGATTTACTTAATGTCGTTTCGTTGTAAAGTACCATTTATAGGAAATAAAGTTTAAACTAAATATCCTTGTTTTTGTTTCAACAACCTCCTTATCAGTCTCCTAAAAATTATCGGGTTACTACATAACTAGGGATCTTCCACTAAACTTTCACGAGCCATTGTTAGGAAAAACCGCTGGGATTGTCTGACAAATCATGTTTATATAGGAAATTAGATTATTGGGGTTGTAGTACTTAACGCAGGGTTGTAGTGTTCTTTTCAGGAGGTAAGTATGGATAGTCATCAGAGCTTAGGGAAAGTTTTAGTATTACAGGGTTTTAGACGGGGTAGAGGGTTTCCTTCGTAGAGAGCCACTTTGGCTTTCTAACCGTTCTAAGTTTCTTTGGCTTTTCAGTTTCAGTAAAGTTGTACCGTCGTTTAGTAGCTTGTAGAATAAAGAAATAAAGTTTATTTAGGAGACGCGCGGCGCGTTCTCTTCACTACGGCATTAATGCCCAGCACAGTTTCATAGTAGAGTACGAGTATGAATACAGAACGTTCATTTTACCGAGCCGATAGACATAGTGATGTATACGTAATTAAAAGCACCCAGTCTCGGACTATTAAACGCAGACGCCGTTCTGTTGAGCGTTTATTTCCTTAGCTGCCAAGGACTGCATCTCAGAAGCGTAAATCAAGATAGTCCACTGTTTATTTAATCAAAGTGAAAATGGCGATATTGTATATGTAAAATCTAATATTAATAAGAAAGTAATTATAAACAAGGTTGTCCAGTATTATGTACTAGTTTTTATTATCAACTGAAACACTTTTTCTACTTAACAAAACTTTTGTTTAGCCATGTGTCTGACTGGTGGAGAATGCCGTCATGCATTAAATAGGTCCGCCATTTGCAGTAATAATTAAATTGTGCAAGGAAGATTAATTATACAGAGTGCCATCTGAGACGTGATCAGTTATATGTTTTTCTAACTCCATAAACAACTAGCAGTTGAATGCCCCAACTTTTACTAAAATCAGACATTTTTTTTTCTTTTTTTTTACATGTTTTTGTAATTTATTTTTCTTTGAAAAGTGATAATATTAGTGTAAAACAGTTTTATAAGATATTTAAGGTAAAAAAAATTATTAAATTACATTTTATCCGGAATAAATGACTAAATTGTTATTAACGACAGACGTTATTAACACGAGTTAGAAAAACATATAACTGATCACGTCTCAGATGGCACACTGTATAAATGTGTCAGAGAATGGCTCAATCATGCCATCTATCGCACGTGAGCCTGTGTATGTATGTATGTAAACACTTTATTGTACATAAAAAAGTAACAAAACAAACATGATAAAAGAAAAATATACAAATTACAAAGGCGAACTTATCCCTTTAAGGGATCTATTCCAGTTAACCTTACTACACTACGCCACTACGAGACTATATGTTACGCCACCATAAGCCTACGATGTGAATCATAAAAAGTTGTGCTAAATCGTTTGCAATGCGCTTTATCAGGGTAAATAGTTCAAAATAAAGCGGGCCAGCAACATATCTCGCATCATCATTGCTGTGTTATAAATAAACATCGGTATCAACGTTCAAATTTCGTGGCAATGTACGGTTGGCAGAAAAATAAATACAAACAAATCACTTAGTATTTTTAACCTTTATTTTGTATATGTAAATAAAAAAGCCCCTAAATAGTACATTTCCTAATTAGGGTGGTAAAACAAAGAAAGGCCGCGCAATCGCAATTGTTGCGGCCCAAGCTGCAAGCGAGGGACGTAATTATGCGATCGAGGGCTTTCTTTATTACCTCCCGTGTTGGAAAAATATGTGCACATTTGGCCAGAAAGCGGCTCTATCCGTACGCGTAGCGTGCGGAAAAAGCCACTTTATGTCCAGGTGTGGCATACAATATTTTACGAGTTAGAATAGATCACTAAAATTTGTTCCATAGATTTTGCTGTCAATCTTTGACGTCTGTAAGAATATATCCATTTTAAATGACTAAAAGATCTTTCCACGCTGACTGAGGTAATAGGAAGGTATGTCAAGCATTGAAAATTTTGCACACAGTTTTTATTTACACTTTCTGGTATTTCAGCCTCGTTGTTTTTAGATAGTTGGTTAATTATTTGTACAGTCTTATAACCAGGATTTTTCTTTAATACACTTTTTAATTTAAAATAAACTTTTCTGGCATTTTGATGTAACCTTAACGTTGATATTTTTTTTTGCAAACCATGAACAATGTTTAATGATTCTGCTAGACTCAGTTTTGGATCCTCCAATAATTTTATTGACTTAGCAATTATACTAAAGTGTGTATCGACGAATAGTAACTCAGTTTTTAAATTCCGGTTACGGAAAATTTTTTTTGCTTTAGAAATTGCACTCGCTTCACGCGGATTTAAGGCATCGATGACAGATTTGATTTTATCATAATGCATGTGATAATATGAGGCAGCATTTAACCATGTTCCCCATCTTGTTATCACGGGTCGGGGTGGTAGAGGAATATTTACACACATTTGATGAAATAAATTTGTCCTTGAAGGAGCGTTACGAAATATTTTTTTGATACAGTCAATCAAACTGTTTATGGTCGGGTAAAGACTTCTAATTATCTCTGCGACTCGATTACATCCATGTGCTATGCATGTTACATGAGTCATATTTTTATATTTCTGAACAAGGTTTTTAGCTGCTTTTACCATGTAGGAACCGGCATCCGTTATAAAAAATAATAATTTATCCATGTTTGTTTTGTATTCATCGCCCCAAAGATCTTCAAGGGTTTCCTCAACGAGTTTGGTTATTGTCGAATGGTTAGTCGCCTCCAATACCTTAGAAGCAAATAAATGTGGCTGGGTACTAGTTCCATCTAGAGCTCCGATCAAAATATTTGCCACTTTTTTTCCCCACGGAATCTGATGTTTCATCAACACTGAGGTAAATCATTTTATTTTGTAATTTCTCTTTCAATTCATTTTTTTTCTTTTCATACAATTCAGGTAAGCATTTTACTCGTATTTTTGTTTCACTCGGCACAGTAATATCGTTTCCATATTTATGATTTAAAAGGTTTTCTACAAAATTTCTAAATTTAGGATTGTCTAATTTTGACCACGGTATATTCGAACAAATCATAAACTCTGTTAAATCTTTATTAAATTTTTCTTGTGCATTATTTTTATGAATTTTGTTGTGTAAATCTGTTTTTAAATGGCGGTCGATACTAGATTTAGAGGGAAATAATTTCGAATTACACAATTTGCAATATACGATATCGTCTTTAATTTCGAAATCAGCATTATCTCGTATTATATCCTGTAAATGGCAGCGTGAATCAGATAATTTATCTTGATGAGATTTTGATTTCAAATGTTTCTCTATATTGTACCTTTTCTTTTTTATATTCATTTCGCAAATAGTACAGCAAGCACCTTCGTTAGTGAATATAAAATCAGTATACTGCGTCAAATCCATTTTCTCAAGTCTGATAGGGAGTTGGGTAAAGATTTATCAATGCTAAATTGTAGTTGTAAGTGTTTTTAAGAACTATTATCGTTGAAGATTTTACCACATATTATTTTGCATGACAATTAAATCCAATTAAATTGACATTTGTTGCCTATTTGGCATTTAGAATTTTTTTTACAAATGGATAATGAAATGAGTATTGAGGTTCTATGACGTATTAAGAATATAAACCTCTTTAAATATATGTACAGTTTACCAAAGTACGATTAAGAATAAAAATAAATTAAATGTTATTTATTACTAATAAATAAAACAATGATACCTATGTATTTCTTTTTTTGCGACCCTTACCAAGTGCCACGAAATTTGAACGTTGATACCGATGTTTAGTTATAAAGTCTTATAATGACAGTTATCATTACAAGTGTATACTACTGTCACCGTACTGAACCTATGCCCACAGTTCCCACTTAATCAGTGCACACCCATTTATTCTGGCAGTGTCTTCAACAATTAAAATCATGAATACACTTTCTGTTTTTATCTTTCTGTCTATCGTTGTATTCGTATCTATCTGTAATTGCGAAGACTATGTTGCTAATGGAAGTGGCTCCTTTAATGAACCCAGTTGGCGTAGAACTGGTATGTCCACTTTTTATATTTCAATTTCCAATTTGCTACTTTGTAACATTTTGTATTTGAATATCTCTGAAATATGAAATAAAAATTTAATTACAAATTTTACGTTATATTTAACATCCAGAAAAGCAAATAGCATAATTATTATTAGCCAACTTTCCAATATTAATTCAAATGTGTACTTTTTTGGCTCAAAAGTGTTTTGTCAAATAGTCGATATCCATATCTCATCAAATAAGACTGAAGATATACATTAAACCAAGCCCTTCGGTTCCCTCTAGATTTTTTCGCGAATTTGTCGATCTCAGTACGTTACCGTCGCAAAAAATGCTTAAGGAATAATGAGGGCATCTGTTAAAGTAAATAGAATACGAACAGTATCCATCCGGGATTTGCCGTACACCTCTTTCTGTAAGTCTCACATAAAGGTAGATCACAACGAAAAGTCACAAGCAAGTAACGCGCTATTCAATTATGAATCTTACGCTGTTATCGCAGAGTTGCATTTGGGTTAAGATAATGAGAAGAGTATACGGAAATTTCAGTCAAATGTAGGTGTTACTCTGAAGCTTTATTACAATTTAAGCGATGTAACAAATTGTAAAACGTGCGGACGTGTGTATTCCGGCCACGTATGTACTTTGCTTGGTACCTTCTTTCATCCTTTGTCGGCTGACATGAGAAACCCTTCGGGTTGTTACCGAATTGGTTTAACAATGAACCTTGAATAGTTTATAATGTGATCGGAATAGAAAACGTTTCCAAGGTTTCTCATTATCTTGGCGTTTCGTGAGTTGTTTTTGACGTTAGGACAAGTAACTTTATAATCTCAATATTAATTGAAATTTAGACAAAAAAAAATCATTTTAAGAAAGTACCTATCTGAAAACAGAGACCAAATTTGGATGAAGATCAATGTCAAGAGAATAAATTAAATGATAAATAAACGTATATAAAATTAAATACATTTTAAGTTGAAAATTGGAAAAAATATAAAACGAATATAATTTTCCAAAGCACCTACTTTGAGCTTAAACTACCTTATACAATCTAGTCCCAAATTAGTTCAATTCCACTCCAAGCCCGCCCGACCGCAACATGTCCCTTAAGATAAGTATTAAAAATATAAGTCTGATAAAGCTCATCGTTAGAGATCTGGGACGGGTCCCAGGCGAGTCCGACGTCCCCAGATATTTCACGGTATTTTAACAATTTTAACGAGCCGCCATACTTACTTCAATGCACGGCTCCTTGTGAGATATACTTATATCATGTAGGCACCCTTTATGCTTGTACGACATATCGGTATGCAGTGACGGAATTCTTGATGTATTTGGTAGCAAAAAAAAATTAAATTGGCATTCATAACCAGTGACATTTTTTTAGTTGGGTTACTTACCAGCCGTCACTGTTATTACCTCGGTAAATAATACATTTCTATTCATTGACTAAACTGCAGAAAACGTAATATGATAATCATCGGAAACTATCAGAATATCTTTAAGCAAAAGTTTACTCTTCATCCCAATGGCTAGAGAAAACAGTATTCAATTTTGAAAAAAAAAAAGATATATCAATTTAGCTCCACAAAGCGAGAGGGGCAGAAAATAGCAAAGCGAACGACTGAGTGAAGTAATTTATCAGAATAACGAGCTTTTCGAATCTCCTTTAGGTGACACTCGGCTCATTTATTTTTTTTCTCATACATTTCTCGATCACATACGGAGAATTACTCTGCGTTTTTTAAACGTTATCGCTGCCTTGTCTCAGCGAAGGCACTATTAGTCAAGTGGAGGTGAATATGCGTGGACGATTTTTATGAAACGTTCTTTGACTTTGAAATAGTGTATGCAGATGAATAATACTTATTTTAAATCGGCTATTCCTTTGTAATAACGTTGAACTTTACTAAGACATATTTAAATATGTGGTGCAATTAGCTAGTGTCTGTAAAGAAATAATTTCCAAAAAAATCGTACCTAAAAATTCAAGCACTCTTTTGAGTAAATATGTTTATAGTAAATATATTTAAATGGGAATACAAATACAATAATGTTGTGGATGTTCACATATTAATTAATAAAATATAGTATTTGTTGTTATTAAAGGAAACAGTAAAATGATGAAATATCTTAGTTAACGAAAGCTAATCTCATTTAAATTGATTAAAAAAAAAACAAAGTTATGAAACATTAAGCGGTTGAAATTGCTACTTCTTTAAGAAAGATATTAAACTTCAATCGTACTTAAATATTTATTCATGCAAGTGGTGAGACCGTAGCTTTCCTTAAAGGATTCGGATGAAATTATAATAATCTCTCCAAAGAAGCAGCGGAATTGAAAGTATGGATCAGACGGAATTAAGCATTAGCATTTATATTCAGATTTTCAAGTTAAAGTTACTTATCGTTGTTTAGCTTTCTGGTTGTTCTTGAGTTTTGAAACTTATAACATTTAATAATTACCGTGGTGTAGAAATACAAATGGAATTGTTTTTGAGATTCGAAGCCGTTTTAGCGGTCGGAATTTGGTTTAATCGTAATTGGACTGAGAGTCTTTGAAACGAAGCAATTACAGTAATTTGTATACTTTGAATAAATTAGAAATTGACGTTGTATTTGACGACGCAGTAAATTGATTGTAAATAAGTACCGATCAAATTAAGATGCCCTAAACTGTAAGGTTGGCAAAAAATGTATCTACAGTATGTGTTTTTGTAGCAAAGAGAACGTACTCACGAGTACGTTTCATTTATTATTTTCAGGTAGTAATTAGTTAATGTGCATGTATTTGTAATATTAGGCCTTCCGATTTCGTTCTACTTATTTTAGTATTTCTCCGACCAAAGAGAGTTAGTAGTCAGCTCCTCATAAAGATATCTCCCTAGCATTGGAGAATTCATTACCAATTTGGTATCAAGAAAATAACTTGAATAACTTTTTTCTCTTAAATATCTTTTTCTATCGGTTGTTTACTTAATTAATCAATCAAAGGTCGGCAACGCATAGCGGCTCTCTTCATGTTGCTTATGTTCATGGGCAACGTTGACCGCATCCCATCAGGCGGCTCATCTGCTCGTTTGCCACTAGTTTCATAAAAAAAACCTTTTGAATGAGTAATTAATGGTCGAAGAAGTATGATCAAGTGATCATATATTTATTCTACTCAAAATGAATATATGTATTTTGTTTCTATTCGTCGACTGTAATACTTGAATTGTGATTGTGTAGACCGAACTACTAGCGCATACTTTCCGATAGAGCTTTTATGGTCGCATATTGTGACATCGCCAACGATGGTCCAAAGGATTTTCATACAATATTGTAACACTGTTGCACGAGCCCGCGCCGCCGCGGGGGGACGGGCACGATCTGCCGGAAGATTCAAGTTAATACTCTATTGTATAGAGGCAGCAGGTCTTTCGTCGAACTCAATTCTTACCGGCTTGCCTATATTGAGCACTCGTAGAAAAAATATTGTATACAATAGTGACATAATCAAGCTTTTCAATCTCGTACCTTACTTAGGCCACTCAGCAAGCTTCGTGGCCTAAATACGGTACTCGACTGAAAAGTTCTTAATTATGTCACGATTGTATAAAATACTATTCCCTGGTTCTCAAAGTCTAAACAAATATAAGACGATTAACATACCTGCGCTTATTTTTTGCCTCGAGGGACAGAAAACGTCATTATTATCTCTGAATGTAATTATAACTTTGTTTCAACTCTCTGTCCCTTTCTAAATTAATCCCCTCAAGTTATCCCTTACATAATGCTTACCTATATTATTTTTCATTGTAACTCGCGTCACATCGCGAGGGTCTCTCCCAATTCGAGGCACAATTAAACGTAAACATTAATTCCATTGACCCCCTCCTACCTTATTTCCCTTTCGCTTACTCAGCCTGCGTATTAAGTCGCGAGTTACTGGAAGCGACAGTGTGATTTCACATTTGGAATTTATGTATTTGGTAATATAATTATTATAAAGTAGATGAATAAATAGTTAATAGGAAATTGATTGATATCTCTTGAAAAATATTAAAATGGATCTGATCAAATAATCTGAAGTCGTATTTGCAAACAAGTCTATGTAATATACTTACCCCATAAAAAATATAGTTAAAAATAAAACATTAAATAAGTGCATGAATATTATTTTACTGCTAATGGATAGTTGTTAAAAAGCAGCTGCTGGCAAGCAAATACAACGTTCAAGACATAATTAATAATTATACTTATTACAGTATCCCTAGTAGTCAAATTTATATATCGATAGTTTTTAAGAGACGAGAGAGAGAGAGAGAGAGAGAGAGAGAGAGAGAGAGAAATAGAGAGGGTTCTTGTTTGCCACCGTCGTGGTATAATAAAAAAAAGAGACAAAAAGGTCGCACGCTGTTTTGTGTAATACAGTGTCAATTGTGTATTTATTTATTTACCTGCTGTTTTGTGCAGTAACGTGTCAATTATATACTTATTTATGTACTAAGTACGCTCACGACGCTTCCAGTAAAATCAAACGAAGACGCTCAATTTTACTGCAGGCAATTTACAGCGATACACGCCCCTAAAGCTTCCCCGAAAGTAAGAAAGGCTGGTTACGAAAGCCATTAATAGAGTGTTACTCTTATTAAACCCGAATCGTTACGTGGTGACGATTAATTAAACGGTGGGAATGGAATGCAAGTGAGTAATCAATTTTAGTTAGTCCCTTAAAGGTGCGACCACACCGCTGCTTAAAATACGGCGACGTTACGGAATCGCAGTGACGCATCGTATCCGCACCGTTTTAATCGCATGCCCCCCACACCGCTGCTCAAAATACGCTGACGGTACGGAATCGAAAACGAATGAAATTAAATATCTTTATTTTCTGGTCCATAGATAAATACCTTAAAAGTAACATACATATGTAATATAAACTTATAACTAGCATACTAAACTAAAACTATCATTTTGACGACCCCACAGTTTGCTGTTGCGCTACCTGCTCCAGTGTAGGATTTGGCAGAATTCCCCGAAACCGCCGAAATAGCTTCAGCCAGAAGTCCGTGCTCGCGATGGTTTCCAGCAGCGGCTGCGGTTCGCGCACCACAAACGAGCTGAGTGCACGTAATGGCGCGATCGCAACTGGAACACCCTCAACTGGTCTTTTTGCTAATATAATCCACCACATTTGCTGCCAATAAATAATAAATAATGTAAAAACTGGCAAGTCATGTGATTGCAATTGATATAAATTTTGAATATTAAATTGAATTCGCGGCACATGTTTTTATTCAATCAATCATATTTTATAAAGTGTCGGCAACGCGCATGAGTTGCTGCCGCACATAAACCGTGGTGCCGTTAATTGGTTTTCCGACATATAATTACGGCTTTCATGTTTACTGTATGGCCGAATTATGTTTACTGAATTTTGTCAAATTGATACATGAAACATGAATTAAAACGTACATGAAACTGTTGTAGTTTAGGAATTTAAGTTGAACCACTAAAGACATGAATGACGTCTTCAGTACAAGCATGGCTTTACAAAACGGTCCCGATATTTCCCTGACAGCTATCGCTTCACCCCCATCCCAATCCGAAAATTTTCGCTGATCAAAAAAAAGTTGTGATCAATATAAGTCAAAGCTTCCATTGGCTTAAGTATAATTTGAAATGTCAAACGCCATGTGCAGTTAAACTAAAATAAACCGCTGTTTCGCGGTCATGGCTTGTATGCCCCGTCTCCGATGTTCATATGAACAACCGCAAAAATGTGGGGTCATTTTGCAGAACTAATACCATGTAATTCCAGGCTTTTGTTCTTCACGGGAGTCTGAATAATCAATTAAAGGCCCCCTTTCATTGATGCGTGATGGATCTACAGAGAAATGTCGCTCATGCTGGAAAACGCTGGTACAGGTTACGGTGTAGCGTTTTAAGTAAGCGATGTAAGTTTTTTTTACACATGGAGATAAAATATTAAAATACTTGACCCTTCCAAAAACCTTTTCACGCTAGAATTTTAATGTCATTTCGTATATTTACAGCCATATTTCTCTCAAATCTAGTCCGAGGTCGGCTTAGTCTAATTAATGTGTTATTATTTATGAGGCCTAAGACAATATTGTCGTGTTTGCGCCGTGTATAAACAAGGTTTGCTGGGGAATAAACAAGAGGCAAAAAATATTTTCAACGTCAACCGTTAGTCAGCTTTATGTAATAATCTAATTTTGAAATAAACCCTTTTCTAAGCCAAGCTTGCGGAGCTTGCCTTAGTGACTTTTAAAAATTCACCTTGAAAAGAATTTGTCGAAACCAATTTAAATTAGGGAATTTAATTAAAAACAAAAAGTTTTAAAATATCCCCAATATTTTAAATTCGTTCAGTGGATAAAAAATATAAGAAAATGTCCCTGTCCCTAGTTTCAGCCGTCACTTTGGTTGGAAGTATTTAAAAATAGGCTACGTTAGACACCTAAAAGTTCTACCTAGCCAGTATAAATTAAATCTCCTTGGTTGATGGATGATGATGACTATAGGCTACGATAAACATACAAAATTAAGTGTTATGTGAGTACCTGGCGCAAAGAATATCCCTAGCGAAGTGAACGTGGTAACTCCGCCAGTATAGTTACTAAGGACCTTTGCTCTGGGCACTCACCGGAGCGAGTTTAGTTTTCAATTTAGTTTATATTTATTTTACATGTTTTTTTTTAAAGTGGGTATTCCACTCATACACTAGTATGTTATTCAATCAAATACAAACATTGAAAACATTGAAAAAATAATCAACCCAGTTGGACTTGAAGCAACATCGATACGCCTTACCGGGGCTCGATATCGCTTTACCAATTAAGCTATGGGTTCAGTTACCGAGCTGACGAAATTCTCAATGCCTTCAATCATCTTTTTGCATTTTATTTTTACATCGACTTTATAGCAGCCGTAAGCGACATCTAGGTGCCAACCACTAGAGTTAGATACCCTTCCCGCCGACCCTTTTACAAGTGTCACAACGGAAATAACAGATGGCGCCTGCTATCAACTCATAGTTTATATTTAATATATTTTTCGTTGTAATTGAAACAATTTCTAGCTATACTTAATAAACCTATGTAAAAGTATTATATAATAATTATGAATAAATATGTTATATAATAATACACAAAATAAGGTAAGCACTTAGTTATAGTAGTATTAGTAGTAGTAAATACTACTACTACTAATACTTTAGTGTACAACAAAGAAAAATACAACAGGAAGAATACACAATATTTGTACCAAGGCGGACTTATCCTTAATTATACATTTGTTAAACACGGTTTCTTATTTAAAACACGCTTATGCTAGTAAAATAATGAGTCAATAAACAATAAAAGTACTTAAAACATTTTCAAATACCCCATGCCCTTAGGAGTTATCAGTAACTGGAATCAAAATTAAAATTAAGCAGTAAATTAAGTACTTAACCGTCAGTAATTATTCCTCGCGAGGGTTTCGTGGGGCGTGATATTGATATTAAATTTAATCGCGGAGGAAGAGCCATTTCCTTCCTGTGCCATTTCATCACGGTTCAGTTATTGACAATGTCCTGTCAGTTATCTTGATATTACGTCTTAATACGGTTATATTTTTGGAAATTGTATAAAATGTGTATTAATCGTGTAAAAAGTGCTGGTAGCCCGGCAATAAAACGTCCGAATTTCAATTCGTATGTCTCGGGTTCAAACCTCGGCTCGTACCACTGAGTTTTTTAGAACTGATGTACGAAATATAATTTGATATTTACCAATCGCTTTTCGGTGAAGGAAGACATTGTGAGGACTCCGGACCTAATGGCAATAAGGCCTAGTTTCCCCTTCTTGGTTAGAAGGTCAGATGGCAGTCGCTTTCTTAAAAACTAGTGCCTTCGCCAATTCGTGGGATTAGGTGGCTAATTGCCGGACCCCAGGCTCAATTGATAAGAAGATGATGATATGTATATACTCGTAATGTGTATTCAACTAAGTCAAAATAAAAATTCTATGTTAATTATTTCGGTAAATAATAACAGCGCGCCCAGAATTTCCAAATATCTTTAGGTTCGTTTATTAATCAGTAATAATTCTAATGCCAATTATTCTAATTAAATTACAATATAAATATTTTAAATCTCGGTAACTGTATTCAGTAACACTATATAGACTTAGTACATAGAAAACGAATGACCAAAATTACCAAACTACGAAAAGTATGTGAATATCTATGTTTTGCACTTTAGAAAAAAATAACAGAAAAAAGATTGCGAAGAAGCTACGTAACATAACAAGTGCCATTTTGAATTATTTTTATTTATTATTAATAAGCCTTATTTTACCAGTGTATGTAATTTCGAACATTTACTCGTATAACGTTCATCTTTCTATAATTGCGAAACCTAAACTCGTCACTACGTGCCGTATTCCAATTGTAAAATACGTAAACAATACATCAAAAACACAATCCATCTCAACTCAACACACAACTCCAACATATTTACAGCAAAAATTCAACCAATATTGAAGTTGTATTGGAGTTGCATCGAAATAATTTTCAAGCAAATTCTGATATTTCTGATTCAGACGTTTAGCCTAAAGGCGTTAGCTGTATTGCGAGTTGTATTGAAGTTGGATCGTATCTAAACGTGTTTGAAAGTTAAAATATGGCCCTAGCTATATTCTGCTAATCGGGCACCATTCAGAGTGGAGCGTTATTTGTCCAAGCATATGACCGCTTATCTGGCGAACGTAACCGCCAAGCACAGCTCAGTAGATGCTGGTTGCTCACTTAGAGACAGTTTATCGGAAACGGTTTCCAGTTCTTGTTGCATTTATTAGTTCTAGCTTACTAACTTTACTAGTTACAGTGTTTGTAAGTAATTGACCTGGGTATGTAGGGTTGTCAGAAATGCGGCCCAAATTCGCCTAGGGTATTTTATAAGTTTTTTAGGGACAAAGTAAGTGAACGATAAAAATATGAAAATAGAAATGCAAATTAATCTTCGAGTAGTGTAATTATAATGTATTTGAATATTCTTGGGTGGCGTTATTCGAACTATAGTTTAAAATATCTTATTCCAGCCATGGCTTGCCTTACCGTTAGCCAAAGTAATCTAACAGATCAAGAATTTGTCTCTAAGTATCTGATATAATTTCCAATCTGCTGGTACTAGAAGAGTAGGTAATAAGGCAAAAATACAATTTTAGTTTATAATTATTTTACATGTTTTAAAGTGGGGCATTCCACTCATACCATAGTATGTTATTCAGTCAAATACAAATATTGAAAACATTGAAAAAATAATCACCCCAGCAGGATTTGAACCTCGCATCGATACGCTTTACCGGGGCTCGATCGCTTTACCAATTAAGCTATGGGTCAAGTTACTAAGTTGACGAAATTCTCAATGCCTTCAATCATCTTTTTGCATTTATTTTTACATCGACTTTATAGCAGCCGTAAGCGACATCTAGGTGCTAACTGCTAGAGTTAGATACCCTTCCCGCCGACCCTATTGCAAGTGTCACAACAGAAATAATAGATGGCGCTGCTATCAACTCATAATTATTTCACATGTTTTAAAGTGGGGCATTCCACTCGTACCATAGTATGTTATTCAATCAAGTGTTTTACTGCACTAGGTGCTAACTACTAGAGTTAGATACCCTTCCCGCCGACCCTATTGCAAGTGTCACAACGGAAATATATAATAGCAGCGCCATCTATTATTTCCGATGTGACACTTGCAATAGGGTCGGCGGGAAGGGTTATCTAACTCTAGTAGTTAGCACCTAGATGTCGCTTACGGCTGCTATAAATTCGATGTAAAAATAAATGCAAAAAGATGATTGAAGGCATTGAGAATTTCGTCAACTTAGTAACTTGACCCATAGCTTAATTGGTAAAGCGATCGAGCCCCGGTAAGGCGTATCGATGCGAGGTTCAAATCCTGCTGGGTTGATTATTTTTTTAATGTTTTCAATGTTTGTATTTGATTGAAAAACATACTATGGTATGAGTGGAATGCCCCACTTTAAAACATGTAAAATAATTATGAGTTGATAGCAGCGCCATCTATTATTTCCGTTGTGACACTTGCAATAGGGTCGCCGGGAGAGGGTATCTAACTCTAGTAGTTAGCACCTAGATGTTGCTTACGGCTGCTATAAAGTCGATGTAAAAATAAATGCAAAAAGATGATTGAAGGCATTACTTACTTGGTACCCATAGCTTAATTGGTAAAGCGATCGAGCCCCGGTAAGGCGTATCGATGCGAGGTTCAAATCCTGCTGGGTTGATTATTTTTTCAATGTTTTCAATGTTTGTATTTGATTAAATAATTTTAGTCTAATGAATAATTTATTAATAAGAAAATAATTAACTAGTATCCATTAGCGCCCGTAATGTTAATTTACTACTAGTACCTACATAGTTCATAATCCACTAATGAAAATGCTACGAGTACGAACTACCTCGAGTATGTCGTACCTATCTTAAGTTGCATCCAGAAACGAAAATTAAGTAAATTTCATCTTAAAACAAATTTTATTTCAATTAAATAGCCATGCATCGCACTCTTTGACATCTCCTGCTGCGGTAGTGCGAGTAAGCACACGTAACTAAATTCATTTTTAATACAATTTTGAGCTCTTAAAATATATATTAAAATAAGGCCACTTAGCTCAGAAAATGGGTCTCATTCAGCCGTGTTACAAGTTTTCTGTGAAACGTGTACGAGATAAGCTCCTGAGCAAGTTTCAGAGTATGCAAATACATTTTGTGGCGAACAACTAGAATTTCCGATACTAATTCCGTGTACTCTGCTTATGCTTGAATTTAATACGTTTTCTAAGAAGATTATGTCTTCTGGGTATTGCAGAAACTGATAAGTATATAATTAGGTATATTATTAAAGCTGCAAGACTAGATCAGGAGACGAAGTTACTCCAACAGTACTTGACGAAGTTGCAATAACCTACTTATTATTTCTTATTCTCATACTCAATCGGAAACCACATCGGTCTGTAAACAACTAGCACCTAATAAGTTAAAGCCAATTATCGTTAAAGGTCTCTTTAATCGAACGAGCGAAGCGTAAGCGAAGCGTAAGCGAAGCGTAAGCGAAGCAAGTTCTTACATACAATTTCTGGCTACTGGGACGTCTCGGCTTTTTGATTTTGAGAGTTAGTTCCCCGATAACTTTAGTAAAGCTTTTCTGATCTTCATGATTTTTGTTGGGGTTGTAGCAGAGATACAATACATATAATTTGAAAGTTCGTATGTGAGCAGGATCGCCCAAGAGGTCATGGAAGAAGGCGCGAATAAATCATCATAAGGGTCTTGTTATATTGGTCATCTCGTTTGCAAGGAAATCGCGAGTTCTGAGTTCGAGGCGGACTACTAGTTATTTAAATTTTGACAATAATTATACTCGTGAAACGATTGCTAATTAAATTGCTAGTTACGTAAAGACGAACCTCACATCGATACGAGTATATTTACAGAATCTGTAGTAATTCAGAAATTAACTTTGAAACTAGAATCTGCAGAAAACATAGAGAATCGGTTCTTCAGTAATTGCTTATTAGGTCGTATCGACTAAAACTAAATTGAACGCGGTTAGAGATGGGTAGTGAGTGAAAACTCAGGGGTAAACCTACTCAGTATTTACTCAATATACCCGTATTTACCCGTTTATACTCAAATTGGTGGGTATAAACAATTAAGAGTGTTGAAAGGGATATAGAAATTTGAAATATATGTATATGTAATTTTAGGGTCGCAACTTGATTAAGTTGTCAAAATCATAAGAAATATGACTATATTTCTTACGATTTTGACAACTTAACAGTTTTAAAAGGGACACTTCATACATGTAATTAATTTTCACAAAAAAAAATCTGAATCCATCAACGTATGGCACATCATTAAACGGATCTTGAAAGTTTCTAAACATTTAATTTGATAAAGTCAACACTTTTGGAAAAAACCGTATCTAAAGGACAAAGCAATGTTTGTGCCCTTATAACCTCTTAACAAAATAAAAAAAAAACGTATGAAACGATATCGGGAGAGTAGGGCCTATAAAATGATCGGTTGAGCCGCTTTTAAGTTTTCTATAAAAAACCGTTAATAAAAGAACTTTTTTCCTTGTACGGAGTCATATTTCCTAAAAGCGATGTTTAGCTGTACTTATACAAGATCGATGTGCTTACCGGAAAGCTGGTAACCTCCGTAACCCAATGGCGGACCTGTATGAGTCTAATAATATAAACATTAATACCATGTTAGAACTATTCAATAAAAAATAATTCAGTTTTTAAAACAAATCAAAACATTTATTCCTATGTAAAAATTGTCACACACCTTATATCATATCCACAGCGCAGGTCTCGTCATAGTAGCTACAGCCAAAATAAGTATCCACAACATGCTTCGTCAAAAAGTAACTGAATCTCACTAAAACTCACTTTTTAAAATTTTTTTAGTAATAGTTTTTACCCACCGAAATGAATCTTAGATCTTAAAGTCGGTTAGATTTGACTTGGCCAGTTTTTATCAGCATTAAAAAATTTCTATATATGTTGAATAACTTTATAAAATGACTGATGTAATGAAAACTGGCCAAGTCAAATCTAACCTACTTTAAGATCTCACATTTTTAAATAACAGCAATTGTTATAGGTATCCAATAAAGCAAAGAAATAGAGTTTAATACTTGTTCATAATGTTATTTTGTTCCTATAAATACATATTTGGATTTTGCATAGAACTTGGCACTCATTTAGATATCCATTCTTTTTGTGACGAAGCCCACAGCCAAGGATAATTTTTGTATTGAACTTGGCTCTCCTTTTTTACATTTATGTTTTTGGTGGGATAAGTAAATACGGATATTTACAGGGTTCTTTCGTTTTACTCGGAAAGTATTAGACGTATCTTAATAAAATTTGAACATAAGGTGTATTTTATATGCCGCTACTTAGTTTTGTATTAAAATTTCTGAAAAATATATTTTTAAGGGGGCACTCCATACAGTAAATAATTGTCAAAAAAAAGTTTTGTACGAAATATCAACATGTTGTACATCAATCGATAGGTTTTTAAAAATAATATTGAGGTCTGTTTGAACATTTTTTGATTCAGTAAACATTTTCACCCCGAAAGTTAAAAAAAATGTGTCCCCCTGTAATAGACTGAGAGCTGGCTACGTCAGATATGACACAATAATGAGAGCAGAAGCCTGAGAGAAACCTCTCTAGTTAGTTTGCTATACTATGCTTGTTTCTAGATCCGGACATAGCAGCTGTAAAGTGGTGAGGTAAAATAATGCAAATAACCTGAAGAAAACAAATCTTAAAGTTCTGGGTTTGATGCATTATTATAGAAAATTATGTCATAATTTAGATTATATCATAGCCAGAAGTTTCTGTTTGGGGGAAAGTAGTGCCAAATGACGTACATGTGGCGACCATTGCACACGAAGCACCATAAAGGTAAAACGCATTAACCTCCTTCTAGTGCGCGAGCTGGCTGGAAATATAATCGTCGCCCGTACGCATGCGCGCGCCGGCCGTGCGCGGCCGCCGCTCGATCGCTCTAACAGTACGCTCTCGACTTGACGGCGAATGCATGACTCTTATATATCAGATTTTTCTGCTAACGCCTCTTAAATATAATATTTTACGTTGTTTCGCTTCCTTTCGTGTTCTATACTTCCGTGCTGTGAACTTTAATTTATTTCCTTCTGTGCTTGTTTGTTTCTACGCTTGTTACCCTGTCTAAACTTTATGTTTCTACCTTTATAAAATAGTGTGTCTACAACGGACTTGTCATTTAAACGCCCGGTAGGCACCCTATATATACTGTAATTTATAGTTTATCGCCTACTGTTTCTGTTTCCGCAGTAATACACAATGTTTTGATTGTCATGTTAAAACTTAGGCCCTTCCCTGTATAAATGACATAACTTCGGCAGTTTTTACCTATTTTGGTATAACTTTTTTCCAACTGAAAATTTTGGTGGTATCTCACTCTGACCTTGTAAAAACTCACCTATACTAACCAGTAATATTTTAAAGCTGAACCTACCTAAAGCTTTAACTGAAACTCTTCTTTGAAAGCGAGGATCTTATCACTAAGGGAAATAATAGGATTGAAACAACATATAAGTTAATAAGAAAATTTATTCAAGTAATAAGAAATTACTGTTAATGGAAAATTTAATGTCTCTAGAAACTATTATATCTAATGTAACCGTTAGGTCACATTAGATATACCGCTACAGTTCAAGAGCCAAAATATGCCAGAGAAAAACTATAGCGGTGAAAAAAAACTCTGACGCCCAAGTTTAACCTGCACACATACATAATAAATTTTGTAAAGATTAAAGACACACAATTTATAAAAATTATAAAATAATGGCATGATTGTCTAGTGGTACATGTTGGACTACATTATGATAAGTAATAACCAAGGTCTCCTGAGGTGTGAGAAACGCTAAACAACAGAATTAAATCTGAACAATGCTCAAACAAACACAGAGAACCAGAAATTAAAAGAATAAAATATAACGTTACATAAAACAAATACAATTTGGTTTTAAATATCCTACATTAACCCACAAACTGTTAATACAAGTATTTAATTATAACCTCCTCAATATTTAACATAACAATCATATACTAACTACTATTGTGAAACATACCTACTCCCTACATAATGATATTGTTGACTATGTAAAAAAATCTTACATAAGAATTGAATAAAGCAAAATATTGAATTTACTGTATACACTGTATACTACTGTATATACGATAAACCAGAAGGATTTTCCTTTATGCAGTAAAATCTGTAATTGTAACAAGTTAAACATGTTATAATGATTAATGTCATTTTATTAAAAGATTGTAATATTAAGACTGTGATCATAACGTGATATGTCATAATATGGATATATGGGAATAGGATAATGGAACTCTGGCTCATTAAAATCTTAATATTAATCAAGATTATCGTTAAAATAGAATAGATGATTGCAGTCAACTATAAGGCTACTTTTTACACCTCATAAAATTACCGAGCATACGCCGATACTATAGGCTAAGCTATGTCTGCGCAAAGGGTCACAACGTGAGTTATTCCATGCAGAACCATAAGATAAACGTCTTTTGGACTTGTATACGAATGCGTAACCCTCAGGTGACGAACATGCAGACCCTAATGGGAATGCTGATTAGCAAATCCCTCAGGTAGGCCCTATCATTGAACATGCATACCCTAATGGGTTAGCCCTTATAAATTAGACTTGCATTCGTATACATTATCTTAGGTTAACCCGGCCCTATCAAGCATACATGCACCACCAACCAGCCCGACTAGCATATTGGAACATTTCACGTGTGGATAAGAATGACGAGTATGCTCAGACACCGGAGCCTATTCTAATTAGTTAATAGACAATAGCACTCAGCACGGCCATAAACACGTCAACAACATGAGGGCAGCCTCTAATATTATGAAACCAGCCATTCTATTGTATTTGTTATTCGATATATGTAAGAACACAACTATTATTTCATTTTATAAGCCAGTTGGAGTAGGGTTTGTTACCTTTTACCCAATAATGTATTCAATATGCTTAGCGTTTACAATAAGGCTTTATTTCCAAGTTGAATCATACTTAAAATGAAGTTGTACTTATAGACTAATTTGACCGCATAACTGAGCTTTACATTCGTAAATCTCAGTAATGTATAATCCTCTCACAGTAGAGTTCTGTACATATTACCTATATCATCATTGACTCCAATGCAAACCGCCTCATCCATATGATAAAATAGTTAAGCATATGATATATTTATATATATTGGAGTCTTTAACGGTTTTCTATCGGCAAACAAATGATACAGACTCTCGTGGTGCGAGATCAGCGAGTTAACTCGTCAGAGAATCAATTCAATCCATACCTTAAAATATACTTCCTGTATGAATCTAATCTAGACTCATCGAAGTAGCATATTTTCTCTAGAATGAATTCACAGTCGAGATCTCTGAGAAAAATATACGTCTTGTATGAATCATATAAAATTCATCCAAGCAGTCTATTTTGGAATATAATAAGTTCACATGGATCACCCTTTTGAAAGATCTCCAAGCTAGATCCACTAAAGACAGAATACCACTGTTGGAAGATCGGTCTGGCCCTATAATAAAACACAGTTGCGTATTCCATCAACCTGGATCAAAACCCTTGCTTAGCATAAATATTAATAAATAATTTTGGGTAATACCGTTACCTTTGTTACCAAGTACCTTTTGTCATAACTGGAAGGAGTCTTTACAACTTGTTGACATTTCCAGTTATAACTACCTCATCGTTGGGACAATCACTATTTAAATAATATCCATTGTGACTGGTTCTCAACGACTACAATATTATAAATAAATATGGTGTGTGATTTATATATATATATATATATATATATATGTATATATGTATACACATTTTAGTATATAAATGGACAGATGCTGTTGACGAGATTACTATCAGTCTATATACTTAATGATATAGAATCATTATATAGATATTAAGTTTACTTGTATGACCAATCTATATTTATGTCAACAATAGCATTTTGAAAATGATATCCATGAGATGTCAGCTATCACAAATCATTCGCAATTCACGCAATCCGAGCTACATACCAAAATCAAGGCATCTACGATGATTAAAACCATTTTGACTTCAAGTATCATTTAACTAGTGCAATATAAAGTATTATCTATTCCTTCAGTGGAAAGATCGTGTGATTTACAAATAACTAACAGCCGAACTATATCAGTGGAAAGGAAGTACGAGTAACTTAGGACTTATATATACTATCAATAGTTTATTGTAGATGTCAACTTCGTTAACAGTAGCGTTAATACTTAAATAAAATGTATTGTTAAATCTAGACGATAAGAGTAAACGTCAACATGAAGTATGTATATATATTATAAGTCCTTCGTACTCGGGTATCCTCACATTATGAAATCACAACAATCTGATATAAATTACTAGGTAAGTTGCATGTTATTTAAATATGGTTGAACCAAACATAATAGAGCCCTATTTATTGGTATAGAGCGTCTACATTTATAAATATCAATCTCTTATTTAAGTAACCTCCAAATTCGGATAATTTGCAACTGTACTAAGTACATAGAAACCGCTGACGCTTAACGTTAGACCTATTCTGTCACCCGTCGGTGTAATAAAGAGAAGTATGGAACTAACTCACAAGAACACTTTTCGTATATCACCATACGTGGCAACGTGGAGAAGCATCATCACTGGCTGCTGCTTCTGGCCTCTGGAGTTTGCTCAGGGTAGCCGCCGTTGTTCTGGCAGTGATGAACTCACGATATCAACGAGCAGCGTGCCACATGCAGCACGACGACAACAACGTATATGATTCTAATTGAGAAATGACAACTTTACAGGAGAGCAAAACAGAAGTAGAATCCTTATACTTTTTTTCGTGTAAAAGATAATAAACTGAAACTTGGCACACATGATTATAATTTTATTTTATTGCTTATTTTATTTTCATATAACTCAATTTAATGGTAGTTTTCGAGAAAATGCAGATAGTCCACTAGATTAAGTTAGAACTATTGGCTTACCGTTGTGTATACTGTTCTATCTACCACTTAGAATATTATACTTGGTTACAATTTTATTTAAGAACTACGTAAGCAGGTCTATCTGGGACTTAGAACATTATACTTGGTTACAATTTTCTATAAAATCTACGTATGTAGGTCTATCTGGGACTTAGAATATTATACCTGTAAAAAAAGTATGCGACTCACTGTAAAAGATTCTATGTGTGAATTAAGTCATCAAATTTAACTCATTTATTTTGCTTATTTTTAAAATTATATACCATATTTTTAACGCACAATTTTATATTTTATTTTTGGGTGCATAAACATTCTGTATAAATCTGCATAATTATAATTTTGACACATTTTGCAGATAGAATCATATTCGACATTAGTTTTATAGTTCAATAATTATGTAGAAAGTACTAAATAAAAGTAAAAGTATATTAGATGTGTTATTTATTCAATAAAATGTAATAAAAATGTAAACCTGTTACTAAAACCTTACATATCAGTCTTAATCACGGCATTAGTCAGGAAAAAAGGAGTATTTTTTAACATTGTTCTTACTTATTTACCTTATGTTTTATTATTGATCGATCAATCTTCTTTAACAGCACATGATTTTATCAGTCTTTCTAACAAAATTACGTATTCAAACAAGTCTTTTCGCATGCAATAACATTAAAATTTTAAATGGTTTTCATAATTAGATATTTCCTTCTCAGATGTTCTCCGTAGATTTTTAAATTGATGACATAAATCACATTGGTCTTTTTTGGGATAAATTATCCAATATTCAAGTGTTTGTTTGTTATATCGCGGCATTGTCTGACTTGACTTGAGATTTGATTTTCAGATTGACTTGATATGCTTGTATTAGTGGAATGCGTATCTTCTGGCTCCTCCAACGCAGTTGTCAGTGCTCTATATAATTCCTCGGGTTACCCTTATCAGGTAGAATAATATTAGTCAGAAATACACTTGGCATAACATGTTTTGCAGAAACACTTTCGGTCGAATGGTAATTTGGCATAAAGCAAAACATTTTGCAGAACATTGTTTTGTAGAACATTACTTTGGCCGACTTTGGTTTAGCATAATTTAATGTACCATAATAATCCTATAGCATACTATTATAAAAGCATAATTATTTTCTGCTAGTAGGAAAGTAGGTTAAGGAAATTTTACGTAGTTGAATATAAGTCTCACCAAATTTGCTATGGCATAATAGGATTATTAGGTATCTTGCGTCCCCAACACACCCGACTCCCTACCAAAGAGGAAATACAGTCCCAGAGTATTCGTTATGTACGACGACGAGCGAAACCAGAAAAGTGGGATAGGCTAGGTTAGAACTGTGACCCCCCACAGGAACGTACTGTTGCCAGAAAATTGGGTTAGGTTAGAACTACGACCCCTGCGGCAACAAACTGTTGCCAGAAAAGTGGGTTAGGTTAGGTTACAACTGCGCCCCCCGCGGAAAAAACTTTATGTTCTTATGAGCAATACATCCAATCCCGCATGTCTTGTACAATATGATAAAACAATGAAGTCTATCTTGTAATCAAATTTATTATTATTTATTGACAACTTTATGCCGCCTAAATATTATGCAAAAAAAATATCTGCGAAAATACTATTCGTTTAGAAGACAGTTAAGCCCATCAACATTATGCCAATATAAGATTCGATATTATAAAAATCTGTGATATGATTTATGCCAAAGCATATTTACTCTGCGTAAGGTGTTTCTGCCAAACTTCAGCTAAGTATCATTATGCAAAACAAATATATGTCAAAAAAGTTTCTGCAAGACAATAGTGAACCTTCTTCGTTTATCCTTAGAGACTCTGAAAGTCAAATACCATGCATATTAAAAGCAACAAATTAAGCTTTAACACTATGTGCATATACTTATGTGTAAAGCTGTATTACTGGTGCAAAGTAAACAGAAATAAGGATTAGCTATACAACAAAACTGCCCGTATAAAACCTTAATCTGTGATAGTTATTTTATTACACATAGCATAGCATTATTTTACATTACATTATATTACGCTTACGCTTTTTAATATTTAAATTAGCACTTGCAATGACAGATATGACTATTTTGAGTGTGTCCAAAAACAAATTCAAAAACATAAAAAGTTCTAAGTGACTGATTAAATGGCGTAAACAATTCTAAGTAGCACATAGATTTACAAACTTTGTTAACTATAGCTACGATAATAACGTATACAGTTCTAAGTGACAGATAGTCCTGCGTACGTAGTTCTCTTAAATAATACTTTAAACGTATGTAGTTATATGTGTCACATCGAACACTTTACACATTTTTAAACATATAAATACAAAAATATAAGGAAAACGTAAATAAATATTACATACCTCCATAGAAAACGATCTAGTGTTCACAACTGTTGACTAGCTGGTCGGCCGCGAACTGAGTGCGATGTGGTAAATAGCGCTCCGTGCGCGCGAGTGAGAGAGATGGCATTCATCGAGTACGATTCGATGTGGCACTTGGAATCGTGTTCGTGTTAGTATACTAACTTTTGACTCAGATGGCACTGTATGCGTCATTTAAAAATCTATACTAGGTGACATTTTAAGAAAATTTTTATACCAGGCGATAGGTTTCGACTTCTAGATCATTATGCTGCAGCTTACGTAGTTCGAACCTTTTAGCACTTTGCACTTTGTACGTTGTTGTCATCGAGCAGTAGTACGTCCGATGCTCGTGTACCGGAAAACACATACATGTACAAGTTTATAACTGTAATAGTAAAGGTGTTTCTCCGTACTATGGTATATATGTATATATATATATATATATATATATATATATATATATATATATATATATATATATATATATATATTTTTAGGTAGGTAGCAAATTGTACTAAATATTGAACTTTTCAAAGTATCTACATTTATTTATTGGGCAACCTAATTATAATTTTCACTATTTGACTCTATAAGTAATAAAGGTTTCTCAATCAGTGTCTAACAAACACCGTCAAGAAAAGGTAAAGTAAATATCTTAATAATTTACTGTTTATAATTACGTGGATTTAACCACTTAAATTATTTAGCCGTATATTGAGCAGCAAACTGCTCAATACTGTTTATTTATTTGAATAAGCTGTAGAAACCTGTAACGTAATCATTACTTGGAAATGTACAATGGTATTTGCATGCAAGACATAGAAAACATTAATTAACCAATATGTTACACAATTAACATGGTACTAGCTTCCATGTGCACCTGCAAGCCACCACCATGACTAGCTAGATAATGTAATTTCCTATTATAGTGATTAAACGAAATCAATGCATATACCATCATCATATTCAATTTATCGAACCTTAGTAGAATTTTATTACGGTGGCATAACGCACACTAATGTTCAAATATGCTGGTGAATACTAATTTCACTGAAATTTAATACGGCACAAATGAAAATGAGCATAAAGCAATAAATCAAAAACAACACACCTGGAGGACTGACTTCTGCTGGATGGATTGACTCTTCGCAATGGCGCCGAAGTCTCGCAGTAGCCTTAGCCTGCCTTAGCTCTGCTGACAGCTCCCTGAAGTGCTCGTCAAGGCTTCAAGATGGGTCCAACTGGACAGGCCGAAGATCTGTACGCCCGAAGCTGCATCCCGCCACCGAAGCGCTCACTCACGCTGCGGCAACGATCCTTCAGAAGTTTACGGTGAAGGCGCCCTCTCAGCCGATGTAACCGGGAATTTGAGAAATAACCAAGGATTAACAAAACGTATTTTCCATAGTTGGCTTACTAATTTTACGCCCTATTGTGGGATATGTAGAATTACTCATTTATCAAGACTGAAACTAAAACTTTAACTACAACGAAGAATAAATATTTTTATCGTTATAAAATAAACTAATGCAAAGGTAACTACTAATTTACTTGAAGCATATAATTCGAGAATGAATGACGGTTAATTATATAGAATAAATAAATGGATTAAATATGATAGGAAATCATATTCAATTAGAGAAACCTAATAAATTGTCTACTCAGAAACCATACTCTAAAGAGCACTAGATAAATACGTAACCCTCTGACGTAAGCAAGGACGGAGCTTGATAGAAAGATTCACCGAGGCTGAGCAAGCCTCGATGGCTCAGCCGGTCAGAGCGATCGGACCAGTGTTCCGAAAGGTCGCAAGTTCGAATTCTGCTCGACGCGGTGAATCCTTCAAGTTCAACTGAACCCGCTAATGATTACGACCTACAATTGTATTTACTCTTCCAACTGTTTCTACTAACAATAATTTAGATAACGTATACCTTCCCCTTTATTTACCATATACGAAATATTAACATAAATGCGCAACGACGAATAAATAAAACCCGTGAATCAATACTTTGATGACCTCATTACAATGAATTTAAAATGGCACATAAAATATTTACGTATACACACCGACACACAATACACTTAGAATTATTTAACCTTCCTATTGTGCATCCTATTTAGTTGGTTAAATGACAAGGACAACCACTCATACTAATAAAACTGATTACAAATTTTATAAATAATTCAACCAACAATTCAATGACACCATGCTATGCAATACGAGTAAACTGTTATCATACATTTTAATTATAATCTTCAACTATATCCACTTCGCACGCCCTTTATAGATACCTGTAGATTTTTAAGTTTTTCCCGGTTTCTATCAAATCTATGCTCGTAATCACCATTCTTTTGTTATACATTTGACTAACCACTAACTCACTCAATTAAATGGCGAAACACAACAAAATAGATAGACGTACTTAATAATGGACTGAAATTCTCACCAACTGCAAACTACACATAACCCAATGATTTTACTTTTTATTTTGGTTAAATAAACACGCCTCGATAAGACTATCAGATTATCTGCTGAATAACGAACTTAAAATCTCAACACGTTTCAACCCGAAACTACCCACTATTCTGTAAATATTAACGCGACGGTCCGTCATACGCACTTGCTATTAAAACCCGAATAAATCTAAATTTCTTACCGAGACAGTTAGTAGTGACTGATGCTTGCGAGCCACGTGGAACACGAGATTCTTCATGCAATGTTCTTCAGCGCTCCAACAAGGTCCCTCATCTTCGTTACCATAGAAGCGCGCGGGCCGTGGATTTCTCTTGATAACAGATCTGTGAACAAACTCAAACACTATTTGCACCTTACAGCCTAAACTCACTGATCTCCGTTAAACGCGACGCTCTGCTGAAGAAAAAGCCCAGATCTTTCCTACCACCACCTTATATCGACTTCCATGTCTTCAGATGAGAACCCCCGAAACCGACCCCCGCTAATTCAAACGTTCCTCAATCCATTCAACAACTCTTATTTTGATTGGTCCAACCAACTCAGCTTGATTCTGATTGGTTCCCATTTTTACCCGCGTGTTTTACCGAGCTATTCTATAATCTATCGTGAACCATAGATAAAAGACAAATCTAAACAAACTTAAAACAACCAACATTTAAAAAAATCTAAAATTATGTTAATTTTATTATTTTACGTTTCAATAAAAAAAGTAAATAATCATTTATTTTGTTTATAAAATAGGCTTAGATCTGTCCATAGAGAAACTGAACGACTCTGGCAACGACTAAATTAAAAAGGTCACCTATCAAGGAACATAATTTTGTAAGCTACCCTCACTTCATTTTCGTATTGTAGCAAATTGATTTTATTTCGAAGTCAAAGACAAGGTATAGGGGAAACGTGTCCAAAACGGCATAGTTTTGTTTTTGAATCATATCTCTTTATTTATTGTATTAATCAGTCTCATACATTTATAATGATCTTAGGTTCATTGGCTAACATTAACACAGTCTTTTAATCAAATAACAACGATATTAATTAAAATATTATCAAAACAATGGACGTCTCGAAAAACCATTTTGTCCATACTATATGGATAAAATGGCATATGGCGCGATTATTTGCTACAAGGTTCTAAGGGTCCTTTTCCGCAAATAGCTCTGATACAATCTTTCTGGCTAATAAACACTCTCTTTATGTCTGGTGAGTTACCCCAAATGATCAGACCAAACCTCAGCAGTGAGGCGACATACCCATGATAGGCTATAATGACAGTTTTTTCGTCAGATACGCGTTGTAGTCTCCGTAGCGCGTGTGAAAATCTGTCTAGTCGGCTGCATACATTGTCTACATGAGATCTCCATTTACAATGTCGATCTATTATCAATCCAAGAAATCATGTTTCGTTGTCTTCTTCTATATGCTTGTTTCGGATATGCAATTGCATTTTTAAAATACTAAGTATATAATAGTCAATACAAACATGCCTCTAAGAAAAAAAGCTCGTATCATAGTGTGTAAGCTATTCACAGAGAGGTAGTTATTCATTAAGCATAATATGATATTTTCTCAGACTAACTCTCAACCTATCTGTTTATCTCTACTCTTTCTCAAATCGTTCCCGCACCGAAAACCCCGATATATGATTATTACGGAAACAAAAACAGTAGGCGAAAACTATAAACTGTATTTTATTATACATCGTTTGGCACTACTTTCTCCCAACATAATTTTTTGTATAATTTCTCTTAATATTGTATAGTATTTGTATAGTTTCTCATAATATTGCATCAAACCCAGATCTCTAGGATTTATTTTCTTGAAATGGTTTGCATTCAGTGGTTGTAGTGGAGGTCAAAGGACCTCCACTACTTTAAAGCTGCCAGATGTCCAGATCTAGAAATAAGCATAATATACCAAACTGACTAGAGGGGTTTGGTTGCTCTCATTATTGTCATATCCGACGTGGACGTGGCTAGCTCTCCGTCTATATAGACCAACGCCATTTTGTAAATAATTAATAACCTAAAAATAAAATCATGCGGACCTATTTATACAAGGAAAATACCTATATAATAAAGAAATTACTTAATTTAAGACTGCTCAACCAACACTATTGTGTTAATAATGCAAAACTCGTTCTATACGAGGATTACACAATTGTTTTGTTTATTTGACGCATATCTTTTTATAATATTTTATAGCAAAACCACAATAAATCAAAGGCGCGTGAAAATTTTCAATGAAACTTATATACACATTTACAGTAAACTACATTGCGCAGTCATGTTTGAAGGATATAATAACGTAAAAGTGTCAAAAACTTTTATAAATTTTGTTAGGATGCAAACAAATATGACGTGTCACTACACAAAGTATGAATCATATAAAATTCATCCAAGCAGTCTATTTTGGAATATAATAAGTTCACATGGATCACCCTTTTGAAAGATCTCCAAGCTAGATCCACTAAAGACAGAATACCACTGTTGGAAGATCGGTCTGGCCCTATAATAAAACACAGTTGCGTATTCCATCAACCTGGATCAAAACCCTTGCTTAGCATAAATATTAATAAATAATTTTGGGTAATACCGTTACCTTTGTTACCAAGTACCTTTTGTCATAACTGGAAGGAGTCTTTACAACTTGTTGACATTTCCAGTTATAACTACCTCATCGTTGGGACAATCACTATTTAAATAATATCCATTGTGACTGGTTCTCAACGACTACAATATTATAAATAAATATGGTGTGTGATTTATATATATATATATATATATATATATATATATATATATATATATATGTATATATGTATACACATTTTAGTATATAAATGGACAGATGCTGTTGACGAGATTACTATCAGTCTATATACTTAATGATATAGAATCATTATATAGATATTAAGTTTACTTGTATGACCAATCTATATTTATGTCAACAATAGCATTCTGAAAATGATATCCATGAGATGTCAGCTATCACAAATCATTCGCAATTCACGCAATCCGAGCTACATACCAAAATCAAGGCATCTACGATGATTACAACCATTTTGACTTCAAGTATCATTTAACTAGTGCAACATAAAGTATTATCTATTCCTTCAGTGGAAAGATCGTGTGATTTACAAATAACTAACAGCCGAACTATATCAGTGGAAAGGAAGTACGAGTAACTTCCCAAGTAACACATCAAAGCAGTATAACGGCCGTCTTACAGCATATCTGTATGCTTTTAGCATTTTGAGTTCGTTTTATAGTAGCATTATAAACGTTTATAGTGCTGATATAGGTCTTAAATGGGCACAAATTACCCAGCTTGAGATCCTATACAGGTCATTTAATAGCATTGCAGGCGCATTATGTCTGCGCTATTAGCATTATCGTTGTCATGGAAAGTGCCAATCGCCTCAAAGAAGCATTAGTACGCTCTATTAAGTTGCCGACTGCATTAAAGAAGCTTTAATACGGCCAAAAAACATGCTAATCGCAGTAAAGAAGCATAAGTACTCTCGATTAACTTGCCAATCGCAATACAAACGCATTATACTAGCATAAGAGTGTAGTAAAATAAACCTTACGTCAATGAGAAAACGTCTCTAATACCGACGGAACAAATGTTATAATACAATGAACGTTGTGATTTAACTACTTTGTCTCGCAATATAAAATGGACGAAGACGGTACAAAAAACTGAATGAGTGACACGTCATATTTGTTTGCATCCTAACAAAATTTATAAAAGTTTTTGACACTTTTACGTTATTATATCCTTCAAACATGACTGCGCAATGTAGTTTACTGTAAATGTGTATATAAGTTTCATTGAAAATTTTCACGCGCCTTTGATTTATTGTGGTTTTGCTATAAAATATTATAAAAAGATATGCGTCAAATAAACAAAACAATTGTGTAATCCTCGTATAGAACGAGTTTTGCATTATTAACACAATAGTGTTGGTTGAGCAGTCTTAAATTAAGTAATTTCTTTATTATATAGGTATTTTCCTTGTATAAATAGGTCCGCATGATTTTATTTTTAGGTTATTAATTATTTACAAAATGGCGTTGGTCTATATAGACGGAGAGCTAGCCACGTCCACGTCGGATATGACAATAATGAGAGCAACCAAACCCCTCTAGTCAGTTTGGTATATTATGCTTATTTCTAGATCTGGACATCTGGCAGCTTTAAAGTAGTGGAGGTCCTTTGACCTCCACTACAACCACTGAATGCAAACCATTTCAAGAAAATAAATCCTAGAGATCTGGGTTTGATGCAATATTATGAGAAACTATACAAATACTATACAATATTAAGAGAAATTATACAAAAAATTATGTTGGGAGAAAGTAGTGCCAAACGATGTATAATAAAATACAGTTTATAGTTTTCGCCTACTGTTTTTGTTTCCGTAATAATCATATATCGGGGTTTTCGGTGCGGGAACGATTTGAGAAAGAGTAGAGATAAACAGATAGGTTGAGAGTTAGTCTGAGAAAATATCATATTATGCTTAATGAATAACTACCTCTCTGTGAATAGCTTACACACTATGATACGAGCTTTTTTTCTTAGAGGCATGTTTGTATTGACTATTATATACTTAGTATTTTAAAAATGCAATTGCATATCCGAAACAAGCATATAGAAGAAGACAACGAAACATGATTTCTTGGATTGATAATAGATCGACATTGTAAATGGAGATCTCATGTAGACAATGTATGCAGCCGACTAGACAGATTTTCACACGCGCTACGGAGACTACAACGCGTATCTGACGAAAAAACTGTCATTATAGCCTATCATGGGTATGTCGCCTCACTGCTGAGGTTTGGTCTGATCATTTGGGGTAACTCACCAGACATAAAGAGAGTGTTTATTAGCCAGAAAGATTGTATCAGAGCTATTTGCGGAAAAGGACCCTTAGAACCTTGTAGACCTCTCTTCAAAAAACTAAAACTGCTTTCCTTGACTAGCTTATACATCTTAGAAAAATGCATGCTTGTAAAGGCAAACATAAAGCAATTCACCAAAGTTACTGTAAATCCAAACCTACGTCCTAGAGATCCCACCAGATTGGTTGGACTAAAATGCAACAGTGCATTATTTGAAAATAATTGTTATATAATGTCAATCAAAATTTATAATCATCTACCGCCAGATATTAGGGAAATTAGTGACATTAAGCAATTTAAACGGACACTGTATTTGTGGCTCTTAGACAACATTTATTATAACCTTAAGGCTTTTTTTGACTATAGTAATGTTTAATATTGTATTTTATTTAAAAAAAAGACATCCTGTTAGCTTTAATAATCGCCTGTACATATACATAGATTTAGATATACATAGATATAATTTAAATTAAGGCCTCATTGCATGCTAATTATAGCTAAATGTGTGATTGTTTATATTATTTTAAGATCTATTGTTAACCACATTTAATGCAAATAAAGAACTATACTATACTATAATTTATTAACTAGATCTACCTAAGACAAAGACACGGTATAGTAAGTGTCAAATATTAATCTTGACGTCCGATATTTATGAACTATTTGATTAACTGAAGAGGTTGACAATGATCAGTCACTACATGAATTAATAAAAAAATACTTGAAAAAATCATAGGTATATGTACCTACAATATATACATAATAGTCAGCTATTTCATATAAATTGTATATACCTATGATTTTTTCGATCAATTATTCATTAGGTAGAAACGTGCTAGAGTACATTCTGTTTTTTAAGTTAATGCCTACTCTTTGGCTAATGTCAAACATTCCCGCACCGAAAACCCCGATGTATGGTCAGAATACACAATATTTTTTGATCTAACGTTTTTTTTTATCGATTTTTGACCAGTTTTGAGTCGATATTCCAACATATTCACTATAGATAGAATTATAAGGCAAACGACTATCGGTTTTTGAATCTTTTATCTCCATTCTGTAGAGCCGGATCTTGAAATAAATGAGCCGTTATTTTTTTATGATATTTTTAAAATATGGTCTAAAAAAACACTTTTATCGATATTCGAATGGTGTAAAGAATCTTACATATACGTAATCTACATATTAGGGTTCCTCTTTGATGTCTCTAAAAACTGTAGAGAGATTTTAATTTTTAACTAATTAAAACAAAATTTATGACCATAAAACCACTTTTTTAGCCTAAACCGGTTCGACTTCGATGTCAAATATCTCGAAGACAATGAATATTGAAGTAAATATAGGATACTATATTGTTTAAAGCCGTTACTGGTAATATGATAAGCTATATAAATAATTAGAAAACTAAGGGAATCAGATCTAAGGTCGTTGGCGCCAGGGAGCCCCTTAAAATATAGGCCCTGTCCTTTATAACTGAGACAACTTCGGCAATTTTTACCTAGTTTGGTATTACTATTTTCCAATTAAAACATTTTGCTAGTCTGTCACTGTGGCCTCCACCCATTAAAAGCTGCCAGATGCCAGGATCTAACAATAAGAATAGTATAGCAATCTAACCAGACGGGTTTTGTTGCTCTCATTATTGTGTCATATCTGACGTGGCTAGCTCTTAGTCCAATAGCAGCTCAGTGACCCTTAAAAAATGCCTTATTTATGCCTACAGCATTACACGTGAATAATTATGCTATTAAACAACATTAAGCATTTATTTATGCTATTGTAGAACCTAAGGCACTAAAACCGCTAAAAGCTGTATAGGGGCTGTTCATAAATTACGTCATCAATTTTTGATAGTAAAGCTGCCAAATAAAGTGACGTCATTAAAAAAAATGCGTTTTAAGCTTAATTGTAAATAAAAAACTATTTAGTAGATAATATTTTATAGCATTAAAAGTTTATAGAAACACGACTTTCATTCCTTTTTTACACATTGATGATGTGATCTTCGGAATGACCGCCCCCCCCCCTCCTACGTCATGCTACCATCATCCGATGTCCAGACCCCCCCCCCATTTGAAATGACGTAATTTATGAACAGCCCCTTATAGTGAATTACTTGGCTTTATAATGGTTTATATTATTACTATTATACTGCATTAGGAACGTATTACCTACTTATAAATGCTATTGTACACCCTAAGGCATTAAAAATAGCTGAAAGCTGTATAGCGAATTTACGTGGCATTATAATGGCTAATATTCATGCTCTTAAACAGCATTAAGCATTTATTTATGCTATTGTAGAACCTAAGGCACTAAACAAAACCGAAGCATTAGTGTAGCAAACCAAAACGCAACTGTACAGCATTCAGCTGTACAGTTGCATGTTGTTCGCTGCACTAAAACTAATGGCTAAACAAAATCATTTACATATGCCATTATACAACCGTTATACAGCGTAAAGCATCATAAAATGCTATTGTAGAACCTAAGGCACTAAACCACACCGAAGCATTAGTGTAGCAAACCAAAACGCAACTGTACAGCATTCAGCTGTACAGTTGCATTTTGGTTCGCTGCACTAAAACTAAAGGCTTTAAAAAAGCATTTATACATGCCATTATACAACCGTTATACAGCTTAAAGCATGATATAATGCTATTGTAGAACCTAAAGCACTTAAGTGCTTTTAAACAGTCGAAAGCTGTACAGTTGCGTTGTGGTTTGCTGCACTAAAGTTAAAGGCTTTACAAAAGCATTTAGATATGCCATTATACAACCGTTATACAGCTCAAAGCATCATATAATGCGACAAGTTGCTCGGTGAACGTATATAAGAGTTTATACGGTCCTTAAGTTCGAAATAAGTTAACTATTCATATGTTATAATGCTTCCTGTGTTACTTGGGTTAGGACTTATATATACTATCAATAGTTTATTGTAGATGTCAACTTCGTTAACAGTAGCGTTAATACTTAAATAAAATGTATTGTTAAATCTAGACGATAAGAGTAAACGTCAACATGAAGTATGTATATAACGGGTGATAACAAAAAAATGAGAATTCTTTCAGAGGCGAAAAAAAAATTCTTCTCTACCTTTTTTTGAGTTTTGGATGTTCTTAGGCAATTCACACATAATAGTTATTTACAAAACCATCAATGGACATAAGAATAGGGCCCGTGGTCAGCTGTTCGTCAAAGTTTAGACACAATGTCCGAGCAAGATCGTTGGACGGCATGTTTTTCCCTTTTGTGCACATATGACCTTGATCCCTTTTATCAACTGGGTAAAATTTTTAGCTCTCCGATTGTTTAAATACTAAATTACGACATGACTAAAAAATATTTAGCATCCAGCCACATTGTGAAAAAAATTCGAGGTATCGGATTTTCACTCGACGTCTCAAATTAATGATTTTCATGTGTGATTTCGAATCGTCCAGCGACACTGTGATATAAAATTTATTTTTGCTGATTTATGTATTCTAGTAATCTTATCTGCTGGCGGCATTCTAGACCTATCTTTTTAAACATCAACAAATGTAGGTACCGTTGGAAAACTTGATTTTTTTCGTGGCAACTGTTGGCTGGTGGAATCATCATCATTAAAGATGCAATTCTGTTTGTTCAGTCTTCCCTTGGTCATTATGTTTGCTAATCTCCCGCTACCATTTCTGTAAACTACAGTCAGGGATGTAAGAATTCTACAAATAGTAGATACGGGTACATTTTCCTTTACTAAAATGACATACACAGTGGTTTTTGTCCATGTATAAGTTTGAAATATAAAAAAGTACAAGGGATTTTCGCATAGCTTCTTGGTTCGACACCATTTTTTACAAATACAAGTGCTTGAAAAAATAAAATAAACAAAATAAAAGAACCTCTAAGACACCGCCACAACTTCATGAACAAACTATTTTGTTTACGTAAATAGTTTAATTTTTATGTCTAAAGAAAATTACTCTCATTTTTTTGTTATCACCCGTTATATTATAAGTCCTTCGTACTCGGGTATCCTCACATTATGAAATCACAACAATCTGATATAAATTACTAGGTAAGTTGCATGTTATTCAAATATGGTTGAACCAAACATAATAGAGCCCTATTTATTGGTATAGAGCGTCTACATTTATAAATATCAATCTCTTATTTAAGTAACCTCCAAATTCGGATAATTTGCATAGAAACCGCTGACGCTTAACGTTAGACCTATTCTGTCACCCGTCGGTGTAATAAAGAGAAGTATGGAACTAACTTACAAGAACACTTTTCGTATATCACCATACGTGGCAACGTGGAGAAGCATCATCACTGGCTGCTGCTTCTGGCCTCTGGAGTTTGCTCAGGGTAGCCGCCGTTGTTCTGGCAGTGATGAACTCACGATGTCAACGAGCAGCGTGCCACATGCAGCAGTAGTACGTCCGATGCTCGTGTACCGGAAAACACATACATGTACAAGTTTATAACTGTAATAGTAAAGGTGTTTCTCCGTACTATGGTATATATGTATATATATATATATATATATTTTTTAGGTAGGTAGCCAATTGTACTAAATATTGAACTTTTCAAAGTATCTACATTTATTTATTGGGCAACCTAATTATAATTTTCACTATTTGACTCTATAAGTAATAAAGGTTTCTCAATCAGTGTCTAACAAACACCGTCAAGAAAATATAAAGTAAATATCTTAATAATTTACTGTTTATAATTACGTGGATTTAACCACTTAAATTATTTAGCCGTATATTGAGCAGCAAACTGCTCAATAATGTTTATTTATTTGAATAAGCTGTAGAAACCTGTAACGTAATCATTACTTGGAAATGTACAATGGTATTTGCATGCAAGACGTAGAAAACATTAATTAACCAATATGTTACACAATTAACATGGTACTAGCTTCCATGTGCACCTGCAAGCCACCACCATGACTAGCTAGATAATGTAATTTCCTATTATAGTGATTAAACGAAATCAATGCATATACCATCATATTCAATTTATCGAACCTTAGTAGAATTTTATTACGGTGGCATAACGCACACTAATGTTCAAATATGCTGGTGAATACTAATTTCACTGAAATTTAATACGGCTCAAATGAAAATGAGCATAAAGCAATAAATCAAAAACAACACACCTGGAGGACTGACTTCTGCTGGATGGATTGACTCTTCGCAATGGCGCCGAAGTCTCGCAGTAGCCTTAGCCTGCCTTAGCTCTGCTGACAGCTCCCTGAAGTGCTCGTCAAGGCTTCAAGATGGGTCCAACTGGACAGGCCGAAGATCTGTACGCCCGAAGCTGCATCCCGCCACCGAAGCGCTCACTCACGCTGCGGCAACGATCCTTCAGAAGTTTACGGTGAAGGCGCCCTCTCAGCCGATGTAACCGGGAATTTGAGAAATAACCAAGGATTAACAAAACGTATTTTCCATAGTTGGCTTACTAATTTTACGCCCTATTGTGGGATATGTAGAATTACTCATTTATCAAGACTGAAACTAAAACTTTAACTACAACGAAGAATAAATATTTTTATCGTTATAAAATAAACTAATGCAAAGGTAACTACTAATTTACTTGAAGCATATAATTCGAGAATGAATGACGGTTAATTATATAGAATAAATAAATGGATTAAATATGATAGGAAATCATATTCAATTAGAGAAACCTAATAAATTGTCTACTCAGAAACCATACTCTAAAGAGCACTAGATAAATACGTAACCCTCTGACGTAAGCAAGGACGGAGCTTGATAGAAAGATTCACCGAGGCTGAGCAAGCCTCGATGGCTCAGCCGGTCAGAGCGATCGGACCAGTGTTCCGAAAGGTCGCAAGTTCGAATTCTGCTCGACGCGGTGAATCCTTCAAGTTCAACTGAACCCCGCTAATGATTACGACCTACAATTGTATTTACTCTTCCAACTGTTTCTACTAACAATAATTTAGATAACGTATACCTTCCCCTTTATTTACCATATACGAAATATTAACATAAATGCGCAACGACGAATAAATAAAACCCGTGAATCAATACTTTGATGACCTCATTACAATGAATTTAAAATTGCACATAAAATATTTACGTATACACACCGACACACAATACACTTAGAATTATTTAACCTTCCTATTTTGCATCCTATTTAGTTGGTTAAATGACAAGGACAACCACTCATACTAATAAAACTGATTACAAATTTTATAAATAATTCAACCAACAATTCAATGACACCATGCTATGCAATACGGGTAAACTGTTATCATACATTTTAATTATAATCTTCAACTATATCCACTTCGCACGCCCTTTATAGATACCTGTAGATTTTTAAGTTTTTCCCGGTTTCTATCAAATCTATGCTCGTAATCACCATTCTTTTGTTATACATTTGACTAACCACTAACTCACTCAATTAAATGGCGAAACACAACAAAATAGATAGACGTACTTAATAATGGACTGAAATTCTCACCAACTGCAAACTACACATAACCCAATGATTTTACTTTTTATTTTGGTTAAATAAACACGCCTCGATAAGACTATCAGATTATCTGCTGAATAACGAACTTAAAATCTCAACACGTTTCAACCCGAAACTACCCACTATTCTGTAAATATTAACGCGACGGTCCGTCATACGCACTTGCTATTAAAACCCGAATAAATCTAAATTTCTTACCGAGACAGTTAGTAGTGACTGATGCTTGCGAGCCACGTGGAACACGAGATTCTTCATGCAATGTTCTTCAGCGCTCCAACAAGGTCCCTCATCTTCGTTACCATAGAAGCGCGCGGGCCGTGGATTTCTCTTGATAACAGATCTGTGAACAAACTCAAACACTATTTGCACCTTACAACCTAAACTCACTGATCTCCGTTAAACGCGACGCTCTGCTGAAGAAAAAGCCCAGATCTTTCCTACCACCACCTTATATCGACTTCCATGTCTTCAGATGAGAACCCCCGAAACCGACCCCCGCTAATTCAAACGTTCCTCAATCCATTCAACAACTCTTATTTTGATTGGTCCAACCAACTCAGCTTGATTCTGATTGGTTCCCATTTTTTCCCGCGTGTTTTACCGAGCTATTCTATAATCTATCGTGAACCATAGATTAAAGACAAATCTAAACAAACTTAAAACAACCAACATTTAAAAAAATCTAAAATTATGTTAATTTTATTATTTTACGTTTCAATAAAAAAAGTAAATAATCATTTATTTTGTTTATAAAATAGGCTTAGATCTGTCCATAGAGAAACTGAACGACTCTGGCAACGACTAAATTAAAAAGGTCACCTATCAAGGAACATAATTTTGTAAGCTACCCTCACTTCATTTTCGTATTGTAGCAAATTGATTTTATTTCGAAGTCAAAGACAAGGTATAGTTCAAAATAATTTAATGCTTACAGCGTAGCTGGATGTTTTCAGATGTCGGACTGTTACAATCTCCACCCATTAAAAGCTGCCAAATGCCCAGATCTATCAATAACGTATAGTTCTGTAAGTTTCTTGTACATATGTAATAACACTTTTATGGGCTTTGCCCGAAATAAATAATAATTTAATTTAATTTAATTTAATAAGGATGATAAAGCAATCTAACTAGTCAGGTTTCATTGCTCTCATTATTGTGTCATATCTGACGTGGCCAGCTCTTCGTCCATAACTTTTGAACCGGAGATCCAAAAATATGAAAATATACATCTTTGCATATTTTTTCAATGAAAATTATTTTGAATATTATCGGGTAAAGCATTTTCGAGTTAACTCCATAAAACCTCTTCCATAGGCAGATACGACCTTTTGATAATTATTTTTTCTTATTCCGGTAAAGGTGCGGAACCCTCCAGTATGCGTGGTACGACACGCACTTGGCCGAGTTTTTTTATAAATTTTACTGATTCTAAAATCACTAAAGCTCAAAAGTAAGGTGAACTATGGGTTTCCGTAGGTATATTTCGGTAAAAAAAACTAAAATTTAACTATTTTGGCTCAACGATGCAAAGAGATTCTTAGTGCCGTATGTAGTTTTAAAATACATAAACACAATATTTCTCAAACATAACTCCAACACACAACAAATAATCAACCAATATTGAAGTCGTATTGGAGTTGCGTCGGAATTATTTTCAAGCAAATTCTGATATTTCTGATTCAGACGTTTAGCTGTATTGCGTAGTTATTGGATTGGAATTGTATTGGAGTTGGATCATGTCTAAATATGTTTTAAAGTTAGGATACAGCCTTTGGCCTCCGAAATGAGAGCATGCCATCTGAACAGATCCTACGCAACTTCTTGCCAGTTATTTATATTTCGGTGAACTAATTTTTTTATGATTTTCACGAAACAATTTAATGTATCTGTACTGTACAAGGTGTAACAAACAAAGCGGTGATCCGTTTAATTAGGGGCATAATTGTTATCGTATTGCGACTAAGGAAAAGTAGGAGATTTTTTTTTGTGTATGTGACTCGTTATCCCAGCCAGCCAACCCTCCATACGAAACCAATAATTTTTTTTCTTAGTTGTTCATAATTAATTATAAATATTATTCTTTAACGGATCCCCACTACTTTTGTTACATCTTGTATATGGAAGTGCCCAATTATATTAATATTTCAAATTGGAAAAGCAAACCTAAGGCTGCAAAGGAAATTAAATTCAAGCCTTACTTAGCAACTTTCATTAAATTACATTCTCGCTAAATTTTATTACAATTTATCTAAGAACACTCAGGCCGTCTACGTGATCTCATTAAAGTAAATTTTTATCGAGAGTCTTGAAGGTTGGCCGTGAATTCTTTAACTGGGGCGGGTTTTATGTCCTAACTTAAATTACTTCTCCATTCATAGCGGTACGAAGTCGTACGGCATGATACTTTGGGGTAATGTAAACTACATTATGAAAACCAATCTTAGGCTTAAATTAGTAAGGCTCAACTGTTACGTGATTTTAAAAAAGTATTTTAATGCATGCTGGCTTCAAACCAAAGGAACACACAAAAGAGCAAACAGAAATATCATCAAGATCACGAAAAATGGTTTTAAAACAAACATGTTTCACTGTAAATAACGTCATCGTTTTTAGTATCCAAATGACCTATCAATGTTAATTTTCTACCCTATCGCCTGTATAATCGAACTGCATAACCGTTCAGCGCTAAGCCTAATCAAATGCCGCGTATCATTAGGCGATCAGTGACGTGACGTCACATCCGTGACGCATGACCTGTGACGCTGATAAATGGATCACGCGTCGGAGTGTTGACAAACTGCATATGCACCTACTGCGAGTAATTTGCGGTCTATTGGATTTCCATAGCGATTGCTTAGATAGTTTAACAGCCTAGCTACGACTCCATGTAGCAACGACGGAGAAAGTGGCCATAACTGAGAACGAAATGTCGGAGATATTTATTCATTTTCGTTTCCACACTACATTTTAAAATACTTATTTAAATGATATATATCCTATACCTCAAAGCTCAATATGATCGACCGGCAGCCACAAGGTAGTTAAGTAATGGTCTAAGAGCTGGCCACGTCAGATATGACACAATAATGAGAGTAATGAAACCTGTCTAGTTAGACTGCATTACCATCCTTATTGCTAGATCCGGGCATCTGGCAGCTTTTAATGGGTGGAGGTTAGAGTGACAGACCAACGAAGTTTTTAAGTAGAAAAAAAGTAATACCAAAATTGGTAAAAAATGCCAAAGTAGTGTTACTTATAGAGGATAGGGCCTATATTTTAATATTAGATTAAAAGCCATTGTCTATTATTGCGGAAACAAAAACAGTAGGCGACTAACTAAAAATTGCATTATACATCATTTGGCACTACTTTTCCCCAACAGAAACTTCTGGATATGATATAATCTAATTAATTACACAATTCCCGATAATATTGCATCAAACCCAGAACTCTAGATTTTTTTAATTCAAGTTATTTGCATTCTTTGACCTCCACCACTTTACAGCTACCACTTTTTTTTTTAGCTATCCACTTTTTTTGCGCCAATTCAATACCAATCGTATTGAAGAGGCCATTGAGCAGAATAAGGGCTCTTAAGTTTTCGCAAGAGATTTGTCTATTGGGCAGAGCCAGCTCGCCAAATTAAAAACTGAGGATGGTAGAATCGTTTCATCCAGACCCGAGCTTTTGGGGGAGATAGAGGACTTTATGGACAGCTATATACATCAACTAGCAGACCTGAGGTTGATCTGGCGGAAGACCCTAGAGCTAGACTGACCCGACATGATACCGAAGATATCCCGGACATCAGCCTGTACGAGATTAGAATGGCTCTTAAACAGCTCAAAAACAATAAGGCACCTGGTGAAGACGGAATTACAGCCGAACTTCTGAAGGCGGGTGGTAAACCGGCCCTTATGGCCCTTCAGAAGTTGTTCGACTCCGTTTTACTACAAGGGAGAACGCCTAAGGCATGGAACAGAGGTGTGGTGGTATTGTTCTTCAAAAAGGGTGATAACGCGTTACTGAAGAACTACCGACCCATTTCACTTCTGAGCCATGTCTATAAGCTGTTTTCAAGTCATTACGAATCGTCTCGCACGCAGGCTAGATGACTTCCAGCCTCCCGAACAAGCCGGTTTCCAAAGAGGCTTTAGTACCGTAGACCACATCCATACGCTCCGTCAGATTTTACAGAAGACTGAGGAGTATAACCTGCCCCTCTGCTTAGCGTTCGTGGACTACGAGAAAGCCTTCGTCTCGATCGAAACCTGGGCTGTACTACAATCTCTCCAGAGGTGCCAAGTGGACTATCGCTATATCGAAGTGCTGAAGTGTTTGTACGAGAACGCCACTATGATAGTCCGACTCCAGGACCAGAACTCGAAGCCTATTCCGTTGCAGTGGGGAGTCAGGCAAGGAGATGTTATTTCTCCTAAACTGTTTACCGCTGCACTGGAGGATGTTTTCAAGACTCTGGACTGGAGAAGGCTAGGTATCAACATAAACGGCGAGTACATCACTCACCTTCGGTTTGCTGACGACATAGTAGTCTTGGCTGAGACCATGGAGGATTTGAGTACGATGCTCGATGACCTCAGTAAAGCCTCCGAGCGAGTTGGTCTAAAGATGAACATGGATAAGACGAAGATCATGTCAAATACCCATGTAGCACCAACTCCCGTTACAATCGGAGACTTTACACTCGAAGTTGTGGACGATTATATATACTTAGGACATACTGTCCATTTAGGTAGATCCAACTTCGAGAAAGAGGTCAATCGACGAATCCGACTCTTTTGGGCAGCGTTCGGGAAACTACGGCACATCTTTTTGTCCAATATTCCGCAGTGTCTCAATACGAAAGTCTTTGACCAGTGTGTGTTGCCAGTGATGACATATGGTACTGAAACGTGGTCGCTTACAATGGGCCTCATAAGAAAGCTCAAAGTCACCCAAAGGGAAATGGAGAGGGCTATGGTTGGAGTCTCTCTGCGTGATCGCATCAGAAATGAGGCCATCCGCAGCAGAACCAAAGTAACCGATATAGCCCTCCGAATCGCTAAACTAAAGTGGCAGTGGGCGGGGCACATTGCTCGTAGGACCGATGGCCGTTGGGGCGGAAAGGTTCTCGAGTGGCGACCACGAACCGGAAGGCGCAGCGTGGATAGACCCCCCGCAAGGTGGACTGATGACCTGGTGAAGGTCGCGGGAGTCCGCTGGATGCGGGTGGCGTAGGACCGGTCATTGTGGCACTCTTTGGGGGAGGCCTATGTCCAGCAGTGGACGTCTTTCGGCTGATATGATGATGATGATGATGATGACTTTACAGCTGCCAGATGTCGGGATCTAGAAATAAGCATAGTATAGCAAATTAACTAGAGGGGTTTCGTTGCTCTCATTATTGTGTCATATCTGACGTGGCCAGCTCTCCGTCTATAATGTAGCATTCGTTTGTCTTGAAAATCCTGATCATACCCCAAAGACGGCATCGCAAATTCATACAAGCCTGATTGCGATTCAAGCCGCGTGTGCGATACGAGATCGATAAGCGAAACGACCCAGGGCAGGGCACTTGAAAAAAGTGACGGTGGCTTCACTTGGTGCTTTGGGATTTACCCCAGGATTTTGGTACAACGTTTATTTATTTGCAATAATGCCCTTTGCGAGTATGAGAGAGTTGTAGATATCCGGGCAGGCAGCTTACGGCTTAATCTAAATCATTGTACAAAATTACTATATGGCGGTTTCTAGTATTTCTGTGAGTAGTAAAACACTTTCTTGTACAAAAAAACACAGCGAAGTACCATCAGGTTCAAAATTGCATGGTCAATTTATCAATGAATTCATTCATAAATTGGCCATGCAATTATGAACCCGATAGTACATGTAACACCACATATACGTGGCGAACCCCCCCATCGCGATTCATAGTGGCAACGCAGCGAGCATGATGGGCTCGGGCGTCGGGAGCTCGGAGCGGGTTGCTTTATTTTGTAAGTTTCGATATATTTTATTTATTACTTATTTATAGTTTTAAATGTATAAATAAGCGCCAGATAGTATTTTACAATAAGGAATGTAGATCCGACGCACATGCCATTTTTAAACACTAGTTCGATTCCAGCCTAGGTACCAGAGGCCTTGGTTACATTTTTGTTTTGTATAAGTATGACATCAATTTCCGTTTAGTAGTAGTGCTACTACTTAAAACAACAAAATCTAAATTATTTGATGATACAGTTTAATCAAGTCTTAATCGGATCTCTCAATGGCGCCGTGTCTCGGTCCGGTGAACGAGACAGCTCAATACACCTGCAGAGCGTTATCTCGCTCGCACACCGTTGCCGGAAGCCGCAGCAGTGTGATAATCACGTTAAGTATCATATATGCTATAAGGACGAGTGTATCAATTGACAAGCAAATGTCCTAATTATTTAGGTACCTACCTAATCTAAACTAAAGCTAGTCAAAATCATTTGCAAAAATAAAGAAGGAAATATATTCCAGGCTCACACAATAAACATGAATTATAGTTAGTTTTAAATAAACTTTAACTAAAATATTAAAACACCAAGAGGAAAATCCCGCAACTGAGATTCACCGCTTTGTTATTCAGCTGGCGAGCTTTGTCATTGAAAAAAGAATACAGTCTTACTCGTGCTGGCGGAAGTGATAAAAAGGGATAAAATATGATAAGCAGCATGGACGTATAGTGTATCAATTGACAAGCAAATGTCCTAATTAGGTACCTACCTAATCGAAACTAAAGCTAGTCAAAATCTATTGCAAAAATAAAGAAGGAAATATATTCCAGGCTCACACAATAAACATGAATTATAGTTAGTTTTAAATAAACTTTAACTAAAATATTAAAACACCAAGAGGAAAATCCCGCAACTGAGATTCACCGCTTTGTTATTCAGCTGGCGAGCTTTGTCATTGAAAAAAGAATACAGTCTTACTCGTGCTGGCGGAAGTGATAAAAAGGGATAAAATATGATAAGCAGCATGGACGTATAGTGTATCAATTGACAAGCAAATGTCCTAATTAGGTACCTACCTAATCGAAACTAAAGCTAGTCAAAATCTATTGCAAAAATAAAGAAGGAAATATATTCCAGGCTCACACAATAAACATGAATTATAGTTAGTTTTAAATAAACTTTAACTAAAATATTAAAACACCAAGAGGAAAATCCCGCAACTGAGATTCACCGCTTTTTTATTCAACTGGCGAGCTTTGTCATTGAAAAAAGAATACAGTCTTACTCGTGCTGGCGGAAGTGATAAAAAGGGATAAAATATGATAAGCAGCATGGACGTATAGTGTATCAATTGACAAGCAAATGTCCTAATTAGGTACCTACCTAATCTAAACTAAAGCTAGTCAAAATCTATTGCAAAAATAAAGGAGGAAATATATTCCAGGCTCACACAATAAACATGAATTATAGTTTTAAATAAACTTTAACTAAAATATTAAAACACCAAGAGGAAAATCCCGCAACTGAGATTCACCGCTTTGTTATTCAACTGGCGAGCTTTGTCATTGAAAAAAGAATACAGTCTTACTCGTGCTGGCGGAAGTGATAAAAAGGGATAAAATATGATAAGCAGCATGGACGTATAGTGTATCACTGAGTCTAAGAGTGCGAGTGCTAAAGTGACGTGAGTGTAACCGTTATATTTTACTTCATCAAACACTTAAGAGCCATGTACTACAGTCATTTTACGGGCGGCTAGTATGGGGAACTGGAAATAATTAATAATAGCTAATATTTTTAGTGTAACGGATATATCATGATACAAGTATTATTTACGCAATGAAATCCTACAAAATATAGTTATTCGCTAACCGCCACAAATATGTACACACATATTACAAGCGTTTTTCTTGTAGGATTTTAATGAATATATCGTTTCTAAGTCATTTAAAATGTTAGAACAAACTACTAATTATTACTATTTGTTTCTAACAAATTAGGATGTATATCGCCCGCATATTGACAAGCAAATGTCCTAATTAGGTACCTAACTAATCTAAACTAAAGCTAGTCAAAATCTATTGCAAAAATAAAGAAGGAAATATATTCCAGGCTCACACAATAAACACGAATTATAGTTTATAGTTTTAAATAAACTTTAACTAAAATATTAAAACACCAAGAGGAAAATCCCGCAACTGAGATTCACCGCTTTGTTATTCAACTGGCGAGCTTTGTCATTGAAAAAAGAATACAGTCTTACTCGTGCTGGCGGAAGTGATAAAAAGGGATAAAATATGATAAGCAGCATGGACGTAGAGTCGGGTAATTCCAATCCTGATGGGGTAAATACGCGGTGTTGTAAAAATAAAAGTGGAAATTTTTTCGACAACTTTTATGCGGCGACAGGCTGTATATGCACAATGGAGTGTTCTCATTTTTACCTACTGAGCAAAAGGACAAGTGAATTCATCAGTTACATGAACCATGTAATTATGACCTCGTTATTCATACAGGATGTAATAATTAAGTGTAGCCAGGCGATTATTCTGTAAATATAACACATATCAGAAAACTTTAAACTGATATCGAAAGTACGTTACTAGTTACTAAAATCACATTAATAATACACTTTTTTTCATAGTAACATACCTGCGCGTTCGCCTCTTCTAAGCTGGGTAAGCAGTTATACTCGTAAGAATATACAAAATAAAAAGGAATGTACGTTTGAAATTAAGTAAAGTTCAAAAATTGCCTTTACACAATTAATGCTAAAATAAGCCTTATCCAATTCAATAAAACAGTTTTAATTATAAAGTGAACGTTTTGTTAACTTTTCTGTTGGTTTACATTATCCCTTCTTTTTACTAAGTAATCAAACAATGAACACTAATGCTTAGGATGAAACCTTCCCTGAATATAAATCTAATCTTGAAATTAAATGATCAACTCAGATCTTCTTCTTTAGGGTAAAACTTCAGAATTTTAAAACTTTCCTTTTTTTAATCGAGACTTTTTTCTCATCAATACCTCTGAAAAATAAAGTGTTGTAAGAGTGGTCCAATAACAAGCATTCAATTTTATGAAACGAAAACAGACCTGTCACAGAAGTGTTTTAGGGTTCCGCGCATGGATTGGTGATCCCCATCTTCGTTTTATTTTTCTGTTGTATATTTCTTAGTTTTTGCTGCTAACTCAATATCTGGAGTTCGTATAAATCGAATTCATTTAGTGTAATATTTAAATTATGTTTTTTTAACACGGTCATGAAATGAAATGAAGAGCAAAAGGTCATCCTTCTGCAGAATTTTGAACACATGTGGGCACACATGTAATTTTTTCGTGATTTGGCACATGTTGACATGTTGTTGTGAATATAAGTGGTTTGTGAGATGTCTTCAACGTTATCAGGTGCGTATTTTTATTTACACTAAATTTAAAAAGTGGGTATTTCTGTGACCCCGCGGGGCACAAATGGCAATAAATTGGTTTTTCATAGTAATCATTCCCATTTGTCCCCGCAATGGCTGTACTGTGCGTGACCAAAGCGGGTAAAGATGGGTCACAGATAACCTCAACCACTAGATAGATCATAAGTACAACTCAAGGTCACCACACATCAGCGCTCCGGTACTAATTTATAGGTAGTATGAGAGCGCGACTGCTTATTTCATTTGAGTTAACGTATCATTACTCATGTGAATTAAACATATCCACAAAAATCAAGTTATAGGGGTTAACCTGGATTGTTATACTACAAAATAGTATAGAATATTATTGAGATGTGCTGTTCGAATGCTTGGAAGAATAATAAGTATGTCGATGTTCGAATGGTAGAAATTTACGAATAAAATTGCGCTTATGTGTGGTGACCTCGTGCTTAATGATGCAAGCATAATGATGAGTAGTCTATGTAGTCTGTGAATAAACCAAAGAATGCGTAGTATAAATATGTTTTAGTCAACCATTGTTTTATCAGTCTAAAGATGATTCACGCTGTAGCGTTCTGCGTCCTACACACGATGTTCTCTATACAAAAATAATTGTCGGAAGTGTCGTGTAGGATGCGGAATGCTACAACGTGAACCATCCTTAAGGATGGGTGAGGACGGATTTAAGGGCACATATTACATAAACGCAACAATAAGCGTTTATGTCACAGTTACATAAAAGTTATAGAAGAGCAAAAGCTATAGGTCATCCTACTGCAGAATTTTGAACAAAAACGTATTTCAGGCCACGATACATATTTCAGTTTGTTTGTATGTAACAAGTACTCGTAACTACAAATTTAATCTAATTAAATAAAGTAAAACAAATCTAATTAGAAGACATTGATAAAACGAAAGAAAAACGTTGACAGGTTTACATTTTATATCTGTCCAATATCCCACTAGCGGGTCATAGCGGGTTATTGCAGATTTCGAGCGCGCGATCAGCGCATCAGCTCCTTTGTGATATTTTTTATACGACAGAACCCAAACACTTTGCTGCGTGAATCTCGCGGCTCTCCCTCGCCCAATCAGACATGAAACCAAACGATTTGACATTTCCAATGACAATAGAAATAATTGGGTGGAACCCTCGATCCAATCACTTGTCATGTACAGAGGGCTCTGATGTTACAGTCCGGAGCGCAGGTTAATAACTGAAAATTCATGTTTTAATACTCGCGGAAACATTTTATCAACAATATATATGAAGCCGGGGCTTTGATGTCGGGGCAAATACTGATTCTAAGAATTTTACGTTAATTTTGCGAGATTTAATTCTGTTTTTACTTAAAATGGTAACAGTACGAGTAAGGTCATATACCTAAAATTATCTAATGCTAAATAATACAGCGGCAAATTATTTTCACATAGCATCAACATCATCTTAATTTTATTCGATAATTGAAGGCAGATTTTTATTTGTCGATTCAGATTTTCGTTTTATTATTGGCCGAATTTTTATAAAGAAATCTTTGGCTCTTATGACGTTCGGGCCATTGTTTTTTTGATGTGATGGGCCCCTGCTGGCGCCATACATCATGATAGCTTTGCTGAAGTGTTCCTGACACACCCAGCAATTCGTACCTAGATATTCCAGATATATTAGAGCTCGCGGGCGGCGGTACCGTAAAAATTTTCATAAAAATGCAAATTTCCTCAACGTATTGCTCTGAGACGGCACTTACTGTTCCTTCATTAAATGTAAATTATACATCGCCTCTCATTGGATGCTTCTAGGCAACATTAAGTGGGCTCGCTTTACTAGCTTACATGACATCCCACTTAACATCCCTGTAAATTTAATTGAGAACTGTATTAACTCAATATAACTTCAGATAGTTCATAAATCAATCGCAAAATAAAATGACGTGTTTTGGGAGATTTCGCAACCGAAGGTTAAATAAAGTGTTCTGGGCTCTACGATTTGATGATAGGTACATTTTAAATGTATTCATCAAACTAGTTAATGAACTCTTATTACACATATGTAAACAGTATTTCATAAATTGTAAACGTTATTAAACTAAGTGAGATCGATTTAAAAAATGTAATAATACGCGAAAATTGCCTTTCTAAGAAGTGAAACCTTTCAAAATGAAAAGGTTTTGGCGTAAATACCAAAAATCACCAATCACTTCATTCTAGTAGGTAGCTCTAGTATACCTATACCAGACATTACCATTATTACCCAGGCAATAGAGTGTTTGGCTTAAGCAATTTAATTTAAATAATAAGCATAAAAATATACATTGATAACAACTTGGTTCTTCGGTATAGGCGAACCCAATTATTCCACCTTAATTGTCATCCTTTGATAATTAAACCAACCGGATGCGAGACGCGCACTAATTTATATCAGAAAAAGTCTGCCAATTTCGGCGCGGGGGACGAGAAAACGCACACAAATACTGTTAACACTAATGCATTTTCCATTGACGTTGCTACACACGCACACGATAAAATTATCAAACACTAGCATAAAATATACTCGCACAAGTATAAACACAGCCACAGACAACCTGTCCGTGAACGAGATAATGTCATCTTTAAGTAAACGTACACAGTGCGAGGAACGCGTCGATAATAATACACTTAAGTATCGATATTTGTGACGTTTTCAAGTCAAAGGTACATCATTGTCGGTTGTTAATAGAGTTAATTTCTAAATGATTTTTTTATGGTAACGCCTTATTGACAACCTATAATGATGTACCTTTGACTTGAAAATGTCACATTTTATCGTACATTTATTTATCGTATGCCTACATGTCACTGGATATTGATAGGCATTTCTTCCCTAGGGTAGTGGGAAAGCAGATGATGAAGAAAATCCAGTGAGTGCTGCGAGGTCCAGGTGGGACAGTAGAGCTGACAAGTTTGTAACTCTTTTAGCACCACCCAGGGATTACGTGTAGCCGTCTAAGGTGTTTCCTACGGACGCAGAGAAACATTGATCGTAGGTTAGTTATATATTTTTGTTTCTTTACCAAGTGTAAGGTTTAGCTATTGATAAAATTATAATGTTAAGTTGTGATTAAATATCAAGTTTTTCTACCAGCATATTACTTCCAATGTTAGTATTCTACGTAAGTTAGTTTGTCTATTTGTTCAGGACAAATCTTGCAAGCTGATTTAGAATAACTTTTATATTATCAATTTAATATTTTGATGTGTATTTGCTTTTAAATTTAGTGGAAAATACTACAAATTGGAAACAAATAACTATTACAATGAAACATTGAACTGCAAAGAACTATGGAACATTCGAACCCACGTGTTTAAATTACCGTTCCAATGTGCTTCCAATTACACTAGACGTTCCTCTATCCACCTCAGTGAATTTTTCACTGTAATGAACAATGATGAATCAGTCACTAGCGACATCGTGATGTTCCAGAGTCCTTCCTTCCTTCGTCGTCCTTCGCAGTTGATATTTTGATTGTAATGAGCATCTGTTCCCAATTTCTGTTTCTATTTCTATTGTCTCTTCTTCATTTTCTATTATAAATAAAAAGTATAACATACTGCTAATGTTAATATCGACATTTATTTTTGTGCTGTCCCATCACTAAAACTTACCTGTTAGGTACAGTGATACCAGAGTCAGAAATTAAAAGTGCCTATTTAAGGGGATAAGTGTGTATACCGTACCTTGTAAAACTCACCTATACTAACCAGTAATATTTTAAAGCTGAACCTACCTAAAGCTTGAAATTAACTGAAACTTTTCTTTGAAAGCGAGGATATTATCACTAAGGGAAATAATACGATTTAAACAACATATAAGTTAATAAGAAAATTTATTCAAGTAATAAGAAATTACTGTTAATAGAAAGTTAAATGGCTCTATAAACTATTATATCTAATGTATCCGTTAGGTCACATTAGATATACCGCTACAGTTCAAGGGCCAAAATATGCCATAGAAAAAACTATAGCGGTGAAAAAAAACTCTGACGCCCAAGTTTAACCTGCACACATACATAATGAATTTTGTAAAGATTAAAGACACACAATTTATAAAAAATTATAAAATAATGGCACAATTGTCTAGTGGTACATATTGGACTACATTATGATAAGTAATAACCAAGGTCTCCTGAGGTGTGAGAAACGCTAAACAACAGAATTAAATCTGAACAATGCTCAAACAAACACAGAAAACCAGAAATTAAAAACAATGTTACATAAAACAAATACAATTTGGTTTAAAATATCCTACATTAACCTACAAACTTTCAAAACAAGTATTATAACCTCCTCAATATTTAACATCACAATTATATCTAACTACTATTGTGAAACATACCTACTCCATACATAATGCTATTGTTGATTTGAATAAAGCAAAATATTGAAATTACTGTATACACTGTATCCTACTGTATATACGATAAAACAGAAGGATTTTCCTTTATACAGTAAAACCTGTAATTGTAATAAGTTAAACATAAAAGGTAATTATATTATTTTATAATGATTGATGTAATTTTATTAAAAGATTGTAATATTAATAATGTGATCATAATATGATAAGTCATAACATAATATAGATATATGGGAATAGGATAGTGGAACTCTGGCTCATTAAAATCTTAATATTAATCAAGATTATCATTAAAATAGAATAGATGATTGCAGTCAATTATAAGGCTACTTTTTATACCTCATAAAATTACCGAGCATACGCCGATACTTTAGGCTAAGCTATGTCTACACAAAAGGTCCCAACGTGAGTTATTCCATGCAGAACCGTAAGATAAACGTCTTTTAGACTTGTATACGGATGCGTAACCCTCAGGTGACGAACATGCAGACCCTAATGGGAATGCTGATTAGCAAATCCCTCAGGTAGGCCCTATAATTGGTCATGCATACCCTAATGGGTTAGCCCTTTATAAATTGGACTTGCATTCGTCTACATTATCTTAGGTTAACCCGGCCCTATCAAGCATACATGCACAACCAACCAGCCCGACTTGCATATTGGAACATCTCACGTGTGGATAAGAATTACGAGTATGTTCAGACACAGAGGCTTATTCTAGTTAGTTGATAGACAATAGCACCCAGCACGGCCATAAACACGTCAATAATGTGAGGTCAGCCTCTAATATTATGAAACCAGCCATTCTATTGTATTTGTTATTCGAAAAAAGTATGAACACAACTATTATTTCATTTTATAAGCCAGTTGGATTAGGGTTTGTTACCTTTTACCCAATAATGTAATCAAATTGCTTAGCGTTTACAATAAGGGTTTATGTCCAAGTTGAATAATACTAATAGTTTGTACTTATAAACTAGATTGACCGCATAACTGAGCTTAACATTAGAAAAACCCAGCAATGACTAGTCCTCTCACAGTAGAATCAAGCAGTCAGTCTAGGTCGTTGTTGACTCCAACGTAAACCATCTCATCCATATAATATGATAGATAAATCTTTATATATTTATATATATTGGAGTCTTTAACAGCTTACAATCGGCAAACAACAACACAGACGTTTCGTAGGTGGGAGGCTGCGAGTGATAGTTATAACCCTGTTGTAAATATACTTCTCATATAAATCTAACAAGACTCATTTAAGAAGTCTATCTCTCTGGATTTAATTAAAAGGCGCACCCTCTTATGTAAAATATACCACTTGTATGAATCATACATACAAGATCTATTCAAGTGGTCTATTTTGGTGGGAAAAAGATCCCAGCCACAAAGATTGCCCTTTTCAAAGTTCACTATAGTGACTCTCTACTAAGCAAAAGACTACTGTTGAAAGCACGGTCAGGCCCTATAATAAAACACAGGTGCGTACTCCATCAACTTGGAACAAAACCATTGCTTAGCATAATTATTAATAAATAGTTTTGGGTAATACCGTTACCTTTGTTACCAAGTACCTTTTGTCATAACTGGAAGGAGTCTTTATAACTTGTAGACACTTCCAATTATAACTACCTCATCGTTGGAACAATCACTATTGAAATAATATCCATTGTGACAGGTTCCCAACGACTACGATTTTATAAATAAATATAGTGTATAATTTATATATATATACAGATTTTAGTATATAAATGGAAAGGTGCTGTTGACTATATTACTATCGGTCTATATTCTTAATGATATAAAATCATTATATAAATATGAATTTTACTTGTATGACCAATCTGTATGTATGTCAACAATAGCATTTTGTAAATGATATCCATGGGATATCACAAATCATTTGCGATTCACGCAATCCGAGCTACATACCAAAATCAAGGCATATATGAGGATTAAAACCATTGTGACTTCAGGTATTATTTAACTAGTGCAACATAAAGTATTATCTATTCCTTCAGTGGAAAGATCGTGTGATTTACAAATAACCAACAACTGAACTAAATCAGTGGAAAGGAATTACGAGTAACTTAGGACTTATATATTCTATTAATAGTTTATTGAATATGTCAACTTCGTTAACAGTAGCGTTAATACTTAAATAAAATGTATTGTTAAATCTAGATGATAAGAGTAAACGTCAACATGAAGTATATATATATTATAAGTCCTTCGTACTCGTGTATCCTCATATTATGAAATCACAACAATCAGTTATAAATTACTAGGTAAGTTGCATGTTATTCAAATATGGTTGAATCAAACATAATAAAGCCTTATTTATTGGTATAGAACGTCTACATTTATAAATATCAATCTCTTATTTAAGTAAACTCCAAAATTGGATATTTTGTAACTGTACTAAGTACTTAGAAACCGTACTAGCATGGAACCTCGCTGACGCTTAACGTTAAACTTATTTTGTCACCCGTCGGTGTAATAAAGAGAAGTATGGAACTAACTCACAAGAACGCTTTTCGTATATCTCCATACGTGGCAACGCGGAGAAGCATCATCACGGGCTGCTGCTTCTGGCCTCTGGAGTTTGCTCAGGATAGCCGCCCGCTGTACTGGCTGTGATCAGCTCAAGATGGGAGACGGCTGCTACTTCTAGCCTCTGGAGTTTGCTCAGGATAGTCGCCCGCTGTTCTGGCAGTGATGAACTCACGATGTCAGCGAGCAGCGTGCCACGTGCAGCAGTAGTACGTCCGATGCTCGTGTACCGGAAAACACATAAATGTACAAGTTTATAACTGTAATAGTAAAGGTGTTTCACCATACTATGTATATATATATATATATATATATATGTATTTTTTTAGGCAGGTAGCCAATTGTACTAAATATTGAACTTTTCAAAGTATCTACATTTATTTATTGGGCAACCTAATCATAATTTTCACTATTTGACTCTATAAGTAATAAAGATTTCTCAATCAGTGTTTAACAAACACCGTCAAGAAAAGGTAAAGTAAATATCTTTATAATTTACTGTTTATAATTACGTGGATTTAACCACTTAAATTATTTAGCCGTATACTGAGCAACAAACTGCTCGATATTGTTTATTTATTTGAATAAGCGGTAGAAACCTTTAACGTAATCATTACTTGGAAATGTACAATGGTATTTGCATGCAAGACATCCAATATGTTACACAACTAACATGGTACTAGCTTCCATGTGCACCTGCAAGCCATCACCATGACTAGATAGGAAATGTAATTACCCATTACAGTGATTAAACGAAATCAATACATATACCATCATATTCAATTTATCGAACCTTAGTAGAATTTTATTACGGCGGCATAACGCACACTAATGTTCAAATATGCTGGTGAATACTAATTTCACTGAAATTTAATACGGCACAAATGAAAATGAGCATAAAGCAATAAATCAAAAACAACACACCTGTAGGACTGACTTCTGCTGGATGGATTGACTCTTCGCAATGGCGCCGAAGTCTCGCAATAGATTGCCTTGGTCCGGAACAGCTCTGCTGACAGCTCCCTGAAGTGCTCGTCAAGGCTTCAAGATGGGTCCAACTGGACAGGCCGAAGATCTGTACGCCCGAAGCTGCATCCCGCCACCGAAGCGCTCACGCTGCGGCAACGATCCTTCAGAAGTTTACGGTGAAGGCGCCCTCTCAGCCGATGTAACCGGGAATTTGAGAAATAACCAAGGATTAACAAAACGTATTTTCCCATAGTTGGCTTACTAATTTTACGCCCTATTGTGGAATATGTAGAATTACTTATTTATCAAGACTGAAACTAAACTTTAACTACAACGAAGAATAAATATTGTTAACGTTATAAAATAAACTAATGCAAAGGTAACTACTAATTTACTCGAAGCATATAATTCGAGAAGGAATGACGGTTAATTATATAGAATAAATAAATGGATTAAATATGATAGGATATCATATTAAATTAGAGAAACCTGATAAATTATCTACTCAGGAAACGTACTTTAAAGAACACTAGATAAATACGTAACCCTCTGACGTAAGCAATGAAGGAAATTGATAGAAAGATTCACCGAGGCTGAGCAAGCGTCGATGACATAGCCGGTCAGAGCGATCGGACCGCTGTTCCGAAAGGTCGCAAGTTCGAATTCTGCTCGACGCGGTGAATCCTTCAAGTTCAACTGAACCCGCTAATGATTAAGACCTACAATTCTATTTACTCATCCAACTGTTTTTACTAGCAATAATTTAGATAACGTATACCTTGCCCTTTATTTACCATATACGAAATATTAACATAAATGCGCAACGACGAATAAATAAAACCCGTGAATCAATACTTTGATGACCTCATTACTATGAATTTAAAATTGCACATAAAATATTTACGTATACACACCGACGCACAATACACTTAGAATTATTTAACCTTCCTATTATGCATCCTATTTAGTTGGTTAAATGACAAGGACAACCACTCATACTAATAAAACTGATTACAAATTTTATAAATAATTCAACCACCAATTCAATGACACCATGCTATGCAATACGAGTAAACTGTTATCCTACATTTTAATTATAATATTCAACTATACCCGCTTCGCACGCCCTTTATAGATACCTGTAGGTTTTTAAGTCTTTTCCCGGTTTCTATCAAATCTCTGCTCGTAATCACCATTATTTTGTTATACATTTGACTAATTACTAACTCACTCAATTAAATGGCGAAACACAACAAAATTACAACGTACGACAACGACCGTACGAACGTACACAAGACGTACTTAATAACAAACTGAAATTCTCACCAACTGCAATCTACACATAAACCAATGATTTTACCTTTTATTTTGGTTAAATAAACACGCCTCGATAAGACTATCAGATTATCTGCTGAATAACGAACTTAAAATCTCAACACGTTTCAACCCGAAACTACCCACTATTCTGTAAATATTAACGCGACAGTCCTTCATACGCACTTGCTATTAAAACCCGAATAAATCTAAATTTCTTACCGAGACAGTTAGTAGTGGCTGATGTTTGCGAGCCACGTGGAACACGAGATTCTTCATGCAATGGTCTCCAGCGCTCCAACAAGGTCCCTCATCTTCGTTACCATAGAAGCGCGCGGGCCGTGGATTTCTCTTGATAACAGATCTGTGAACAAACTCAAACACTATTTGCACCTTACAGCCTAAACTCCCTGATCTCCGTTAAACGCGACGCTCTGCTGAAGAAAAAGCCCCGATCTTCCCCTCCACAACCTTATATATCCTTTTCTTGGAACCCCTGTGAACCCCGAAATTCCTCCATTTAACTCAAATATTTTTCCAACCGTCAAGCAAAACTAAGATCTCATTGGTTCAACTGACTCAGATTTATTTCGATTGGTTGTAACATTTCCCGCGTATCTTCACACAACCAATCATCGCTAAACAACCCATAGACTACAATTTATGATCCCTTTATAGACCATGATCTATGGACTTTCCGATATAAATTATTATTTAATTATTATGAATTGTTTGACCAAAATCTTATATTTATTTAATTCAACACCAACATACCCTTAAAATCATCATGATTTTCTTTTCGTTTATATGTATATATAAACGAAAGTAATCAGTCGTTGTATGTGCACCCTTAATAATCCGTTCAGAAATATGATGATGTTCTTCTTCTTTGTCCTGCCCTTTTCCCATTATTTGGGGTCGGGTCTCCTCACTTTTCTGCGCCAGGATAATCTATCCTGGATTGTCTCTTCAGGCAAATGGGCTTCCTTGAGATCTCTTTGTATTTTAGACCACCAGGTTAGTGGCGGGCGGCCTCTACCTCTCTTCTGTTCAGGCAGACCTAGTGCAATCTGAACCACATGGTCCTCGCTTCTTCTTTTGACATGCCCGTACCACCTGAGACGGTTTTCGGTGAGTTTCTGGGTGATTGGTGCGACTTTAAAGCTGCCTCTTATATATTCGTTGCGCACTTTATCAAGTCGAGTCACACCTCCCGCCCATCTCAACATCTTCATCTCGTTTACGTGGACTTTTTGCTCGTGGGTTTTCTTTACTGTCCAGCATTCGGATCCGTACATCATTGCTGGGCGGACTGCGGTCTTGTAAACTTTACCTTTCACTTTTACGGGCATGCGGCGATCACACAGTACTCCTGTCAGTGTTCTCCATTTTTGCCACGCAACATTTACGCGGTGGGTGACATCGGCATCCACGTTTGCATCTGGTGTAAGCATGGAGCCTAGATATTTGAATTTGGTCACTGTTGGTATGGGCGTTGTACCAATATGTATAGTGTCCTGCGTTTTGTTTCCACTGAAGGAGCATTTCATGTCATGAGCAGTTCAGAAATATGATGTTGCCATGTAAATACAAGTTGACAAGTCGGCTGTTGTCCTATTTAAATCAAAATGGATTTATACTTTTATATTATTAATTTATGATGTATAAAATAAAGCTCCTTTTACTTAATTTCAACATAAATTCTGAATTCTGGTGAACCGTTAAGTTGCTGTATTAATACGATTGAGTTGATTCCAATCTGTATCACCAAACGGTTAAGCAACCATGCCGTCCAGGGACCATCTAAGATTTCTGACAACCACATATTAAATTATTAATAGGACATATTTGATAGTCCAATATAACTGATATAGATGTTGGTCTGTTACAACCTTATAATAAATAAAGTATAATCCATACAAAATTAAAATGCTGCATAAAATGTATGGTGAAAATAAAGGAACAAATTAATCTCTATACAGGAATATCGTTATTTCAAGCATCTACAAGTATATTTCACTTAAGGGGCGTCACACATTAGAGCGGAATTCAGTGCGGAACTCAGAACCCTAGCTGAAATTTGTCTATTCAAACGGAAATTTGTTTATGGTAGCTGTATTTTTGAGACCATAGACAAATTTCAGCTATTGTGCCGTACTACAAGCACACATACGCTGAGATTCTTACGCTGGTTCTTCTCAGTTGGGGCTCCTTTCCGAACCAGTAGTAGTTTATTGCCCTTCCCATAATACGGTTTTAAAAAGATTTGATTTCAATACAGTTGTTAAACCAGTGTTTATGTTTTATTTCATTACCGTGCGTCCGTGCATAATGTGCTATAAGCTAGTTTATCCTGATAGTGTCAGTTTTTTGAGTTCCAAACCATCTTACAGCCCTGCCCTCGGCGGTCCTCGACGAAATATATAATTTAAAAAGCTATGCGTGTGAATGACTTTTACCTTTGAAGTACTGACGTTAATCTTTTCATTTTTGTTAATGATTAAAAATAATATTTAATTTGAATAATTTAAAAGTCGATTAAAATATGTTTACAAACAATTTAATAACAACTCACACACACAGACACACTGCTTTTTTAACAGAGCAATGCTTTACAATTATGGCTGTATGCCGAATGGGTCTCTGCCTAACCCACGGAGTATCTTTTAAGTGTATTGCCTAACCTGTCATAACAATGGCAATGAATGACATAATGGCGGACGTATTTCTGCCGCACTGGAGTCGATTACTCTTGTTTGCAATATTTCACTTACCTCCCTCGATGTAATCATGTTCATAATTGCATACCCAATTTATGAATGAATTCATTGAATTATTGGGTATGCAATTATGAACCCGATGGTACAATGTACTATGAAGAGTCAAGTTTAAAAATTACCCTAAAGCAGATGTAGTAGGTACCATTAAGTGGCAACACTTTTTGATTGATAATATTTTTAGGGTTCCGTACCTCGAAAGGAAAAAACGGAACCCTTATAGGATCACTTTGTTGTCCGTCTGTCTGTCTGTCTGTCTGTCTGTCTGTCTGTCTGTCTATCAAGACCATTTTTCTCAGGAACACGTCGAGGTATCAAGCTGAAATTTATACCAAATACTCAGGTCTATTGTCCCTTGGAGCTGTGAAAAAATCAAACTTAAAAGCCAACGCAATCAAAAGATACAGTCGTTTATGCTGCAAATTTTAGAGTTTTTCGGCACTCGCAAAACCTACGGGGTACTTCCCGTAAACTCAGAAACTTGAAACTTGGCACGAAGAAACTTCATATAGCTGGACAAAGTAAAAATTACAAAAAGTTGAAATTTTTAGTAAAATCATGCAAAAATTTTTTTTTAAATTTTTAAACTTACTACCTTTTTCCTCGTAAACGCGTGGAGGTATTAAATTGAAATTAGTAATAAACATACTACAACTTTTGCTTGTTATAGGTTTGTACGGAACCCTCGGTGCGCGAGTCCGACTCGCACTTGGCCGGTTTTTTTAGTTTTTTGCTAATTTCGTGCACTATTTGATGATATTTAGACGTAATTATACTTACAGATGAAAAGAAACGTTATCCTTATGTAAACTAGATAATTCAGATCTTTTCTTATAGACGGAGAGCTGGCCACGGCAGGAATGACACAATAATGAGAGCAACGAAATTGATATAGTTAGACTGCTATACTATTGTTATTACCTAATCTGGCAATCTGGCAGCTTTAAGCCGGGGGGTTCAAGAGTAGCAGACCAGTAAAGTTGTTTATAAATCTAGGGAACGACGCAATACTGAGAGTTCTTGCTTTAGTACGATATCGTGGCATTTGATGTATGTAATTGGAATATAACGTGGAAGCTGTCGCAGTGGGGGGGAAAAGAGGCAGGTTGAAGTTAAATGCATTTATACCGGACGCCTGCAGTTTATTTTAATCTGATCTGTGAAAACTGTTTGTAATTAATCAGGCGCTCGAATAAAACTTATTAGTTGACAGTTTTCGATGCCAAGACGATATTACCGATAGTTATTTCTAAATAGGAAATCGACTTTAACAGCCAGGATTCTCGGTTTAAATTGTTATGAAAAAATATGTGACATATTAGGTTTTGTTCTGATAATGAACTTAGCTTACAAAGCCACATCATAATACAGCTACTCGTTACTAGATTGCGCTTATATCTACTAAACATAGACAGAATATTACATTTGAATTCCAACTGCTGACCCAGCACGGGTGAGCAGTAGATAATAAACCAATATAAGTGTGCCGCATTGCTACGAATCTCGCGGTCATGTTACACTGGCAGTAAGAGAAATTGGCTCGCCAAGGGGCGCACAACCATTAGGAAGTTACAGATATATGGCTGCCTAATTTGTCGATAAAAATATTAACTGGCTAAGGGTTAATATTTTTTATGGAATATTTTGATTATTAATACTTAGAGAATTCAACCAACCGGAGTCGCCATTGACAGGCGTTCCCTTCTGCCGAAAACATATGACCAGTGGTCATACACATGTATAGACTGACGTTTATCTGACGTATCATCCCGTCCGGGTTGAAATCTCTAAGTTGAATACCAATTCTGATAGCCATCAGCTTAAAATAAAAGTTCTTATTTTATTATTATATTCTCTTTATTTATTACAATATCAATATAAAAGTAATGTTGGAAATGTTATTGTGATAGTTGCCTTCCCCATTCATTTTAATAACATTAAGTAAGATTTAAACAAGGGTGTACATCTGAACGAAGTGACAGCTACGGCCTTGGAACGTATCGGATACCGTTTCGGGGTTGTCAAAATCTCCTTTGTTTATTTGCTGCATGACCACAGGTAAGATAAAATATTTATGTAGTTTATGTAGTAGTTTCGTTCTAAAATAACGGTTAGATTGGGCAAATTAACTAGTAAATCTTACATTAATGTATTTTTGTATTAAAATTACTGATGTATCAGGTAGATTAGGGCAGGTCCAGCAATCAAACTAATCGCGTACTTGTCAACCCTAGATAATCGACAGGAAAAATTGTATGTAGACGTCATATGCCACCGTTCATATGTCAAAGTTCTGTCAAACACTGATTTTGTAGGGAAGATTGAAGAGGAATGGCATGAAACCTTTGCGGAATGAAGATTAACACAATAAATGTCAAAGTCAAAGACAAAGTCAAATAGTTTATTTGTACAACATGGGTATATATATAGTACAAACAGAGGTACAGGTCTTACAGAAATGACGCTTCAAAAATGGGTATTTTATTGGTTAACAAGACATGAGACATTTTATTTTTGTAAACCTAAAAATGGGTTAAGTTTTCACATGAGCATTGTTTAACTTTACTCGTTTTAATATTTTATGTCGATGCTTATCCTTGCCTATTAATCATGAACTTGTATCGATATAAATATCGACTTTGCGCAGCATTTGAGTAGCGAGTATTTGAAGTGACAGAATGATAGAAAGTTCTAGATAAATAATAATTTACTTGGTGGTACTACCAATGAGCAACATAGATTACCTCACTAATATCCCGCACTTTAGCGTTTATGAAGCTTGCAGTCGTTATCTATATGCTGTTTTATTTATTAAACTAGCTTTTTCCTGCGGCTTCGCCCGCGTACTAAAAGTACTAAAAAAGGACGTTCTCAGTTAGACTCGTATGTTTGTATGTAGGAATGTATGTTTGTCCGCGATCATCTTGCGTTTCGCTGAACTGAGCCTCGTAAGGCCCAGTCCTATTTTTAGGACAAGTGAAATAGTGACCCAGTGTCCTAAAAATAGTACATCATATTTTAAGCTTTCAGCTTCTGGAACAAAGTCTAATTTTGAACAAAAAAGTTGACCTCGTGGGTCATTAGGACTAAATTTTACCGTCCTAAAAATAGGCCATTGGGCCTTACGAGGTTAAAAGCGGTTTTCGGAAAAGTATTCGTTACATTCTGGAGGTTTCGGTATACCACGTTTTGAAGACGGCGGTTCCCTCATTTTTTATTTTAAAGAAATTATTGCAATAATTTGCGTGGAATTAGTAATCCATCCTCCTTTTTACCCGCTTAAGGAATGACTTCTGGGATAACAACTATTATATATCCTTCCCCAGAATGCAAAATATCTCCATACCAAATCATCTAAATAGGTTCAACGGTTATTAATTTCCCATACAAACTTTCAACCCCCGTTTCACCCCCTAGAGGGTTGATTTTCGAGATAAAAACTATCGTATATTGTTTACCGCGACTCAATCTATATAATATGTACCAAGTTTCATTTCAATCGTCTGTTTAGCGGTTAATAATTCGCCATACAAACTACCAACATGTTTTCTACCCCTCTAAGATTGACTTCCGGCTTAAAAAATATTCTATATTGTTTCCTGGGACTCAAACTATATCCACAACAAAATTATCTAAATCGGTTCGCGGTAAAAAAATCTTCATACAAACCTCCAACCCCCATTTCACCCCCTTAAAGATTGATTTTCGAGATAAAAACTGTCCCATGTCGTTTCCTGGTACACAAACTATCTCTATATCAAGTTTCATCTAAATTGGTTCAACGTTTAAAAATTCCCCATACAAACTATCAACCCCCAGTTCACCCCCTTAAGTGTTGATTTCGTAATCAGCGACCCGATAAACCATAGAAACCCATGTTGATATTTCAATTTTGTCACCACATTTCCCCCTTATGGGTTGAATTCTCAAAAAAGCTGAAACACTTGTTTTCTCATTTATCGTTAGGAATACTCCTGTAAAGTTTCGAATAAAATAGTTGAACTAATCTCGTTTCCCATACAAACTTTGAACCCCATTTCCCCCCTTAAGAGGTAAATTTTTAAAAATTATTTCTAAGTGCATCCTTATGCCTTATAAGGAGCCTACGTACCACATTTGGAATCTCTAGAACCAGCGGTTTGGGCTGTGCGTTGATATGTCAGTCAGTTTCTTCTTTTATATATTTAGAAGATTGCAATTTGGCACAAATACTTTCAAGAATTTTTATGTCCACAATATTAAATTTCAAAATCTATGCCATTTTCTTAATTAACGTCCCAAAAAATCACAAAAACGACACCCATATGGATATTTAGACATTTCAACCCCATTGTACCCTAACAGGGGAGATGGTATTTCACGTCCGCCACGTCGGATTTTAAAATCGTTGTTGTTTTCGTAATCAATGACCCGATAAACCATAGAAACAATACCCATGTTGATTTTCAGACTTTTTGACCACATTTCCCCCTTTTAGGGGTTGAATTCTCAAAAAATCTGCAACACATATTTACTCATTTATTGTTAGGAATACTTCTGTGAAGTTTCGAATAAAATAGACTAACTAATCTTGTTTCCCCATACAAACTTTGGACCCCCATTTCACCCCCTTAGGGGATGAATTTTGAAAAATTCTTTCTTAGCGCACCCCTAGACTTTATAAGGAACCTACGTGCCAAATTTAGAATCTCTAGAACCAGCGGTTTGGACTGTGCGTTGATAGATCACTATGTCAGTCAGTCAGTCAGTCAGTCAGTCACCTTTGAGTTATATGTATATAGGTATAGATATTGAGCCGCCTGTCGCACCAGTGGATTGTAGGTTTATGATATGACAATATTTGAAACTACAAAACCTAACGCGTACTCAATGAACTCGATTCATTTCTCATTTTATAAGAAAGATTGGCGCCATTCGTATGCGGGAACATTCATACTTTGGCCATATCTCGATTTTAAAAACATGCTGACACTTATTTTTGTACTTATGGAAGATTCCTTCTCATACGCTTTAAATACTCTCGAATAATGGTAACATTACCACTGTTGGTTTCCTTGAAAAGAGAGTTTTTGTGTTTTTGATAACTGCGGACTCTGCATAGGTTTAAAAACTTCCTGCCTGTGAGTACCAAGAAGCTGCTTGTGCAGGCTTTAATTTTTCCTATTATAGACTAAGCTGATGTGTGCACTACCAACATTTCCCAGGCTTCCCTAAACAGACTCGATCGTATATTAAATAATGCCAAACGCTTTATTTTCGGCTTGCGTAAATTCGATCACGTCTCAGGTTATCGTTACCAACTCCAATGGCTGCCTGCACGTCAACGCAGGACTCTTAGAATTCTCTGTAAGTACTCTCTTCTCTATTTTGTTTGATCTCTCTGTTCCAGACTACCTTAAATCCAAATTCAGTTTTGTCAACCCCCGTCCCGGGTGTGAACTTCGCTCCTCCCAGTCTCTTAAGCTTCTAGTACATCCTCCCCATAGCGGTTATCTCTCTTCTTCTTTTACAATCCAGACTATTTGTCTCTGGAATGCACTTCCCCTGACAATAAGACAAGCCCCAAGCAAGTTCGTTTTCAAACGCTTGCTTCACAAGCACCTGCTGGATCATGACCAGCGTGAATGAGTTTTTTCCCCTTTGCGCGTATGCATTATAATATATACGTATGTTTATTAGTATGTATATATATTGGTATTTGTGAAGTTTATGTAGCATATATCGAAGTATATTTAAGTAGGTACAAATAAGTTATAGGATAAATCAGCAAGTTTTCTCTTACAGCACCCACTTTAGCGAATTTCTGTTTGGCCCTATGGTTGACTTGTAGAGAATGCCTTGAGGCATTAAGTCCGCCATTTGTACTTATTTTTACTTTGCAATGAAGTTTAAATAAATAACTAAAATTCTTGGGTGCATATTCAGATGCACCTATCTGTAGTAATGTTTGTTACAATTGCAGAGTTATTTTGCATAGTTTATGACCAAATACCAAACAATATAAAATGTACATTATTTTTGGGAAACTTATCCCAAACCTAATGTACCATCGGGTTCATAATTGCATACCCAATTTATACGTAAACGTACAGTACGTACAGTAAACGTGATGCTAAAAAAAAACGTATAACATCCTAGTAACTATTTTTATGAGTATTTTTTTAGTATTTACTCAATTCCGGAAAATATTCTAGGGCAGATGCCCCGGTTGTGGCCACTGTGCCGGTTTTGGCCATTTTCAAAATTATTAAGGCATAGACAAATTTACAAGTCTATGGTTTATAGAGTTGATATAAGAGTAAATTATGGCAGCACAGATGGCCCGGTCATCTGTTATGTATCAGTTGTCAGCGTAGCACTATCTATGTGGCTGCTAAAGTGTTTAATAAGTTACCCGTAGAAATTAAATCACTCAATTACTTAAAATTTCTGACAGCACTTAAAAAACATGTTATTGACTTATGCCCCTACAGCTTAAGTGAATATTATAATATTGGTCACTGTTAGTTAATAAGTATGTATATATTATAAAATGTTAGTTCATAAGTACATAAATATGTAGCTACACCCACTGGATAAAATTGTATTGATACTATCTGTATTGCTTAACATCATTATGTACACATACAATTTATGGCTAAATAAAAAAATAAAATAAAAATAAAATACCATGGAAAAAAATGGCCAAAAGTGACTCTTGGGCTTTTTTTTAATATTTCTCAAAAGAAAAAAAGATCAGAATCTTAACAGCGAAAGTTCATATAAATATAGTCATACATATTTTATTGAATTTAAACTTTCGTGAGACATAGTAACACTGTATAAGTTTCAAACGGCTGTACTTACTCGTGTTTAGTCACTACACAATATTATCAAAGACTCATTAAATAAATATTTTCATCATTCCTTATTGATACAAAATGACAGACGTCTGAATAAACAAACATTCCTTAAAGTGGCCCAAACCGGGGCATTAGCCCCAATATTTTTAGATGATCGTTTTCAGAAAAAATATTAGCCATTTTAAAAATTGTTTTCCTAGTACCTGCACTCAATTTTCTACTCTTTAAAACAATATATTATTTTTAATTAGTAGGTACAGTCGCCATCAAATATATCGGAGAGGCCAAGGTACTCAAAAATATCTGATCATACACTTTATTGCCTTGACAATAGAGGCGTTGTTCCGATATTTGTGACCACCTTGCCCGCTACGATATATCTGATGGCGACTGTACTTAAATTTTTAACGCTAATATATGTACCCGTAGTGATCACGCGAGTCGTTTTGTATGCTCAATCTAATATGTACATACGTTGTGCCGTTTATTCCCACCAACAGTTGTGCGCACCTTGGCGAGCCAACTGCTCAAACTACCAGTGTAACATGACCGCGAAATTCGTAGCAATGCACAACACTTATACTGGTTTATTTTCTACTGCTCACCCGTGCTAGGTCAGCAGTTGGAGTTCAAATGTCATTCCCTGTCTATGTTTATTAGCGCAATCTAGTAACGAGTAGCTGTATTATGATGTGGCTTTGTAAGCTAAGTTCATTATCAGAACAAAACCTAATATGTCACATATTTTTTCATAACAATTTAAACCGAGAATCCTGGCTGTTAAAGTCGATTTCCTATTTAGAAATAACTATCGGTAATATCGTCTTGGCATCGAAAACTGTCAACTAATAAGTTTTATTCGAGCGCCTGATTAATTACAAACAGTTTTCACAGATCAGATTAAAATAAACTGCAGGCGTCCGGTATAAATGCATTTAACTTCAACCTGCCTCTTTTCCCCCCCACTGCGACAGCTTCCACGTTATATTCCAATTACATACATCAAATGCCACGATATCGTACTAAAGCAAGAACTCTCAGTATTGCGTCGTTCCCTAGATTTATAAACAACTTTACTGGTCTGCTACTCTTGAACCCCCCAGCTTAAAGCTGCCAGATTGCCGGATTAGGTAATAACAATAGTATAGCAGTCTAACTATATCAATTTCGTTGCTCTCATTATTGTGTCATTCCTGCCGTGGCCAGCTCTTAGTCCATTACATGAAAACCGTTCCGGGCTGACTGACATTCATTGAATGGCGTTTGAAGCGCGAAAACTAGTTTTCAACCGACTTCAAGATTTCGAAGGAGGAGGTTATCAATTCGTAGGGATCTTTGTTCACCGATTATTCGAAGACGGCTGGACCGATTTGGAAAATTCTTTTTTTGTTTGAAAGCGTATACTTCACAGTTGGTCCCATTGGAACCATGTCAGGATCTGATGATGGGATCCTGGAGAAATCGAGGGAACTCTTCAACTATTATAGGCACACCTATGGTGATTTGAGTATTTTTTACAGCAGATCGAGCATTTGGTGTTGGAAAGGTGGATGCTTAGTGAAGTCGGTTCTTTTTTGTTTAAAATTATATATAACCGCTACGACCAGTGGTCTTGTACTTTTGGCAGAGGGGGACGCCTGACAATTACCACTCCATTGGTTTATTTCTCTTGAGTTGTCATCCGTTGCTAAAAAGTCCCGAAGCTGACGTCTTAGTCATGAGAAAGAACCTCAGACAACCACACCACCTACCACTACTATGTATGGTTCGCGAACTTGCATAATTGTGAGTGACAAGTCAAGAGTTATACTCGTAATAGACGGAGAGCTGGCCACGTCAGATATGACACAATAATGAGAGCAACGAAACCTATGTAGTTAGTTTGCTATACTATGCTTATTTCTAGATCCGGACATCTGGCAGCCTTAAAGTAGTGGAGGTCAAAGAATGCAAATAACTTGAAGAAAACAAATCCTAGAGTTCTGGGTTTAATGAAATATTATGGGAAATTATGTAATTAATTAGGTTATATCATATTCAGTAGCTTCTGTTGGGGAAAAGTAGTGCCAAATTATGTAAAATGCAATTTTTAGTTAGTCGCCTAATGTGTTTGTTTCCGCAATAATAGACAATGGTTTTTAATCTAATTTTCAAATATAGGCCCTGTCCTGTATAAATTACACAACTTCGGCACTTTTTACCTATTTTGGTATTACTTTTTTCCAACTTAAAAACTTTGTTGGTCTGTCACTCTGACATCCACCCATTAAAAGCTGCCAGATGCCCGGATCTAGCAATAAGGATGGTAAAGCAGTCTAACTAAACAGGTTTCATTGCTCTCATTATTGTGTCACATCTGACGTGGCCAGCTCTTAGACCATAACAATAATTACCTACCAGTGTGTCACTCAAACAAACGACGACAGGTTGTGTGTCATTGTGCGCATAATTATTTAATATAATTCCTTCGCGTTTATGTATAGTTATGCCCTTTCTTTCAGAAATTCAGTTTAAAAAATAAAAATTATCAATCATCCTCTAATTACGTTTTGAAGTTGTTTAGGGTTTTAAGTATTTTGTTTGGTGTTAAAATAAAGTACCAAGTGTTGTTTTTCCTTATCCATGTTTATACTGAATTTATCCTTAAGAAACATGCGTCCGTGAATTCTCTCAAAGCTAAGATAAACGTTATAGTCCTATGAATATGACTAATTTTACTTTGGCAAGGTGTGCTCAGTAGTTTACTGCCAACCGTTGTCAGAACAAACTAAATACGTGCATAATTACTATAAGTCTGCATTCCGAACCAGGCACACATGTATTTTTTTCGTGATTTAGCACATGTTGACATGTTGTTGTGAATATTTGTGTTTGTGAGATGTCTTCAACGTTATCAGGTGCGTATTTTAATTTACACACTAAAATGAAAAAAAGTGGGTATTTCTGTGACCGCGGGGCACAAACGGCAATAAATTGGTTTTTCATAGTAATCATTCCCATTTGTCCTCGCAATGGCTGTACTGTGCGTAACCAAAGCGGATAAAGATGGGTCACAGATAACCTCAACCACTAGATAGATCGCACTGGCGAGAGACTGCACAGGACCGGGATCAGTGGCGCGCAGTCGTGTTGGAGGCTAAGACCCACTTTGGGTCACTGCGCTAGAGGAGTAAGTAAGTACTAGATAGATCATAAGCAGTGTTAGCCGTTAATTTCAATTAGAATTGAAAATTGATCAATGAGATTGAAGATTAATTCCGTAACTAATCAGTTACACTACCATCAATTTTTACTAACGTTAGTTCGCATTGATTTTGTGACGTCGTCAATTACACTAACCGTCAATTAGAATTAACCTATTAGTTACACTAACGTCTCGAAAATTTAATAAGAATTACAGTTAATTAGATTAACGTTAGTGTAACTAAATTAATCCTGTCTTACACTAATAATTAATTTTAAAACTGCATCTCGGGTTCGGAAGTCGGGACCAATATCACAAGATGGAGCTCATGCTGGACCCTAGGGCTACCTACTGGATCTCGGGTTTGGCGCATCATAGACTCATGCTGTTTGGGCTCATTCGACTTGTACTGATGAGCAGATGGTACCGGTATCAAAATCTGAAGCTCATGCTGGACCCTGGGGATCCCTACTGGATCTCGGGTTTGGCGCATGATAGACTCATGCTGTTTGGGCTCATTCGACTTGTACTGATGAGCAGATGGTACCGGGATCAAAATCTGGAGCTCATGCTGGACCCTGGGGATCCCTACTGGATCTCGGGTTTGGCGCATCATAGACTCATGCTGTTTGGGCTCATTCGACTTGTACTGATGAGCGAATGGTGCCGGTATCAAAATCTGGAGCACATGCTGGACCCTGGGGATCTTTGGCGCATCATAGACTCATGCTGTTTGGGCTCATTCGACTTGTACTGATGAGCAGATGGCACCGGTATCAAAATCTGGAGCTCATGCTGGACCCTGGAGATCCCTACTGGATCTCGGGTTTGGCGCATGATAGACTCATGCTGTTTGTGTTCATTCGACTTGTACTGATAAGCAGATGGTACCGGGATCAAAATCTGGAGCTCATGCTGGACCCTGGGGATCCCTACTGGATCTCGGGTTTGACGCATCATAGACTCATGCTGTTTGGGCTCATTCGACTTGTACTGGTGAGCGAATGGTACCGGTATCAAAATCTGGAGCTCATGCTAGATCTTGGGGATCCCTACTGGATCTCGGGTTTGGCGCATCATAGACTCATGCTGTTTGGGCTCATTCGACCTGTACTGATGAGCAGATGGTACCGGTATCAAAATCTGGAGCTCCTTTTTAGGGTTCCGTAGTCAACTAGGAACCCTTATAGTTTCGCCATGTCTGCCCGTCCGTCCGTCCGTCCGTCCGCGGATAATCTCAGTGACCGTTAGCACTAGAAAGCTGAAATTTACTACTAATATGCATATCAATCACGCCGACAAAGTGGTAAAATAAAAAGTGGAATATTTTTTTTTATTAGGGTACCTCCCCTATACGTAAAGTGGGGAGTGATTTTTTTTTTCATTTCAACCCTAACGTGTGATATATTGTTGGATAGGTATTTAAGAATGAATAGGGGTTTACTAAAATCATTTTTTGATAATGTAAATATTTTCGGAAATAATCGCTTCGAAAGTCGGAAAAATAGCGTCCCCCCCCCTGTAACTTTTGCACCGTAAGTTCAAAAAATATGAAAAAAATTGGCATTAGTCTTTAACTCTTAAGTGGGTACACTTACTGTGACGAACGGAAAACTACGGAACCCTACACTGAGCGTGGCCCGACACGCTCTTGGCCGGTTTTAATTTTTACTTTTACTTTTGCTTTTGCTTTTGCTTTTGCTTTTGCTTTTGCTTTTGCTTTTACTTTTACTTACCTCTAAAACTTCCAAATAATATGTCACATAAAATATGATAAATTCACGACCGTTCCCTTCAATGCGTACATGACTAAATATGGCCGAAAACGAGCGGGCTATCCATAAAATAATAAAAGAACAGTGTTGCCAAGTTAAATAAACGATTTTTTCTTAGGAACTGGCGAATCTTAGTAAAGTTTTTTATAACATAATTAAGCTTGTCGTTACAGAAGATTACGAAATGCCCTTCCTAAAGATTTTTCATAAAATTCTATAATATCATCCATCTAATCTTGTTGTTACAGTAGCCAAACACTTCCCACATTAAGTGAGAAATGAATAAAATACATTAAATATGCTCAAACTCCACAAGAAAAATAATTAAAATTCATTAATCATGCTAAGGTAGGGTTGCTTCACTTTCAATTTGTATGAAGTAAATTGTCAGAGTTTTCTAAAATAAAAATAAAATATAATAAATAATTTTACGGTTATTCCTCTAAACCTCAGGTAGATAAACTGATACATTTAACGATATCAACATTAAGATCAATCATTAATTTTTTTTATTACTTGTTTTTGACAACTTCTGGCACACTTTTCAAAAACAAAAAGTTCCCTTAAATCCTTCCTCACCCGTATAATAAAAAAACTTCTATTTATGTTATTAGACGCTGATACAGAAGCTGGTGTTCATGAGGTAGACAGTGTTCCACTACTACCACTGGGGAAGGCAGTTAAGGACCGTTTCTTACCGAAACAATACAGCACTCAGTAAGTACCTAGATTACAATATCATGTTCTAACATACCACAATCTACTTATATAAAAACGAAAAACCAGAACGGGATAAAAAACGAGGCATGAAGCGAGATGGCGCCTTACCAAATTTTAGGAACTTCCTTGACACGTTTCTCGAATACAACGCACATATCATTGGAAAAAACTATGCAAATCTATTGTCTAAATATGAGAATAGAACAAGAGCGTAAAAACTACCGCTTGCGCTGCGTATTTATTTTACAATTAGCTAAACAAATTTTCATATATTTCTTCATTTCACGATCATCGGTCATTTTCGGCAACTCTCGGTTCGTTTCGCTAAACTTAAGTAAGTTTAAGTAGCCCATTATTTGACGTAAGTTAATTATATTTGTCATGTTGGTATACAGTTATATCAGTGTTTTTTTACTCGAAATGAAATGAAAAGTGCTTTAAACCCATTGTCAACCTCTGTGAGACAAATGTCAAAATGGACATAAATGGATATTTATGTCAATTCATAATTATTTTTTCACTTCTCATGCTCAAAAAGTGTGTCGTATTATGCTTACCAAGGCGGACTAAAGTAGTACATTTAGCCTCTAGGGCTAGTATGTATACATATTTATGATTTACAAAACATTTTAAATTGACCAATCGGAACACTTCACCATATTAAATCCACCAATCACAACACACATATCGAAGTTAATCGGAACGCTAGATATTTTTTTGGTGCGTATACTGTGTAAATAATTAAAGTCCTTAAAAAAACATTGTATTTAATATCAACCAATCAGAATACAGCAATGTTAAAATCGACCAATGAGGAAACGCAATTTATTTCAAAAACGTGAGGTGTTTTTTAGTTCCTACTTCACAATCATTAAAAAGGATTATAATTTTTTGGAAGCGCTTTAAAGCGTGTTTAAACTGTTTAAACGGCTATTAGACATGGCAATTTGTAGGGCCCAATCGGTTGTGTCCAACTCCTGTCGGCCCCAAAGCACGTTATTACACTTTCCCTACAAATCGCCCCTACCGACCCTACCTCACCAACAAATCGTCCCTACCGACCCTAGCTCAACGTTTACAGAGATGCCTTCAAAACATCAAAAAAAAGTATTTGGTGAAGCACGGTGATAGTACTCATAACAGTACACATTAAATAAAATCTGAAACTTTTTTATTATAGATATTTAAATGACCGCTCGAGCTGCCTGAATCTAAATTCATCTGCCCAACCCTTCTATGATTTAAATACAAAACTAGATAAATATATTAATTACCAGCGAATCTACACAATTTAACTTTTATATTGAATAAAAACCAGACGGAATGTGTAGAAAATGGCTAACATTATAAATAAAAAAGGTAAAATAACTCTAACGACCTCCATAAACAGCTGCGGGTATCGGGGTACTGCTGATCGCCCTAGATCGGGACTCCTACTCCCTAAGTACCATTACACCTACCAACACGACAGGTTGGACCCTACAAATTGCAATGTCTAATAGCTACTTTAAAGAGCTAATTATACCGTCGTCTGTGGCATTTATTCGAGGTGCTTATATTTTGTATCTATGTCAAAGAAGTTAAAAAAATTAAAAGACCGTCAAGTTAAACCATAATTTAACCTTAGTTTAGTTCTTGTGCGTAAATAATAAGTATTTTTATCTTATTTTCTCGCAATCGAAGTGAAAAATAGTATGCATTACTCTGGTCTAAAAGCCATATTACCACTCGAACAATTTTCCCTCACTTCGTTCGGGAAAATAACCACCTCGTGGTAATATGGCTTACTTTAGACCCTTGTCAAACAATCTACTATTTGTTATGATGATGGTTTAATATGTCTATATTGCCGGCCGCCTGAAATTATTTCTGAAATAAGTGATTATAGAGGAAATACCAAGAATTGTAAGTATTAACTTATTATTAGAGATACTGGGCCACTGGTCGGCCGACATGAAGTGTTTCATGAGGGCTCTGTAGGCACGTCTGGTCTGGTCGAAATTACAGGGGAACATAGATCTGGCGCGCACCTCTCCCAGCGTATAGCTCCTTAGCTGCACAGAGATGTAACGCCGCCAGCGTAATGGGTCCATGCCGCGGGCGGCCGTTTAAGACGGGGTATCCTATACATATTTTTAAAATAGTCTGTTAGTAGGTATAGTTTTATATTTTAAGTTGAAATTTACTTTTAATCAGATATAAATTAAAATTGTGTATCTTATTACAAAAACCGGCCAAGAGCATGGCGGGCATGGATAACTTACTTATCATTTCAATTTGCGATTGAGTTTAAACACCTGCGCAAACCGGCGAACGGTAGCGGAGATTATCAAAGAGCAGCGCGCACTGACAGTGACAAGGGAACATCCTCCACGATACCGCTCGCGCCCATCAGCGCTGGGCTGGCGGCCGTTGACGCGCGCTCGGGCTCGCGAGTCGGGAGGTCTCCGGCATACGCGCTATACCCATGGTATACGGTATCAAAAGGGATTCTCCTCACCAGCGTGCGGGTGTACAACCCGTCGTCTGCTGAGTTACGCTAAGCCTTCCCTTCCTGAGGCTTCGCTTCACCAGCACACTCGGGAGACTCTGGCGCATATTGGTGGATGCTGTGGCATGTCGGCACCTCCCGCCGCGGTATCCTCTAACGTCAATACCGCGGCGAGAAATCCTCCGTGATACTCCGAGGTTGGTCTCAGAGCATTAAAATTAATACCTTATTGTAATTGAAATAGAAAAAAAATAACATTCATTTATAAATTTAACAAATTTATGCAAAAAATACAAACGTGAGCAAATTTAAAGGTTGAGAACCTAGAAAAATTAACTTTTGGGTAGGTACACGAATTTTATTTAGGATCAATGGATCTTATGTAAAATGTATAATTCACATAATTTTAAGTCTGGTTAGGCAGTGACAAAGCTGGCACATATTGCTGACACACAAACGTAAAATTAAATTGGAGCGGCTTCCATAAATCATAATTTTATTGAGTGTTCAATAACTAAATATGTGGATGAAAAAATATAATCTTTCCTTTGCTATTGAGAAAGAAGCGAACTAAGTTACATATATAACTGTTTTTTTTTTTTTTTTTTTTTTTTTTTTTATGAAATAGGAGGCAAACGAGCAGACGAATCGCCTGATGGTAAGCAATTAACGCCGCCCATAGACGCCCGCAACACCAGAGGGGTCACAAGCACGTTGCCGGCCTTTAAGATGGGAATACGCTCTTTTCTTGAAGGTTTGAAGGTCGTATCGGTCCGGAAATACCGCAGACGACAGTTCATTCCACAGTTTTGTTGTGCGAGGCAGGAAGTTTCTCGAGAAACGCACAGTTGAGGACTGCCAACCATCTAAGTGGTGATGATGGTAATGCTGTCGCGTAGGACGATGGCGGAAAGAAGCGGCAGGGATTAATCCGAACAATTCCTCGGAGCACTCTCCATGATAGAGGCGGTAGAAGATGCAGAGCGAGGCTACATCTCTACGCAGCGCCAAGGAGTCAAGCCGATCCGTAAAATCCTGGCAGCCGACAATTCGAGTCGCTCTCCGTTGGATGCGGTCCAGAGGGAGAAGTTGGTACTGGGGCGCTCCCGCCCACAGATGAGAACAGTATTCAATATGTGGGCGTACCTGTGCCTTGTAAAGCTGGAGGCGGTGGGCCGGAGTGAAATACTGTCTCGATCTGTTGAGCACACCGAGCTTTTTTGAGGCCAACTTGGCCTTACCCTCTAAATGGCCGCGGAACTGGACTTCACTCGAAATGTCGACGCCAAGGATCTGGACACTGGCAGTGGCAGTTAAGGAAGTGCTCTCAAAACGAGGTAAAGCGACAAACGCAAGCTTTTTGGTGGTAAACGCGCAAACCTGTGTCTTGGTAGGGTTAAAATGGACTAAATTTAGTCGACCCCATTCTGAAACTTCTTTAAGGGAAGTCTCAACTTCAGACACAAGTTTGTACCGGCTCTCAATGACATTCTCCCGAGAAATGTTGGTTCGGCCGGTGTAGTAGGCATCACCCGTACTATCGTCTGCATAACAATGTATGCCGCTAATCTGCAGCATGTCATTGATATGCAGAAGGAACAGCGTGGGTGATAGCACGCAGCCTTGGGGGACACCAGCATTCACAGACATGGAGTCAGAGCATTCACCGTCAACTACGACCTTGATGCGTCTGTCTGCAAGAAAGCTACTGACCCATTCACACAATTTCTCGGGAAGCCCATAAGAAGGAAGTTTCGATAGAAGTGCTTTGTGCCATACCCGATCAAAGGCCTTCGCAATATCCAAACTAACTGCCAATGCTTCACCCTTTGTCTCGATCGCCTGCGCCCAACGATGTGTCAGGTAAACTAGAAGATCACCAGCCGAGCGGCCCCCACGGAAACCGTATTGGCGGTCGCTGAGCAACTGGTGGTCCTCTAGGTACCGAAGGAGCTGGCAGTTGATAGTGGATTCCATTATCTTCGAGAACAGGGAGGTAATAGCTATTGGCCTGTAGTTGGATGGATTTGAGCGGTTACCTTTTTTTGGGACCGGGTGCACCAAAGCTGACTTCCACGAGATCGGGACTATGCCAGAAGAGTAAGAGAGCCGAAAAAGGCGCGTTAAAACCGGGGCCAACTCAGGAGCACACATCTTCAGCACAATCGCAGGGATTCCATCGGGCCCACTCGACTTATGAATGTCGAGGGAAAGAAGTGCTTTACGCAGTGAGCTTTGGCGGAACTGTATATCCGGCATACTGCTCTCACACTGCGGTATGGTCGGCGGTGCGTATCCCCCGTCGTCCAAAGTCGAGTTGGACGCAAAGAGTTTGCCTAGAAGATTGGCTTTGTCTTTTGCGTCGTGAGCCAACGAGTCATTTCCCATTTTCAAAGGCGGAAAAGATTGCTTACAGAAATTCCCTTGGATAGCTTTGGCAAGAGACCAGAACGCACGAGTTCCCGAGGGGAGGCGCTCTAGTTTCTCGCCAATTCTACCAATGTGCAACGATTTTGCCTTAGCAATTACTCTTTTGAGGGACCGGGAGGCAAAGTTGAACTCCTTTTTTAATGCGCTGGTTTTTTCATCCCTAGTCGCCGCTGCATTTACCCAGGCTTGGTAACATTCTTGCTTACGGCGAAATGCCTTTTTGCAGGATCGACCAAACCAAGGTTGAGATTTGCCACCAATAGGGACCGCAGAGGATGGAATGAAGAGCTCCATTCCCTGCAGCACAACGTCAGCAACAGAATCAGCGACGACATCAGGATCATCCGGCGTGAAGCAAACCTGCCGCCAAGGGTACGAAGCAAAGAAGGACCGCATCCCGTCCCAATCTGCTGACTTGTAGTGCCAAACACGGCGGCTACAGGCAACTCGCCGACGCGGCGGGCACATGAGTGGCACCGTACTTCGGATCAGGCAGTGATCCGAGGAGCCGAGTGGGGCTACGACGGATATTTGGTATTCGGCCGGATGAGAAGTCAGCAGAAGGTCCAACAGGGATGGTTCCTGGGTCTCCACATCTGGGATTCGCGTAGGCGCTGTAATCAGTTGTGTCAAGCCATTTGCCAGAGCAAAGTCGTGAACAGATCTCCCCGCATGATCGGTTTTGCTGGAGCCAAGCCATTCGGCGTGGTGGGCGTTAAAGTCACCAAGTATCACAATCTCGGCGGAGGGAATCTGCTGCTGCACAGAGTCTGTAGCCATTTGGATCTGCTCAATGAGTCGGTCAGTTTCGGCATTACCGCTATGGGACCTATACAGACACGAGTAAACGCGAGGATGGTCATCGCAGTCTACACGCAGCCACAAAATGGAGAGGTCCATACCTTCAAGATTGCTGAGGCGGCGAGAACTGATATCATCTCTAACGTACACGCATACCCCGGCCCTGGGTATAAAGGAGTGTTCTAGTCCGTATCCCGGGTAAGAGAGGTAAGATGTGTCCGCTGGAGACGATATCTGCGTCTCGGTCAAAAAGAGCAAGGCCGGCTTTGCTGTCTCGAGGTGTTGGTGGACAGCATTTAAGTTTGAATGTAAACCCCTGATGTTGCAAAAGTCCACGGCCAGCGTAGCAGGGGGTGCCGTAGTTACTTTACTCTTGCCTCGGTCAGATTTGCAATGATAGAGCGCCGTTTTGCCCCCCCCAGAGTACGAGGGGCAGTCTGGGCGTCCACGCTCAGGTACAATGTATCCTGAGCATGGAAGCCCAGAGAGGGATTCTCCAGTGCTAGCGCAGCTGGTACCCTCCTGGGGTAGTATATTTTTTAACTGCGCCATCATCATGGGGGGGGGGGGTTGGAGCTCTGGGAACCTTACTCACCACCAGGAACACAACACTACATACCTAAAAAAAAAAGTAGCAGTGTTATTATGGCTGTGGTCTTCTGTAAGGGGGAGGTACTTCACCAGTCGGGCCGCTCCAGATTCAAGCGTGATGACAAATCGCTGTGCCCTACCTCTCATTGGACGTAGTTTAAGGACATACCCAGGTCCGGACGTAGTTTAAGGACATACCCGTGTCCGTGTCCGTGTTACAAATAAGAAGTATGATAGTTATGATCCCTGACAGGGTTGAATGCTGAAGTTTGCCTAATGATAGATAACATAATAAGGTGTCGGTATTTGAGTAAACATTAGTTATACTATTAAGATAAGATATATTTTACTTACACGTAAGAAACATAAGATTTATTTTACTTACGCGTAAGAAACATAAGATATATTTTACTCACGCGAGCGGAGCTGCGGGCCCGTCTAGTATGTATATATTACCTTAAATATAGTGTTGGGTACTACGAGTAGGACATGCTCTAGCTTCCATTTTAAATCAATTGGACCTGATCAAGAATTCAACACGGGTAGATTTGGTCAAAGAGAGTTAATTAAAGCTACTTACATATTTTTCTATGATTTGGTCAACAATGAAGTGAAAAGAAATTTAACATTTTTTATATGTTAATGATTTATTTTTTTATACTACGGCGGTGGCAAACAAGCATACGGCCCGCCTGCAAGCAGCTACCGTAGCCTATGGACGCCTGCAACTCCAGAGGTGTCACATGCGCGTTGCCGACCCATCACAAATAGGAGGATTCACTGTGTTGACGGCTAAAGGAACAAGAGGGTCCCTCATCATCATTACATTGGGTCCTCTATGAGCTCTTTGGCAACCTTACTTACCAGCAGGAACACAACACTATGAGTAGGGTCTAGTGCTATTTGGCTGTGGTTTTCTGTAAGGACCCCAGTCGGGCTTTGCTCCAGATTTGAGCGAGATGATATTCGCAGTGCTGTGCCCTGCCACACAGCGAGATGACATTCGCAGTACCCATATCTCTCTTTTGGACGTAGTTTAAGGATATACCCGGGTCCCATATTTCATTTTACTTAACTTCTCCGCGGGCACCTAATTATTTAGAAATTTTTAGGTTTATTTGTTTTAGATTTTAGTTCAGTTTTATTTTAATTAGCATTCATATTATAAGTTTAGTTGTTATTTATAGGTATATCTAAGTTTTATAACCTTATGTATGATTTAACCTACAAACTAAAAAAATGCAAAAATGTATGTTTATAAATATTGATAAATGATTGCTAGAATATAACTTTAAAATGTATCTTAAAAACTTTTAAGTGTTTAAGATACAGTTTTTATAAAAAAATCATATGACCTACTTACATATCATATTAATTTTTGATTACGTCGACTGCTACAACTTTGCCTACGATGCTCAACTTTACCTGGCTTGAAAAACATGGTTTTCTTCACCAAACAGCTATTTATCTAATTATCTTTTACTCTTTATCTATCGTACTAGCATCCCGCCCCGGCTTCGCACGGAATAAAAAAATGGTTATTATTGGTTATCCCTAAGAGATAGACATATACCTGCGGACTTTTTTGAAGACTTTATAAGGTGTACAATACTGTAGTACATTATTTTGATCTATTTATTAGCGAGATCACATTAGAAACCTATAAAATTATCAGTATTTCTCTATTATATTATGCATGTATTATACATATAAACCTTTCTATTGAATCACTCTATCTATTAAAAATCCCCCATCAAAATCCGTTGCGTAGTTTTAAAGATCTAAGCTTACATAGATACAGACAGCGGGCAGCGACTTTGTTTTATACTATGTAGTGATAGTGATTCCTGAGAATACCGCCTTTCTCTCATCTCAGGAATAAGATATAAATAGCTGTTTGGTTAAGAAACCCATGTTTTTTAAGCCAGGCAAAGTTGAGCATTGTAGGCAAAGTTGTAGCAGTTGACGGTACTTACTTTATTTTTATTTTGTATTACGAGCAGAGGTCGGCGGGGGTAAGCTATTTGCCTTATGATATGACGTAAAACATGTCAAATTATAAGGCAAATAGCTCACTCCCGCCGACCTCTGATTATGAGACTGACCAGCGATTGGCTCTAGTCTCACCTGATGGAAAGTGAAAACAGAGCCTTATACTTTACAGGTCACTGAAAGGACCGTCGAGTTTCTACAGGGTAGACAGTGCAAGGCGCATCAGTGACGCGACCGAAGTTTACCAATGCCAGAGAAAAAATGCCTTCGAGACCGCACTTCGGCCACGCTTAAACACAGTCCATGATGTTTTTACTGACGAAATCCGCAGGTTAGTGAAAAAGTAAAATGGTACTACGGTAGTAAATGGTGATCTAAAATTATATTATTATGCCCCTGAATACTTACAGATCTCAAGTACCCTTCTAGGCACGTCGTTAAATACTATAGCTTCGGCTTAAACTCATATTAATGACACAATAGAAAGATACGCTAAGTGAGCAAGCCATCCGTTGTATATTGGACTACTTCTTTGAGCGGTACCATAGAGAAATAAGTAAGTTTTAAGGGCGTGTCTACGTGCGTCGCCAAAGCGGGGAGCCTGCAAAGCGGATTAAATCAGTAGGCCAAATAAAACAGGTTTTTGGACTGGAATAGGTTTATTGGTTAGTGATTTAACAACTATTTGGCGTTTATTTATTTCTTACTCTAGAATATATTTTTTCATATGTTTCCATCATAGGGCGAAATACTGTAATGCTCAATTATTTTGTGTGACTACTTTTCTCTACAGGTCTAAATGGGATATGAATATTTTTAACAATTTAAATGCTCTCCAGTTTTTTCCACTCGCAAATTTTAATGGCGGATAAACAACTCAAGGTTGGTTTGTTAAACGCGGGTTCTCTAGGCACAAACCACGACAATTTCATTGCGGCCTGAATCCAACAGGAATTCGACATCTTAGCTATAAACGAAACTTGGCTAAAATTTGGGGAGGAGGGGCGAGCGCCAGTGCTGCCAGGATGCAAGCTACGGCACAAACCCCGCCCGCCGGGCCCGTGCACCCATTGGGGTGGTGTTGGGTTTTACATAAAGCAAGGCGTCAGTGCCCGCACCTTAAAATACCCAGTTGACCCCCGGCATATTGCGGTTGAACAAATGTGGGTGACTTTGAGCCTTAGCGGGAAGAAACTGTTTATAGGCACAGCATATCGACCTCCAAGAATGGACGTTGATTTGTTTTTTGGTGCTATCTCTGACACGATTAGCTCCTTCAGAAAATATGATCATATAATATTGTTGGGTGATTTTAATATAAATGTTTTGGCAACTGACTCTAAGCTTGCTAAATTAAATATCTTTTTAACCAGTTTCAGCCTTGCACAGATAGTCACTGAGCCTACGCACTTCACAGAATCTAGTCAAACTCTGATTGATATAGTCTGCACCGATTTGCAGGCCAAGAAGGTTGGCGTAGTACCTCTGGCCCTTCATGGTCATTTCCTTATAAGCTGTGAGTTTAATCTTAAGCGCAATAAAATGAAGCCGTTTACCATAACATGTAGACCACTTAATAGCATCAACCCTACCTATTTCGACAGGGACTTGCAGAGCATAAAGTGGGATCTGATACCCACGGGTGTTGCCAACGACCTAGCTAATGAGTTCAATCAATGTGTTATATCCTTGTTTAATCTTCATGCACCTATTAGGACAACTGTGGTGAAAGCTGCCCAGCCCCCGTGGATCACTGACACAATCAAGCTCATGATGCAGCTGCGTGATAGAGCAGCCATAGATTATCATAAATCTGGGTCTGATGGTAAGAGGCTATTCTACAAGGAAATGAAATCTACTGTGGCGCAAGCCCTGTATCACGAGAAAGTTGCCTATTTCAAACAAAACATTAACAGCAAAATTAAAAACCCTACGTTGTTATGGACAAATCTTAAGTCTACCTTGCTACCAAAAAACGAAACAGAGCTTCCAGCTACTTTTAGTGACCCTGGCGTGATTAATAAACATTTCTTAAACCTATCTACCTATAGTGTCTCGCATGTCTCCATATCTCAGCTAACTTATTTTGAATTCCACAGGTTTAGTAATTCAGTATTTCAGATACAGCAAATCAAGGCCGATATCATTATCAAAATTATAAGAGACCTCAAGTCTAATGCAGAGGGATGTGACGGCATAACTTTGAAAATGTTGCTAATGACTTTACCATATACACTAGATGTAATTACCAATCTTATAAATACATCCATTATAACATCTACCTTTCCTGACGTCTGGAAAGTTGCAATTGTGCATCGACTGCCCAAGGTGGCTAGTCCATTGGAGCTTAAAGACCTAAGACCAATTAGTATCCTCCCATACCTGTCTAAAGTAGTGGAAAAAGCTGTATGCATGCAGATGACAGATTACATTGAAGGAAACAATATTTTACCAGATGTCCAGTCAGGTTTTAGGAAGGGTCGAAGCACTGTAACGGCTTTGCTTGATGTCACTGATAACCTGCTGCAAGCTCAGGATCGAGGCATGTGCACTCTGTTAGTCCTCCTTGATTTCTCTAGGGCATTTGATTGCATTGATATTAACTTGTTGCTATCTAAGTTGAGATACTACGGTTTTGACAGCAGAGCGATAAAGTGGTTCAACAGCTACCTTACTAACAGAACCCAGTACGTAAGAATGACATTACCTGATGGGTCCTCTTGTCAATCTAACAAATTAGAGCTCACTAGAGGTGTCCCACAGGGTTCCATACTTGGCCCGATCTTATTTATTTTATACTCTGCTGACATCGCTATACATATTAGAGATTGTAAATTCCATATATATGCAGATGATATACAGGTCTACATCTCATTTGAACAGTCGGAGGCTGGTAGCGCCATAGGTAAACTAAACTCTGATCTAAATAGAATAGCAGCCTGGGCAAGGGAGAATGGTTTGTTTCTTAATCCAACCAAAACAAAGTACCTAATTTTCGGCACCCAACAGCAGTTGTCTAAACTTAGACCATCTGTACAGGTTGAGCTGATGGGTGAGCCCATAGAACGAGTCTGGGAAGCGCGTAATTTGGGCCTTTTGATTGATCATGAACTACGTTACGAAAAACCCATTCTAAATGCAGTAAGAAGATGTTTTTATAAATTAAAAGTGTTGTACAAGATTAGACCTTTTTTGAGTGAAACTTTGCGAATCCAGTTAGTAGAATCACTAGTTATGTCTAAATTAAACTATATTGACCTTGTATACGGCCCACGTCTGCTCTCTAAAACCAAACGTCTGGTCCAAAGAGTTCAAAATGCATGTGCAAGATTTTGTTTCATGGGCCCTAGGGCCCATGTCACTCCATTTTTGAACAACAGTAATACCTTAAAGATGCTACACAGACGCAAGATGCACCTAGCATGCCTTCTCTTCGGTATTATAAACTATCAGGTCCCTTCATATCTGTTTGAGAAATTGTCATTTCGGAAGCCACGTGGTATAAGACTATGTGGGCAGCAGCTTCTTACTCATCAACATTCCTCTGCTGCCTTCCGCGGGAGTTTCAGATATCTTGCTACCAAATGCTAGAACAACCTGCCTCCGCTTATTCGGGACCTAAAAAGTAGACATAGTTTTAGGGTCAATATTAGAAAATTTTTATTCAAGCACCAACTGAGGCAAGAAAATCTAAGGCACGATACAAGTTGTTTTTAACCTTTTGACATCTCCTTATTCGAACCCTTTAGTAAACGGCGGTAAGATATTTGCCGTCATAGTTATCTCATTTTACTTATATATTTATTAATTATTAATTAATTCTTATTTATACAACAAACGGTAAGATAACCCTTGTTATGAATCAATAATTCAATATGCTCGCAAGTTGTGAATAACCTGTTTCAAAAATATTGGGCAAAGAATTAATTTGTTGTCTAAACTTGATGAGTACGTACATAGTCGTAATACGAGATTGTGTTTACACACCTGCGTTTTAAGTCCCGTAGGCATCGGACCTCAGAGAAAAAATCCAATTTTTTATGCATCGGAGGTATCCCGCGGCATATCACTGTGGTGTTTTATTGCTGGCTTTAGTTGCTAGTATACTCCCTCTTTGGACCTGGAGAAATGATATTGTGACACTGTTATTTTTTAATGGTAATTTTAAGACATAATCTCGCTTTGTTGCAAAATTCAAGATACTTGGGTACTTACTGTAGTTAAGCAAGATCCTGTTTAGTTTTATTGGTTTCACTGTCATAAATTCGTAATATGTCTTCCTTTGTTTGTTATAAGTGTAATTTAAAGTAGTTTGGTCTTTTGTGTCCGTGACCTACTTTTTGCTGCATGACGTAATATGGCGTCGGCGTCTATGTCGGGATGAATGACATGGACGACATGGTATTAGTAAAAAGTAGTAAACCACAGGCTATAAATGCTTAGCTTCCTTTGTCATCCACGCTTGTCTATGGCCACGGCTGTTCCAAAATCCAACCTAGAGGGGCTCTACACACGTGGCATTTTGTCGCGCGATTTTGTCAGTCAATCTGTAGACCGTATTAAAGCGGCCTCCATAGGACGGAATTAGGAAACGTTCGAAGTTTTAAATTATTTTTGTGTTTATGTTTATAAATTTTTCCTGTTTTTTATTGTTTTTTTTTCTCTTGTTTTGATTAGTATATTCTTACTTTGGGGATGTGATCGTGGCGTCAATGCGCCGTGTCGTCAAATGGTTGCAACGGAAGACCAGCGCTGGCCCTGCCGGCATTTAACGCTGAGTTGCGACCATTTCGTGGCAATTAATGTTTCGGGTTGTATATGTTATTGTTTATTATGTCTTTTGTAATTGTCATAAATAAATCTTTCATTCATTCATTCATTCATTCAAAAGTTTAGAGTGCTCACTCCATACAACTGGTTATACAACTGATGTTGGGCTTGCATCACTCTGCCGTGACCGACGATGTGGTAGAATACGTTTGCCGGAAGACTGAATTCCCGTTGAGGGTGCATTAACTGCATTCTCGGCACTACGTGCAGCTCGTTTGTGGTGAGCGTGTCACGGCCACTGCAGGACACCATCACGAGAGCAGACTTCTGGCCGAAGGGTATCGTGTTGCACGATTCCGCGGCAATCTGCTGAATCCTACGCCAGATCAGACGATGCAACAAAAACCACGCGGTTACGTCGCCTAAATCGAACTAGTATCAAGGTATTTTATGTTTATTTTGTAGTTCGCAGTGCCTTGGTTTTTACTGTAATGCTGTGTAACTGATTTGAATGATAAATTAATAAATAAAATTAATAATTAACCCGAAAGGTGCTGGACATTATGCAGGCACGACGGACGACTAACGGGTAGGGAGGCGCGGGCCGGGGACGTAACAAGGCGTTCGTTGTAAAACTTGGCATTCACGTCCTGCCCGCTCCTCCGTCAGTCCACTAAGTCGTCCGTCATGCCTGCATAATGTCAAGCTTCTTTCCTGTTAATAACCACTTGTTTGGACTATGGAATGAGCACACTAACCTAACTTATTTCTCTATGGCGTTACGAACGGATATACGGATGGCGACTGGCGACACGACTTGTGGAAGAAGAAGAGAGAAGTCTGATGACTATTAACAGCATCATTATCAGCATGATTAGCGAAGAGCACAACGTTCATCACTTTTGAGCCAGTCTTATCAAGAGTAAATTACAATTATTTTAATTTGGTCTCCACTAAAACGGTCATTTACAGTTTTGATATATTTCCAGGCTTCGTGAGCGACTAGACACCAGGTTACATGAGGCTGTGCTGAATGAAGACATATTGGAAATCGAGCGCCTGATTCAGGTTGGAGCTTCACCCGCTGCGCTCGACCACTCCGGCTTGACACCTTTACATCTGTGTATACTTAAAAAACTAATCAAACCATTTGAAGTAAGTCATAAATGTAACCCAATTTGGAATACATAATGTAAATATAGATACCTTACTACCACAGACGTAAACTAAGGGAACGTCCGAGCGCTCGTCACTGTCCAAGTACATGTTATTTACTTATTAGCAACAAATGACAACAAGTTGTTAACTATTGGGCACTAGCTTGTCACTAGTGCTTGGCTTAATTGTAAGGACACGATCAGATTTTTTTTAATGTCTAAGGAATGCAAGGTGGATATGCAAACAAAAGGTGAAACAAAAGCATCAAGGAAAAACGTATCATGTTGTTACATTGTATATTTTACTCTTCACACTTGGCAACTTCGTTCAACAGAACCACTTTTTGTTCGCACATTCACCTGGTTAACATATGTTATCAGAAGCAAACCGAAGAACCTTAAATGGTTATAAGGTAAATATAATACAAACGAAAGATAGAGAATTGACTCTTTGTATTAATATTTGCCAGGTGCTGTTGCAATATAAAGACAGTGCGAACGTAAGAGATGCACGTGGTTTATCAGTTCTACACGTAGCTGTGCTGCACCGCTGGTTGCCCGGCGTAGATGTTGCGTTGGCAGCTGGAGCTGATGTTACTGCACTCTGTGATACCAGCAAGCCTTTACTATCACACTCACTTTCTTGTGAGAGATACCAGCATGTTTCTTACGAAGACTTCGTCCTTGCAGTATGTATTAGCTGTATTTTTCTTTAGTTTATTTGTAGTCGATCATTGTATGACCTAAAACTATTTAAACTCAAAGTTCTGTGAAATTTAAAAATATTTTTTATCAATTTCAGTTTGTACAAACACCAATCCAGTTGGCTACAAAAGTGGGAGACTTAGTAATGCTATTAAAACTTTTAGATGTTGCTGAACGAATGGGAGTAATAGATTGTCATAACAAAAAAGGCCAAACACCCCTTTACACAGCTATTATGAACGGTAACTTAGAGGCTGTGGAAGTTCTCATAAAAAAAAGAGCTTCGGTAGATAATGTATCAATCAAAAGAGAGACTGCTTTGCATATCGCTGTGCGTAAACCTGTTATTTTAAAATATTTACTGGATAACACAAACTGTCCAAGTTCTTTTAGCGAATATGGTTTCGCACCAATCCATAAAGCAGCATACTGTAATAAGCCAGAATCTGCGAGATTACTTATAAATAAATTTAATAATATTGAGTTAAAAACAGTATCAGTGAAAAATAAAATAAAGGAGGAAAAATCAGGAGGTTTAACAGCTTTACATATGGCTGCAAAATATTTTAGCAACGAAACAGCCGAAGTTTTACTGGAAATGGGTGCTAACCCTAACGAAGTTGATGATTTTGGAAATAATCCTCTACACGTAGCAGCTAAAACCATGAACAGGACTATATCTGAGCTACTTTTGTGCAATGGTGCAGTCTTATCAGCTAAGGATCAGGATGGGAATTCCGCATTACGATTAATAGCTACAAAATTCCACGATGCTCTAAGCTTTTTTGAACTTGTGTTTGATGAATTTGTCTGTACTAAGGGCCTATATCCCATGGGGACAACAGTAGTTTGTGTAAACTATGAAGTACTGTCAAGAAACAATGATTCAAGGCAGATAAAGGCAATAGAGGAATTTGTTAGCTGTGGACTACGAAAAATACTTTTACATCCATTTATTGAAAGCTTGTTATATTTGAAGTGGAGACAACTTTTACCAATATTTTACGTGTTGATAACAGCCTATGCGATATTTCTGGTTTCGTTCAATATTTTTGTTGTCAACGTTTTTTATTGTAAGGATAATATATTAAACGCTAATATTACTGATTTCCTTTCGAATGACACAAAAAAGTCAGGCGAACTTCCTTGGTTTGACATGTTCGACCAATGGTACTACCTTCTATTGGCACTGATATACATTTCGATTAGTTTACTAGTTTTGCAGGTAATATTTTCTTGTATTTACTTAATGCGTGAGCGAGATAGATTGTGTTTATATAGATAAAATGTAAAATATAATAACTAACTTACTATTTCTCTGTTACAGGAGGCGTTTTTCATTTATTTGAAAAGGCTTCACCACTTTGATAGTCTGGAGTCCTGGGTAAAACTGACGGGTCTTATACTGGCTGCTGTTCTTCCGCTAACTGTGCATTTTATCGAGATGGCCGCCTGGCAACGTCACGTAGCCTGTGCTGCGTTGTTGCTGGTTTGGCTCCAAGCTATGTTCTTGCTATCTCGGTTTCCAGGATGGGGATACTACGTTCTCATGTTTGGGAAAGTTGCAATCAATATGTTTAAGGTTAATATCTACAAAATACCGCCCAAGATATTTTTATTTGTGTAAATATGAATATTGTAGACATTGTAGTTAAATGTTTCATGATAGCGAAGATAAAAAAATATATTTTATTTTAGTATAAAATTCTTAAGGCCCACTTTCCAAAGTTACTTTGCCAAATTTGATTATTATTTTAATGTGTTTCAGGTTTTCATCACGTCAATATGTTTAGTTGTTGGATTCGCATTTTGTTTTATGATACAATTTCAATCCGAACCTCCTTTTGATGGTCCGATATCTGCAGTCGTGAAAACATTAATAATGATGTCTTCAGAGTTTGATTACGAAGATCTATTTGGCAAAGCTCATGATAAACAACTTCAACATTCGAGAACAATCGTCCGATTGTTATTTTTGGTGTTTGTAATTTTTGTGGCAATAGTTCTGGTGAACTTTATGATAGCCGTGGCCGTCAGTGATACCAACAATTTAAACATAGCAGGAAATATTAGCAGGCTGGAGAAACAAGTCGATCTACTCAGTTCTCTAGATGTTTTAGTTAATTGTGGACCATTATCGAGAATGTTCAAAAATAAATACGGTGGTAAAAGGTATCACAAAAAGATGTACAATTCCATTAAAGCAAATAGGACATGGTTTGTCGAGTGTTCATCTTCGGTTGAAATGTACCCTCAAGTACTCCCTTCAGCACTGTATAGAGCTATTATAGATATTGCAAGAAAGAAAGATGAACGTTTTATAAAACGTAAAGTAAAAATCACTTCAAATACTAAAATAGATGCCTTGTATGATGCTGTTATTGGTGACGGGCTTGGAATCGATCGTAATGGCCAAGAGAAAGAAAGGAACACAATTTGGCTAAGAGAAATAATACTGAAACAGAATGAGAAGATAAATCAATTGACATCTGATATCGTTGCTATAAAAGAGATGTTAGCAGATATGAAAAACAAAAAAAATCAGAGCGAAAGAATTAGCTTGTGATTATGTCAAGCAGCAAAGCAAAGGGCATCACAACAATAACATGAATTAATAGTTTAGAATTAGATGCAATTATTTTCAAAATATTGCCATTTTATTATTATTAAAGTTGTATAACTAAAATAAATTGGACGCTCATGATTTAGAAGCTTGGAAATTTTCCAATATCCAGGTCAGAATTACCGATACAAATGCTAATCAACCAGCAAAAAAAATTTCATGATTCTGCAAAACATAATTATTTGACAAACAAGTCTGAAACAATACAATAAATCAATTTAAATTACAAATTAAAATTACAAAAAGCGTTTGCTACACATTTTGAATTAAAATATAAATTCAAATGATTTAGCTCGCTTACGCAAATACGTTAATAATTGTTTTGTAAGAATTATAGTCCTGCATAGTACTGCCAAGGATTTTATGAAACTTTGTTTTACATTTTTCAGATAATATATCATCGTTGTCAAGAAATATACGAAGGATGTTTCCGCCCGAGCAAATGGATTCTCGCATCAAGTATTAGAACAAAATGTCGTGTTGTATAAAATACGTCGCAGTGCCGTGCGACGCGGTTTTATTGACTTGCATTCTGCTCGGTGTCGCCTGTAGCTGGTAGAAGGTATCCTTTACATTGTAGCTCGAAGGCTATCGCAAATCACATGACTTTTTCCGGTGACAAGCTTTAATAGCTCGGCACTGATATTGCATTTTTCACAAAAGTACCTATACTTAAGGCGCTAGGCGCTGATGGTGGCCGAAAACTGTTACTTTCTAAGCGATATATCTCAATAACGGGTTATTCAAAAATTTTAAAAAAAATATATGTTATTTACCATTTCATGTACAACATTGTCAACGTTTGAATTACTCGTGTAACGTATAGTTTCTCCGTTATGTAAATGTAACGAAATGTCGTTTTACGGTTAATTTTGCTTATATCTACTGAACGGCTCATTCGATTTAAAATATTGTTGAACTAAAAAATATATACTACAGAACACTACAAACTCAACGTTGGATATTTAAATTGATTAAATTTTCTTAAACAACTTGATCATAATTCCACATTTCGTGCGTTATTAGCTCGAAAATGGCGTTGCTGGCAGTCGTGAGCCAGCTTTGAGACGAGGAGTCTGTGTCGCTCGTCGCTCCGTGCTTCCCTTGTAGTACATATACTTGTGCTTGGCCCGTGAGCAATAATATCGGACTTACTGTGCCTAAAGACTAAATAACTGCAGAGGGTTCATGCGGTGCGGATATAACGTGTCTTCTCGGAATCAATAATGTATAGACGTTTTATCTTTTAAGATAATGTACTCGTATGCATGTTTATGTACGTTCGTATAAAAAGTGTATTTTATTTAGATTATAATACAAGTAAAAAACAAATGAAATAAAAATGGAGAAAAAACAAAAATCATGAATCTCACATTGCTCTGAAAACAAATTTGGTCATGTAAGTAAACTAAAATTATTATGTTTTAGTAGACGCATGCATCACGCAAAATAGGCATTAGTCGTCGAGTTGCGGAAATCTGCTAGTGCTGCAATACAATACACTAATAATTAATTTAATAAAAAACTCCAAAGAACCGAATTTATTTAAACATATTTATTTAAGAATACCGTGTTCTAAACGAATGTAATATGCGTTTTATTTTAAGATTAAACACAATCTTTAATGTTATACTTTATACTAATTCCTCAAATCTAGAAATTGCGAAGTAAACTGCAAAGGATTGCAGATAAACCGGCCAAGAGAATATCGGGCTATGCTCAGTGTAGGGATCCGTAGTTGCCGGCCTGTTACAATACATCCATTCAAAAGGTAGTCTATAAAGAAATATTTTGTGGCACTTACGTTATTTTACTATAGGCATAACTCAAAAACGGCTCAACCGATTGTATTCCATATAGTTTTTATTGAAAATACGTGATAAGTATTTCAATGGCCTCACTTCCAGGAATTTTCCCAATTTTTTTGGACCCACGGTTCAAAAATCAAAGAGCATTTTAACTTTCGAAGCTATTATTTACGAAAGTATTCGTTTTATCCAAAAGTTGTTTAAGGCATATTCTTCTTGAAAGACCTATCCAACAATGGGTTTCAGATACTTATTGTTTTACCACTTTGTAGGCGTAATTAAAACTCATACCAAATTTCAGTCTACTAACTATCACTGAGCAAAGCCTGATTGAGAATCTAATAAAAAAATTGCTGATATTTAAGAGTTCAATGTATGCAAGAATAAAGGAAATAAAGCTTTTTTTTATACCACGACGCTGGCAAACAAGCATACGACCCGCCTGATTGAAAGCAGTTATAAAGCCTATGGACGCCTGCAACCTCATAAGATTCACATGCGCGTTGACTACCCTAAAAAAACTTTACTATGTCGGTGAAATGCAAATAAATACAAATTTTATATTAATTGTCAACACAAGTGAATAAATAAATTACTACTAAGGGTTAATACTACCTATCAAATATCTTTAAAAGACCGGCCAAGTTTGTATCGGACCATGTATAATGTAGGGTTCCGTAGAAAGTAGTTTCTTGGAGATAACTCAAAAACGGATGAACCGATTATATGTGAAATAATTTTCGTAGAAAATTAAGTACTAAGCCTTCTTGGTATTTTTTCATATTTTGTAGACTTACGGATTAAAAGTTAGATGGGGGCTATTATATTTAGACTTTCGAAGCAATTATTTCTGAAAATTATATATATTTATATATATATATATATATATTTCAGTAATAGATAAAATTTCAGTAATATATGTTTTATAATAAAAATGGCTGTTACATACGGACGGACAGACGGACATGTTTCAAAAAACTTTTCAGGGTTCCGTTTTTACCATTTTGGCTATGGAATCCTAAGAAGTGTTTGCGCTGTGTTATATTTTAAAGATCTAAATTTAATGGCCTTACAGCTCTCATTTTTATGATGATTTCGTGCACAAATACCACTCCTTACATGTGCATTTTTACTATTCGCAACTCGCAACAGGCTTAGTTTTGTTAATTTATCGTAATTAAGTGATTTTTTACGGTTAATATTTAAAATCGCAACAAAAAAATAACCATCTCTTAAGCTCACTTGCACAGCAAAAAAAATCCAAATTCACATGAAAACACCGCTTTGATGGGCATTCAGTTTTTTTTGCTGTACTAGTCAGTATTTTTTTCTTATATGCGGAATATTTTTAACCGTATTTCGTAAATTCATAAATATTTTGCCGCTCACTGTTCTTCAAATTCAAAATCTAGGTTTTCATTTTTTTACATAAAAATCTACTAATCGAGATCGTTATTACTTATCTTATTTAGTAGTGTAAAGAGTATCCTTAATTAATACTCTCAAAATATACTTGATAGTTATTTATTTTCTTTTTTTATATTATTACCTAGTACATCAAAATCGACTATCGGTTTAGGCTGTCCCTTTGAGACTCCTCAAAGAATCCTGAACGTCTGACATAGAACGTTGTAATTCTTAATTTGAATAACACCGTGCCAGACAGTGTTTGAGAAGAGAGGTTGTAAAGGTAGACAACCTTTACAGTAGCATTCCTAAAAAATGTCACCGTAGTACTTAATCACAGTATTCAAATCACAAAACATCCACAAAGGGATTAGGTATGATTATTAAAAATCTGCCCGCGCGCCTCTGAGTAAAGTCATATTCTTTGAACATTATTGCGGTGCATCGCGGCGGATTTATGCACGATCGCAATGAGAAGGGTACGCGGGTGGCGCGGGTAGAGAGCGCCCAAACGCTCAAGGACACTCCGGCGACAATCGTCTTAATTAATTATTATTAAATTCTTAAATTAATATGTCAGGTCAATTATGACTAAGTGTTAGATATAATGGTTTGCATTTACATAAATCGCTTGTAATATATAATAAAGTAAGTACTAAATAATTTTAGAAACATTCACACTATTACTTTTAAGAACTAAGCTAATTATAGTAATTATATTAAGTACTTTGGTTTATTGTTTATGAATATTTATCAGATAAGTTCACGTGCATTATGTTTACTGGAATAATAATTTATTATTGATTTATTTAAACTTTCTTGCACAAAAAAAAATTACAAATGGCGGACTTCATTCCAAATAGATTTCTCTACCAGTCAACCAATTGTTAATCATTGGGCCAAACAGACACTTGCATATTTATGATGTATTCATAAAATAAAAGTTTTATTACTTCTACTTGTTGACATTTGCTTCTTGATGATGTTTCATGCCTATTAGCCCACTCAACAAAGGAAATTTTTGGGGAAATAATCCGTGTATAGCCGAATTTTAGTGTAGTTGTAGGGAAAGGTCTGGTGTCTTACTCAACATACTAAAAGTACCGGTGGATGGGAGTGGCGCTAACGGGGAGGAGGGTGATAAGGTCCCTTTTTTGGTTTTTCGTAAAGAACTCAGACACGGAGGCCCATACGAAAAAAAAAAATTTCTACTTAATTCATTCAGATTGATTTTTTTACAAAAAAGATTCTACACATTTTTTTGCTGAGATTAATATTTAATGAGATATCGAGGTTAGCTGGAAGGAGATTGCTATTTGAATCGCGGTGGTGCTTACTGAGTTGAGTACTGATTTTTCGTAGGCTACTATGACCAAAATGGCGAACTAGGCAAATGTCACGGGCGTGAGAGCTTTCCCATTCAAGTGTTACGGAGACAATAAATAATAACACAAACAGAAACTGGGTTATATTTATAGCTTTTGATGTTTTTATGTATAACTGTACCACTAAAAGGAATGATGGTTTTTACGGTTGGGCAGCGTGTCTTTAGCTGATTGCTAGTCCCGCACCACAAGAAGTAAAATAAGTTTTTTTTTTGCAAAAATATTATAAAACCTTTATCGCTGACTGTACTTTATCTTTCAACGCTTATCTAGTACGCGTCAAAACGATTCTAACAAACCCAAAACTTAAGGAGGTTCCGTTTTTTAGGTTCACCTTCAGTCATCATGAGATTAGCTCGTTGGTACGATAGCATGTATCCACATCCAATTTACGAAAGGATGGTAATGTAAGACATGGGGTACTGGATACAATCTCGCTTGCAAGATTTTACCTAAAAACCAGCAAATCAAAATCCACTGGTTATCACATAAATATAATTGTACTCGTAATGTTATAGCTACCTACATAATTGTAATATTCGCTTAGTTGGATTTTTTATAATATAGATGTTAATGCTAATTAGTTATTAGTGCAGACTCCTTTTGATGCTCTTGCAATTATATATAAGTATAAGTTATGTAACTTACTCAGTAAGCGAAATGTAAATTTCTTTTGAGTAATAAAGTTCTTTAAACCTAATATGCTGCGGCCTCCATATTATCCATGTTTATTAAAAAAAAGTTGAATTCTTTAGATATTGCAGACACAAAATTCTTATACAACAAAGTTTAACCAGGTACCTATGTAAAACCATGTTTCAACAAAGAATTTTTGCACCAAAATCACAACAATTCGAATTAAACTCGTTAAACCCAAAACAAAAGAGATAGACTTCAACATTCCTAGAACAAAGGCACGTGGCTCTAACTAACGTAGACTGAATTCGTTAAACGGTAACTAACCGGATCCGAACTTAAATCCGTTTAGCGTCCCGGCAATTAACCGGGCCAGGTGGGGACGTGTGGCAAATAAGCTAACGGAATAACGTACTTTGTTTACGAGTATTTGTCTAGATTGTTGGGCTGGCGACGCCGGACGTGAGCTCCGAGACGTGATATCTCGGCAGTGTTTGTGGGTAAAATATAGTCCGTTTTGGACCAAGGAGGGTATGCCAGTATAGAATAGAATAGTGGGAATTAAGTTATATTTTGTACATGTAATATCAAAAATATTATTAATAAATGAGTATGAGCAAGTTGATTTCGTTTTTTATTAAAACTGCTCACATCGACTTATTTTAAGAACATATTAATGAGTAGACCATGCATCGAAAATATAATTTTCTGTTTTTTATCTGGTTGAATCTATTATCCTCATATTTATTTTTTACCCTCTATTTCTTATTATTTCGCTAAAGAACAAATAACAAAAGTGGTGACTGTAATGCAGCAAAAAATAACTCTTATTTTAGCATCGAAAGTTGACATTGATAGAAAACACTAAGTTCAAAGAATCTTTTCTGAAGATAGTTCTGGATCATTTACAGTGACCATCTAATTTATTTCCACTACGATTTGATACCGATAATCTTAAATACTATTGTTATAACTATTTGCATATAAATTTAAGGAACAATTTAAATTTAAATGACGCTTATTTAAGTGGTTTTGTCGTTTTTTGACGTACCACTGACGTACTATACAACTCTACTCGTTAAACCTGCTGAAGAAAACACCGCTCTCCTTATGCAAACTTAAACCCCCTTAACAACGTACTCGTATGCCCAAGTTTTTATGTTTTTGTTTATCATATAATTTATAACTAGCCTCCCTAACCTTATCTAAAAGTTGAATTTCAATAGTAGTTTATGTAACTGTTACGTAATAAGGGTCCTTAAAACATGAGTGTGGTTTTATGAAATGAGCCGCAGGCGAATTTCATAATAAGATCACACGAGTGTTTTAAGGCCTAATTACGTACAGTTGCATACACTGCTTTATCTACACTCATATTATTTATTATAAATGCCGTATTCGTAAACCATAGAATGGCCGCCACAGTACCGCCGTGGCCATCTCGATTGTGTCGGCGCGGCCTACTCGATTGTGCCGGCGGACGCGCGGGCGGGTGTCGCCGGCCGCGGGCGCGTGCAGGTGTACATTATGTTATCAAAACTCAGAGTACATCAATAATTGAGCATGAAACGTTAACATTGCGGTACTGCCACAGATAAGAAACTTATCATAGTGAAATCGTTTGTTGTAATGCTGGTCATTGCCTACGGTTTTTGAACGCATTTTAGAGGACTTACAATATGAGTGTAGATAAAAATCTTTTTTAGTGGAAATTCAAGACTAAAAAATACTCACACGTTTACAATTTTACAGTTGTAAAATTATGTATAATGTAGGGTTCCGTAGAAAGTAGTTTCTTGGAGATAACTCAAAAACGGATGAACCGATTATATGTGAAATAATTTTCGTAGAAAATTAAGTACTAAGCCTTCTTGGTATTTTTTCATATTTTGTAGACTTACGGATTAAAAGTTAGATGGGGGCTATTATATTTAGACTTTCGAAGCAATTATTTCTGAAAATTATATATATTTATATATATATATATTAAAAATATCTTATATATATATACATGTTCATATTTACAAAAAAAATATTTTTGACATTTAGTTTGGCATATGTATGGAGTGCCTCACCTAAAAGATTTTTTTAGCAATTTAGCCAGAAAACTAAGTAGCGGCACATGAAACACACCTCTAGATAAAATTTCAGTAATATATGTTTTATAATAAAAATGGCTGCGACATACGGACGGACAGAGGGACATGTTTCAAAAAACATTTCAGGGTTCCGTTTTTACCATTTTGGCTATGGAATCCTAAGAAGTGTTTGCGCTGTGTTATATTTTAAAGATCTAAATTTAATGGCCTTACAGCTCTCATTTTTATGATGATTTCGTGCACAAATACCACTCCTTGCACGTGCATTTTTACTATTCGCAACTCGCAACAGGCTTAGTTTTGTTAATTTATCGTAATTAAGTGATTTTTTACGGTTAATATTTAAAATCGCAACAAAAAAATAACCATCTCTTAAGCTCACTTGCACAGCAAAAAAAATCCAAATTCACATGAAAACACCGCTTTGATGGGCATTCAGTTTTTTTTGCTGTACTAGTCAGTATTTTTTTATTTTTTTCTGATATGCGGAATATTTTTAACCGTATTTCGTAAATTCATAAATATTTTGCCGCTCACTGTTCTTCAAATTCAAAATCTAGGTTTTCATTTTTTTACATAAAAATCTACTAATCGAGATCGTTATTACTTATCTTATTTAGTAGTGTAAAGAGTATCCTTAATTAATACTCTCAAAATATACTTGATAGTTATTTATTTTCTTTATTTATATTATTAGCTAGTACATCAAAATCGACTATCGGTTTAGGCTGTCCCTTTGAGACTCCTCAAAGAATCCTGAACGTCTGACATAGAACGTTGTAATTCTTAATTTGAATAACACCGTGCCAGACAGTGTTTGAGAAGAGAGGTTGTAAAGGTAGACAACCTTTACAGTAGCATTCCTAAAAAATGTCACCGTAGTACTTAATCACAGTATTTAAATCACAAAACATCCACAAAAGGATTAGGTATGATTATTATAAATCTGCCCGCGCGCCTCTGAGTAAAGTCATATTCTTTGAACATTATTGCGGTGCATCGCGGCGGATTTATGCACGATCGCAATGTGAAGGGTACGCGGGTGGCGCGGGTAGAGAGCGCCCAAACGCTCAAGGACACTCCGGCGACAATCGTCTTAATTAATTATTATTAAATTCTTAAATTAATATGTCAGGTCAATTATGACTAAGTGTTAGATATAATGGTTTGCATTTACATAAATCGCTTGTAATATATAATAAAGTAAGTACTAAATAATTTTAGAAACATTCACACTATTACTTTTAAGAACTAAGCTAATTATAGTAATTATATTAAGTACTTTGGTTTATTGTTTATGAATATTTATCAGATAAGTTCACGTGCATTATGTTTACTGGAATAATAATTTATTATTGATTTATTTAAACTTTCTTGCACAAAAAAAATTACAAATGGCGGACTTCATTCCAAATAGATTTCTCTACCAGTCAACCAATTGTTAACCATTGGGCCAAACAGACACTTGCATATTTATGATGTATTCATAAAATAAAAGTTTTATTACTTCTACTTGTTGACATTTGCTTCTTGATGATGTTTCATGCCTATTAGCCCACTCAACAAAGGAAATTTTTGGGGAAATAATCCGTGTATAGCCGAATTTTAGTGTAGTTGTAGGGAAAGGTCTGGTGTCTTACTCAACATACTAAAAGTACCGGTGGATGGGAGTGGCGCTAACGGGGAGGAGGGTGATAAGGTCCCTTTTTTGGTTTTTCGTAAAGAACTCAGACACGGAGGCCCATACGAAAAAAAAAAATTCTACTTAATTCATTCACATTGATTTTTTTACAAAAAAGATTCTACACATTTTTTTGCTGAGATTAATATTTAATGAGATATCGAGGTTAGCTGGAAGGAGATTGCTATTTGAATCGCGGTGGTGCTTACTGAGTTGAGTACTGATTTTTCGTAGGCTACTATGACCAAAATGGCGAACTAGGCAAATGTCACGGGCGTGAGAGCTTTCCCATTCAAGTGTTACGGAGACAATAAATAATAACACAAACAGAAACTGGGTTATATTTATAGCTTTTGATGTTTTTATGTTTAACAACTGTACCACTAAAAGGAATGATGGTTTTTACGGTTGGGCAGCGTGTCTTTAGCTGATTGCTAGTCCCGCACCACAAGAAGTAAAATAAGTTTTTTTTTTGCAAAAATATTATAAAACCTTTATCGCTGATTGTACTTTATCTTTCAACGCTTATCTAGTACGCGTCAAAACGATTCTAACAAACCCAAAACTTAAGGAGGTTCCGTTTTTTAGGTTCACCTTCAGTCATCATGAGGTTAGCTCGTTGGTACGATAGCATGTATCCACATCCAATTTACGAAAGGATGGTAATGTAAGACATGGGGTACTGGATACAATCTCGCTTGCAAGATTTTACCTAAAAACCAGCAAATCAAAATCCACTGGTTATCACATAAATATAATTGTACTCGTAATGTTATAGCTACCTACATAATTGTAATATTCGCTTAGTTGGATTTTTTATAATATAGATGTTAATGCTAATTAGTTATTAGTGCAGACTCCTTTTGATGCTCTTGCAATTATATATAAGTATAAGTTATGTAACTTACTCAGTAAGCGAAATGTAAATTTCTTTTGAGTAATAAAGTTCTTTAAACCTAATATGCTGCGGCCTCCATATTATCCATGTTTATTTAAAAAAAGTTGAATTCTTTAGATATTGCAGACACAAAATTCTTATACAACAAAGTTTAACCAGGTACCTATGTAAAACCATGTTTCAACAAAGAATGTTTGCACCAAAATCACAACAATTCGAATTAAACTCGTTAAACCCAAAACAAAAGAGATAGACTTCAACATTCCTAGAACAAAGGCACGTGGCTCTAACTAACGTAGACTGAATTCGTTAAACGGTAACTAACCGGATCCGAACTTAAATCCGTTTAGCGTCCCGGCAATTAACCGGGCCAGGTGGGGACGTGTGGCAAATAAGCTAACGGAATAACGTACTTTGTTTACGAGTATTTGTCTAGATTGTTGGGCTGGCGACGCCGGACGTGAGCTCCGAGACGTGATATCTCGGCAGTGTTTGTGGGTAAAATATAGTCCGTTTTGGACCAAGGAGGGTATGCCAGTGTAGAATAGAATAGTGGGAATTAAGTTATATTTTTTACATGTAATATCAAAAATATTATTAATAAATGAGTATGAGCAAGTTGATTTCGTTTTTTATTAAAACTGCTCACATCGACTTATTTTAAGAACATATTAATGAGTAGACCATGCATCGAAAATATAATTTTCAGTTTTTTATCTGGTTGAATCTATTATCCTCATATTTATTTTTCTACTCCAGCACTTCTATATGCTAATTAAATGACTGATAGTGGTATCTAAAACTACATCATTTAAGTGAAGGCGCTAAAGTCTATTTGTCTATAGGTACTTTCTATAACTGCTAGCAGTCACACAAAACATATTGTGCAACTGTTTTTGTTTTTTTAATACACTGACTTCCAGGTGCCATGTCTAAAAAGGGTTCGTTCTTGTTTACAATATATATTATATTTTTAAATTGATATACACTTGAAATTATTTTTGCACAAACTATGATAAAAACATTATCATGTCTTTTTTAAAGTATTAATATCTTAAATTATTTAGTTTCATATTTATGAAAAGCATAATAGTACTTTAATGTAAACTTTTGCATTGAGAGTTACTTGAACGAAGCCATATTTTTTGCAATTAAAAACCAACTCGTGATCTGTCTATGACATTTAGTAAAAAGTTAATATTTAAAAAGTTTCAACACAATGTACGGCTTAATTTTTGTATTTAAACTCGTATATTATGTTAATATCAAGAAGATTATGTTAATTTTGATAAAATAAGTGACAAGAAAACTTCACAGTGAATATCCGAAGACTTCGGCACAAAAGTAAGAGTTATTAGTTGATAAAAAAAATCTTAAAACAAAATTGATTTATGTACTCGTGATACTTAAGAACTTTAAAATTATTTATTAATTAAGTTTTTGCTACTGTCGTAGAAAAAGTTTCGTGTGCAACGGTACATAATTAGTTCTTAAAATTCTCGGGTCTGTTATTACAAAATTCGGCTTCGCCTCATTTTGTAACTTCGACCCTCGAATCTTAAGAACCCTTATTATGTACCTGTTGCACAAAATACTATTTTTACCCTCTATTTCTTATTATTTCGCTAAAGAACAAATAACAAAAGTGGTGACTGTAATGCAGCAAAAAATAACTCTTATTTTAGCATCGAAAGTTGAGATTGATAGAAAACACTAAGTTCAAAGAATCTTTTCTGAAGATAGTTCTGGATCATTTACAGTGACCATCTAATTTATTTCCACTACGATTTGATACCGATAGTCTTAAATACTATTGTTATAACTATTTGCATATAAATTTAAGGAACAATTTAAATTTAAATGACGCTTATTTAAGTGGTTTTGTCGTTTTTTGACGTACCACTGACGTACTATACAACTCTACTCGTTAAACCTGCTGAAGAAAACACCGCTCTCCTTATGCAAACTTAAACCCCCTTAACAACGTACTCGTATGCCCAAGTTTTTATGTTTTTGTTTATCATATAATTTATAACTAGCCTCCCTAACCTTATCTAAAAGTTGAATTTCAATAGTAGTTTATGTAACTGTTACGTAATAAGGGTCCTTAAAACATGAGTGTGGTTTTATGAAATGAGCCGCAGGCGAATTTCATAATAAGATCACACGAGTGTTTTAAGGCCTAATTACGTACAGTTGCATACACTGCTTTATCTACACTCATATTATTTATTATAAATGCCGTATTCGTAAACCATAGAATGGCCGCCACAGTACCGCCGTGGCCATCTCGATTGTGTCGGCGCGGCCTACTCGATTGTGCCGGCGGACGCGCGGGCGGGTGTCGCCGGCCGCGGGCGCGTGCAGGTGTACATTATGTTATCAAAACTCAGAGTACATCAATAATTGAGCATGAAACGTTAACATTGCGGTACTGCCACAGATAAGAAACTTATCATAGTGAAATCGTTTGTTGTAATGCTGGTCATTGCCTACGGTTTTTGAACACATTTTAGAGGACTTACAATATGAGTGTAGATAAAAATCTTTTTTAGTGGAAATTCAAGACTAAAAAATACTCACACGTTTACAATTTTACGTTGTATAGCGACTGCTTTATATTGTATATAAGAACTACCTACTTACTTAACCAAGACACCACTGAGCAAACTCCAAAAGCAATAGCACAAATTACATAAACGGGCTTATTTGTCAAACTCACGACTTTATATTCCTTTGTACAGACTAATCAACTCAATAATTCATCTTCATTATCATGCCACCGTTTATACCGTCTAACACAACTTGGTTTATTTCTCTGAGAACACAACAGATGTTTGTTAAATGTTCAAAGCAATAGCACACTCAAAACTAATAATTTTAATCCAGACACGGTGTCTGCCACGAGCATTCTGTCCTCGTTTCATAAACTTAAAGCTACTTTATTATTCTATCTCCATTTTAATGAAAATACGCTCGAAACGCCTGCAGGAATAAACCTTGGTTAATGAAAGAGATGACGTTTAACACATAAAGGAATACGGTGCAAACTAGCATCGGTCTAAATTTTAATCACAATGTGCTAGATGCGCCGTTTCGCTAAACCTGATTCGCGGCTCTTATGAGAGTTTTAACAAGATTTGCTCGCGATTGTGCTATAAAAGAGAATAATTGCGACAAATGTTGGAATTAGTGAGAGGATACCGTTAGTGCGCTGCGTTTAAGCATTATTAAAATCTACAAATTTAACGTCTGGATTATGCCTTAAGATAATGTTCAAAATAAATCTATATGTGCAATTTGTGAACTTCGTTGAAATAAAATGCACTATCAAGTCAATTCAGAATGACAGTAAATCTCCAGATTACCGATAGATACAAACTGAAAATGCCAATAGCAGTTGTTTAGAAATGATAACAAATTAAAGGCAAGTTTTACGCACACCATAAAGGGTTGACCGAAACTTTATGAGGTTATAAATCATTCCGAGGGAAACATCCAAATTTTGATCGAAAGGCTAACTGTCAAGTATAACAAAGTGCTGTTAAATTGGAAGCCATTAAAGTTAGTTTGATAAATCTTTAAGTTTGATCCGCAAACGATCCATCTGTGGGTATTGGGCTTCGTAAGTTGAGGAAAACTGTGTACTTTTGATAGTTAAGTTGAGTTGGTAAAGGTGATACGTAAAACTTGAGAGTAGGTAGTAATTGCGTATACAATACATAGGTTATGTATGATATTTATTCTGCAAGTAAAAATGTTATATAATGTCATTGAGTGTAATCCTTTATTAATTTAACAAAAAGAGGAAACTGTTTTCAGGCAGAAAGATCAGCTGCTATAGTTTTTAAGTAGAAAGTAAGCTACTTAAGAAGCTATAGACTACTCGTACCTTTGTAAAATCATTACTTAAATTATCCTGATTATGTTGTTTATGAAAGGAATATTCCATGCTTGCTTATACTCTCTCTTAATTGATTTTTAGTGTCATGTTGGATTTATGGATTAACTGTAAAATGATTCAAAGCAGAATCCAGATAAAAGTACTGTAGGTACAGTCCTCAATACCAGAGGCAGTTAACAGAACAACAAACAAAAGTTCACAGCTTACACGTACCCCAACCAAAACACCGCACGTCCTCCAGTTCTGCGGGCGCGCTGTGCGTCACTAATAAACTCTTCGGGCCAAACTAGACGGCGTCATAAATCCACCATTAATACCTCGCCGCCGGCCACGTTGCTCCAATTTGTTCCAATTCCAAAGTTTGTGCAAACTTTGTTGGGAACTTTGCATGATTCCCGTGATTAAATCGATTTTGGATTGCCGGTAAACGGGATTCCGAAACTGCCGATTCGTCGTTAGAATTGAATGGCACCGAAAGTTTGAGGGCGTAAAATTTTAGCTTCCGACTTTATTCGGATTTGGGGAGTTTTTGACGATTGGTGGTTATGAATTTTGTGACCGAAAATTCATTTAGTCAAGGAATAATTGCGAAGTCGATCGGTGTAACGTGGCGAATATTAAACTGGTCGAAAAAACTTGGAAACTGCATAAAAAATATCTGGCAAGCAGCAGACGAAAGAAATGGTTGCGTTGAAAGCTACTTCGTTATATTTACCTAAATATATTAAAAGTATACCAATACATACCATACAACCAAATGGGCCGATCAAGTGAAATTATCATCGTCTGCGCAATTCTACACGGTCGTAAGAGATGCGCTGAACAGAAAGCGGTGGACGCAGATCATCCGCTGCAGATGCAGCCCTGATGCTGACCACGTTCCTCAAACATATTTCACAAAAACGAAAACTGCCCTTAAACAAAACTAGTATATGTATGCGTCTGACACCTATTTATCCTGTTCTACTTTCATTTTTTCGCCATAACAATTGGTCGTATAAATATTTTGGATAACCACTCCACTCTCAGTACCACCTAGTGCTACGCGCTACGCTCGTAGCCCGTAGCCACGTAATTGTCGTATGTAGCGCATAGTAGCTACGAAGAGAGAACCCGACAGTCGGGTTCCTCGTCGTGAAAGTGTTAAACATTAGTGTTGCTTATTTTAATTTTGGCCTAATTTTCATATTAAGAATTTTGTATGTGTTGAGGTAGGGGGTTATATAGGACATTTTTTCAACATTATAACAGTAGCGCATGCAGGAATTTCGCACTCGAGGTATCTTTTTCTCTGTTTTATTGTTAAGAAACGGACCATACACAACATCGCAGTAATCTAAGTTAGATAAAACTAGCGATTCCATTAATTTAACTCTAACAGCTGCTTTAAGGAAGGGACAAATTTTGTAAAGTATTTTAACTCTCCATAACATTTTGAAGTGTTGCTCATAACATGTTCCTCAAATTAAAGATTTTCATCAAAGTAAACTCCTAGGTTTCTTCCAACTAATGACTCTTCGAGTATTTTCCCTCAAGAGAAGAGATACATTTACTCGCAGTAATTAATACGGCCTACATCATTAATCAAAACAATCCTTGTTTTTCCATGTGGTTTTCATTTATAAGTACCTACTTCATCGTAAGCTAAATAAAGCACCCTTAGGTATTTGATCTAATTGTAGAGAGATACTATTTCTGTCACGAATACTTTTGTTACGAGGTGAATCGAATTTGAAAATTAAAATCAACGTGAAAGTCCCGCTGATAAAATATGTGTTCGGTAACTTAGTCTGCCAAGTTAAGGTCCAGACTGACTGAATACTTACTCGTAGTAAGTATTCAGTCAGTCTGGACCTTCAAGAAACAGTTCTGCAGACTCTTGTATGTCAGACGATGACACTTGCGCATTTGAACGTTAAAGGGATTTTTAAATCATAAATCCCTTAGTTATGACTACGAAAATACAAACTCAAGTCAGCTAAAAATAGCAAGAAAATTGGTATGTCATTGTCCGTGAGGAAAAGCCCATAAAGTGACGTCACATAATACTATACTGCCACATGATACTCGTAGCTTTATTCGAAATTCGTTCAAAGTAATAAAATCAGTTTTTGTTGAGTTCAGAAACAGCCTACAGTCACAGATTTTATAATAGTTCTTACGAACAGATATGAATCACTCATAGAAAAAGCAAATACCTACGGTTTACGTACCTACGCAATAATACAATGGAGCGGCCTTCAACGCGCGGCACCCCGCACCTCCCGCGCACCCGCACAATCGCTAGGGTTGCATATACTTGGATATAGTTAAGGAAACAGGTATTTTGCATTGATTCAGTGTTTAAGTGGTTCGCATGGTGCATAACAATTATAGTTACATGAGTAATATTGATTGATATTTTGTTGCCGCGATGAGAGTATGATTAATCTTGACGGATTTGCCACACACTGTCAAAATTAATATGGATTGACAGCTATCTCAATCTTATTCTAATCGGCTTTTAGCAATATCATCATAGTTATTTGAGAGATTTGTATTTCGTTAATAGTCTAAGATACGATAAGCTTTGCTATTTTTACATTTTTACATCCATCCACATCGCAATAAATAAAAATTTTTCGTGATGACATTGTTGCGAGTTCCGAGTAGCGTCGCGCGCGGTACGACGTGCGTTCAGTGAGCGCGTTGGTAACCCACTGACTTTAGCTCCCACGGCGGAGGCGCAAAACGCAGGTATATAACTCGCTCGCGCGGGCATGATTCATAGGCCTGCTACAGTATTACGTAAGAGAGGTTCAGGATTAGTTGTTTTATTTTAAGACACCTGACGCTTTGCCTTGAACGGTAAACGACGCTAGTGCACTTCGACCGACCGTCACGTATGGAGCGCTCCCTACAATTCACTTATCTGGCTGCCGAGCTGCCTGCGGATCCCAAGTGGGAGCCATAGAACGTGAGACTTCGGCCAGAGTCTGTTCATATAGAGTAGTCTATCTTTAAGCAAATATACATGCGTCGGCTGCGTCTATAAACAACTGACAAAACATTGTAAAAGGGCACAGCTAAATTAGAATAACGAAAGCTAGTCGTAATAAGTGATCGCGTCTGAGTAATGTTAATTTCTAAATATTGGAAGATAGGTTACTGTGATTATTCTTGCACTGTGCATAGGACGTGAGACTTTTGCACTAACTTTTCCAACCAACTTTATGTCCGACCGAATGAAGTGCGAGATGCTTTTGATTTCAAATTTGGAATTGTGATTTTTAACCAAATAAAAGTACCTACTTACATGGCAACGTTCCAATATTTTCAGAACTATATTTTAGTGAAATAAACACGTAAATTATAGTCGGAAAAATGTTTCACTGTTTTTTGTGCTGGATTTTATTTTGTGTTTGGTCAATCGCAACAAGTACTAAGTGTAACAGAATGGTTCACTTTAAATAAAGCGATAACAACTACTATGGTATGGTATGCATTTTTTAAGATGTCTGAATTGTAGGTAGGTCTCTCTAGTAAAATGGCATCTTAAAAAATTACGACTATACCAGCACAAGTAAAACTTTCTAAGCCTTCGTTATATTTTTTAACAAGGTAACAACTCATCAAGGTTTTAAAATGTTTAAACATCTCTCTGCCTTATACAAGATAAAAAAATCAACAAGTCAGAAATCTATATATTTATAACAAGTTTATGTTGCTTTACTAAGTAACAACCAAAACAAACACAAAACAAAACTGTCAGTGATTTAAAAGCGTTTTAAAAATATATACTAGTTAAAATAGCATTTGCAAGTAAAATCTCATCGTAGCGAAAGCGCATTTCTTTAGCTCATTATTTCTTTTCCCCGAAGGTAAGTTGCTTGCAACATTAGTTTGCCGGCTCCCGTTCCAAAAGTGGTCATATTTCCCGACGATAAATTTTAAATGCCTCATTTTACGTGCACTTTCTCTTAGTTTGTTAGATTATGGTAGGAATTTATTGCACCCGCGATTGTTATAACTTAATGACAGACGTCTGGTTTTAAAGCATTTGCGGTGATTTCTGACATTGTATCAAAATACTGTGTTCTTTTGAATCGCTTAGCGAGCACGGGGCGAACCGAAAGCTTTTGTTCTTGTGCGTCTACTGACGGCAACTCTTTGGACTATGACAATACTTTATTTTATACTGACTACATCGTTGTGCTCGCCGGCGAGGACGGCTTCCGTAACCTTAGAAACAATTTTCTCACACTAATCTGCTTGATATGCTCTATAACAGGCACATAGTTTTGGTTAAAGGTGACATACAAACCAATTTTAGGAAAGTACATTATTTTTTGTAATATGTAGCCATGGTTACGACACCAAATGATGTGTGTGCAGAAATGCCGCGCGTGTCATGTTGATACTCTAATGAGTATTCTTAATTGTTACTGAATTCGACTCGCCATAGATAAAAAAGTAAGTAATAAATGGCTAACTTAATAAATAATAAATTTTATAGCACACTTAAATCGTAATACGTATAAGCTATAATCTTATAAATAATAACTTTTAAAAAAGCTCGCTTAAAACTTTTTATATATAGGTTTGTATGGGTGAGCAGTGAACACTCTAAGTTTACTTGATTATCTTTGCCCGCACTCGTTCAGTGATAGGGAAACATAATCTGAAATATAATGAAAGGCAACTGACGAAACCTATTGTCTCCAGAAGAGTTACCCTATTATAATTTGATCCATAAATTGGTGTGTTTTGAAACCAGGGTTATTCTGGTATTTAAGCGAATTAAAACTTCCGAAAGTAGTCTAACTGTTATTCACCTTTCTCTTTCGCAGTAGCGAAATTCGAAACCTTGAGTGCCAAGCTCCCTAATTTCTATACCAAATGAATACACTTATACTGGGTGCACTGGTAGCAAAAGTGTTAATAGCGTGAGCCTTTATACTTCCAAGACCGTGGCTGGCACGCTTAAACGCATAATAAATATTCGCTATGTCTAAAGTGCATGGTGGGGGTAACGTGAACGATCGCAGTGCACAATGTGACCAGAAATTAAACTGCAAAGGGTTCTTGTCAATATCAAATTTCATATATTTGACATCACCTCTGTCACCTCAACTCGATCAACTGTCAAAATAGTGAATAAGCCAGATCAGTCAGACATTTCATATATATGAGCAAGTACAAGCCATTCCTAAAAAAGAAAAAATAGGTTGAACCTCTGCCTAAGAGATGGCACCACAATCATTTACACAGCGAATACTGAATCGCAATAGAACAGGATTAGGGTTGGCAGATCTGCCATATACTTATGTCAAAATTAGTGCGGGTTGACAGCTATCTCAATCGTATTCCCATCGCGGTTCATTAAACGATACCTACATTACAATGTTAGTAAGATTTTAAAGTTGTAAGAATATAATTTGGAATACAATACATGATAACTACAAATTAATGAATTCCTTTTCATATTTTATACCGGTACTCCGTTTTTTAATTAAAATGTAAAGTCAGAGAATCATGATTCATGATTAACGTTATGAAAAACTTTCATTTCAATGTTCATTTTATAGGGTACCGTAGCCAAAATAGCAAAAACGGAAGTTTACACTTATAGTTTCATCATGTCCGTCTGTCCGTCCGCGTCCGTATGTCACAGCCAGTACTTGGAAACTATAAGACTTATCTTAATAATTTTTTTACAAAAGGTGTATTTTGTATGCCGCTACTTATAGACGCAGAGCTGGCCACGTCAGATATGATACAATAATGAGAGCAACGGAACCCCTCTAGTTAGTTTGCTATACTATGCTTGTTTCGAGATCCGGACATCTGGCAGCTGTAGAGAGGTGAAGGTCAAAGAATGCAAATAACTTGAAGAAAACAAATTTTAGAGTTCTGGGTTTGGTGCAATTTATTGGTCCCTTGGGAGAGAGGAAAGTGTTTGTTGTTGGACGCAACGTGTGTCAGCACGTTTGCGGCTTCACATATTGGCCGCACTGTAAAGACAGCAGGGGCAGCGGCTGAGTTAGCCGCCGTTCGGAAACGAGAGAAGTATGCGGCCCTTGAGAATTATTTATTCACTAGCTGTGCCCGCGGCTCCGCCCGCGTGGAATTCGGTCTGTGTCAGTAAGCGGCTAATTCACCCCTAATTTCTCTCCCGCTACCCTGAAGGCGGAACTTGAAGTAAAGTTGACAGATGGATACGCTAGAGGACAGTAGTCGTAATAAAATATTTTACAATTACCACTAAATGAAACTACACTCAAAAATTAATACTTTTTTTTATCATATAATTTTTTTTGGCACTTTTGTATTTATACGTCCACGGCAAATATCATCCAAATCGATCCTCCCGTCAAATCAGTCTAAGCATGAAAGGTAAGAACAGGCGCGGTTGAAATTGGGGAAGGGATGGCACAAATGCAGAAATGTTTTTTTTCTATTTGAGGTGCACTTGGAGGGGGGGGGGGGTCCATGACCCATGCAAATTTAACTCAATCGAGTGTAGTGGCTACCCCCCCCCCCCCCATCCCACCTTTTAGACGTTGAATTTTTTTGGGCTACGTATATCCTGGCTGGGGATTTTCTTGAATTGGAATTAATAATCCTTAAGGGGTGATTTCCGGCATTACAATGCAAAAAAAAACCGGCCAAGAGCATGTAGAGTTTCGTAGATGCCGCCCTGTTACAAAACATACGTTCAAAATGTCGTTTATTAAGGGATATTTGGCGGCGCTTACGTCATTTTACTATTCGGCACTTCCTTTCACTATGCGTTTTTGACTGATAATTCAAAAACGGCTGAACCGATTTTATTCAATATAGTTTTTATTGAAAGTTCTTATCAGGCCTCACCAAATTTCAGCTTTCTAGTGCGAACGGTAACTGAGCTAGACCGCGGACAGATGGCCGGATATGGTGAAACTATAATGGTTCCTAGTTGACTACGGAACCCTAAAAAGAGATAAATAGTAGTTTATGTAACTGTTACTGCTTACTGCGTACACTGCTTTACCTACACATATTAAAAATCCATTGAAACTAGCTAGACCGCGGACAGATGGCCGGATATGGTGAAACTATAATGGTTCCTAGTTGACTACGGAACCCTAAAAAGAGATAAATAGTAGTTTATGTAACTGTTACTGCTTACTGCGTACACTGCTTTACCTACACATATTAAAAATCCATTGAAACTATTAGAATGACCGCTATTACACCGCCATGACCAACCTCATTGTGCCGGCGGTTGGGGGGCAGATTTTCATTACGTTACCGTAGGTAATGAATTTTCATACGTTTTTACCGCACTGTCACAGATAATACACTGATGTTACGTTAATTACATACGGTTCCGAACGCGCAATAGAGGATTTATGATATTGGTGTAGATTAATATATTTATTCTTCAATGTAAGCACATTACAATGCACTAATGAACATGAAGAGAAAATAAAATACGTGAGTGTCGTGGAACACTCGATTGGAACGACGTTATGTTATTTAATTTTATTTAATTTTTGACTTTTTCGTAAATTTTGTGGTTTTCATTTTTGTTGTATTTTTTTGTTTTGGGCATTTTGGAAATTTTGGAAATTTTGGACTACATCACTTTTCACTACACTTCACTTCACTTCACTTCACTTTATTCTATTTTATATATTTTTTATTTCATTCCATTTTACATGTTTCTCAATCGTATGGGTGTCGCGTTTTCGTGACGTGAAGCTTTTTCGTGACGGTCACGTGACTTTTTTTCGCCTAGCCCCTCATCCGCGAACCGTCCGATAAGGAACTTCGTTCCAAAACTACCACCGGTTCTAACCCTACACCTCAGGCCCAAGACGTATTATGACCGAAAAGAAACTCGACGGGACTTATTTTTTTCAAAACAGTAATACATTATAGATCTTAAAGATACATAATAATGCGTAGTTCTTCAAGAAGACATATCAAAACAGCTTGAGAGACAGATAATGTACCCATTGTTTAATTACCTATAAAGAAAAATAAATCCTAATCTGACTGCTTCACAAAACGTTTGATATGTTTTCCTACCTAAACGGTGTCCTATAAATGTCATCTAAATATGTACAGCGGTTATTGGTTGTTTCTTCCCCGTGTAAACTTCCACCCCTTTTGCATCCACTTGAGGGATAATTTCCGAGATAAAACTATTTTATTTCCTTTTCCAGAGCTCAAATTATCTCCACACCCAATTTTATCTAAATCGATTCTGCGGTTAATAATTCCCTATACGAATTTCCAACTCCCTTTTCACCCCTTTAGGGTTGATTTTCGGGGTGAAAACTATCCTTTGTCCTTTCTCGAGACCCATACTATCTCTATACCAAATTTCATCTTTATCAGTTCAGCTGTAAAAAAAAATCTTTTCACCCCCACAATAGTCTGAAAACTACCCTATGACGTTTCTCGAGACTCAAATTATCTCCATACTCATTTCTATCTAAATCGTTTCAGCGGTTAAAAATTCTCCATACAAACTTTCAACCCCATTTTCACCCCCACCAGGGTTGATTTTCGGGATTAAACTATATATTATCCTTTCCCGGGACTCAAACTATCTCTATACAAAATTTCATCAGAATCCGTTCAGCCGTTTTCACGTGATGCGCGGTCAAATAAACAGACAAACAGATAAACAGACAAAAATTCTAAAAATTGTTGGAACGTGTTCTGTTATCGATTCTAATTATCCCTAGCAAACATTTTTTCGATTATCTTCCATGTACAGACTTTCGACCCTCTTCAGCTTTATTATATGTATAGATTGCTCTCGCAGTGGAAACCACCGGATGCTGGTGTGCTGAGGCCAAGGCTTTTTTTGGCGAAGTGGGGAGGCGTTTACGGGAGAGAGGGTTGGATCCTCGCTGCGGTTCCTTCCTGATGCAGAGGTTGTCCATCGCGGTTCAACGAGGAAATGCTGCGAGCGTGATGGGCACCTTTGCGTCTGGAGGGTCGCGGGGCGACGATGTCGGATAGGTTTTTTTGTTTATTTTTTATTGTGTTCAGCGTAGTTTTATTTAGGAGTAGATTTTATTTATTGTGATTATTTTATATGACATTTTTGTGACTGTTAGCTTTATGTTAGATTTGATTTTTTTTGTGTCTTTTTAATTATAAGTTTTGACATGTAGTTTTAATGATTTGGATTTGTATTTGTATCTAAGATTTAATTCACTATTGCTAAATATACTTTATAAATTAATATATTTAATGGGAAATTATGTCATTAATTAGATTATATCATAGCCAGAAGTTTCTGTGGGGAGAAAGTAGTACCAAATGACGTATAATGCAATTTATAGTTTGTCGCCTGCTGTTTTTGTTTCCGCTATAATACACAATGTTTTTTGTTCTCACGTTAAAATATAGGCCCTGCCTCTAGCATCTATAAATGATACAACTACGGCAGTTTTTACCAATATTGGTATTACTTTTAACTGAAAATTTTTGTTGTAACTTTTGAACCGGAGATGCGAAAAATATGAAAAAAAATTGATTATTGTATAAGGTTTCAACGAAAATTGTTTTCATTATCTGTTAACGCATTTTCGAGTTATGTCCAAAAAACTTCTTTTATAGGCAGATAAGTCCTTTTGGGAACCCTCCATTATGCGTGGTCCGACACGCACATGGCCGGTTTTTTAAATTCACTTCGTTTATTTCTATTCTCTCAGCTTTTTGTGGCAAATTTGTTTAATTTCTATAAACTACTTAGTCTAACATACCTAACATATAATATTTCATATTTAACAGTAAATAACTTGAGGTGAACCCTTCAAGATATTAATAGGTATCTTAGTGCTTTCTACTTTGCCATTTTTTAATTACAAAAAATTCTGTGTCTACCTAGTTCTACAATTATTTATTTATTTAATTGTATGGCATGCATAGTTAGGCAATCAGAGTACAGCTTTGAGGTTGTTAAGCCAGGCAACTACTTCGGGTGTCAGAGCATATAAATTATTTATTAAGTAGGTGTTAGGTGCCTTAGGTGAGCGAAAACATGGTCCAGATTCCCTTCGGCGTTTGACTAGTTTCTGGTAAATATTTGTTAGTAGATAAGTACTTATATTTTTTGTTCGTTTTTTTAAAGGAATATAATGTCAAACCCTGTAACATTCTTTTTTAAGACTTCGACCAGACCAGGGGCCGTATTCTAACTTTAAAACACGTATAAACACGGTCCAACTTCAATACAACTCCAATTCATTAACAACGCAATACAGCTACGGCATAAACATCTGAATCGGAAATATCAGAATTTGCTTGAGAATTATTCCAACGCAACTCCAATACAACTTCAATATTGGTTGATTGTTTGTTGTGTATTGGAGTTATGTTTGAGATAGGTTGTGTTGTTATTGTATTGTTAATGTACCTAGTCGGTCCTTAAGTTCTGTCACAAGGGTTTTAAGTGATAAAATATAATACAAAGCTTTTATTTAAAAAACATAGACCTGATTAGAAAGCTTATTACATACAGATTAAAATATAATATAATTAACTTATAATCAAGATCGCGTATTTTATAGATCCTTGTAAACTTAAAGATTCTTGTCAGTCCCAAACACGCGCTTGATTTATGAAAATTGTACTTCACAAAAGTTGGTTAAGATCATTGTTATAGTTGTCAAGAGTTACAAATTGTTATCTTTATGAAAGTAGATGATTAAAGCATATTTCATAACCAATATTTAGTTGTCTTACAAGTCTGTGCTTCAGCTATTTTTCTCCTAAACCTCAACGTATATTTCAGTTTTGAGCAAAACACGATGATTTTGATGCCATACATCAAGGTAGTCTTCCAAAATTGTGTATACTAGCCTTCTTGTCAGTCAGACCCATGTTAATTACATTTTAAAATGAAGGTGTAAGATCAAGCTAATGCAGTATGCAAGACTGAAGCCTCTTAAAATTGAATAAAAATAATTATGGTCAAAATCAACTCGATCAGGGCGCGTGTTTTGACGTGGTTTTTTATTGCGCTTTTTCGAATGTTACAGGGAATTGTGTAAAACTGCCACAACTATTTGCCTTAAATAATATCGTAAATTAATCAGTGTTAAATAGGCTTTTTAACCATATATTAAAATAGTAAGCAACCTCTAACAGTTCCTATTTTGCCAGTCCAAACCCTAGTGTCAGAACTTATGAACCGACTAAGTAGTATATTAAAATTTGAATCCGGCACTAGAAGGTCTTATGGTGTACTTGTTGCATTGTTTGTATATCATTAGGTAAATTGGTTCCATTTGTAACAACTGAAATGCGATACTTGTGTAAAAAGGTCTCGTTAAAGTCAGTGCATAAAATAAAAAAGAGATTATATGTACTACACAAATTAGCGAAATAATACATCACCGTGCAGTACGAGTATTCGTGACGTCTATTTGAAGAGCGCGTAAGCCTGACATATGTTTACGATACACACTTATCGTAAATTCACATTATAACGACTATAAAATGTGTTTAAATTTTATGACAAACCAGTAAAAACACTTTAAAAACGCTGTGAAACGAGGCGGTTGATCAAACTGTTTGAATATTTTATAGAACATCGTTAAAATATTTACGAATATTTTTAGAGGCAGTTTGTTCGTGCTCTGTATAATTAAAGTATGTGTTTTTTTCCCGTGCGCTAGTCCGGTATTTAAATAGATCCATTATTAGTATCTTTTAGATTAAAAAACATCAATCTCGATTCAATCGTGACAAAGTTTTAATAAAATAGTTCGATGGAGAAGTATTGCTACTAGAAATAGTAATAGTATTGTTGAACCTAGGTTTATTTCACGAATAAAATAGTTTAGAAAAGTATCCGTTAACATTTTTCTTATGAAAACCTGTTTAAAATTAAGAAGTGGATACTTTAGTTTTTAAATGTTACACCTACGAGTTACTCGTTCTCCTAGTTAATTATTTCACAAGCATTGGGTTGGCAAGCCTATTTTGTAAAATTAATTAATCTTTATTGTTCGAATGCTACAGCCCTATTGACTACAATTTCATCATAGCATCGTTTTAATAGAGAAATATTCCATAACGACGAAAAATAATTAATGTCAGATTCACGGGATTAACATGAACGCATTGGGCGAGGGCCTCTGAAAAATGTTTCTTTTGATGTAAACTTTTCCTTTGATATAACTTTAGGCAGAGACAGATTTCCTCTCCATTAGACAAATTGTTTTAAAAAGTTTACCATTTGGGAAGTCGGAGTTCGAACAATGAGAGACTTGTCACTAATCGCCGGAATAATTGCGCTTCATAATGCGCATTCGATCATTTTGTGCTTTTGTTGCACCGACTCGACTTAGACAGGTTTTCGGTTTAAAAAGAGAGGGAAAGTAATGTTTTAGATGTCCCGTGAGGATACAATTTGGTGGGAATAACACGAGACATTACAGATTCCAACAATATTGCACTAAACAATATAAAGACAAGGCGAGACCCCTGCTATTTCGGTAATAATAAACGTTTTAAACTAAGCATGTTAGCTGGTTATCCTCTAGTTATTAAAAGGAGTAGGTCGGTAGGGTAGGCAGGAAGATAGGTTTATTTTACCAAGGAAAAAATAAGCTGTTTGGGTTGTAGGGTTCAGAGTGTTCAGACATAGGTATAAATCGCACGAATCGGCAGTCCGTCCTAATTATTGATCGAAATTTTATATTACGAATTGTTGGTAAAAATCTAAACCAACAAGAGATCGTCGAATGAAAAGATACGGGAAAGTCTATCAAAATACCACAACACTTTCCAAAAGCTAATAGAGGCTAGTGCTACATCGATCTATAACAAATTGCACAAACAACGTTATCATCTCGTGCACAAAATGAAAAGCCGAGTTATCTCGGGGTCAGGCTCCCTCCGGCAATAATAACTTTGAGTGATGACCCACGATTTGTTGCCCCGTCCTCGGTCGTTACCGGATCTTTTCAGTTTTTATTCCCTGTATGATGTTTCATCTCTTGATTGTCTGTTGTATTAAGACGGTACGTGACGCCATCATGTGTTTTTGATATTTCTATCCCTTTTGTTACTTGTGCTTACCATACAGTGATATAAAGAATATTGCCGTGCTAGTATCGTGTTTTGAAAGTAGATTAGTTTAACTTGCAATGATGTGACGAGATATTTGTCTCTACAACTATCTAGGACTCTTCCTAAGCTCCTTTTTAGGGTTCCGTAGTCAACTAGGAACCCTTATAGTTTCGCCATGTCTGCCCGTCCGTCCGTCCGTCCGCGGATAATCTCAGTGACCGTTAGCACTAGAAAGCTGAAATTTGGTACTAATATGTATATCAATCACGCCGACAAAGTGGTAAAATAAAAAGTGGAAGAAAGTGTTTTATTAGGGTACCTCCCCTATACGTAAAGTGGGGAGTGATATTTTTTTCATTGCAACCCTAACGTGTGATATATTGTTGGATAGGTATTTAAAAATGAATAGGGGTTTAGTAAAATAACTTTTTGATAATGTAAATATTTTCGGAAATAATCGCTCCAGAAGTAAAAAAAAATCTAACTAAAAACATTTTTAGTTAGATTTTTATGGATTTGAGCTATTATTTTAGCTTTAGGACAATTTAATCTGTCTTTTACCTATTAAGAGTGATCTGCAAACAAAACCTACAAACGAAACCCGCAAAAAATATTGCGTTAAAAGTAACAGATTGCGTTAATATTTCGCTCGCACAACCTGATCAACACACCGAGTCGGTTCAAAACGACGCGTTGTTGCAAATCCGTAGCGCTCGTAAAGAAAATTGTGTAATATATCAGTGTGTTAATACCGCTTGAAAGAACCCGTTTTACAACTCAAGTCCTGTAATAATATCTTTTAGAAATTTTACTCTTACCTCTTTTCGTGTTGGCGCAGGTGACGTAAGGAATCCCAGTGAAAATTATGATGAGAAAGTTTTTGTTTAATTTTATTTAGCGATTTTATGCTAAAACATATTTAGTCTTACTAATGAAAATATTAAGGAGACATAGATAAATGTCAATGAGCTTCTAAACGTACACAAGGCGAAAAAAATCTGACTGGTTGAAAATTTGGTACCTGTCAACACAAATTGACGGTATATATATTTTTTTAATAAACATTTAGTAATTTTGTAGCCCAATTCAAAATTTACCTAATAATCATAAACTAGCGACCCTTGCTCGTTGGATTGTATTTAATTTGACACACAATTTTTTTTACATCTTCCTATTTTTGTATGAATCGGTACATACAAATTTTCAATCGTATTTTATTCATGTAATATGTTTTAGCTTTTAAAGAATGTACGGGAGCGTAGGAGAAGTAGTTGATAGCTTAAAAAGCAATATTTCCCCCCTGTACGCGACATTTACATGTCACGTGTATTTTACGTAAACGTAACTTTTGTTTAAAATTGTCCCTGTTCTAAACAATCCTCACGGACGATATCACGAGGGCTGTGAAAATTCAATTTCGATGCTGCCAGGGACTGACGCAATGTACGTTTTATAGAGTTTAATACCGAGCAGATACAACGGCATTAATACGATATTGTGTCGCCTGAAAATAGAATCGACATTTTGAGCAACGCCACGGTTTGTTAGCTTTTGTGTGAAATTCAATTTGCAAGTAGAATGTTGTGTAAGGATGAGAAGTTTAAAAAAAAAACGGTTTGATTTTGTTTGACAAACAAAGCAGATGCGGAAACAGTTAACATGGCGCCAGAAGGTCCTATGTTACGTAAATTCCCTCGGTAAAATATCAAGACTAAGGAATTGTATCAGGCTAACTAATTTCATTTACTTAATGAAATAATTCTAAAAAAATGTCTTTTGTTGGCATTGGATATGAATTTGTTACTTCTGTTATTAATGGCTAGAATATAAAGGCACAACAAAAAATAACCATTACCTATTATTTTGACTTGCGCAGCAAATAATTCAGATTTTTTTGCTGCGCAAGTCAGTATTTTTTGATATACGGAATAATATTTTCCTTATTTAATTAGAGGTTTTTTGGATTTTTTTATTGAAAAAGTAGTAGGTGCCTATATTTTATTAATTTAATATAATGTTTTTATTAATAGGATTGTCGTAGCTAAAATGTAATTGCGGTCCGTCAACTGTCAATCACATCAACCAGCGTGGTACAATGGAAACCTGCCTGCAATATTTCCGTACGTCGCAAATGTCAGGGGTTCGCGTTATAGCGTATTTACTATAACATCCTATATTCGGGGGCACGGGCCAATAAAATTTACATTCGTCTAAACAGGTTTGGGACAACAAATTGGTAAATGGAGTGCCTTTTCTTCTGAATTTAAAATCGGGAAGTGGTGTTTTGAGAAACATTTCTTGTTTATTTTTTACTGCAACGGTTTTTTTCTATTCATTTGGACTTGAAAAAGTGTAAACAATTTGTAGTCTTATTGATAACCATCCACGACCATGAAATCTAACGTTTATCTACTTGTTGTTTTCGTAATTTCATGTCCCTATCTTTTTTGAATCATTTAAGGGTTTGAGATTAGAGTTAAGAGATAATTAAGGAGGTCTTTTCACTGATGATACCTGATATAGTGAAATTAAGGTAATTTTTGGAGATGCGGTAGCCGGTGATGTGGTAAAAGCAAACGACCATGAAATCTAACGTTTATCTACTTGCTGTTTTCGTAAGTTCAAGCCCCTTCTTGCAATTACGATCTAGAAACTTATTTAGGGTAAATATTTTAATATCTGTTTTTATTATTACTATCTCTTCGTGAACGTAAACTTGGATATCAAAACCGGTTTCTAGCATCCAAAAGCAATCCTAGTTTCCTATATGCGTAAGAGCTTCAGGGTTCCCACTTGTCGGACGTCGGGCCCGGATTTTAATCGGATGTTTCCAGTGACAGAACGTTTTATATGAAGCTGTTTACACTAAATCGGTGTCGGTCGAGTAAAAAAAAAAGTAGAACCAAAACTGAACACATGTTCTGTGACTTTGGTGGTCTATCCAGTTTTTCCCACATTGCCTTAAGGAGAAAATCTACAAAACGATCGTGGGGCCTGTCGTAATGTATGGATCAGAATGCTGGGCGACGAAAGTGACAGACGGAAGAAGAATGCATGCTGCGGAAATGAGAATGCTGAGATGGATGTGTGGAGTGACAAGGAAGGATTAGATTAAGAATGAGTATATAAGGGGAAGCTTGAAAGTAACACCAATAACAGAGAAAGTGAAGGGTGGTAGGTTAGCATGGTTCGGGCATGTCATGAGGAGGGATGAATGTAATATAAGCAAAAGAATGTTAGATATGAAAGTGGATGGGCGAAGAGCTATGGGTAGGCCAAGGAAACGATGGATGGATTGTGTAAAAGAGGACGTGAGAAAGAAAGGAGTGAGCGAGGAGATGACGGGAGATAGAGGAGAATGGAAGAAGAAGACATGTTGTGCCGACCCCATATAACGTAGGATAAGGGCAGGGAAAAGAAGAAGAAGAAGGACGAGTGTGAATAGCTTCATATAAAATGTTCTGCCACTGGAACGACCGATTAAACTCCGGATCCTACATCCGACGGGTGGGAACCATCTCTTGGAGTGTTTGAACGTCAAACAGCAGTTGTGATAGTGCTTGTGTTTAATTTCACGAACCGTGTGCACCTTCAGGATGTAATTGTTGATAAAGAACTTTTGTAGGTACTACTGAAATTGTTATACTTTATACAGTATTTTATGTATTTTATTCTATTTTCTGCTGTTAGCAATTTAGAGGCATCCAAAATAGACAAGTCAGCTGATACAAATTCGCGAACGCACGCCAGCTCTCTTCAATTTGCGAGTCACAAATTGAATTTGATCCAACACTATTCCGCTCGTTTATCTCAATCCCGGGACAGAGCTCTCTATCCGTCTCTATTGATGAACTAGATAATGTATGGATATCATAAACAACCAGCATCGTTTATTACTCGGCCAATACATATTTATCTTGATTTTAGTAAATAGGTCACATACAATGCCATAAACCGTAAATGTAAAAAATAGCCCAATTTCATAAGACAAAAAAATAGTGGTTATGTAGTTACTATTAACCAAAGTTTGAGGTATCCATTACCGAGAAGATGTTTTAGTTCGAGATAAATGGGTGACTTATATATCCGATTTTAACAGTCGACTGGTCTATGTTGTAAGAAAAACGAATCGTCATTTATGAAATTGTGACATTGAGAGTTAGTATCAGAATGAAAAAATGCAACCAACTCATTAGGAGTCTAATTATATCGGTAATCCTAAAAAATAATAAAATGTGTACCTATAGTACATTGATTTATTTAAAGGTGGTGTAGTTTAGACTTTTATAGTAAAAATCTCTGGGGCGGAAAACTCGCTTAATAAACACTTTGAAAGCATAAGAAATTAAAAACTGTAGGCATTGGAGAGTTGGACTTTGATTGAAGTTTCATTTTTAATTTTCAAAACCAAGTCATGTGGATATCGTCGGAGAAAATCAATTTTCTCGCATTTTAATAAGTTTTACTTTAACTGGTTATTTTATTCCTTGTTTATCCAAAACAATTCCGTTCGCATATCTCAAATCCTGGGTCAAAGCTCTCTATTGATGAACTCCTAGATAATATATGAACATCATAAACAGCCTGCATCACTCATGTTCTTAGAGGCCTCGCTAATCCTCACTCGGCCAACATTTTATTTATCTTGAATTTAAGAAGTAGGTCAGATTTATTCATATTGTCAATATTGTTGGTAATTTTTTTTATACCACGACCTATGGACGCCTGCAACTCCAAAGGAGTCATATGCGCGTTGCCGACCCTTTACTAAAAGGAGGATTCACTGTATTGACGGGAAAGGAACAAGAAGGTCCCTCATCGTCAACACACTGGGTCCTCTTTGGCAACCTTACTCACCAGCAGGAACACAACACTATGAGTAGCGTCTAGTGCTTTTTGGCTGTGGTTTTCTGTAAGGTGGAGGTACTTCCCCAGACGGGCTCTGCTCTAGATTTGAGCGAGATGCCATTCGCAGTGCCCATACCTCTCTTTTTGGCGTAGTTTAAGGACATACCCAAGTCCGGACGTAGTTTAAGGACATACCCCGGGTCCAACTCCAGTAACTCCTTCATATTTAACATATAAAAAACTAGCGTTTAATTTAGACAAACAACTAAGAGAAGTCGCATTTTCGGACTGCATTACTTACTTGGTTTTGCCTACGATGCTTTAGATCTTGGGTTAGAATCCCAGTAATCAAGGTAATATGTGTGATGTGTTCGTCAGTGATTTTGAATAGGATTTTAATTATACATATCTTGTCATACTCTCAACGGCCTCAACGCAAGCTTTATTGAGCTTAATGTGGGACTATTTTAGTCCATTTGAGTGATAATCGTGTCATATTATTTATTGTATATTGAGAAATTATTGGCAACTAGTTAGGTACTTTTACGTGTAGTCATTTTTCTTTTCACAACGGAAAGTAATTAAGGATGTCAATGCACCTTTTAACTATTGAGCACCTTTAAACTATTATTAAAGGTAATCAACCGTTTTCAATTAATGAGCATTTAAAAAAACACGTTGTAAACTGCTCGTAAATGTTCGCAAATAACTAGTTACGGTCAATATAGTTTTAATTGAGTATGCGGACGTAATTGGATCATTCGCTCGGGTAATGATATGGTAAACGAATAATCCGGTATTTGCATTTGTCCGAAGCGAGTGTCAAGAATTTTTCCATACAAGGAATAATGGTGATACGTGTTTTGGGTGTTCGCCATAAATTACTCGTATTTATTGACGAGCTGAAATCTTTCTAAATAGATATAGGTAACATCTTATCTATTCACGATCACATTGGTCATTAACTGCATAAGAGACGCTGCGCTGTAGAATTACTAACAGAAATATGCTTACTTGAGACTTCTATTCTACACGACAGTTGCAGAGCGTTCAAAGAACTATTCCCTTCGGCTTACCTGATTTTCAGCCAGTTGAGTAGCAGCACTTTTCAGCAGTAGCAGTACTTTTCTTGCAGCTGGAGAAAATATTACCTAAATCAAACTAAGCTCCGGATATTTTTGACAATGCCGCGCCAATGTTGTGTGATTGACCTCAAATTGTTCGGAATCATCACTAGTTCGGAAGACGTCTACTGCTGGACAAAAACCTTTCAAGCTTTTTTAAAGGCAATTAGCGCTGAACTTATCCAACAATTTTCAGCATCTTGACTGATTTTACTTGACGCATGCCTGGTGTTTGTCCTAGCTTTATGCCACGGCTCAATTTGAGCTTGGGTTCTGGCAACCTAATCCTGTTGTGTGATTGACCTCAAATTGTTCGGAATAATCACTAGTTCGGAAGACGTCTACTGCTGGACAAAAACCTTTCAAGCCTTTTTAAAGGCAATTAGCGCTGACCTTATCCAACAATTTTCAGCATCTTGACTGATTTTACTTGACGCATGCCTAGTGTTTGTCCTAGCTTTATGCCACGGCTCAATTTGAGCTTGGGTTCTGGCAACCTAATCCTGTTGTGTGATTGACCTCAAATTGTTCGGAATCATCACTAGTTCGGAAGACGTCTACTGCTGGACAAAAACCTTTCAAGCCTTTTTAAAGGAAATTAGCGCTGACCTTATCCAACAATTTTCAGCATCTTGACTGATTTTACTTGACGCATGCCTAGTGTTTGTCCTAGCTTTATGCCACGGCTCAATTTGAGCTTGGGTTCTGGCAACCTAATCCTGTCAATTTACGTAGGCACTAGTTTTCAATATGTTTTCCTTCACCAAAAATCGACTGGTAAATATTACTATTATATTTTGTCTATAATTTCCGAAAAACTCTGTGGTTCGAGTCGGGGTTTGAACCCGAGATCGAGAGAGAGATCGAGATCTCCGGATTGAAAGCTACAAGTCAAGCTATAAGTCAAAATCTTTTAAATATGTACATATAATTTTGTTAACTAATTAAATGTGCTTTGTAAGCAAAAATATGAAAAATTCGCTCCAACCACTTTAACATGTTAAGCCAATTTCACATGACTTTTTAGGGTTCCGTAGTCAACTAGGAACCCTTATAGTTTCGCCATGTCTGCCCGTCCGTCCGTCCGTCCGCGGATAATCTCAGTGACCGTTAGCACTAGAAACCTGAAAATTGGTACTAATATGTATATCAATCATGCCAACAAAGTGGTAAAATAAAAAGTGGAAAAAAATGTTTTATTAGGGTACCTCCCCTATACGTAAAGTGGGGAGTGATTTTTTTTTCATTTCAACCCTAACGTGTGATATATTATTGGTATTTAAAAATGAATAGGGGTTTACTAAAATAATTTTTTGATAATGTAAATATTTTCGGAAATAATCGCTCCAGAAGTAAAAAAAATGTGTCACCCCCCCTCTAACTTTTGAACCATATGTTTTAAAAATATGAAAAAAATCTCAAAAGTAGAACTTTATAAAAACTTTCTAGGAAAATTATATTGAACTTGATAGGTTGAACAGTTTTTGAAAAAAAATTACAAAATAATTTCTGAACTAAATTTGTAATTTAATCGTATAAACAGGTGTTTATTGTACCTGTAATTTCTACAATATCACAATAAAATGACGTGCTTTCAAATAAAATAAAAACGGTGAAAATCGGTTCACGCAATAAATAATTATCCCATAAAAATCATCTTCCATACTTTAAGCTCGCGTGCAATAGTTTACTTAATTTCCCGATAGATGTCGCTGTACGTGGAACGCTCATATCATATCCTACATGGCGGTGTTATTTTAACTCTTAAGTGGGGACACTTACTGTGACGGACTGAAAACTACGGAATCCTACACTGAGCGTGGCCCGACACGCTCTTGGCCGGTTTTTAATAGTATGAATTTTAATAGTACGAATTTTAATAGTTCGCAAAAGGAAGCTTAACAGGGCTTATACATTTATTTCTGTTTTATACCTTTACTTACAACGACGACATACTACATCCCTAGAATTAAAAAGACTTGTCATAAACAATGAAAACGAAAAAGTTGTCATTTATCGATTGGATGACAACTGCGCCGCCATTTTTAATGTTAACCGTGGTATAAGGAAACGAGGTATAGCACTCCCTACGTCACAGACTTTGATTTTGAAACTTAAAATTTTGGGGTAATTTTAAATAAATTTTTGTATGTAATGTATGTGGATTAGTGGATACTGCAACTCTTGTAAACCTAAATCTGGTCCTGCACTTCGTTAGGCGGATACATCCACTGACTCCACTGAGCTAGTTAAAATTACCCTAAAATTTGAGAATCAAAGTGGTGTCTATGACGTAGGGAGTGCTATACCTGTCTTCTTATACCACGATGTTAATAAGTTCGTTAATTATGCATGTTGCATGCTCTATGAGAGCTTCTGCTAACGTTAAGGGTGCAAATGAATTGGACCCTTGAACGCTTTACGTTGCCCGCGTCACCGAATTCGCAGCTTGACGCTCACCACTGAAGTCATAGGGTAATAGACCCAGGCAAAACGTGTAGCAAGGTGAAACGGATCAATTTAAGATTTTAGTCAAATTCGAAAGATCGCGAGTAGCCACTGACTGTCAATCAGCGTCTCGCGTTGGATTTGACCTTCCCGCATGCTGCGGTGGCGGCCGTTATATGGCATGATACAATGCTTGACAGTTTTGCCCGGTGATCCGATGCACCCCAGTCTACCCTTTAATAAAACTAAAACAGCTTACTCGAGGCGCGACGAGCGGCACTTAAAGAACGCATTTACAAGTTAACTGTCGAGCCAGAACTATGTGTAATTAATAAAATTTGCATAATAATTCACACGACTGAAGTTTTCCGCCGCAAGCGACGTGGAACAGTTGAAAGTGCAGTCTGCGTCCCGAATTTCTAATACAATACTATTTGTAGTGGCACATTCATTATGTACTTATCAAATAGTGTACTCTTTTTGATTAGAATTACAGCTCGGCAGCACTTGCAACACTCTTTATCTCTTTTCAACTCTTCACTGCAGAAACTATCCAAGGAAGCACGTGATTCGATTTTTTTTATTTGACTAAGATCGAAGGTAGCGGCACATCTATACACGCTTCAATGTGTGCGTGCGTCTTAGGACGATGTTTCCTCCGTTGTCGTAATTGACGTTTGACAATACACCGACAATTTTGTTTTTTATCGATGCGCTGCCAACCTGACGGATTAGTCTACTTCCCTACCAATTGGGCGCAGCGGGGTGAGGTAATTCCGTTCGGGGCGGGGCGTAGCGTGGCCATTCTGTATGAATACTACTTATTCCGTGCTTTTACGTTACTAGCCCACCGATTTGAATGCATGCGGGAAATGTGGCCCAGTCCTGTTTTAGCGTGGCAGTCTTATCACTTCTTGTGTCTTTAAAGCCACATTATGCGGTTGACAGTTTTTTGACAATGTTGTATTTGTAACAGTGGAGCGCACGCGTCTTGTTAAATATTAGGAAGCAGTAAATATTCAAATTATTAAAGTCAGTAAATACCAATTTTCTAATCAGTTTCTTAGTATTCTTACCATCAATGATTATATTAAGTATGTAGGTTTTGTATTGTAGAATGATTTTTAACCATCATTTAATTAAAATAGTTTTACTCGTTCTGTAACACTTAATATATGATCAACACAATTAATTAATGACGATCGATACTATAATCGAAACAAGTGCAGTAATCAAAACAAAACAATCGTTTCAATTACGTCAAACCTATCCAACCAAAACCCACTATAATTAATCACGGAATAAATGGTTTAAATGAAAAATTCTGCACGAGCTTTATTAACAAAACCTACCAATCACTTTACCAAAATTTTACTAGTATTTTTTACAAGACATGCTAGGAAGAAATCATGCTTGAGATTATTGTGTCTGGTGTAATTTGACTCGAGATAAAACTTTCAGCTGGAATTGTGAATAAGGCGATTTTTTAGGTTTTCTTAGTCAACTAGGAACCCTAATAGTTTCGCCATATCCATCTGTCCGCGACTTAGCTCATCCTCAGTAGGTAGATACTAGAAAGCTGAATTTTGGTATGAGTATACGATACGCATACTCATGCGACAACGCCGAATAAGTAGTGAAAAAATTGTTTGGTTACATCCCGTACCTACATATGAAAGTGATTTTATTTTTGCTTAACACTATTGTGTGGGGAGTCGTAGGATATGTAGGTATTTTAAGAAGAATAGGGGTCTTTAGAAACTATCTATTTATAAAGTCTTTACTTTCGGATAAAACCTCGTGAGGCCCCGAATCATATGACATGACATCACAAGGATAATTACTATAAAAATGTAACATTGTAACATTTATTTGGTGCAAAGAGAAGAGAAACACAGAAACATAACATGAAATATGCAAAAAAATAAAATGTACACCAAAATGGTTGCCACTCAGCATGAGTCATGGCAGGGTAGCCACAACGCTGATTTTCCGGGCAACCAGAACTAAAAACTATACTTAACCTTCTAGTGACAACAATATTTCCAGTTGACATTCATGCCAATACTGGCAACCCCACTTGACCGGTTTTCAAGAACTACCTCCTCCTCCTCCTTGTGTCGTATTCCTCAGTACTGAGGGTCGTGACCTCCCTTCTGCATCACTTTTTCACGTGCGATCTTTCTCCACCTGTTTCTGTCTCTGGCGGTGTGGATGGCGTGGTGCAAGGTCGAGTCGAGAGTGGTGCGGATCTGGTCAGACCAACGTATAGGGCTGCGTCCACGAGGTCTTTTCCCATCTACTTTGCCGGTCACGGTGAGCTTCTCCAGGTTGCCACCATCTTTTCTTGCAACGTGACCGAAGTAGGTATTCTAGGACTCTGCAAAGACACTCGGATGATAGCCGCGAGGAGACTTTAAGTTCTCGCAATATGGAGACGTTAGTCCGAAATGCAGTGCTGTGTTTGAAAAACTATGCGTCCTTAAATCTCGGGGTCACATTTCACCAGGCACGCGCTCCTAGTCAATATAAAACTCTTGTTGAATGTAGTACTGTTCGGGCCACGCGCATTACACGTCGGCGGCGGCCACGGCTGTCTATCAAAAAGCAGTTCTGCGGCCGCACGCGCGGAGCGGATTCACCGCCATGGAAATGTCGACCACAACAGATTTTCGTTTTTATTGTATAAACTTTTTTGAATTGTGCACTTACAAACAACTTATTAATCTGGCTTCTTAGAGAATTCAACCAACCGGAGCGGCCATGTCTGACATTTTCTATACAAAAAAAGTCTGCCGATTTTTGCGGGGAAGGGGAACGTCAAATGTATGGCTATTCGTACGTAACGTACAAATAGCCAGACCACTGGTCATATGTTTTCGGCAGTGGGGAACGCCTGTCAATGGCCGCTCCGGTTGGTTGAATTCTCTAAGTTCGGCTTAGTTAGATCAGTTAGAGAGACCTAGTGTCCGCAAGTTTCTCGCAAGAGTTTGTAGTTTTACTAAGCGAAACCACTAACGTATTTCTAAACGTCATCCGTAGAATAAAACAAAACCAAAAACATTGCCTTAGCTGATACTGAAATGTTTTCACAGCAGTTCCGCTGAAAAAGAGCGTAACTATAACAATGCTCGACGGGAATCTTATTCAATTTGACTGAAGAGACAAACTGTTCGGTTTGAAAGGCATTGTGTACCTTCTTCACCTCAACCGATCTAGGGTTCTTTAGGCAGTTAATGATAAATTACTGTCATGTGAAAATTTATTCAGTTACAAATCCGCACAACAGTGAGGAATACTGCATACGAAGTTTTTATTGATTATCTGTCATTTCCAATCACCTCAAACCCACCTCACCCCGTAGATATATAGTTAGTATGGATATCAATCGAGTCAGTTGAGAAAAAATGGTATGGTTGATGTATAAATAAATAAATAAAGCCTTTATTATTTCCTTAATATACACACATGCAAAACAAAAATATTTTACAATCAAATAAAATCCTCCAATATCAAATAGGTGTCAAGTATAAAGTTAAATTAATTAAAACTAGTGAATTTAATCATATTTAGCATCTGCTCTACTATACTCGGTTTACATATAACTTACCTATATTCTAAATTCAAACGACCACCGAGTGGAGAAAAAAAGGGGAGGCCTTTGCCCAGCAGTGGGACACTAAAACAGGCTAATAAAAAAATAAAAATTATTTTAATAGCAATCTGAGCCTAAAAAATCAAAGTAACAACTGAAAAAAGTTCTGGATTCACATCCCTACTGCCCTAGCCTTCCCTTTTTTCCTCGTTTCACGGCATCGCGATTACCTAATCGATATAAATTTTCTTCAATTTTTTCCTCGACTTTGTATGCCTTTTCATCACTAAACAAAAATTCCACTCACAGCAACAAAAATCTGAACAAGAACAAAACAAGACCGACCTCGATTTCGGGCAAAGTAAACGTTCCTTAACCACACTACAGCGGAACCCGTTACTCAAACAAGCGGCTCAGACTTTTTTACTCTCCTGAACAATAGTTTCATTCAATCCGCTTTTCGACATTAAACATGCAAGGCACGTTCCACCGCCTCTCTGCAACTTTGTGTCGCGCGCTCCGTGGAGGCGCTAGCGACAGCGATTTCTAAATTTTACTAATTTAGATGCATTCTAATATTTATTTTATTTTATACCACGACGGTGGCAAACAAGCACACGGCCCGCCTGATGGTAAGCAGTACGCGTCGCCTACCCTTTAAGAACATCACTTCAAACACACTATACACTTAAAATACATTAACAATATATTGAAAACACAATCTACTTCCAACACACAACAAGTAATCCAACAATATTGGAGTTATATTGCAGTTGCATCGGAATTCAAGCAAATTCTGATTCAGTTGTATTTCATAGTTAACCTATTTCAATTGTATTGGAGTTGGCTCATGTCTTAGCGTGTTTTAAAGTTAGAATACGGCCCTTTGTCAATTTATTTTGTGGAAAATTTGCGTCCATGTGCGGAATTGCTATGCGATATGGGCTTGCGAATTGAAAACTCAAAGGCAAACAATATCTTCATCAGTATTTGCGCTAAAAGATAACTAAGTATATTTTAACACGAGCTTGTATGAGCTATTTCTTCTTATTTATAAAAGCGCAATATTGAATTCTCTAATTAGTTGCAACTGTTGCAAGCTAGTCAAATGAAGAAAAAAATGGTTTCTAGTAATAATCGCATATGAACCTGAATACTATTGAATTTTTCAATTATATTATTAATTATTAAAAACTTTGGCTAAGGGATTTCTGGAAATGAAACATTTTTTGCGTAGTTCTTAATATTATATTTCTGTAGTACTTCCCTTCTAAAACAAAATCATTCATATTATCAATACTTAAATTGTGTCATTTGTCTTCATATTTGCCATTTTAAATTCGAATGATCTATTGTTTAGCTCTCTGTTTTTCTTTTCCAATCTCTCCCTAATTCGAGTCTCCAAAAAACCGAAGAATGCAATGTTTGCAGGAATAAAACAGGTAATGTTATTAAACACAATGCCGATCTATAGTGCAAGTGAGTAGCCACATGGCGGATATGAAATTTTGGAAAACGTGTGCCGTTGCACTAATTAATAACAACTAACCTAACTGTCAAGCGCATGATAGGCGCTCGCTCCCACAATCGATTAATGTAGCTTTATTTTCTTAATGAGACGCTAGATGGAATTACCTATAAAAAGTCTAAATTAACTTAAACTAAATACAGTAAATCTTCGTCGCCTGCAGTTACTTAGTTTTTTGTTCCCTATCTAAATATCATGATTAAATGGGTCCATTATGCCACTGTTATCAATTAATCACCGCAGTTAATTATATTAAAGAGCGAATGTGGCCGTTTATCGTAGTTCAGGTCATTTGTCAAGTGCCCCAAGCAACGGTCACACCACTCAGATATAGAATAATTTCATTAATACACTTGTTGGCTCTGGCTTGTCTGGCTTCTTTCCGAGTGGCCACGTGTTTACGCAGGCCCAATGTTTTTAGGTTCTCTAAGACCTACTTGTATTAAATAAGCATCAAAAGTAGCGGGTGAGTTATTCAAAATAACTTTTTTAACACAGTTGCTCAAAAAAGTGCTTTTCTTGTAGTAGTTTATGGTGCGGGAAGTTCGATTTCTCGCACTAGCGCTTTTACTTTTCCAGCCAATCACAGCTCAGGATTCATGATCACCGCGCTGCGCCTCACCGCGCGAGAGCGTTCGGATATGTAGTACTAAGGTAACCTCAAAGTGACTAATTGTCCTTTTTGTATTTTTTTTGCAACTGTTTTAAAAAACGTCGTTCAATATACGGACGGAATGTCATTCTTCACTCGCCCCGAGTTTTGCCACTCGCCTACGGCATGTGGCAAAATGTCTCGGAACTCGTGGAATAATGACATCCTTTCCGATCTAGTATCGAAATGTACTATTACACGCTCGTTATTACCTTAACAATAAAGTTACGGCAAGATCATTTTGAAGATATGCTGGTGACTGTATGTCACGTGACAGGGAAGATGAATACACTGGTTAAAAATAATAATCATGATATCTACAAAACATCTACTTTCTATTAGCGTTTGTCCCAGCTTGGGGTCCGCTTGACAACCTAATCCCATGAACGTAGGCATTAGTTTTTACGAAAGCGACTTTCATCTGACCTTCTCTAACCCAGAGGGGAAACTAGGCCTTATCGGGATATGTCCGGTTTCCTTACGATGTTTTCCTTCATCGAAAAGCGACTGGTACATATCAAATGATATTTCGTACATAAGTTCCGAAAAACTCAGTGGTATGAGCCGGGGTTTGAAGCTGAGACCTTCGGATTGAAAGTCTGACGTCTTACCGCCAGGCCACCAGCGCTTCACAAGACATCTACTAACATAAAAAGGTATAACTTAGGTAATTGTTGTCACAATTGGCGTGATACGTTTCAAAAGCGTCGATAAATTTGTCATTACGCTCAAGTGCATTATGTAAGTCTCTTTCATATTCCTTCCCTTAGGTCCTTTAATAAGTGTGTCATTACGACACGATGAAGTTGCATCTACTAGTATAAGACCTTGATGTTCTGTTCTTATAATATATCCTCTATTCTGCGTTCGGAAACCCATTATTTGCCACCATTATTGCAACCAGTAATGTAACATCAGTGTATTATCTGGCAACACTGGCAAATATTGTAAAAATGTATGAAAATTCATAACCACATTGATTTTGGTAACTTAATGAAAATCCACTCCTCGACCGCGGTTATCCGCCTCCCCGACCGTTCGCACAATCGAGTTGGCCATGGCGGTGCAATGGCGGTCATTCTAATGGTTTCCGAACACGTCATTTATAATATGTGTGCAGATAAAGCAGTGTATGTGTCGCAGGGAAATGATTAAAACAGAGATTTGAACAAAATCTCTAAGGGATATGATCAAATTACGCAGGATGTTAAAATGGAGACTCCATATCATCATTTCCCTAGAAAAAATCAGTAAATTCACCAAATCACTGACTCTGTTTAGTGGGAAGACCAAATCGGCCTAAAAACGTGACACGCTTTTTCATTTCACTAGATTTGTTTAGGAATTTCACAAAATCCCTAACCGCTACAGTAAGTTGATGAAACGAACTCAAAAAGTCGACTAGTTTTATCATTTCGCTAAACAAGTTTAGTGAAATGATAAAGTCTCAACTGGAAGATGGTATATGGTGATTTGATTAAATCTCTTAACTGATTTAGTGAAATGACGAAAGCAAGTACCGAATACAACATTTTACAGTAAAGTGATTTGATAAAATCTCTGACTTGATTTTAAACAGATATTAAAACAGAGATTTTAACAAATCTCTAAGGGATATGATCAAATCATGCAGGATGTTGAAATAGAGAATCCATATCATCATTTCCCTAGAAAAATTTAGTCATTTCACCAAATCACTGACTGTGTTTTGTAGAAAGACATAATTGGAAGGTGCGTTATTTGTGAAAATCCAGTGCATGCTCACGGTCACTATAAGATGTTGTTAGATTAGCTAATTACGTAATAGCTTAAGACAGAAGGCCCCTTAAGTAGGGTCTGAATAAATAAACCGACTTGGTATTACATGGATCTCAAAACTTTTTACGGTAGAAGAACTGAGTTGCGAGACTTGTTTTTTTTACACGTTTTGTTTTTGATGGCATAAACAACATATATGTTCAAAAATTTTGCTACATTTTCCCTCTCAGCTCTAATATTGCTTTCTTTTTGACAAAATTGACATTTAACAACTAAGCCTTAACCTTCCTCTCCAACAGTACTTCCACATGTTGCATGCACTGGATGTTCACAAATACTGCACCGGCCGATTATGTCATTCCACTGAACAGAGTTAGTGATTTGGTGAAATGACTGAATTTTTCTAGGGAAATGATGATATGGATTTTCCATTTAAACATCCTGCGTGATTTGATCATATGCCTTAGAAATTTGTTAAAATCTCTGATTTAATATCTGTTTCGCTTTATCTAATCAGAGATTTGATAAAATCGCTTAACTGTAAAGTAAAATATTGTATTCGGTACTTTCTTTTCGTCATTTCACTAAACCAGTTCAGAGATTTAATCAAATCACCATATACCATCTTCCAGTTGAGACTTTATCATTTCACTAAACTTGTTTAGCGAAATGATAAAACTAGTCGACTTTTTGTGTTCGTTTCATCAACTTACTTTAGCGGTTAGGGATTTTGTCAAATTCCTAAACAAATCTAGTGAAATGAAAAAGCGTGTCACGTTTTTTGGCCGATTTTGTCTTCCTACTAAACAGAGTCAGTGATTTGGTGGAATTACTGAATTTTTCTAGGGAAATGATGATATGGAGTCTCCATTTTAACATCCTGCGTAATTTGATCATATCCCTTAGAGATTTGTTCAAATCTCTTTTTTAATCATTTCCCTGCGACATATGCAACTGTACGTAATTAGGCCTTAAAACACTGGTGTGATCTTATTACGTAACGGTTACATAAAATACTATTCTTTTATCACCCAAAAGAACAGTAACGCTCCGTGATTGTTGAGCCATTTAGGGTTAGCTAGAACCCTAAATTGCTCAACAATCGCGGAGCGTGATGGTACACATATCAAAGATGTCAATAGATTTCCAATAGAATTTGAACACTATATTTAAGGACGATAATTTACTTGTGGGATTAGATATATCGGCTTAGGTACATTAAAATGGCTGTTTATACTTATAATGACAAAGTAAACATATGACTGTATCTAGGTTTAATAACTGCATTTAGGTAAGTTTAATTTAGGACTTTTGATGAATATGATCGACAGATTCCATTAAAAAACATATATCATAAAAGCAAAATAGTAATAAAATGAAGTTGAATAAAGCATTGGTAAAATCGTGTCAGCGAGTTTATCGGGTGGTGCAGTCATTGCGGGTGACATCACTTGAGCACACTTTTCCAATTTGGGTCACTGATGCCAGCTGCAAATACACGCAATATAATTTATTTGTTTATTTGGTCAGCACTAACAGTTAAATAACTTAATGTCTAACACGCAACAAACAAGCTTAATTAAATTTGACTAATCTTAAATCAGGCGATAAGATTACAACAAAAGTAAAACTAAATAAAAGATAAATGCATTTTAAATATTACAATGTCAGGAACAAGATAGGTACATGCGAAAACTTAAATAAACTATGTAAATAATCTAAAATTAACTTACTTAAAAATACTAAAAACTACAAATCTATCTCTAAAATGGGCCCCTGTGTCATCGTGCCGAGGACGCAGAACATTTACGCGTCATTCAATTTAAATAAAACTTGTGGTTAAAATTTTTTCAGGTAACTACTAGATGCTACCAGAAATTAATTTTCGTTAAGTGAAAAATAAGTCAAGTTGGCTATTGCTGTCTAAAATCTCTTTGCTTTTAGCATTAGCGCTCGATGTAGAGGAGGGAAGGAAAGCGCGCCGTGTCATAATGCCATGTTTATATGTTCAGTTCTAGATATAGGTCTAGTTACCTTCTTTTAGGTACCCGATGGCACCCTGTGTCCTTGCGACGTCTTGTGCGGGCAGACAGGCGAACGAAGGTCGGATGTAAATCAAATTGCCGTGCTTGTTTCGACATCACCATCCTCTGAGAGGAGAATCTAATGAAAGCCGAGCTGGCCGAGAAAGACAAGTCTAGCGAGTACCTAGACTTGGCTCACGATGTAACCGTCATTTCGGAAGTTGATTCGGCGATCATTGTACCGTTGTTGGTTCGGTGAACAGTCTCATAATCGCATAATTTCAACCAACATCTTGAGAGACTCGCTATGTGACTCAGATTTTCGAGTTACCAAATTACGGTGTACCAAAATACTTACTTCAATCTACCTATTTTCCATAGGCTGCGGTAGCTGTAGCCATCAGGCAGGCTGTATGCTTGTTTGCCACCGCCGTGGTATTAAAAAAGCCGTACACGATAGGTATACAATATAATAGGTAGATGGACCAAAAATGTACGATTCAAAATTCATAACGCTGAAACATTCGGATTTAACACTAGAGTTCTTTTCTAACGCACATGAAAAAGGATAATTGTTAAAATATACCTTATGACAAGGGAATAAAACCAAATATTGCTCGACATGGTTGTACAGCGTTGATTACATATTTGATGAATACCGTTATGTTACTAGTATTCCAGAAGGCTGAATTTAAAAGTGGCTGCCTATTTTTTAGATTTATTGTGAAATTTTGAGTTAAAAGTGGTTATACTCTGTTTGTCTAACTGTAAAAAAAACGTTTCCGATATGTATTTAATTCTTTAAAAAAAATATGCATGTTAAATATATATCCCGAATTGAAATGTAAATGTATTAAGTGTAAGTAATTAAGGAATAAAAAGGCTATATTATTATTATTATTATACAGGGTGGAAAGATAAGTCGGGCCCTGGAGGAAAATTACCTTAAAACCTTGAGATAGCTCAATTCGCTCAAAGGAAACATTCTTTTATTTTTCCTAAAAACTAAAACTGCATTCACAGTTTGTTTCTTAATTTTCATTTTATTCCATACTAATTGTATGAATATTATTATTATTATTATTTATGTGTTCTCTTGTGCCCTAAACTTGGTTGGTATTTAGAAGTTTTTATCCTCGTTGGAAACAGGATCGATTGGCATCAATTGTCATAAAAATTATTTATGGCAAAAATTACAAAATAAATACTTTTTTTGAAAACTGTACTCTTTTCCAAAAATTTGTAAATGCAGTTATGTCCCTTTAAAGAAATTAAAGAATGTTTCCTTTCAGTGAATTGAGCTATCTCAACGTTTTAAGGTAGACTTCCTCCAGGACCCGATTTATCTTTCCACCCTGTATATGTATTTAATTCTACGGGCACCTGGGGGCTCAGCCAAGATGACAATCAGTTGCAGAAAGCGAATCGAAACGCTATCCGTCTCTCTATCGCACTAATATGGAAGAGTGAGCGAGAGCGCGTTGCGTTACGTTTCGTTTTCAGCAAACGATTGTCATTTTGGCTACAGGGCCTGGTCATACAGGGTGCAATATTCTAATTTTAAAATACTTACATAAACAAAACATTACAAACACAATCTACATCAAACATAACTCCAACACACAACAAATAATCAACCAATATTGAAGTTTTACTGGAACTGGATCGCAATAATTTCCAAGTAAAGTCTGCTATTTCTGATTCTGATTTTAGGCGCTGGCTAGCTGTGTTGCGTAGTTAATGCATTGGAGTTGTATTGAAGTTGGATCGTGTCTATACGTGTTTTAAAGTTCGAATACGGCCCAGGGTGATTCAGTAGACGTTAGTAGGTTTAACACTACGGGTACAGTTAATAACAAGCTATTGTTTGATACCTTAGTGTGATTAGCGCTATTTTTCACGTAAAAAATATAAAGTTTTATATTATTTGCGACAAACATGGTCACTCTACAATTAGAGTACTCCGTCGAGTACTGATACTCTCTTGTTTTTGTGTGTTACGTTACGTGTAGACGTGGACGGGAACAAGTCACGTCGTTGCTAGGCGACAAGAGATTTTTCTGAGTAGCAGTAAATGTAAATAATCATTTTTTCACTATTACGAGTAACCCGAGTTTGATTATACAAAGTTAATGACATAAGTGGCATAACGATTAAATACATCTTTCAAATATAAACGCTAACATATTTCAGTTAAATAGCCCCAGACGCGAAAACATATTCAATTTTTGAAAAAAATTCAATAGGATAATAAAATTCATTTTTTGTATTATTTGATTTCGCCGGATGTCGAGACAGGTGTCGTTTAAAGCTTACTGCGACACGATTTCTGCTTTAATTCTAAATGCGAACGGATATCCGACAAAGCTATGTTTAGTGAAAAGAAGTTTCCGGTTATTTAAGGTTTTCAGTTCATTTTCAGTTAATCTTATTTTTAAACGACAGGTTTTTATTTATAATTCCATATTTATCGTGAACTTAAAAGAAAACTGCTAAGATTAAGTAGTATTCATTTTATTTTATAGCAAGTTTGGGTTGAGTATACCTATATATATAGTACAGTCGCCATCAAATATATCGAAGCGGCCTAGATACTCAATATAAATATCTGAACATGCACTTTATCGCCTTGACAATAGAGGCGTTGTGCAGATATTTGTGACCACGTTGGCCGTTACGATATATTTGATGGCGACTGTAGGTATTATACCGATATTTAGGAAATTCTGATAACATTTTTTTAAGACGTACTCGTTAGGTACCCTATGTCGTTAGATGGACTGTTGTAAGGTGGGTTACAGCACGCACAATTAAGAAGCTGACAACAGCCGATGACCTTTAAATTGACTTAACATAAACAGTTTTTTTAGCAATGACCATTTGTTTTGGGTAAGTAATTTTTTTTTAATATTCATTATAAGTATATTAAAGAGCGTTGTTACGTCTGATTGAATGAAATCGGCTCGATAGAAAATAATTCCGAAGTTACGTCTGTAACAGTGGAAATTGATTCCTCTGGTACTCACCGGGTCACTCAGCCCTGGCATGAAACTCGTGCTATCAAAAATACCTCAGGGCGCCTTATACTGGGTTGTGGTGAAATAAATAGATGCACGATTGCTGGAGAAAGTCTTTATTAACTGTAACACACAGTTCCTTCACTTCAGGTCCGTCGACGTTAAATTAAAGTTCACATTAATCAGGTAACTAACCTTATTTGTCACAAATCACTCGCGGTTACACATTGTTACGTATACTGGATCCTACACGCAGACGCAGATGCCTTCAGGAAGCAATCCCTGGTCAAGTAGTGGCGTGGGCTGTCAACGCAGCACGAACCCCAGATGCAGATCGGTGCTCATGGCACCGCCAGTGACTCGTTCTTCTTCAGACGTTAAAGTCAAACTAAGAACCCCTATAACAAGGCAGACCCAGCTGTAGAACCAAAGAAATCTTGCAAAGCTAACACGTGCTAGGTATTTGAGGTTATTGACAGTACTTACATTTCGGGATGTTAAGAGTTCATCTAAGCGATGACTTTCTCCATTGTTTTTACTTTTTATTATTTAAATTGTACGTGGCTTCATTTTAGTACACCAGCTTGGCTGCGGATTCTGGCACAAATCCATTTTCCGAAATCTATCTTCGAGAGCGTCTCCCTCGTGGCAGTCCGATACCAAAAAGAAGGATCTTTCCTTGAAGCGCCCTAACTATGGTGGCGGTCATGTCCGGAACTATTTTCCTACCTCGCTAACTGATAACGTGAGTGAACTAACTTATTGGATATGCCTCCTAGTTCCTCACCGCGCTCAGAGATGGCGTTATCATTAATCACTACCCTTTAATAAATTTACTTTCATAATTTAACTAACTTTAAGAGAATTAAAATAACCATGTTACACGTCTTAAAATTACCTTTAAGCAATTTTATGTCTTTAGTTTCTTGACTTATATGACTGTAATTAAGAATAAAATTCCAAACTACTAATACTAAAAACTTTTTTATTTTATGTTTTTCACTTATTGCGTTGTTTTTAATTCATCACTAAGCAGAATTTTCAATGAGCTCCCATATTAATCGTAACACGGTGTTTCTCTTTCACTCGCGCTTAAAAAGATACGAAAGGAATTTATTGATGATGCACCCCCTTAATGCACTGATCAACGTTAAACATGGCGGAGCAGCTGTCATCCCCCCATAGAGAAACTGTCGAACTTTTCATACAACCAAATTTTAACTAACTATGAAGATGACATTAACAGACGGTTTGTTGTAATGTAACCGGCCCATAGTCTTTCCCTAAACATGGGTCGTTCACGAGTGTGTGATTTAAATGAACTATATCTTTTGATTTAACTCACTGAAGATTTAACTCGCTCAGTAACTCATTTATCTCAATGTTTACAGTGTTACTTGCTCGCTATTTCCCACTCATGATTCGAAAGAGCCGGCCGAATCAAATGAGTGACACGATGCTAATATGAACGGTACACGGAAAGAACATGTCTAGTCACTTTGACAACATTTTGAGTTATAGCGCTTTTAAATTTTGGAACGATTCAATGAACCATACTATTTTCGTAACTAGATGGTTTTTATGAGTTAATAATTGGAATAACGTTACAATTTACAGCTGTAACAGAAGTTGTTAGTAATAGAATAGTTAATGGCAAGCTCTACATTTTAATATAAAAATCTCATTTTACAAAAAATGTGACTAGACCTGTTCTTTCCGTGTACCCTTCATATGCGAACAAATCCACTGAGGGAAATGAGTGATACATATCTCCGCGAGCAAAAGATATAAATCAATCTTTTCAATTCAGTGAAGGGTTTTGCGCATCACTGCTTATAGTAGCTTAATCTACCGTTTCATTATTTTCTTACAGGTTACTACGCTGTACGGGTACGTGGTCGATCGCATGCCCAACTGCCATTTGTAACACGTAGCCCAATATACGCACGTGGGCTAGCCCGCCGGATCAATTACGTGGTCACGCATAAACTGTTTCCTTTTAATTGTATGTTCATGTAAATAAGTATGGAACTAGTGAGGACCTCGCGTCTAATCGTGAAACAATTTTAATAGTCCGAACACGAGCTTGCATTTTCTTTGGATTCAGCAGGTTGTGTACCGCCACATAATAAATAGCAGTGGTATTCACTACCGATAGAAGTACGCACTAAAGGAAAAGAAGAAGAGTAGAAGCGCTGGTAGCCTGGCGGTAAGACGTCCGCTTTTCAATCTGGAGTTCTCGGGTTCAAACACCGTCTCGTACTAAGTTATAATATATACGGAATATAATTTGATATATTATTTGGTAGGGTACTAGTCGGTTTCCGGGGAAGGGAAACATCATGAGGAAACCGGACCTAGTCCCGATAGTCGTTAGTTGGCAGTCGTTTTATTATAAACTAGTGCCTATGCTATTCATGGGATTAGGTTGCCAAGAGAACCCTAGGCTCAATGAAGCCGAGGCAGAGGCCGAAACTACCGCTAGGAGGATGATGACCCTCACAAGTACACACACGGTACGTACAGAAGGTTCACTGTGTAATAAAACCCCTGGTATATAAGAAGCCGGAGCCGGAGAAGGAGACGGCCACATTATGACACGTTTGGATGTAGCCATCCAAACGTGTCATAATGTGTCCGTCTCCTTCTATTGCATGATCTAGGATCTAACGGGCCAGCAATACCTTTTGAACGCCAAGAACCCCTAAAGGTGTCATGAGTTCTCGTGCCCACAGCGCCAAGAGCCACTACATGGGTTATGGCGTACGCTGTCAAAGTAACCTTCATACTTTCAAGTAAGGTTTATATTGGCTCGCTTGCGCCAGTGATCTTGACGTATGAGTGACGTTTTGTCTATGACGTATGGCGTTCCAAGGGAGACGTTATTCACGCTAGTTACCACATGTTTGAGTTGAAACTGTTCTATCACAGCTTGCGTTAGAACTGTTCACGTATATTTACTTACAATCCCGACAAATCTAGCGGTGGAGTTAAGCTTCTCGCTGGATATTATTCCGCGTCACGCGCGAACGCGAACTACGAGCGCGCCGTATTTGCGGAGCCACGGACTTCATGGTTATGTTTCCGTTGGCTAGAATGGCTAGAAGTGTGGTCAGTGGTAACAATTATCATTTTGAAAGCTTTTTTTATATAAGTAAATTAGTTCCAGAATTTACGTCTGTGTTACGTGTGTTGCTACCTACCTAGTTACGATATTTAAATTCATTTAACAACAAGAGCCGCGGTATCTCCCAATCAAATAATCACCAACCGCGATGTGATAGCACAATATTAGCCTTCGATTTTTGTGTCTGGATTTCTTAAGAAGCTAACCTGAAAAAAATTACACGTTTTATAACAAGCTGTTAGTTTATTACTTCCTAATACTTGTTGTTATGCGATTGAGTTGGAATTTAGCTTATTTTGGTATCTTACAACGGTGGCAAAACAATATTATAATGGCATGAAGCTGTTCTTCCACTTAAGTTAGTAGCTCTTTTATTAAATAAATAAAGAAAACTTACTTTTTATTAGGCTAAAATAAATCAGGCCAAATTTCGACGCCATGTGCTTCTCGCAACCACGGCTCGAAGTCAATTTCTCTTATTTTGACGTTCAAACGCGAGGTGTTTTGTCTACTAAAGTCCACTTGTGCTACGAAGTTTAGACATATCCCGCGTGGAACTGTAAAACGACAAAAATGTGTCGCTTTGACATTTGTTCGCTAGTCAGCGGGTTGTCGCGGGTAAGCTGTGCTACAGATTCGCGTGAGAGCCTTTTCTCGACTGTCGACGAAGTCGCGCCCAACATGTACCTACTAGCCATTCTGATAAAAGATAAAAGATATTTATTCTTCAATTTAGGCACATTACAATGCACTTATGAACGTCAGAGAGAAAAAAAAAAGAAACTACCTCCGGTTCTAACCCTACACCTCTGACCCGAGAAGAATTATTTATTACCGGCAAGAAACTCGGCGGGACTTCTTTTTTCAAAACAGTAATACAGTAATATTACATCTTAAAGATACACAATAATGCGTAGTTCTATAAGAAGGCATATCAAAACAGCTTGAGAGACATACAATGTATGTATTGTTTAATTAAAATAAAATAATAATAATAAAATCCAAATCTGATTGCTTCACAAAACGTTTGATCTGTTTTGTTTACTCCCGTTAATTTCAACGGTGCATTCCTGAGTTTAAATTAAGTTAATTTCTCAAAGACTACTGCATCCTAGTTAGCTCCATTTCTTAGATAATCGATAGTTTAGTTTTATTTTACTGATTGTGTAAACCTATGTACAGTCAACTACAAAGAGATGTATCCATGTTAGTCTTACAAAATGTAAGAACTTTTAGTATGCCAAAATTATTTACCCTTGCTTCATGACATTTTTAGTATCCACCAAATCTTACACTGTCATCGATTTGTTTAAAGTGCTATTATTACATATCCAATCAAGTTTCCTATGAATGTACTCCTGCAACCTTCATTTATTATCTATCAATATGTTATGACCAGAGAGTTCTAAACCAGGAGAGGCCTTAGGTATCATTTCCCCTGTCAAAAGTATTGGCAGGAAAATCTAGTACATCTATAAAAACTATTTCAATAATCGATGTCACGCATTTTCGTCATCGCTGTCAATGGATAACAAGCTCCGTGAAAATGCCCTTATGCGCTGTTTTTGGATGTAAAAAATGTTATATTTCGTCTAGTTTACAAAAAGATGAAATAGCATTTCAGATGTTCAGTTTGACTTTATTTATCATTACTTTTGTAATAAAAGATTTAACCTAAATCGAAAATCAAGCTTCGTTTACAGAATCGATTCAAAGACAAACGTTTTCTTTCTGACGGGCAGTAACTATTTGACGTTTGACACTTCTCCATATTTAACGTGCTTAAGGATTGCTGTCTTCTATATGTTGTTTGAAAATACAATCAAAACTGATCCTTGGCTTTTTTGTTTGACATTTGCCAAGACTGCATCCAATAATGAACCATATGTTAACATTCGTATAGTCGACTATCTATTGCTCCATTTAGTGGTATGAAGTATAAAAAGAATATGTCAGATATGTTTGGTGTTTTCAAGTCAAAGGTACATCTTTGTCGGTTGTCAATAAAGCGTTGCTGCCATAAAAAATCATTAGGAAATAAATTGTATTAACAACCGACCTTTGACTTGAAAATATCACATGCGTGCTACCTCGCCCCCCTCGGATTTTGGCAGACTTTTTTGTTTGGAAATATGAGGCGAAGCGTACTCCATTTATAGAGCTTTATGGTTATGACAAATAAAAGTCATATTTCAATATTCTAAAGAAATTTAACCTTTTTGAATAGTTTGCCAGACGCCAACATAGAAGTATTATTTCTCCAATAACCTGAGATAGATGTATCCAATGACAAGTCTGCACTGCTTTCGTGAGTTGTCGTTTAATCGCACATAGGTCAAATCTTCTTTATAACAGATTACCTAGGCACATAGTCCAAGAGAGATACGTTTTTTCAACTTAATTTATAATAGGTAACGATTACTTTATTTACATCGTTTTATAAGTTTATTCTTAGATGACAGAATGAAAAAGCAACGGAAAGCTTGCAAGCTTTCCATTGGGAAGTAAATATTTTACAAAATGTATATATGAAGTACGAGTATTCGATTTGTTTGTATGAGTTAGATGCATATCGAAGTAAATAATACAACTCTTGACTACGTTGAAACCTACGTATATCTGGGCAAACAAACATCGTTTAATAAAACGCGACATCTGGACGAAATTGATAGACGAGTTAAAATATCCTGGAACAAGTACTGGAGCTACAAAGAACCTTTAAAATCAAACTTACCATTGGAACTGAAAAAGAAGATCTTGGATTCATGTGTATTACCCAGCCTATCATACGGATGCCAAACGTGGGTTTTCAACTCTTATACAAAAAATAAGCTTAACATATGCCAAAGAAGTATGGAACGGAGTATTTTAACATTAAACGTACGGATAGAATAAAAAATGTAGAAATAAGACAAAAAACTAAAGTCATTGATGCCCTGTCATACTGCAAGAAAATGAAATGGCGGTGGGCTGGTCATGTATCCAGAATGAATGACGAGAAGTGGACAAATAAAGTCACATCGTGGTCTGGCCCGGCGGCAAAACGAAGGAAAGGTAAACCGCTAGAAGAAGTTACTTCTGGAGCGATTATTTCCGAAAATATTTACATTATCAAAAAATGATTCTAGAAACCCCCTATTCATTCTAAATTACCTATCCAACAATATATCACACGTTAGGGTTGAAATGGAAAAAAAAATCACTCCCCACTTTACGTATAGGGGAGGTACCCTAATAAAACATTTTTTTCCACTTTTAATTTAACCACTTTATCGGCGTGATTGATATACATATTAGTACCAAATTTCAGCTTTCTAGTGCTAACGGTCACTGAGATTATGCGCGGACGGACGGACGGACGGGCAGACATAGCGAAACTATAAGGGTTCCTAGTTGACTTCGGAACCCTAAAAAAGAACAATTTTTTTAGGTGCATTACTTTCATAATAATAATAATTAATTTAATATTTTAATTTATTATTATATAAATATATTATTAATTAGGTATTGCTTAGATACTAAGGACCTCTTTTCGAGTGTAGGCCTCCTCTATCTCCTTCCATGTTCTTCTATCTTTGCTTTTTAACATCCAATTTTGTCCTGACATTTTAGATATTTCATCCGACCATCTTTTTTTTTCAAAAACTATTCAACCTATCAAGTTCAAAATAATTTTCCTAGAAAGTTTTTAGTTCTACTTTTGAAATTTTTTTCATATTTTTAAAACTTATGGTTCAAAAGTTAGAGGGGGGGGGGGGGGACACATTTTTTTTTACTTCTGGAGCGATTATTTCCGAAAATATTCACATTATCAAAAAATGATTCTAGAAACCCCGTATTCATTCTAAATTACCTATCCAACAATATATCACACGTTAGGGTTGAAATGGAAAAAAAAATCACTCCTCACTTTACGTATAGGGGAGGTACCCTAATAAAACATTTTTTTCCACTTTTAATTTTACCACTTTGTCGGCGTGATTGATATACATATTAGTACCAAATTTCAGCTTTCTAGTGCTAACGGTCACTGAGATTATGCGCAGACGGACGGACGGACGGGCAGACATAGCGAAACTATAAGGGTTCCTAGTTGACTTCGGAACCCTAAAAAAGAACAATTTTTTTAGGTGCATTACTTTCATAATAATAATAATTAATTTAATATTTTAATTTATTATTATATAAATATATTATTAATTAGGTATTGCTTAGATACTAAGGACCTCTTTTCGAGTGTAGGCCTCCTCTATCTCCTTCCATGTTCTTCTATCTTTGCTTTTTAACATCCAATTTTGTCCTGACATTTTAGATATTTCATCCGACCATCTTTCTAGCGGTTTACCTTTCCTTCGTTTTCCCGCCGGGCCAGACCACGATGTGACTTTATTTGTCCACTTCTCGTCATTCATTCTGGATACATGACCAGCCCACCGCCATTTCATTTTCTTGCAGTATGACAGGGCATCAATGACTTTAGTTTTTTGTCTTATTTCTACATTTTTTATTCTATCCGTACGTTTAATGTTAAAATACTCCGTTCCATACTTCTTTGGCATATGTTAAGCTTATTTTTTGTATAAGAGTTGAAAACCCACGTTTGGCATCCGTATGATAGGCTGGGTAATACACATGAATCCAAGATCTTCTTTTTCAGTTCCAATGGTAAGTTTGATTTTAAAGGTTCTTTGTAGCTCCAGTACTTGTTCCAGGATATTTTAACTCGTCTATCAATTTCGTCCAGATGTCGCGTTTTATTAAACGATGTTTGTTTGCCCAGATATACGTAGGTATCAACGTAGTCAAGAGTTGTATTATTTACTTCGATATGCATCTAACTCATACAAACAAATCGAATACTCGTACTTCATATATACATTTTGTAAAATATTTACTTCCCAATGGAAAGCTTGCAAGCTTTCCGTTGCTTTTTCATTCTGTCATCTAAGAATAAACTTATAAAACGATGTAAATAAAGTAATCGTTACCTATTATAAATTAAGTTGAAAAAACGTATCTCTCTTGGACTATGTGCCTAGGTAATCTGTTATAAAGAAGATTTGACCTATGTGCGATTAAACGACAACTCACGAAAGCAGTGCAGACTTGTCATTGGATACATCTATCTCAGGTTATTGGAGAAATAATACTTCTATGTTGGCGTCTGGCAAACTATTCAAAAAGGTTACATTTCTTTAGAATACGTATTGAAATATGACTTTTATTTGTCATATCATAACCATAAAGCTCTATAAATGGAGTACGCTTCGCCTCATATTTCCAAACAAAAAAGTCTGCCAAAATCCGAGGGGGGCGAGGTAGCACGCATGTGATATTTTCAAGTCAAAGGTACATCGTTGTCGGTTGTTAATACAATTTATTTCCTAATGATTTTTTATGGCAGCAACGCTTTATTGACAACCGACAAAGATGTACCTTTGACTTGAAAACACCAAACATATCTGACATATTCTTTTTATACTTCATACCACTAAATGGAGCAATAGATAGTCGACTACACGGATGTTAACATATGGTTCATTATTGGATGCAGTCTTGGCAAATGTCAAACAAAAAAGCCAAAGATCAGTTTTGATTGTATTTTCAAACAACATATAGAAGACAGCAATCCTTAAGCACGTTAAATATGGAGAAGTGTCAAACGTCAAATAGTTACTGCCCGTCAGAAAGAAAATGTTTGTCTTTGAATCGATTCTGTAAACGAAGCTTGATTTTCGATTTAGGTTAAATCTTTTATTACAAAAGTAATGATAAATAAAGTCAAACTGAACATCTGAAATGCTATTTCATCTTTTTGTAAACTAGACGAAATATAACATTTTTTACATCCAAAAACAGCGCATAAGGGCATTTTCACGGAGCTTGTTATCCATTGACAGCGATGACGAAAATGCGTGACATCGATTATTGAAATAGTTTTTATAGATGTACTAGATTTTCCTGCCAATACTTTTGACAGGGGAAATGATACCTAAGGCCTCTCCTGGTTTAGAACTCTCTGGTCATAACATATTGATAGATAATAAATGAAGGTTGCAGGAGTACATTCATAGGAAACTTGATTGGATATGTAATAATGGCACTTTAAACAAATCGATGACAGTGTAAGATTTGGTGGATACTAAAAATGTCATGAAGCAAGGGTAAATAATTTTGGCATACTAAAAGTTCCTACATTTTGTAAGACTAACATGGATACATCTCTTTGTAGTTGATAGTAAAGTATCATCTACGTACCTACAGAGAGGATGGTTTTTCGGTACCACCAGCTTGGGATCCAGTTATTCATTTGGTTAAGGAGCAAGCTAGACATAAGACTGTAGGACCATAATGGTGGACAGGTGGACACTAATAATAATTTCATACTAATTTAATTTGTAAATTATTTGAAATTATTTATTTGACCGTATTAACATTCTTGTATTTGACATTATTAACATTTGATTTTTTTAAAAGGCCCCTCTGGCATGTGCAAACACGATTTGTTTAATATTTAATATGTGGGTAGGTTTGCATTTGTGATAGTTTTTGAAGGGAGGTTGAATTGTATGGTTGAATTGGGTGAATTGTATATTTTACCTCAGTCGACCCGTTGACCACGAACGCTGTAAAGTGTTCGAAACGTCGGGATGTAATTTAAGCTCAGTACACGCGATAAAATCCGTTTTTAATTGTTTTATTTAATGATAAAAGCATCAAGTATCGCTAATTTCTCATAATATCGCATCAAACCCAGAACTCTAGGATTTGTTTTCTTGAAGTGGTTTGCATTCTTTGACCTCCACCTCTTTACAGCTGCCAGAGAGAGAGAGGGGTTTCGTTGCTCTCATTATTGTGTCACATCTGAAGTGGCTAGCTCTCCGTGTAATATAGGTATATCCGAAGTTGACTGTACATGCTGACGTTGGTGGCTTGTAATTACGGACCCGCTACTACTATACTATTGTTAAAAAAAAAACGAGTGCGTGTCAACATCATTTTTAACACCTCGCCCGCTTAGCTATTTCTGCTTAGTTGCTGAATAAAATGATTACCTATGCTAACTACTTGAGTGAATAAAGTAATAATTTCCAGTACTTAATCAAACCACATTACATTAGAAGGCCGTAAAGGAGACTTATTTTGGCAAAATGAGGTTACGTAAAGGCTGAGGGACTGATTGTGTACTTGAGAAAAGTCTTGCGAATTGGATTTAGACTTTTATTTTTCTATTTAGGGCTTAATTCGTTGATAAGGATTCAATTTTTATTATATGAGAGAAAAGAAGAGCGTGCAACCTTACTTGAGTACAAGGTATTATTGAGGTGTGACAAAACTAGGTAAGCTAAAAATAATTCAATTCAATTCAATTCAATTCAAATCATTTATTTCAGGCAAAGCCCATAAAAGTGTTAGTAATTGAAACAAAAACATAAAAGTTACTTATAGAACTAATGTTAATAAATACAATAACAAATACAATAATGAAATTCTAGAAAAAAGACTAACTACAAAAAAATATTTAGCGTTTTTGGGTTTTTATATTACTTTTAAATCACACTGAATGGACGAAATTCACTTCTATTTTGGGTCAGATACCAGAACTGGTTACCAAAACGGGGTATTGGATTGGGTATTCGATAGGGTTGTTTTTTCAAAACCCTATTCATTTGGCAATCACAACGTTGACTTACCCGAACGTCGAACCAAATGAATTATTACCCACTTATATATATATATATTTAATATGTCTGAGTCTCACGGAAGTTTAATATTCAAATAAATGGAGGTAATTCTATCAAATGATATCGAGCTATCTCAATCTCTATTGCTAAGTCATACGCGCGAAAAAGGGACGGGAAAACGGTAACACTAACAAATGATAAATGGTAAATATTGACTTTTCGACAAGGAAACCACATTCAATATGGTCAACCTTGTTCAAAACGGCTTCCATTGCTATACGCTGACCGAATTATAGGGTAACCATATCATATGGATAACCATTTGATAGGGTTACTCATAGAAATGATCAATCAACAACCTGGAAACATTCACTATGTTTGCAGCAATATCATTGAATAAGGCTCCAGAGGCACTCCAAAATCAGTGGCTGTGATTGTGTGATAAACCAAAAAAAACTTATCACGCTTTATCTCAGAAACATAAAACGCAATTACGCCGTCGCCAAACGGTGATGGGAAGGAAACACATTTCCCAAGAACGGGGAAAACGTCCGCTGCGAAAAGCTAAATAGATATTTTATCGCTTTTAATGCCCATTTAGCCAGCTTCGTTTGAATAACAGCGTTTGCGATGAGTTTTTTCGGATTGCTTTGCGATTAGGACAGTCAGTTTTATTTAATATAATCTTAATCATTACCATTTATTTAATTCAATGTTCATTTATTCATTAAGTAAGTTGTTAATATTTTCTGCTTAACTAGAAATACAAAAACTAACTATAAAAACTCAATTTTTGCAACATAAGCTTCCAATAACGGAAAGGCTTTTCGTTTTCATTCCCCGTTCCCTTTAGCAATTTATCCAAAAAACGACACCGCTCCCCCTAAATCGAACACTAACTCTAAACATGCAAATACTTCATTCAAGTCACCGAAATGGGCAATTACGAGGGTAGAGGCTGGGAAGGAAGTGTTCTGTAAAAAAAAACGTTCGCGGGAGCGTTCAGGAAACCGGACGGCAGAACTGTCGGGCCGAATCATTGGACGCATAATGTCCGCGCTCTTTGACTTAATGTCTTTGTTATGCTGTCCAATTCCAGCCTTTTGTTGTAATAAGCGTTGCTTTTGCTTTGAAAGGATTCGTGGGTTTTGTTTGGTGTAATAAGATTTTTGCAAACCGCAAAAATGCGCGAAAATATTGTTGTTATTGTAATGATATTTAGTCTATGAGGCGGAATGTTGCGGGTGCTTTACTCGTATTGAAACTTGATGTGTAATGGATATTCATATCTAATACGATATTGTACTATTGTAATAAACAAGAAGTTTTCATACTTTTCAACCAAAATCAATAGGACGAGTGTACAACACTACTGTTGGAGTGTCCATGAAAATCTATTCCCAGAGACTTCTCTAATTTTCAAGTGCAACTTACTTCCATAACTCACGGACAACAGGAAAGCCAAATCGACCTACTTACTAATATTTTTAGGTGTCGTCACTGGTGTACCTACAATATCATTGTACAGTCGATATGAAATCTCATTTTTATCGCCTAAGGTAAACCTAAAAAGGAAAGTTATGATAAAGAGTGTAGCGTAAACTGGAAAATGGCTTTGTTGAAACTCTGAATATAGAAAATGGAGAAGAGTTTAATGAGACCATCTGAGCTGTAAAAGAAAGTCAAGTAACCACGAGAACGGTCTCACCTGCGACCGGGAAAGTTGCCATGTTAATTACGAACACCACCCCGACAGTAACGCGGGTAAAAACAATAGGAAAGCTTGTGTGAATTGAGCCAATGTTTTCATCATCTAAATTTATAAAACAATCGCGCTATTTGGATAACACACACACACACACACACACATGCTTCACATAACATAGGGCTGAATTAAGATTTAGTTTTTAACAATTCGACCCCCAAAGGGGTAGAAATGGGGTTGACAGTTTTTAAAAATCTCTAGACGGAAGAAATCCCGAAATTAGATCTTACGTATGTTTTTTGCTACAACCAATGTCAAAAGTGTTTTAAGGTTTTTATGATTTGATTTTTGTTTTTCAAATAACAAACTTGTGTACCTATTTTACATAGAATATCAAATTGTGTTTTTGTGTGCAACTTTTTATTTAAGACATGTTCTGCTTATCAAACCCTTTTACATTGTTGGCAAATCTCAACAGGCAACCAATTTAAACAATATTAGCGTTGACCAGCTTAACCAGCATGTTTCATCGTCCACCTGTTTCAGTGGTCCTAAGAAATCTAACTCACTTCATCATCTTTCATCACTTCCTGCCTTAGATTTCTCTTCTTTCTATTTTAGCCATTTCTGTGAGAGTGATGTTAGGAAGGGTATATTGAATATCACTTCTAACGCCGTTGGTGTTGACTGTGTTAGCCGAAATATGATACTCCCTCTCCTTGATTTGTTTGTTCCTATTATCACCGGTATTCTGAATTTTTCCATTTCATCAAGTACTTTTCCCAGTCTGTGGAAGGATGCCAATATTATTCCGTTACCCAAAAAATCCAACCCCAGTTCCTTCTCTGACTATCGCCCCATCTCCATTCTTCCTTTCCTATCCAAAGTCCTCGAACGGCTAGTGCATCAGCAACTAACTTCCTTCCTGAATAGAAATGACCTCCTAAACCCATTTCAATCTGGTTTTCGTCCGGGCCATAGTACTACCTCGGCTCTTGTCAAGGTTACCGATGACATCCGTTTGGGTATGAATGACCAGAAGCTTACAGTTCTTGCACTTCTAGATTTCAGTAATGCCTTTAACACGGTCGATTTTGACATTTTGCTCGCGTTCTTACAGTCTCTTAACATATCGGCTGCAGCGATTGACTGGTTCCGCAGCTATTTGGTTGGTCGTCGGCAAAGAATTAAACTAGATTCTTCGTGTTCTTCCTGGTGCAGCACATCAGCTGGTGTTCCACAGGGTGGTGTGCTGTCTCCTCTTTTATTTTCTATCTTCATTAATTCCATAACTCTTGATCTCTCCTCTTCGTATCACCTCTATGCCGACGACCTTCAAATATATTCGCAGGGTATGCATAGCGATCTCAATTCAGTTATAGAAGCCACGAATCTTGATCTGCTCCGCATATCAAATTGGAGTCAAAATTACGGTTTAAAAGTAAACCCCCTAAAGTCACAGGTAATTGTGATGGGTAGCGCTAAACAAATCTCCAAAATTGACTTTCTCAGGCTCCCTCCGATAGTCTTCGATGGTATCCAAATTCCTTTTTCCAACCAAGTGAAAAATCTTGGCGTAATCATGGATCGTTGTCTATCATGGGTGCCTCAGGTGAGTGAAGTGAGCAGGAAGATGTTTGCTGCCATAGGGTCTCTCAGACGGCTCTGGAATTTCCTGCCAAATGCTACTAAAATTGCGCTTGCTCAGTCGTTACTTCTCCCCATTCTTGATTATGCAGATATCTCCTATTTAGACCTAACCGAGGAGCAACTTAATAAGCTTGAGCGTATTCAAAATGCCTGCATTCGGTTCATTTTCGGATTACGCAAATTCGACCATGTTTCTAGTTTTCGTTCTCAACTCAAATGGCTCCCTATCCGTCACCGCCGTAACTCTCACATACTTTCTTTACTCTTTTCTATACTTTTTAACCCTGCAACTCCCCGCTACCTCAAAGAGCGTTTCTCTTATCTTAATTCTATTAGATCCTCTCAAAAATTGCTCCTAAAAGTGCCATCTTCATCTTCCAAATTTTATAATTGCTCATTTACGTTCCAGGCCGTTCGTTTGTGGAATTCTCTCCCTCTCAACATTAAACGCGCGCAATCTATTGGTAGCTTTAAATCGCAACTTAAGGAATACTATTTATCTCTTCCTTAGGTTTTTAAGTTGACACTGTTGTTTCTTATTGTGTGTATTATATATGTGTATATGTACGTATATGTATGTTTATTTTGTATTTATTTAAGTATGTATATTCATATGAATGTGCTGTGTTATCTATTTCGTCTCTTTTGTTTCTATGCACCACCTACTGCTTATTGTTTTTCTCTAGTCTCCACTACCCAAAGGTTGTCTGGAAGAAATCGCTCATTAGCGATAAGACCGCCTGTTGTTACCTCTACCTAAATTTATCTAATTGTAAAATTTGTGCTTGTAACTGTATGAGGTGTGCAATAAAGAGTATTTATTATTATTATTATTTATTACATTGGGTTTTTTATGTACCTACCTATACATCACATTAATCGTTTCATCAAATGGACCTTGAAAACGGATTATCGCCTTAACACTTAGTTTAAAACATAATGTTGTGTCACATTAATCATTAAATATCATACTATTTTTATACTGTGTACTACGCTATACCCAGGAGGGTAATGAGGGCGAAAGTGCATTCCTCTGTACTTTGTACAGACTGACCAAAGTACCAGCATCCAATTTATATGCTCTCAAAATACGTCAGGGAGACTCAGATAAGTTGGACGCGTTATTTGTCGGTTATTTCATATTATCGTGTCATTATTAGTAAAAGTGCTTTGGGGTCTTGTACTTGTTAAGTTTTTAATTAAGTACACTTCAGTGAAAAGTTAATGCACCGGAGCTTGAGAGTAACGAACTTTACAACAATGCTGTATTTATCCAAAGCGCACAATTTCGGCAGATTTAACCTGTGCGATAAGTTAACGAAGCGACGTAGATAAGTATATCCGTTTAAGTAGCTAAATCAGGTATTCTTCGGTTCATCACTTGAAAATGTATTCGACTTCTAATGTAATACGATATATTGACTTTATATATTGTAACCCCCTTATTCATAAACGTCTACTAAAGTTAAGAGGCCTCTGATAATCGTTTGTCCCTTTACGTCCAACCTATATGAGGGAAAGGGGCAAACGATTATCAGCAATCTCTTAACTTTAGTGGCCGTTTATGAATAAGGGGGTAAATGTGTAAGAGAAGTTAGAGAAGGCCGAATAAAATATGAATAATGTCAAACATTTACGTAGCGCTACGGCGTAGATATAGGTGTATAGGTAGAATAAAAATCTACGTAGCGGTGCGGCGCCCCTTTATATTTAATCATGTGCAGTACAAGACTTTAAGATTGCATTTTATGTAAACAACTTAACACATTAGCGGCTACACCACTGCAAATAAATTCAATGCTCGCTTACACTTGGCGAATAAAAGAGGCAACCGTATGGAAATGACCGGACGGTACGGTCTAACTGCCGGAACGCGTGGAACATAAACAGGCGGCGTATTCCAAAAGCAGGTAAGTAAAGTTATAGAGGCTAGTGTAACGTGAGATTGAGATCCATAGCTACTATATATTGCAATCCCAGGATCACGGGAACCCGGGATATCACGGCTTTCCAAAGCATTTTTCAATACCGGTATTCTAAGCCTGGTTGAGTTAGTTTACGTGATAAATAAATAATGAAAAATATTGTTCGGTATTAATGCATCGAGTATTTTTACCCCCTGGACGCGAAAAATTAGCCCTATCAAGAATGGGTAGTAACCGGTATTTATACTCATAAACTAGGTACTCACCTAGATGCAATCTGGAGCACATGATAAAATGTCTGCAGGTGACATTATTTGATGACTTTTGTCTCTAAAAGGAGCAATTAAATTAGCATAATATTATGTGGTTTTTTATACAACTATTATTTTATAATATGTCGATGTCATAAAATGATCAATACCCAGATTCCGGGATTGATAAAGACTATTTACGTAATACCAATGTTACGAAACGTCCGCTATTTGGAACCCTAACAGCGACTATATACGTGATTGGGGAGCATTTATACTGGTAACCTTAAACCCTTGTTCGGTATTCCACTGGAATGACGCCCGTGAAAGCACCGCCCGCGTCCGGTCCGGTTCCGGTTGTATTTCGTATTTATAGACGAGTGCGATACGGCTTTATGGACATGTTTATCTTACACCTGAGATTCTGCGAAAATTTCCAATGGGGTCGCTGAAAGGACGTTGGACCGTTTGAAGGTCTTGACCACTTCAAAGTTCAAAAATTTACCTGTTTGATTAATTGGGTGTATTAATCTTAGTGAAGTCTTTTTGTTTTGCTAAATTGCCCCAGCTTGTAAAATTGTGCCTAGATTCTGACCAAGCTAACTCCGAATGGAATTTGCAATGAAAACATGTAAAACAAAAAAAAAAAAACAGAAAGCTGACTGAAACTGCCATTATAAACGTTATAATTTTCTACACCTTGCGCTTGCATATACAAAGTCGGTGCAGACTTAGCGTGGCCAAACGGAACGAGTCCGAGTCCTGCATTTAAAATTCGAAAAATATTAAATTATCTAGGTGGTATGGCAAAAGAAAACAAATGTCCGAACGTAATTTTAGCATCTTTCATTCCGTTCACCGTGGTACGTGGACGCGTCAAAACACGATGATATATAAACGAGCCCGGTGGCTTGCTGCCAGACGTATTGGCGAGTTGCGACACACTGCAATTTAGGGTTTTGCACGCATAAGCACCAATGTTGCCAATATTTTTTATAACATGAATATATTGGTCAAAGTTATGCTTTATGAGATGATATGTGAAGGAAGACTGTCTTGTGACAGAGTCAAGATAGGTGCGACAACGAGCGAAGCCAGGAGGAGTGTGTTAGGTGAACTGCGACCAAACAGCCAATGCGTATAAGTCATTTGAGGGAGAATGTAACAATAATGTATTTAAGTTGACAGATATAGGTACGAGTACTATTCACTCCTGGACATAAGTCTCCCCGGGATCCCGCAACGGTCTAGCGCACTACAGCGACAGTTCTCTGAAATCTTTAGAAAAACGTCAATCTTAACGTTGTATTTTACATTAGGTAGATGTGTTGCATATTTATTTCATTTCTTAATTTAAGCATGACGAAATGAAGAGCTATGAAGAGAATTCAGAGACACATTTATAAGATTTTCTTGAATCGTTAATGAGAAAATGCTCCTAAATGGAGTTAAAAGAAATCATATATTTTAACCCATTTTCAATTTATCACAAGATTCACCGTTGCATGTAACCTAAAATATAAGCAACTCGGTATTTGTCCAGGTTCGGCTTTAAAATCCGACCGTGTGTCCCAAATTTTAGATCCAAGCATAAATCCTTTAGTGAATTGAGAGTATTACGCCCCTGCGATGTGTACGATTTTGGCGCGTATCTTCCTTGTAATTCATAGACAAATGCGGATAGACGCATCGGCAGACGTTGTTGTGAAAGTTTTATTACCTCCTTAACAGCGTGCATTTGGCATGTAAAACTAGACATACAATTGTATTTCCTGTTGATTGATTATGATAAGATAGTTTCGCGTTATCATCTAAACGTCTGTCCTTTGTTATTACCCGACTTCAAAAGAAAGGGACTTTCAATTCGTTGGGATCCCGTTAAGAAGAAATGGTAATATTTTGTGAACATGTAATTCGCTAATCACGTAAATAAGTATTTAAAATTATAATCATAGTTTTACCAATAAAATTTCATTGATAAATATATCAAATCATACAGATAAACAGTCAACACTTTGACTACAGTATCAAAAAACATACCGAAAAAGTTCAAGCCTTTTATGCCCGAGAGACCGAGTTGTGTGCAAATTCAAACAAATTACAATAAGCTCCACAACCTCGTTGTAAATCCCAAAGTCTAAGCAAGTCAGCAACACGACTCCGTAAACTATAACTATCAATGACACCTCTGACGCTCCTGAGTCCTTCAAAGTAAAATTCCTTCGTAGCAATTTAAAGTTCAGCTCTACGGGGAGCGAACTTAAATCGTTTCGTTTATCGATGACTCACGAACGATTACCTCAACAATTTTGGGAGTGAAACATCATAAGTACATGGCGTTTGTTAAGGGATATGTCGTTTGGAGATTGAGCAAATAATTTAACCTCTATCGAAACATCTAGAGGAGTAATCCTTCCTCAATCAAATTCTTTTGCGGTTCTGGTATTTCTTCTTAAGAAGTTATAACTGATTAGGAGTTTCAGAGACTATATGTTGATTCCACAAATCAGAAGCTGTACAAATATACCTATACAAGATGGAATAATGTATGTAGGAAACTTAAGTTGGCTAATCTATTTTCGGGTATTGAAACCATATAAAACATGTAATCGCTGGTGAAATAAGTACTATTTAGTTCAGGAGCCAACGATCTTATCTACATGGCAACTAAACTAAATGTTTTTAGTTTAGTTTATAAGGTGTTCCTTATTTTATACACTTTCCTAATGCTACTATCTAAGCGCAGTATTTAGAATATTTAAATAATAGACCGTTAGCACACTTAAAGCTCTTACTTGCCAAGCACAGCAATATGATTCCTCTAGCATTATCTTTTATTCTGCAGTAAACATTTAGCAGGCGCTGCAGTTGCATTCAACGACCAAACGTGAACGGTAACAGGAATGGACTCCGATTATTTTAATTATATTTTCATTTGATTCTGGAGCTCGAAGTAAGCTAAGGGTGATTTTGTGTGTAATGTTTTCCTTTGATTTGTTTTTCACCAAAACTCACTTAACTCAAATACCTTAAGTTATTTTATGAGACCTAAAGTCAATATAATATTATGTATTTAGGTGCCTAAATAGGTAATACTCGTAAATAATGTACCTGTAACTTAAGAAGGGAATTGCATAAATATCAAAATGATAATATAGCCAACCATCTTCGATTCTGAAAAAGTTTTTCAAGATTACTTTAGACATGTTCCTACATATTTTTTTAAGGAATATAAATTATCTAAATGAAGAAGGGTTTAGTTTTATATAACAAGAGCTCAGTTTTTTAATTCCATTGTTATTTTTTGTCCTTTTCCAGACCATGCGCGGTCCTTATTACAAACATTTATTTAAAAAATCACGAGTAAGTTTGTATTTCGTGCTATCAGCCAAACCAGAAAACCTGATTTCATACAACTTTCAAAATTACATCCTATATGTTACATAAAAACAGATAAAACCTAATGACAATGCAATACGGAGATAGTAGTCTAAATATCTACCGATATACCTAAGTAAATATGTTCTTGCTTCCAACTGTCTTGGCATTCAAAAAACTTCATATCATGGATGTAAATGCAAAGAGACTGGCGTTACGCCGTCTGTTTGTCTTAATGCGACTCGTCTCGAGATGTTATCGTTACATATAATTGAATTCTGTCCGCTTGTCTCACCAGTGTTGCAGTTCATATCGCTTTCCGAGCACTCGCCTCTAGCAAATCCATAAGAATTATAAGCGATAGCGAACGATTATGCCTAAAGGTGAATTAGCCTTCTTGAACTCTAAAGAATTGGTTACGTAACATAAAACCTAAGGCAGCTTACTACGATCGCATCGCTTATCGCTTGTGCAGGAGCGGAATTCTAATTCTAATAATTATGATTTGTTATGGGTTCGTCAGCAAAACATCTTCTTTTGTCGTCAAAATTATTACATAAATCAAATTGTAGTTCTGACAAACAATGTAAAAACGTTTAACGTAAATATCACAATCTGTTTTGACATTTATTTGACATGAATGACCTCCACTTCGAAAAATTCACACTTTGGAACTTCAGGACAGTTAAAATGAATTTCCTCTCAAGATCCTCTTAAAAGATAGTGTAGATACTGGGTTAAACAGTTAGGAAAGCCATATGTATTTTTTCAAGCGTCAGTACTCTGCGGTGACTGCTTGGTATTACATTGGTCAAATACTTGATTACCACATTAATTGTTAAAAATACATTTTTTTTATTCCACGACGGTGGCATACAAGCATACGGCCCACCTGATGGTAAGCAGCTACCGTAGCTTATGGATGCCTGTAACTCCAGAGGTGTCACATGCGCGGCTAAATACCTATTATAGTTGTACCCTCTCTGTGTAATCGAAACCTTAGCTCTGTGAAACCTTAGCTTAAGTGTTATGTAATTAATTATTAATACTACTCGTATATGGACTCTGTTCGAAATAAACAATTTTTATTTGCTGCTTTGCGAGGCAAACCCTCGCCTGCGTTCAAAATACGAGTACAACGCCAGATGTCCTCGCGTGGTACGTTGCTGTGAAATATTTGATAGGCGTCTCGATATCAAGCCGGCAAGTTTATGTCAGCTGATAAATTGGTTTTGTAATCCACGCGATTCAATACTTACGGGTGACAGTATGTGCTTACGATAATTGGATTGGCTCCAAGGATATTATTGCTTTATTTTTCTTTATTATTAATTTAATATTTGTAATACATAATTTTAAACTGTAAATACATGGTAAATACTAGAAGATTTTTATACACAAAACATCAAAAAAATTAAATAGATGTCATATACCTCAGAAAAAGTGACCTCCGGTGTCCGAGACCAGATTTGAACTGACGTCTTCAGCTTTCGCGGCTGACCAGACGCCCAGACCACTAAGACCACCCCCGGTCACGGCGGAAATCATTTGGCCTCGGACACAGAAGGACTTGGTCACTTTTTCTGAAGTATATAAATAAATAAATATTATAGGACAATCTTACACAAATCGACCTAGGCCCACAGTAAGCTCAATAACGCTTGTCTTATGGGTACTAGACGACGATATAATAATAGATAAATATGGATAAATACTTAATACATAGAAAACATCCATAACTCAGGAACAAATATCTGTGATAAATACACAAACAAATGCCCTGACCAGGATTCGAACCCGGGACCTTCTGCTTCGTAGGCAGGGTCACTACCGACTGAGCTAGGAGGCCGTTGATGTATATGACATCTATTTCAGTTTATTAGAACGTATTTGTTTATAAGGATTTTATAATATACTCGTAGGTGCAACCTACAATATGCATTTATTTTTACCATCGTCGACACAGTTAAGTTCGTAACCCTTATTACAACAACATGGTTGTATCAGTAAAAAAATTACGAAACTCGCTTCGCTTGTTCTTTTTATCTAACATGCATATTTGCACATGTAGCCCTGTGCATGTCGGGGCTAGTCATGCATGAAATACAACAAAAAGGCTATTCTTACGGTCAAAGGATTCGATTTTCAGGCCAGGAGGTTCTCGTGCTTTGCGAAGAACCGGATCATGTAGAATAATGCGCATTTTCCCACAGATCGGATTGTTTATATAACATACTAAAATATATGAATATGGCCTATTATCCTACCAATTTTATAAGTATACCTATTTGCGTCTACATATAGGTTAAAATTGAATATCTAAGCGTCAACAATTTTTGATTGAATGCGTGATACTCTTAGTGTACTGCCTCAGTGGCTCTGGCTAGCGTCCAGCGGAATTTTCTACTGTACGAACAAAAAAATCGCGAAAACACACAAATAAACACCCTTACCGGGATTCGAACCAAGCCTCCAAGCTTCTTAGGCAACGTCACTCCCAATTAGGGGCGGTATTCTAACTTTAAAACACGTATAGACACGATCCAACTCCAATGCATTAACAACGCAATACAGCTACGGCATTCATGTTCACATCAGAATCAGAAATATCAGGATTAGCTTGAGACATATTCCAACGCAACTCCAATACAACTTCAATATTGGTTGAATGTTTGTTGTGTGTTGGAGTTATGTTTGAGATAGGTTGTATTTTATTGTATTGTTAATGTATTTTGAAATTAGAATCCGGCACTAGGCTGCAGAGGACGTATACTCGTACATACATGAAAAAATCTTTTGATGACTTCTTGCCTGTCTCTCATATCTTGCACGTTGGCCTACATTTATGAGCAAATAAAATGTTTCACCGAATTTCCTTACGTCTCCAATCTAATATGGCTGTGTTTCAATATCAACAGATGTGTGTTTGTTGACGCCACGCTGAAGTTTTAGGATTATCGCAGCGCTCACTTGTCAAAATCTTTGAAATACGAAAGTCAACAACTGTAGACACAATAATGATAGCAACGAAATCTGGAATTCTAGACATCTAGCAAGGTCAAAAAGCCACTTCAAGAAAACAAATCCTAGAGTTCTGGTTTTGGTGCAATATTATGAGAAATTATATAAATAATTAGATTATATCATTGCCAAATGTTGCTGTTGGGGGAAACTAGTGCCAAACGACGTATAATGTAATTCATAGTTTATAGTAGTGATTCCGCAATAATACGTAAGTAATGGTTTTTGTTCCAATGTTAAAATATAGGCGCTGGCCTCTATAACAGAGACAACTTCGGCAGCTTTTACCTATTGGTATAACTATATTCCAATTCAATTTGTTTTCTAGTCTGTCAATCTGACCTCCACCCATTAAAATCTGCCAGATGCTCGGATCTAGCAATATTTAAGAATAGTATAGCAATCTAACCAGACTGGTTTTGTTGCTCTAATTATTATATCATATCTGACGTAGCCAGTTCTTAGTCTAATAAAAAATCTTTTTATGCATCAGCCTTTACCTGTCTCTCATAATATAACAGATCTTACATTTATGAGCAAATAAAATGTTTCACCGCTTTTCCTTACCTCTCCAATCTAATATGGCTGTGTTTCAATGTCAACAGATGTGTTTGTTGACGCGTTGCTTACATCTTAAGGTTATCGTACACTTGTCAATCCGTCTTTGCCTCCATTCACCAGCTTGTAGTAAAATCGCTGATATCTGAAAGTAATGTTAAAAGAAAATAACGTTAAAATATGATTCCTATTATGCTAATATTTGAAACTTAATATTTTGTAGTTCTAAGGCCCCATTTAAGGCCCAAATTACACATTAAGTGCGAGCCATACATTTTCTACTTGTGTTTAGTAACAACTGTATGAACTCGCATTTAACACTAATCAATGTGTAAATGGGCTTTAAGTTGTCAAAGTTTTTGCCCTCGGTTATTATAATATAATGCTATTAAAATATTAAATAGAAATAGAAAATGATTGATAAAATAGGAATAAATAAACGAATTACTGATAATGATTCACTGGTAAAGAATGTCTTAAGGCATTAAGTCCGCTTTTTGTACTTTCTTGTATTGTGCAAAAACGATTTAATAAATAAATAAATTTTACATAAATCTTGAAATGTATCCTTATTATTAGCCGAAACGTATGTGAGCGTTAAACTTTACAAACGAGAAATGTTTTATGCTTCTTCCTGTCTTGTGAGGGTTTGTCGTAAAATGGTGGAAAAATAAACTTATAAGTACAGGTAAGTTTAGTAGGTATGCAAAGTTTTATGTAGATATTTACCGGAGTACCGTCGACATATTCGAGTTAAAACCTACTGATAGATCAAGAGTAAGCCGTAGGCAACCCTAACCTCATCGAGTACCAGATTTCGGCTTATACAGGTGTAACAAAAATGCTGGTGATGTATTTAAGGGTATAATTGGTATCGTATTGAGACTAAGAAAAATAAGAGATACATTTTCTGGACGAGAAAAAAAAAATTGTATGGGGCCCATCATTCCAGCCTCGCCTCCATACAAAACCAATTTTTTTTCGCGTAAAAATTGTTTTTCTATGTTTTTCGTAATTACCAGGTTGATTAGTACTTTCGAATGGCATAAAGTTCACTTTGCTACTCAATGAGGTATATCATATTTTTTCTGACTGTACAAAATGCTCCAAGTTTAGCTCAGGCTACCAAGTACTAAAATACAAAACTTTTCACCGTGCATTGCCCTGCATAAGCCGAATTCTGCTACTCGATGAGGTAGGGTTGCCTACGTCCACTCTTGTTCTATGAAGTTTGCCAGAGTGTCAAATCGGAGCAATTTTGGCATGATTGACTCTACCCTACAAAATAATAAGCCTTTATAAAACCCTCTTCCATGTAAGTAGGGAAAATGAGGTCACAAAAAAAAAAAAAAAAACTGACAACTTGTCAACTTTATTTTCACTCCCAAATATAAAATCTAATTTCAATTTTTTTATACCATTTGAGCCAGTAAAAGTGCCTTTTTAACATTATTTACACGTAAAAACACAGATGGAATAAATTTACGTCCCAAAAGATTCCAATTATCTAATTTTTTGAAAGAAATTGCGCAGAGATTTCTCCTGTCATTCGTGCGATCATATACTTTTTCACCGTAACGTGCAAACGAAGCTGGACATCATAACCCCAGCGACAGCCTGCAGGACTTATCGGCCCCCACGACCCGCGCGCGCAAAGCTTAATTCACCACGAAGGCCCCGAATGCGTCCAAAGACTGCGCCCCAAGTACTGACATGCCGCTGTCAATCAAACTTCAATTCCGTAAACATCGGACTATTTTCTTTACTCTAAAATGTTTTAATGTGTTGGACACTGTTTTAAAAACGATTGCAAAAAACGAAACTGGATCTTAGCATGCGTGCAGTCTAATATAAGTGATTTTCAGAGTTACGTCCAAGAGAAATTAGTGACATTTACTTTAATTTATCGTGCCTGTTACCTTGATATTTTTCCTATCTTATATCCTTTTATTTATAGTAACTATAAGTTTTTCTTTGTATTGTATAAGTAGTAGTTAGAACCTGTATGTCCCTATTAGCAAACAATGTCGCCGCTACTGTGTCGCTGGACATTGATGTACGCTGCCCACATTGTCCCCAGCTCCGTTATTTCAAAGGTACAAAAGGTTTAAATATCCATATCGCAAAAAAACATAAACACCAGGTCTCATGTTCGGGACCTATAATTTCCGCCCCTCCTTCGACAACCGTTCTGCAATCACAATCCATACTTTCCGACCCACCTCTTTGGCAAACTATAAGTAGCTTAAAAAATACCCTACCGACTCTTAAACGTATACCCCGGGGCGCCCGCGTCACAGTTTCAAAATTTTTAGCAGAAATTATAAAAACTGCCGTAAGTGATAACTCAAAGCGCGCCTGGGAAGAACTTTTGACTTTTTCGTTCAAAGTTCTCCATGTCAACGACGATGATAATACTAGAAGGTCCCTTGCTACTAAAATAAAATAAAACTGTATTAACAATTCTCCTGTTTGTCTCACTACTCCCCAGCAATACACTACGAAACGAAACATCAGTAAAATAGTAGAAAATAAGGTAGCCGATGGGGACATTAGGGGTGCCGCCCGCATCATTTTTTCTAGCGACACAGTAGCTCCTGAAAACTCAAATACACTTTCGGCCCTTACTAATAAGCACCCACTTCCAGCAGCAAACTTCGTCCTGCCCGGCCCTCCACTAACCACTGACGCGCCGCTTAAGGCTACACCGGAAGATGTTTTGGGGGCCGTCATGTCGTTCCCAAACGGCTCAGCTGGCGGCTTAGATGGCCTTACACCACAACACCTCAAAGACCTTTTAAGCAGCGACTGCAACGGAACGCGTGACGAGCTCCTAAAGCATCTAACCGCATTGGTGAACCTGATGCTGGCAGGTGAAGTACCCACAGACGTTATTGATATACTGTATGGCGCAAATTTATGCGCGCTAGTAAAAAAAGACGGCGGCATACGACCGATCGCCGTTGGCACCACTTTGCGTCGTCTCACGGCTAAAGTAGCCTGCCGAGCCGTCCGACAAAAATTAACCCAAGAATTTAGACCTCTCCAACTGGGCTTTGGCTCAAAAAGTGGCTGCGAAGCCGCCGTCCACGCTGTGCGTACATTTGTGGAACGTCGGGCTGGCGAGGTGCTGCTGAAAGTTGATGTGACGAATGCCTTCAACTCTGTAGATCGAGGCACCCTGTTGACCCAAATAAAAGAAAAGATCCCCGAAACCTATAATTTTTTATGGCAATGTTACAGTTCCCCGACAAAACTTGTATATAAATCGAACCTTTTGGCCTCCTCTGTTGGGTGTCAGCAGGGTGATCCCTTAGGCCCAGCCATCTTTAGCCTTGCCATCCATCCATTCATACAATCTCTAAATTCGAAATTAAATGTCTGGTACCTAGACGATGGTACACTAGGTGGTGACGCAGATACAGTCTTAGACGATCTACAAAAACTATCAGCTAATCTAAAGACTATTGGTTTATCTCTCAATTATTCTAAGTGCGAACTATTTGTTTCCGATTCTTCTACTGATAAAGACCGAATAATACAAAATTTCGAAAATATAGCCCCTGGAATAAAAATAGTCAGCGAAAACCTGCTTCACCTCCTTGGCTGCCCCATTTTGGACCAATCCTTCGACAAATACATCCACGATAAAATTCAAAATTTTAAATGTGTTTCCGACCGTCTATTAAACATCAACATGCATACCGCCTACACAATCATTCGACACTGTCTTTTCGTTCCTAAATTTACATATGTTCTTCGTGGTAGCCATCTCTGGAAACACCCGTCCCTACTCTTAAAACTAGATTCCCTTATTCAAGAAACTCTATCATCAGTCCTTAACATACCTTTTGACGAGAGATCCTGGACCCAGGCCACTTTACCTATTCGGCACGGTGGCCTGGGGATCCGCAAAATTTCCAGTGTTTCACTGCCTGCCTTCTTGGCGTCAGTGCATAGCGCCCAGAACCTAATAGAGAGTATCTTAAGCCCTTCTCTCGGGGCTATGGAAGCTGCTCATTGCACTGAGGCCAAGAATGTTTGGTCAGTAACCTGTCCCAACGCTGACCCGCCTGCCAATCCTTGTTCTCAGAGACAATGGGACGAGCCGCTCTGCCGACTAGTACGGAATAACCTAATTGACACGTCAACTGGTCCGGCAGATCGAGCTCGTCTCCTTGCCACTGTGGAATGGGAGTCGGGTCTGTGGCTACAGGCTCTACCTTCACCATCTATAGGCACTCTCCTTGACAATTCCACTTTTAGACTGGCGACAAGTCTGCGAATTGGGGCATCAACAAACGCCCCGCATCGGTGCCAATGCGGTGCGATGGTTGACAACCTGGGTCACCATGGCCTCTCCTGCAGTAGAAGTACTGGGCGCATACCCCGTCATGCCAGTATAAACGATGTCATCCGAAGGGCCCTTGTCAGTGTCAAAGTTCCAGCCACCTTGGAACCCGTTGGCTTGGCAAGGGACGACGGCAAGAGGCCCGACGGCATGACGCTGGTGCCTTGGAGAATGGGACGGCCTCTGGTCTGGGACGCTACATGTGTAGACACTCTTGCCCCGTCCCATCTTCCAGGTACCAGTAAAAATGCTGGCAATGCCGCGTCCGCAGCAGAAGACCTCAAACGCCGCAAATACGCCACCCTCGGTAGTGGTTATATATTTGAGGCGTTTGGGGTCGAAACGTTGGGGCCATGGGGGCCGAGCGCGCGCCGCATCTACAAAGACTTAGCGGCGCGTTTAATTGAAACGACGGGTGACCAGAGGGCTGGCCAATACTTTGCACAACGTATAAGCATCGCTATACAACGTGGCAATGCGGCCAGCCTTCTGGGCACCCTGCCCATTGGCAGCGATTTGGAGGACATTTTTTATCTGTAGGTAGTCTCTAGTTTATAGTTATTTATAATATTTTTTATTGTATTGTCACGTGTTATTTCCTTTTTGTTTTAAAATAAATTTATGACACCAGTAGGGAAAATAAAAAAAATGTGATCCACGAACGTGAGCTATTAAAATGCGTGTCATATAATTCATCCCAGCCGCTTTCAATTAACTGCATTTCAAACTCAGACAAATTAAAATTGGGGATCGTTGTTCAAATAAAAGCGCGTGGCGGCGACAGGTGCGGCGCGGGCTCCGTACATGGGCCGGCTAATTTGTGCGCGCGACGTAAATCACGAGCGTGCGCATCCCGCCCCGCGGCGCATGCGCGCGTCCACAGATGGGAGACACAGACCGTACAAACACATAAAATTTATAGTAGTATTTTCTTTACGAATTCCTATATTTTTATTAGATGTGATCTCTTAATTGAAATAAGTTTATATTCTGATAAATAAACTAGGATAAATATAAATAAAAACAACAACAATTTCAATGACACAACGAAAAACAAAAATAAATCTATTTTGAAAGATTTTGTTATAGATATTGCAGACGTTATGCTACGTAATCTGCTCAAAAATCCCTAATAAAGAAAATTATTTGAACATTTTCATATAACTACAGTTGTGTGCCGACTGTGCCGAATATTATATACATGTATGTTGCAGTTCTGTTATTGTTTCGGATAAAAGGGATTTTACGATATACTATTACTTATCCTTCGGATTCCTCGTAGCTATAATATCTAAACAATTTTATTTTTTGTAAAAATACTTGAATTTAGGGTCACATAGTTACTGCCTATATATCCTGTACTGATATTCATCGAACGAGCGGAGCGTAAGCGAAGTGAAGTTCTTACAGACAACTCCGGACACAATGGAACTGTCAGCTGGCTACCTAGACGTCCCTGCATTTCGATGGCTTTTTGATTTTGAATAGTTGTTTCGCGATAACTTTAGTAACGTTTTCTTGATATTTATGAATTTTGGGATTAATATAATTTGAAACTCATTTGAAAGTAAATTGCGAGTTATCAGTTTGAGGCAGACTACTAGTTTATATTCTTTTCGTACATAATTCTCTACGAGTGCCAACACTCATAGGCATAATCGTCATAAGTTCCAACTCTCATTGAACTCGACTCTTTGCCAATAAGCTGATTTATTTATTCTCATTTGCTGCTCGCACGCGCCTCACCTATATTTCACCGCGATCACTTTTGATGGCGCCGCGGTATTTGCCGAATTGATTTTAAATGCTGATACCCTAGGGGTTGGGTATTTATCAATAAACAAAGTAGATTTATCTAATTGCCGATGAGAAGTGCCAATCTACTGAGGGGTGGAATTATTGCTGGTTTTAAAAATATACTTAGCTAGAGTTTTTGTGAGGATTGTTTACATATTATTCATGAATAAAAAGCATTAGGGAAATCAATATCGGAAATTCAGAAAGTTACCTAAAGTTTACTAAATAACTACCTAAAAGAATTCAAAGAGTGAATTACATACGGGTTGAGGTATAACGTTCCTTACTTGACAGAATGTGTGGAAAAATACGTAAATTACATTTTTTTTTGTAAAAAGTGCGTCTAAGTATAGTTAGATCATTCGCGGAAATGTACCAAATTGCATAGTTTAATTTAATTGTTTGCTGGCAGCTTATAATTAAGAAACACATGGAGGTCTTTTTAATTTGGTATAACGAAAACACAAATTTCCTCTTTTAACAGTCGTATTAAATGCAATGTCACAAGAACTTCATCACCACTTGTGTCGTCAAACGGTATTGCTAAGTATTGTATTCATGACTTGGTAGAATACCCCCGTAAATACGAGAACAATAATGTAAAATAATAAACATAAATCACGCTTATAATTGCTTCCAAAACCATTTCAGATTATGTAGCGAAAAATGCTGCCACAAGCGCAACCACCGGGTTATTCTGGTTGAGAAAGAACTGCAGATAATAATTACTTTTTCTATTACTTACCTTTTTTATTTATTTACTAGCTTTTGCCCGCGGCTTCGCTCGCATTAAATTCGGAGTAACAAACCATACAAACTTCCACCCCCCATTTTAGGCAAGTGGGGGGTTAAAAAGAGACAAAAAGTAGCCTATGTCACTCTCCATCCCTTCAACTATCTCCACTTAAAAAATCACGTCAATTCGTTGCCCCGTTTTGCCGTGAAAGACGAACAAACAAACACACACATACACTTTCCCATTTATAATAGTAGTATGGATTACCAATTTTTTTAAATTAGTTACAATATTTTTATAGTTTCTCCAAACTGTATAACAGTTTGTTGGCGAAAAAGTACACTCTTTATCTTTATCTTATACCTAACGAAGTATTATTTGTATCACGAAAAATGCGAAGTGGATTCATAGTTGAGGGTATCAATCTGTAGATATAAACTATCATAGATTCACGCAATTAAGAAAATCATAACACCTATAACTCGTTTTTAGGGTTCCGTAGCCAAAATGGCAAAAACGGAAAGTATCCTTATAGTTTTGTCATGTCCGTCTGTCCGTCCGTCCGTATCTCACAGCCATTTTACTCGGAAACTATACGATGTATCTTAATTAAATTTACACATAAGGTGTATTTTGTATGCTGCTACTTAGTTATGTACTTAGTTAAATTACAGAAAAAAATATTATTAGGGGGGGCGCTCCATACATGTAACTAATTTTAAAACTTTTTTACAAAATATCAACATGTTACACATAAATCTATAGGTCTTTAAAAATAACATCGACGTTTATCTCAGCATTTTTTTATGAAGTTAATATTTTCGGAAATAATCGCTTCGAAAGTCAGAAAAATAGTGTCCCCCCCCTTGTTACTTTTGAACCGTAAGTGCAAAAATATGAAAAAAATTGAGACGATGCGCCTTATCACATACTTTCTACGAAAACAGTTTTGAACATTATTGGTTTAGCCATTTTTAGTTATTTCCAAAAAACTTCTTCCATAGGCATTAGATACAACCTTTTGGTATTAGTTTGGTTCTTCATTCAACACATTCCATTCAAGGTACGGAACCCTCCATTATACGTGGTCCGACACGCACTTAGCCGGTTTTTTTAGATTAGAACAATAACGGCTGGTTTCGTCAATGTATCTTTATTTTTTTCAGCCATATCATGACATATGAGACTTTTTATGCAAAATGGCGAATTTTAAAATCGTTTTCCCAAAAATCAAACTACGACAATCGCATGATTTTTCTTATCTGAAAAAAAACGTAGTATACGTGATTAAAGCTAACTTTTAATATTATATATCCTAGTCCTAGTGGCATATCAATTTAACTGTAAAAAAATGTTATTAAACCTTGACAACCCTGACATAAAAGGTTGAATTCTTAATTGAATGGAATCTGACAGCTCCTCGCATACAATGCTGTTTGCAAATGTATGTAAAGTGCTGTGAAATTACTCTACTCAATTAAGAATTCTACTTTAGGTTAATTTGATACAACTTTACGATAATTTCAACTTTCCTACCCAGAATAACCCTTCAGTGGCGCATATTTCAGCCCGGTATAACAGTATGTCAACGCCATTCCGTTAAGCCCAGTTATGGGGCTGTTATAATTTTAACCTGTATTATTTTATATTCGGCCATTATCGGCTTAAGCCTGGTATTTATACTCTCCACGTGTATTAACACGTTTGCTTTAGTCGTATCCTTTGTTTTACTTTGTTTTATCAGGAATTTATTTTGGTCTTTAACTGTAAAGGTAATTTACCTACCAGTGTAATGTTTGTACGGAGTATTAACTTGTGTAAACAATTGGGTGGTAGGTGTTCTGTGCAAGTATTGCGTGTAGGTGACCCGTGGAGTGACAATTTTATACGTATATAATGAATCCATTCTAAGCAGGATGCTACTGCAATACAGCGGCGATACAGCAGAGGCGATCAGAAAAACACGATCCCTACCGACTTCTGTACCTTTTCTTACAGCCTGGGATCACCTGGTTGGTCTTAAGACTGCGTCGATCGTCCAGTGGCGCCCGAAAACGAATCAATACATAAATTGATTCGTTTATTAGGAAATACAATCCCCCCAATGAGGGCGCCACTGGACGGTCGACACAGTCTTAAAGAAAATGCAGGCAAAATTATCTCCGTCTTTCCCAACAATTCACCGTGATCCAGATTATTTACATTATTATAGGGACCCTTTATTGAACACCCTGTCGCTGTACGCTGTGATAGTAACATCAATGCATTGATTATCAATAATAAAAAATCACGTTGACGTTACAACGCCAAACTTTTGGCCAAACAAAACGTTGAGCCTTAACTTTATTTTGTATGTACTATATATACTATGCTATTACAATTAAATACAACTACGGTTAAATAAGAGAAATATTATTTCGTCTTGCACTAAATACTGACTTCCATAGCATAAAAATTCAAATGCACATCAAATCAATGTTTTGATGTTTGTTCTGCTGTGAGATAAGTATTTCAGTTAGGTTAGGTTACTAGTGATTAAATAACGATATAATCATATTAGGATGGAGGATATATAACAAGGGTAAAAGTCATTTAAACCTGTTTTTGTAACAAAAGAAAATTTAACTTTAATTTCACTCTTCGTGAGGTCTATGTTGTAGTGTATACGGATTTTACACTGACGATGAGCTCTTCAAAATGAGGCTTTAAAGTTATGCTTATACATTTAACCGTTATTCTCCTACGCTTGTGCCAAAATCATGAACGAAATTGATACAACAACCCCTTAAAGCAAGAAATCCAAGCCCAAGCCATAAATTCACCTAATTATCTCGAAACCAATTTGATTTTGACAAGATCGTAACTAACTAATAATAATGAAAGCAATTATAACCGTGTCACATTCAATGGGCGAGGATGGAAATAATTACGCTGATACAATATTAATAACAGTGAATGAGGAAGGAATTCTGTCTCTTGGCGAGACAAATGTAGTATTAATGAGTGCGTCGCGCGCTGACTGCGCGCAGGTGTTGAAATAACAGAGGTTACAAGAAAAATGTAGCTATATTTTTTTTCCATTTTTCACAAAAACAATAATAAACAACACTTTGGTGTCCAAATATTATTTTGCTTTTTAACAAATTTTTGAAGCGTTACCTACAAGCATTATTTTTAGGCATCATCACATCAAAAATGAGAAACTTGTATAAAAATAACATAAAATTCATTTCGTGCTGGTATTTTTAACTTTTGTCTTTTTTTAATATTTCGTTTTAACTAAGCTTAGTTAAACTAAACCAGGAACTACATATCTGAATTCTGAGCTTTTAATTTAGAAGATAGATAATTGAAAATAGATGTCATATACTTCAGAAAAAGTGACCAAACCCTCCGGTGTCCGGTGTGTGATTTTTTCTGAAGTATATGACATCTATTTTCAGTTTATATATAGTAGTGTAACTACTTAAAAAAAAAAAAAAAAAATTGCAAATCAAAAAAATATTGAACAAAATAATTTGATTTGCTTCAAGATTCAAGATAGATAATTGTTTAAAATTATTAAACAAACTACCAGAACGGTTTCTTTTTTTACATCCCAAAATTGGTCAAGCGTAGGTACAATAATGAGATGAAACATTAATCCTTTAGTTAATATAACAACAGTCGCGGACCACACGCACAACAAGTGGCATGCGTGCAGATCAAAAAACAAATATAGGAATAAGCGAAAGTAGAAAACAAAGCGACATGTCGTGTTCTGTATCAGATATTTTACTGAATTGTAATAAAACGGGAAGCTTTCTCTGTCCCTAACCCTACTCTGCCGCTACCGGCGTCCGGCGCGAGCAACGCGCGTGTGACGTTTAATTTTGTTTGGAAATGATTGATGAAGCCGTTCATTTTCATACTTTTGTGCAGGAATCATTTGATCCGACGACTGCGGGGCAAAGCGCTATTCCATATTCCTGCTATTTCTTTAATAGAAACCGTTCTTAATGAATCTTCGTGTATTTATTACTCGCGATACAAATTAAGAAGTATTAATTTGACAGAAGTCTGTTTGCAGATTAACTTTCTAGTTCCCTTTCTTTCTCACTTTGTCTCATAAAAGCTTATGTAATTTATTTTACATAAATACCATCAATGTATTTAACTGTAAGATACCGGTAGGCACAATATGACGTTAAAATGTTTCGATTGAGCATGTTATAATTAAAAATATTTGTTCACTACCGTTGGGTGCTTTGTCTTGCTTACCAAAGTATTTTTTTACTGTAATTCAGCTTTAATGTGTTTTAATGATTCCTGGTTTAAACTAAATGTTGACTGTATTAACTCTTATGTTGTGTGTTGCCTTGTCCGAGCGTTGTCACTTTTTATTTAAGTAATACTTGAATGTAATAATCTGTAGCTATAAGTATAATCCTGTAATTGGCTTTCCATCTCTTATTAATTAGTGCTATTTTTTATGGCTGTTGGATCTCAGTAACATAAATAATGAATATCGCATCAAAGTTGTATCAAAAATTATCAAAGGGCACGAGAGTTCATTTGAGTATCAATATTGATAAAATCAGACACATTATTATAGGACCATTTCGTGTTCGTCCGTATTATTAACATTCTATGTTGGCTCAGTCAGGTATCTACACTAGGAGTAGTATAACATTACTAACATTTAAAGCATTTGTTAAGGGGCCTAGCTAATGTCTGGCCTATCACTAGCGTTTTTAAATGGCCGTTTGTTTGAACAATGCAAACAGTTGATTTTAAACAACTAAAAAAAATCAATACATCAATAGTACCGGTTTGATATGCGGGTGTCATTTCATCGCGTCACATTGTCACTGCCAGCCGAAATGAGCCAATATTGACTTAATGACCGGCATACGGGCCCGTCCATCCAGCTATACATTAAACTTTGACAGTATGTCGAAGGCTACTTAAAATTGTATCCTAAATATTTAACACTTATTTTATCTTCTCTACTAAAATATTATAAATTCGAAAATTACTTTGTTTATCTGTCTATTGCCTCTTCACGGTTTAACTGCTGATTCCATTAAGAATATATAGGTATTGAGATATTTTAAGTCCCAGCGAAGGTCATAGGATTGTTGTTATCACGGAAATCATAAAAAGTCTTCCTTTGCTTAAAATATTAAAATTTCTGTTACGAACTCTGATTGTATACAGAGTGTAACAAAAATGCTGGAGATCCGTTTAAGAGCATAATAGGTATCGTACTGCGATTAATAAAAAGTAGGAGATTTTGTTTTGTACGGGGCACGTCGTCCTAGCCGGCCAACCCTTCATACAAAACCTATATTTTTTTGGGGAAAATTTTTTTCTTACTTCTTCATAATTAGAATACGATTAATTACGCCCTTAAACGCATCACCAGCATTTTTGTTACACCTTGTATTTCCAATATTAGCTACAACAAAAGCAACCATAAGATTATTACAATTAACACACCAATAAAAAAACAGCCCAATACTCGTACAACGAAAAGAAAAAAGATTTTAATTAAAACTCGAGCCTAATTGAGCGAGACAATACAAGTAATACAACCGCTAACAACCGAACAAACATACAATACGTTCAAAGTAAGTTTGAACTTGACAGATAACTTTATCTATTTGATATTCTACCTTAACTCAAAGAAAATAAAGTCCATATTCAAAACACGGCACCAAATGGTGTGATGCTTGTAAAGTAAACTTTATGATTATGACAACAAGGTAGAGATTCAAATGTATAAAACTCATCTGTCAATCGCAAACTGACTTTAAAGTAGGTATACAGAGTGTATTGCATGTCAAAACATACCGCTATCAGTATTAAGCTGTGCTGTGGGAACGTCAATATTGTTTTGTAGGTAGCACTGTGTATAAGAATCTCAACTGATCTCATAAGAAAAGCAAATCAGTTGAATTTGTTTCCGTTTCACTGTGAGAGGTAATCTAAACATACAAAAGAAGAAGTCCTGATCTACCATCAACGCACAGCCGAAACTACTGGAACTAGAAACTCCAAATTTGGTCCAGAGCTTACTTTTATGACGTATGCAAGGGATAAGACGGGATTTTTGGAAATTCCACCCCTAAGGGGATCAAATAGGGGTGCAAAGTTTGAATGGGAGAATTTTTTTTTTTGAGCTGAAGACTTAAAAATTCGTCAAAAGGTGCAAAGTTCGTATTGGAGAAATTTTTATTTTGTGTTAGAGACTTTGAACTTTTTGTTTTTTGATAAATTCCACGGCGATCTTTCCGTATTCCAACACTTATTCACTTATTAGGTTCACTACTCCCCAGTTGATGGCGTTACTGGTCTCATCATAAATATGTTTTTGCCGTTGATTGTATTCCATTAAGTAGAGAAAATGAACGTATTTAAAACATTTACATTTAGATTACATATTGACCCTGTAGGATGTCAATTATTTCTTTACGTTATTAGTTTTCTTTTTTCGGTATTAGTAGGTACCTATATTTGTTTCTAAAAAAAATATTGATTGGTTGTTCTGTCTGGTCTGGTCTTCAAATTTAATGAAAAAATACGGAATATTAAAATACATACTGCAAAAAAAAATATTATAAGCAAAGTACCTATCTTAAAGTTCTTTACAATTGTCTTAGTCGAGTTGTAATTTTTAATTGCATTAGCGTAGCGTTAAAAAATGATTATCTACTGAATATAGAATGTTGTAATTTGCAGGACGAGTTAAATTTACAATTTGTACAACTAACAAGAAGCGATTTTGAATAATTCAACCCCTTGATGGGTAAAAAAGGGGTTTAAAGTTTGTATGGGTGGGGTTTAAAATTTAGAGTTAGAGATTTGAAACTTAACACGTTTACTAATAATTAAAAAACAATAAAAGTAATTTCAGCGTTTTCCAAACTTCAACCATTAACAGGGTAAAAAAGGGGTAAAAAGTTTTTATAGAGATTAATTTTTTTTGTGACAGACTTGAAAGTTCGTTTGTAAGCTACTAACTTTAAAGCAAAAAAACTAATTTCAGCGTTTTTCAAAATTCCACCTCAGAGTTGTAATTTGCAGGACGGGTTACATTTACAATCTGTACAACTAATAAGAAGCAATTTAGAAAATTTCAACCCCTAGGGGGGGATAAAATGGGGGTTAAACGTTTGTATCGGTGGGGTTTAAAATTTAGAGTCAGAGATTTGAAACTTCGTATGTTTACTAATAATTAAAAATATAAAAGGGGTTGAAAGTTTGTATAGATTTACTATTTTTGGGTTCCGTACCTCGAAAGGAAAAAGCGGAACCCTTATAGGATCACTTTGTTGTCCGCCTGTCTGTCTGTCTGTCTATCAAGACCATTTTTCTCAGGAACGCGTCGAGGTATCAAGCTGAAAAAATCAAATACTCAGGTCTATTGTTCCTTGGAGCTGTGAAAAAAATCAAACTTAAAAGCCAACGCAATCAAAAGATACAGTCGTTTATGCTGCAAATTTTAGAGTTTTTCGGCACTCGCAAAACCTACGGGGTACTTCCCGTGAACTCAGAAACTTGAAATTTGGTACGAAGCAACGTCTTATATAGCACAGATAAAGGAAAAATTGCGAAAACCGTACATTTTTAGTTACATCATATAATAAAAATATTTTTAACAATTTTAAAGTTACTACCCCTATATTATATACCTTCAGGTTTGTACGGAACCCTCGGTGCGCGAGTCCGACTCGCACTTGGCCGGTTTTTTTTTGTTTGACATTTACTAGGAATTATTATTCCTATTTCCGTTCCATTTCCATGTTCCAGAGTGAACACTGACAATAGTTTGGTCATCGTATCGGCAAATAAAACCACCACAATATAGTACACAAAGAATTTACGCAAATAATAGGGTACGTACGTAGGGTACGTTATTATTTGTTGTAACTGAAACTATGTCTACGTGACCCGTTTTTTCGCCAAAATAGCTATAACCATAAATAGATTAAGAAGATGGTTCGGGGATTAACAAAAGTTAGTTAAGAAGTTACAATTGGACTCTGTATGAGGAACCGTATTATACGCGGACGAAGTCGCGGGCGGAAAGCTAGTTATTAATAAAGAAGGATTAATATTTAGATTACATTGTATACCTCTCCGTACTGTCAATGAGCGTCTATAGGACTCGATTTTCACCGGCTCCTAGAAAAAATAAATATACAATTAGTTCTCGCTTCCCACCGAATATTTTTTATGCACAGCGATCGCCACTGATACCCATGCTACCTTGTGCCGTATTCAAATTTTGTATTTTGTATTATACTTGCATCGGAACAGTTTTCAAGCAAAGTCTGATATTTCTGAGGCGCTAGCTGTATTTCGTAGTTAATGTACTTATTGGAGTTGTGCTGAAGTTGGATCGTATCTAAATGTGTTTTAAAGTTATATAATACGGCCCGTAATCGCTAATATCGCTCGTTACTCTATCTGTCTGGCACCAACTTCACACTTAAGCCGCTGACAAAATTAGATGTCGAGATAGTATGTGTCCCCGGAAAGGGAATACCCAAGTACAATAGTTTTAAATATGACGAAGATTTTCAAAGTATTAATTTTATGCTGACTAAGCCCCTTTACATAAACGTTTTACAAGCCTAATTTAACTAATAATGATTAGTCCTTTTCTATCCTGACAGTTATTTGTTTAAAATCATTTTACAGATGAAACATAATTTAACTAAAATGAGGCTTGTAAGACGTGCATGAATAAGGGGGCAAATCTCGAGAATCTAGCAGCACCTAAGTTATCATCATCATCATCATCATATCAGCCGAAAGCGTCCACTGCTGAACATAGGCCTCCCCCAAAGAGTGCCACAATGACCGGTCCTGCGCCACCCGCATCCAGCGGACTCCCGCGACCTTCACCAGGTCATCAGTCCACCTTGCGGGGGGTCTACCCACGCTTCGCCTTCCGGTTCGTGGTCGCCACTCGAGAACCTTTCCGCCCCAACGGCCATCGGTTCTACGAGCAATGTGCCCCGCCCACTGCCACTTTAGTTTAGCGATTCGGAGGGCTATATCGGTTACTTTGGTTCTGCTGCGGATGGCCTCATTTCTGATGCGATCACGCAGAGAGACTCCAACCATAGCCCTCTCCATTGCCCTTTGGGTGACTTTGAGCCTTCTTATGAGGCCCATTGTAAGCGACCACGTTTCAGTTCCATATGTCATCACTGGCAACACACACTGGTCAAAGACTTTCGTCTTGAGGCACTGCGGAATATTGGACAAAAAGATGTGCCGTAGCTTCCCGAATGCTGCCCAACCAAGTCGGATTCGTCGATTGACCTCTTTCTCGAAGTTGGATCTACCTAACTGGACAGTTTGTCCTAAGTATATATAATCGTCCACAACTTCGAGTGTAAAGTCTCCGATTGTAACGGGAGTTGGTGCTACATGGGTATTTGACATGATCTTCGTCTTATCCATGTTCATCTTAAGACCAACTCGCTCGGAGGCTTTACTGAGGTCATCGAGCATCGTACTCAAATCCTCCATGGTCTCAGCCAAGACTACTATATCGTCAGCAAACCGAAGGTGAGTGATGTACTCGCCGTTTATATTGATGCCTAGCCTTCTCCAGTCCAGAGTCTTGAAAACATCCTCCAGTGCAGCGGTAAACAGTTTAGGAGAAATAACATCTCCCTGCCTGACTCCCCGCTGCAACGGAATAGGCTTCGAGTTCTGGTCCTGGAGTCGGACTGACATAGTGGCGTTCTCGTACAAACACTTCAGCACTTCGATATAGCGATAGTCCACTTGGCACCTCTGGAGAGATTGTAGTACAGCCCAGGTTTCGATCGAGTCGAAGGCTTTCTCGTAGTCCACGAACGCTAAGCAGAGGGGCAGGTTATACTCCTCAGTCTTCTGTATAACCTAACGGAGCGTATGGATGTGGTCTACGGTACTAAAGCCTCTTCGGAAACCGGCTTGTTCGGGAGGCTGGAAATCATCTAGCCTGCGTACGAGACGGTTCGTAATGACTCTTGAAAACAGCTTATAGACCCATGTCTAAAAGATTCTCTGAGCCATCTCAGAAGTGAAATGGGTCGGTAGTTCTTCAGTAACGCGTTATCGCCCTTTTTGAAGAACAACACCACCCCTCTGTTCCATGCCTTAGGCGTTCTCCCTTCTAGTGAAACGGAGTCGAACAACTTCTGAAAGGCCATAAGGACCGGTTTACCACCCGCCTTCAGAAGTTCGGCTGTAATTCCGTCTTCACCAGGAGCCTTATTGTTCTTGAGCTGTTTAAGAGCCATTCTAATCTCGTACAGGCTGATGTCCGGGATGTCTCTGGTATAATGTCGGGTCAGTCTAGCTCTAGGGTCTTCCGGCAGATCAACTTCAGGTCTGCTAGTTGATGTGTATAGCTGTCCATAAAAGTCCTCTATCTCCCCCAGAAGCTCGGGTCTAGATGAAACGATTCTACCATCCTCAGTTTTTAATTTGGCGAGCTGGCTCTGCCCAATAGACAGATCTCTTGCGAAAACTTTAGAGCCCTTATTCTGCTCAATGGCCTCTTCAATACGACTTGTATTGAATTGGCGCAAATCACGGGTAAGGGACTTAGAAATCCGTTTATTGAGCTGCCTGTATAATGACGCATCTGCTGAGGATTGTAGAACCATTTCTCTCCTTTCCTCGATGAGCTTCTGAGTGGAGTCAGAGAGCCCTTTGGTTCTGTTGCTCCGCTGGGCCTTAAAATACCCAGTGCTATGGACAGCTTCCGCGTAGTACTTATGCGTAGACTTCATCAGTCGAGAGCGCTCTAGCTTAACACATATATTCAATGTGCCTCTCACCAGACGGTGATCACTTCCGGTTTTAACCGTATTGATCACAGAGACATCACTGAATATATGCTTCTTCGTCGACATGATGAAGTCAATCTCGTTTTTAGTTGCACCGTCGGGACTCATCCAGGTCGACTTCCTGTGCTCACGTTTCTTGAAGAAGGAGTTCATCATGTAGAGTCCCTCCTTCTCCAAGAAGCCAGCCAGTAGTTGGTCCCGGTGGTTCCGACTTTCAAATCCAAATTGCCCCACTCTCATCTCTTCACCATCTCTCTTGCCCAGTTTCGTGTTGAAGTCCCCCATAACAACGGTGAAGTAGGTTTTGGAGCTATGCATGGCCTTCGATATATCCTCATACCTATGTATGGAGGCTATCCCCCACCTCGTCATTGGAGTGTGCCGAAGTCGGTGCATACACCTGTATGACCTTCAACGAGTACCTCTTGGATACTCTGAGTATAAGGTACGCCACCCTAGTCGACACACTCTGTCAATGCCAATCTTCACCACGTTGTTCACGAGGGACTTATGGACGATGAACCCGACACCTCCCTGGGACTGTTGGTCGCCCTCCCGGAAATAAAGCAAGTTGCCGGACTTTAGGATTATCGTTTCCTCCCCCTCTCTTCGGACTTCAGATAACCCTATGACATCCCAACGCAACTTGCTCAATCCTTCCTCCAGTTCCACTATCTTTTCGTCGGTCGGCAGTGTACGCGTGTTATAAGTTGCCAGGGCCAGAAGTCGTCGGTGGTGGTAGCCTGATCTTTGCCGGAGATTCTTAGCACCCCTGACCCCGCTAGTGCCCTGGCCGCTACCATAACCAGGGCACCGGGGGTCGCCGGACTCTCGGGGCCGTGGTTTTTGTGTTCTTTCCATGGGGGGTGAATGCCGTAATCGCCACGCTTGGCATGCGGGTCGGCGATCGCAGTATCTCCACCGCACTCCGAGGATGCTGCTGCCCATCCCCCGGTGGTCTTGGCCGTAGTTTTAGGACATACTCCGGGACCTAAGTTATACTAAAGTATTTTTAGACAGTTATGGATCTCTCAGACTTATTTTGTTGCATTTACCTATAACTATTTGATAAATAATTGAACGAGAATGTCACATATTTAAACATGATAAAATTCATAACTTAGGCAATCATTTTTATCTGGTAAGTACTTATTGTTTATATCAGAACTTAAAACAACTAGTCTGATATTTAGGCCTAAATACTCGTAAATATTTATGTCACCTTTCACAGAGTTCCATTACAATTTGAAATATCATTGTATGCCCAATTTGCTTACAAGAGTATCGTTTGTTTTCCAAATGTTAGCTTCTTGAAATTATAAGTACTGATGTATGTTTATGGTCTAATTACAATTTACAATTGAGGGAGAGGACCCCGCTCCGAGTCGTTGCTGGTGCAAAGACTGCCCATGGCTATCCAGCGTGGTAATGCCGCAAGCGTTATGGGCACTTTTGAACCGGAAACGACAACGAACGGTAGCAATGATTTTAGGTAAGTTGTGTTTGGCTGAGTGAAAGGTATTTGACTATTTAAATGGAAGTTTAGAATCTTAAAAAAAATTACAATTACAATACAAATGTAATAAACAGGTCATTTAGATTGTGAAAAAAATTTAAACACCTGTTTTTTGACAATTAAACAAAGAATTATGGAGATGTAGCGATAACAGTTACGTGTAACGTGACTTCACGGGGCCCGCTCCTGACTTTTGACGTGCCTTAAATATCTTTGTATTTTTTGCTTGAACAACAAAAGAATAATTATGCTGTTTACCTCTAGTTTAATTTGTATTTTCTGTACTGATTTTTTTTAGGAGTTCAATAGTTAAAGGGTAATTATATTGCATATTCTTTGATGATCTAATGGACTAATTACAAACATATTTATTCTACCGAAGAAAACATTTTATTATCAAATAGTTTAAGGGCTCAATTGTCGGTCCTCCAATCGTCTTGGACGCATTTTACACATAATGGTGGCAAAATTCAAACGACCGGGTCAAGTGGAGAAAAACAAAGTTGCCACCATTTTTTTTTTCACCAAGAAATTACAAAAGAATGAACCAAGATTGAAAACTGAGCTAAAATCCCGTTTTTACCTAATCTATAGGCAACTTGAACTTCGTGTGCGGTATCCGATTTTAAACCACAGTTTATATAATTAAATAAACGCCGCTTCGGTAGTGATAAATTTGGTTCCAGCCAATGAAAATGCAGGATAAAAACAAATAATAAAATTACTTAATGCGGTCGTGACATGGGTCACGATTTCACTTTGCAAGCAATCAGAAGCCAAATGATATTCGCAGCGTTGGAAGTTTAATTTTTTAAGCCAATTTTATGTTTATATTCTCAGTGGCTTGTTAACTAACACATTATTTATTTTGTGCTAACTTCTACCCACCACTTTGTTTGCGTAGAATTAGTACTTCGAGTAGCTTATTTTTTTAACGCCTTTAGGAAATGAAACGGCAAACGTTAAACTAGATGCATAAATTATCGCACTTCCATAGTAAATTCCTTCCTTTTTTACCCCCTCAAGGGTTAATTTCTATAATGAAACTATCCGACGCAGTCTAAATTATATACTCCATACCTAATTTATAATTTACTAGCTTTTGCCCGCGGCTTCTCTCGCGTTAAATTCGGGGTAACACGGTTCCCCTTTGCCCCCCGGAATGCTCCATACAAACTTCCACCCCCCATTTTAGGGAAGTGGGGGGTTACAAAGAGACAAAATGTAGCCTATGTCACTCTCCATCCCTTCAACTATCTCCACTTAAAAAATCACATCAATTCGTCGCCGCGTTTTGCCGTGAAAGACAGACAAACAAACAAACACACACACTTTCCCATTTATAATATTAGTATGGATAACATTAAAAAAGTAGGTAACCTTTTCGCAAAGAGAAGGCATTGATTTAAATCTGTTCCATTCAATCTGATTCCGCCCTTACTTTGCTACTTTCCGTGCCAAAAAAATGAACACTGTTAATCTTCATACAAGTGGTGTAGTTCTTCTGGAATACCTGCTATAAACTTCATGTGGCAAAAACGGGCCAGGGCTTGATATCTGTAGCAATGATGAGAACGCTATTTTTATTGGCAGTTCATATTATTTACTTGTTTTTGCTTTCCTGCGCTATATTCGGTTCGTTTATTTTGGCATCTCAACCAATTTTACGAGCTCCATGTACCCGCCGTCTCCAGCTAACCAATTCACTTGCATTTTTTATTTACTCCTCGCCACACATATAAATTCAATTTGTTATTTTATTGTCAACTTGTTTGCGATTCGACTGAAGCAATATGCCAAAATATTTACTATGCTTTAACGTTTTATGTCTACGTAACTTTAATTCAAAGCTTGTTTAAAAACAGTGCTTATTATTCAAAAAGCAAAAAAATAAGGCAAATGTTCTTATACATTTTACTGTATAAGGTTTGTGCAGACGATAGACTAAAAAGAGACAAATTGTCAGAAAGACTCAATAAAAAGGTTTTTTAAACATTACGAAAATATCAAAAAAATATTCAATATTAAAGTGCTGTTAAGGGTTTTGAGGGATAGATCCAATGGATGTTATGGATATGCGAAAAAAGCAGCACATAATCTTACACAACTGTGTAGGATGCGTATTGAAACGTCGTTACCTGCAGTTTCTAAATTAACTGAATAAAATTTACGGAGTTGAAAAAACCCACAGTAATTAACTTCCTGAATTAGCGAACTAGACTGCTGCAGCACAGGCTTAAAATCACCAACATTTTTAATCGACCCTAATACAATCCATTACCATAAAGGCAGATGCGCCATTCTACAACGAGAATACAATTACGTCAACTATGAGACTATGACGAATGGGCTCGTGGCGTCAACAATGCAAGCGCGCTGGGAATCACCCACGTAAAGACTTTAATACCATAATGCTGCAGAATGGACCCAGGCCACGTTCGGCAAATTTAGAAAGCGCGATATTAGTGTAATACTCCTAAAATCTTGCTTTAAATATTGATTTGGACTTAATCGGGTTTTGCAAGCAGCTGGTAAGTTCTTCTTGGTGTGGATGTTTATGGTCTGGCTCTCGCTTTTGAACATAAGATTTAGTTAATTAACCCGTAAAGTAGTATGTCATCAGACCTTAAAAATATCAGAAGGTATACAATTGTACATATATGTGTATAATAATAATTATACTTATTCCTGAAATCAGAAAACTTTTTACTGACATCGAAAGTACGTTATCCAATGAGTAAAATCACATAAAAAAAGTAGTACTTGATATTAAAAATATTTGTAAGTGTAGTATGAGGTTCCTTGAGCCTGAGGCTGTAATTTTCCTACCGTAAGAGATAAAACTGTTAATGATTCATAATTTACACGAATAAACTGTAATGACATGGTTGTGTATGGATATGGATAAGTGAATAAAATAAAACAATTGATGAATAATATTATTATGATAATGGTGACATGACTACGACTTTTAAACTAAAGCCTCTCAACGAACGATGTACATATATGGGAGGGTATGAAGTTAATATTTGGGATACTTCTGGTTTTAATTTTACTCATTGGGTAACGTACTTTCAATATCAGTTTAAAGTTTTCTGATATGTGTTATATTTACGGAATATAATCGCTGGCTACACTTAACGATTACACCTTGTATATGCAAGTACCTAATAACAATTTTTAAACAAGGACATCGCATTTTGTGGATTTATTTACTTTATAACTATTATTTGTAACGGGGTATTTACCATATATATTACACGTTACAAATAATAGTTATATGTATGTAAATGACGATGTGAGCTTAAATCTTATTTACTTGCAAGGACGATCCTCTTTGTTTATTTGTTAATTTTGCCATCGCCATCAGCTGGCTGGAAGAAGCTTCTTAAAATCACATACTAAATGATGTTATACCCACAATACACATAATACAAAAAAAAAACAATTAATCTAAAAACTAAAATAGAAGTCATTCTTAAAACAATACCGAACCCCTTTATGCCTGAGGCAGGATTCGAACCGGCGTGTTCACCTTTCGCGGCGCGGCGCCATTAAATATGAGCTTTGTGCCGCCTGGTCAAAGTGCAACGTAATTTTTAATTTTAAAATGCTTGGTGCATTATATAGTAGGTACGGTTAGGTAATTTAAAATTAGTAGTTTGATTAAGTGCTCAACTAAAACAACACAAACCAAAAACTTGTTCGTATTTTTTTAAAGTTTTTGAACTGAAATAAATGGCATATGATATATGGCTTTTGTTTATAATTATAAATAGTACCTACTTAAAAAAAAAGTAAAACAAAGTATTTATCAAAAATAATTGGATTTGTTTCTAGATTTAAGAAGTGATTGAGTTGACTTTAATAACCGGCATCCAATTTTCACGTAGGTTGCATCTATAAATGGATCTGAGAAAGCATAGGATAGCAAACGTTATATTTACGTTATTCTTGGATTTATTATTTCGGTGGCTTCGAACCACCGTTATAATTTTATGTGCGGATTATTCCAAGTCGTAAAAAGGTTTTTACGATACTATAAATAGGCCGAGTATGGAACTCCCTTGCGTTATCAATAAGTTTCTAAACGGAACAAGTATTTATCGAAGGGTTTTATTATTTCCAGGTTTTATAATCAGACAATCTCATTTGCACCTAATAAGGTATCCTTTTGTTTTTTATAAAACAGTGTTCAAGCTTCATTTGCGCCTTTTTTTTATACCACGACGGTGGCAAACAAGCATACGGCCCGCCTGATGGCAAGCAGCTACCGCAACCTGTAGACGCCTGCAACTCCAAAGAGACACATGCGCGTTGCCGACCCTTTATAAAAAGGAGGATTCACTGTGTTGATGGCTAAAGGAATAAGAAGGTCCCTCATCGTCAACACACTGGGTCCTCTTTGAGCTCTTTGGCAACCTTACTCACCAGCAGGAACACAACACTATGAGTAGGGTCTAGTGCTATTTGGCTGCGGCTTTCTGTAAGGTGGAGGTACTTCCCCAGTTGGGCTCTGCTCCAGATTATAGCGAGATGACATTCGCCGAACGTGCCCTACCACACTTAGCGACAGGGCCGGATCTAGGGTAGAGCGAGTGGAGCGGCCGCTCTAGGCGCCGGATGGCAAGGGGGGCGCCAAAATGGCAAAAGGGAAAGAAAAAGTTTTAAAAGACGCGAGTGCAAGTGTTGCGCGGGCGCAAAATATGTAGGCTTGGAGTTCGGTTCACGGGTTTCGGTAAAACGACTGGTGTAATTAACCTTTTTGTATATAATTTTGTTGGTTTTTTTGTTCTTTCAATAATTTTTTTTTAGGCATGACTCGCTGCTTTTCTCTCTACTTCTGCTTGCGTTGATCTTGAAAGGCGCGAAATAAAGGCGCCGAAAAAGTTACGTTCTTTATAATTTTCTAAGGGATTGGGTTTATCAGGATTACAATGTAAAATTTATTGTTTAAATCGCTGCTTTTGATTTTAAAAGGCGCGAAATATAGACTGATAAAGGCGCCGAAAACGTACAGGTATAATTTTTTTTGGTATTTTTGTTATTTCAAGTATTTTTTTAGGTGTGACTCGATGCTTTTAATCTTGAAAGGCGCGAAATAAAGGTGCCGAAAAAGTTACGTTCTTTTTAATTTTCTAAGGGAGTGGGTTACATTTTATTATTTATTTTTTAATTCGCTGCTTTTGATTTTAAAAGGGGCGAAATATCGATTGATAAAGGCGCCGATAACGTAGTTATAATTTATTTGGTATTTTTGTTATTTCAAGTAATTTTATAGGCGTGACTCGATGCTTTTAATCTTGAAAGGCGCGAAATAAAGGCGCCGAAAAAGTTACGTTCTTTATAATTTTCTAAGGGATTGGGTTTATCAGGATGACATTTTTTTATTTAGATTTTAATTCGCTGCTTTTGATTTTAAAGGCGCGAAATATAGGCGCCGAAAGCGTACAGTATATTCTTTTGGTGTTTTTGTTTTTCAACATTTTTAGGGTTCCGTACCTCGAAAGGAAAAAACGGAACTCTTATAGGATCACTTTGTTGTCCGTCCGTCCGTCTGTCAAGATCCTTTTTCTCAGGAACGCGTGGAGGTATCAAATTTATATCAAGTCTACTGTCTCTTCGAGCTGTGAAAAAATCAAACTTCTAAGCCAACGCAATCAAAGGATACAGCCAAACGGCTGTATCAAATTTGCGGAAATTGGTGGCATAAAATTTCCGCAAATTTTCGAAATTCGCAAGGGAATCAAAACATACAGGGTACTTTTCGTGAACTTAGAATCTTAAAATTTGGTACGAAGCAACGTCTTATAGCACGGTGTCACCCTCTTTCATAGACAGAAATTTCATAGAATTTCGTTTCTCAGAAATTATTTCATAGATTATTTGGTTCCTGTACTTTCTGTTCCAATATTATTGTTTCATAGACTATTCAATTGTTTAAAACATATTTCACAGACATTCCGTTCCATGTATATTGCTATCAAACTTTTTTAATTTACAAAGTTATCAAACACTAGAATCATATTTCATGTATTTTTCTTTCGTAGACACAGATTTCATAGATTGTTGTTTCATAGTTACTGTTTTATATAATATTTGGTTCCAGTATTTTCTTTTCCAATATTATTATTTTAGTATTTATGCACTTCATTTACATTAATTGCAAAGAAACTTATTGCAAAGAATATCTTCTTCTTCTTCCTTCCCTTAGTCCCAGTTCTATCTGGGGTCGGGCCTCCTTGTACGGCGGTGCCAGGATGCTCTATCCTGGGTTGTCGTGGGGGTTAAATTCTGCGCTTTTAATTCCCTTTTGATAGTGGACCACCATGTTTCAGGGAGTCTTCCTCTTCCCAGAGATTTTGTTGGGATATTTAGGACGGTCTTCATACAGAAATTATCATCGCGTCTCATTATGTGGCCGTACCATCTAAGCCTGCTTTCCTTTAGTTTCTCTGTTATAGGGGGTTATTGCAAATAATATGATATTAGATCTGTTACACACACAACAAAAGTCCAGAAACAAACGGTTGCCGTAAAGTTGGTTAGGTTAGGTTAGAACTGCGACCCCCCAGAAATAAATTGTTGCCAGAAAAATTGGTTAGGTTAGGTTAGAACTGCGACCCCCACAGAAACAAACTGTAGCCAGAAAAGTTGGTTAGGTTAGGTTAGAACTGCGACCCCTACAGAAACAAACTGTTGCCAGAAAAGTTGATTAGGTTAGGTTAGAACTGCGACCCCTACAGAAACAAACGGTTGCCAGAAAAGTTGGTTAGGTTAGGTTAGAACTGCGACCCCTACAGAAACAAACGGTTGCCAGAAAAGTTGGTTAGGTTAGGTTAGAACTGCGACCCTCACAGAAATAAATTGTTGCCAGAAAAGTTGGTTAGGTTAGGTTAGAACTTTGACCCCCACAGAAACAAACTGTTGCCAGAAAAGTTGGTTAGGTTAGGTTAGAACTGCAACCCCTACAGGAAGAAACGGTTGCGAGAAAAGTTGGTTAGGTTAGATTAGAACTGCGACCCCTACAGAAACAAACTGTTACCAGAAAAGTTGGTTAGGTTAGGTTAGAACTGCGGCCTCCACAGAAACAAACTGTTAGAATAGTACAATTAGAATAGTAAAATTAAACATATTGCTAAATTAAATATATTAAATGAAATAAATAAATAAATAAATAAATATCTTACACAAATCGACCTAGTCCCACGGTAAGCTCAATAAGGCTTGTGTTTTTGATACTAGACGACGACATATATAATAAATAGACATAGGTAAATACTTAAATACATAGAAATCATCCATAACTCAGGAACAAATATCTGTGATAAACACACAAACAAAACGCATTAATACATTAATAAAATACAGTTTTTTTTTTTAAGTTTAATAATCAGCTTAATTGATATGAAAATTCTACAGTTTAATTATCTTTGAATAAAAACATATAGGATTTAATGTATATCACAATAAGTATTGAGAAACTGAGTCTTCTATGAAACGAAAATATTAAGTTTGATAAAATCAGAAACAACATTCTATGAATATGCAGGCTTTAAAACAATTGTTATACAAACTAAATACTATACGGATTAATAATATTTGATTTAAAACGTAATGAACTGAAATTCGAAAAACTACTTATCTGAACAATAAAACATATACAAAACCAGATTCTACAATGTAAGAGCTCTGACAAATGATCACTCTATGAAATGAAAATATGAGAAACATTTTCTATGAACCAATATTCTGCGAAAATGTAGTCTATAATACAACGTACAACCCTTATAGCACAGATAAAGCAAAAATTGCGAAAACCGCAAATTTTTAGTTACATCATAAAATAAAAATATTAAAAAAAATTAAAGTTACTACCCCATATACCTACAGTTTTGTACGGAACCCTCGATGCGCGAGTCCAAATCACACTTGGACGGTTTTTTTCTTGACTGCTTTTAGTCTTGAAAGGCGCGAAATAAAGGCACCAAAAAATGTTACGTTCTTTATAATTTTCTAAGAGATTGGGTTTATCAGGATTACATGTTATTATTTATTGTTCAAATCGCTGCTTTTGATATTAAAAGGCGCGAAATATAGACTGTTAAAGGCGCCGAAAACGTACAGTTATAATTTTTTCGGTATTTTAGTTATTTCAAGTATTTTTAAGGCGTGTCTCACTGCTTTTAATCTTGAAAGGCGCTAAATAAAGGCGCCGAAAACTTAACGTTCTTTATAATTTTCTAAGCGATTGGTTATATCATGATTAAAATTATTTATTGTTTTTTAAATCGCTGACTTAATTTTGAAAGGTGCGAAATTAAGCCTGATAAAGGCGCCGAAACATTTACGTACTTTATTTTTTTTTTGGCGATTGGTTAACCCAATTTGGGTTTATCAAAATTATATTTTATTATCTACTAGCTTTTGCCACGACTTCATCTGTGTGGGATTAAAATTCACCATAAGGAATTAATAAAACGCCTTGGTAAAATCGAATAGCAAATATTAATTTAAGAAATATGCTATTTTAAGTCAACAGTGAGCAACAATGTCATACAAACTTCCACACCCTTAAGCGATTATTTCTGGGATAAAAACTATCTTATGTCCTTCCCCGGGACTCAAACTATCTTCATATCAAATTTCATCTGAATCAGTTCAGCGGTTTAAGCGTCAAGAGGTAACATACAGACAGAAACACTTTCGCATTTATAATGTTAGTATGATTTTTTTAAATCACTGCTTTTGATTTTGAAAGGCACGATATAAAGCCTGATAAATCCTCGCTCATCTCTGGTGGAAACGCAGCTTTAGCTTAGATTTTTTTATTAGCCTGTGTCCCACTGCTGGGCAAAGGCCTCCCCTTTTTTTCTCCACTCAATTCGGTCGTTTGAAATTTGCCACCATTCTGTTGCAAAAGCGTCCAGGTCGTCCCGCCATCTCCTCTTTGGTCTGCCTGCACCTCGGCGCGCGTCATCAATGGTGTGTCGTGGGTCCCACTGGGTAACCATTTTATCCCACCTGTCCGGGTGCATGCGCCAGACTTGTCCAGCCCAGTCCCACTTCAACTTAGCGGTCTTGGCACCTACATCTACAACTCGAGTTCTGGAGCGTAGTTCCGTGTTTCTGATTCGATTAGTTCTACGAACACCTAATATACTACGCTCCATTGCTCGCTGGCAAACCTTGAGTTTAGATTTTAGGGCCTCAGTTAATGACCAAGTTTGCGCACCGTAGGTTAGGATGGGCAGGATACACATGTCAATGAGTTTGCGCTTGAGACACAGTGGAAGGTCGCCCTTCAATAGCGCCTTCATGGACCAGAAGCTCTTCCAGGCATTTTCGACACGTCGGTTGACTTCTTTAGTCTGCCCGTTTTCGAAGGACGCTATCTGGCCCAAATATATATACTCATTGACATATTGTATTTCCTGTCCATCTACCGTGACCCTACGTTTTGTTATATTAGTCATCAACTGAGTTTTCACTCGATTCATCGTGAGTCCAACCTCAAGGTTTGCCGTGCTGAGATCTTGTAGCATTTGTTGAAGTTGAGATACCGAGTGGGAAAAGAGGACAATGTCGTCGGCAAAGTGCAGGTTTGTTAACCTTTTGCCGCCAACATCAACGCCAAACCTTTCCCATGGGACCGCGAGCTTTTTAAATATCTCCTCGAGGCTACTGGTGAACCGTTTTGGTGACAGCGGGTCGCCCTGTTTAACGCCTTTTTGGATATTAAAAATAGGACCTGGTGCATTTAGTTTATGTTGGCTGTGCTGTTTCTGTAAATTGTGCCAACGAGTTCAACATACGTCGTGTCTATGCCTTGATTTTGCATGGCGGAAAATATAGCGGAGTGTTTAACGCTGTCAAATGCTTTGCTATAGTCAACAAACGCAAGGTATAGAGGTACGTTGAACTCGTTGGATCTTATTAGCTTAGATAAGACAGATTAATTGAACGAGCGGAGCGTAAGCGAAGTGAAGTTCTTACAAACAACTTAGGCTACTGCGACGTTTTTCTGATCTTCATGAAATTTGTTGGGGTTGTAGCAGAGATACATATAATTTGAGAGTTCGTATCTGAGCAGGATCGATCAAGGGGTTATGGAGCTTGAAAGCGAAAAAAATCTTCAGATGGGTCTTGTTATATTGGTCATATCGTTTGCAAGGAAATCGCGAGTTCTCAGTTCGAGGCGGACTACTCGTTTTTTCATTTTCATTACTAACAAAGGGCGCCAAAACCCGATTTCGCTCTACCCTGATCGAGGGCTCGGGCCGGCGCTGCTTAGCGAGATGCCATACCTCTCTTTTTGGCGTAGTTTAAGGACATACCCAAGTCCGGACGTAGTTTAAGGACATACCCCGGGTCCAAAAAATATGTATATCTGCTAATAAATAAGTCAAAACAAGGGTTTACATCTCAATGTACACTGTATACAATATGTGGCCGGTAACCCGAGTAAGAAATTAAAACGGAAATTCTACTCCTCAAACTATAAAACTTTTGTTGAACAACTTTAAAAAAATATGGAGTATTTAGATTGTCTCTTTTTCATACAAACTAAATAGTATTGTAAATCAATGTATGTTAAAATCCGTCCAATTGACATTGCTTGTCAGTCTTGTCACCTTTGAGGATTCAACCAACCGGAGTCGCCATTGACAGGCATTCCTCTCTGCCGAAAACATATGACCATTGGTCATACACATGTATGGACTAACGTTTATCTGACGTAGCTATTTGTTGTACGTTACGTACGAATAGCCATACATTTGACGTTCCCCTCCCCCGCAAAAATCAGCAGACTTTTTTTGTATCGGAAATGACAGACATGGCTACTCCATCCGGGTTGAATTCTCTAAGCTTGTCACCCTACAGACATAATCAATTTCGCAATCCATTGCGTATTCGAATAAACTTTAAATTGTACTAAAAATCAAACCACAAGTTAATTTTTAAAGTCGCTGAACAAACGTTTGAGGAGTAGAATCTACGATTTAATTTTTTGCTCGTGTTACAGGCCACACACGGTATATATTATGATCACGAAGCGTCTGGATCAGGGTCTAACTATAACCAGGATGACAATCGCTTAACAACACACCAAGCCAATCAAAAGTAACTTGTCCTCACCTGTCAGCTTAAAAATGAGCCTTCTTAGGCTTAGTTCGGTTACTTCTTTTAACCGAAATCTGTCGGAGTTTCAAGTCAGTTCATAATTTCACAGACGTACAATTAAACTACGCGCTACGTGTATTCAGGGAAAATTAACGACATGAAACATTGAATTACGAGTACAGCAGGAGTTACCGCAGCCCAAGTAGTTTAAAATTTATCTCCGTAGTTCATATTTCAATGGAAATCCCATTATTAATATGCCAATGTGGAAGAAGATATCGTCAGTTTGGATAAAAGTCATTTTCGGTCCAAGGATCATAAATCTGTGGCTTCGCAATGGACCTTAGGTTTAGATCGAGATAAATGTTCATGCTCTTATGCATTGTCATACTTTTCTATTAAACTGGAGTTCCCGAGAGCTAAGAAGTTAATCCTCACACTTGTCATTTCATTCAATTTTGATCGTTTTTAGGAGTGTAAATAGCGGTGGGAGTTTTTTCTCTCTGATGTTCATAAGTTCATTGTAATGTGCCCAAATTAAATAATAAATTTATTTTATCTGTTAAACCAGCCTCCGCTTGCTACTTCGTCGTCGTAGAAGTCGTTATAAGGCAGCTCTCCACCACAGGCCATCATGGGCCATCAGAAGGGATGCTGCTATATGACGGAATGAGATCGCAATATCGTTTGCTCCCTCTAACACAAAGCTGCTTCCCCATGAAGGGACATGGTGGAGGGCAGCAATAAAATTTCAACCATTGTTTTCATCTCCTTATTTGTAGAATTTCAAAAAATCTTTAATTAGTGTAATTTTACGGCATTTAATAGTACATTACTGCAGAGACCAGTAAGTAAGCTTTCCTGGCTGAGTATTTAGTAGCCGTCCGAGTCGAAGACGAGGACGGCTACAATACGAAGCCAGGTAAGCTGATTACGGTCGAAGCATGTATAGTGCTTTTCTCAAACATGTAAGGAAATAAAATTACTTGTTTAGTGCTTCAGTTACTGGCTGAGTGATTTAATGTTGTATGAAAATCCTTTACGTACGTCGCGCTGAACCTGCCTTGGAATAGAGTCCCTACTGGTCTCTAATTACTAACGTAACAGGAACATTTCCGAGCATGTTTGAGAAAAGAATATAATGAATCCGAACTTCACGAGGTTTAGGCTTTGCGTTATCTATCAATGTCTAGGTGAAGTGACTGATTTTATAAAGGTTATTTAAATGAGTAGGTATGAGTCATACGATAAAAACAAATGATAGTAGAAAATAATGAAGGTATTAAAACGAAAATTTTTCTTCGAAAACGTCTAATTTGATTGGCCTATTGTGATATATGTATTTTTAATACTTATCTGTTATATAATTTGGAATAAATATTTCGGGTTTCTATAAATTAGGTACCCACCGACGTACCCACGAACCTATGTAGTTTATGTGACAGAAATAGGACAAAGGTAGTTTAAGGGTTTACTGTCAGTGGGAACTGGCAATTAAGATAAATGCACATTGGCCTACACTATCAACAAAGTAACTTCAGGTGAATTCGATATAATAGTTTACTTCGTATACACTGCAAGTGAATTAACTTTATCAATTCAATACAATCTCCCTATTCAATTCAACTTGATTAATCACACGATATTGAAATAAGATTCAAATTATCATTTTGCTCTTAAATATCGTTCCAATTACCTTACCTATCTGACTATATTTATCAAATACCTCACCAATCGACAAGTCAAAGGAGCTACAGTCGATTTTAAACTTTAATATATTCAAATTACAGTTTGATTTGGGTTGTGAAATGTGCCGAACCGTAAAGAATGGCCTGACAGAGGTACATTATCTTAGTTTGTTGGACGGAAAACTTTATAACTCTCGCGCAGAGATTTATTGTAATGAAATCGCATTCGATAGCATTTTCCTGTGAGCGAATAATACGAATCGTAAATAGGTCGCTTTGGGTTAATAAATACTTGCGTTTGGCGTGGGAGTAGCCAGCCTCGATTAGAAAGATTTCATTGGTCAACTTTAAAATTACTTGAATAATCTATTTGTATAGAGGTGACTGTAGAGGACTAAATAGAATTGAAGCCGTGAAGTGCGTACCTACCAATGTGGGAACTGATTTTTATCTGTTACCATCAACAACTCATCGGAGAATGGACTACACATGATTATGTTTAATCACGAACACGTAGGCGCAATATTAAAAGTAAAATGCTACAGATTCCAACAGCACAAACAAATTATTATGGATATTTTGAATATATAAAATTGCTGAAAATTATCTTATTTTACCTTACCATAATAGGTTACCATACCATACTAAATTAGTAGGTACAGAAGCGGAAGCACCTGTGTATGGCCTGGCGGTTGATACAATTTGGTTAGGTATCAACATCTAACTAGATGGTAGGAAACTAGCAAAGTCACCTTGTTTCGTAGAAGCTTGTTTCTGCCCTAAATGTTGTCTTATATAGTTACTCCATCTATTGCTTGATCTACGAGCCTGTGTGTTAGATAAAGCACGTACGTATCGGTTATTTCCCTTCCTTCAGCGTAGTGGCTAACTAACTTTACCGATAGTGGCTAGTTCGCAACAATTTATAGACAGCCATAGTAATTGCCAAGATATTAAGCCATTTATCATTTTTACTCAGCTACGCAGTTAAGGGCCAAGCTCCGAGTTGGTAAGTTACTCCAGCCAAGTTATGTTAAGCCTTGCTAAGTTTTTGTCTCGCGGGTGCCATTTTAGTCCGAAGTTGTATCAGAATTTACTGATGAATTAAAGTACTTAGACATCTCATTTCTTTGAATGAAGCTAGGCATGCAAAAAAAAGATTTACGCATACGGTTTTTTTGGGAATACAAATTACTGTTATCTACGAAACGGCTTGGCCGATTTGATTGCTGTTTTTAGTAAAGGATACGTAATTGGTACATCAGCGTTGTTTCTTAAATAAGCTTTACTTACTTATCTACTATTACTAACGGCGCTCTTATTATTAATTTTGTCGGAGCCCGGCTTTAGTCTTGTAGTCAATCCAGCAACTTGATTTTTTTAAAGTGAAAACTTCTTTAGCGGCGCTTTGCACTTTTTGTGATGAGAAAAAAAAGTTTTTTGACAATATGTATCTCATGTCATATTTCATGGTTGGTGGTCACATTCCCAAATTTTAAAATTACACTTTTATTACGTTAACAATACTGGAGAACCGTGCCAGCCGAAAACTGTAAGATTGTCCTATGATGTTAATTAATTTGTAAATTACCAAGAAAAATAAATAAAACAGGTATTATTAAAATAATAAATCTTCATTTACTACATTTTACGTAAACGATCTGACTGACATATGTAATGCGAGAGTAACCCAATTCTGCCGGGAGTCGAACCCGGAGTGCACAAATCACGGATCTTTATTAGATTTAGGAGGATTTATCGTACCGTCCAATGCGAAAGACGGATCGCGTAGCAACTCCCGCAGTCTATAGACAATTTTTTTTTTACTTTATTCGAGTACGAGGTTGGAATTATTGCTCTAAAGCTCAAAATGTGTTTCATGAAAAATAAAATTTTATTGAAATTTTCGCTTAACAAGTTATACCTAAGTCATTGATGCCTACCATCTATTTGAATAGATATGGGAATTGGGCTAACTAAGCGCTGCTAACGATTAACAGCCCTATCCATATTTACATTATTTAAGTAGATATGGCATATACGTCACGATCAAAAGAAAACTAATAAACATTAACTATGTGAGCAGGAAGATGTTTGCTGCCATAGGGTCTCTCAGACGGCTCCGGAATTTCCTGCCAAATGCTACTAAAATTGCGCTTGCTCAGTCGTTACTTCTCCCCATTCTTGATTATGCAGATATCTCCTATTTAGACCTAACCGAGGAGCAACTTAATAAGCTTGAGCGTATTCAAAATGCCTGCATTCGGTTCATTTTCGGATTACGCAAATTCGACCATGTTTCTAGTTTTCGTTCTCAACTCAAATGGCTCCCTATCCGTCACCGCCGTAACTCTCACATACTTTCTTTACTCTTTTCTATACTTTTTAACCCTGCAACTCCCCGCTACCTCAAAGAGCGTTTCTCTTATCTTAATTCTATTAGATCATCTCAAAAATTGCTCCTAAAAGTGCCATCTTCATCTTCCAAATTTTATAATTGCTCATTTACGTTCCAGGCCGTTCGTTTGTGGAATTCTCTCCCTCTCAACATTAAACGCGCGCAATCTATTGGTAGCTTTAAATCGCAACTTAAGGAATACTATTTATCTCTTCCTTAGGTTTTTAAGTTGACACTGTTGTTTCTTATTGTGTGTATTATATATGTATATAAGTATATGTACGTATATGTATGTTTATTTTGTATTTATTTAAGTATGTATATTCATATGAATGTGCTGTGTTATCTATTTCGTCTCTTTTGTTTCTATGCACCACCTACTGCTTATTGTTTTTCTCTAGTCTCCACTACCCAAAGGTTGTCTGGAAGAAATCGCTCATTAGCGATAAGACCGCCTGTTGTTACCTCTACCTAAATTTATCTAATTGTAAACTTTGTGCTTGTAACTGTATGAGGTGTGCAATAAAGAGTATTTATTATTATTATTATTATGTATTTAATGAAAACATAAAATGTTATTATTAACTTTTGTGTTTCACAAAAATTGGCAATAAAATGAAATTTACGAGGCATCTCACCTGACCGCAGGCGCAGTCAAACAAGAACAATTTATGTTTTGACAATTTATCGAAGCTTCAATTGAATTTATCGACAATACTTAAACTTTTATAACCTCTACATGCCCGTTCCGAACCTTAACGATCGCTATTTTACTTATTTGAAATAAAAAGTGTTAATTTTAACAGCCATTTTTTTCTCATAAAATTGATGGCGTGAGATTCCCGCAGCATGTGTGACATGGACGAGACGTGACGTTAAATTTATACCCCATTTTTCAAACACCGTGACAATATTTGAAAAAGTAGTTTAGGGTTATTATTTTAAGACCCACAACTCTGACAATAGTATTTATTGGGTTGGTTAGTTTGTTGAGATATGAAAGGTTGGTTTTTAGGAATAATAATATCCATCAAATTGTCCTAACGTGCAGGGGCGGCATTTGCAAATTGCAACTTTATAAATTGATCTAAGTGGCCTTAAAATAACTACATCTATATGTATTATTTCGAAAATTCTAGTGTGTTTTTTTATTAAATATTTAAAGTACCTACTTTGTTTCGGCAATAGATTTTATTTTAGACATTCTACCTTTCCTTTGCAACTAGCTCCAAGAAATCATTTTGACCTATTTCGCAGAAACTAAATAATATTAAACTGCAACCCGCCACGAGCGCCATTTTGTAAAACCGATCCACAAAGTGAAATATATCGAACGACTCCAAGTTTCAATTTTGCTTTTCTAGCAATTTCTTTCGTTTAGCAAGGCGAGTTCAGCAGTTGAGGAAACTTGCAAATGCGGGTCTTGATGTTGTTTATTTTAATAAGTTTGGTTGTGCTGCATTTTCCAGTGTTTCATAGCTTTATATCATGATTTATGCTGTATTTATTATGCACATTGCACCGGGAAACTTTAATTAAATGTTTGAATTCATACTTGTCATAGCCAAAGACACCGTTCGTTTTCTAAATTGTTTTAATAGTGTATTTCTTATTTTCTGTTAACTTTATAATACAGCACTGGTCATCATTCCTAAAAATCACACACAAAAACTACACTTCTGTTCAGAAACAACACACGTATAAATCAATCAAAGCTAATGGTAATTTTGACTGGTAAGTGGACTTGAATGGTATGTTTTCGAAATTGTTTTAATAGTGTATTTCTTATTTTCTGTTAACTTGATAATACAGCACTGGTCAAGAACCATTCTTCAAAATCACACACAAAAACTACACACACGTACAAATCAATCAAAGCTAATGGTAATTTGTAAAGCAAAGCTTACCATTCACATTTTCCGCACAAAGACCCTATAAGGCATGCCACGCACGCCGCAGCCTCAACACTTTGACCACTTAATTCAATGAGCCGCTGAACAGGCCGCGTTGGGGTGGCAGCCGAATTGCTAACCGAGAACGGGATAATCGCAAGCTGGGACGACCAGATTATGGTGGGCCTAACCCTGCTGGGCCGATACGGATGCGCAACTGTCGATGAGAACTATCGGGATAATCAGAATTCCTCAATACATAACTGACAACATCTGAGTTTCTGGATGACACTAGTGTGGTCACGAAAGGATCAGTGTAGGAATTATGGCAAACGCTTTCTTTTGCAAACCCATCAGAGAGATTCAGACGATTCCAGGGAGCCAAAACGCTCTCACGAATGTTTTGACGGAGGGTCTATCAAGGAAATTTACTGTACTTACCTGAACACATATCCATGCAGGAGTATAGATCAAGGGTATAATAAAATCTCTACGCTAAGAGAATAGAGAGTGAGTAGCCGGTACTATATGACAGAATAATAAGAGCAACAAAACCCGTCTGATTAGATTACTATACTTATCCTTATTGGTAGATCCGGGCATCTGGCAGCTTTTAGTGGGTGGAGGTTAAAGTGACAGATTAGCAAAATTTTTTAATTTCAAAACATTTATTCCAAAATAGGTAAAAACTGTCGAAATTGTCTCGCTTATAAAGGACATTAGAAAAAACATTGCCTATTATTACGGAAACAAAAACAGTAGGCGACAAACTATGAATTACATTTACGTTGTTTGACACTTACTTTCCCCCAACAGAAACATTTAACAATGATAGGTATAATCTAATTATTTATATATAATTTCTCATAGTATTGCATCAAACCCAGAGCTCTAGGATTGGTTTTCTTGAAGTGATTTGCATTCTTTGACCTCCACCACTTTACAGCTACCAGATGTCTAGATCTATAAATAAGCATAATATAGCAAACTGACTAGAGGAATTTAGTTGCTCTCATTATTGTTCATATCTAACGTAGCTAGCTCTCCGTCTATTACGTTCCAAACGCTATAGGTACTGATGCCGCGTGCCGTCCGCCGCGAGTTTTCTTTTAACATTGTCTGAATGACAACCGGCCTCAGCGTCGAAGGTGCTTGCTCGGAGCAGTCGTTTTTTGGTCTTTAGGTCATCTTATACTGGTTATTGTGGAAACTAGGCTAACTTGCACTCGCGCAATCAATGAGAATACGTTCCGTGGATTAACTAACGGGTTTGGGTCACAAATGTGGTTGTTTTCGGTTCTTCGGTAGGTGATAGTGTTTTGGTAAAATTGGATTTTTAAATTGATACAGTTCTCAGTATCTCACCTGCATGCAAAATCATAACGAAATTTTACTTATAAATTGACCACGATGTATATAATAAATTACACTCCAAATATTATATAATAATTGTTTACTATATAAATACATATTATCAAAAATTTTAAACTTCTATTTCATTAACAAATTCGATTCAAATCAAAAACAAGACTTATCCGCGCCGTTAAAACTATCATAAGGAAATCAGCAGTAATCTGTTGAATTATATGCCATCTTTTATTAAAAATAACCATAAACAAATATATCAAAACCATATTACATTTACCAGTTTACACTAACATACGGCACAAAACCCCGTCCTCGTAAATAATAGATCATTCTGCTACATTAAAAGTATTAAAACACTTCATTACATTTTTATCAGTATTCTCATAAAGGGGAGAATGCTCTAGTTGCAGGTGGTGGATAAAGCATATTAAAACAACCTCCGGATGGGAATGCTAGCAAACCCTGTATTAGGTGCTTAGCTGGTACTGTTGGTTCGCGTGGCATTCTCACATTAATATTTTTTTACTAGGTTATTTTCCTTTATTCATCTTAAGTGTTAAGTTAGGTGATATTTAATATGATGGAAGCATACCACAAATCTGTTTCCAAACAGATGTCTATTACAAATGAAAAATTTAACTGTGGAAAGGCAAAAAGGACTCTGGAAAGCCTTATCCCGAAGCATTCAAGTTTCTTCAAAATCGCATCTTCTATTCTACATTTTTCTTTGTAAAGGTACTCATCCTACCGCTCTATAGGTATTATAATTATTTTTTTCTACTCCTGTACTTTTATCTGTCATTTACACATTCGTCAACACCTTTATAAGAACATAGATAATACACTCGATGAAAAGTCTATCTAGTCTATTCCCCAAAATAACACTTGTTCTATAAAAGCGCCAAAATAGTATCGCGTAATCGCGTGCAAACACGACTATTAATATAAAATAAATTACTGCCAACCTAAGAAACCTAAATAAACGCAGCGTTTTTAGAAAAAAAAACTATAAAAAAGAAAAAACTTAAAGAACCACAGACCTACTTCGTAGTTTTTTACGTTTCCCGTTGTTTGTTGGGGCGAATTGCAAACTTTGAAAGTAATTTAGGTATTTTTACTAATCTCTGTAGCTCTTTAATAATTGATCAAATAACGACGGTGTGTATTTGTGTTAGTAATGTTAGTATTATTGAAAAATAGTGTTTTAAAAGGTAAAACTTAAATGATTGTTGATTATGTTGACAAAATAAATGCGATATCCATGAAGTTTTCAATTTCGCATTTTATGTAAAAGTAAGTGTATTCGTAGAAAAAGTATTGTATGCAACGTCGTATAAGTAGGTAAAAAAATGTTCGTGGCGTTTTTCTTAACAATTTTCGCCTACGGCTCAAATTGTTACCCACGCCATTCACCTTTTTTAACCCCTCTTATACAACTGTTGCATAAACTACTATTATCAATCTATGAATGTTTATCATAGTTTTGGAAACTAGTAAAATCAAAAGTAGGGGACGTTATATAATTTGTACGATGCAGGAGTTGGTGACAGTTGTGCTGTTTTTTATCTGTATTCAGTATTTTAATATTCTAATAGTTCTCATTTATACTGTAAACTCTGCAATATTAAATAACTTAAATAGTGAGTCCTTAAACTGTTCAACTTGTTTTCAACAAATAGAGATTTATTTAAAAACAAGCGCATGAAAAGTGTTAAATATGATATTCAAAAGTATTGTGAATCAAAAAACCTCGTGTTTAATGAAATAATCTCGTATATGCAAAAACTGACAGACATTCGTCGATTTAGAAATATATTCAAGCCACATACCATAAACACAATTATTTCTATATGGATTTAGTTATGTAAATATTATTTGTGGTGTTAGGCGACACTCAGTGAAACTAACTAAACTGAAATTTGAAATATTTTGTAACCTATTCTGCACAAAAACCAAATTTTTAATATTGAACCTAATTGCTTATTTTGTCTAGCAATATTAATACAATTTTGATGAAAATAATAGTATTTCCCATAAAAAAAATTAAAAGCGAAAAATTCCAAAATTACTTTGGTAGATTCTCTTACCACTTCTTAAGTTAACAGTAAAATGATCCCAGCATCTCCACCAACCGCAGGAACAAAAGTTTCGTAACAAAAAGGGAAGGTTAACGACACCGAGCAATCGACATCCCCAAACGTAACCCGAACGTAAACAACGGTGCTGTGACCCAATTCAGTTCCGACACGAGGTAATCCATCAAGCGACGTCCGAACTCCGAATACAATTATGAACTTAGTTCATGTCGCCGTACACAGTGTCATGTTCTGTCCTGCGTTGATAAATTATTACGTGTTTGTCAGACTGATAATGAGAATTATGTTGCTGGATAAAAATTTGGTTACTAGGTTTTTTTTAACTTATCAGTCTAATAATAAACTTCAACGTCTGCCGGAAATAAAATTGCATACCGTTTTAGTAGGCAGGCGTGCGGTTCTTCATCAAATAGCCCATTAGCTAGTCCACCCTTTTCACCCAACAGTCTAGTAAATTTTAGATTCCAATAACTCTCGATAATAGTCCTTATGTCCTCCCAAATGTCTGGAACACCATTGTTTCATGGTCGGGAAAGACATTCAAAAAAATATTTAAATATTTAATTTATAAATCTACGTTATTATACTTATGTATGTATTATACTTATGTGAATACTCTGACCCAATCTCCTAAGTTCCTAATGTCCTGCGTTGATTACTTATTGCGTGAGCCGTGAATATGAGACTGGGTAAGATATTGAGATTGATGGATAAAAATTTAGCTTTCAAGTAGTTTTAGAGAAACCATTGTCTCCTAAGTCACAATTTTTAAAATATTTAATACAATCAATAATTAATGCGAAAATAACTTTAAACAACAGTAAATAAGTATACCTCACTTTCCACTATTTTACGAAAACCCTGTTTATGTAAAATTTACAAGGTGGAAGACCTCGCAGTTTTAGCTAGTAAGTATTTGTCGACGATGGACATTCTTCACGAGCTCTTATGAATCAATCTGTAATAATTACTGCTTTTACTAAAAGTTGCTTCAAAACTAATTACATTTTACAAAATTAATTAAATTAATAAAATTAAGATTCAGAGATCAGCGATCTTGAATTAGGAACGTTCTGTATGCTAATTCAAAAATAAAATGCATATTATTTTTGATGAGATGATATTCATGTTTGTTGTCCTTTACTCCGTAAGTCATCAAAGAGGAAACAGGCTTGTTGCACGCTGCTACTTCGGCAAATTCAGGTAAGGTATAAGCTGCTCATAACAAAAAGTAACCTGAAAGTATTTGGTCGCCCCATTGAAAAGTCTCCCGTTAAAAACTTACAATTCTAAAAAATGGATTCCGCTTTTGAAACGTCGGCCGCAGTGAAGTGGGCGCTATCTCAATATCGAGGATTGTGAGCAAACGCTGGTTTAGCAGCACTAACTAGATATTGGCTAGTCCGATATAGGGCGGAGGATTATACTGCAGGAATACAGTTACGTGGAGCTAGGGGAATGTGCTGGAAGGAGAATGTTAAAGATATTAAAAAACTGGGAACTATAATTTCACACTGACCTTATTTGATGCTTGCTTAAGGGTTTAAGGCGACGTTAGCTATATTGCTAGTTAATAGGCCACCAGACACTGTCAATAATAATGACATTATTGCTGCATTTACCCTTCTCATCTTTCATATGCATAGAAAAGGACGGGTAGAGAAATAATGACATTACTACTGACAGTATCTGGTGGCATTAGGCCACCAGATACTGTCAGTAGTAGCGAGTATGTCAATAGCGAGTTGTATTGGAGTTGGACCGTGTCTTAAAGTTAAAATACGGCCCCTTGTGGTTTAAATCGAAACTTAGGCTACTTCAGTTCAAAAGCAGGTACTGTGCCGATTGTAGAATCGGCCATCTAGTAGACTAATTGGCAACTTATAGTTACATCAGCACCCCGCGCCAATATATGCGCCAGGGGGGAGGCGCGGATCACGCACGCTTCCTATAGTTTCCATGATCCTTCCATTGCTTGTAGTTGCTTGTAACATGCAAGTTTCCCATGACGCGCGCTGACTCGCCGTATCGCAACCGCCAGAAACAATATTTTTGCGATTTTAAAGTATAAAGCGATATGGCTCCGCCATTGCGAGGAACGAAGTTTCTACTCGTAAACGTTTCTTTTATGAGTTAGGGCTGATTCTATTAGCTATGTGTATATCTATGGCGACCATCAAGCGGCAAAAAGTCACATTATTTGTGACTGTTTCAAGTCAAAGGTAGATCATCATTGTCTGTTGTCAGTAAAGCGTTACTGCCATTACAAATCATCAGAAACAAAGTCTATTGACACCGACAGTGATGTACGTACCATTGACTTAAAAACGTCACATTTAGTTACTAAATTGTTGTTAAAATTTAAAAAAACGAGCAAAAAATTAAATCGTAGATTCTACTCCTCAAACTAGACAACATTTTTTATGATTGTTGTAATTAAAAGGATTAATCGCGTGTTATCACTTATTTTAAATCTCCCAACGTTTAAAGTACTTTACAGCGCTCGTGGTCACAAGTAGTAGAATTTGCTTGAAAATCATTCCGATGCAACTCTAAAGCAACTTAAATTTTGGTTGATTATTATTATTATATTATTATATTGAAAATATTATGGGACCATCTTACACAAAATCGACCTAGTCCCACAGTAAGATCAATAAGGCTTGTGTTGTGGGTACTAATAGACGACGATATATATAATAGATAGATGTAGATAAATACTTAAATACATAGAAAACACCCATACCTCAGGAACAAATATCTGTGATAAACACATAAGTAAATGCCCTGACCAGGATTCGAACCCGGGACCTCCTGCTTCATAGGCAGGGTCACTACCGACTAGGCTAGGAGGCTGTTCGTTCGGATTATATGTTGTGTGTTGGAGTTGTGTTGGGGGTAAAATGTGTTTTAATTTATTGTTTATGTATTTTAAAGTTAGAATACCGCACCTAGTCTTAGGACATCTCATGCAACGTTATTCCAACCGTCGTAACTAGACGAGGGCATGTTTACCCTAACGGTTATCGATTCTGCGTCTAATGTGGCCTATTGACATTTCAGCTTAGCTTACTAATCGGTTGTGCTATGTCTATGTATTAGGTTAGATTTAGGTATTATCGTACTCTAAACCTATCGGTTTTTTAGACTCTGTAAGCTAAATTGTACAAAATAAAATAATTCCTGTAAAGAAAATTAATTTCTGGTGCTATCTATTCCTGGGGAGTGTGGGTGGATGCCCACAGACTCCCTGAACCAACTGTACCCAAGATGTAAATATCAGTAATATTATTTACCAATTTACAATTGAAATCGCTACAAATGCCTCAATGTTATAAATCACTAATATTTCTAAAAATAGGGTAATATTACAGTCAAGCATTTAGTGACTTCTGAGTTTTTCCAATCACATTTAGGTACCTACTTATAGAAGTTGATTGCCTAAACTTTAATATCAAAACCTTAACTTGACTTTAAGTATCTTTGTATATACTGTTTACAGTTGGTACACAAATGAAATCATTTTCCAATTCTATTTGCGATTTATCGATAAACCAGCAAATGTGACTTTAGAAGTTAATTTTCCAATACCTAATGCCAAGACGTTATCCACTACACTTTGATACTTATCAAGCTATTCTCACACTTATGTTACTAAATATACAGTTTCAAATAGCGTTTGAGTTGACGGCACAGCTTGAGTGGGTATGTGTACATACATGATTACATTTAAAACGCTCCAAGCCTTCTCTAATGAAGCGGCACGATTATGAATGTTAGTATCAGCTACTAATGTACTAAGCGACCACTGTAATGAGAACCGTTCCCCCTCCCTTAATGTTATTTGAGACAATTGACTGCGGGTATATCAACGGTTATATTATAGTTCTAATTAGGTTGGCCGCTATTGAATGGAATGGCAATATATCACATCACGATGAAAACAATCCGTAAATATTAAAGAGTTAACTGATATTCCTTTACGCCTTCACTGCTCTGATTTATAAGATGCATCGACCTCATGAATATTTTTATGAACGATACAATTCATTTCAAATTCTTCGATATTCGAATTAAGAATCTCATTTTTATTTTAAGATCATTAATTATTGAATACCTTTCAAAATGTTTGCTATAAAGGAATATAAAATTCACTCACGTTTTCAGTTCATAAATTGGTATTCCTTTGAAGAAGTCTTCTTGAACCTTTGCGCTGCAGTTGTCGGAGAAAATAGAAAATAAATTTAACACTTAACAATCTTATTTACTATCTTTGTGGTCAACTACACAGTGAAAGCGAGCTTAACTTGAATTTAGAGCACAATAAATAGTGCTTAGCAACTAATAAGTAAGAGGGCATGACAGAACAAGATTATTTCTTCCAATATTCGTTTTAGGGCTCCCCTAGTCCCTTGAGATGCAAGTGTGACTAGAATACGTATGTGTAAGTGGATATGTACGTATAGTTGTCGAAGTACGTGTCAGAGGGTGGTGACATCGCCGACAGGCACGTTGGCCAGGGGTCATGGAATGACATAAAATAGCAGGGATTTTTGGTGTCGTATATGTCCGACATAAATTTAATCCAACTTGTTGGTTGTATTTCAGAGGGGTACTTAAGGTCTGTTTTAAAGACAGTTTTACGGATGAAAAGGTTTATTACTGCTCATTAAATGCGTGTTAGAACTGTGTTTGGACGTTAACAACCTGAAGCACATAATATTTAGTAAGTATTAAGGACCGTTCACATTAACAGTACAAGACGCACCATTTTGCAAAAATTGTGACAAAAGTGCTATGTAATTTGTGTAAATAAAGGTACTGCACAAGGTCTTCACTATTGCCCTGAAGCTAGCAATAAAAGCCCTGTTACACTTTACTTTTTTTAGTGTCCTAACTAGCATCCTAATTAGGATCCTACCTTTTTTTCATAGTAAATTTACTTGCTAAATGCGGTTAGACTTGACTAAATTTAGAAACTAAATCATTTAGGAATTTAGGAAGCTAGGGCAAGTGTAACACGGCTTTAAGCTGATAATGGTGTGTATAGTTGGTATTTTTTGATATACGGACGTATTGTAGAAAGAGCTCTAGAGTTGGTACGATTTGGATGAAGAAAACGCTTATTAAGAATACTAAAAGCAGAAAGACGGAGTATACAAAGCTGCAAGTTTGTAAAAGAAAGTGCTGTCAAATTACACCAATCAATTATGAATTCTGCCTTAGTTCTAGTGTAGGCATCAGGATTGATGATCAGGGATCATTATTTTCATTTCATCCCACATGAACATGCTACTGACTACACTAGCATTCTGTAAACTATGGGAGTACATGGCCTGCAGGGACAGAGGTTATCACAGGCTAGACTAATGATGCCCCGTACTACACGATGCATGTTACCGCTCTGAAATAAAAAGCTGTATGTAACTTGGACTCTAATACGGAGATGCTGCTTTTAAAATTGGGATAGTAATATGTAACGGGAAAGTGGGGTTGTAATGCAAACACGCTGCTATTGATTGCTTTTATTAGAGAACGGGCATATATATGAGTACCTATAGTCATTGACATGTGTATACCAATGTAACAATTACATCCAAATGTTATATGGACTACGGACTACCCCGTTCTAGCACAATCTCGTTCTCAAAATTCCGATGCTAACTTTTAAGTTTATAATTATGAGGTCAGGTTTAGTAAGAGAAACAAAAGAACACTAGGGTAAGAAAAACACTTGTTTGGAATGTCTACTGTTTCTCTTTCCCAGTACAGAATTAGTAGATTATGTAACAAGGGAGCAAAATGGAATATTTACGGCGAGGGCGTGCACTGAATGCCAAACGAAGTGATGGATTCTAAAGTAAACTCCTGAGCGTAGTAAGCGATTCAAGTGTAAACGCCTAAAGTCAAAGTAGTTTTGTTCTTATGTGACACAATACTGCTTATTACACTACCTTAGAGGAAAATATTTTTTTTTATTGTTGAATCATATTTATTTTTACTTTATATGTATACGTATTTGTTAAAGGCCTCCTGTCCTAGTCGGTAGTGACCCTGCCTACGAAGCACGAGGTCCTGGGTTCGAATCCTGGTCAGGGCATTTATTTGTATGTATATCACAGATATGTGTTCCTTAGTTATGGATGTTTTCTATGAATTTAAGTATTTATCCCTATTTATCTATTATATATATCGTCATCTAGTACCCATAACACAAGCTTTATTGAGCTTAACGTGCGCCTAGGTCGATTTGTGTAAGATTGTCCTATAATATTTATTTATTTATTTATATGTGCTTTCCTGATTATAATGAATTGATTAATTAATTAAGAAATCTGTTTGTAATGATGGACTAGGTAAAATAAACTAATGTCCTAGAACAGAAAAGTGTCACTTTGGTGCCTCCTAGCAGGGAAGAAAAAACCCGTTTACGATTAGGAGGTGTGAAAAAATAATTTCCTCATCCCACCTACCTACCTTACGCGGTTAAACCTCATTTAAATTATATAAAAATGTGTAAACGTCATGAAAATTTAAGTATAATAGTGATGGGCGGAAGTATTTATGTGATAGTTAAATGTTCACATAAACAGAATAAAATAAAAGCATATTAATTTCCCCTGATCATTGAACCAGAAATCATTATAAACATTCGGAGGTACCCTCTAAACTAGCCTGTCCATTACAACAGCTCTCAACACCGTATTCAACTGCTGTAATTAAACGTTATGGCCATTCAACTGGAGAAAACACGATAAGACTACCTTTAGGTTTACACCAGTCAACAAAACAATTACCTATTCCTTATGAGAAGTAACTAAGCTAATTTTTACCTAATTAGATCGGAACATAGAGAGATATGGTAATGAGCTACAATTTTTACTTACTTGTGGTTTTAGTTATAACAATAAGGATCTGTCAGCCTACGTGAGCGAAAATCTAAACCTAATTAGGCGTGGTCAAGTGAGCTTGTAAATTGGTAGAATGGTTTTTTCCAACAGAGTTAATAGTTTCTTAATATCACGGAAGCGCTCAATTTAGAAGGTAGGTTAAATCAATGACGTCGACGACGCTTGCATTGCAATCGGTGCAAATATGTGACTGCTGCAGGGCGCCGCTTTGATGAGGCCCACTCATCTTCTGTTAATAGGTAATAATTAGAAGGAGTGTTTCGTCGTTGATTGGAGTAGTGACGTAAAATTTAACGCATCGGGGCAATAATGGCGTCTGCGCCCCACTGTCTATTACGACCTATAAAACAAAGTCAAATTATAAAGTTTGTGCAAATTGCGCGCTTTACGCCGGCCCCGGGCTGCACTACCGTGCGAGACACACGGTCGGACAGAATGACCGCCGTCATTACTTACGAAACACTAGTGTAATTGGAAAATAGTAGGTAAAACCAAAATAGGTAAAAACTGCCGAAGTTGTCTCAGTTATAAAGGACAGTGCCTATATTTTAACATTAGAACAAAAAACATTGCGTATAATTACGGAAACAAAAACAGTAGGCGACAAACTAGAGGCTATTTCGTTTATGTAAAACGAAAAACGTTTTAGTAGTGGCTACGACTTCATATTAAAATATATAATAGAGAATATAACGCAAAATTCTGCGTAGGGTGCGACGCTAGTATTAACAGAGGGACTACCGCGAAAAACGAAAATCGAAATTTAATTATCTATCACTCCTGCATATTTGAGGGATAGGGAGACAGATAACGAAATTTTGATTTCCGCTTTCGTGATAGGCCTTCTGCTAAAAAACCGCCTTGATCATAAATTACATATTTATTCTTATCAAATTATTTATGAAAACTCGTCAAAAAAACTGTTTAAGGCCTATTATTTACAAGTCCTCTATGCTAGTGCTGCACTCTGGCGGCAGTACATTGCAGTAATACCCCCCATTGAATCTAAAATATTACCGAGCAATGGGACAAACGCTAGGAGACTGACATATTATCATAGTCAATCAAAAATGCCTCATTCCTTTTTGTAGTAGATTATGATCAGCAACTTTGCCAGAAGGCAGTAGCCGAGTTGATGTTCATGTCCAAGGACAAGTCTCTTAGTCCACAGCTATAATTCCAACGACCCATTCTTAATTTTTATCTACATTTAAGGCACAGTAACTTGAAACATACAGATATCAATTTAATCGTAACTTGGCTATGCCACAGTATTATTATCTCGAACTGCTTCAAACCAAGTTAAATCGAGAGTAAAGTTGACGAGAATTTGGATCTAATCGGCGTTTAAGTTGTTCAAGAGATTGATATATAATTAATATTTGGTGATTATATGCGTAATTGAACTTAAATAACTTTTCTAGAAATAAAGAATTCCGTACGTCTTTTAAAGTACCTATATCTTAAAAAAAATACACGAATGCTGACGGCAACGTTCGTAGGGCCCATCGCGTAACTGTACTAGAATTTTATACCGATTAGATCTAAGTCAATGTTTGGCCGGAGATAACAAATGGTTGGAAACTTCACAGTTTACTGTTGACTGGCTAAGTGAGCGAAACAGCGTTGATAAATGTAAATAACAGCTTGTTTATACTTACGTTTATAATAAATTTACTATAATCGTCGCCTTTGGACCGTTCGACGTTTTACGGATGATTAATTTTATGAAAATAATAGGTACAAGTAGGTACTTTAGCCTGCTTTCCTTTATAGGTTAGTTGTAGTTTGTGAAATTAAAGACTACGACTTTAATTTTGAACAATGTAGAATTGCAAGTATTTGTATAAGTAACCTCAGTTAGAAGTTTTAGATACATACCTTGGATAATTAAGGCGAAGGTGTGGAAATTTCTTCAGTCACTTGGAGTTGGAAAGTCTCAAGAGAACTCCTGTCCTAAAGACTTAAACTTCAACGAGCTTAACAAGCATTTCTCTACTTCTGCTGAATTTAGTGGCCCTGATAAAGCTAATACTCTCCAACATCTTTATTCTCTTCCAACTCCTGACTCTTCTCCTTTCTGTCTTGCTCCTTTTGATGACAGTGATATTAAGAAGAATGTTTTGTCCATAGCGTCCAATGCCGTTGGGGTCGATTGCATCAGCCGTAACATGATCCTTCCCCTCCTTGATGTACTTACTCCCGTTATTTCCATTATTCTCAATACTTCCATTTCCACAGGTTCCTTTCCTACACTTTGGAAAGATTCATGTATCGTTCCTATTCCAAAAAAGTCGAACCCATCCTCATTCTCAGATTGTCGTCCCATTTCTATTCTCCCTTTCCTGTCCAAAGTGCTTGAACGTCTCGTGCACCAACAGCTCACATCGTACCTTAACCGGTGTAATCTCCTTAATCCCTTCCAGTCTGGCTTCCGTTCTGGTCATAGTACTGCTACTGCTCTCGTTAAGATCACCGACGATATCCGGGCGGGGATGAATAATCAGAAACTGACGGTATTGACGCTGCTAGATTTTAGCAATGCGTTTAATACTGTCGATTTTGATATTCTCCTTGGGATATTACATTCTCTTAATATATCTCCTGGCGCAATTGCGTGGTTTCGTAGTTATTTAATAGGCCGTCGGCAGCACATTAAGGTGTCTGATTTAATTTCTTCTTGGTGCAACACATTGGCCGGCGTTCCGCAAGGCGGTATGTTGTCTCCTTTATTATTTTCTATTTTCATAAATTCTATTACTCATAACCTTTCTTCACATTATCACCTTTATGCCGACGACCTTCAAATTTACTCACAGGGTGCCACGGGCGAACTTCCTTCTGTAATAGCCTCTGTAAATAGCGACTTAGAGAGGATCTCGAATTGGAGTCGTAGTTATGGCCTTAAAGTTAATCCCGATAAGACTCAGTATATTATAATTGGTAGCTCAAAACTCCTTCCCAGAATTAATTTCGATGACCTCTCACCTATTTATTTCAATGGCGTCGTCATTCCTTTCTCGCTACAAGTAAAAAACCTTGGAATCATTATGGATAGGACTCTATCATGGGGACCTCAAGTGGGCGAAGTTAGCAGGAAGATGTTCGCAGCAATCGGTTCACTCAGAAGGTTACGCAACTTCCTTCCTATTCCCACCACAATTGCTCTTGCTCAAACTCTTCTCCTCCCCATTTTGGACTATGCTGATGTCTCTTGGTTCGACCTCACTGAGCAGCAACTTAATAAGCTGGAGCGCATCCAAAACGTCTGCATCCGATTTATATTTGGGTTACGCAAATATGACCATATCTCTCACTTCCGTACGCAGCTCAAGTGGCTTCCTATTCGCTTTCGTCGTAAGTCTCATATTCTGTCCCTTCTGTTTTCTGTTCTTTTTAACCCCGCAACTCCCCGCTATCTCAAGGTGCGTTTCAGTTACCTCCAGTCTGAAAGATCCTCCCGGAATTTACTTCTTTCTGTCCCTTCATCCTCTTCTAAATTTTATAACAGTTCCTTTACATTTCAAGCGGTTCGACTTTGGAAATCTCTGCCTCTAGATGTAAAGTGCGCTCAATCACCCGCTTCATTTACTATTTGTCTCCTCCGTGACACTTTCTCTTTACAGCCGGCACTATATATGTATATATATTTATATATTTATTTTGTTTAAGTGTATTGTATCTTAATATGGTTATTTATTTATTTATTTATTAGGATATTGTTTTGTGATATTAAGTTTTTTTTTCCGCTTTTCTTCACTGTTTGCAACACCTACTGACTTAGTTTATTTAACACAATTCCACTACCTAAAGGTTGTCTGGGAGAAATCGCCTTTTAGCGATAAGACCGTCTGTTGTTTACCTCTATTCTGACTTTATGCATTTTCTGTACTGGTTTTCTTTTTGAGGTAGGAATAAAGAGTATTTGTATTGTATTGTATTGTATAATTAATTAATAATAAGCTACACACACCGACTGTCCTTCATTTATACTGTAGATACGTTGATAGAAGCATGTACTAGTAACGATAGTTTTTTTACAAAGGGAAGAAAACAAACACTCAAAATGACTTCATCTTATCTTCCTTACCCCGTTAAAAAACTCATTATTTCCCATTCACGAAACAATGAAAGAAATAATTAAACGACATAAAAACGTTAACCCCGTGAACGCTAAGTGGAAGATTTTATCGCTTAGAAATAAAAAATAACGCCGTTTTGGATTAAAAAATTTAAATAGCGAATGTCAGTATTCCGTTTTAAAAATGGTTGGAAAAATAGATGCGTTCAGTTACAACGAGCCAGACATCATTAGGTTAATTGAATTGCTGATGGTATCATCCGAGGATGGATAAAGCTTATCAAACGTATCTGTCGCGAGATCAATCGACTGCCTCGTTACTGCTTCGCTACAGAATCGCCCCGACGATCAGTCTATTACTGAATGCGATATTTGATTTAGATTATTTTGCTTTTATATTTTTAATCGTGTACATGTACAGTATAAATATTATTTGAAACGGGATATTTACCATGTATATTTGTGTTACTCCGTGATGATGGTGCATGCAACTGCGCCGAAATATCGGGTGCTTGTAAACACAAATATTCATGGTAAATATCCCGTTTCAAATAATATTTATAATGTGAATGACCATGTGAGCTTGAAATCATATACATCTACAGTGGTAAAATTTATTTATATTGCAGGAGTCCATGGGCTACGGCAGATGCGTCAGGCCGTTTACATACGGCATGTTTGTTTGCCACCGTTGTATAAAAAAACCTAATTATGGAAGTCTCAAGTTCTTTTTTGGCACCTACCTAACTGAAGAATTAACTTAAGTAACGTTGTTTTCGGATGACCTTAATTCTAATTAATAAATGGACTGCAGTGATTAAGGTATGAACGGCTATCACAACTATGTTCAATATTTTGTCCTTTTTGTAAGGGTCGGCAAAGCGCATGAGAAACCTCTGGAGTTGCAAGCGTCCGTAGGCAACGGTAGCTGCTTACCATCAGGCGGGCCGCATGCTTGTTTGCCACCGTCGTGGTATAAAAAAACTAATTATGAAAGTTTCAAGTTCCTTTTGGTACTAATCTAACTTAGTAATTAACTTAAGTAACATTGTTTTCGGCTAATCTTAAATCTAATTAATAAATGGATCAGCTATGATCCATATTCCAATATTAGTTTTAAGTAAAATATATGAAAACATAGGCGTTCGTTAAGTTTTATAGCCTATAGGTCTCTTGGGATAGGTTTCGTCTTTCGTTTGCAATGTATATTGCCAGTAGTTAAAATTTTACGAGAGGTCAATTTCATTACAGCTATTGCTGGAAACTAGCGGTCACTGAACTTTTCACATAAAACGGAAGGTACTTACACAACATAATTTTCGGATATTAACCACATAATTTTCAGAATAAGTTTATTTAAAACGATTGTATAGAGCGCACACTTCCGCTTATGATAAAACAAATATGTGAAAGCGCGATGCTGTGATAACTTTATTGAATTTGAATTTGGATTAGATTAAAACAACTAGAATTGAGGCTCTGATTTCACAAAGCGCATTATAGCGACATACGCGACAACGTTAAATTGAATGTTGACCTTTTGAATTGACCTGATTTTAGAAATGTTCAGCAGGAGAATTGTAATAAGCTTCTGTTTGTGTTGATTCCTATGTATTTATGATTTTATGCGCAGTCAAATTCATTTATCACTATTGGTTTCAGAAATACATTAAACATTTCCAAATGGCATAATTATATCCTTGACTAACGATGTGAATACGTTAACAATATAATTACATGGTATATACGTAAGGTATTAGAGTCCGTGTGCGCTGAATTAGCACCGACATGTCACTCTTGGCAATCACAATTACTTTATATTTAACTTATTAAGCGATTTAACATCTCTGATTCTAGCAGGTTTACACTCAAAACAAGGATGATTATTAAGACATGGATTGACAATGCCTATAAAAAATCGCGTTCCTCGAACCTTCAGGCTATACGTCTGTTTTCGGTACTAAGTGCCACAGCGCCATGAGTCTGGAGTAGAGTTATTCTGTCAGCGTTAATGACCGAACAAAATATTGGAAACTAGAATTTATTAATTTAATCTTAATTGCACAAAATAAGATGGTACAAATGGTGGACTTAATGCCATAAGGCATACTCTATCAGACAACCAATGGGCTAGAATAGAATTACAACCAGAAGCATAGAATTATCATCAGCTAAAGATTTGGCCAGGGACGACGGCAAGAGGCCCGACGGCATGACACTGGTGCCTTGGAGTATGGGACGGCCGCTAGTTTGGGACGCTACCTGCGTTGATACCTTGGCACCGTCCCGTATTTCAGGCACCAAAATCAATGCTGGCGCCGCGGCATCCTCGGCCGAAGACCTCAAGCGCCGCAAGTATGTTGCTCTAGGAAGTAGCTACATATTTGCGGCGTTTGGGGTTGAAACTTTGGGGCCGTGGGGGCCAAGCGCGCGCCGACTATACAAAGATCTATCGGCGCGCCTAATAGAAGCCTCTGGTGACCAGAGGGCTGGCTACTATTTTGCACAACGTATAGCTATCGCCATTCAACGTGGCAATACGGCCAGCCTTCTGGGCACCCTGCCCGTTGACAGCGATCTGGGCCAAATTTTTTATCTCTAGTTTTAAGTTGTTTAGTGTTTATTATATGTTTACTGTTATGTGTTGTTGTGTTGAAATAAATAGTATACACTTACATAAAAAATATATAAAATCAACATTATTATTGCTAAAGATAAACAATGTGGAACCCAGCCGCAGTCAAACACACTCGCTACATAATATAACCGCACACATTTCCAATAAAAATGCAAACTCATGAGTCGCCGATGAGACAACCCGCCGACTCCAATCATAATGACGTTTTTAATATCCAATGTGGTTTTCGAGGTTTGTAAGCACGATGGACTACCCCCTAGATCCCGCACTATGACGCGTTTACGAAAACACGTTGTCACCGTTGTGTGTGTGTGTGTGTGTGTTGTGTTGTTGTATTAGTAACGGAACTAAACCACGTATATCATTTTAAAATTATCTTCGACGTTTCGAGGACGACATTGTCCCCGTGGTCCCGAAGAAAGACAATATGTGTACAAACCGTAAAAGTTTAAATCGACGTTGTCACCCATTTTATTTGAACCAAATGGCAAAAAGGTGCGCCCAGATTGGGCCGATTTCTTGGCTTTAGACTAATATTAGCCCAGAAACTGACAAATCGTATATTTTTTCCTGACAACACACTTATACCTTAGTTTACTTAGTCTTATACATTCGTAAAATTCATCGCATTTCTTCTTTAGTGTTTAAATCGAGCAATCTACAACAAACACGCATACATACTAGCTGGATCTAGATGTACTTTAACATACGTATTATGACGCGATCAGAATTACTTAGTTAAGTACATCCTACTTAAGTCATTGGACAGTTTGGTAGTATGGCCTACATATTTGTAACATAACTTTTAGATTGTAAAGAAAAATGAACGCACCGATAAAAAGCAGTCCTCTCAATTAATTGCCGTCATCCTTATTTCTTCAGCAGTTTTCCTGTCGCAAGAATCTTGTGGTCTGCTTTTGGCAACTTTATCCTAAGAAGACTGCAGTAGTACGAAACTACACTCTTAATTAACACATCACAGTGCCAATACCCAGTGACCGCGAGTCGTATGCTCCATCTAATAGGTGCATCTGTCCGTAGCCCACATCAAAGCGATAAGTAGGGTCTACCCGCGTCAGACTGACCTCACTTCACGTCGAGCTCTTTTCAATTCGATCAGCCTCAGCCCTGATCAACCCAATATTAAATCTCTTGAGGCGCCCATCTGATTTGCATGAAACTTATTAAATTTTTAAATAAACTAAGCCAAGATGTTGACCTGGATCGGTGTAGAATCTCGGTAGCTTTATTTGATTAAAGATGCTTGATGAGATATCTTCATGTTATAGTTAAATTGTAGAAATATTTTTGCTATGACGAGGCGTGCCAATTTCATGAGGTTCATGAGTTTGGAGGAAAACGTACGTAATGTTGACGTAAACATAATCTGCTGTAAACATGTCTTAGAGTAAGCAATTTTTACTACCACAGCGGTGGCAAACAAGCTTATAATCCGCCTCATGGTAAGTGGTCATTGTATCCTATGGGCTCCTGCAACTGCAGGGGGTATTGCCGCATGCCCGTTGCCAACACTTTAAAAAAGGGTACTTACACTCCTTTTTGATGATCCTATCCTACTTTATTCTCACGACAATACCTTGGAAGCATACTACAGCCGACGAGTTTGCGAGAGGCATTGCGGCATATAAATTTAACATCAAAACTTTAAATTACAAAAAAACCTAATTCTTGCCAAAATGGGGTTCTATTACAGATTACAGGATAAGGTATAATAAGTCAACTTTTACCTCCCATCTTACTTTAAATGTTGCAAAACATAAAACACTCATCACGGGACCCCATAAAACGCGTTCGTTACTTGCCCCCTCCGCCCCTCCATTATCATAAAATTACTCGGTTTCACTTTCTTTTGATGTGTCGTAAAAATGAAAATACATGAGCATACACTCACGAGTCTATTTCGATTATACATATGAGTATATTGAGTATGTATGTATTTAATATTATGGGCGCGGAATGATGTAAAACGGTAGATATGCAGGCGTCAGAATCCATTGATTTATACAAAAAGGGAGGTATGGTACCAGGCGCTCGATTGTGTGCCATCAAATATAGGTTCCGGGACTTATATTGAATTAGTCGTGTGGCAGAGTCTCTCAGTCACACCTTGTGCAATGCGCAAAATATGGAGGTCTCTCTTGCCCACCCATGTTAACTATATACGTTTATCTCTTTTGCCCATGATGCACATACATTATAGCGGTATGTAGCATTTTACAAGTGTGTAGGTGCTGGAACATATTTCAGTTTTATTTACTATGAACGTCACTCATCTTCCTTTTTGTTTATGTCTATGTCAGAATCTGAGGTAATCATAATCAAGAGTAGAAAAAAAGAGCACTTTTAATTACATCAACAGAATGAAGATGTCGAGATTCTTTTTTTTTATAACAGCTCATTTGCATAAAAAAGTTTGTACCAGAAAAGTAAAAATGCATGCAATTGGCCACCGCTTGCGCACATGCTGGGTTTACATGGCAGTCAAAATTCAGTCAACATCTGTCTCTTGTAAGGTGCAGACGCGTCATGTTGGTCTTCACTATCTCCCTTTAATGTGTCTAGCACGGTAGACGTAAAATAACCGAAAATGATTTTTACGGATGAGACAGAGAGATTTCTAATTAATTTAGAAGATGATCACTAGAGTGAATCGGATAATTTTGAATTTCATAATCATAAATATATAAATCCAATCAAGTTACCTAATATGCCAAATCAACTTATTATTAATAATAATAATAGTTTCGAATATTAAATAAACAAATATTATGTAAGCCGAGCCGTAGCCGTAGCTGCTTACCATTGGGCGAGCCGTATAATTAAAAAAAATCTTTTCAATTTTAATAAATAGATGTAAAAAAATAGGTTGATATTATAATGCCAGCACTTGACACATCAATACAAGTATACAATAAAGGGGCATAACATCTAACACATTAAATAAAAGATAAAATACTAATAAAAATACCTAACCGTCGAGAATAAATCGAGAAATAAGTGATATCGACAAAGAACCCTATTTCACTTTGCCTTTAATATGAGAGCAACGACAGGTTTATGATACACATCTCTATGTGTCACGCACTCGATGACAATCATGTGTATTCTTAACGTTTGATACAATCGTGCTGGCAGGTGCAAGCTCCTTTTTGTTTTTAGGGTTTCTTTTACTAAAGCGAAAATATTTTTTCGTCACTTCTGTTTGGAAAGTTTTATTTTGCTGGGCGGAAAATAGCTTTTCCATCCCTAAGGAGGAAAGTATTTTTTTTATTGTTACGATTAGCCGGAGTCGAAATGTCATTTTGAGGATTGTGCCGGTGCCCCTCCGGATGACCTCTCCTCCCCGACCACTGGCAAAACATTGAATTTGTCTTTTTCAAATCAAATTTTACTTTAATTTTTTTATTGATTATTCTTTCTATACCTGTTTTATAAAATGCGCGTGTAGTATTTTACTTTCCTCACAGTCGAAATGAAAAGTAGTGTTTAATTCGGGTAAAATTACCCATTTCACCCTCGAACTATTGGATAAGAAATATCTCGGGTGAAATGGGTCACTTTCAACCCTTGTTTATATTATAATCTTTATTTCCAGATATTATTTATTTTGTTCTGTTTCATATAAGTTAATTTATTGTAAGAAGTTTGTATTGTTTAAGTAAGGAAACTTGGAGACTTAAAGTAACTACTCTCATCTTGAGTTAAAAAATTACAACCAGCTCCTGCCCGCGACTTTGTCTGCATAGAATTAGTACCTCAGGGAGCTTATTTTTTATATAAAAATTAATAAAATATAACATGCATGAATCGCACTTCCGTAATAAATTCACCTCCGTTTTCATACTCTAAAGGGAAGAATTCCGTCTTAAAACTATTCTGTCCTTCCCTAGTTTCTCTATACCTAATTTCATCTTAACCGGTTTAGGGGCTTGAGCATATATAAATAATAGACAGACAAAGAGACTGACAGACAGGACTTTTTGGCGTTTATAATATTTGTTGGACATGGTGTAACAAACATGCATAAAAACCTGAAAATAATTGACAAAATATTTTTTTTTGTAAATAGTGATCCTTTGTCTCAAGGTGTAATTTAATCCAGTCTTATACATTCACTATGATTCATTAATCTTCTAACTTTCTAATCATTATTATTATTATTTATTTAAGAGCCAAGAGTGTCCTACCGCCTCTCTCACCTCTCCTTTTTTCACGTATCCCGGTCTTGTACAGTATCCCACGAATCAGCACGAAAGCTATCAAGTTCGGCTCTCCAACGTTTCCTTGTTCTCCCCTGACGCCGGGATCTAGGGCCTATTTCTCGAATGGTATTAGACTAATCATTAGTGTGTTGTCATGGAAACCCGTATGATCTAACAGCTACTTTACTAATATTATAAGTCTAATATCGTTCGAGAAATGGGCCCCTAATTATTAATAATAAAAATATTTCACTCCACAAATTTCAAATTTTCGGGATAATTCCGTCCCAAAGCCATACGTCAATGGCGTCGAAATCCAGCGATATATATATCCGCAGACCGGTATATCAGCTGTGAGGTGTCATTTGTCAGGGCAGATCTATTTAAAGGGTTAGCCGCGGCATGGTTTCCTTTACTTAACCACAACCACAAACTAATGTGGGGGGGGTATGGAGGGGTTTAGGGGGATCTTGGCTATTACGCATTTTGTATTTTGTTATTCGTCGGAGGGGTGTTGACCTGCAGTAAATGTGGCCGTACATTTACTGCTGAAATAGGCTACGTCAGTCACCTGAGAGCCCACGAACGTCGCTCTCACTAGCCAGCGCGAACCAGTCGCCATGGTCGAAATCGGCCTGGATAGGATGATTTTGTTATTTTAAAAGATATAAATAAATAAACATTACCTACTATAATTGTTATTAAATTACAAATTACAAAGACAATTAATAAGAAATCACATATTTGCGGCGTTTGCAGTAGAGACTCTAGGGTCTGACTCTGGAGTCAGGATGCCTATGTGATTTTTAATAATACCAAAAAAAAGCTATTCCAACCAACCCGTGACCCTAAGGCGGGCTCATTCATTAGGGCAAATAAGTTTTAGGTAAGTATATTTTTTATTAATAGTTTAGTTTTTAATTTAGTTGAAATATTAGTATATTTTTAAGTATAGTTTTAGTTTGTAATTGTATACTTGTAATAAAGTGTTACCTAAAAGAAATAAAAAAGTCTTCAAAGCGAGAGTATATAGGTATCTTATAGGTAAGCGTGCTCCACCGTAGACCGCATCATCACTTACCATCAGGTGAGATCGCGGTCAAACGTCTGCCTATTCTCCATAAAAAAAACAAAATTAAAACATATTTTTTATTATGATGATAGACCTTAGTCTAAAGCTAACGTAAAGGTAAAGTCTCACAATCACAATACGCAAAATAACCGCACGTCTCCAAACTCTTTAAACTCCGTCCGAATTTCTCCAATACAATGAATTTATGGGGGACCCTTTGGAGTTGCGAACTGCCATTAAGCCTCGACCCGAAAACAAATCGGGGACTTATGATTCGTACGTGGTGCCTAATTTGCCCACTATCCTCTATCTCGTAGGCCCATTTTAGACGTTAAGGCGATGTTTTTAAATAATATTGACCATAGATTGAGGTCTACACGAATTGATTATTTTTAATACTTTAAATCAGAAATAATGAGTTAAGAAAAACAAATTACTAGTAACATTCGGAATTTAAAAATAAGACGTAGGTATCTAATTTAGTTAAAAAAGCCACTTTAACTACAGCATATACAAGATATCTCTATACTCCGCTTAGCGTGTTATTTCTTTGAAACCTAAGCTGCCAAAAAGAAGTGGTGCAGGAGGGGAACTCACAATGCTAGACGAGGAACGCGCGATTCTTCCGTGGGGCGTAAAAGAGAGTCAGACATTAATGGTTGCCATGGAGACGTACTATGTTTACTGACACTTCCAATATAGTCTGCTCTCACTATATATAGTGAAATTACTTTGAGCGTGGCAGCGGGGGTCGCCCGGCTGTGCGGGGTCTTGGGTTAATTAGTCTATGAACTACAGTTACTACTTTAAATACAGTTTTCTTTAGTAACTACTATGTGTTGGTGCGGGTCACTTCTGGATGAGATTAGCGTCAGGGCCGGGGATAAGTGACATAATGATGAAATGAAATACCTTCATTTTCAGGCAACTAGGGGCCCATATACAAATACCTTAAAACTAGCATACTCAACTAAAGGCATCATTCTGGCGTCCTCTTGGTTTGCTATTGCATGATAAAACCTTGATATATACAGTCACGAACCCGGATAGTTGAGCCACTTGCCATTGTTCGTAATTTAGTCGTGTAATAAATGACCGATGTAACTGATAGTTGCCAGCTAGTCGGTACCGTCGGTCATTCATAACATGGCCAGGGGGGTTTCACTACGCAGTTTAGGTACATTTGGCCGGCGCGCCTCCCGTGCAGGCGTATGGCAGTGGGCTGCCGCTCGGCTCGCACGATACTCATGTCATGTGGCGCTCGCGCAAAATTTAAAATACACAATGGCTTCGAAACCTATCTATATAGATCTAATCCGTATAAAAGATGTATTTTTTTACTTTAATTTACTATTTATTTATTTACGGATGTCTGAATAAACGGAAGAACAAGAAAGCAGAAATAACATTTTTAAATTCCGAACGATATTGAAAGGTCCCGAAGTCCTTACTTGGTAATAGTTAAAATAAACATCCTTAATTTATTGAATATCGGTTGCCCAGAAACAATATTAGGAACTGACCGACATATTTTCAAAGGAATACGGCTGTGGCATACCTACTTCCTTGAGAATCGGACATAATCTCTACAAAAATTTCTATCTCCGGATAAAAATTTCATGTTTACATAATCAACGTTTGTAATTCCTACATATGTATCTTAAAAATAATAAATCAGTAGGTATAGGTACAAAAACTTGTCAAGTGACAACCCCGTGCCGACGCTCACAGCTCGGTCATAAAACTGTGGCGCTCAAAGAAGATTCACGGTTCGTGCGCGGTTATAAGTTTCAATTTTGCTTGCAGGCGGCGAGTATAGGTATAATTTTATACCTAAATCTGACTTTTGTTAAGGAGTGAATTTTCTGTACGGTAGTACTATTAGTTATTCTGTGACACGGCTAAATTACGAACAATAGTAAGTGGCTCAACAATCCGGGTTCGTGATTGTACTTAATATGAACTCGTACCAGCGGCATACGTACACGGCATATGCCTTAAATAATATCTTCGTTTTCCATCTACAGAGAAGTTAATAGCTCATATTAGACACATATCTAGTATTACAATAGTCGAAACAACAACGATAATCTTGTAGCTCCATGAACCACTTTGGACTTTGTGGTAGGGTAATAAAGGATGGCTTTATGCAAAAACGTCGCAGTCCCAAACAGCCTGCGGCCAGTTAGGCCATTTGCTTAGTAAATTTATTTCGCAAGCATTGACTGGATTATGTTTTAGATAGTATTGTATTTAGATAATGATTGTATTTGCGGCGCTATATTGTATTGGTTGATTTATTTTGTTGGGTTAATGAAGTTCTTGTATAAGTTTGCTATTACACGAAACAGTATCTTGTGGCAATGTTATATTACAGTAGCAGTTTATTAACTACTTAGGTTCAAATAATCAGATTATCATATGTCAATTGAGCTACCAACATCTTAGTAGTACGTCAAAACTCATATTGGCTTAGCCCGATTTTAAAATGGACTGATTTGGTAGAGATTCTGTTCTTAAACTAATTTAATAACGCCCCATAGTTGCCACCTTGTTGTCTTTATTGCGAATCCATACTTAATATTATAAATGGGAAAGTGTATGTGTGTGTTTGTTTGTCCGTCTTTCACGGCAAAACGGGGCGACGAATTGACGTGATTTTTTAAGTGGAGATAGTTGAAGGGATGGAGAGTGACATAGGCTACTTTTTGTCTCTTTCTAACCTCCCACTTCCCTAAAATGGGGGGTGGAAGTTTGTATGGAGCATTCCGGGGGGCAATCAGGAAAGGGGAACCGTGTCACCCCGAATTTAACGCGAGCGAAGCCGCGGGCAAAAGCTAGTTACATATAAACAATCGACAGGTTACGAGCTATGGAGCGCTCGAGACAGAATCACTCGGGTCACTGACATATCGCCAAAAGAGTTGCGCAATCAAAGTGGGAATGGGCCGGACATATTTTCCGCAGGGACGATGACCGATGGAGCCAAAGAGTTCTGTTCTGGAGGCCTCGAAAGGGAAGCCGAGATGACGGGAAGCCATCAAGCCACGAGCCAGATGGTCGGACGACATTAAAAAGACGGCAGGGACCTGGCACAGAACCGCCGCATCGAGAACAACATGGAAATCCATGAAAGAGGCATATGTTTGGCAGTCGACGCGAATATTCTAAGAAGATTTGACATATACTGGGACATTGACGATCATTCGGACGTTATCAAAATACTATCATTTTTCAAATCTATGTCCCACGGACTATAACCTAACCTAACCTTAATTATGACTCGAATTTGTAAGGCCACAAATTTTAGTTTCAAGTACAATATACAGAAATGGTACGCAGTTCAGTCCCTCCTGATTCATTACGTGTTTGTACCGTTAAGTAGACTGAATTATAGGTGCCGGTAAAGTGCAATTAGGAAGATCGCCATTTGCCGTTAGTTGGGGTTCAAAGAATGTCGGTGAAAGGGGAAGCCGGCAATCACCGGTTTCTTAACAGTGCGTGATGTATTGTCTATCACATTAATTGTCTTTGAAGGGTTGATGTTTGATTCTGCGTGAGAGACATGATATTATATGAATGAATCCAGCCTTACGTTTTAGACGAACGTGTTGGTATTAAAATGCATTAAAGTAGCCTAATCATATTGAAAAGCATTTTCAAATAGTGACCCTTTACGCTACCTACTCTTAAATGTGTTTTGGGCGTTAATTTTAATTTTATGTTAAGTGTCTATATAAATTAAAGCGCTTCAAAGTGAACCAAAATTAACATTTGGCGCAGGTTCACTTGTCTATAAATGCGTACGCACACGACGGAGAAGTTCATTTTTCGCCGCAAATACTATTACCTTTCATTGCACCCTTGGTTGCTTTATACTTTCAAAATATACTGCGGTATCTTAAATAAAATGGCAGGATTCTTAAGGAAAATCTGATCAGTTTAGACCTTTTCGTAAAAGCGTAGTATTCCCAGTTTTAGTGACGTAATAAAGGGGCATAAAGGGGCAGAAATTCCTCGGCCAAGACACAATTTGTACCAGAAACAAGGGGCGCAGTAAACCATAACACTCATAAAGGGAAAGTGTCGGAAAGTACACAATGCGACATACAATCGGTGCCAATAAAAATAGCACGGTGACACCCCTAGCAATAAGCAGGCGAAATAGCGCGGAAACCTAGGGGAAACAGTATTAATACTTATGGTTAATTGTAGCGGGGTTGGAGGAGCTAAAATGCTGCGTCGAGCCAATGTTCATTACAATTACGCCTGAAAATATTTTTTTTTTTTTAAGCAATTTTACTACAAAACTAAATATGTAGCGGCACACTAAATACAATATGTAACAAAAATGCTGGTGATCATTTTAAGGGCATAATTGGTATTGTATTCTAATCATAAAAATTAAAAAAAAAAAGGTTTTGTATAGAGGGTTAGCCGGCTGGGACGAAGTGCCCCATACCAGAATTTTTTTTTTCTTGTCCAAAAATTTGTTCTCCTACTTCTTACTCGCAATAATCATACGATTACCAATACTGGTATCGATCAATTATGCCCTTAAACGGATTAACAGTATTGTTTTACATGTACACCTTATGTTAAAATTTGATTAAGATACGTCTTATAGTTGCCGAGTAAAATGGCTGTGACATACGGACGGACGGACGGACAGACGGACATGACGAAACTATAAGGGTTCCGTTTTTGCCATTTTGGCTACGGAACTACGGAAAAACGCCCTCTAAATCTTATTTTACCTAAGTTCAACTCATACAACAATAGGTAAGTACCTACTTATCTAGTTCTTAAAAAGAGTAGCTGTATGCCTATTATACGAATGAAAGGTCGGCAAAGAACATATCACGCATCCATACAAGCATCCAGGTATCTGCTTACCAATTTTCAAAATAACACCAAAGTATGGCCGAAAACGCCAGATTAATTCACCCATCTAATTATAAATACGAGTGTTCATTTTAGCGGCCCGGCGCGGAGGGTGACTCTGACCTCCCTCTCGAGACGTGTCCGGACTCAATAATTACCCTCCGAGGTGAGATGCACGCAGTTCATTAAAGCGCGTGTGGTGCCGATTGAAATCTTAACGCCTTGTCGCGCTGGTTTAGACGAATACTTACTTATTATTTTGTTCCCTGGAACTGTAAAGCGGCTATCACAATGCTGCGGTTTCCGCGTGCGGCGACGGTGTGACGGCTTGGGAGTGAGATAGAGCTCTACAGGTTTAATAGACTGATAGCGTCGTGCCGTTTACCCATTCGGTTGCAACGCTGTGCGATAACCGCGTAAAAATCTATTCAGAATCAATATAAATAATCAGAAATAAATAATCAGATTATCATAAAGTCAATTAACCTACCAACATCTTAGTAGTACGTTAAAACTCATATTGGCTTAGCCCTTCCAATCCCTTCTCTCCTTCGCTCCCAAAGTCCATCTTAAAAAAATATCGATATTTACATTTTTGCATCTAGTTTGCAGAAACTCTTAACAAACTTTCTACATTTTATACAATTTAGTCATTCCAGGTTCCAGGTATGAATAATTCTACGAAAACGGTTTTAATTTTACGAATTATTAATTCCATTAAACAAAGTAGTACACATCAATGGGTACAATCAATCGAAATTATTGTATTTACAGAATTGGTCCAATATTAATGTAAATTATGCCACCATATTCTTATTCTAATGTACACGTATTTACGCAACATATACATACATCATTTTACATTAAATACAGCCATAAAAGTCATGGCCAAAACTATTTATTTTTTATTTTTTATTTTATTGGTATTCAGGATAACAACAGCCGTAAATATAACTAGGACATAAAATGCTTACATAAAATAAGGCCAATAACAGTCATCCATTGGATTACATTATGTAACGATTAAACATAACAAATAGAAGAAAACAATGAGAATGTACAATACACACAAATGCTCGATTCGCAAGAAGAACTAAATATGTAAAGTGTTTAAGTAATCTATTTTTAATTTACTACATAAACATGTTTAAATAAATAACTTAGTAACCTTAATAACTTACTTTTGATAAAAAAAAAGAAAAAAAAACCATGACAATTGCATTAAGTAGTTGTAAGTCAGACACCAGCCAAAAACCACAAAGTAAACGGACCAAACAGACAGACACCTGGAGTGCGATTTTTGAATCTCACCAAGTGACTAATTCTCACCGATGTGAGTGATTTACTATCGGAAATCACTCACATCGGTGAGAATTAGTCACTTGGTGAGATTCAAAAATCGCACTCCTGGTCCCAGTATTCGAAGTTTCGAACCAACGTTTTATGATTAGTAGAATAACTAGGTTTTTTTTTTAGGAAGGTACTTACCTATTTGCACTTCCCAGGCACCCAGAAACACATAGCTTGAGAAGGTTATGATATACTTAAATACTCAGAAAAATTCTAATAAATTGTAAATTGTAATAAGATATGTGTAATAAGATATATGAGAATACATATAACGTACTTAATGAACGAGTTATTAACAGTAAATAAATACTGAGATTAAGGGTAAATGTTAATTACGTAGTAGAATAATTTTAAAAAAACCGGCCAAGAGCGTGTCGGGCCACGCTCACTGTAGGGTTCCGTAGTTTTCCGTCCGTCACGGTAAGTGTCCCCACTTAAGAGTTAAAATAACACCGCCATGTAGGATATGATATGAGCGTTCCACGTACAGCGACATCTATCGGCAAATTAAGTAAACTAGCGCGCGAGCATAAAGTATGGAAGATGACTTTTATGGGATAATTCTTTATTGCGTGAACCGATTTTCACCGTTTTTACTTTATTTGAAAGCACGTCATTTCATTGTAATTTTGTAGAAATTACAGGTACAATAAACACCTGCTTATACGGTTAAATTACAAACTTAGTTCAGAAATTATTTTGTATTTTTTTTTCAAAAACTATTCATTCTATCAAGTTCAAAATAATTTTCCTAGATTTTTTTTATAAAGTTCTACTTTTGAGATTTTTTTCATATTTTTAAAACTTATGGTTCAAAAGTTAGAGGGGGGGGGACGCATATTTTTTTACTTCTGGAGCGATTATTTCCAAAAATATTTACATTATCGAAAAATGATTTTAGGAAACCCCTATTCATTTTTAAATACCTATCCAATAATATATCACACGTTAGGGTTGAAATGAAAAAAAAAATCACTCCCCACTTTACGTATAGGGGAGGTACCCTAATAAAAAAATAATATCCACTTTTTATTTTACCACTTTGTCGGCGTGATTGATATACATATTAGTACCAAATTTCAGCTTTCTAGTGCTAACGGTCACTGAGATTATCCGCGGACGGACGGACGGACGGACGGGCAGACATGGCGAAACTATAAGGGTTCCTAGTTGACTACGGAACCCTAAAAAGAAAGAAAGAAAAAGCCTTGTTTGTTTTAAGTTTCGTTTTCGCTCAATAGAATGGAATTTATATATTTTTTCAATGTATATTTAGACCCTACAAAAAGATCAACAGCGCAGAATTCGGTATTATATTTATTTATATATACGAGTATATACAAACGACTTATTCTTCCAAAACAATTAATTCTTGGTGTGTCGTCCTAAGTCGAGTACAGATATTTTTTTATTTCAAAATACTGACGGTTATTAGCCATTGAAAATAGAAATTATAAATAATCTCGTATTATTTTAAAATGCTATAAAAAATAATAATTTAAGAGTGCTGTTTTCTAAATAAACCGACTCAAAACAAAACTTAGGTAGGTAATAAGTAGATCGCATTGTTTGCATTATTCCACTTTACACAAAAAAATCACCAACAGCCACTGAAGGAGTACCTTCACGTATCTCAGACCACTTTAGTAAAACAGCCTACTCGAGACATCTCTACAAGAATAAAAATAACAAACTCTTAGAGAAATGAGTCCGCAGTCACGTCTTTAGCTAATACACATGACATGACACTATAGGTACAATACAACTAATAACACCGAGTGCAAGTTCTCCCCCAGCGTTTGCTTAGTTCTTCTGAAATTGAAACATATTGCGCCACAACTATTTGTTATTCAGAAAGGGCACATTCTCCGAATGCTTTGTTTACGTAAGGCATTTTATTATGAAAAATTATGGTAAAATGCCCATTTATAACCTTTTACGTGTTGCTGGTATGATGTGTTTTTGTTTTAACACGTGAATTTAAAACGATGTGTCAAAAAGATTTGAATCAAGGTGTGAAGTGAATGCAATACTAATTAATGTCAGAAATTCTTGCCCTTTTTGCCTCACTTAAGTTTGACTTTGACTTGCCGTTCATATAGTTAGTAGGTATGATTAATGCTTCTTTTAGTTTTTGCAGTAGACTGCTTCATATATATAAATGAAACGATATTGTTACTGTATCGGCGCCTTTCTTAGATATATACAGCCTTGGCCAGAACTGTTGAGCACCCTTGCGATTTTCATACAAAACTCGAAAGTTTAGACCGGCGTTTCTACCTTATTTGAAGTTATTTTATCAATTAATTCAATCTGAACAGGCGCGTTTTGTTGTAGTGAGTAGTAACTGCATAGAATATTTGCAATTTGTCGCACCGACTTACATTCGCATTTTTGGGACCTCCACTTTCATATTTTATAGGTACCTTGAAAGTGTTATTAAGTGAAGTTTTCTAGATATATCAATAAAATATAACATTTTACGTCATCGTACATTGTTATGATAGGGAATTAATAATTAACATCAAAATTGTAAACAAGAAAGAGCTATGCTCAACACTTCTGGCCAAGGCTGTAGGTACTCTCAGTATGTCCCACCGGTAAGGTACTAGGATGACGTAATAGTATTTTGATTGTTATAGGTTTTAGGAATTAATACTCAAATATAAGTACTTACAATATCACCAAGTGACCTATATATTTTACCCCAAATCACCATCCTATCGTACTTATGGCTTTATTTCACGGCGATCTTCATAAATCCATTATATTTCGACTGTGAGATTCCCCAAATAAACTCACCAACGAATGAAAATGAGCATTATATATATATATATATTTAACTGAGAATATTTATGTCAATTTATATACAAAATAGAGGCAGGTAAAATAGTAGAATTGCTATTTTACCTTAACTTATCAGTAAGTACACTATAACTAATGTATAGGACCTATTTACAACAATTCTGCGTTGGAGTCGTAATACAACGGTGAAAAACAAGCGCCTATATTTTAAAAGGAAAAGCAAATTTCTCTTCATTATTATTAAAAACCACTTCAAAGCACACAATCGCATCCCTCCTTCCCAATAATTGGTACCACTAACAACTGAACATGCCTTCATTGTTTCCCATCAAAACGATTCACAATGGAAAATTTAAAAATAATCGAAGGGGTGCCGTATGGGGTCCTATTTCAATGCTTTTTATGGCGTAATATGCCGTTGTTTAGCTAAAGCAGCCAGTAGAAACGTGCTAGCATGAAAATAGCGCGAGGGAGATTATCGACTTTCCCTTTTATACTACAATAATTGAAAAGGGATAGATATCGTTTTTTATAGGTCACTATTGACATGCTAGGGCCGTTACCCGCCTAATAACCGCTCTAGGGAAGGGCAGATCCCTTTTAGGACTATCACCTGATCGAATTATCATACATTACTCGAATTATTGTCGAGTGAATTAGTCGTTATAAAGTAATGTAGTTTGTTTTAAATACAGCTTTCCGTACCGGGAGGCATTTTTGAAAGAGGGGACCAGTAATTTATTGCCGGGAATGATAAATTTCCTTAATGGATATTTTTCACGGGACGGAGTGTCCGATGTTCTATTAGGTTTCTTTTACTTGGGTATTACTTTTTGTATGCATAAAGTACTTGGCCTTTAAAAAAAATTATAGACGCGTGAAAAGTTTTACTACTAAAGTCGACTTACTCGTAATAATTGTAAATAATTTTAAGAATGTGCAGTTAGTCTTTAAATGCTACAATATATATATATATATAACTTTTATTTAATCCAGTGCATGTAAATTCCTGATTTTATTTATGAAATCTACCATATGACTATGTACGATTGTACGTTATACATTGTGTAAACCTTTTAATTCCATGTTATTTAATCAAATACAAACATTGAAACATTGAAAATTAATTCCAATTTTACTATTTTAAGGGACCACTGAAAGATACCCCTACAGAAAAGATTTTCTTGTAAATATTTAAACTTCATTTTCCTATTCTAAATTGTGTCCCTTGTGATTTGTACAATAAAGAATTAACGACTACTTCAAGTCTAGTAAACTTACATTGTATAAACAAACGCCGTAGCTAAAACATTAAAACCCACAATAAAACCTGGCGTTTAAACCCCTATTTTTATCGCGAAGAAAAACGCAACAGTTCTATCAAGTCACTACGAAGAAAAAGGATAACAATTTATCAGTTGCGTGAATATGCTAAGTAACGCGTATAAAAGAATCGCGCCGTCCCCGCTTCCTGCTCTAATAATGGATTACGTCTAGGAGACAAAGAATGAGCAAAGCGGAGCGGAGCGGAAAGCGAAATTTAACAGAAAGGTTTATTTAAGAAAACGAATGTGAATTTTCTTAAAATGAATATTGGTATCAGTAGTTATAAAACAATTTAGGTATCAGTTGCGTGAATATGATAAGTAAGGCGTATAAAAGATTCGCGCCGTGCTCGCTACCTGCTCTAATAATGGATTACGTGTAGGAGACAAAGAATGGGTGGAGCGGAGAGCGAATTAGAACAGAGGTTTATTTAGGAAAAGAAAAGCATTTTTTTTTTATTGAGAGAAAGAGAGAATTTTTTATAAATTAAAATAGGTTTATTGAGCGAAAGGCCTATTGCAGCAATTTATAGAGAAACGAAAACGGATAAGTTTATCAGTTGAGCGGTATGAATGAATCGTGCCGTCCCCGCTTTCTGGTGTAATAATGGATTACGTGTAGCAAAATGAGCGAAACAGGAGCGGAAAGCGATTTTTAATATTAAAAAATGTAATTATTACCTACATTGACGCATTAAACTGTGTCTAGGTGAGGTTTCCGGTGGGGCACGGATAAGATGGTCGAACGCTGTAAAAAGGTCGGCTATCGGCAGCCTGAACCGTGCAGTCCACATGGCCTATGACCGTACTTTATGGAAACGAGCTACATGTGGTTGCGATCCTCAGCAGTGAGAAACAAGAAAGAAGAAGATAAGAAGGTGAGGTTACATTTATTTTTTATACCACGACGATGGCAATCATACGGCGTGAAAACACTAATTTCTTTAGCAATATATGTTCCTCTCTTAATAATTAAGGTATTTTTATTCTCACCTTTAGAAAAAAACTAAACGTAGAATAAAACAAACGTGTTTGTAAACACCATTACCATTTAAAAAGAGCTAAAGGAATCACAAAGAACTTAAGTCCCTTTAAACACCGCTATGCATGCGGCTAACAAGATTGATAGTGGGTTCACATGCCAGCCTTGATACGCTGCCCTTGTGATGACTTCACTAACGTTTATATATGGCCAGGCTTTCCTCTGATCCCTGAATCTAAATCGAATTTTCAAAAGGATTTTATTATTGACGATTCATTTGTAATCGTAATTGGGTCATTAAATTTTGAAGGGTAAGAACTTTGTTCGAAGATTTCTTAGCAGATTTTTTCTTCAACGGTAATCTAATCGACATGCATACTATTTAAGAAACGTATTTACCTGTAGTACCCCGAATAACGTGGCCCTGGTATGAGTGAATGAATACTGTCTGCCCTTTTAAGTGATATTAATTCAGTTTTTAACTTATTATCAAATAACATGCCGTAGTAAATGAGTAGAAATGCGTTTCGAAAATCTCAGTGGCACAATACGGGATTCGACCCCACGACCCACGGACTAAAAGACGGAGACTTTCTAAAATCCTTAACCAAATTCGCGAACAATTTACTCTCTAAAGCAAATAATTTAAATTTTGCAGACGGTTCACGTACAGAAGACAAAGTTAAAGCACCTAGCACACGTAGGGAAAATGTTAAACTACAAAGAAAATAAACAATGAACTTGCACGTAGTAATCAAGTGCAGTCTGCCTTGTTGCAAACTTTACATAGGAATTACCGAGTTAAAAACTGTATTTTATTGAGAACTTTCTTGAATGGTCTTTTGGAACGTCTAGCGAGAGCCTTATGAAAGTTATATTGCATTCAACCCTTTGTTTTATCAGAAATGCATTTTCACCGAGTACGAGAGTTTATTCGCTCTTGAAGTAGACGTATGGAAAAGTTTTTCATTTTTAAAGTATTTGTAGCTTATGGATAGATGAAATAGAATGGAAGGAATCTTGTGTGGTTCCAAACATTTAGAACGTCGGAATCGTCCGGCAGGCTGCTCATTAAATCATCTGGGCAATTTTGTCGGTTTTCTCCTACTTTCTCAGTACCTAAGAACGTCCGGCGAATATTGACACCTTCCTGACACGTTCACCCTTAAAATCGTAAAACAAGTAAGGTAGCCGTCCAATCGTCAACGATAAGTAAAAAGCGAGTAGCGATGTGCGTCAATCTTGCGCAGGTCATTTACACTATAATCAACATGAACGTGCACCAACCAGATTTCATTGGGGTTTAATAAATCTAACACAAAAAATTAAGTCTCCGCGACTTTTCTTAATTTAATGCGACGTTGTCGGCGTGCTGCCCGACTTTGCAGCTACCGACGACATACCGTTGAAATAAAACAATGGCGCTAAGTTACTAGCGTCAGTAGCGTCATTGTCGAGTGTACAGTGTACTCGCTTCGAGCTCGAGCGTTTTATTTTTAACATTTGACACAACGTGGTATGCTTTTGCAGCTTTGAGATAAACCAATGTATTATATAGTGGTGTTTGCTACCAGCATCAGTGACGATCGTGGCTTGGAGCAAAGTTTTGTGGCCTTATCTTGTTATTACTAACTCATTTTAGTTGTAGTGTTTTAGTTTTTAAATTTAGGTTCAACTTTAGTTTGTTTTACTAACTAGCCTATAGACCTTTGTTGTCTGAAAATAAACATTTTTTTTTATGACCTCATGGGCGAAGATAGTTATATTTCATTCACGCCAGGCGTGGCGTAGTTTCTCTATGGTTTCGTAACTTAAAGATAAACCAAATGTATGGCGGTCCATCCTAACAGCGTCGGCGTCGTCGTTTTCGTAGCCCTCGTGGCCTCATGGGCGAGGGTAATTATATTTCGGTGCTAGACGAAGCATGGTCTGTATGGTTTCTAAACTTAAAATAGACCAATGTATGGCGTCCATGCTACCAGCAATAGCGTCAAACGTAATAGCACAAAGCAATGTTTTCGTGGCCCCTGTGGCCTCATGGGTAAGGATAGTTATATCTCAGTCGCGCTAGACGAGGCATGGTCTGCATGGTTTCTCAACTTATAATAAACCAATGTATAGCGTCCATGCTACCAGCAATAGCGTCAAACGTAATAGCTCAAAGCAATGTTTTCGCGGTCCCTGTGGCCTCATGGGTAAGGGTAGTTTCTAATATCTCAGTCGCGCTAGACGAGGCATGGTCTGCATGGTTTCTCAACTTAAAATAAACCAATGTACGGCGTCCATGCTACCAGCAATAGCGTCAAACGTAATAGCTCAAAGCAATGTTTTCGTGGCCCCTGTGGCCTCATGGGTAAGGGTAGTTATATCTCAGTCGCGCTAGACGCGGCCGCCGCAGACGCGACGTGGTCGGCATGCTTTCGCAGTTTCGCAGCTCGTTTGTTAACAATTGGCGTGTTAGAGAAATAAAATGATTTCGGATTGCACACGTAGACTTTGGTGAGGGTAGAAAAGCAGGGATTTTATAATTGGCTACCAATAGTTATTCCATACAGTTGTTAATGTAAAAAAATCCCATTTAATAGCAATATATTTACAAAACTTCTTTAGTTTGAACTAATTTAAACTCACACGATTTTCACTCATTATTTTGACAAAAAGGGTTTTGACTTCTTTAGTTTGGTAGATTTAGAGACCTTTTTGTTTCACGAGTAATAGAAAATATCCCAACCAGCCTAACATTTGTCTAATAACCTTTCTGTGAAGCATACTGGATGAATATTTAACTAGTCCAACAATTTGCAGTTTCCGAAAATTGGCGTATCCGTATATAATACTACTACTTTCAATATTAATTCTTCATAAAGTGGTATCCACTGTACGAGAATAATAACCTACCACGTTATAGCAGCCATTAGACAGCTCGGCAACCGCTATGCTTGTTTCGCACCGAATTATAGCCGTCTGTACGTTGCTAGATTAATAAACTTGCCTTTAAGACCTAGGGAATATCCTTATTTCGTAATAAGTAGAGAGCGGATTTGAAGTAGCGATCTCAATATTAATATGGATATGACTAGTGCAATTTGTTAAATACATGTCATGTTATTATTTATTTATCGTATGGCATAAATATATTCTCTACTTAAAATTTTAAAATATTTGAATCTAGGTATGCAATTGCATCCGTCGTAAGTAATTTGAGATCCGCCGGTGTTGTGTCTTTTTAATGTTATTTATATAAGGTCTTACAGTCTATTATTATTACACCGCACACCGCAATCTTAGCTAAATAATTAGATTAAATGAATGTTATTTTTGCAACAAACTACATTTAAGAAAAGTATTTTATTCTAAATAAAGGAGTTTTTATACAAGGTTTTTACTTTTTTATTCCGATAAGTTACATTATTTTTGTGTGTAGAAAAAATAATGAAATATACCAGTCATCATCATCATCATCATCAGCCTATATTAGTCCACTGCTGGACATAGGCCTCCCCTAATGAGCGCCATAGCGCCCTGTCTTCAGCTTGCCGCATCCAGTCATATCCATATTAATATTGAGATCGCTACTTCAAATCCGCTCTCTAGTAATAAGATTTATAAACTCATTATAGTTGCCTATATAGTGTACCTACTGTGTATAGGTACAGCGTATGTATACATACATTTTATTATGTAGTTAAGTGCGACATACGTTAAATGAACGTATAAACGACGGAAAAAAAAGTCTGGTAATGACTACCGTACGGATAGGTGGTGGCATTTTTGAGCAGAAAGGGCAATGAAGTCGCCTAGGTTACATTTTATGATTGAATGACTAATGATTAAATTAATTTTAGTGTTCCGGCAATGGAGTCGCCTAGGTTACATTTAATGATTGAATGACTAATGATTAAATTATTTTTAGGGTTCCGTACCTCAAAAGGAAAAAACGGAACCCTTATAGGATCACTTTATTGTCTATCTGTCTGTTTGTCGTTTTGTTAAGACCCTTTTTCACAAGGACGCGTGAAGCTATCAAGTTGAAATTTACATCATATATGTATATCTGTGGTCCCTTGACGCTGTTAAAAAAATCAAGCTTCTAAGTCAATTCAGTCCAAATATACGGCTATTGAAGCCTTATTTAACTTATTTTCTAACACTTCGCAAAAGACCCAAAACTTATAGACCTATAATCATGGAATTTGGCAAAAAGGAATGTCTTATAGCATAATTAAAGGAAATTTGTTAATTCATTGTTCCATCTCAAGAAAAATTTTTTTTTGCGATTACAAACTGACAACACCTAAAGGGTACTTTACATAAAGCAATCGGTCTTTGGCATGAATTTGGATAAAACCAAAGTCATGATCAATGGCCACATTGATCCGGGACCGGTCGTCGTACATGGCCACCATCTTGAAATTGTTTCTGAGTACGCCTACCTTGGGCAGATCCTGCAGTTAGGTAAAAACAATTTTGAGAAGGAGGCCAAAAGGAGGATCCAGCTAGGCTGGGCAGCATTTGGGAAACTACGCCGAGTCTTCTCGTCATCCATACCGCAATGCTTGAAAACGAAAGTTTTCAATCAGTGCGTCCTACCCGTAATGACCTACGGAGCTGAGACGTGGACACTCACGGTAAGGCTGGTCCACCAGTTCAAAGTCGCTCAGCGAGCTATGGAAAGAGCTATGCTCGGAGTTTCTCTGAAGGATAGGATTCGTAACGAATACATCCGACAGAGAACCAAAGTTATCGACATATCTCAAAGAATTAGCAAGCTGAACTGGCAGTGGGCCGGCCATATCTCGCGAAGAACCGACAACCGCTGGGGTAAACGTGTTCTTGAGTGGAGACCGCGTCTCGGCAAACGTAGTGTAGGACGCCCTCTGGCCAGGTGGGATTACGATCTGCGAAAGACTGCAGGCAGATGCTGGATGCGGCAAGCTGAAGACAGGGCGCTATGGCGCTCATTAGGGGAGGCCTATGTCCAGCAGTGGACTAATATAGGCTGATGATGATGATGATGATGACATAAAGCAATGTTCGGTGATTGTTAAAATTGTGTGATGAACTGAACCTTCAGGGCGCGAGATCGACTCGCACTTGACCGGTTTTGTTTGTCGAAAAGATACATTTCTTATTCAAGTAGTGCCAATATTTTTGGATCAAATTATTGAATTGTTTTCTCCGCTAGACCTTTAGCTGATGTTCCCAACTCTTTTTTGGTCTAATTAAATTGAGTACTATGTAATATGAACAATTATTGAATAATTCAATCCAATATTTTTGAACTAGAATAAGAAATGTATGTTTGAGACAAAAAAACATTTAATCATTCAATCATAAAACGTAACCTAGGCGACTCTATCTATTGCCCTCTCCGACCTGTCCGTATGCTAGTAATAACAATGTAAATAAATGCAAGGTTTCTTGATTAATTCTGAGACTCTTCAGTGATACGTCATTTTCATACCATTGATAGGCACTACAAGTCATTTAAATAGCAAAATTAAAAACCACATAAAGTTTATAACTTTTATCCATCTTATATAGCAACAAAAAATATGAAAATTCGTAACATAACTTTTGCGGTGCCAACGTTCACTATTCTAACAAAATGTAAATTTCCACAAAACAATTTATGCTTTCCACGGAAAACTAGTCTATTATTTGAACAATTGTTTTTAATCCTCGGTCGGCCACGGACCGCGCGTGCCGTGTCATCGCGGACTTATCGCGTCTCTCTGTCAGTGCCCGTCACGTCAGCGACGAGCAACGCCACCGATTCAAATGCAATATGAATTTAAAAATGGAACGCGTGATTGTTTTTGAACTTCGAATGTCAGTTCGTTACAGTTGAAATGGGACGTTTCGTTTTTAAAAACCAACGGTCGGTTATTAGAGGTGAAATGTGCAATGCGGTGAAAAATAGTGCATTAATCACCCAGGGCTGTAAAATCAAAAACGTCTTAAATCGCAGGCATTTAGGCCATAAACTAAACAAGCGATCAGAGGCCTTCTCTATTACCGCCCGCGATGCGTACCCAATTTTAGGTTTTCTCCTTAGGGTGAAGTGAGATTTGACGCTGCGCGCCGGCGGTAAATGTTACTTACCGCCCGGAGCGACTTAAAATATTTTTTGGCTTTATTAAGTTGAGATTTGTATCAGTAATTAATTACTGTAGTTAATCGATGTCAAATATCAATTAAGCAGCAAAACTTTCTCTTACCAAATATCATACCAAATGTCATTGGGGTAAATATGGCTGGCAAATAATACCATAATAAAAAACCAAGTGCGTGTCAGACCACGCATAATGGAGGGTTCCGTACCTGTCGAAAAAAATAATATCAAAAGATCGTACCTACCTATGAAAGAATTTTTTTTTGGAGATAACTCGAAAACGACTCAACCGATAATGTCCAAAACAATTTTCGTTGAAAGAATGTGTCAATAATGTCAATGTGTATCTTCTCAAAATTTTGACATATTTTGTGGATCTCCGGTTCAAAACTTACAGGGGTCGGACACCATTTTGGTGGTTGAAGAGAAACGCACCAAGCGCTTCTAAATTAATACTCTTCTTTACGTTACAAGCTACTAAAAGCTAGAGCAGCTATTGGAAGCTACTAAACGACGGTACAACTTAGAAAGCTGAAACTGAAAAGCTTAGAAAGCCAAAGTGGCTCTCTATGAAGGAAACCCTCTACCCCGTCTGAAACCCGGTAATACTAAAATGTTCTAAGCTCTGATGACTATACATACTTACCTCCTGAAAGGAACACTACAACCCTGCGTTAAATACTATAACCCCAATAATCTAATTTCCTATATAAACATGATTTGTCAGACAATTTCAGCGGTTTTTCCTAACAATGGCTCGTGAAAGTCTAGTAGTAGATCCCTAGTTATGTAGTAACCCGATAATTTTTAGGAGACTGATAAAGAGGTTGTTGAAACAAAAACAATGATATTTATTTTAAACTTTTATAAAAGGTACTTTACAAGGAAAAAATATTAAGTAAATAGGTATATAAAATTAATTAGTAAATTAAATTTATTCGGTTGTAAGTTCAAGCTGTTGATGCGGGAAGGTTAGTGGTAAGGCTGTAGAATGGTGTCAGGATCTGTAAAAGAAAAGGCTATTCGGTAGTTTCCACATAGACAAAGTCTTCCCAACATTTGTGGTAAAGATTAATGATAGAAAATTAACTTGTAAAATTTTGTTATTGACGATGTAATGATCTCTTGTCTTATTTGAATATTTTTTTAACTATAAGCAAATATAGTTTTTTTTTTATTTAACCCCTACGCCTACAAGCGCTAATGTTAACGAATCCAGGCAGTAACAACTTTTCTAATTGGTTGTTTTTTCTGATTATTTTGATTAGATATAATTTTGCAAGTATTTAAACAAAAGTTAGGATGGGTAGCTGATGTGTGAAAGGTTTTCCCTTATCTACACGCCTGTAATCCGTGCGTTGGGGATTATTAGCTCAGAACCTGTCTACATTTTTTTTTTTTTATTTTTTTTTTGTGTTATTATTTTCTCTACTAATAACTTTATTAAGTGAAGCTACCAACGTTTCGTAACCTACACACCAGAGGAAAGAAACGCCAAGAAAACCTCTGAGATGCCTAGCTAATTAATTAAATCAAAATTAAATCTAAAATTCAACCAAAGGGACTGTGGTCATGCCGAAATAAATCATAGAAATATGTCGTGTTAGGCAGTTATGCTAATTCAAACTTCAAGGATAGGCAAATAGTATTGTACGTAGAGTAGGGCATTGTTTCTAACTACCAAACTCTTCATCTAATTATCAAATTTTACAGATGATGTACACTATTGAATTGAAAGCCTGAATTAACTTATGAACTATTTTCGTTCAGTTGTAGTTGATATGGATCCCCATAACTCACTCCAGCACGACTCAATCTCTCAGTTGAATTTCAATACTTTATTATAGTGGCTTCCTCTTTGCCAATAATTGTATTTCCAACAATAAAATAATATTTATTCATCGATTATCATGAATGGTGGTAAAATACAAGTCTCACTATGTCAAAAATTTCCGTAATATTTTAGTTTTACAGCTCATTGTTGGTACAAGGTTAGATGCCTTATTTCAGCTCAAAAGTAATAAATAATTTCAGTTATATAAATAACACTTCATAGAAGGATCAAGGTAGTGGTTATGAAGAGTGAACATAATTGTTCAATGGTTAATGTCGGTTACACTGTCATACATAAATAATGTTACAATCACACAAGTAATAAATACTTTAGTTCAATTCATTGCTTATATAGAAAAGCATATGATCCGTAAGTATATAGAGTACGCACTCCTTCAAATTCATAAATCAGGTACGTAAACACGCTAAAAATCGTTCCCGAAATAGGGTAAACGACTTAATATATACTCAATTAAATTCATATACCGCAACCGCAAAACATAAAATTATAACGCATTCCGCAATAAAATTCGCAAACCGTATAAAAATATAACGCATACGACATATAGGATATAGGATAAACGCATCTATCCATATTTCGTTAAATTCGTAAAATGTTTCCGCATACTCCGTTAAATTCCGTACGCATATATATATCATATAATAATTCAACCAAATTTCACATAAATTAAATACAAGAACCACAACAGTAAGGAAAATGTTCATAATATAGCAGTCAATTAAAAGCACTTACTCAACTCCAAGGCCTAAAGAGAATACACAGAAAAGAAATAAATTTTATAAGTGAATAGATTTTGTCTCACCAAATTAGACTTCTTTACGGCTGGTCCCTTCCCTCTAGTCGCTCTAGCCGAAGGCAGCCCAGGTCGGCTTGAAGGCAGAAGTTGGGGTCTCGTTGCTCAGGATGTGCTTCTGGCTCACGTTGGCTGCCGTAGTCAAGTAGTCCCGTAGTCCGTAGGTAGAAGTGTTCGTGGTTCTCTGGTCGGAGGCAAAGTGCTTCCCTACCGTACGCCCTTCCCTTATATAGTAATAAAAATTCCGTATCGATTCGTCCAATAAGATTGCTTGCGGCGTATTAGTCGAGTTTGGTATGCTTTCGACCACCATCTGTGACGTCAGAGAGGTTCGAAACGTCCGCCTTCTGGTAGCTTGGTTAGATTGATTTAAGCCAATTTGAACCTTTTTGATCCTTTAGTTCATACTATTTTAAAGACCAAATTCCTATACTTAAGTGACCTAGTTCGATAACCTCCTATCTCACATAGGGAATGTTTTTCTTCAATATCTATCCAATTATGCAATTTCCAATGAAAATTTATATGAAAATAGATGAAAACAATAGCCCCGCGTATGATTTAATAAACCCCTGTAAGTATTAATGTCTATTTTCCCCGTAAAATGCCAATATATCTTTGTATACCAATTTGATTCTTAAGATCCCTACGCTACATACTTCTATAAGAAACAAGTTCCTATGAGCGCCCTACCCTTTTTGGAAAACCTAACCTCTAAGAAAACGATTTTCTTTAATTCAAACAAAAGTAAGTATTTCCTAAGGTGTATTTATATAATTTATGATGAAGATAATTTTTCTGCATATATTATGACCAGATCCTATCGGATTTACTGCGTATTTACTCCGTAAAATACCAATATATCTTTTATAAGAAAATTCGCTTTTTATCCTAATTTTCATCACTTTGCTTTATTTGTTTTGATCAAATTTGTGTTTTCCACACGTTTATGAGCTAATACTAGCCTAGAATTCCATCAAACACCAGTAATTTTAAAATCCTAACAATATTCTTACGACAATTTTCGATCATACAATTTGTTAATTTTAGCGTTTTACCGAATCGAACTCGTTATGTTTTATTAAAACAAAGCTCCAAACTTTATTTATTTCCGTTATTTAACTTCATAATACGAGTTTTTATATAATATTCCCAAAATCGATTTTGGACGAAAAGTAAGTTCTTAGTTTTTTTTTTTCGCTTAATTCGTTCAATTCCGTTAATATACTTGCTGCTGCAATATAGCTTTAATCACTTTCCCTTTAATTTAAGTATCGATTTATAACAATAATTAACAAAATAAAAAACATAACCTCTCCATTTGGAGAAAATTTCAGACAAATCTTAAATATTATTAGATACTACTTTTTGTTATTGAATAAATTATCAATAATACATTTATTCTATACAACAAACTACATTTCATCTCGAAAATCCTATTAAAAGTATAAATTTTCATCATTACTTAACGAAAAATCTTCGAAGTTGTCGGTCATTTCCATCCCTAGGTATTCTCACAATGAAAACATATGAAATTATAAGAAACTGATGATAAAGCAATTTGTAATCAAAATACTAATTTCTAAATAGGTAAAAGAACCTGTCTATGTTACTAACCGTTTGTACTATGTCATAAAATGTCTTTAGTAAATTATATATTTTTGTCCTTAGTACATATCTCAAGAATGAAGTAAATATTTCTAGAACATACTTTATATACGAACCCCTGCCATCCTATGAGTTTAATTTTACCTAATAATATATCCCCCATTGAAGGAATCGATCACAAGATTGCTAAAACTTTATGACAAATCTAGTGCGGTAACCAAATTACTGTTTGTCCACTGCAAATGGTACAAACGGATATTTCAGATAATAATTCCCCAAAACGTTGCATACTTATCCTGTTAAGTTGTTATTCATAGCCTCTGTTCCTGTGAAAACTAAAACATACATTAAATATCTACACAAGCTGCATATATAAATTACATATGAATGCCACTTATGGTCAAAATGCCATTTTAAATACCCAAATAATAATAATAATAATAACCATTATTTCTATCTAAAATGCAACTATGCAAAATACATAATTAATTGACCAAGATCATGAATGTTTCAAAATCTTGCCAATCAACGGTGAACAATATTTAGCAAAACTCTATGGTATCAATTGCTTATGCGATAATGCAAAAATAAGTAATAATATAAATATAATTATATCTAAACATAATATAATTTATCGAAAACTGTGAGAAATCCTAGTAAAGATTTCAGGTTTTATATTTTCCAAATATTCTCAGTTGCTGAAAGCAATGATAATAGCTTATCATTAAAGTTCAGGTATGTATGGTTGTTAATAAAACACAATGATGCTTATATACTTCCATATATTTTATTTCCTTTGTCAGATCATTAACTTGATCTTTTCTTACATACTAAAATAAAACCAATATGTAATAAGGTGAACCTCCACTCTCATACATATTATGTGAATCATTTATTTTTCATTTTTTCATGAACTTTACTCCTGAAAATATCATGTAAAAGCTTACAAATGAAGCTCCATCAGCCTTTAAAGTCATTTTGCTACTTTTCGTACATAGAGGACCCTGTGGACCGCTACAGCTCTGCCCTCCGATGGAATTGACGCGGAAAGGACATTTGTACTTGAAGCAGAGATTGCATCGTAACCCAATAAAGACACAGATATTGATATTTCACCCTCCCAGTGTTATTTCACCCCATTTGACTAACCATCAATCAAAAAGTTGACAGTATCATCAAACAGAGCAAAATTTTTTTTTTTTTTTTTTTAGTGTGATATGTAAAAGTGACCATTACTCAGCAGTAATCAATTGATTCCAAGATAATCATAGACCTTGTGGTTTCTCAGTTCCTTGAGTCAGAATTGGTAAAAAGCCAGAATTTCCGCCCTGACGGAAGTGCAAGGTTTGTGAGGTCTTACAATCTCTAATAGAAACTCCCATTACCCATTCATATGTATTGTATCAAACAAGATTCTTTCCTTAATTCTCAAGCAAAACTCGACCAACTTTGTCCTGGCCTTATGAAGGGACAAGAGAAGCCTTCGTCAGGACGACTATCCCTTTACTCTTTTATAACTTTCCCCAATAGTATCCCCAAGTACCGATAGCCAGTCTACAACCATCTCCAAACCAACTAATACTACCTTTTATGGCGTGATGTCCTCTATTCAAACAAAAACAGATCAATAATAACAATTCTGAAATACTCAAAATCATTCAGTCACTGATCTACCTTATATCTGAACAAAAGGGTGTGTGAAACTAGTTTTTGCAACGTGTATAGTGTCTCATTGTCAAAGAAAGATACCTAGAACTGGTATGTATAAAATTAACCTAACACCAAGATTCCTTTGACAACGATCATTGTAATCCCTTCAAGAACCCCTTCCCCCCCCTAAGCTTAACTTAAGAAACAACAATATCCGCTGACCATAATCTTGACTTTGTGTTATTAAACAAACCCTACGCTAACTCTTTCTCTCAATCAGTCAAACAAACGATACGTTTTCGTTTGTCATATCATAGCAAGTCTCTCGTCTGTCATCTCTCTAAGTCCCCCTTCCTAGCTTAGTAATCTGTATTTGTTCAAAAACCCAAAGCCATTTTTGGTATATGGTCATATGAAAAAGAAATTATTCCCTAAACTCAATTTTGACCCCCCCATACATTAAGCGAATAATAGTAATTACCTCATAACCAAAATTGCAGAATCATAAAAAAGAACTACAACTCTAGTTACTACAATACCTTTTCAAAACCTCGTAACCAGGACTAGAAAACTATAGTCCCAGCTACTACCATTACCTGAACTAAAATTATTAGAACTTAAAAATCTATATAATTTCAGTTGTACCTTTAAGTATAGAAATCATTACAATTGTACTAAACCAAGAACCTCACTTATTTATTAAACCCGCATATAAAACTTGAATTTCCGAAATTTGTAACTACTATGTTGCATAATTCTACATTTTAGAACAACTCGGTGTGCTTGTATTTCCCCAATATCCCTCGTTATCTATTTTCCCTCTTACTTGTTTAACCTACACTCTTTATTTATTTACTTATTTCTACTAGATAAAAAAAAACCGTTTTATCTAAGAATCAAAACAAATGGTAACAACGCCAAGTCAAATCCATGATGTGTATTATACCCGCGAAGTACTATAAAGTAGATAGGCGCTTACGTAATATCAAAACCTCTAATTCAACGTAATTATATATTTGCCTACTTTATTCTAAACTAAAAAATTTCAAATATGTACGTTTGTATACCTGCCCGGAGTATAGACTTGTGTCGCGACATCTATTATTCGATTTATTTTCATATTACTATCGACAAATATCCCTTTTAACTACTCTACTCAAAATATGTCGTCATCTCGGAACCGAAAAGTTTACGTATGAAATTGTCTCCTATCCTATAAAATATACGATAACAAGTCATTCGCCCGTTCCTAGCTCTAACGACGTCATCTAGTGACAAGGGAGTGAACTAAAAGCTAATTATAATTATGTGACGGATAAAATCTATAAGCATTCTACAAGAAAACATCGTTCGCTAGTTTACGCTAGTAACAGTGACATCTAGTGACGAGTAGTTGAACTAAAACTGAATAATTATTGTAATATCGAAAAATCTAAAAGCATTCTACAAGAAAACATCGTTCGCTAGTTTACGCTAAGAACAGTGACATCTAGTGACACTTTGAAGAACCTCCTGCCTGCTAATTGTTAAAACAAAATTATAATTTTAAAACCATTTGATGTAAGAACATTGTTGGCTAGTTCGTAATTGTAACAACGACCCCTTGCGACCCTTACATAAACTATTCCCAAAACATAGTAAAATCTGTAAAAGCTATTTTTTTATTTATTTCGAGTCTAAAATTTATATCATGTTGAAGGAAAAATCGGTAGTTCTCACTATGGCCAACATAACGCACAATTTTTTCTGAATTTGTTGTTGCAAATTTGTGTATGGACTCCTTTTTTTTACTCCAATTCTTAAGTTGACGTAACTACGTATAGTATTTGTAGGTTTAATTAACACTAATACCGTCTTAACTCACGTAAACGCTAAATAAAGGCTGAATGTACGATGAGACGATGACGCTTATTTTTACTCTAAAAGGCTTGTTACACTTATCCTAGTTAGCTTCCTAAACGATTTAGTTTCTAAATTTAGTCCAGTGTAACCGCATTCAGCAAGTAAATTTACTATGAAAACTAGTTAGGATCCTAATTAGGGTGCTAGTTAGGACACTAAACAAAAGTAAAGTGTAACAGGGCCTTCAGACATAAAGACACTAATGTTATCAGTGACTATCAAATATTTTCTTTATCTGTGGAATGATACCAATAACGTTACTACTCTGCTAACTTATTATACTACTTTGTATATTTTTAAAGTAAAATTCTACCATAAACATATCAATGCTACTATTAAAATGAACCCGAAAGTATATTAATGTGTGTCTGTTTACAAATTTAGTTCGTTTTAAGCACTCTGTGAATTTAAATCTTATTTTTGTTCCAATAAATAAAAAGAAATAAATAATTTTTTTTTTTCTCCCAAGGATTTTACTAATTTACGAACGCGCTTGGTGGTTTTTATAACTCATGGCAACACCGCTCGGAGCTCATAGCCGTCCCTACCAACCAAACAGAGCCGTTCAAAATTTTCACAAGTATAGCGTGAAATAGGCGTGAATATAGCCGTGAATATAGCAATGGCCGACCGGTGTTTTAATGTGACACGTTTCGACTCCGGTTTTCTGATTCCTAATTTCCTTATATGTGTCCGTTTATTAAGTAAAACAATAGCGAAAGTACCTAAGTGAAAGAAGTAAGTGTTAACCGACATATTTAATCAACAGTGGTTTAAGTAGTTCGAACGATGGAGATGTGTTTACGAGTTCAAAATTTTGTTAGTAAATACCGGCGCCATTTTTACTACGTTTCATGAATTTGTTTTGTTTCTAGATTATATCTGTTGATGAATATCTACACCTATTATGTTATGGATAAAACCAGATTACAATGGAAAACCTATAAGTTACTACGCAATAATCAATCAATCAAGGAAGCTATGCAGTGTCTAAAGCCCTTGAAAACTTGTGACGTAATTGAATTACATTAAAATATCAAGTAAGTACGCATTATTTTGTTTAAAGGTGGACTATCTACCCAATTCAGTTTATTTTACAACCGTATCCCTTTTGTTTTTAAATATATATCTAAAGATAAACAAGGTTTTGTCCCGTCAAAACTTATATATGACGTTTGTACCTACAAGGTTACTAAAGTTACTTTATCTCTACAATGTTACTCTATCTCGGTCATTCCATTAAGTTATTTCAATTGCAGGTTGACAAGAGAACGTGCCTACATGAAAGGAAGAAGCACGGAATTTAAAATTGCCAAATTTCACGACACTGTCCCTACTTCTACGGCTTCAAATACAGGTCCCTAAGCAACGTGTGTCTCTCCGGAACTAAAATGTAAGTACATGTTTAACCCAACATTTTTAATTATCTATACTAAAGCATTTAATCATAAGGAAACGCTGCTCCCCGCATTTTAGACCAATAACTAATCATATTTTTTTTTTTTTTTGTAGGTTATGTTTATTATGTTGTGTTTCTTAAATATGTACACTCCCTATGAAACGAATCTTAGTTTTAGCTACATACAAAGAATATTTTTATTATTTAAAACAGCCTACTATATAAACTACTTTATGTATTTCAGTGAATCCAGCCCCGCAGTCCACCGTTAGCCAGTCTGACAGTGGCTGCCCTCCAGATTTCCGACTCTTACACCAGGTAATTAGCCTTTATCTTTTGTTGGTAAATTAATTATTACAATGAACTACCAAAATTGCAACTACTCTATTTAGTACAAACATTTTAATATCACCTTTTGAGAAATTTTAGTTTTACCTGTCCCGCTGTTTGTAATTAACCCTTGAAAGTGAACTTTGACCCCCTTCCCCATTTCTAATTGAGCTGAAATTTTCCCCGCCTATGTATGTCACGTGACACTGCAATATTATGATGACATGCAACTGATCTGATGATGGAGCAGAAAGGTGTCTATAAGAACTCCCTCAACTATTCAATTTTATCCCGTTGTGTTTGGGCTTGTTGTACTTTTGTAGTTAGAGATTGTATAAGAGTACAGTTAGCAAAGCAAAGCTTATCATAAAAATGAAATTATTGAGAAAAAATGTAGTAAGACTTTTATTTAACGCCCCGTTACCTAAACAATGGATAATAATTTTTTTTCTAAAATTAAGTACTAAGACAGCTATATTTTAAAATCTCCCTATTCTAAGATAGATCACACTGATACTCTGAATGCAGAAGACTAGCCCAACGCTAGTTTCGGGCACCGGAGACCTAGATCACTTTTTTTTTTTGTAAATGACATACATGTAAGTTCACACTAATACCATTTCTATTTAAACTAATTTCAGGCTAATTTATGCAGTACCCTGAGAGCTTCCAGTCTACCCCTGGCTCCTCGCATCTCTTCTATGCGCTTCACAACGGAAAATAAGTGAGTATAGAATCTCTTCCTAATAATAAAATTAAAACCTACGGCTGTATATGCATGCATACCTACACATATGTATAAGTATGTACTTAATCATCTACTATTAACGTGATGCTGATGATGATGATGACTTCTAAAATTTTTTTTTTTGAAATCAGCCCTACATGTACATAATGACAAACCTTCATGAAATAGAGTTCTATGGCCGAATTACTGGTCCTAATTTTGGTATAGACACCTACACAAAGAATCAGGTTCAAACGAAACCTAGGCCCTAAATTTAGTCACCCTATTGACTACCCGTTACTTGCCATGCCACGCTATTGCTATGACCAGAGAGACCATCTCAAACCCCTTATGAATACTAATATGAGTTCCTATTTTTTAAAACTAGAATACTTTATTAACGTTTTACCTGTGCTTGGAAGTAATAACAAACTTACTTACTTACTTTATTTAAAGTAAAACGTACCTACATTTGGAATGCAAATAACCATTTAACCTATCCCCAAGTTCAGACACTAGTAACGTTTTTATTTTAATCAATTTTCAGAGTCCCGGAACAACTATACAAAGCGACTTCCGTCTCATCATCGATCAACGCGGCCCACCTTCCTAACACTGTGGAAGACAGACTGGGATCTTCACACTATTCCTATTGTAGCTTTAGTCTCTTAAGTTAGACACTAAGTATCATTTATACCACGCTGGTGGCAAACATGCATACGACCCGCCTTATGGTAAGCAATTACCGTAGCCTATGGACGCCCGTAACCTCAGAGGATTCGCATGCAAGCATTTATAGTACCTATATGCTTTCGAACATGACAACTTTTCAAAATAATGATTTTACTTTTATTTTATTAAGTTAATCAGTATATATAAGCAATTATATCTAATACTAGCTGGGTAATGTTGTTTTAATGTGAATACCCTACAAGTAAATAACATCCTTATCATTGCTAAACCTTTTTAAATATTTAAACTTTTGTGAGATATGTTAACAAGTACTTGTGGCTGTACTCACTACTTGGCTGGTTTTTAAATATTACCCTAACACCGCCTACGTCAAATAATGATTTCAATTTGTTAAATGATGATCTCAAATAATAGCAAAGACAAAAATCCCGACGAATTGAGGAATCCTCTTTCGAAACTTGAATGTCGTTTGATAAGAGAACATTGCTTGGAACTGATATGTGTAAATAGATATATATCCTAGGTTACCCTACATTGCCTAAGATGAAATACTATTATCTATTCTGTGGCCTAAGTTTATTATCCTGCCATAATATAATACATTTGATTGATACACTTGGTAAAGGTTCTCCAGATGGAGAAGTAAGTGAGATTACTGATAGATGGATTAGATAGATTGCTTAATTATTCGAAAAGTATACATTTATTTATACAGTGCCCTGCAAAACTGTTTTCGTAGTTTGTCTGTAGGTGAGCTAGTTACTAAATAGTTATTCTATTGTTATGCAAATGTTATTTATTGGCACACTTAGCGACATGCTGTTTGCGATACCGGTATCACCCAAATGTATTCAGTAGGTATTTCTTTAGCTGTCTTTCGAATTTCAATTTGTCAAACTGGTGTCTTATCATATACGGTAGGTTATTTAGATAATACGGTGATCTTTTATTGAGGGTTTGGTCACCGAAATAGTTTTCTACTTGTGGCAACTCGTATTTGTCAACAGACACTGATTTTGTGTTATGTGAGTGATCGATCAGTACTAGGCTGCACTATGATCATGTTGATACTACTTTTCTTTTGTTATTATTTATTAAACAAGAAATAAACATGTAGTTTTATTAAGCGTGACACCCTTACTAAATCAACCCCACCCCAGTGATCATTTCTTAGGTTTAATAAATGAACCTATCTCTATTGTTATGTATCTACTAATAACCATTGATTTTCCTCTCCTGAAACAGGCTACATGTTAACCAAAATATACTTTAAGATGATTGGTATTTCATAAAATAGAAATGAATATTAAACTTATGGACCTACAGTCATATTTTTACCAAAACATTGGTATTTTGAATTTCCCGCCTTTTGAACCACTAGATATTATTAAAAATGTCTCATTGTTTATTGAATGAGAATAATAATACGTTAATTATATAGTGAAATACTAATTATTTTTACAATTTGCAAAATAAAACATTGTTAGAACACATAGAATCGAAACGCAACTTTAGTGACAGTCAGTATTAATTAATATGGCTGTCAGATAGTCAAAACAAAGTTTTCGTCGTTAGGTTATAGTTAGTTTTAGTGATTTTAAAACGCGTGAACTGCTTAAAAAGTGTGTGGAAAAGATGCTTTCGAGTACCAGTGAAGTGATGCAATTATGTTTCAAGTGTATTTCGTGATATACCGTGATTTAATGTGCCTACAAAGTTTACCCAACAATTCGCGCCTAAGGTAACCATATGATTTAAGAATGCTTCCCTCTGCCCTCCGCGTATATATTTTTTATTGTTTCAACAACAATATCAGTCTCCATATCCATTAACACGGTCAGCAACTGAAACCGCTTAAATTATCCAACCAAATTATGTGTAAATACTAATATGTATGATTCTAATCCTGGTCACGGCACCAACTGAAGAGAAACGCACCAAGCGCTTCTAAATTAATACTCTTCTTTACGTTACAAGCTACTAAAAGCTAGAGCAGCTATTGGAAGCTACTAAACGACGGTACAACTTAGAAAGCTGAAACTGAAAAGCTTAGAAAGCCAAAGTGGCTCTCTATGAAGGAAACCCTCTACCCCGTCTGAAACCCGGTAATACTAAAATGTTCTAAGCTCTGATGACTATACATACTTACCTCCTGAAAGGAACACTACAACCCTGCGTTAAATACTATAACCCCAATAATCTAATTTCCTATATAAACATGATTTGTCAGACAATTTCAGCGGTTTTTCCTAACAATGGCTCGTGAAAGTCTAGTAGTAGATCCCTAGTTATGTAGTAACCCGATAATTTTTAGGAGACTGATAAAGAGGTTGTTGAAACAAAAACAATGATATTTATTTTAAACTTTTATAAAAGGTACTTTACAAGGAAAAAATATTAAGTAAATAGGTATATAAAATTAATTAGTAAATTAAATTTATTCGGTTGTAAGTTCAAGCTGTTGATGCGGGAAGGTTAGTGGTAAGGCTGTAGAATGGTGTCAGGATCTGTAAAAGAAAAGGCTATTCGGTAGTTTCCACATAGACAAAGTCTTCCCAACATTTGTGGTAAAGATTAATGATAGAAAATTAACTTGTAAAATTTTGTTATTGACGATGTAATGATCTCTTGTCTTATTTGAATATTTTTTTAACTATAAGCAAATATAGTTTTTTTTTTATTTAACCCCTACGCCTACAAGCGCTAATGTTAACGAATCCAGGCAGTAACAACTTTTCTAATTGGTTGTTTTTTCTGATTATTTTGATTAGATATAATTTTGCAAGTATTTAAACAAAAGTTAGGATGGGTAGCTGATGTGTGAAAGGTTTTCCCTTATCTACACGCCTGTAATCCGTGCGTTGGGGATTATTAGCTCAGAACCTGTCTACATTTTTTTTTTTATATTTTTATTTTGTGTTATTATTTTCTCTACTAATAACTTTATTAAGTGAAGCTACCAACGTTTCGTAACCTACACACCAGAGGAAAGAAACGCCAAGAAAACCTCTGAGATGCCTAGCTAATTAATTAAATCAAAATTAAATCTAAAATTCAACCAAAGGGACTGTGGTCATGCCGAAATAAATCATAGAAATATGTCGTGTTAGGCAGTTATGCTAATTCAAACTTCAAGGATAGGCAAATAGTATTGTACGTAGAGTAGGGCATTGTTTCTAACTACCAAACTCTTCATCTAATTATCAAATTTTACAGATGATGTACACTATTGAATTGAAAGCCTGAATTAACTTATGAACTATTTTCGTTCAGTTGTAGTTGATATGGATCCCCATAACTCACTCCAGCACGACTCAATCTCTCAGTTGAATTTCAATACTTTATTATAGTGGCTTCCTCTTTGCCAATAATTGTATTTCCAACAATAAAATAATATTTATTCATCGATTATCATGAATGGTGGTAAAATACAAGTCTCACTATGTCAAAAATTTCCGTAATATTTTAGTTTTACAGCTCATTGTTGGTACAAGGTTAGATGCCTTATTTCAGCTCAAAAGTAATAAATAATTTCAGTTATATAAATAACACTTCATAGAAGGATCAAGGTAGTGGTTATGAAGAGTGAACATAATTGTTCAATGGTTAATGTCGGTTACACTGTCATACATAAATAATGTTACAATCACACAAGTAATAAATACTTTAGTTCAATTCATTGCTTATATAGAAAAGCATATGATCCGTAAGTATATAGAGTACGCACTCCTTCAAATTCATAAATCAGGTACGTAAACACGCTAAAAATCGTTCCCGAAATAGGGTAAACGACTTAATATATACTCAATTAAATTCATATACCGCAACCGCAAAACATAAAATTATAACGCATTCCGCAATAAAATTCGCAAACCGTATAAAAATATAACGCATACGACATATAGGATATAGGATAAACGCATCTATCCATATTTCGTTAAATTCGTAAAATGTTTCCGCATACTCCGTTAAATTCCGTACGCATATATATATCATATAATAATTCAACCAAATTTCACATAAATTAAATACAAGAACCACAACAGTAAGGAAAATGTTCATAATATAGCAGTCAATTAAAAGCACTTACTCAACTCCAAGGCCTAAAGAGAATACACAGAAAAGAAATAAATTTTATAAGTGAATAGATTTTGTCTCACCAAATTAGACTTCTTTACGGCTGGTCCCTTCCCTCTAGTCGCTCTAGCCGAAGGCAGCCCAGGTCGGCTTGAAGGCAGAAGTTGGGGTCTCGTTGCTCAGGATGTGCTTCTGGCTCACGTTGGCTGCCGTAGTCAAGTAGTCCCGTAGTCCGTAGGTAGAAGTGTTCGTGGTTCTCTGGTCGGAGGCAAAGTGCTTCCCTACCGTACGCCCTTCCCTTATATAGTAATAAAAATTCCGTATCGATTCGTCCAATAAGATTGCTTGCGGCGTATTAGTCGAGTTTGGTATGCTTTCGACCACCATCTGTGACGTCAGAGAGGTTCGAAACGTCCGCCTTCTGGTAGCTTGGTTAGATTGATTTAAGCCAATTTGAACCTTTTTGATCCTTTAGTTCATACTATTTTAAAGACCAAATTCCTATACTTAAGTGACCTAGTTCGATAACCTCCTATCTCACATAGGGAATGTTTTTCTTCAATATCTATCCAATTATGCAATTTCCAATGAAAATTTATATGAAAATAGATGAAAACAATAGCCCCGCGTATGATTTAATAAACCCCTGTAAGTATTAATGTCTATTTTCCCCGTAAAATGCCAATATATCTTTGTATACCAATTTGATTCTTAAGATCCCTACGCTACATACTTCTATAAGAAACAAGTTCCTATGAGCGCCCTACCCTTTTTGGAAAACCTAACCTCTAAGAAAACGATTTTCTTTAATTCAAACAAAAGTAAGTATTTCCTAAGGTGTATTTATATAATTTATGATGAAGATAATTTTTCTGCATATATTATGACCAGATCCTATCGGATTTACTGCGTATTTACTCCGTAAAATACCAATATATCTTTTATAAGAAAATTCGCTTTTTATCCTAATTTTCATCACTTTGCTTTATTTGTTTTGATCAAATTTGTGTTTTCCACACGTTTATGAGCTAATACTAGCCTAGAATTCCATCAAACACCAGTAATTTTAAAATCCTAACAATATTCTTACGACAATTTTCGATCATACAATTTGTTAATTTTAGCGTTTTACCGAATCGAACTCGTTATGTTTTATTAAAACAAAGCTCCAAACTTTATTTATTTCCGTTATTTAACTTCATAATACGAGTTTTTATATAATATTCCCAAAATCGATTTTGGACGAAAAGTAAGTTCTTAGTTTTTTTTTTTCGCTTAATTCGTTCAATTCCGTTAATATACTTGCTGCTGCAATATAGCTTTAATCACTTTCCCTTTAATTTAAGTATCGATTTATAACAATAATTAACAAAATAAAAAACATAACCTCTCCATTTGGAGAAATTTTCAGACAAATCTTAAATATTATTAGATACTACTTTTTGTTATTGAATAAATTATCAATAATACATTTATTCTATACAACAAACTACATTTCATCTCGAAAATCCTATTAAAAGTATAAATTTTCATCATTACTTAACGAAAAATCTTCGAAGTTGTCGGTCATTTCCATCCCTAGGTATTCTCACAATGAAAACATATGAAATTATAAGAAACTGATGATAAAGCAATTTGTAATCAAAATACTAATTTCTAAATAGGTAAAAGAACCTGTCTATGTTACTAACCGTTTGTACTATGTCATAAAATGTCTTTAGTAAATTATATATTTTTGTCCTTAGTACATATCTCAAGAATGAAGTAAATATTTCTAGAACATACTTTATATACGAACCCCTGCCATCCTATGAGTTTAATTTTACCTAATAATATATCCCCCATTGAAGGAATCGATCACAAGATTGCTAAAACTTTATGACAAATCTAGTGCGGTAACCAAATTACTGTTTGTCCACTGCAAATGGTACAAACGGATATTTCAGATAATAATTCCCCAAAACGTTGCATACTTATCCTGTTAAGTTGTTATTCATAGCCTCTGTTCCTGTGAAAACTAAAACATACATTAAATATCTACACAAGCTGCATATATAAATTACATATGAATGCCACTTATGGTCAAAATGCCATTTTAAATACCCAAATAATAATAATAATAATAACCATTATTTCTATCTAAAATGCAACTATGCAAAATACATAATTAATTGACCAAGATCATGAATGTTTCAAAATCTTGCCAATCAACGGTGAACAATATTTAGCAAAACTCTATGGTATCAATTGCTTATGCGATAATGCAAAAATAAGTAATAATATAAATATAATTATATCTAAACATAATATAATTTATCGAAAACTGTGAGAAATCCTAGTAAAGATTTCAGGTTTTATATTTTCCAAATATTCTCAGTTGCTGAAAGCAATGATAATAGCTTATCATTAAAGTTCAGGTATGTATGGTTGTTAATAAAACACAATGATGCTTATATACTTCCATATATTTTATTTCCTTTGTCAGATCATTAACTTGATCTTTTCTTACATACTAAAATAAAACCAATATGTAATAAGGTGAACCTCCACTCTCATACATATTATGTGAATCATTTATTTTTCATTTTTTCATGAACTTTACTCCTGAAAATATCATGTAAAAGCTTACAAATGAAGCTCCATCAGCCTTTAAAGTCATTTTGCTACTTTTCGTACATAGAGGACCCTGTGGACCGCTACATGGTGATTATTTCTGAAAATATCTAATAAAGAAATCCATAAATTTTCAAAGAAACCTCAATGTTATTTTTAAAGACCATGCACATATGCATATGCATATGTGTTGATTTATGTGCAACATTTTGATATTTGGTACGAAAAAACATCTTTTTACAATTAATTAAATGTATGGAGTGCCCTTCCTAAAAATATTTTTTTCAGTAATTTAACTACAAAACTAAGTAGCGGCATACAAAATAAATGCAATCTTATTTTTTTATTTTGATTTATATATATCATAAGGAAATACAAAAAAGAAACCTTAACTAAGATGCGCCACTGAAACCTGTTAAGGTTTATGCGTGGTGCAAATGCATCGCATCGCTTGCAACAATTTAATACATTATGACAGCGTCATCACCCATACCACGTCATCCTTTTTGTAAACAACTACTGTCTTAAATGAGTTTTTACATGTATTTTTATTTTTAAGGGTGTTTGTATATATACCTTCTGGTGAATCATTAAGATATGTCATTTAGTTCCCGAGTAAAACGGAAACTATAAGAGTTCAGTTTTTGCCATTTTAGCTACGGGACCCTAAAACCGACATATTTACACAATTTCTGTTAAATTCCTTGTATATCCTCCTCCTCCTATTGATACTATACTAATCAAACAAGTTTTTTTACAAGGTGACATAATAATATGTACAATTTTACATATTTTGGGTGAACAATGTGAACATGAAACAAAAAAGAAAGGAAATGTATTTATTGTCGCATCAGCGAATACAAGAGAAGAACATAATATTAGTAATAATGATATATTTTTTAATACCTACCATAAACATAATATAATCCTTACTAAACTAGGTATTAAAAAATCATTGGTAGATACTGCATAAACTGAAAACAAATGAATGTGTAGGTATAAAAAAATAATTTCGTGTAAAGATACACAGTGAAACGTTAATGATTTCCTAGCTCATATTTTCGTATTAGCCATAAATCACCAGGGCCGAAAAAAGGTTAGTAAGAAAGTTGTTACGTAAACGCGAAATATTTGCCCATAAATTGTTTAAGAGCAAAACTTTGATCCTGTTACGAGTCGTAAATTAGTACCTGGGCCATTAACGTGAACTCTGAATTTACTTTTGATCGTAAAAAATATAGCTACACGACTTAAATAACAGAAAGGTACGTGTAGTATATATTTCTATATATATATATATATATATATATACACCGTGGGCCCATATAACTAGACAGATTTTAACAGTGTATTCCTGATCATATTTAGATACTAAAATGTCCTATAAACTTTTCTGGAATACGCCTAGTTTCAGAGTTAATACCAATTTAAAAAAATATACTTTTTATTATAACTCATCACAAAACGCCTTTCTAATGGCGTTGTTGCCACTATTGGACATAGTTTACATGTCCTTATTGACAGATATCAAAGTGACAAGGAAAACTTTGCAGAAACTAAATTTTTTCAAAAAAATGTACCAATTTGTTTTAGGCGACAATTTTCATAATAACATTAGCTTTTCATGTGCTCATAATGAACATTAAAAAAATAAAAAAAAAAACGAAAGAAAAAATTTTTTTTGGCGAAATTGACCTAAAGTCACATAATATTTTTTCCTTCTTTTGGTATTAGAAATTCGTGTTTAAGATCTGTCGGGTTATTCCAGCCCACAGTGTATATATATATATATATATATATATATATAGAACAAATCTTGTGCGCCATGTTTGGCGGTTGGCAGCTATGACTGAATCACTGAATCAAAGAGTAGTATAGACTTGTAGTGAATTTCACTACAACTCTTGGGACAAAAAAAATCTTAGGGATGTCATCTCATGTTACTCAATGATTGGTAGACGAAAACTTACGAACCGGTTCGAGCAGCATTCGTAGTGTTAAGATGGAGACTCTCCGAAACGTACTTCGGTAAACGGTTTCACTCACGTATCTTTAATACGTGAGTGAAACCGATTTATTTTTGAGTGAAAATTTACGTGTTTAGTGTACAAATAGTCCGAAATAGAATAATGTCATTCGAGATGTATCAACACGGAAACGTTTTTTAATATTAGATAAGATGCTAGTGGCAGACGGTCGTTAGTCACGACTAGATTTAAACCCTTAATCTTATTAGCCTATTGACCTTAGAAACATACTTGGAGGTTGATTTCCAGAAAAGCGCAGGATTGCGTACACATTTGGCGCAATTTCAATAGTTTTTATGAACAATAGAAGATATTGTAGTAGATTTATTAATTATACTTAAATCATGCAACTTAAAAAATGATAATAAAAATTGGAATTTAAAAAAACCGCTCGATATACGAATTTTAGTTACATTTATTCAAATAGAATTATCAATTCGAAAAGTTAGGCGCATCCAAACTCGACCACCTAATTCATCACCACCCCCCTAAGTAATAGTGGAATAAAACTTAAGCAGCCGGCCAGGCGAGACGGATTACAGCGCATTAAGCACCCTACAGGGATTAGTTTGTTTGTCACCGGCGAGTTTCCAAGCCGAGTGGTGAAATCGTAGGAATTTCACGTTTTTAAAAAAACTTTCAAATACCTCTAAATGTTCTTTCCTAAATGTTGTTACTTTAAACACCTCGTGAACTTTCAAGTGATATTCTATTTCAAACCCTACCAATAACTGCCAATTTAGTCACCATCTGTATTGTTCAGTCTATTTTTTACGAAATACTGATGTCAAACATCACAGAATATTTAAGATGAAATTAATTGCGATGATTAAAGAAGACTTGTCGTTTTGTCTTTCGCCAAATCCTAAAATGTCAAGTTTCGCAACAATTTGCGACTACCTGTCGAAGAGACTTAGAGATGCCACATGAGACGGAAGAGCTGGCACTATCTTGCTCAAACGAATTAGTCTAGCAATCCAACGAGGAACCTTTGCCATCATCTTCAGTACCTTATCGCAGCGGGCATTTGTAGATATATTTTAGCTTTAGTTTAGTTTTATTTTTGAGTTAATTATTATATTTATAATTGTTTTAACAAGTATTTTTAGGTCATATATTGAATTCGACTCCCAATAAAGTTACCTGTTGATTTAGACTTAATCAAAATCTTAACAAATTATTATTCGTTAAATAATGTCTACACCATATTGACAAAACAAAACTATAACGACTTTTAAAGTTACATATCGTTGTATTATATATCACTTTGATTGTTTCACAATCTGAGCACATTTTCGGCATATAACATTTTACGACTGCCAAAAATACACAATGCGCCAATAAACTTAAATATCGAACACATGTAAAATACTTTAGTACACACACTTTAATGGAGTACAGTCCGCATAATTTATTCTCACATTTACGAGACAGGCTCATTCCGCTCGCCTTTCTACACAATTAAATTTAATTAATTCGAATAGTTTTGCGAGTCGTATACGCTAATGGGCCAGGAGTTTATGCGAAAGTCTTATCGAAAGGGCCATAAGGTTCAAATTCGTGGTTAATACTTGTAAAACAATAGTTATAAATGGGTATACTAAAACAGCCTTTTGATTGCTTGATATTATCAAGTGATACATAAAAAATAAATAAACATTTAATGTAATGCATCCTCTGCAACTATGCTTATCTGTTTTGTTTGTAAGCATAAATGTTAATTCCTTTTAATAAATTACTGATTCGACCCAGCTATGCTCTGATGAACTTTTTACTAATAAACTCTCTCAGTAAATAAAATAACTCACGGCTAGCGTTTTTGCTTGCGAACTTGGCTGACATACTACCGTGTGTCTAGATCTTAAAAATACGCTAACGTGGTGATAATATCTTAGTTACCTATATATTTATAATTAAAATAGTTATTACCTTTGTCAAAATATCGAAATTTTCTGTTCCTAAATATTCTATCTTTTTAATTAGCATTCTTAAATCTGACATCAAAAACTGTAAAGCCTTCATCAAAAACTAAACTAGAAACTGCATACAAATATTGATAGGTAGGTATGAGATATGTTTTTGGGCTACCATTATGGCCACGGATTAGATTTCATTAACCTAATCTTAACAACCAAATCACCCTAATAAACAATAATCTTGTAAGGCAATAATTTCCAAGAAGATTATAGAGCAAAAAAGCAATTCCTAAACGTAGGGGGATGAAAACTCAATTAGTGCTGTTCAGTAACATCTGGCCGTCGCACTGGAAGTATCGTGGACATTGTTTATTTGACTATTACTGCACCTTATTACAACGGTATATGTTACATTATTGCTCAGTAAAGTGAGTTGCTGTTGCTATCATTTCAAAGCTTGTGCGAGCTCGACCTTCATTCACCATTACAGAAAATATTTCTGTGAATTCAAATCATCATCATTGTCATTGTAAGATTTTCTCGAGATTAACAACAATCATACACATATAACAGCCCTGAAGTTTCATGTGTCCATAGGGTACGGTAACCGCTTTCCATCAGGGCAGACCGTAGAATTGTTTACCACTTATACCACTGTTGCATACAAACTTAACTTTGCTCTATACTACATAGCTTATTTGAGCTTTCGACTTGTGTCCAGTAAGTGATTACAATGAACTCGATTTTTCGGTCGATTATCGAGATTCCTCGATAATTACATACGTATCAGAGATTTCAGTCAGAGTTATTTGAAGATTCTTTTAAATGTTATAAATGTTTAAAAAGTTTCAAAATATAAAACTGTCTCGATAATTACCGCCACGGTGAACGTTACCTTAAAATTCTATTCATTATCGTAAATTACAGTAACGGCACATCACTAGTCCCGAACCAGTAAAAAGCTAGACATATTTTTATGATAATCTAGTCCTGGTTATACTAGTTCCGTAACTTATAGGAATAATACCCCAGCGCTAAGGGGCATATTTTTCCAACGCTACCACACACGGTGCAGAGGAAATTTATTTTCGACTGTCATTAAAAAAATACCTGCGCTGTTAAACCTGGTTTGTCGTTTCGTATAAAGTGAGATTCCACGATAATATTCTTTAAATTACTACGTCATTTCGCTTCGGATGAGATGCACCGTGTGGCGGGCTTATAGTGTTCTTCTTACTTACGTGGTTAATCTGATGGGGTTGCCGTGCCATAAATAGACAAAATCGTACATAATTAATTTACGTTTGCTTTTCCTTTTATTTTTGACAATTCAAATTATGCAGCTAGAGCTCTCCTTCTAAAAAGTTAGTTGAAAACTTTTAAATAACTATAAATCAGCTTCCTATCCAAAACCGCTCTCACATTCGCAAACACTGCAACAAAATTGGAAAGCATACAGTCAGAACGCATTAGCGGGGTGCAGCGGCGGAAAATTGAACCATGTGTGATATGCTTTATTCATGATACCACGCAGTTGCAATTGTGTTGGCCAGTGATTCGCATTTCAATTCTGATAGCCCTTGACGTTTTGCGAGTTGTGGCGGCGTTTGTACTCGTAGTTTCTATTTTAGAACGGTTTTAAAGCGGTGGTCTCTGTGTATATGGCAATAGTCTTGCCCAATCTCCTGTATGCCTCTGAAACATGGTGCCTCTACCGAAAGCACTTTCGCATATTGGATAGGTTTTACCTGAAATGCCTGCGCGACATTATGAGCATATCTTGGTCGGATCGTGTAAGAAACACAGAGGTTCTGCGCCGTGCTAATGTCAGCGGCATTGAAGCCTATCTAATGCGGCGACAGCTGCAATGGTGTGGTCATGTCTCCCGAATGTCCAATGGCAGAGTGGCTAAGCGCATCTTCTACTCTGAGCTGCAAAGTGGTAAGCGGAAACAGGGCGGCCAACTTTTGCGCTACAAAGAAGTGCTGAAGCGCCACATGCGGAGATGTGACACTGAGCCATTGCACTGGGAGACTTTGGCGCAAAACCGGCCAAAGTGGAGGCATACAGTGAGGAAAAAAGTGCAAGCCTTCGAAAATCAGAGAGTAGAACTCGACGCGAAGCGTGACGAGTTGAAGGCCCGACCACCTGCGGCCATAAACTATCATTTCGTCGGAGGGGTGTTGACCTGCAGTAAATGTGGCCGTACATTTACTGCTAAAATAGGCTACGTCAGTCATCTGAGAGCCCACGATGGTCACTCTGACTAGCCAGCGCGAACCAGTCGCCATGGTCGAAATCGGCCTGGATAGGATGATGATGAAAGCGGTGCGTTTTTTTGTGAACTGGCGTTAGATCGCGACGATGTTCTTAAATTCATGACAATGAATTTAAGAGCATACGTGCAAATAAAGGCGGCTTCTAAAAGAAAAATTAATTTCAGTACCAGTACAGTCACCGGCAATAGTATCTTCCTACACAAAGGCCGCGAAAATATATGACATCATTATTTTGACAAAAACGGGACTTAATCGCGTACACTTACTTTTATTATTTTCCTGACGTTTCGAGCGTGCCGTAACGCTCGTGGTCGCAGGCAGACTGCGAATCTACGGCACGCTCGAAACGTCAGGAAAATAATAAAAGTAAGTGTACGCGATTAAGTCCCGTTTTTGTCAAAATAATGAGTGAAAATCGTGTAAGTTTAAATCAGTACAATATATGACATGTTCTTATTTGTAGAGACATAAGAGCGTGTCACATATTTTTGCGGCCTTTGTGTAGGAAGATACTATTGCCGGTGACTGTACATATTTCATTAACATGTTAAAATCTTTATAATAAACTTAAATTAATCTTATGTTATGTAATTTGTTGATTAGAGTTTGTACAAAGTCGGTGGCAAGCAAACATATAAGTACGAACCGCATGATTGTAAGCAGTGACCGAGGTGGTGGGGTGCAGTATGCGCGTTGCCAACCTTTTACAAACCTGTGAAATGCTGTTAATCGTTCTCAGTTATTGTCATCTCAATTTATACTTTATTTACTCTGTTTCAAGAATAATAAGCATCGTAATCCGTCAAAATACGACCGACAATGTTATAAAGCCCCAAACTTCGTTAAACTTTCTATTTCACGCATTATTCAAACAAAACAAGAGACAAGACAAGAGAAAGAAGATTTCCCAGGATTAAGACAAGTGACGCTTCCGTCCCAAGTGACGCAAAATTAAATAAATAAATAAACTCCCAACAGAAGCGGCGAAAACATAAAAATGTTACCTCAAAAATTCTGTCAACGCTCCCGAATCCCCGAACCTGTCTCATATATCACGAGGATTTATTTTCACCTACGTTTCTCGATTTCAGGGTATGGTAACACCTTAATTTAATATTAAATTTTGCTCTCCGCTTTTCTGCACAAAGCAGATGTCCTTAGCTTCGTTTTGTTATTCATGTTTTGCTGCGAGTAAATCTTAATGCTAAATTCACGATAGTCGCTACCAAAGTAGACCACCATTAGGAAGTAGTTCGCATAGAATATTTAGGGTTTCAAGCGGGATTAATCTTGGGACCGCTTTTAGTAAAACTTAGGTTAGGTACTGCTTCAAGTTCTAAATTAAATATTTGTATTTATCAACATCGTGATAGGTACAAAATAAAAAAAATGTAATTAAATTATATTGAATGGCACCCCTGTAAGTTATTTAGTCGATAACAATAACTAATCGGTGGGTGTGAATGGTCCCCCAACTTAATATTGCTACAATACAATAGAGCAACTTTACAATGAAATGTTAGGCAATAAGTCGTTATGTTTACGATTATTGTTTATCTTATCCCTTCAACACATCCATTCATATTTAATACATTTCCTTTCCCAGACTCACACGTTGATTACGCTCTGAATGGCCGTTTACAAGCCATTACCATCCTTAAACACATTAATGAAAGGACTAGATTTGCGTGTGCGAATGTAAATGAAGAGTTTTTGGAAGACGACATTATAGTCACAATGGTAGACGCCCACGGAAGAGAGAATTATGATGGGGCCATTAAATGCGCTACTTACAGCCTCAAGTATTTCAGATTAGATTTCTTAAGAATGCTATTTGCAATATAATTTGTAAAACATACCTACAAGTATGCGTTTTTTTTTTCTTTATTGGGAATAAAAACAGATTCAAGCCAACATGTACTATCGGGTTCAGAATTGCATGGCCAATTTATGAATGAATTCATTGATAAATTGACTATGCAATTTTGAACCCGATGGTACAAATAATAAATTATAAAGGTAAATAGGTACAGCTTAAAGATTTTGCACAAAGTTGTATTGTAAAACCAGATAGGTAATTACATACTTACATATGTATAATTTTTACAAGTGGATTAGAATGTAAAGTAGTTCAACATAACGTTTAGCATTATATACGATTATAAGATTCTGGTCCAAGACTCAGGTATGCAAATAATTTCATAAAACTTAAATATAAAGATCAGCACTGAGCACATTCGTTTATAACGTGATTCCAAAATAAACAGGTCAAGTTATTCGAAATAATATTTCTGTTGTATCTAAAAACCTATGTCTTTTAAGATTTCACTTAATTTCTCTGTAAAGGCATTGGAAAATTAATATAACCGTTAGCCAAGCAGTGAACTCGACTGTCACGCTTTAGTTATCAAAAAATAATGTAATATATTTCGAAATAGCGTCTAAACAAACATTTGACTAAACTATTATATAATTTTGTAAAATAATCGCCGAATCAATAAATTATTAAAACCATCATAGCAGCAATTCCTTTGGTTACCTTAGTGGCCCCAAAAACTTAAGATGCACTGCTTAAGGCGACGCATAAATTTAAACGCCCGAAGAATCCACTGCATTCGTGGGATTATTTAAAAGCTTGAAACTGTACCGCGGACGAGCCCATATGACTGGGACATAATAAAATAAACGCTTAGCGTCAACTGAGTCTTAGTCAATTTTATTATATTACGCGTATGGGATAGTGCTCAAAAATTGGATGCTGTGGGTAGATTTAGAAGTAGTACGTACTGACTTCTCACTTACTGACGCAATTTCCGTTTGTCAATTTACTTAATAAGGAAATTTTGATATAATTTGTTAATGATCGTCTCCGTACGGAGAAAATAACTATGTGTACGTAACTATACACATAATAAAGTCTCTATTCCGTCGACTTGGCAAAAATAAGTACTTACATAATGTAATAAAGTTTATAGTCCTAAATGTCAATGAGTAAAGAAAAGTACTAAAACAAATTATGTAATCTGTGAAGTGGTACCTAATTACCACTTATTTACACGTCGTAGGACTTAAACGTTTTAGAATAATTTAGGATAATATTTACATTTAATGACTTTAAATTAATGATGTTTCATGTCATGCCATAAATCAAGTAGTAGTATTATTTTAGTAAAATTAGAACAATAATTTTTATGAATGGATTTTGTCACTCTAACTATATTACGATAATGTTTCTGATATCTATCATGTCAAACGGATATCAATTGGCGTACTTAATAATGTTAAAAGCGTATTTAAACTGAATCGTGAACGGCAAGGTAAATAAATTCTTACAGTACTCTACCAAACATCGATATACGGCTTAACCATTTCACACAGAATTAAACACGAATAACTTATCAGATAACACAAATAATTTTAACGTTTGACAAAACAAACATTCGCACGCTCTACTGCATCAAATTTATTATAATTTCTCTACGGGAATTAGGTCCAGAGTAGGAAGACACCTCGCATGCCTGGTGCTCCTTGTGAGGATTTTGAAGGGAAGGGAAAGGTGGGTCTGATAAAGCTTCTGGGTGTATTCTCAAGGCGCTCCAAGTTGTCACAGTCGTTATTCTGTTCCGAGCGACTGCCGCGATAGTATCGCGCAGCCGGCCTGTCACTCAATGTAAATATTAAGCGTTCACACACGAAACGCTTTTATCGCAAGCGATGATGGCTGCACTTGCTTATTATCTGCGCTGGCCAATCAATTAGCTTGCCTTTAATTGAATATGACTCGCTTTTAAAGAAATCCTTATTGAGGACTATGTTAATTTTCTGTTGGTGATTTACTACGTAGAGTAAAGCTAATCATATGTCATCTCGCTCATATTTTTAGTACAACAGGGGATTAGATGTGATTTTATAACGATATTATAGGTGTTCAAAGCAATGTATAAAATATGCAATAAAATGACAACCATATTAAGTATAAATGTCAGTCAAAGAGATATAATTAAGTAATAATTTTTAAGAAAAAAAAACCGACTTCAATGGGGGTAGCCGGTGAAGGATTATTGTAGATAGATGGTGCACTTAGATTCCATACAATGAAATAACTTGCTTAAAAAACGCAGCGGAGAGGACCAATCGCCAAACGTGAACTATGCGTCGTTGAAGAGTTCCGTTCTGATTATCATCAACAGTTCCAATTCATCAAATGTCACTCTTTTGAATGAAAATGCTTGATTTGTTGATAAAAATACAAAAGTCACTTTATGTATGCCTTTAAGATTTGAGGAATTCCCTCGATTCCTCGTGGAACTCATCATCAGAACTTGAGCTTGACGAAAATTGGTCCTGACAATCTAACTTGCTTAACAAACATAGCGAAGAGGAAGAATCGCCAAACATGAACTATGCGTCGTTGAAGAGTTCCGTTCTGTTCATCATCAGCAGTTCCACTTCATCAAATGTCACTCTTTTGAATGAAAATGCTTGATTTGTTGATAAAAATACAAAAGTCACTATGTGTAAGCCCTTAAGATTTGAGGAGTTCCCTCGATTCTTCATGGATCCCATCATCAGAACTTGAGCTGGACGAACATTTGTTCTGACAATTAAACTTGCTAAACAAACACAGCGAAGAGGACGAATCGCCAAACGTGAACTATGCGTCGTTGAAGAGTTCCGTTCTGATCATCATCAGCAGTTCTACTTCATCCAATGTCACTGTTTTGAATCAAAATGATGGTTTTGTTGATAAAAATATAAAAATCACTATATGTATGCCTTTAAGATTTGAGGAGTTCCCTCGATTCCTCATGGATCCCATCATCAGAACTGCGTTTTGACAAAAACGGGACCAATCTGTATATATATACTTACAATCAAAAAAAGAATTTTCAAAATCGGTTCAGACATGACGGAGTTATGGAGTAACAAACATAAAAAATAAAAAAAAAATAAAAAAAATAAATAAATAATTTTTAAGAAAAAAAAACCGACTTCAATGGGCGTAGCCGGTGAAGGATTATTGTAGATGGTGCACTTAGATTTCATACAATGAAATAACTTGCTTAAAAAACGCAGCGGAGAGGACAAATCGCCAAACGTGAACTATGCGTCGTTGAAGAGTTCCGTTCTGATTATCATCAGCAGTTCCACGTCATCAAATGTCACTCTTTTGAATGAAAATGCTTGATTTGTTGATAAAAATACAAAAGTCACTTTATGTATGCCTTTAAGATTTGAGGAATTCCCTCGATTCCTCGTGGAACTCATCATCAGAACTTGAGCTTGACGAAAATTGGTCCTGACAATCTAACTTGCTTAACAAACATAGCGAAGAGGAAGAATCGCCAAACATGAACTATGCGTCGTTGAAGAGTTCCGTTCTGTTCATCATCAGCAGTTCCACTTCATCAAATGTCACTCTTTTGAATGAAAATGCTTGATTTGTTGATAAAAATACAAAAATCACTATGTGTAAGCCCTTAAGATTTGAGGAGTTCCCTCGATTCTTCATGGATCCCATCATCAGAACTTGAACTTGACGAACATTTGTTCTGACAATTAAACTTGCTAAACAAACACAGCGAAGAGGACGAATCGCCAAACGTGAACTATGCGTCGTTGAAGAGTTCCGTTCTGATCATCATCAGCAGTTCTACTTCATCAAATGTCACTGTTTTGAATGAAAATGATGGTTTTGTTGATAAAAATACAAAAATCACTATATGTATGCCTTTAAGATTTGAGGAGTTCCCTCGATTCCTCATGGATCCCATCATCAGAACTGCGTTTTGAAAAAAACGGGACCAATCTGTATATATATACTTACAATCAAAAAAAGAATTTTCAAAATCGGTTCAGACATGACGAAGTTATGGAGTAACAAACATAAAAAATAAAAAAATAAAAAAAAAACATACACGCCGAATTGAGAACCTCCTCTTTTCAAATCTTGAAGTCGGTTAAAAAACATACACGCCGAATTGAGAACCTCCTCTTTTCAAATCTTGAAGTCGGTTAAAAATATATCATGACGGTTTATTAGATAGGATAGACTTGAGACGACATAAGTTAATTACTAGTCAATAATTTCGAGATCAATATAATAGTAAAATAATGTCAAGTCGCCATCAAAAATATCGGAGCGGCCAGGGTACTCAAAAATATCTGACATTGCACTTTCTCGCCTTGACACTGAGGCGTTGTTCAGATATTTGTGACCACCTTAGCCTCCCCGATATATTTGATCGCGCCTGTACACTAACGTATTTACCTTCTTCATTGCTTCACAATCACGCACTTTCAAAGAACAACCATGGTGTCATTGACAGCATACACATAAAACTTGTCATTTTTATCCATTTTAGTACAAAATCTCCATTAATTACTTATATTTCAGTGAAAACGAATTTCTTTAATAATGTTTTGTCATGTGTCAGTTTTTTTTCTATTGACGACGGATATAGGAGTCAAGGGCCGGTTGCACCAAAGCGTCCGTTAACGTTAACGTCATCGTTTAAAAAACTTGTATGGAAAGTTTGACAGTTTTCTATGGGATGACAGCTCCGTCGCCATATTTAACGTTGATCAGTTCGTTAGTTATGCGTGGTGCAACCCACCCTAAATCTTTACTCACTTTAGTAAAATTTGTTGTTGTATTTTGAAATATATTTAAATCAGTTTAAATGCCTGAGAAACACAAGAAATTAAGTTTTTGGAAACTCTTCTAGGCCAATCATCTATTCCTTTATAACGGGTGATAACAAAAAAATGAGAATTCTTTCAGAGGCGAAAAAAATAATCTTCTCTACCTTTTTTTGAGTTTTGGATGTTCTTAGGCAATTCACACATAATAGTTATTTACAAAACCATCAATGGACATAAGAATAGGGCCCGTGGTCAGCTGTTCGTCAAAGTTCAGACACAATGTCCAAACAAGATAGTTGGAAGGCATGTTTTTCCCTTTTGTGCACATATGACCTTGATCCCTTTTATCAACTGGGTAAAATTTTCAGCTCTCCGATTGTTTAAATACTAAATTACGACATGACAAAAAAATATTTTGCATCCAGCCACATTGTGAAAAAAAATTGAGGTATCGGATTTTCACTCGACGTCTAAAATTAATGATTTTCATGTGTGAATTTCGAATCGTCCAGCGACACTGTGATATAAAATGTATTTTTGCTGATGTATGTATTCTAGTAATCTTATCTGCTAGCGGCATTCTAGACCTATCTTTTTAAACATCAACAAATGTAGGTACCGTTGGAAACTTGAAATTTTTCGTGGCAACTCGTTGGCTGGTGGAATCATCATCATTAAAGATGCAATTCTGTTTGTTCAGTCTTCCCTTGGTCTCCCGCTACCATTTCTGTAAACTACAGTCAGGGATGTAAGAATTCTACAAATATTAGATTTTCCTTTACTAAAATGATATATACAGTGGTTTTTGTCCATGTTTAAGTTTGAAATATAAAAAAAGTACAAAGGATTTTCGCATAGCTTCTTGTTTCGACACCATTTTTTACAAATACAAATGCTTGAAAAAATTAAATAAACAAAATTAAAGAACCTCTAAGACATCGCCACCACTTCATGAACAAACTATTTTATTTACGTAAATAGTTTAATTTTTATGTCTAAAGAAAATGAGTCTCATTTTTTTGTTATCACCCGTTATATATATATTACATGAAAAGGATACTTGAAATTGGAAATTTGCTCCGTTTTATGAACATGGCCTGCGACATATGTCAAATGGACAACACAATAAGATATTGTGCTTCGGAATTCGCCTGCTCTTAGGCTTTTTAGATTCCCAGCGCTCCTGTGTGGTTGGCAAAAGACCTAGCTGCCGTGCTGCCGGCGGCCGCGGCGGCGGCGGCGCGCCACGTATCGAATTCGAAACTGCGGTTGACAGTCGTGACAGACGTTCATTATGCAGTTATTTATTTATATTATATTTGTGTTTGTTATATTAGTGATTTAGTATTATATTTTCGATGTTAGTAGTTTATAGAGTAATGAGTTCGCCGCCTGATTTGACGTGCCCTCATTGTGACGGCTCATTGCGAGTCTTTACGTCGCGAGGCCTTAAGGTGCACATTACTCGTAAACATAAAGATATTCCCCACCCTGCAGGCCCGCGGACTATCAGCAGTACGAATTCACAAACACAGGGCTGTACCCTAGACCAACTCGCCTCATTAAAGAAAAGGAGCGAGAAGTATGGCCGCTAGTAAGTTGTGCAGCATTATTAATAGTTGTGTAGCAGTTAATGGTTTGAACGAGTGGAACGCCCTCCTATCTTTTTCTTATAGAGCGTTAAAAACTCCTGAAACGGGCGAGGCAGGATCTCTCACCGCGAAGGTTAAATCTAATATAGATACCTTCTCCTATTTATCGTCCAATGATTGTACTGGGGTCGCTCGGACGCTGTCACTCACTAAATTGATTGAGGCCAAAGTTCATGAGGGTGACTTGAGAGGTGCTGTTTGTTTGCTTATGAGCGAGGACACAGTCGCGCCTGCAAGCCCAGACACACTCGCAGCTTTGAAGTCCAAACACCCGAGTCCGTCTCGTCCTCTTCATTTCCCTGCGGAGCCGGATCCGAACTGCCCAATCTTGTCAGTTAAAGTTGAGGATGTGGCCTTAGCAGTAAGCTCTTTTCATAGCGGTTCAGCAGCTGGCTTAGACGGCCTTCGCCCAGACCACCGAAAAGAGCTGACGTCTAGCGCAGCTGGAGACAGTGGAGGGCGCTTAATGGAGGCCCTTACTAAACTCTGTAATTTTCTGCTAAACGGTAATTTACATCCAGATGTCTGTCCGTATTTATACGGGGCTACTCTCTGTGCTTTAAAAAAAGGAGGAGGCGTGAGACCTATAGCCGTGGGAAGTACTTTCCGCCGCCTTGTCGCTAAACTTGCGTGCCACGCAGTGAAGCAGGAAATGGCTTCCTACCTTCAGCCACATCAGCTGGGATTCGGAACCCGCTTAGGATGTGAGGCTGCAATACACGCCTTACGTTCATTTGTAATGGATGCAGGTAGCGTAGTTATCAAGCTTGATTTAAAAAACGCCTTTAACTGTGTTGAAAGGGACGCTTTATTAAACGAGGTTAGGGAGAATATTCAATTACTGTATCCCTTCCTCTAACAGGTCTATCACTTACCATCTAACCTCTTCTATGGCTCCGATCTAATTATATCCCAAGTAGGTGCTCAACAGGGAGATCCGCTTGGCCCCCTCACTTTTAGCCTCTCCATCCATAAGATAATCTCTGAGCTTAAATCACCACTACTCTCTGGTACCTGGACGACGAAACCATTGGGGGTAAACCAGAAGAGGTGGAGCAGGACTTACTTACCTTGTTACCACGCTTTGAGGATTTGGGCTTAGAAGTAAACACGTCAAAGTGCGAGTTTTTCGCGTTTCTGCTTTTTCTTTAATACTGCCTGGCCTCACGGAACGCAGTTCTAACTCCCTTAGTTTACTCGTAGCACCAATATTCACTTCTGCGGTTCCCGAAGCCATGCTAGCACGCAAACAACTCCTTCAGACTGCCAGCGAACGCCTGAAAGGCATCAACCCACATGTAGCTTTGGCTCTCATGCAGAGGTGTTTTCGCCGTGCCCAAAGTAAACTATCTACTACGTACGGCGCCAGTATGGTTATTTCCCGACAACATAGCCTCCTTCGACGCTGGTATTAAATATATTATCGAGTCTATCGTAAACGTCTCCATGAACGAAACCCAGTGGAAACAAGCGACTCTGCCGATTCGACACGGTGGCCTCGGCGTACGACTTGTACGGGATGTGTGCCTGCCAGCCTTTTTGGCGTCGGTCCATGGGGTAACAGACCTCGTTGCTAATATTCTATCTCAAAATGGCAACAGGGCAAGCATATCCTTTGTGGCCGACGCCTCGAAGTCGTGGTTAGATCTTAATCCGAGTGCCACCGTGCCGGAAAACCCCAACATCCAGCGTGCGTGGGATCATATAGGCTCTAAAGCGATATTAGACGGACTTATTACTGACGCCGTGGGAGTAGACCGCGCAAGGCTTCTGGCAGTGTCGCAGTCAGAATCAGGGGCGTGGTTGCATGCGTTGCCTTCGCCTCAACTGGGCACTTTACTCGACGGGGACTCGCTGCGCGTGGCCGTTGCTTTCCGCCTTGGCTGCGACGTATGTCAACCGCACATATGTATCTGCGGTATCATGGTGGGGGCTGACGGTCATCACGCACTGAGTTGCCGCCGATGCACCGGCAGGCATCCGCTGCACCATGCCCTCAACGACACTGTCCAGAGGGCCCGGCCCTTAGGTCGGCTGGTGTGCCATCGGTGCTCGAGCCGCCAGGCCTTAGCCGTACAGACGGTAAAAGGCCTGACGGCTTGACTTTAGTGCCTTGGGAACGGGGGCGGTGTTTAGTGTGGGACGCTACTTGTGTCAGTACATTCGCCGCCTCCCACATTAGCCGTACCTCTCGCACGGCCGCAGCGGCAGCCGATACACAAGCTGCACTAAAGCGACAAAAATATGCCCCATTAGGATCCTGTTACATATTCGTCCCTCTCGCAGTTGAAAACGCGGGCTGCTGGGGGGTAGACACTAAACGTTTCGTACGCGAGCTGGGCCGTCGACTCCGGCAAAAGGGGGAGGATCCCCGCTCCGAGTCGTTCTTGGTGCAAAGGCTGTCCATAGTTATCCAGCGTGGAAATGCAGCAAGCCTTATGGGCACCTTTGCACCGGGAACGGGTTATTCGTTTAAATTATTTGTAAAATGTGTTATTTATTTTCTAAAGCTGTTTTATTTTTAATTGTACCATTGTAAATATATCCTTTAGTGTAATGGTTTCAAAAAAAAATGTGTTTGACATTCAGTCCCATCAATTTGAAATCCAAACCTCCATTTGTTTCCTGGTGTTAAAGGATTTAAAACTTAGTAAAGCGTAAAATTCAATATTGTAAAAGGAAAAACGCAGTGCATTTTAATCAAAATGGCATTAGTATAATCGCATAGGAATGTGTATTATACTTTCGGGACACACAGCCGTATTGTTTATTTAATTACTGAAACCAGAGCGGGTCGGGTAACTTAAGTATTTAAGTAGGTAGTTTTAGTAGATTATATTGTACAATTGCATAAAACGCACTATTTTGCGCGAGGTGTTATGATGATATAAAGTCAATTGTAAAATGGGTTTTAGGGACGAGTTGTACGCTTTACTATTCACTTCGATTGCAAGGGAATTATATATCATTAATCGTTAAACAAATATTACAATGAAAAAATAATGTGATACCCGCCAATTAACTTTTTTTTTCAGTAGGTACGGTCAGCTGCAGAGAAAAAGCACCAAGGTCTTAGATTACTAAAGGAACGAAATAAAATAAAGAGTTTATATTTAAGTTAAAGTAGTTCGTGTGGCTGTTGGACTGATGCCTTTGATTCGACGAAGATATTACTTTTATGCTCTAGAGCATAAAAAGCAACTTTAGGTCGCCTAGGCACAACATAAAGACGAACTTTGAGAGCACGAGAAGTGAAAAGATGTTACAATTATTTTTTAAGTTATTTAAGTTTACTTATATATTTATAGGTAGCGTTTATAGTTATAGTAATATTATAAAATAAATTATTAAGTAAAGAGTTTAGCGACCTAAAGCAAAATTAGATTTTTCTAACTTTATGACAATCTCAGGTCAAAACAGATTCGTCAGCTAAACTCGTCTTCAGAGTTAGAACACGTGTAATTAAGTGAAAGTTGACGCCCACTTCCTGAAATTACTTCGTATTTTGTACGAATAAGACTTTTATTTACTTACGGGCTTTCATGATTTTCTAATAATTTGAAAACAATATCCCTGCATATTTTTTAAATAAAAAACTCTTTTCAAATTACTATCTACAAAAACTATCTATATTAACTGTAGCTATGAGATTAGTCGCTGGTCTTGACTGTGTGTAGTGACACTTAAACGAGGGTGGCGCGTGGCCGATACTATCGGTGTAAGCCGCGAGGGTGCTCAGCCTTTACAATATTTGTATACTATAAAATGCGCATAAATATAATGAAAAAATACTCCTTCATATACAGAGTCTTAAATACACAATTTATTCAAAAAAAACAGACATGCCAAATTTCTCAAAACCCTTGAACGATTAATAAATATTCGCAACACAGGCTTCGTCAGATGCAACATAACACAGTAGGTACAGAGTATGAATTTTGTATACCATAACATCGAAACGTAAAGTGTTTAAACAAAAATTATCTAATATACTTCATTTCATTTAAATCAACAGCTGCAATGAATGCGAAAATTTATGAATGAATTCATTGATGATATTCATATATGATGTTTAAGCAATTTTGCAGCTTACAGAATGTACTAGAATTTGATTAGAAAACCGGCCAAGTACGTGTCGGACCATGCATAGTGGAGTACCTACTGTCAAAAAAACGAATATCAAATGGTCGTATCTGTCTTTTCGGAGTAACTCGAAAGCGCCCTAACCAATGTGTACAATGATGTATCTTCTCAATTGTTTTCATAATTTTGGATCACCGTTTTAAAAGTTACAAGGGGGGGGGGACACAATTTTTTTGACGTTTATAGTGATTATTTCTGAAAATATCAACTTAATAAAAAAATATTTTGACCACGAGCGTAACGACACGCTCTAAACGTCAGGAAAATAATAAAAGTGGGTGTACGCGATTAAGTCCCGTTTTCGTCAAAATAATCAGTGAAAATCGTGTGTTTAAATCAGTACATTAATAAAAAACCTATCGATCGATGTGCAACATGTTGATATTTAGTAAAATATTTTTTTTTGACAATTAGTTACGTATGGACAATTAATTTAGTATGGAGTGACATACGAACGGACGGACGGACAGACGGACATGACGAAACTATAAGGGTTCCGTTTTTGCCATTTTGGCCACGGATCCCTAAAAAGGTTAAGATTAAAGTAGTATTTTTATGTGACAGTTCCTGCCATACATTGTAAACCACTTTGTGTGGCAAGAGCTGTCAGATTACTGTCTTGAATTAAAAATACTACTTTAGATATATTTAAAAAGTGTTACTTACACGTTAAAATATAGTTTCATTTCAAGTAAATTACGGTTAATTACTTAACCGAAAAAGTAAAATTACTGTGTCATTATTATTAAATTAATGTGTACGGCAGTTTGTATCTTTTCCTCTTCAAAATTCCATTCTATACCCAGTTTGAAATGACCATGCAAAATAAATATTCCGTTGAACCAATCAGGAAACAATATGCTGATGTCTACAAACAAAAAAAATCATTAACAATCCGTCAACGGCTGTTAGACAGAATGGGCATTTCAAAAGAGGGTTTTAATCAGAGATACAAATTCAATTTACCCGTCCGCCAATAGGGTACGTATAGGATAATTTGCATAGTTATTGTAAACATGGGTCAGTCCTGCATAAACCGCGCCTATGACAGCTCTTCTCAAATGCAAATGTAAGTCGATTTCCTACAAGTGCTAGAAGTGTCCAATTAAATACATTTTTGCGTCGTTTTTCGCACTTCGGAAGATATTAATTTTTCTTAAGTAGTCAAATGCCAATGTGTGCTAGCCAATCGCACCTAAGTTTATATAGTATTCGAATATATTTTTTAAGTCGAAAATCTAGAGACACCATCTCTAGTACGTTTCTAACGTACGTTTCGTCGTAATCTAGTGATCTGTAGTAAGTTTTGCTTGATATCTTTGCCACACTTTTTTTGAGGCCTACGATGCTTGACGCTAACGCTTGCTATGTCGAGCGCCATACATTTGCGTACACAAGGATGTATGATGGCGTTTCAAGCTGCAAGCGACGATATCGAGCGAACTTACGTGTGTCATGCACGATTTCCCGTGAGAATAGAGAGAACTGACGCTGAAGCCTATCGTAGAACTCGTATAGAACTCACGTGAAACGTGTCTTACGTGCATAAATCGTGCATTGCTAAGGCAGCATAGTGGCAAGGGTGTCCTGTCCATCTCCACGATGTGACAGCTACGGCCTTGGAACGTATCGGGTACATGTTTGGGGTTGTCAAAATTCCTTTCGTTTATTTGCGGCCTGACTACAGATAAGATAAAATATTTATATAGTTTATAGTAGTAGTTTTGTACGAAAATAATTATTATTTTGGGCAAATAAGATAATAAATCGGACATTTATCTAGTTTTGTATTAAAATTACTGATAGATTAGGTAGATTGACGCAGATTGGGGCAGGTCCAGCAACAATACTTGTCAACCCAACAACGTGGAAAGGTATGTTTTGGAGATGTCATGTGTCACCGTTCATCTGTCAAAGTTCTGTTAACCGCCGAGTTTGTAGGGAAGACGACCATCTATATGAAATACTATTATGTTATTCTGTGATAGTGGCCGAGTGTTAAAGATTCGGGCCTTTATCATACTAGCGCTAACATTTTATAACATCATAGAGGACGTCCAAAAAATGTATGCATGGTCATACGGAGCCTGGAATTAGACCAGCTCACTAATGGCAATTTCTTATAAGTAATTTTTTTTTTAACTGAGACAAAGTTATTGTGCGGGTGACGGGTTCGCGTAGATGTTAAAAGTCCAAAGAAAAGTAGAGAAAATGTTTATTATAAAATGTTATTAAGTACTATAAATTTTGCAAAACGTGTTAAGAGGCCTTAGTCCCATGAACGTTCCTCAATTTCACGAAATCTTATTTTTTATGCAATGTTGGTTATCGAATGCACCCGGTCGGGATGGATCTCGAAAGTATAAGTACTGAATTTAGGTTGTTTCTAATTATTGGTCAATTCGATTACTGCTGAGGCCGCACGAGGCGGATACGCGTGTAAAGGTGCAACATAACTGTTCGGTGCATTGCACCGTGCAATGCACCGAACAGTTATGTTTTTACTATTTCAATAATTGTGTTAAGGTAGGTGAACTACCTACTTACTGAAATAAATTAAAGTCTTTTAGTAACCTTACGTACCTATTTTGTATTATAGTTACATATGTAAGGTATTCATGCTCTGATGTTTGCTTGCTTTATTCACCGAACTGCCAGAATACTGTATAAAACATAGAAGGCCCTCGTTAAGAACAGTATAATACGAGTACGGAAACCGCAAGAATTTCAGCTTTCTGTACCGAGCTGATTGCGGCGTGGTGCCTCTATTATGCAGTGCCTGAAACGAATATGTGAGAAAAATCAGGAGCAAAAAATGGTTAAGGACGTTATATGAACTAAAATAGGAAACATGTTCAACAAAGTTCTAGGGCAAAGTTGTAGGTATGCAATATAGACATTTAAAAATACATAGATATTCAGAATATATTAAATAAAACTAGCTGTGCCCGCGGCTCCGCCCGCGTGGAATTCGGTCTGTGTCAGTAAGCGGTTAATTCACCCCTAATTCCTCTCCCGCTACCCTGGAGGCGGAACTTGAAGTAAAGTTGACAGATGACGCTAGAGGACAGTAGTCCTAATAAAATATTTTACAATTACCACTTAATTAAACTAACTTAATGAAACTACACTCAAAAATGAATACTTTTTTTTATCATATTTTTTTTTTGGCACGATTTAAACGACATAGAGTAGTAGGTGTATATCGGACGATACAGGACCACTTTTGTATTTATACGTTCATGTCCACGGCAAATATCATCCAAATCGTTCCTCCCGTCAAATCAGTCAAAGCATGAAAGGTAAGAACAGGCGCGGTTGAAATTTGGGGGGGGGGGGGGGTCACAAATGCAGAAATTGTTTTTTTCTGTTTGAGGTGCACTTGGAGGGTGGGGGGAGGGGGGTCCATGACCCATGCAAGTTTAACTCGAGTGTAGTGGCCCCCCCTTTAGACGTTGAATTTGAGCATGATGAGATGAGAACCGGCCAAGAGCATGTCGGGCGATGCTCAGTGTAGAGTTTCGTAGAGGCCACCCTGTTACAAAACATCCGTTCAAAAGGTCGTTTATTAAGGGATATTTGATAGATAGATACATAGATAAACACTTTATTATTTGGCGACGCCTTACGTCATTTTCCTATTCGGTACTTCCTTTCACTATGCGTTTTTGACTGATAATTCAAAAACGGCTGAACCGATTTTATTCAATATACTTTTTATTGAAAGTTCTTATCAGGCCTTACCAAATTTCAGCTTTCTAGTGCGAACGATAACTGAGCTAGACCGCGGACAGACGGACGGACATGGCGAAACTATAAGGGTTCCTAGTTGACTACGGAACCCTAAAAAGAGATAAATAGTAGTTTATGTAAATGTTACGTAATAAGGCCTAATTATGTACAGAAGCATACACTGCTTTAGCTGCTAGGAACGAAGTTATGTTATTTCATTTTTGTATTTTTTTGAAATTGTTGAAATTTTATTTGAAATTGTTGAAATTTTTAATATTTTTGTAATTTTTGAATTTTTTGAAATTTTTGAATTTTTTGAATTATTTGAAATTTTTGAAATTTTTGAAATTTTTGAAATTTTTGAAATTTTCGAAATTTTTGAAATTTTTGAAATTTTTGAAATATTTGCCATTTTTTACATTTAGGTTCTCGACTTTTTTCAGTTTTTTCACTTTTATCACTTTGTCACTTCTCACTTTAACTTTTCACTACACTTCATTCACCTCACTTCACTTTATTCTATTTTATATATTTTTTATTTCATTCCATGTTTCTCAATCGTATGGGTGTCGCGTTTTCGTGACGTGACGCTTTTTCGTGACGGTCACGTGACTTTTTTTCGCCTAGCCTCCCATCCGCGAACCGTCCGATAAGGAACTTCGTTCCAAAACTACCACCGGTTCTAACCCTACACCTCTGGCCCAAGAAGTATTATGACATTTTATGACCGAAAAGAAACTCGACGGGACTTATTTTTTTCAAAACAGTAAGAAATACATTATTAGATCTTAAAGATACAAAATAATGCGTAGTTCTTCAAGAAGACATATCAAAACAGCTTGAGAGACAGATAATGTACCCATTGTTTAATTATAAAGGAAAATAAATCCTAATCTGACTGCTTCACAAAACGTTTGATATGTTTTCCTACCTAAACGGTGTCCTATAAATGTTAGATGATTTTGTAGTAATTTTTTGGTTTGGGCCATGCATCTTTGTCCGTCATATATAGTCCTCGAACCTGGAATAACCCTTTGACATTCATGACATTTTCAAATATTTCTTAAGAGCGGGTAAAGGTAAATTTAAAGCATCGACGGGTATGTTATAAATATGAACACCTTGACCAAAAAATTACAAATTATTTCAATACCAAATTTTATCTAAATACGTACAGCGGTTATTGGTTGTTTCTTCCCCATGTAAACTTCCACCCATTTTGCATCCGCTTAAGGGATAATTTCCGAGATAAAACTATTTTATTTCCTTTTCCAGAGCTCAAATTATCTCCATACCAATTTTTATCTAAATCGATTCTGCGGTTAATAATTCCCTATACAAATTTCCAACTCCCTTTTCACCCCTTTAGGGTTGATTTTGGGGTAAAAACTATCCTTTGTCCTTTCTCGAGACCCATACACATATTTCCATCTAAATCAGTTCAGCGGTTAAAAAATTCGTCATACCAACTTCCAACCCCTTTTCACCCCCAAAAGGGTTTGAAAACTATCCTATGACGTTTCTCGAGACTCAAATTATCTCCATACTCATTTCTATCTAAATCGTTTCAGCGGTTAAAAATTCTCCATAACTCAAACTCAAACTCAAACATTTATTCAGTAAGTAGGCCACAAGGGCACTTTTACACGTCAAAGTAAAAGAGAGAGAAAAAAAATCAAACTACACCGGTTCTAACCCTACACTTCTGACCCGAGAAGAATTATGTCCGGCAAGAAACTCGGCGGGACTTATTTTTTCAAAACAACAGTACATCAAAACTAAACAATACATATAAGTGCGTTGTTCTATAAGAAAACATATCAAACCAAGGTTAGATTAACCAACAATAGGTTATAGTTTAAGAAAAATACCAAAGAAAAAAGATGAGTCCAAATCTGACTATTGAAAATAAATTACATACAAGTTTGATATACTTTCTTACCTGAACTGTGCCTTCTACATAAATTTCCAAATTATAATAATCCATCATCAACAGTTAGAAACAAACTTTGAATTTAAATAATATAAAAAAAAGTACTTAACTGATTCTAGTATACAATAAACATACTATTTCTAATTTATACTTAGAGATGTATAAGGTCTCCAAGTGTCTTGATCTATATATTCTATATAATAAAAAAATATGGATAATCAAGCACCGAATGTTGTGTCTAAAGCCAATTAAACTAAAATTAAATATGATTAATAAAAAGTTACGTAAATGTGTTGCCCCAGTTAGCCTAAACAGACCGGTCTCCACAAACAGCACCCGTTCACGAGTATGACGCATATCTCAGCCATCGCCTCCCTCAACCTTTCTTCGGGAAAGTGGCGACCCGATCAACGACGCCACCATAAGCAGAGCCTTTTAAGCGAGCATGACATGTTCAAGCTGGCGGGCTTTATTAATTAATAAAAACTAGCTTAGTCTGGTGAGAAACAATATTCTGTGCTCGTATTTTACATGCGTGAACTAAATTACAATATAAAAGTGACATAGAGATGTACATGTCTCTAAGCGTCAGGATCATTAAATATATATCTATACATACAAATATTTGCGAATGCAAGACTTAGAGATGTATAACGTCTCTAAGTGTCCAAATACTAAATAAAAACAAAATAAAAAAAAAATGAAAAACAGGTAATACTGGACACTAGTAAAGCTGCTTCATAGAGTAATGTACCTAATAATTTCTCAATTTGTATTGTACTAACTATATCAAGCTACAGGCTTAAAGGCATCGTTATCCTCAATGAATTCCTTTAAAGTATAGTACTCTCTCCTCAACAAATAGCGCTTAACATAAGACTTGAATTTATTTAGTGGCAAATTCACTACATCAGCGGGGACTTTGTTATAAAAACGTGTACAGTTCCCAGCAAAAGACGTACGAACCTTACCGAGGCGGTGGCCAGGCTCAGCAATCTTATCTTTATTTCTAGTGTTATAGTTATGGATATCACTGTTGAGCTTGAATTTATGGATGTTTTTCCGCACATACATAATGTTTTCAAGTACGTATTGAGATGCTACGGTAAGAATATTTGCCTCTTCAAATTTTCCTCTTACGGATGCTCGACCGCGCATTTTATAAATGCCACGTACAGCTCGTTTTTGTAGCACAAATATGGTCCCAATATCAGCTGCTTTACCCCACAACAGAATTCCATACGACATAACACTGTGAAAGTAACTGAAGTATACCAGCCTGGCAGTTTCACTGTTTGTTAGATGGCTGATTCGCCTCACGGCATAGGCTGCAGAGCTAAGTTTCCCAGCTAGGGTAGCTATATGTGGATGCCATTGTAATTTCGAGTCTAAAGTGACTCCTAAGAAAACAGTTTGATTTTCGAATTCCATTATTTCATCATTTATTATATATAATCTTGCTGCTGTTAATCTGCTTGACGTTGGGAAGTGTAAATTTGATGCACTTCGTTTTCTTGGCGTTCAAAAGTAGGTTATTAGCCGTAAACCAATTTACTACTTTGGAGAGTGCACTGTTAATACTATCGAAGCTGTTTTCTTTTCTGTCCACTTTAAATATCAGAGATGTGTCATCAGCAAATAACACTATATCATGTTTATCTTGCACAATTTTAGGTAGGTCATTAATGTACACCAAAAACAGGAAAGGACCAAGTATTGAGCCTTGAGGCACTCCGAGTGCCACAGGGGACCCAGAAGATTGAGTTCCATTAATTACCACTCGTTGTGTTCTATCCGATAGGTATGATGAGACGAGGTTAAGGGCACCAGCTTTGATCCCGTAATGGCTTAGTTTTCTCTTTAGATTTTCGTGATCAACGCAATCAAATGCCTTCGATAGGTCACAGAATATTCCAACAGCATCTTGTTTTTTTTCCCAAGCGGCAAAGATGTGCTTAAGAAGAACAGCACCTGCGTCAGTAGTCGAGCGACCTCTGGTAAAACCAAATTGATTTCTGGCGAACAATTCGTTTCGGTTAAAATGTGACACAAGTTGATTTAGAATTAGTTTCTCGAAAACTTTGCTCAGTGCCGGCAGTATTGAAATTGGTCTGAAATTGCTTGGTTCTGTTCTCGATCCTGATTTGAACAAGGGGATGACTTTGCTGTGCTTCATTATGTCTGGAAATATTCCTGTATCAATACATTTGTTAAATATATCAGCTAAATGTGGTGCAATCGATTCAACAATGGAATTTAGAACTTTAACAGATAGGTCCCAAAGATCTTCAGTTTTCTTTAAATTTAGGGATTTAAATGTTTTAATAACTAAGTTCGGAGTAACATATGAAAATTTAAAGAAATCTGTACACTCTGCTATATTTGTTTTCAGTATTGCCTCAGCGACGTCAGGCGATGAATGAAGAGACTTTGTTGTTTCTACCGGTATATTAGAGAAGAACTGCTCAAAATGATCCGCAACTTCAAGGTCCGAACTCACTAAATTATTATTAATACGTAGGTTGTAGTGCGGATCTTTGATTTTACGTTTCCCAGTTTCATCGTTGATTACTTGCCAAACAGTTTTTACTTTATCCTTGGAATTTTGGATCTTTCTGGACAGATAATCAGCTTTAGCAGCGGCACACATCATCTTAAAAGATTTAGAAAAGTTCCTGACATAATCTAGGAATTCCGGACTTTTATTAATTCTTCTCAAGTCATATAAATCATAGAGCCGTCGTCTTTTCTCATGAATATCCGGCGTAGCCCAGTCGCTAAATTTCGTCTTGACCTTGCCTTGCACCTTCTTCGGAATGAAACAGGCATCAAATTCCCTTTTAATACAGTTAAACAACTCAATACTCATACGGTTAGGGTTTTCCTGGGTAAATGAAACATAACATAATTGTTTCGTGATATTTCGACTGAATAAATCTAATCGTCTTTCGGAAATTGGTCTGCACATAGTGACTTGTGGAATATCCTTAGTTTTTCCGCTAAAAGAGGCTTTTTGTCCACAGTGGTCAGAACTTAAGTTGTTTATTATAGATTTACTAGTCGCATCCTTGTTACTGAAAATGTTATCTATACATGTAGCACTGGTTGCTGTGATTCGTGTAGGCTCACAAAATAAATTTACTAAATTGTAGGATTTGAAAGTACTAAGTAACCTTACACACATGGATGAATCTTCAAGTAAGTTGATATTAAAATCACCACACACAATAACACTTTTATTACTACAAAAAACACTTGTAAGAACTTCATCTATCACTGACTCAAATGTGTTAAAGTTTGCCAATGGAGGCCTGTACACGCATATAATTATAAATTCTTCTAACTCGACACAAGAAAGTTCAATATGGCGTTCCACAGACAATTCAACAATGTCTTTCCGCTCCTTACTTTTTATATCATGTTTTACCATTATTAATGACCCGCCGCGAATGCAGGATTTTCTAAAAAATTTACTTACTACACTATGATTGTGGAAATTAAACATAAATTCATGACCTTTAAGCCAGTGCTCCGTTATACAGAGGATATCAATGTTCGAGTGTTGTACAAATAAATCAATTTCCAGTTGTTTACTGGTAAACCCTTGAATATTTTGGTGAACTAAGTACAATACATCAGTTTTACTACTTATGCTAGCATCACAGTTATGTTTAGGAACGGAGCCGGCTGGTGCACTCGTTGTCGTAGCAGTCAGTTTAAATTGATATCACCAGACGGCTGCCTCTCTAAATCTGAGCCCCTGCAGTATGAATCGGGATTCGTCTTAATAAAACTATCATCCGCCGTGCTAGTCACGACGGGGTCTACAATATTGTATGCTAACAGGTTAGCACAATCTATAAGACATCTTCTCGGAAGGTAAGTCCTTCATGGGGCATAATAAAATCCTCAATAAATTTATTTGTATCAAAATACGAAATCGTACTACTGTACAAAGAAAGATTATAAAATACGGAGTTGTAAGAATATACCCTCTTATTTATATGACTCGACATTCTGTATGGTAAGGCACAGATAATTATTTTTACAGAATCTCGCTGGCCAATATCTGACAGGGTCTCGGATAATCTCAAGATATCTCGTTTAGTGCAATCTATACTATTTCCTAAAAACACTACAAGCGTGGAATCGCGGTCATACTCGCCGACCGATATACATTTGATCAGACGATCGAAGGAGGCGCCCGGGTGACAGTTGTTAAGGACGCCTCGCGACAAGCGCTCCGCCAGCAGCGCGCCGAGCCCGGCGCCCACCTCGTCTGTATATAGAACGGTGCGGCCGGGCGCAGGCGCGGGCGCGGGCGCGGGTGCGGGCGCGGGCGCAGGTGCGGGCGCGGGTGCGGGCGCGGGCGCGGGCGCGGGCGCGGGCGCGGGCGTGGGTGCGAGTGCGGGTGCGGGTGCGGGCGCAGGCGCAGGCGCGGGCACGAGCGCGGGGACCAGCGGGGCGGGGCGCGCGCGCGAGAGTGGCGCCTCCACCGGGCACGGCGGCGGAGGAACCAGCTCGACAGGGCACGATAGCGATGGAGTGTGTTGGACTGAGCGCGACGGCGATAGATCCAGTGCCACTGGGCACGACGGCGATGGGCCCCGCTCGATAATGCATGGCGGCGATGGGCCCGGCTCGACAGTGCATGGCTGCGATGGACCCGGCTCGTCAGTGCATGGCGGCGATGGGCCCGGCTCGACAGTGCACAGCGGCTGTGGAACCAGCTCGACAGTGCATGGCGGCGGTGGACCCGCCTCGCCTGGGCACGATAACGGTGGAGTTGGTTCCACTGGGCAGGGCAGGGATAAATCCAGTGCGACATCCAATCCAGGGCATGACTGTGAAGGACCCAGCGACGACTCTCGGACGTCCAGGCTAAGGTCAGGCTCGGGCTGGCGACGCGGAGCGACCGGTGTGAAGTTAGCAGCCTAAAGTTAGCTGCCTATGATAACCCGACCAAATAAAAAATCTCTTTTGTGATTCGGAAATATCAACGAATATAATGGTTTCTTAGGAAATCTATAAAGTAAAAAAACAAAACGAGTATAAAAATTAACAAAGCTATCAAGTTCGGCCCAAATAATCACAAAAACTTAAAATTATCAACAAATAATTTTAGGCCGCTAACTTCACACTTTAATAAAGAATAACAAGAATATATATTTTAGTGAAGTAGCAAGAGTTACACTTTTTAACTGGTATCATAAGAAGCAACGATGAACGTGCTATCAACAAGCTAAATATCAAATTAATTGAAAGAACCAGGCTACCTTTAATATAGGTCAAAAAGTTAGCAGCCTAAGCTGAAACAAGATTTTGCTTCCATCTCTACCAGAAGTAGCAAGAGTTACACTTTTTAACTGGTATCATGAGAAGCAACAATGAACGTGCTATCAACAAGCCAAATAAAAAATTAATTGAAAGAACCAGGCTACCTTTAATATAGTTCAAAAAGTTAGCAGCCTAAGCTGAAACAAGATTTGCTTCCATCTCTACCAGAAGTAGCAAGAGTTACACTTTTTAACTGGTATCATAAGAAGCACCGATGAACGTGCTATCAACAAGCTAAATATCAAATTAATTGAAAGAACCAGGCTACCTTTAATATAGGTCAAAAAGTTAGCAGCCTAAGCTGAAACAAGGTTTTGCTTCCATCTCTACCAGAAGTAGCAAGAGTTACACTTTTTAACTGGTATCATAAAAAGCACCAACGAACGTGCTATCAACAAGCTAAATATCAAATTAATTGAAAGAACCAGGCCACCTTTAATATAGGTCAAAAAGTTAGCAGCCTAAGCTGAAACAAGGTTTTGCTTCCATCTCTACCAGAAGTAGCAAGAGTTACACTTTTTAACTGGTATCATAAGAAGCACCGATGAACGTGCTATCAACAAGCTAAATATAAAATTAATTGAAAGAACCAGGCTACCTTTAATATAGGTCAAAATGTTAGCAGCCTAAGCTGAAACAAGGTTTTGCTTCCATCTCTACCAGAAGTAGCAAGAGTTACACTTTTTAACTGGTATCATAAAAAGCACCGATAAACATGCTATCAACAAGCCAAATATAAAATTATTGAAAGAACCAGGCTACCTTTAATATAGGTCAAAAAGTTAGCAGCCTAAGCTGAAACAAGGTTTTGCTTCCATCTCTACCAGAAGTAGCAAGAGTTACACTTTTTAACTGGTATCATAAGAAGCACCGATGAACGTGCTATCAACAAGCTAAATATAAAATTAATTGAAAGAACCAGGCTACCTTTAATATAGGTCAAAATGTTAGCAGCCTAAGCTGAAACAAGGTTTTGCTTCCATCTCTACCAGAAGTAGCAAGAGTTACACTTTTTAACTGGTATCATAAGAAGCACCAATGAACGTGCTATCAACAAGCTAAATATAAAATTAATTGAAAGAACCAGGCTACCTTTAATATAGGTCAAAAAGTTAGCAGCCTAAGCTGAAACAAGGTTTTGCTTCCATCTCTACCAGAAGTAGCAAGAGTTACACTTTTTAACTGGTATCATAAATAGCACCGATGAACGTGCTATCAACAAGCTAAATATCAAATTAGTTAAAGGAACCAGGCTACCTTTAATATAGGTCAAAAAGTTAGCAGCCTTAGCTGAAACAAGGTTTTGCTTCCATCTCTACCAGAAGTAGCAAGAGTTACACTTTTTAACTGGTGTCATAAGAAGCACCGATGAACCTGCTATCAACAAGCTAAATAACAAATTAATTGAAAGAACCAGGCTACCTTTAATATAGGTCAAAAAGTTAGCAGCCTAAGCTGAAACAAGGTTTTGCTTCCATCTCTACCAGAAGTAGCAAGAGTTACACTTTTTAACTGGTATCATAAGAAGCACCAATGAACGTGCTATCAACAAGCTAAATATCAAATTAGTTGAAGGAACCAGGCTACCTTTAATATAGGTCAAAAAGTTAGCAGCCTATGCTGAAACAAGGTTTTGCTTCCATCTCTACCAGAAGTAGCAAGAGTTACACTTTTTAACTGGAAACATAAAAAGCACCGATGAACGTGCTATTAACAAGCTAAATATCAAATTAATTGAAGGAACCAGGCTACCTTTAATATAGGTCAAAAAGTTAGCAGCCTAAGCTGAAACAAGGTTTTGCTTCCATCTCTACCAGAAGTAGCAAGAGTTACACTTTTTAACTGGTAACATAAGAAGCACCGATAAACGTGCTATCAACAAGCTAAATATCAAATTAATTGAAAGAACCAGGCTACCTTTAATATAGGTCAAAAAGTTAGCAGCCTATGCTGAAACAAGGTTTTGCTTCCATCTCTACCAGAAGTAGCAAGAGTTACACTTTTTAACTGGTATCATAAAAAGCACCGATGAACGTGCTATCAACAAGCCAAATAAAAAATTAATTGAAAGAACCAGGCTACCTTTAATATAGGTCAAAAAGTTAGCAGCCTAAGCTGAAACAAGGTTTTGCTTCCATCTCTACCAGAAGTAGCAAGAGTTACACTTTTTAACTGGTATAATAAGAAGCACCAATGAACGTGCTATCAACAAGCTAAATATAAAATAAATCGAAAGAACCAGGCCACCTTTAATATAGGTCAAAATGTTAGCAGCCTAAGCTGAAACAAGGTTTAGCTTCCATCTCTACCAGAAGTAGCAAGAGTTACACTTTTTAACTGGTATCATAAGAAGCACCGATGAACGTGCTATCAACAAGCTAAATATAAAATTAATTGAAAGAACCAGGCTACCTTTAATATAGGTCAAAAAGTTAGCAGCCTAAGCTGAAACAAGGTTTTGCTTCCATCTCTACCAGAAGTAGCAAGATTTACACTTTTTAACTGGTATCATAAGAAGCACAGATGAACGTGCTATCAACAAGCTAAATATCAAATTAATTGAAAGAACCAGGCTACCTTTAATATAGGTCAAAAAGTTAGCAGCCTAAGCTGAGACAAGGTTTTGCTTCCATCTCTACCAGAAGTAGCAAGAGTTACACTTTTTATCTGAAACTATAAGAAGCACAGATAAACGTGCTATCAACAAACCAAATATCAAATTAATTAAAAGAACCAGGCTACCTTTAATATAGGTCAAAAAGTTAGCAGCCTAAGCTGAAACAAGGTTTTGCTTCCATCTCTACCAGAAGTAGCAAGAGTTACACTTTTTAACTGGTATCACAAGAAGCACCGATGAACGTGCTATCAACATGCTAAATATCAAATTAATTGAAAGAACCAGGCTACCTTTAATATAGGTCAAAAAGTTAGCAGCCTAAGCTGAAACAAGGTTTTGCTTCCATCTCTACCAGAAGTAGCAAGAGTTACACTTTTTAACTGGTATCATAAAAAGCACCGACTAACGTGCTATCAACAAGCCAAATATAAAATTAATTGAAAGAACCAGGCTAAATTTAATATAGGTCAAAAAGTTAGCAGCCTAAGCTGAAACAAGATTTGCTTCCATCTCTACCAGAAGTAGCAAGAGTTACACTTTTTAACTGGTATCATAAGAAGCACCAATGAACGTGCTATCAACAAGCTAAATATAAAATTAATTGAAAGAACCAGGCTACCTTTAATATAGGTCAAATATTAGCAGCCTAAGCTGAAACAAGGTTTTGCTTCCATCTCTACCAGAAGTAGCAAGAGTTACACTTTTTAACTGGTATCATAAGAAGCACCGATGAACGTGCTATCAACAAGCTAAATATCAAATTAGTTGAAGGAACCAGGCTACCTTTAATATAGCTCAAAAAGTAAGCAGCCTAAGCTGAAACAAGGTTTTGCTTCCATCTCTACCAGAAGTAGCAAGAGTTACACTTTTTAACTGGTATCATAAAAAGCACCGATAAACGTGCTATCAACAAGCCAAATATAAAATGAATTGAAAGAACCAGCCTACCTTTAATATAGGTCAAAATGTTAGCAGCCTAAGCTGAAACAAGATTTGCTTCCATCTCTACCAGAAGTAGCAAGAGTTACACTTTTTAACTGGTATCATAAGAAGCACCTATAAACGTGCTATCAACAAGCTAAATATAAAATTAATTGAAAGAACCAGGCTACCTTTAATATAGGTCAAAAAGTTAGCAGCCTAAGCTGAAACAAGGTTTTGATTCCATCTCTACCAGAAGTAGCAAGATTTACACTTTTTAACTGGTATCATAAGAAGCACCGATGAACGTGCTATCAACAAGCTAAATATCAAATTAGTTGAAGGAACCAGGCTACCTTTAATATAGGTCAAAAAGTTAGCAGCCTAAGCTGAAACAAGGTTTTGCTTACATCTCTACCAGAAGTAGCAAGAGTTACACTTTTTAACTGGTATCATAAGAAGCACCGATGAACGTGCTATCAACAAGCTAAATATCAAATTAGTTGAAGGAACCAGGCTACCTTTAATATAGGTCAAAAAGTTAGCAGCCTATGCTGAAACAAGGTTTTGCTTCCATCTCTACCAGAAGTAGCAAGAGTTACACTTTTTAACTGAAACTATAAGAAGCACCGATGAACGTGCTATCAACAAGCTAAATATCAAATTAATTGAAGGAACCAGGCTACCTTTAATATAGGTCAAAAAGTTAGCAGCCTAAGCTAAAACAAGGTTTTGCTTCCATCTCTACCAGAAGTAGCAAGAGTTACACTTTTTAACTGGTATCATAAGAAGCACCGATAAACGTGCTATCAACAAGCTTAATCTCAAATTAATTGAAAGAACCAGGTTTGTTTAGCTTGTTGATAGCACGTTCATCGGTGCTTCTTATGATACCAGTTAAAAAGTGTAACTCTTGCTACTTCTGGTAGAGATGGAAGCAAAACCTTGTTTCAGCTTAGGCTGCTAACATTTTAACCTATATTAAAGGTAGCCTAGTTCTTTCAATTAATTTGATATTTAGCTTGTTGATAGCACGTTCATGGGTGCTTCTTATGATACCAGTTAAAAAGTGTAACTCTTGCTACTTCTGGTAGAGATGGAAGCAAAACCTTGTTTCAGCTTGGGCTGCTAATTTTTGACCTATATTAAAGGTAGCCTGGTTCTTTCAATTAGTTTTATATTTAGCTTGTTGATAGCACGTTCATCGGTGCTTCTTATGATACCAGTTAAAAAGTGTAACTCTTGCTACTTCTGGTAGAGATGGAAGCAAAACCTTGTTTCAGCTTAGGCTGCTAACTTTTTGACCTATATTAAAGGTAGCCTGGTTCTTTTAATTAATTTGATATTTAGTTTTTCGATAGCACGTTCATCGGTGCTTCTTATGATACCAGTTAAAAAGTGTAACTCTTGCTACTTCTGGTAGAGATGGAAGCAAAACCTTGTTTCAGCTTAGGCTCCTAACATTTTGACCTATATTAAAGGTAGCCTGGTTTTTTCAATTAATTTGATATTTAGCTTGTTGATAGCACGTTCATCGGTGCTTCTTATGATACCAGTTAAAAAGTGTAACTCTTGCTACTTCTGGTAGAGATGGAAGCAAAACCTTGTTTCAGCTTAGGCTGCTAACATTTTAACCTATATTAAAGGTAGCCTAGTTCTTTCAATTAATTTGATATTTAGCTTGTTGATAGCACGTTCATGGGTGCTTCTTATGATACCAGTTAAAAAGTGTAACTCTTGCTACTTCTGGTAGAGATGGAAGCAAAACCTTGTTTCAGCTTAGGCTGCTAACTTTTTGACCTATATTAAAGGTAGCCTGGTTCTTTCAATTAATTTGATATTAAGCTTGTTGATAGCATGTTCATCGGTACTTTTTATGATACTACATAGTTAAAAAGTGTAACTCTTGATACTTCTGGTATAGATGGAAGCAAAACCTTGTTTCAGCTTAGGCTGCTAACTTTTTGACCTATATTGAAGGTAGCCTGGTTCTTTCAATTAATTTGATATTTAGCTTGTTGATAGCACGTTCATGGGTGCTTCTTATGATACCAGTTAAAAAGTGTAACTCTTGCTACTTCTGGTAGAGATGGAAGCAAAACCTTGTTTCAGCTTGGGCTGCTAATTTTTGACCTATATTAAAGGTAGCCTGGTTCTTTCAATTAATTTTATATTTAGCTTGTTGATAGCACGTTCATCGGTGCTTCTTATGATACCAGTTAAAAAGTGTAACTCTTGCTACTTCTGGTAGAGATGGAAGCAAAACCTTGTTTCAGCTTAGGCTGCTAACATTTTAACCTATATTAAAGGTAGCCTGGTTCTTTCAATTAATTTGATATTTAGCTTATTGATAGCACGTTCATGGGTCCTTCTTATGATACCAGTTAAAAAGTGTAACTCTTGCTACTTCTGGTAGAGATGGAAGCAAAACCTTGTTTCAGCTTGGGCTGCTAATTTTTGACCTATATTAAAGGTAGCCTGGTTCTTTCAATTAATTTTATATTTAGCTTGTTGATAGCACGTTCATCGGTGCTTCTTATGATACCAGTTAAAAAGTGTAACTCTTGCTACTTCTGGTAGAGATGGAAGCAAAACCTTGTTTCAGCTTAGGCTGCTAACTTTTTGACCTATATTAAAGGTAGCCTGGTTCTTTCAATTAGTTTGATATTTAGCTTGTTGATAGCACGTTCATCGTGCTTCTTATTGTACCAGTTAAAAAGTGTAACTCTTGCTACTTCTGGTAGAGATGGAAGCAAAACCTAGTTTCAGCTTAGGCTGCTTACTTTTTGAGCTATATCAAAGGTAGCCTGGTTCTTTCAATTAATTTGATATTTAGCTTGTTGATAGAACGTTTATCGGTGCTTCTTATGATACCAGTTAAAAAGTGTAACTCTTGCTACTTCTGGTAGAGATGGAAGCAAAACCTTGTTTCAGCTTAGGCTGCTAAAATTTTAACCTATATTAAAGGTAGCCTGGTTCTTTCAATTAATTTGATATTTAGCTTGTTGATAGAACGTTCATTGGTGCTTCTTATGATACCAGATAAAAAGTGTAACTCTTGCTACTTCTGGTAGAGATGGCAGTAAAACCTTGTTTCAACTTAGGCTGCTAACTTTTTGACCTATATTAAAGGTAGCCTGGTTTTTTCAATTAATTTGATATTTAGCTTGTTGATAGCACGTTCATCGGTGCTTCTTATGATACCAGTTAAAAAGTATAACTCTTGCTACTTCTGGTAGAGATGGAAGCAAAACCTTGTTTCAGCTTAGGCTGCCAACTTTTTGACCTATATTAAAGGTAGCCTGGTTCTTTCAATTAATTTGATATTTAGCGTTTTGATAGCACGTTCATCGGTGCTTCTTATGATACCAGTTGAAAAGTGTAACTCTTGCTACTTCTGGTAGAGATGGAAGCAAAACCTTGTTTCAGCTTAGGCTGCTAACTTTTTGACCTATATTAAAGGTAGCCTGGTTCTTTCAATTAATTTGATATTAAGCTTGTTGATAGCATGTTCATCGGTGCTTTTTATGATACTACATAGTTAAAAAGTGTAACTCTTGATACTTCTGGTATAGATGGAAGCAAAACCTTGTTTCAGCTTAGGCTGCTAACTTTTTGACCTATATTGAAGGTAGCCTGGTTCTTTCAATTAATTTGATATTTAGCTTGTTGATAGCACGTTCATGGGTGCTTCTTATGATACCAGTTAAAAAGTGTAACTCTTGCTACTTCTGGTAGAGATGGAAGCAAAACCTTGTTTCAGCTTGGGCTGCTAATTTTTGACCTATATTAAAGGTAGCCTGGTTCTTTCAATTAATTTTATATTTAGCTTGTTGATAGCACGTTCATCGGTGCTTCTTATGATACCAGTTAAAAAGTGTAACTCTTGCTACTTCTGGTAGAGATGGAAGCAAAACCTTGTTTCAGCTTAGGCTGCTAACATTTTAACCTATATTAAAGGTAGCCTGGTTCTTTCAATTAATTTGATATTTAGCTTATTGATAGCACGTTCATGGGTCCTTCTTATGATACCAGTTAAAAAGTGTAACTCTTGCTACTTCTGGTAGAGATGGAAGCAAAACCTTGTTTCAGCTTGGGCTGCTAATTTTTGACCTATATTAAAGGTAGCCTGGTTCTTTCAATTAATTTTATATTTAGCTTGTTGATAGCACGTTCATCGGTGCTTCTTATGATACCAGTTAAAAAGTGTAACTCTTGCTACTTCTGGTAGAGATGGAAGCAAAACCTTGTTTCAGCTTAGGCTGCTAACTTTTTGACCTATATTAAAGGTAGCCTGGTTCTTTCAATTAGTTTGATATTTAGCTTGTTGATAGCACGTTCATCGTGCTTCTTATTGTACCAGTTAAAAAGTGTAACTCTTGCTACTTCTGGTAGAGATGGAAGCAAAACCTAGTTTCAGCTTAGGCTGCTTACTTTTTGAGCTATATCAAAGGTAGCCTGGTTCTTTCAATTAATTTGATATTTAGCTTGTTGATAGAACGTTTATCGGTGCTTCTTATGATACCAGTTAAAAAGTGTAACTCTTGCTACTTCTGGTAGAGATGGAAGCAAAACCTTGTTTCAGCTTAGGCTGCTAAAATTTTAACCTATATTAAAGGTAGCCTGGTTCTTTCAATTAATTTGATATTTAGCTTGTTGATAGAACGTTCATTGGTGCTTCTTATGATACCAGATAAAAAGTGTAACTCTTGCTACTTCTGGTAGAGATGGCAGTAAAACCTTGTTTCAACTTAGGCTGCTAACTTTTTGACCTATATTAAAGGTAGCCTGGTTTTTTCAATTAATTTGATATTTAGCTTGTTGATAGCACGTTCATCGGTGCTTCTTATGATACCAGTTAAAAAGTATAACTCTTGCTACTTCTGGTAGAGATGGAAGCAAAACCTTGTTTCAGCTTAGGCTGCCAACTTTTTGACCTATATTAAAGGTAGCCTGGTTCTTTCAATTAATTTGATATTTAGCTTTTTGATAGCACGTTCATCGGTGCTTCTTATGATACCAGTTGAAAAGTGTAACTCTTGCTACTTCTGGTAGAGATGGAAGCAAAACCTTGTTTCAGCTTAGGCTGCTAACTTTTTGACCTATATTAAAGGTAGCCTGGTTCTTTCAATTAATTTGATATTAAGCTTGTTGATAGCATGTTCATCGGTGCTTTTTATGATACTACATAGTTAAAAAGTGTAACTCTTGATACTTCTGGTATAGATGGAAGCAAAACCTTGTTTCAGCTTAGGCTGCTAACTTTTTGACCTATATTAAAGGTAGCCTGGTTCTTTCAATTAATTTGATATTTAGCTTGTTGATAGCACGTTCATGGGTGCTTCTTATGATACCAGTTAAAAAGTGTAACTCTTGCTACTTCTGGTAGAGATGGAAGCAAAACCTTGTTTCAGCTTGGGCTGCTAATTTTTGACCTATATTAAAGGTAGCCTGGTTCTTTCAATTAATTTTATATTTAGCTTGTTGATAGCACGTTCATCGGTGCTTCTTATGATACCAGTTAAAAAGTGTAACTCTTGCTACTTCTGGTAGAGATGGAAGCAAAACCTTGTTTCAGCTTAGGCTGCTAACATTTTAACCTATATTAAAGATAGCCTGGTTCTTTCAATTAATTTGATATTTAGCTTGTTGATAGCACGTTCATGGGTGCTTCTTATGATACCAGTTAAAAAGTGTAACTCTTGCTACTTCTGGTAGAGATGGAAGCAAAACCTTGTTTCAGCTTAGGCTGCTAACTTTTTGACCTATATTAAAGGTAGCCTGGTTCTTTCAATTAATTTGATATTTTAGCTTGTTGATAGCACGTTCATAGGTGCTTTTTATGATACCAGTTAAAAAGTGTAACTCTTGCTACTTCTGGTAGAGATGGCAGCAAAACCTTGTTTCAACTTAGGCTGCTAACATTTTGCCCTATATTAAAGGTAGCCTGGTTCTTTCAATTAATTTGATATTTAGCTTGTTGATAGCACGTTCATGGGTGCTTCTTATGATACCAGTTAAAAAGTGTAACTCTTGCTACTTCTGGTAGAGATGGAAGCAAAACCTTGTTTCAGCTTAGGCTGCTAAAATTTTAACCTATATTAAAGGTAGCCTGGTTCTTTCAATTAATTTGATATTTAGCTTGTTGATAGAACGTTCATTGGTGCTTCTTATGATACCAGATAAAAAGTGTAACTCTTGCTACTTCTGGTAGAGATGGCAGTAAAACCTTGTTTCAACTTAGGCTGCTAACTTTTTGACCTATATTAAAGGTAGCCTGGTTTTTTCAATTAATTTGATATTTAGCTTGTTGATAGCACGTTCATCGGTGCTTCTTATGATACCAGTTAAAAAGTGTAACTCTTGCTACTTCTGGTAGAGATGGAAGCAAAACCTTGTTTCAGCTTAGGCTGCCAACTTTTTGACCTATATTAAAGGTAGCCTGGTTCTTTCAATTAATTTGATATTTAGCTTTTTGATAGCACGTTCATCGGTGCTTCTTATGATACCAGTTGAAAAGTGTAACTCTTGCTACTTCTGGTAGAGATGGAAGCAAAACCTTGTTTCAGCTTAGGCTGCTAACTTTTTGACCTATATTAAAGGTAGCCTGGTTCTTTCAATTAATTTGATATTAAGCTTGTTGATAGCATGTTCATCGGTGCTTTTTATGATACTACATAGTTAAAAAGTGTAACTCTTGATACTTCTGGTATAGATGGAAGCAAAACCTTGTTTCAGCTTAGGCTGCTAACTTTTTGACCTATATTAAAGGTAGCCTGGTTCTTTCAATTAATTTGATATTTAGCTTGTTGATAGCACGTTCATGGGTGCTTCTTATGATACCAGTTAAAAAGTGTAACTCTTGCTACTTCTGGTAGAGATGGAAGCAAAACCTTGTTTCAGCTTGGGCTGCTAATTTTTGACCTATATTAAAGGTAGCCTGGTTCTTTCAATTAATTTTATATTTAGCTTGTTGATAGCACGTTCATCGGTGCTTCTTATGATACCAGTTAAAAAGTGTAACTCTTGCTACTTCTGGTAGAGATGGAAGCAAAACCTTGTTTCAGCTTAGGCTGCTAACATTTTAACCTATATTAAAGATAGCCTGGTTCTTTCAATTAATTTGATATTTAGCTTGTTGATAGCACGTTCATCGGTGCTTCTTATGATACCAGTTAAAAAGTGTAACTCTTGCTACTTCTGGTAGAGATGGAAGCAAAACCTTGTTTCAGCTTAGGCTGCTTACTTTTTGACCTATATTAAAAGTAGTCTGGTTCTTTCAATTAATTTGATATTTAGCTTGTTGATAGCACGTTATTCGATGCGTCTTATTTTACCAGTTAAAAAGTGTAACTCTTGCTACTTCTGGTAGAGATGGAAGCAAAACCTTGTTTCAGCTTAGGCTGCTAACATTTTTGACCTATATTAAAGGTAGCCTGGTTCTTTTAATTAATTTGATATTTAGCTTGTTGATAGAACGTTCATCGGCGCTTCTTATGATACCAGTTAAAAAGTGTAACTCTTGCTACTTCTGGTAGAGATGGAAGCAAAACCTTGTTTCAGCTTAGGCTGCTAACTTTTTGACCTATATTAAAGGTAGCCTGGTTCTTTCAATTAATTTGATATTTTAGCTTGTTGATAGCACGTTCATAGGTGCTTTTTATGATACCAGTTAAAAAGTGTAACTCTTGCTACTTCTGGTAGAGATGGCAGCAAAACCTTGTTTCAACTTAGGCTGCTAACATTTTGCCCTATATTAAAGGTAGCCTGGTTCTTTCAATTAATTTGATATTTAGCTTGTTGATAGCACGTTCATGGGTGCTTCTTATGATACCAGTTAAAAAGTGTAACTCTTGCTACTTCTGGTAGAGATGGAAGCAAAACCTTGTTTCAGCTTAGGCTGCTAACATTTTAACCTATATTAAAGATAGCCTGGTTCTTTCAATTAATTTGATATTTAGCTTGTTGATAGCACGTTCATGGGTGCTTCTTATGATACCAGTTAAAAAGTGTAACTCTTGCTACTTCTGGTAGAGATGGAAGCAAAACCTTGTTTCAGCTTAGGCTGCTTACTTTTTGACCTATATTAAAAGTAGTCTGGTTCTTTCAATTAATTTGATATTTAGCTTGTTGATAGCACGTTATTCGGTGCGTCTTATTTTACCAGTTAAAAAGTGTAACTCTTGCTACTTCTGGTAGAGATGGAAGCAAAACCTTGTTTCAGCTTAGGCTGCTAACTTTTTGACCTATATTAAAGGTAGCCTGGTTCTTTTAATTAATTTGATATTTAGCTTGTTGATAGAACGTTCATCGGCGCTTCTTATGATACCAGTTAAAAAGTGTAACTCTTGCTACTTCTGGTAGAGATGGAAGCAAAACCTTGTTTCAGCTTAGGCTGCTAACTTTTTGACCTATATTAAAGGTAGCCTGGTTCTTTCAATTAATTTGATATTTTAGCTTGTTGATAGCACGTTCATAGGTGCTTTTTATGATACCAGTTAAAAAGTGTAACTCTTGCTACTTCTGGTAGAGATGGCAGCAAAACCTTGTTTCAACTTAGGCTGCTAACATTTTGCCCTATATTAAAGGTAGCCTGGTTCTTTCAATTAATTTGATATTTAGCTTGTTGATAGCACGTTCATGGGTGCTTCTTATGATACCAGTTAAAAAGTGTAACTCTTGCTACTTCTGGTAGAGATGGAAGCAAAACCTTGTTTCAGCTTAGGCTGCTAAAATTTTAACCTATATTAAAGGTAGCCTGGTTCTTTCAATTAATTTGATATTTAGCTTGTTGATAGAACGTTCATTGGTGCTTCTTATGATACCAGATAAAAAGTGTAACTCTTGCTACTTCTGGTAGAGATGGCAGTAAAACCTTGTTTCAACTTAGGCTGCTAACTTTTTGACCTATATTAAAGGTAGCCTGGTTTTTTCAATTAATTTGATATTTAGCTTGTTGATAGCACGTTCATCGGTGCTTCTTATGATACCAGTTAAAAAGTGTAACTCTTGCTACTTCTGGTAGAGATGGAAGCAAAACCTTGTTTCAGCTTAGGCTGCCAACTTTTTGACCTATATTAAAGGTAGCCTGGTTCTTTCAATTAATTTGATATTTAGCTTTTTGATAGCACGTTCATCGGTGCTTCTTATGATACCAGTTGAAAAGTGTAACTCTTGCTACTTCTGGTAGAGATGGAAGCAAAACCTTGTTTCAGCTTAGGCTGCTAACTTTTTGACCTATATTAAAGGTAGCCTGGTTCTTTCAATTAATTTGATATTAAGCTTGTTGATAGCATGTTCATCGGTGCTTTTTATGATACTACATAGTTAAAAAGTGTAACTCTTGATACTTCTGGTATAGATGGAAGCAAAACCTTGTTTCAGCTTAGGCTGCTAACTTTTTGACCTATATTAAAGGTAGCCTGGTTCTTTCAATTAATTTGATATTTAGCTTGTTGATAGCACGTTCATGGGTGCTTCTTATGATACCAGTTAAAAAGTGTAACTCTTGCTACTTCTGGTAGAGATGGAAGCAAAACCTTGTTTCAGCTTGGGCTGCTAATTTTTGACCTATATTAAAGGTAGCCTGGTTCTTTCAATTAATTTTATATTTAGCTTATTGATAGCACGTTCATCGGTGCTTCTTATGATACCAGTTAAAAAGTGTAACTCTTGCTACTTCTGGTAGAGATGGAAGCAAAACCTTGTTTCAGCTTAGGCTGCTAACATTTTAACCTATATTAAAGATAGCCTGGTTCTTTCAATTAATTTGATATTTAGCTTGTTGATAGCACGTTCATGGGTGCTTCTTATGATACCAGTTAAAAAGTGTAACTCTTGCTACTTCTGGTAGAGATGGAAGCAAAACCTTGTTTCAGCTTAGGCTGCTTACTTTTTGACCTATATTAAAAGTAGTCTGGTTCTTTCAATTAATTTGATATTTAGCTTGTTGATAGCACGTTATTCGATGCGTCTTATTTTACCAGTTAAAAAGTGTAACTCTTGCTACTTCTGGTAGAGATGGAAGCAAAACCTTGTTTCAGCTTAGGCTGCTAACTTTTTGACCTATATTAAAGGTAGCCTGGTTCTTTTAATTAATTTGATATTTAGCTTGTTGATAGAACGTTCATCGGCGCTTCTTATGATACCAGTTAAAAAGTGTAACTCTTGCTACTTCTGGTAGAGATGGAAGCAAAACCTTGTTTCAGCTTAGGCTGCTAACTTTTTGACCTATATTAAAGGTAGCCTGGTTCTTTCAATTAATTTGATATTTAGCTTGTTGATAGCACGTTTATCGGTGCTTCTTATGATACCGGTTAAAAAGTGTAACTCTTGCTACTTCTGGTAGAGATGGAAGCAAAACCTTGTTTCAGCTTAGGCTGCTAACTTTTTGACCTATATTAAAGGTAGCCTGGTTCTTTCAATTAATTTGATATTTAGTTTGTTGATAGAACGTTCATCGGTGCTTCTTATGATACCAGTTAAAAAGTGTAACTCTTGCTACTTCTGGTAGAGATGGAAGCAAAACCTTTTTTCAGCTTAGGCTGCTAACTTTTTGACCTATATTAAAGGTATCCTGGTTCTTTCAATTAATTTTATATTTAGCTTGTTGATAGCACGTTAATCGGTGCTTCTTATGATTCCAGTTAAAAAGTGTAACTCTTGCTACTTCTGGTAGCGATGGAAGCAAAACCTTGTTTCAGCTTAGGCTGCTAACTTTTTGACCTATTTTAAAGGTAGCCTGGTTCTTTTAATTAATTTGATATTTAGCTTGTTGATAGCACGTTCATCGGTGCTTCTTATGATACCAGTTAAAAAGTGTAACTCTTGCTACTTCTGGTAGAGATGGAAGCAAAACCTTGTTTCAGCTTAGGCTGCTAACTTTTTGAGCTATATTAAAGGTAGCCTGGTTCTTTCAATTAATTTGATATTTAGCTTGTTGATAGCACGTTCATAGGTGCTTTTTATGATACCAGTTAAAAAGTGTAACTCTTGCTACTTCTGGTAGAGATGGCAGCAAAACCTTGTTTCAACTTAGGCTGCTAACTTTTTGACCTATATTAAAGGTAGCCTGGTTCTTTCAATTAATTTGATATTTAGCTTGTTGATAGCACGTTCATGGGTGCTTCTTATGATACCAGTTAAAAAGTGTAACTCTTGCTACTTCTGGTAGAGATGGAAGCAAAACCTTGTTTCAGCTTAGGCTGCTAACATTTTAACCTATATTAAAGGTAGCCTGGTTCTTTCAATTAATTTGATATTTAGCTTGTTGATAGAACGTTTATCGGTGCTTCTTATGATACCGGTTAAAAAGTGTAACTCTTGCTACTTCTGGTAGAGATGGAAGCAAAACCTTGTTTCAGCTTAGGCTGCTAACTTTTTGAGCTATATTAAAGGTAGCCTGGTTCTTTCAATTAATTTGATATTTAGCTTGTTGATAGCACGTTTATCGGTGCTTCTTATGATACCGGTTAAAAAGTGTAACTCTTGCTACTTCTGGTAGAGATGGAAGCAAAACCTTGTTTCAGCTTAGGCTGCTAACTTTTTGAGCTATATTAAAGGTAGCCTGGTTCTTTCAATTAATTTGATATTTAGCTTGTTGATAGCACGTTCATAGGTGCTTTTTATGATACCAGTTAAAAAGTGTAACTCTTGCTACTTCTGGTAGAGATGGCAGCAAAACCTTGTTTCAACTTAGGCTGCTAACTTTTTGACCTATATTAAAGGTAGCCTGGTTCTTTCAATTAATTTGATATTTAGCTTGTTGATAGCACGTTCATGGGTGCTTCTTATGATACCAGTTAAAAAGTGTAACTCTTGCTACTTCTGGTAGAGATGGAAGCAAAACCTTGTTTCAGCTTAGGCTGCTAACATTTTAACCTATATTAAAGGTAGCCTGGTTCTTTCAATTAATTTGATATTTAGCTTGTTGATAGAACGTTTATCGGTGCTTCTTATGATACCAGTTAAAAAGTGTAACTCTTGCTACTTCTGGTAGAGATGGAAGCAAAACCTTGTTTCAGCTTAGGCTGCTAACTTTTTGACCTATATTAAAGGTAGCCTGGTTCTTTCAATTAATTTGATATTTAGCTTGTTGATAGTACGTTCATCGGTGCTTCTTATGATATCAATTAAAAAGTGTAACTCTTGCTACTTCTGGTAGAGATGGAAGCAAAACCTAGTTTCGGCTTAGGCTGCTAAGTTTTTAACCTATATTAAAGGTAGCCTGGTTCTTTCAATTAATTTGATATTTAGCTTATTGATAGCACGTTCATGGGTGCTTCTTATGATACCAGTTAAAAAGTGTAACTCTTGCTACTTCTGGTAGAGATGGAAGCAAAATCTTGTTTCAGCTTAGGCTGCTAACTTTTTGACCTATATTAAAGGTAGCCTGGTTCTTTCAATTAATTTCATATTTAGCTTGTTGATAGCACGTTCATCGGTGCTTCTTATGATACCAGTTAAAAAGTGTAACTCTTGCTACTTCTGGTAGAGATGGAAGCAAAACCTTGTTTCAGCTTAGGCTGCTAACTTTTTGACCTATATTAAAGGTAGCCTGATTCTTTCAATTAGTTTGATATTTAGCTTGTTGATAGCACGTTCATCGTGCTTCTTATTGTACCAGTTAAAAAGTGTAACTCTTGCTACTTCTGGTAGAGATGGAAGCAAAACCTAGTTTCAGCTTAGGCTGCTAACTTTTTGACCTATATTAAAGGTAGCCTGGTTCTTTCAATTAATTTTATATTTTGCTTGTTGATAGCACGTTCATCGGTGCTTCTTATGATACCAGTTTCGAAGTGTAACTCTTGCTACTTCACTAAAATATATATTCTTGTTTTTCCTTATTAAAGTGTGAAGTTAGCGGCCTAAAATAATTTGTTGATAATTTTAAGTTTTTGTGATTATTTGGGCCGAACTTGATAGCTTTGTTAATTTTTATACTCGTTTTGTTTTTTTACTTTATAGATTTCCTAAGAAACCATTATATTCGTTGATATTTCCGAATCACAAAAGAGATTTTTTATTTGGTCGGGTTATCATAGGCAGCTAACTTTAGGCTGCTAACTTCACACCGGTCGCGGAGTGGTCGCGCCGGAGACGCGCGCCAGCAGCGTGACGCGCAGCGCGGGCGCGGGCGAGCCCGGCGCAACCAGGCGACTCGGCGGCCGTGGCGATTCCAAGCGCAGAGGGTAGCCGCTGCCCGGTGCTAGAACATTATTCATAAAGGCTATGTATTCCTGTAGCGTTTTACTAGATAATTCATGCTTATCATTAAGAGCTTTTAGCTTTGACTCTAATTTGCTTAATTCAGCAGAGCGATGATTCAGCTCCTCTACTGTCTGGTCTAATTGATATTGGCACTTTAGGAGTTCATCTCTCAAGGCTACATGTTTACATTTGGAATTTAATGATTTAAATAACAATTTGTGGCATTTCAGCAAAAGTTTAGATTTTTTTATGAATCTATTTAATTTTAAATATTTTTTTATCTTTTTTCTTCCGTTCAATGAAATTTTCCCATCACTGTTCCCTATGCACACAGAACTTGAAAACTCTATATTTTCCATAAAAGGAGAGTCCACTATGCTGTCATTTACTAAATCTACTTCAAAACTATTTAGCTCAGCAAAAATACTTAAATTGTTGTCTGGCGGCCCGGAGTGCTCGGAGCAGTACTTGCAAGTATAATTTTTTTTAAGGTCCATCTCCCCCAGCTGCTGCTCCAGGTCCTTGATGCGTTGCAATGCCTGTTCGTGTATTTCCTGGCATTGTTCAAATCGGTCTACAGTAGCTTGAAGTTCATCCCGCTGACCCTGGATATCTTCATAGTCAATGTCCTGGTTGGCAAGCTGAGTTTTGAGAACAGTGTTTGCTCGGATAACACGCTCGATTTCCTGTTCACTTTCTTCCCGCTCTTGTAGGAGTCTGTCATTTAGCTCAGTCGCCGTCTTAAGATCCCTTTGTAGTTGCTGGACTTTAGCGACCAAAACATCCCTGCGAGTAGTCATTTTAGAGGGTTGTGCTGAAAACATATTGACAATGTAAGAAATCTGAGCCTAGCAAGTATGATTCACAATGGTACTAACAGAAAAAAGTATTTAAATTCAAATTTTCTAGTATTTAAATTAAGCTTTATAGCAGGAATTTACACAAAAAAAAACTTTATACTTTGAACGTCAACTTATAATAATGTTCGTTGAATACATCTGTGCTATTTCTGAGTTTATTAGCATTCACTTTGGCTAGTTTAGTAAGATGAACCACTGTTTTTAACAAGAACTTACTTGCCCATAGGTTAGGTACTGAATATTAAAAATATTAAGTTATTTTGGACAATCAGACTAAAAGTAAGGCATATAAATGTGAAAAGCAATACTCCCCTGTAAAAGTCTTCGATGAAATGTAGGCAATTTCCATGTAAATTCGGTGTAATTTTAAATCTTGAACGTTAAGCCGTTGACAGTTGGCTCAAAATTTTTCGTCATAATAATTTGCTCCTTAAAGTAAACTAATACTAGAGATAACACTGTTACACTTTAATTTCATTGAGATCTTGTCATTTTACACAGTACCTCGTTATAAATCACTTTTAAAACATTTATTTTCACTAATTAAATACGCTAGGTCATTTTGACGTTTATTCCCGGCCAGTGTTGCCGTTACTCCCTACAAATACAATACAAACTTTCAACCCCATTTTCACCGCCACCAGGGTTGGTTTTCGGGATTAAAAGTATATATTATCCTTTCCCGGGACTCAAACTATCTCTATACAAAATTTCATCAAAATCAGTTCAGCTCTTTTCACGTGATGCGCGGTCAAATAAACAGACAAACAGATAAACAGATAAACAGACAAACAGACAAAAATTCTAAAAATTGTTGTAACGTGTTCTGTTATCGATTCTAAGTATCCCCAGCCAACTTTTTTTCGATTATCTTCCATGTACAGACTTTCGACCCTCTTCAGCTTTATTATATGTATAGATTAGTTTTAGTTAGTATTCTTATTTTAAAATACATTAAAAACACGAATAGTCAGCCAATATCACATGGTTTAAATTAGTTTATTCTGTTGGCGAGAGTATAAAACTTACCTATCAACCCAAAAAAAGTCAGGAATTTTATGTAGTAACACTACGCAATATTGTATATGAAGGGTACACGGAAAGAACATGTCTAGTCACATTGACAACATGTTGAGTTATAGCGCTTTTAAAATTTGGAACTATTCAATTAACCATACTATTTTCGTAACTAACTATATGGTTTTTATGAGTTAAAAAGTGGATAAACGTTAAAATGTATATCTGTAACAGAAGTTGTTACTAATAGTTCATTGCAAGCTCTACATTTGATACAAAAATCTAATTTTACAAAAAAAAGTGACTAGACATGTTCTTTCCGTGTACCCTTCATATATACCTATACATAATATTATGCAGCTGTGATCGATATCGTATAGTTAACAATAATAGTTAGCCTTTATAAGACACTAACTGTAGTAGTCCAGGCTTGAGGTAGACCGAGAGGCATATCGGATCACAGGGCCAAATGACTCGAGTTAAGCATTTTTGTGATGCCTTGGCGGCCGTTTCCTCGGCGTGCGGGGAGATCAAACCTTCCTCAGTTATAGAGGACAGGGCCTATATTTTAATATGAGAACAAAAAACATTGCAAATTAAAGCGGAAGTATAAACACTATGCGATAAACTATGAATTACATTATACGCTGTTTAGCGCTTATTTCCCCCAACATAAACTTTTGGCAATGATATAATCTAAATATTTATATAATTTCTCATGATATTGCATCAAACCCAGAACTCTAAGAATTGTGTTTTTGAAGTGGTTTGCATTCCTTGACCTCCACCACTTGACAGCTTGCTGCCAGATGTCTGAATCTAGAAATGATCATAGTACGAGTATAGCAAACTAACGAGAGGGGTTTCGTTGCTCTCATTATTGTGTCATATCTGACGTGGCCATCTCTTCGTCTATTTCCGATACAATTGACTTCTCTTGACCTAATGTGGACTATACCCAATCCAACCACGCTTGCAAATGATTCCAGCCAAACATACTCCCTTACCAGCTTCAGAATTCAGGTGATCACGTCTAATCTAACTTGGCCCGTCCTGAACCTTTGAACGTCCCCCGGTGCAACTAATCTGCATAGATTATAGGAAGCAGGGGAGGTCAGGCTATACCAGTGGGCCTGGGTGTCGGTTGCCTTTGTGTTCATAATCAGATGCACCTCGATTATTGAATGTTGAGAAGTGAGTGATGATTCGATTGTATGAGAAAATGGTATTTAAATTTGTTTGAAACTGCAGATCACGTTTTGCTTGTAATGTGTTATATGTTCGGAAGCTTTTGTTTATACTGGATTGCTTGTAGTATAAAAACTAGGTTACAATTAAAATTGACCTTTAAAGCGTATAATAAAATAACATAGTAAAATTCTCCAAAGGGCATCTGCGTGTTGGATCTGCATCCCCGCAGGCCTATCAAAAGACAGGGATGACTATTGTATCGGCCCGTAAAGTCCTGACGGAGAAACTTATACTTTATTGCTTTATGTAGATTTTCATTACATTTCTAAATATTATGAAACCGATTAAAGGAACACATAACTTATCTAAGTAAGTACCAGACAGTCTCAACAGTGTTGTTCCGGATACGGTAATTGCCGTAATATACAGCATTAATCAAAATTCCCTACCCACCACCTTCAAATATTAGAGCTTTCTTGAGCCCTTAACTTGTTTTTCGAACTAATAATGAACCATAATTAAACTCAGGCCTCGCGATGTGAACGTAAAATCAATAGAAAACCCAACTTAAAAATCGATTAGAAAACAATTCCTCGAAAACTCGATTTCAAAGATCGTATACCCGATAGTTGTATAGAAATCATTGACAAATCTATCTGAGCAATCAAACAAAACGACTATGACTATTGACTACACACAAAGTCACACCCACAGGCAAAGTTTGAGCACACATCCGCGAAGTACCGCAGGACACAGCTGTAAAAGAGCAGTAAAGCAAATATAAGTATTGACGTGGAGTGATACCGCTATTCCTTGGAGTTAGATGGACGAAGTTTGAAGCTTTGTTCACTAAAGAAAGTTTCGAGCTACCTGTGAATTGCATTTGTTGAACTTTATAACTTAAAGTGCTACCTTAAAATTAAAGACATATTATAGAAATAAGTAGAATAGTTTCAGTTTTCCAGTTTATAAAATGTTTTTATTAAAATACTTTTTACGTACCTAATAGATTATACCGAATCAGAAAATTATAAACAAATCGTGTATTTAAAGTGAGAAAGATTTTTTTATACAAAATATTACAGAAAATATTATATTATTTTACGTTATTATAGAAACTTGAGTACTCGTATCTTTTTAAGATAATATTAAAGACAAATACTTTAGACCCTTTGGTATGTGTATAATTATCGTGGTGTTTTGTATAAGTCTTTTGATGAAATCAAAGTACGTGGTAGGATGGATGATATATATTCTCGAGGAGTATACGGTTACTATAATAACTTTTAGGTTGTGGATTACGTGATTGGTTGGCACCTATCCTTCTAGAACATGCAACACCCAAACTTGCACATAAATAGACACATGCATTTCCATATTTTGCGTATTCCCTTAGGATATTTTGACAAAAACCTTGCTACGAGTTACGTAGTTAAAAATATAGTTCTACAGTCTACATAATTATTCCAATAGCTTAAGGTTACACATTCGCTTCAAATTTGGCGTATTGAAAATTTAAAATTAAGGAAAGAATAATTAAAAGTATCCCTTGTTTACTGTTCAATGAATACTGTGGCATAGACTGGTCGATAAGGATTAAGCCGAAAGGTCTGAACTGAATAAACAATGTGACGACCGGCACCCTCGCGTACACGTATAGCGTTAATGTAAAAACGGACTGTATTATTTATTTACATATACGGAATGTTGTTCGGTAATGTCCTACTGTGTAGCTCTGTAATGTGGTTTAATGTTTAGGTTGACTTGATTTGCATTCCTTGGTCTTACGAGAATTGATTTTCTTTTGTTTAAGTTATATTTTCAATATAATCAAATCTACAATAACTTATTCAAAAAATGACCACTATAAACTATTTGAAATAGCACGAGATATTTAAAATGCACATATAATGTTCGGGTAGGTATAAAAAGATACAAAATGAACTAGCGCACTCGGGATCAGCTATTGGGTCCGTTTTCTTCAAAATCACACTATAGGTACACCGCCTTTCTCCACCATCCTGGACTCCTATTTGGATCCTAATTAGAACTCATCAATTAAACAGATTTACGTTAGGTCTGTAATGAAAACTATTTTCGTGCTTAATTGCTTCTTTTTTCCCACGGAGCAAAAACAGAACTTCGCACATGAAGATTGATGGGCATTGGACGGATAGAGGTCGAAGTTGTTTGAAGGTCAGGATTTTAGGGACACATCAATCGGTAAGATAAACTAAAAACCTATACCGGACCTTTATTTTTGAAGATGTCTTAATAGTAATTTTATATAAAAAAATGTTTCAGTAGGAAACTGCACGTGACTGCAAATGAAAGAAAGCAAAATGTATTTTATCTCTTTAATGTCGTAAAATGGACTGTTTTGCATACCACAAATTGGAAATACATATTAATTACAAATAAAATAGAATAAAAAATAACTTTGCAGGATTCTGGAAAACCGCCGACCGGCTCCTTGAGATTGTCGGTCTAATGTGTTACCCATTATAGACATACACATTTCTTAATAGACTATTATAGTCTCCAGCCTATAACCAAATAAAACCGGCCAAGTGCGTGTCGGACCACGCATAGGAGGGTTCCGTACCTTCAATGGAATAACAACCAAACTAATACCAAAAGGTCGTATCTGATGCCTATGAAAGTTTTTTGGAGATAACTCAAAAATGGCTTAACCGATAATGTTCAAAACAATTTTCGTTGAAAGTATATGATAAGGCGCATCTCTTCAATTTTTTTCATATTTTTTGACCTTACGGTTCAAAAGTTACGGGGGCTACACAACTTTTCTGAATTTCGAAGCGATTATTTCAGAAAATATTTACTTAATCACAAAATAGTCAAAGAAACCTCAATGTTATTTTGAAAGACCTATCGATTGATGTGTCACATGTTGATATTTGGTTAATTTTTTTTTATTTAGTTACCTGTATGGAGCGCCCCCCTAAAAATATTTTTTTTTTCAAATTTAACTACATAACTAAGTAGCTGCATACAAAATACACCTGAAGTGTAAATTTTATTCAGATACGTCGTATAGTTTCCGAGTAAAATGCCTGTGACATACGGACGGACAGACAGACAGACAGACAGACAGACAGACATGACGAATACATAAGGGTTCCGTTTTTTGCCATTTGGCTACGGAACCCTAAAAAGCGTTGCTGGGCTGGCGGTCGCGGGTTGAAACCCCGGCTCGTACACACTGAGTTTTTCGGATCTTATGTACGAAATATCATTTTCTCAAACATGCAATAAAATATTGCAATATTAATATTATATTGGGGGATCAAAGTTACTCTGCGTCCGTAGGAAACACCTTAGAAAACCGTGACAAACACGTGATCCCTGGGTGGTGCTAAGAGAGTAACAAACTTGGCAGCTCCAATGTCCCTCTGGACCTCGCAGCACTCACTGGATTTTCTTTATCATCTGCTTTCCCACTACTACTACCCCAGGGAAGAAATGCCTAGCTATAATCCAGTGACATGTAGCCATACGATAAATAAATAAATGAAATATTCTCTTTACGTTCCTTATAATAGACTCGGAAGTATCCTTTTTCGGGCGCAGCATCTCGAGGCGGCCTGAAATGGGATTTCATACAACTTTTCAGGCCTAGGCCTGCAAAGTAACTTTTTTTTTTTGTTTCAACGTCCAACTTCATTCAGACAGCGTCAAAGATGCCGCCAGGTTTTACGAACAGCTGATTTAAACTTTTTAATTTTTACGTCATGGTCTTCTTTTAGGGTTCCGTAGTCAACTAGGAACCCTTATAGTTTCGCCATGTCTGCCCGTCCGTCCGTCGGTCCGCGGATTATCTCAGTGACGGTTAGCACTAGAAAGCTGAAATTTGGTACTAATATGTATATCAATCACGCCGACAAAGTGGTGAAATAAAAAGTGGAAAAAAATGTTTTATTAGTGTACCTCCCCTATAGGTAAAGTGGGGAGTGATTTTTTTTTCATTTGAACCCTAACGTGTGATATATTGTTGGATAGGTATTTAAAAATGATTTTTTGATAATGTAAATATTTTCGGAAATAATCGCTCCAGAAGTAAAAAAAAATGTGTCCCCCCCCCCCTCTAACTTTTGAACCATAAGTTTTAAAAATATGAAAAAATCTCAAAAGTAGAACTTTATAAAAACTTTCTAGGAAAATTATTTTGAACTTGATAGGTAGAATAGTTTTTGAAAAAAAATTACAAAATAATTTCTGAACTAAGTTTGTAATTTAACCGTATAAGCAGGTGTTTATTGTACCTCTAATTTCTACAAAATCACAATGAAATGACGTGCTTTCAAATAAAGTGAAAACGGTGAAAATAGGTTCACGCAATAAAGAATTATCCCATAAAAATCATCTTCCATACTTTAAGCTCGCGTGCAATAGTTTACTTAATTTGCCGATAGATGTCGCTGTACGTGGAACGCTCATATCATATCCTACATGGCGGTGTTATTTTAACTCTTAAGTGGGGACACTTACTGTGACGGACGGAAAACTACGGAACCCTACACTGAGCGTGGCCCGACACGCTCTTGGCCGGTTTTTAACAATAAAGCCCGTTACAGACGTTACCAATTTATTTCACTATTCACCCGTAACGTACCTACCACCAATCATGGTTAGCCTTGGTCACTTTGTATAAAAATACAAGTTTGCTGTAAGCCTCTCTTTTTAACCCAATTTGTTAGAAATTGATGCATAAAGCTGAATTATAAATTTATGCAACGCAGCCCCGGTCGAAATTATCAGTAAATTGGTAACCGTGTAGCACGGGCTTAACAATCTTTACTTTTTTTGGTGGGAAATTGGAAAATTAATTTCTTACGAGTATTTCGATTTCATTGTTAGTTGCGATTTTGTAAGTTGGATCGAAGATTCTAAATATGAGTTCAATGGAAGAACATAGTGATGACGAAATGTTTGTTGACTGTACACCGCCTGAATTAAGAGCGGAGGCGAAACTAGCCATGAACAACTTGCTCCCGCCTAAAAAGAGAGGTACATGACTGCATATGACAACTTCATAAGCTGGAAAATAAATAAAAACGCACACAATTTCTCTGAAAATATATTCATAGCATATTTTCAAGAACTGGGAAAAACAAAGAAATGTTCAACATTGTGGTCACTGCACTCTATGATTAAAGCAACAATAAGTCTTAAACACAATATAGACATAAAAAACTACAATAACTTACTTGCATGGCTAAAACGGCGATCGGATGGATACTCTGCAAAGAAATCTAGAATATTTACCAGTGAAAATGTTCAAACATTTTTAAACCAAGCACCCGATGAACAATATCTGGCCATAAAGGTAACTTTACCTACTCGTAGTAGTTATACCTAAGTACTTATTGTAATCATCAAAATTATATTCCTATATTTACATATGAATCAGACAAAAATGAGATTAATTTAGTTTGGATAACAAAATATCTTAAAATATAACTATTTATTCAGTGCTAAGCCTCTTTAGATACATTTCATTAAAATAAGTGGTTCACAGCAAGATTAAGTATATTTATTGATGTTTTCTACAACTTTTATTACATGCTATACAAAATTTTATACAAGTGCTCACTTATCAACTTATCATTTGCAGGTGGCTTTGATCTTTGCGAACATCAGCCACCCTCCTCGCTGACTCTGGTGCCAATCTTCTGGCTGTTAAAAGACATGGTGGGTGGAAGTCTGACAGAGTGGCAGAAGGCTACATTGATGCGTCGGTTGGGATCAAAAAAGAAACTACAAAAAATATAACAAAGAATATAAAATTAGCAAGCACTAATAATACAACCACGTCTCATGAAGACATCCATTTGCATCTATCTCCACAGCCAGGTTGTTCTCGTGACCCTCCAGTATTCATCCAGCGCCATAGTCTTCCCAAATTCAACATTGATTCCATGCCGGCCACAAATTTACTGTCATCTGTCCATTGTCTGCCAGTAACCCGCAACCAGAATCAAAATTTGACACAGTCTGGTGCATCAAATCCTCAGCTACCATTGCCTCCTCAGCAAGAAGAGAAGGCAAATGAACAGTCCACCAGTCATATTGCACCATCACAGCCAGTTTCGTCTTCCGAAATTCAGCAAACTAATATTAGCGTACCTGGAAAAACTATAACAATACCCATAAGCAATTGCCCTAACATGTCAAACTTAACTTTTAATATCAACTAAATCATACATGAAATATTTCTTCGTTTTAGAAGCGATACTTTCGTTAAATGTTTGAGTCCATCCATCGAGTTTGAATAATTTTAATGAGATGTACTTATTTATGCCCGTAAACTTCGTTTCTTCTATTTTAACAGTCGTAGAATAAGTGTAATATGCAATATGTAGTTTTTTTGGTAGGACAATACTTGTTCTATTGTATTTGTTGTAATATAATAATGTACAAATTTAAACATAAGTAAGGTTAGGTTTGAAAAAATTCGGAAGCTGTCGCTGTCACAATTGACGTTTGATTTTATTCCCAACGTTTCGTTCAGAAACATGCTTTGTAATTTTAGAATGACTTTTTTCAGTTTAGCATATTGCACGCCGAGTATAACGCTTCCATACATTGTTACTGTCAATTTGGTGTAAACCTAGCGTAGATAATTTTAGATTGAATAAAACGTTGTCCTTTTGGATTTTTTATTTTATTTCATTGCATGTTTGAGAAAAGCACTGTACATGCCTCGGCGTGAAAACGGATTCCCGGCCTCTGATGTAATTTACTATTGATATGTACAAGTCGCTTTTCGGTGAAGGAAAACATCGAGAGGAAACCGGCTCTAATCCCAACAAGGCCTAGTCCCCTCTGGGTTGAAAGGTCAGATGGCAGTCGCTTTCGTAAAAACGAGTACCTACGCCAATTCATGGGATTAGGTTGCCGAGCGGATCCCAGGCTCAATAGAGCAAAAAAGCTGAGACAAACACTAGGAGGAAGAGAGTCTCCGGCCTATAACCGAGATCCACTTCCTTCTCCCGATCATCTATTTGCATCACTATCTTTTGAATATATAAGAGCGATGAAGACGGATACGGATAACTTAATCTCGTGACTGAAGACGGATAATTTTCCACGTTCGCGGTCCGCTTGACTCTTCAAGTAACAAAACTCACTACAGATCTTTATATCTTAATAGCCATAATATAACAGAACGAGGGGCCTACAACACGCGCTTCGGGCCCGACAAGGAACCGCACTCCCTACCTCATTACGCTTTGAGAGCAAGATATTTACACTGATATTTTGACGTGACAACATGGGGTAGCACGTTCGAAAGTTATATGGCCGAGCGGTAGGAAAACCTTAGGGTTGGACTAGAAAAATAGATGACACTTACTTGATAGTTTGCTTCAAGGTCAGATTAGGTAATTACCTACCGTACTATACTCTCCCTAGCTCGTGGCAAAAGTCAGCGAAAGCTGATGATGCTAATTCAATGTCATATTCGGGCATTGTCGGCCTTGGCTTCTTTCTTTATAGGGTTATAGCATCTTTTTAATTAAGTAATAATATAAGACAATAAAAACCAGCCAAGTGCGAGTCGGACCACGCATAGTGGAGGGTTCCGTACCTTCAATGGAATAAGAACCAAACTAATACCAAAAGGTCGTATCTGATGCCTATGAAACAAGTATTTTTGAGATAACTCAAATATTACTGAACCGATAATGTTCATAGAAAGACGTGATAAGGCGCATATTCTCAATTTTTTTCATATTTTTGAACAGACGGTTCAAAAGTTACAGTGGGGGGACACAATTTTTCTGACTTTCGAAGCTATTGTTTCAGAAACTATTCACTTGATCACAAAATGTTTACAAAACCTCGATGTCATTTTTAAAGACCTATCGACTGATGTGAAACATGTTGTTATTTGGTGTTTTTTTTTAATTAAGTCATGTACGGAGCGCCCCCCTAAAAATATTTTTTTCTGCGATTTAACTACATAACTAAATAGCGGCATACAAAATACGCCTTACGTGTAAATTTTATTAAGATACGTCTTATATTTTCCGAGTAAAATAGCTATGACATACGGACGGACGGACAAACGGACATGACGAAACTATAAGGGTTCCGTTCTTGCCATTTTGGCTACGGATCCCTAAAAATGAGTCAACCCCTACTGAAATTTGAATTCGCAGAGATCCGTTTCATAGTTTTTAGTATCGTAATTACGTTTAATTTTACGATTTATTCGTACTTCAAAATAATCTTATAAACAGTAATGTTGTCATATAATACTTGCTTATAAAACCATAGGGTAGGTATTTTTACCAAGGTGTGTTGTGGTGCGACAGCGGCCGCGGTTCGCCTGCCCCCGTAACGTATTGGCTGGCTTACCCTGACTGATTTATTGCATGCGTAAATCTCCGATTTACACGACGTTCCGTGGAGATCCAGACGATATCATGTGTAATGGTATCTGTAGTATTCAAATTGTTATGGTCACATAGGTTAGTTGTTATAGCATAGTTGTTATGAGCTCAACGACAAGTTTTGAAAAATATAGGTCGTCCACTCTTTGGCCACTATGATAACCAACATATGAGCCAACCGTACCCGGTCTACCTATTCGTGCCGACACACAAACTAAACTACAGACGGTAAAAGAGAGCGAACGCTTAGTCCTTCTTTGGGTACCTACAGCCTACCAAAACCGAAGCGTAATTTTTACGTACCTACTCTGGAAAATAAATACAAAATGGTACAACGGAGCTTGGCTAGTTTTTATATAGGTAGACACTATAAATATTATACTAATATTATATATGCAGGTATAATATAATCATTATACAGCTTTAGTAAAGAAAGCCTAAATTACCTTAATATTTTATGTCAATATGTAAATATTATTAAACTGTATATTTGCATGTATACTTGTATACTTTTTAGCAAATAAATTATTTGATTTAAAGATTAAGAATACAAGCACAGAAACGAATATTTATAATATGCTCTATTTAATTACTCTAAATTAAGAACTTGTTAAGTTAAATGGCAACACTTAGCACCCCGATACTTTCTAAGTAAGGCAATATAATAACAAAACTAACATAAAAACTTTAAAAAAATTACGCATTTTGCGTCATAAAAGCTCTCAAGTTTTGTCTTCTTAAGGTTTGAAACAAAAAGTAAACAAATTTAAATTAATGAATCTGATGAAAATTACTGGTTTAAATTAATTTTGGAATAGTGAGAAAACAAGGGGTTTCGGCGAAAGCTGGAATCTTAATAACAGAGCAAAGAAAGTTTAATTGATTAAACTGCTGAAAAAATGTAAGTAATTTCAACGATTTGTTTTTGTAGTTCAATATTCACTTTGATACAGCTGTTTGAGAACTTTGGTCCGAGAGAAACGGTTCTTTCTATCATCATATTAATTATCAATACATAGAGCTAATGTCATAAATAAATAACTAGGATTCCAACAGGAGCCAGTTTTTTATTCTGTCGAATTTATTTTGGACTGATCTGAAGTAGAGTAAAAGGTCATTTCTTACTGCACTTTGATTGATCTGATTTTTAAATCGGCACACATGGAACTGAACTGCAATTTAGATCAATTAATACGAGCTGATATAATATTAAAAAGTTGTGATTTGCCAATAATTTTACAATGCCAGCTTGCATGAGAACGTAGTATAAAACCAGAGGCACTTACAAAAGACCTATTTAAAGCTTAAGTCAAAATCGATATCAATCTAACAATCCATTACGTGTCCGATATAAAGTCACGAATCGACAATAAAGGTAACGCATCGAATGCGTTTAATGGTAATTAGTATGACTGTTGTAGGCCCATGAATGGCCGTCGTGTGGAGCGTTTGTGCTGTTCAATAATCGTTAAAATGCTAGTTTATGAATTTATAAATATTTTAACATAGAATTTTAAAGTCGTAAAGCCACTCATTATTATAGCACCCTTACTGCAGTAATGAAAAAAAACCGGCCAAGTGCGTGTCGGATCACGCATAATGGGGGGTTCCGTAGCTTCAATGGAATAAGAACCAGACTAATGCCAAAAGGTCGTATCTGATGCCTATGGGAGAAGTTTTTTGGAAATAACTTAAAAATGGCTGAACCGATAATGTTCAAAACAATTTTCGTAGAAAGTATATGATAACGCGCATCTTCTTTAAATTTTTCATATTTTTTGGACTTACGGTTAAAAAGTTACAGGGGGGGACGCTATTTTTCCTACTTTCGAAGCGATTATTTCTGACACTATTCACTTAATCACAAAATGATCAAAGAAACCTCAATGTTATTTTTAAAGACCAATCGATTGATGTGTTGATATTTGGTAAATCTTTTTTTTTTTTTTTAGTTACATGTATGGAGCGCCCCGCCCCCCCTGAAAATATTTTTTTCTGTAATTTCACTACATAACTAAATAGCGGCATACAAACTAAACCTTATGTTTAAATTTTATTAAGATACGTCTTATAGTTTCCGAGTAAAATGGCTGTGACATACGGACGGACGGACACCCTCACACATGCCCTTACAACGGATAATACTATCGCTTTTTATTCTAACTAACGATACTTTGCACTCCTTACACTGCACCATTGTCTGATCTTCCTTAACACGTAACAGTATATAGATATTGACACTAATAATCCTAATTCTCGGTAACACTGCAATCCGAATACACGTGGTTGAGTAGGTAGATAATTAGCACAGCGCGTTATCAGTTTTTCGATTGTTTGTCATTTTATCAGATTTATATCAACTTATCCGCTGATAAAATCTGCCATCATAGGCCTACTGGTCTCTGTGAACAATGTTAGGTATAACTTGAGATTAAAAAAAAAATGCCATTATTATTAAATCTAAAGTCGAACCCATGGTTCCTAAGAACAGATGTCGCTATCTCTCATAGTTTATGACTTCTCCTTACTGACCTTCCTGACTGATTTGGATTGATCACCCCGTATACTCGTATCTGGCTTGCAGTCTTAAATAAAAGTTTATTATTGATTTAGTTCGACTTGCGGTCTAATTTTCATGGGAATGGAGCAGATCACAAAGGCAGATTGCATCATTATCGAGCTTATTTTGGTAGCTGATTAGTCAGATCCCAGTGGAATTAATCAGAACTATCGGCGTTTTCAGTTGCATAATTAGTTACTCTGTTCTGTATACGGTATATTTATGTGCATTTTAATGCTCTCATTGCTTTTGAAGAGCGGTTCTGACAGGTCATATTAAACGGTCAAATATTTTTGTTGAGAGAATATGCTAAGATGTATCTTCTCAAAATTTTTCATATTTTTTGGATCTCCGGTTCAAAAGTTACAGGGGGAAGAATACATTTTTTTAGACTTTCGGCTTATGTTAAAATTTTATTAAGATATGTCTTATACTTTCCGAGTAAAACGGCCATGAAATATGGGCGGACGGACAGACGGAGGTTTCGTTTTTGCCATTTTGGCTGCGGAACTCTAATTATATGTAAACTACGTTTACCTTACCTTTACGTTTACCTAACTAAAGCATTGCAACACTTCTCATACATACATAGCTATTGTTAGAGGCATTAGCACTACTGGCATATTCCGAGTCATGATCAAAATATATCAATAGAGTCCTTGAACTCTTTCCATTTCGGTCTGCAAAAATCACGTAATACTATTGTTAACTAAAATATTTCTATTAATATATTGACATACAATACAACATTCGAGTTCAAAGACCCGCATTGATACGAGAAGGTAAAATAAAAGAAATCAATAGCATAACAAAGAAATGAAGCCTTCTATTGCGACGATAATAAGGGCGTTCGCCTGCCGTAACCACTCACACATACGTTTAGATGTGATATACTCCATTGTATTTAGATTTTTAATGCAATGGAAACATCAATTTTATTTCGATTTAATTATTTTTCTTATTTCATGCAACATACCATGGGCAACAGTCAACAACAATAAAGTCATTTTTTTAACAAGTATTTATGTTGCGACTGCTCTATGACTTCTTTACCGGACGAATCGACCCTGCGAAAAATTTATTTAAATCTCGTGTACAAAAAAACTATACAGGGTATAAGAGAGGTAAACAAAACCAATTATTTGTGGATATCTATAGACGAAACACCAGATTTCATGGGAAAATGTGTGACAAACGTGGTGATTCGGTCTTTGCAAAAACATTGTTCTAAGCAATTTTATCTTTTGGGGTCGAAGGTTTTAGAGAAGGTAAATGGGGAAACAATAGCAAACCTAATAATAAACCAATTAAAATTTTTGTTTCAAAATTCTTTCAATGACAACGTAAACAATTTGCTTTTACTTTGCACAGATAGTGCCGCATATATGCTTAAAGCCGGTCGTATTTTAAAAGCAACGTTTCCTCGTATGAAACACATTACGTGTTTAGCTCATGGTCTGCACCGGGTTGCCGAAGAAGTGCGAGATAATTTCAAAGGTGTGGATGGGTTGATATCGAATGTCAAAAAGATATTCCTAAAATCTCCAGAGCGTGTACGCCTTTTTAAGGCAAAATATCCGTCCATTCCCCTACCTCCCGAGCCAATTATCACCAGATGGGGAACTTGGATATCTGCTGCGGTATATTACGCTCAATACTATGAGCAAATACGTGATGTCGTCTCCATACTTGCTAATGACTCGGCAGCTATAAGAGCTGCAAAAAAACGTTTTCAAACACGCAAACTACGACCGGAGTTAAATTTCATTCGCGACAACTACGAAGTAATAGCCTCTTCAATAGAACAATTGCAATGTTCGACTTTATCCATTGCGGAATCCTTCCTCATTCTGGATACTGTTCGTTGCTACGTAAACTGGAGTAAACTTTTACCAGTGATACGTAAATTTGAAGCCGTGCTCGAACGAAATCCTGATTACGAAATTTTAAGAGACATATCTGAAAATATTACCCGAACTGATAATGAATTCTATAAATTTGCTCCCTTGACGTCAACTGAAGTTGAACGTACATTTAGTGTACATAAATGGATTTATAGTGATAAACGCAACTGTTTACTCCCAGAGAATGTTGAAAAGATAATGATCATCTACTCCTATCACTATTACCCAAATAAAATGTCTTGTGCTGCTGTGTGTACTGACGTAGATTTTGAAGAAGAAATCGCGTCTGTTTCTAATATATAGTAACTTTATACAAATGTTTTTATTAGTTTTATTACATATTAATTTTATTTGGTGACTTTTATTTCTTCTAGTTCTGAATTATCGATATCGATAAAATAATATTTCAAGCACTGGCTAAATTACGCTAGTGTTTTGTTTTGCCGTGAAAAATCCGAGCTCTGCTTATTAGTTTTGACCGGACGGATCGCAAGCTCAAACCTCCTTTTTTTTATTTTCTCACTTACCTGAATATAGGTAGGTATCATAAGTTCTTCAAAGTTTCTAAAAAAAATCACTAATCTACGAAGCAATTTGGGCTGCCAAGATTTAGGACTATTTTTATTTAAAATATAAAAAAATGATGCGAGGTAAGAATCGGATTTAAATTATTTTTAACTTACAATAGTATTTTGTGCAACAGGTACATAATAAGGGTTCTTAAGATTCGAGGGTCGAAGTTACAAAATGAGGCGAAGCCGAATTTTGTAATAACAGACCCGAGAATTTTAAGACCTAATTATGTACCGTTGCACACGAAACTTTTTCTACGACAGTAGCAAAAACGTAATTAATAAATAATTTTAAACTTCTTAAGTATCACGAGTACATAAATCAATTTTGTTTTAAGAATTTTCTATCAACTAATAACTCTTACTTTTGTGCCGAAGTCTTCGGATATTCACTGTGAAGTTTTCTTGTCACTTATTTTATGAAAATTAACATAAACTTCTTGATATTAACATAATATACGAGTTTAAATACAAAAATTAAGCCGTACATTGTGTTGAAACTTTTTAAATATTAACTTTTTGACTAAATGTCATAGACAGACCACGAGTTGGTTTTCAATTGCAAAAAAATATGGCTTCGTTCAAGTAACTCTCAATGCAAAAGTTTACATTAAAGTACTATTATGCTTTTCATAAATATGAAAACTAAATGATTTAAGATATTAATACTTTAAAAAAGACATGATAATGTTTTTATCATAGTTTGTGCAAAAATAATTTCAAGTGTACATATATCAATTTGAAAATATAATTTATATTGTAAACAAGAACGAACCCTTTTTAGACATGGCACCTGGAAGTCAGTGTATTAAAAAAACAAAAACAGTTGCACAATATGTTTTGTGTGACTGCTAGCAGTTATAGAAAGTACCTATAGACAAATAGACTTTAGCGCCTTCACTTAAATGATGTAGTTTTAGATACCACTATCAGTCATTTAATTGGCATATAGAAGTGCTGGAGTAGAAAAAATTTATAAAGAGGCAAAAGAATCATTAAAAAATATCGTCACAAGAATTGTAGTTCCAAGTGCATAAGTTGAAATTGCTTCCAAAGTTATGTTTCGGTAAAATATGAGTGATAAAAAAAGTTGCACTACAGTTTGAAATACGAGTAGGTACGACAATGTCCGCTTGAGTTGAAATGGTTGAAACTAAATAATTTCGTTGTATAGTCCGAAATATTTATCCCTATATTTGGATATTCATATTATTAATACCTACTCAATATTTTGGTAAATGTAAAAATGATGCTGTATTGCAATTATTAAGTTGAACCTGTATTTGTTTTATGAGTTGAATACACGCATTTTATACCGGATTACAATATTCAGCTTTTTGTACATACATTAACCGGAATTTCGAACTGTTATGGAAACTTGAGCGCTTATAAGCAGGGCCCGGAATTAGGTGAGCTAAAATACCTAAAGTTCGCGAGAGGACATAATATAGAGTGGTTACAACCGGATGAAAATAATATTTTATTTGGATTCCGGGTATTCGATATTCATCCGGGCACTGCAAGTAATAGTCGTAATGATGAAAAATGGTTACATTGCAGCCATAAAGTTAACATTATAATAATAAATCTGAAAATGTGACATATATTTTAAATTAGTAATCTGTATTTTCCTATTCATTATCAATGCTTGTCAGAGTGGCGTATTAGCGTCAAAATAGTGAAAGCTACTAGTACTACTATAGTATATATAGAAAGATAAGGAAACAAGTACTTAGTATTAATCCAAATAAAATATTATTTTCATCCGGTTGTAACCACTCTATATTATGTCCTCTCGCGAACTTTAGGTATTTTAGCTCACCTAATTCCGGGCCCTGCTTATAAGCTACCTAAGTAAATATTTTCCTAAAACGCGCGTATACTTGCGTGTTCGCCCTAAAAACGCTACAAGACTTGTTCCTGGCTCGCGAAATACAAGCATAAGCACGTTAACTATCATACAAGCGTTTATACGCGCTTATAAAACAAGTTTATAGTTACGAGCATTTGATTATAGTAATAAACGTGATTGATTGGTTGGTCAATAACTCATCGAAGTTTATCTATACAAATCACTAGACCTAATACAAATCCTTGTTTATAAATACAATATGCTTTGTTCCAATACATCATTCCACATAATTACAACAATGTCGGATTCAAACAATCTAATGCCCCATAAATTTGTCCAATCAGCAAAATTTAATTACAGCTAAATGCAAAGTAAACTTTAGGTAGTAGATAACTCGACTGTAGGTTTTTCTTAAACAAGGGATCTTGATCCAATTAGCGAACTTGGAGAGCCAAGTCACAAAGTGGCAGTGTTGTGCAAAGAGTATGTAGTTAAACAGATAGTAGACAGTTTCAATACTTACTTATCAATCTTTAACAACACGATGGACGACACCAATCGTCGAATTAAATTTTATTTAGATACTGGATTTAATTTAATATAAATACTCGTAATTATGTCTATTCAATGTTGTATTTCAAGACAAGTTAAATGTTCGTACCAGCTTAGTCTACAGAAGCGACATCTCGATCGTGACAGCACAGCATGAATAAAAAGACAGCACAGCACTTTCGAGTGTAAAAACACGCTTTAAAAAAACCGGCCAAGTTCGTGTCGGACCACGCATAATGGAGGGTTTCTTACCTTCAATGGGATAAGAACCAAAGTAATACCAAGAGGTCGTATCTGATACCTATGGAAGAAGTGTTTTGGAGATAACTAAAAATGGTTATACCGATAATGTTCAAAACAATTTTCGTACAAAGGAAGTGGTAAGGCACCTTCTAAAATTTTTTTAATTTTTTGGACCAACGGTTCATAAGTTACAGGGGGGAGGGACACAATTCTTCTGACTTTCGAAGCGATTATTTCTGAAAATGTTTATTTAATCACAAAAATGTGTATAATTTCTCATTATATAGTATCAACCCCAGAACTCTAGGATTTGTTTCCTTGAAGTGGTTTACATTCATCTATAAATAAGCATAGTATAGCAAACTGACTAGAAGGGTTCCGTTGTTCTCATTATTGTATCATAAGTAGTATAGATTCACCGTTTCTACCCCATCTTTTTCCCACCACCAAAACAATGGTTTTTCGGGATTATGGTGGTTTTTCAGGGCTATGAAACCTAAAAAAAAAGTTTGGTATGTTTTAGTACGTTTAGCCCCCCATTTAGATCGATTGCACTATGTCTCAACAGTGGCCGGAGCCTCCTTCAGCACTTAGGCACTCCGCTAATTAAACAATACACGCTCTTCGACACCACAATAGAACCCTTGCTCACCTTTTTCTATTGTCTCTATTGTTAGCTCGACTCGGCGACATCGCATTGTTACCGAGCTCGGTAGAGGCATACTCCTACGTTGTAGTTTGTTCATTACGTATTTGCAATAAGTTTTATAATTGCTTAATTGGTTACTCCTTATGAAAGACTAGGTATAGTACCTAAAGTTTCCAAAGTTTAGGTATTTCAATAGGTATTTTTTATATGGGCGGTTACGTTCTATTAGCACTCACACGTCGCTGTCTCTTTCAAACCTGTAAACTCGTTTTGAAGAAGCCAATATCAAAATTGTTTTTACGTTACATTTTGAGTAGGTATTATACCTAAACTATTTCAATCTCACATGGTGATATAATTATTATTATTAATATTTTACTACATATAACGTAACGAAATTTTTAATGATCTAACAAGCCCCGCGAACTGACACAATTACATTACCCTTTATTAGTCTGGACCGGAGTAGGTATCAAAATTATACCTAAAGTAATTAGTTCACATTTCGCGAATATAAATGCATATTTCAACGTATCTATGTGTTACAACACAATATGAAACTTCTGGTATATGTTTCAACCCTATCAATTTTAGTTAATTAGTATCTATTCGTTTTCAGTTTTCGCCTAAAATTTATTATTTTATGCAAATCCAATTTTCGAAATATTATTTTATTGATTCTAGATTATTTCCAAACTAGATATTTGTGTTGTCTTAATTTTTTTTGGGTAAATCATTTTATGCAAATCCAATTTTTGAAATATTATTTTATTGATTTTAGATTATTTCTAGTCTAGATATTTGTGTTGTCTTAATTTTTTTTTTGGGTAAATTATTTTATGCAAATCCAATTTTTGAAATATTATTTTATTGATTTTAGATTATTTCTAGTCTAGATATTTGTGTCGTGTTAATTTTTTTTTTAACTCGTAAAAAACTGTGGTATATGTGACAACCTACTGCTATTTATTGGTGAACAATTAACATGACTGTGTTTGAACAAGTTTCAACCTGTAAGTATGCTGTACTGTAAGCATGTCCATTGTTGTGACAGAGACATGTTATTTTTTCTTTCAGCTGTCAAACGCTGACGCTGTTTCAGCTAAGTTTATTAACGTTGTTGTATGGGAAACACTCATGTGTCGGGTTGTCTATGGTCTATGTCTACGACAACAAGTTACCGAGCGGCGGGACGGCGCACGGGAGAAGGGCGCGCGGGGGGGAGAACCCCGGAAGAGCAGAAACTCTAGCGGCACGGCCAACGCCGCACGCGTCTAAACAAGACTTTTTTTATATACATTTCACTATTTGTAACCTTTTACGAAAGTAAACCACGTTTAAGTACAACATTATCTTTTGACTTGCCCTTAATCGCCTGCAAGTTATTGGCGACCGTGACAGGACGGTAATCATAAAGAGTTACTGCATCACTCATCTGCGCGTACGCCCTTAGCAACAACGGAGCCAGAACATTCGAGAAGCGCGAACAAAGGAACTGCGGCGCGCGACCTTTGGACTCCAAGCCACGCGGATCTTCACAGCAATCTACTTCCAGGGGAGTGTCCAATTCATTTCCTTACCATTTTCACGTTTCCTACTTTCGATTTTTGTGTAAAGTGTACTTTATTCCAAATTTTTTGAAAAAACTTCGTAAAGATTATAGTTTTCGCTAATCATTTTCCTTATCTCGCGTGCACTCTTCGCTTGTTGCTACGCGCATTTACAATAAGACAGCATAAATATCACTTTGATAAGTGAAACAGATTATTTTAAGCCTAAATCATAAGCATTTTATTATTTGCCTGCTAGAGTTAATCAACCTTAAGCCATAAGTTTTAAGTGCGTAACTGCATTGCATAATAAATCTTTGCACCGCTTAAAATTGCAATTAGTTTTACATACCTATCACTTAGTTAACGAATCTAACGGTGCTTTTCGCACGCCTTTGTGCTTTCTTGATAAATAAGCAATCCTTAAACATTATTCGTTCTACTAAGCTATTTGCCTAATCATTTTATTAAAAAATAAAGTACGTAATCATTAAGTTATTAAAATATAGTATTCTTACATTCCTAAAAATATCTTCAAAGGTCCCAATCATTAAATATATATTTTCATAACACTCATTTCGAGTTGGGCCGACAGTTTCAGGATAAATCCTGCGGGCTGAATGCACTCGCGCCGCTGCTAGGTACTCCGCGCCAGTTGCTGACTGCGCGCGGCCTTGACCTACTTCCGCGCGGTGTCTGCGCGCACCTGGAACTCCTGCCTGGTTTGATGCACAGTTTTCCTTATCTTTGTTTATTGATTGCCCTTCACTAGATCGTGCATAATACCGATTTATATATTTGGTCATTTTACCTATTTTAACTTTAGTGTTTTACGTAAATAACTTAAAAATAATGTCTCCGCCTGGAACCCCGCTTAGCGGCGCCGACATAGCTGCTCTTGAAAATGAATTAAAGCTTAAAGATTTAATTAAACAGCGCGGTTCTATTAGAGGTAGATTAACACATTTCGAACAATTTATTGAAGAGTTAAAAGGGGTAAAACCTGACCAGATTTTCGAAGCGCAATTTAGTGAACTGAATTTGCGAAGCGTAAAAATGGAAACATTGTTCTGTGATTTTGATAAATGTCAAAGTCAATTAGAACTATTTTGTCCTAATCCTGATGATCAAATACGCGAAAGGGAAAAAACGGAAAAACGGTTTTACAGTGGTCTAGCCAGTGCTCAAACTTTATTAAAATTACGACCTTCGAATAATGAGGATAAACAAAGTGCATACAGTAGTTGCTCGCGTCAGGAAAATGTAAACGTTAAATTACCCGTTATTAAATTACCGGTTTTTGACGGCAACTATTTTTTGTGGCTAGAATTTCGTGATACATTCGAATCATTGATACATAACAATGAAACTATACCTGACATAAACAAGTTCCATTATTTGCGTTCTTCTTTAGAAGGGAGTGCAGCGCTTGTAATAAAGTCCATTGAATTTTCATCACAAAACTACAAGGTGGCATGGGACTTGTTATGCCAAAGGTACAATAATAAGAAAATTCTTATAAATAATCACTTAAAGGCTCTCTTTAGAATCGAGCCCTTAATCAGAGAATCTCATAAATCATTAAGATACTTAATTGACCTTGTGACTAAAAACCTGAGAGCGTTAACCACACTTGGTCAACCGGTTGACCAATGGGATACGTTGATAATATTTATGGTGTCCAGTAAATTAGACTCGACCACTAGTGCTAAGTGGGAGGAGTATAGAAACAATCTCTCCGACTTACCACTCTTGGACGAATTTATCGAGTTTCTCCGTAACCGAGCGGACATTTTAAAAACCACGTTAGCTAATAGACATGAAAAGGGCGTTTCCCATGGTCATAAGGATACTTCATCAAAATATGAACATAAAGGTTCACTCACACATAACTAACATAAAGGCTCATACACACATAACGAACATAAAGGCTCATTCACACAACATAAATTTCCAAGGACTTTTTTAACGTCTAGTTCTACTAAACTAGTAGGTATATCTTGTCCCATGTGTAGTAAAGGTCACAGAATCATCGACTGTGAATCATTCAAATCGCTACCTCTCGAAGGCAAGTGGAGCGAAGTCTTGAAGTTAAAACTTTGCACGAACTGTTTACGAAGGGGACATGAAGCGAATAATTGTAGATTAGGCGCATGTAGGACCTGTCATGAAAAGCACAATACCTATTTACATAAAGAAAATACCGTAACAACCGCTTCCCCTGTCTCGCCAGCTACGGCTGGAACCTCAAATGACCTTGAAGTAGTCAACCAGCCCCGTAGGACTTTATCGGTACGTGCAGGGGGGCAAGTCATGCTAGCTACCGCTTTAGTTAAGGTATCTAATCCTAATACAAATGTCAATTTTGTGGTTCGTGCTGTCTTAGACAATGGCAGCCAGTCATGCTTTATTACTGAAGAACTGCAAAGGAAACTTGGCTTAGTCAACCCTGAACCCGAGTCTTCCAATATCACGGGCATTAAAAATATACAACTTACCGTTTCAGATCAATGCAACGTAACTGTTAGCTCCTTAGTAAAACCGTTTGATGTAACCTTAACCTTCTCGGTACTTTCAGAGCTCACTGATCCGCTACCTAACTTACCTGTAGACCTTACACAACTAAACATACCTGAAAATATACAACTGGCTGATCCGGAATTTCACATTGTTTCCGATGTTGATATGCTGCTAGGTAATGAGATATTTTTCGAGATATTGTGTGGCGAAAAAATAAGATTAGGTCCTAATTTGCCTCTTCTTATCGATACTGAGTTTGGCTGGATTGTAGGCGGCCGGTTAAATCCAAATAAGTGTACTAATAGTACTAATACACCTCAGACGTCTCGCTGTTTCTTTACTAAAGAAATAAGCGAAAAATTGACCCAGTTCTGGAACCTTGAAGAACTTCCAGACGACAAGGCTCCCATGTCAGCCGATGATGAGTTTTGCGAGGAGCACTTTAAAGAACACACCTACCGCTTACCTGATGGCAGGTTCTCAGTTCTAATGCCCCTTAAAGAGACACCTGAAACGTCTCTTGGTGACTCCTATCGTAGTGCTGCCAAACGATTTTATACACTAGAGAAAAAATTAAATAAAAAACCAGATCTGAAAAAACAATATAGCGATTTTATTCAGGAGTATGAAGCTTTAGGCCACCTAACAAAAATCAATAAACCGAAATTCGGTTATTACTTAGCCGACCACTGTGTTATAAGAGAAAATAGTGAAAGTACCAAGTTGAGGGTCGTATTCGACGCCAGCATGAAAAGTTCCTCATTAAAGAGCCTTAACGACATACAATACATTGGCCCTGTGGTGCAAGACGATCTTTTCAACATTTTGATTAGGTTTCGACAACATAAATACGTTTTTACAGGTGACATTGAAAAATGCTATCGTCAAATTAAAATTCATGAATCTCAACGATACTTACAATTAATACTGTGGCGAGATGATGAGTCACGGCCTCTGGAAGTTCTACAATTGAACACTGTGTCCTATGGCACGGCCTCGGCACCGTTCTTGAGCACACGGTGTCTCTTGCAGCTCGCCCTAGATTGTCCGGATAGTGTAGTCTCGCAAGTCATAAAAAAGGATTGTTATATGGATGACATTTTAACCGGAGCGGATAGCGAGGAAGCTTTGTCTCATATACTCCAGGGTGTAGTAGGTACACTTAACTCGGCATGCTTTCCGTTGCATAAATTCCGTTCCAATTGCCCTGAGATATTTAAAGATTCAGTAGTATCGGACACTCTAACCTTAAGTAAACAATCCAGTTCAAATTAAATAAATTAAATTCAGAGATTGCATATACATGAGAAAATTTGTCAAGTTCCGCCGTGACCGGGTGGTCTAGTGGTCAGGACGTCAGCCGCGAAAGCTGAAGACGCCAGTTCAAATCTGGCCTCGGACACCGGAGGGTTTGGTCACTTTTTCTGAAGTATATGACATCTATTTTCAGTTTATATATAGTAGTGTAACTACTTAAAAAAAAAAAAAAAAAAAAATTTGCAAATCAAAAAATATTGAACAAAATAATTTGATTTGCTTCAAGATTCATAGATGGCAGCACCATCTCTCTCCCTATACCAGAATCACGTAAGAGATTCGGATAGGAGGTGCAAGCACGTACTGCGCATGCCCTTAGAGTATGGTCAACGGCGCCTAGCCGTTTCAAATTCAGAGATTGCATATACATGAGAAAATTTGTCAAGTTCCGCCGTGACCGGGTGGTCAGGACGTCAACCTCGAAAGCTGAAGACGCCAGTTCAAATCTGGCCTCGGACACCGGAGGGTTTGGTCACTTTTTCTGAAGTATATGACATCTATTTTCAGTAAACAATCCAGTGTTCTTGGTGTACAGTGGACACCAAGTACTGACAAACTTACCTTTGCGATAGAACCAATTCCTAAAGACGAAAAAACTACTAAACGAACAATTTTGTCCAACACTTGTAAAATATTTGACCCTCTTGGGCTCCTAAGTGCTTGCACAATAACACTTAAAATTTTGCTTCAGAAATTGTGGTCTCTCCAGTTGTCTTGGGACCAAGAGGTACCAGTAGACATTAAGAAAATATGGTTAAAATTGCATAACGACTTAAACGCTTTGCTTCTGGTTTCCGTACCTAGACACGTTCAAGGTGCATCTCCGATCGCTTGTGCGATACATTGCTTTGTGGATGCCTCTCAAGACGCATACGCAGCGTGCGTATACGTACGTACCACTGATAACCTAAACTCCATAAGCATCAGATTGCTTTGCGCAAAAACAAGGGTTCCCCCTATCAAAACGCAACAAACCATTCCAAGGCTCGAGTTAGCCGCAGCCTTACTGGGCGCTCGACTTGTTGCCAAGGTCAGCGAAGCTCTCCGCTGTCCTATAGATAAAAAGGTTTATTGGTCAGATTCAACGGTAGTACTGGGTTGGATCAAAACAAGTCCTAAAGTACTTAAAACATTTGTCTCTAATAGAGTAAATGAAATTCATGAACTTACCTCTAGAGAGTCGTGGCGTCACGTACCCACCGACAAAAATCCAGCTGATCTGGCGTCGAGGGGGGTAGCTCCTAGTCTCCTTGTTGAGTCATCTTTGTGGTGGGAAGGTCCAGCTTTCCTGAAACTTGAAGAAGCTGAATGGCCGCAGAACCCCAATACAGTGATCGCCTTACCTGAAATAAAAGTCTTACACGTAAACACAAATGATAACAACAAAATGAATAAGCTAATTGACGTAAAAAATTATTCAAGTTCATTAAAGCTAAAAAGAATATTCGCATATGTACACAGATTCATAAATAATTGTAAAATTAAAGAAAAACATAATAGATCCATTGGGCCCTTAAAAGAAAACGAAATTAGTCAAGCCTTAACTTACCTTATAAAAATAGTGCAATCAGAGTCATTTGAAGAAGAACTTAAACTAATTAAATATAATAAAAAACTTACCTCGTCTCATATGTTACAGCTGTCTCCGTTCGTCGATGACGTCGGCGTCCTGAGAGTAGGTGGTCGGCTCAACAATACTGAGTATAGCTTTGATAAAAAGCACCCAGTGCTGCTACATGGAAAAAATCACTTTACGAAATTGTTGATGCGAGCCGAACATCTACGCTTATTACATGCTGGCCCTCAACTGCTCCTGGCAAGCTTTAAGGACCAGTTTTGTCCTCTAGGTGGGAGAACGTTAGCACGAAGTATATGTCATAAATGCGTCATATGTAGCGTCGTTTTAGGGCCAAAGCAATGGAGCCGCTGATGGGCCATCTGCCAGCTAATCGAGTAACTCCTAATTACCCCTTTGCTATCACAGGGACAGATTTTTGTGGTCCCTTCCCAATTTCTAGTAAAATAGGACGTGGGAATCGTATGAGTAAATGCTACATTTGTATATTTATCTGTTTTTGCACTAAGGCAGTCCATTTAGAAACCGTTAGCGATCTTAGTGCTAAAGAATTTATTTCCTGTCTTCGCAGATTCGTTTCGCGTAGAGGAAGACCCAGTCAACTTTATTGTGATAATGGTACAAATTACGTAGGGGCAAACAATGAACTGGGTCGAGCATTACAGGCAGGCATGAGTTCCATTTACAACTATACATCTGAAGAGCGCATTCAGTTTATATTTAATCCTCCTTACTCCCCTACTTTCGGCGGCTTATGGGAGGCCAATGTAAAATGCTTAAAGTATCATTTAAAAAGAACTATAGGAAATTCTAGTTTGACATTTCAAGAGTTATGTACACTTTGCACAGAGGCCGAAGGAGTCCTTAACTCCCGTCCTCTTACCCCTCTTACAAATAACCCCAGCGACCTCTCTCCCCTCTCCCCAGGGCACTTCCTCATCGGGCGTCCGCTGACATCTGTGGCGTCACCTCCGGCGGCATCCGGCAAGGGCATAAAGACGCGCTATCAGCTGATCGAGTCAATGCGTGACAGCTTCGCGAAGAGGTGGAAAAATGAGTACCTCTCAGAATTACAGAAAAGAACCAAGTGGAGACATCCCTACAAAAATCTTAAAGAAGGCGCTATGGTGGTATTTAAAGACGACAACCAACCCCCTATGAGATGGAAACTTGCACGAGTACATCGTCTATACTACGGCAAGGATGGAATCGCCAGAGTAGGCGATTTCCGAACGATCAGAGGGATCGAACGACGGGCACTGAATAAGGTGTGCCCCCTCCCAGATGACAACGATGAGGTGTTGGAAGAAGCATCTGAGCCAGCCATTACAACCGACTCATCAGCTTCCTCCAACGGGCCCCCAGCATGTCTACGACAACAAGTTACCGAGCGGCGGGACGGCGCACGGGAGAAGGGCGCGCGGGGGGGAGATCCCCGGAAGAGCAGAAGCTCTAGCGGCACGGCCAACGCCGCACGCGTCTAAACAAGACTTTTTTTATATACATTTCACTATTTGTAACCTTTTACGAAAGTAAACCACATTTAAGTACAACATTATCTTTTGACTTGCCCTTAATCGCCTGCAGTCTATTAAATAAATTATATTTAATAAATCCCAGATTTGCAATATTAATAATAATTGTTATTGTAGGTTCAATCATTTTGTATTAAGTATTTTGGTAATTTCGGAAGTCTTCTTAAACCGTTGGTGAACGGTATAGAAATATTATAGTCTATGGTTCGTTCTAGATTGATGAAATATGAAAGTCATCTACCATTCCGAATCGATCCATAACACTGAATAAAGTGTTATCCTTCTTCGCTTAGGTGAGTAAGACAATTTTAATCCGAATTGGATTTCTAACGAACGTTGTAGCCGTCCAGTGTTTGGTTTTGACGCGGGATATTGTTTCAGCCCAAAACTGTAACCTGCCGGTAGCGCAGGCGGTGATGCGGACGCTGGGCCGCATGCGGTAGCCTCCCTAAAGGCCTAACACCTCCGGAGGTTGACATCGGAACAACGAGCGGCATACGCGGGTTTCGTATTCCCTCTTAGGTATGATTTCCACATTCTTACTGGACTCTTAATTTCTTGCCAACTAGATTGGACCTTGACCGGCGGAATCCCATTGTGATTGAATTTAATTGTAGGATGTTGTTCTTAGGAGGTGTTTAGTTATGGTCTTTATAGACCACGCCGCGTCAAACTGATGGAAGCTGCATGACGGTGGCTCGCTGTTCCTGCGAGCAGGCTATCCGCGAAGCTGGCGCTCGGCGTGCCGGTTGTCCAGCACGAGAGTTCAACGGGTACGCCGTGGGCCTGCGACAGCTGTAGGCCTGCCGTAGTGTAACCAGGTACCGAACCGTTAGCTAGCGCGGGATTCCGCAGCCGAGAATATACTGACCAATTGTAAGCACAAACCCTGTTTGTTATTAATTAGGGAGTTAAGATATAAAAGAAGTGTAGTGGAGGGGTATTTACTGCAAATGCTGAATATGAGTGTGGGATGTTTAATAAATCTTGTCGCACAACCTGGGATTTTCATTTTACAAAACCAAGAATCATTTCAGTACGTTTTCGTAAACGAAGTTCCCATTATTTATTATAATATATAGATCTTTTGTTAATGTAGGATTCGGTGTGTGATTTATTGCATTCCTGATTATACCGGTGCATTGTTTGAAGACTCCTTTGGTACTCTAATTTAAAGTCGCAATTTCTATTATTAGATTTTTCTTTATGCTGCCGGAGTAGGTATCAAATTTATACCTAAAGTAATTAATTCACATTTCGCGAATATAAATGCAAATTTCAACGTATCTATGTGTTACAACACAATATGAAACTTCTGGTATATGTTTCAACCCCATCAATTTTAGTTATTTAGTATCTATTCGTTTTCAGTTTTTGCCTACAATTTATTATTTTAAGCAAATCCAATTTTTGAAATATTATTTTATTGATTCTAGATTATTTCCAGTCTAGATATTTGTGTTGTCTTAATTTTTTTGGGTAAATTATTTTATGCAAATCCAATTTTTGAAATATTATTTTATTGATTTTAGATTATTTCTAGTCTACATATTTGTGTTGTCTTAAGTTTTTTTTAGGTAAATTATTTTATGCAAATCCAATTTTTGAAATATTATTTTATTGATGTTAGATTATTTCTAGTCTAGATATTTGTGTTGTCTTAATTTTTTTTTTTGTTAAATAATTTTATGCAAATCCAATTTTTAAAATATTTTGATTTTAGATTATTTCTAGTCTGGATATTTGTGTCGTCTTAATTTTTTTTTGACCTCGTAAAAAACTTTGGTATATGTGACAACCTACTGCTATTTATTGGTGGACAATTAACATGACTGTGTTTGAACAAGTTTCAACCTGTAAGTATGCTGTACGTTTCCGTAAACGAAGTTCCCATTATTTATTATAATATATAGATCTTTTGTTAATGTAGGATTCGGTGTGTGATTTATTGCATTCCTGTTTATAGCGGTGCGTTGTTTGAAGACTCCTTTGGTGCTCTAATTTAAAGTCGCAATTTCTATTATTAGTTTTTTCTTTATGCTGTCGGCTTGAGAACTTTACCTTTTTTGCTAGATGTCCTTTGAAGAAGGTAATAATTTACTTTTTATTCGTTTCTGAGAAAGATATAAATCAATCGGGTTTGAAGTCACACGCGATTTTCATAGAATAAGTAAGTAAACGCACAAAAGATCTGTCGTTTAAATTCTTTAGAACTCTTTTGATCATTTAATCTTTTGTTAGAACACATTCCGCTGCAAATAAAAATTTACCTGTCCCCGAAATCCTGTTTAAAATCGTCGCTACCTACCTAGGTGGTCCTCTGTTCCCACCAGTCGTGACCTTTTTTCAACACAAATTCATATAAAAAGGCTGAGGCTGGGGGGTAAATTTTAGAAACGAAGTGAGCTGCAAATCACGTGTTCAATTAAGTGAATAAATTTCTTAATTTTGACTAATCAGAGATAGAATTTGAAGGAACATTTTAAATTTCAAAGTATAAAAAACTTATACTATCCTGATTTTTAATCTATATGTATAGCATGCAAATTGGAAATGATAATGGTGATGTTGAACTTCTTTAATTATGTGAAGACGCGGAGAAGGAATATTTTGAAGATCAAGAAATATATAATTTGTGTGAATCTCTAAGTCAACAAAAATATGAAATGTAAGTTAATCAATCTGTTTAAATATTTAATTCATTATACATTTTTTTTTCTACCTTCCATCTTGTTGGGGTGGGTGATCTAAGTTAAAACCTGTTGTTACATGTTTCCTTACCTGACTTACGGATACGGAGGGGATAGTGGTATAACAGTGGGTCCACAGTTTTAAAATTATCTATAGCAAATTGAAGTTTCAGTGTTTTGTACCTGTGGTGTTGTGTGATTCAGTTTTGCAACATGGCATTTTATCTTGAGCCTAAATCAGAACGTAGCGAGATAGCAAGTTTAAGCAAAAAATTAATATTGCAGAAATTTCATAGATATATCCGATTGTGGTTTATTGATGGCTTATTACCTAATTCAATTTTCGAAGATCAAGATATTAAACCATATTATACCCCATGTGAGGGTCATAGGAATCAAACACAGGATATTCATATATCAACTACTGATATAGTTGACGGAGTCCTACCAATGCAAGCGTATTGTTTGCATTGTAAGAAATATATAAGTTAGTATTTTGTAGTTATCATTAATCTTTGTTTCTGGTAATCATAATATAAGTAATGATGTAGTTATATTATTTGTGATATTGTATTTTATTTCTTTAGATCCCAGCAAGTTGGAGGTGAAATAGAAATGGCAACTACGGATCCTGTGTCTAAGGCATCAACAAAAAAGAGTCAACCTTCATCTAGCACTGATTCAGCATCAACTTCTACAACACAAGCTTGCTGTATTGACGTAAGCACAAAAGTAATGACAAAATTGAATGTTCTGTGTGCCATGTGTATGTGGTAAAAAGATATTTAGCAAACCATTTGAAAAGCAATAACCACAAAAACAATGTTCTTAGTTCAGACAGCGAATTAATCAACGTTCAGCTAATTGAAAATGCATTCCGAAACAGGGTTGCTACGTACAGAATATCAAGTAATAAAAATGATTACCAACCCTTTGAAACCCCCGAATCGTTTTTAGAAAAAATAAAGATACAATTTTTACTTTATTTAATCGATCAGTTGCAGATCATTGTGCTTTAAAAGTTAATTTTATTTTAAATGCAAATTTTTGTCAGGATACCAAACAGTTAAGAACTACATTTGATTTTCAATTAAACAATCAACCTTTTAATGTGAGCAGTGATAAAGATTTTTTTTTCATATCCCTCGTAAATGAAATAACAGAGAGATTAACAAACTTTGAAAGAAAAGATAGTGGATGGAGTTTTGTAAACATAAACCACTTAGACGTTAATGTTAATAAATATAAACCATTGCGTGGTTCTTCTTATATTGAATTACCACGTGATATAACAAACAAAAGAACAGTAATAAACATCAAAAATAATGATCATGAATGTTTCCGTTGGGCATTGCTTTCGGGTTTATATCCACCTAAGAAAAACAATCACGCTAATATGGTGAACTGTTATGTCTAGGCATCGGAGTTTTTGTCGCATGGTAATAGCAAGCTATGGAGTCGATATTTGCCATAAATGTAAACTCTTATTCATACTCATACTCATTTATTTAATTAGTTAGGTTTTTTTTATGATCAAGGACAACAACGTTGACGAGTTTAGGAACGATTTTTTAATGTTATCTTTGGAAAATAAATATTAGTATAAAAATAATTACGCTTTTTATACTAATTTCATTACGAAAATTCATAAACAAACAAAAGATACATTAAAACACGTAAAAAGTATGTATATAAAAATAGGAGAACATGTTGGGCCAGGCTCAATATATGGTTCCGCAGTCGTCATTTTAACAAGGACACTACGAATAGACGTATCAAAATAAAACGAGCTTAGTACATCGCGTCGCGATATAAGTGCAAAAATAGGAAATTCGCAACGAATGACGATGCGATGAATTAAAACACGGCAGAAGGGAATGTTTTAGTCCACACTAGTGGCGAATAACTTATTCGCAGGTGTATCGTTTTACAGTACATCTGAAGATTTAGACATAGGCACGTAAATTGATATTTACATTTACAATTATGAATTCATCCGGACTTCGTTGAAATGAGAACCAAGACATATTTTCGGCAATTGAATGTTGGATCTTTTTAGTTGAAATTTCCATAGAACATGAAGCTACAGGAATAAGAGCTTGAACGTCCTGATATGACATGATATATGCATCATGCTTTTCATAATTACAGTTATGAAATGAGTAAACAACTGCGACCTTTTCCATATTTTCGGGAGTAAATCGGGTTCTATGATGATCAAATATCCACTTGTGACTAGAAAACGATCGTTCTACATCAACTGATGTTAGCGTCGCGTATCCTAATATTCTTTCGAATTGCTGAGAATTTGCCATGGCTCTAACCTCTACGAGGTCCGGATTTCTGTAGAGTACTTTATCCAATTTATCTTAAACTGTTTCAGGGCCGAACACATGTAAAATACTGTCTAATTTTGTCTAATATACGGAAACTTTGCTTTATGGATATGTTGGTGCATTCTAACATTGTAATCAACTCGACAATAAGTTCATAGTTATCCTTTATAAAACTTAGCTCTCTTTGGATTTTTACGTTCGACAATGCGGCTTGGGCTTTTGATATTGCGATAGCTTCTCTGCTATTTAATTCAAATATAACACTTCTTATGTTTTAATAATAAGTTTCATAATAGAAAGCAGCACTCAGCCAAGTTGCCCACCTCGTTACTACTGGTTGCGGGGGTAATGGCACATCGGGAACCATCTCTTTAAATAGGCTCGTTCTTTGTGGCGATTTGAGAAATATCTTTTTGACGTTTGAGACCAAAGTGTTAACTTCGTCATGCTCAGATCTTATTTCTTCTGCAACTCGATGGAATGCGTGTGCTAAACACGTAATATGTTTCATATTGTAAAATTTTCTTTTTAAAATTTTGCCAGCGAGAAGCATGTATGCAGCAATATCCGTGCAAAATATCAAAAAATTATTATTGTTCTGTGTATAGTCGTATTGCCACAAAAAAAATATCTTCTACTAGTTTAGCAATTGAGAATCCATTCACCTTTTCTATTACTGTACACGACATCAAATACGGTCTGGATGGAAGCCCCTGTAGTGATTTTACAATTACATTAACGACACAGTTTCAAGCAACATCCAATGTTTCATCTACAGAAAGCCACAAGTACGAATTGTTTAATGCTATTCTTATTTTCTCCATGACTGGGGTATAATTTTTTTGGAGATAATATTTTCTTAAAAGAAATTCTTCTGGTAATTTTATTTGAGCAATTACAGCAAATATGCTTTTACATAAATCTACGAAAGTTAGGAGTATTGAGTCTATTCCAAGGGATGTTACAGTTGATTAGAAATAAACAAAGGTCTATATAGAAGTCACTTGCAATTCCAGATTTTATTTATACTGATCACTATTTATGTGTTTCGTGACATTGTCTTTTTTGAGCTGAATGATAGATAAATCACAAACAGTACATTGTATAACGGACCGGTCGGGAGCATATTTTAGTTCCTCGTGGTTTTCTATCCAGTTCTGTATAAAGCTTGAAGTTTTTACGTTTGCAATCACCAGTGATTGACACATAGAATATACTAATCAATTTTATCAGCGGTCAGTACCTATATGACATTAGGTCTTTCGCAGCGATGTAGTTTGTATAGTTGTATGTTAAAATAGTTGAAGTTATGAATTCATAATCTAATAGAAAAATATTTTTTTATATAATTCGACTAAGATAATTATACACGACCGACCGCTCTAAAGGCATTTTAAGGTAAATTAAATAAATGAGTATGAGTATGAATAAGAGTATACATTTATGGCAAATGTCGACTCCATAGCTTGCTATTAGTCTTACCATGCGACAAAAACTCCGATGCCTAGTTATGTCAAATACAAGGAGAAATTGAAGTTTGGTGACATTCCTTTTCCTATCAAGTTTACCGATATTCAGAAATTTTAAAAGTTAAATGATTTAAGTATTAACGTGTTTGGGTTGGAGTATAATTCACAAAATAAAAGTCATGATATTGTTGGTCCTTTACACATTACAAAATGTAAAAAAAAAACAAAACATTTTAATTTGTTATATATAACAAAGCGGAATAGAGGACATTATTGTCTAATCAACAATTTATCTCGATTAGTATCCGCTCAAATAAATAAATAACAGATATATGTGATGGTTGTTTGTCAAATTTTTCATCTAATCAGAATTTAGTAGAGCATCAAAAGAACGATTGTTTTCATATATGTACTAATTTACCCCCTGAAGAGGATAAAAGAAAAGATTGGTTTGACAAAATGACTTCTTCAAGTCAACTTAATTTCAATAATTACGAGCGTAAATTACGAGTTCCTTTTGTTGTGTATGCAGATTTTGAGGCATTTTTAAGTCCTATTCAGTCAGAATAATCTAATGAACAAACCACTAAAGATGATAGTCACTCTCCAACACCTGTGATAAAGATTATGAAGATGATGATGATTATGTGGATGATAAAATCAAACGTAAACGCAGACGTCAAGTTTATAGTTTTGTATACTATATTAAATGTGCATATGATAACAAGTTATCAATTTATAGAACATACAAAGGGGAGAACTGTGGTCAAACATTTATGAAATGTATTAAACATGATTTGGAGAGTATTTGTAAAAAGAATACATTTTACAAGCCCCCTTTACCCTTAACAACTTTAAATAAAGAACACATTGCAAACAGCAAAGTCTGTTTCATTTGTAGTACATGTTTAAACGAGGATTCCTGCGTTTCCTATAATTGGCATACCGGTGCTTACGAAGGCGTTGCACATTCACTTTGCAATGAAAAGTACAGACCCCAAAACTTTGTACCTGTGTTTTTTCATAACTTAAGCAACTATGACAGTCACTTTATAGTACATGGGCTTAATTTTGAAGATGGTGATATAGAACTAATCCCACAGAACAAAGAAAAATATATTTCCTTTTCCAAAATGTTAAAAGTGAATAACCGTACAGTGAAATTAAGATTCGTTGATTCCCTTAAATTCATGTCTAGTAGTCTTGAAAAATTAGCTAAAAACTTAACAATAAACCAATTCAATGAACTAAAATTAAATTTTCCAAGTGAAGAAGACTATAAGCGCTTGATACGTAAGGGTGTTTACCCATATGAATACATGACATCATTTGATAGTTTAAACCTTACCGCCCTTCCTCGTAAGGATTTATTTTATAGTTCTCTGACTAATAGCCACATTTCAGATGAAGATTATGAACATGCTGTGGGTGTGTGGAATCACTTTAATTGTCAAAATATGGGGGACTATTGTATTTGAAAATTTAAGAAATGTATGTGTTAAGACCTACGGTTTGGATCCAGCTCATTATTACACTGCCCAGGATTGAGTTGGGATGCCATGTTAAAAGTTACAAAAATAAAACTTGAACTTTTGACGGATATTGATAAAATTGCTTTCATAGCAAAAAATATTTATTTATTTAAACTTTATTGCACAATAAAAATAAGTACAAATGGCGGACTTAATGCCTCGACGCATTCTCTACCAGTCAACCATAGGGCCAAACAGAGATTTGCTAAAGTGGGTGCTGTATGAGAAAACTTGCTGATTTATCCTAAAACTAATTTGTATTTAAATATACTTCGATACATACTACTAACTACATAAACTACACAAATACCAATATATACACATACTATCAAATCTACATATATATATATTATAATGCATATGCGCAAAGGGGAAAAACTTATTCACGCTGGTTATGATCCAGCAGGTGCTTGTGAACCAAGCGTTTGAAGACGAACTTTCTTGGGGCTTGTCTTATTGTCGGGGAAGTGCATTCCAGAGACGAATAGCCTGGGCCGTAAAAGAAGAAGAGGGATAACCGCTATGGGGAGGATCACGGACTAGATAAATACTAATGGACGCGGTACTGGGCCGGGCGCGCGTTACATGGTTTATGATCAGATGCGCATAAACTTGAAAACTCATGCCGCGCGGTTCAGTCGTCGTTCGACCACGTGTGACGAATTTAGTGCCAAAAACATGTAAAAATGCCGTGTTGTACAATTTTGTCGTGTCGTATACGAAGCAACGAATTAAAAGAGGCCCCTTGAGTAGTTACTTTCCACCGGTAAGTATAAAAACCGAGTATTTCACATTTTTTCCAAAAATTGTAGGCTTTTATTACGACATTCACCCATTATCTGATGGTACAACAGTATTCATATCAATTGCTCGCTGGCTATTGCTGGCGGTCGCAGGATTACGCGAGTGACGCGCAATGTATTTGGAAATAAGTGGAATGTAGGTATAGGTATAAGTAATATAATCTGTTATTGTAGTAGGTACATATAAGGAGAGGCATGTAATATGACTCTCCTCCATATTAGGTTAGGAATGTAGCCATATACGGAGAGTCATCGGAGACTCATGTAAGATGACTCTCCTCTATATAAGGAATGGAGGTCAAACCATATGACACCTTCCACGTGTAGCCATCCCCACTTAAACACGTGTAACCTAGATTGATAAGTTTATATATACCTAGTTTAATGAATAAATAGTGCAGTTGTACTCGTGAGTCCGGTGTTTCACTACTGTCCCTGGTCCCATCCTTACATGGCGACCCTGCCAGTGCGGCCTCGTGCTGCACTGGCGGCGCGCTGCGCCGACCAGACAAGGCCGAGATGAAATTTCGGGATCAAAACTCATCACGCAAAAAAAAAGTGAATCAAGTGAATTATAACAAAAATTGCTCTTGGACTTTTGAAATCTCTGAGTATGTTGATTTAATGAACACTTAAAAAAAAATAAGTTTTCAACAAAAATGTGACAGTGAAAAATATTTTTTTTTTGGAACGGTAAAATTTCTCGAAAACCGGTGACTAAATGACTATAAAACAAAATAAGAGTGATAAATAAAACGGATTTGTAATGACGGTTCGGGTGTTGCTGCCGGGTGCTGTTCGTGTCGTGAGGTCAAGGATGGTAGCAGCAGGGAGATGCCGGTGTCCTTGGTCGGAATACTCGGAATGTCGGAAATACCGGTACAGGAATATCGAAGTGTCGGAGCAGAATTGTGAAGACGAGTGATCGCGGTAGTACGAATAGTTGGCAGAATCAATGATAAGGACATTTATGATTTTATAAGACACACTTGTTAATGTTATAGTAGGTATGCATAACTCTTTCTATTCGTATGTTTCCGTAATAATTATGTTTTTTTACTTATAGAACTGTTGCAATTGTATTACAACGAAATAATTTGGTTATTATTATAATGACGGCAATTTACATAAAATTAAGCTGGAGCAAATAGATGACAAGAGTTTAGGCATGATTTTTACTTTCATAATCAGATATTTATAAATTATGCCGCTCGATGACGAAGCAATTATATGGTTACAAGGACGGACTTCATTTTATTAAAAAGGAAACTTAAATAGGTATTGTAACATTACACATTATACTTAATAGATTAATATTATTATAGGATATTTTTTATCAATTAAGGATTATTTTTACTTGGATTTTTAAGACCTTTTTTTTATACGGTTTTTATACGGTGTATCGGATTTGACGCAAACACTAAATAGTGTTTATTTATATTTGACATTTTATCATACGAACCGATCATAAACCATTAATATATCTATTTAATATGAAAGACCCAACAAGTCGATTAACGAAATTTAGACTAGCAATAGAGGAATATGACTTCACAGTGGAATATTTAAAAGGGAAAGACAACTCGGTAGCGGACGCGTTATCGAGGATAAAGGTCACATCAGACGAATTAAAAGAAATGACAAACAATATGTACGTCATGACTAGGTCAAAGAGGAGAAAAGAGTTAGGAAATAGGAGTCCAACAGACTCAACTGCCATTCGGTCTGATCAACCGAGAGCAGTAGAAGTTAATACGAAAATAAAAGACAGTGTAGAATTAAAATTTATGCAAACAACTGAGCTCAGTAAGATAAATAAAATGAAGATAAATGAGATAGAGGAATCTAAGTCAATGATATATGTGAAAAGCAACAAAATAATATATATAAAACCATACTTCCCAGGGCAAATGACGCGAGCCGCCTTTGTCGAGGAACTTGGTATAAAATGTAAAGAATGGAACATAAATGAATTATTAATTGTAAAAAATAAAAATAATGAAATATTTGTTGAAAAGCTAGCACATACAATAAAGAATATGAAGGGATGGACCGGTCCACGATTATGTATATTGAAAGATTTAATCAGAATAGATGATAAATACGAAAGAAAAGTAGTACTAAATGATTTTCATATATTGCCAACAAGTGGCCACGCTGGTGTAAGAAAAATGTATAATAATATAAAAAAACGGTATTTTTGGATAGGTTTAGAGAATGATATCAAGAATTACGTTAGGAAATGCGATAAATGTCAAAAGGAAAAATATTCTGTTCACACATTCAGTGAAAATTATCTTGTATCAATTTTTTTTTGTTATGTGTTATTTTTAATAAATGTTCTTGTTTAAAAGGAGAAACTTTAAAAAAACTTGTCAAATTTTAGTATTCTATGGATTTTAAGCAATTTTAATCCGTTTTGTAAACTTTGTTTAAGATTTCTGTAATGAATGACATAGTTTGTTTTCTTGTTTAGATTTGGTATTATTTTTTTTGCTTTAGAATTACCTAAACATACATTTTCGGGACAGAATGGTAGATCCGAATGATAATCATGTAATTCTTTAGGGTACTCAATGTCTACTTCTAAGATAAAGCCATGATCAGCATCATCTGCAATATTAAAATTCGTCTCTAAATTCACCCATTCAAATTTACCTGTAGGAAGAGGTTGAGACATATCCCAACCATACAAGTTATTTGCATCTAAATATACGAGAAAAGAAGACGGTTGGTTTGATTCATAGTATGACATATATTTATTGTTAGCTTTTGCATGTCTGTGACTGCATTGGGATACACCTACTCGAATATTTTTTGCTATGAAAGCAATTTTATCAATATCCGTCAAAACTTCAAGTTTTATCTTTGTAACTTTTAACATGGCATCCCAACTCAATCCTGGGGCAGTGTAATAATGAGCTGGATCCAAACCGTAGGTCTTAACACATACATTTCTAAAATTTTCAAATACATCAGTTAGCAGCAAAACATCTGTTTTCAGATATAAATCTGAATAGTCCCCCATATTTTGACAATTAAAGTGATTCCACACAGCCACAGCATGTTCATAATCTTCATCTGAAATGTGGCTATTAGTCAGAGAACTATAAAATAAATCCTTACGAGGAAGGGCGGTAAGGTTTAAACTTTCAAATGATGTCATGTATTCATATGGGTAAACACCCTTACGTATCAAGCGCTTATAGTCTTCTTCACTTGGAAAATTTAATTTTAGTTAATTGAATTGGTTTGTTGTTAAGTTTTTAGCTAATTTTTCAAGACTACTAGACATGAATTTAAGGGAATCAACGAATCTTAATTTCACTGTACGGTTATTCACTTTTAACATTTTGGAAAAGGAAATATATTTTTCTTTGTTCTGTGGGATTAGTTCTATATCACCACCTTCAAAATTAAGCCCATGTACTATAAAGTGACTGTCATAGTTGCTTAAGTTATGAAAAAACACAGGTACAAAGTTTTGGGGTCTGTACTTTTCATTGCAAAGTGAATGTGCAACGCCTTCGTAAACACCGGTATGCCAATTATAGGAAACGCAGGAATCCTCGTTTAAACATGTACTACAAATGAAACAGACTTTGCTGGTAAAGGGGGCTTGGAAAATGTATTCTTTTTACAAATACTCTCCAAATCATGTTTAATACATTTCATAAATGTTTGACCACAGTTCTCCCCTTTGTATGTTCTATAAATTGATAACTTGTAATCATATGCACATTTAATATAGTATCCAAAACTATAAACTTGATGTTTCTGAGTGTTAATGGTTGAGGAACGCTTGTCTATACGTCTGCGTTTACGTTTGATTTTATCATCCACATAATCATCATCATCTTCATAATCTTTATCACTGTCAGATGTTGGAGAGTGACTATCATCTTTAGTGGTTTGTTCATTAGATTGTTCTGACTGAATAGGACTTAAAAATGCCTCAAAATCTGCATACACAACAAAAGGAACTCGTAATTTACGCTCGTAATTATTGAAATTAAGTTGACTTGAAGAAGTCATTTTGTCAAACCAATCTTTCCTTTTATCCTCTTCAGAGGGTAAATTGGTACATATATGAAAACAATCGTTCTTTTGATGCTCTACTAAATTCTGATTAGATGAAAAATTTGACAAACAACCATCACATATATTAACAGCATGTTGTGATTTATTTATTTGAGCGGATACTAATCGAGATAAATTGTTGATTAGACAATAATGTCCTCTATTCCCCTTTGTTATATATAACAAATTAAAATGTTTTGTTTTTTTACATTTTGTAATGTGTAAAGGACCAACAATATTATGACTTTTATTTTGTGAATTATACTCCAAACCAAACACGTTAATACTTAAATCATTTAACGTTTAAAATTTTTGAATATCGGTAAACTTGATAGGAAAAGTAATGTCACCAAACTTCAATTTCTCCTTATATTTGACATAACAGTTCACCATATTAGCGTGATTGTTTTTCTTAGGTGGATATAAACCCGAAAGCAATGCCCAACGGAAACATTCATGATCATTATTTTTGATGTTTATTACTGCTCTTTTGTTTGTTATATCACGTGGTAATTCAATATAAGAAGAACCACGCAATGGTTTATATTTATTAACATTAACGTCTAAGTGGTTTATGTTTACCAAACTCCATCCACTATCTTTTCTTTCAAAGTTTGTTAATCTCTCTGTTATTTCATTTACGAGGGATATGAAAAAAAAATCTTTATCACTGCTCACATTAAAAAGTTGATTGTTTAATTGAAAATCAAATGTATTTCTTAACTGTTTGGTATCCTGACAAAAATTTGCATTTAAAATAAAGTTAACTTTTAAAGCACAATGATCTGCAACTGATCGATTTAATAAAGTAAAAATTGTATCTTTATTTTTTCTAAAAACGATTCGGGGGTTTCAAAGGGTTGGTAATCATTTTTATTACTTGATATTCTGTACGTAGCAACCCTGTTTCGGAATGCATTTTCAATTAGCTGAACGTTGATTAATTCGCTGTCTGAACTAAGAACATTGTTTACCGCCTGTTGTTACCTCTACCTAAATTTATCTAATTGTAAAATTTGTGCTTGTAACTGTATGAGGTGTGCAATAAAGAGTATTTATTATTTATTATTATTATTGTTTTTGTGGTTATTGCTTTTCAAATGGTTTGCTAAATATCTTTTTACCACATACACATGGCACACAGAACATTCAATTTTGTCATTATTTTTTGTGCTTACGTCAATACAGCAAGCTTGTGTTGTAGAAGCTGATGCTGAATCGCTGCTAGTTGAAGGTTGACTCTTCTTTGTTAATGCCTTAGACACAGGATCCGTAGTTGCCATTTCTATTTCACCTCCAACTTGCTGGGATCTAAAGAAATAAAATACAATATCACAAATAATATAATTACATCATTACTTATAATATGATTACCAGAAACAAAGATTAATAATAACTACAAAATACTAACTTGTATATTTCTTACAATGCAAACAATACGCTTGCATTGGTCGGACTCCGTCTACTACATCAGTAGTTGATATATGAATATCCTGTGTTTGATTCCTATGACCCTCACATGGGGTATAATATGGTTTAATATCTAGATCTTCGAAAATTGAATCAGGTAATAAGCCATCAATAAACCACAATCGGATATATCTATGAAATTTCTGCATTATTAACTTTTTACTAAAACTTGCTATCTCACTACGTTCTAATTTAGGCTCAAGATAAAATGCCATGTTGCAAAATGAATCACACAACACCACAGGTACAAAACACTGAAACTTCAATTTGCTATAGATAATTTTAAAACTTGGGACCCACTTTTATACCACTATCCCCTCCGTATCCGTAAGTCAGGTAAGGAACATGTAACAACAGGTTTTAACTTAGATCACCCACCCCAACAAGATGCAAGGTAGAAAAAAAAATGTATAATGAATTAAATATTTAAACAGATTGATTAACTTACATTTCATATTTTTGTTGACTTAGAGATTCACACAAATTATATATTTCTTGGTCTTCAAAATATTCCTTCTCCGCGTCTTCACATAATTGAAGAAGTTCAACATCACAATTATCATTTCCAATTTGCATGCTATACATATAGATTAAAAATCAGGATAGTATAAGTTTTTTATACTTTGAAATTTAAAGTGTTCCTTCAAATTCTATCTCTGATTAGTCAAAATTAAGAAATGTATTCACTTAATCGTAATTGAACACGTGATTTGCAGCTCACTTCGTTTCTAAAATTTACCCCCCAGCCCCAGCCTTTTTATATGAATTTGTGTTGAAAAAAAGGTCACGGCCGGTGGGGACAGAGAACCACCTAGGTAGGTAGCGACGATTTTAAACAGGATTTCGGGGACAGGTAAATTTTTGTTTGCAGCGGAATGTTTTCTAACAAAAGATTAAATGATCAAAAGAATTTAAACGACAGATCTTTTGTGCGTTTACTTACTTATTCTATGAAAATCGCGTGTGACTTCAAACCCGATTGATTTATATCTTTCTCAGAAACGAATAAAAAGTAAATTATTACCTTCTTCAAAGGACATCTAGGAAAAAAGGTAAACTTCTCAAGCCGACAGCATAAAGAAAAAACTAATAATAGAAATTGCGACTTTAAATTAGAGCACCAAAGGAGTCTTCAAACATCGCACCGGTATAAACAGGAATGCAATAAATCACACACCGAATCCTACATTAACAAAAGATCTATATATAATAATAAATAATGGGAACTTCGTTTACGGAAACGTACAGCATACTTACAGGTTGAAACTTGTTCAAAACACAGTCATGTTAATTGTCCACCAATAAATAGCAGTAGGTTGTCACATATACCAAAGTTTTTTACAAGTTCAAAAAAAATAATTAAGACGACACAAATATCTAGACTAGAAATAATTTAAAATCAATAAAATAATATTTCAAAAATTGGATTTGCATAAAATAATTTACCCAAAAAAAAAATAAGACAACACAAATATCTAGAATCAATAAAATAATATTTCGAAAATTGGATTTGCATAAAATAATAAATTTTAGGCAAAAACTGAAAACGAATAGATACTAAATAACTAAAATTGATGGGGTTGAAACATATACCAGAAGTTTCATATTGTGTTGTAACACATAGATACGTTGAAATTTGCATTTATATTCGCGAAATGTGAATTAATTACTTTAGCTATAAATTTGATACCTACTCCGGTCCAGACTAATAAAGGGTAATGTCATTGTGTCAGTTTGCGGGGCTTGTTAGATCATTAAAAATATCGTTAAGTTATATATAGTAAAATATTAATAATAATAATTATATCACCATGTGAGATTGAAATAGTAAAAACAATATTGATATTGGCTTCTTCAAAACGAGTTTACAAGTTTGAAAGAGACAGCGACGTGTTAGTGCTAATAGAACGTAACAGCCCATATAAAAAATACCTATTGAAATACCTAAACTTTGGAAACTTTAGGTACTATACCTAGTCTTTCATAAGGAGTAACCAATTAAGCAATTATAAAACCTATTGCAAATACGTAAAGAACAAACTAGAACGTAGGAGTATGCCTCTACCGAGCTCGGTAACAATGCGATGTCGCCGAGTCGAGCTAACAATAGAGACAATAGAAAAAGGTGAGCAAGGGTTCTATTGTGGTGTCGAAGAGCGTGTATTGTTTAATTAGCGGAGTGCCTAAGTGCTGAAGGAGGCTCCGGGCACTGTTGAGACCTAGTGCAATCGATCTAAATGGGGGGTTAAACGTTTCATAGCCCCGAAAAACCACCATAATCCCGAAAAACCATTGTTTTGGTGGTGGGAAAACGATGGGGTAGAAACGGTGAATCTATACTACTATCAATTCTATCATAGCTCTCCGTCTAATACCAGTCCCAAAATTCCGGTATTGGCTATACAAAGAATACCGGTTTTGCATGCCCTAATACCTGTCATGATACTTACAGTCACCATCAAATATATCGAAGCGGCTAGGGTACTCAAAAATATCTGAACATGCACTTTATCGCCTTGGCAATAGAGGCGTTGTTCAGATATTTGTAACCACCTTGGCCGCTCCGATATATTTGATGGCGACTGTACATCGACGGTCGCTGCAGAGCAGTTATATTCGCTTATTTAGAGTCCCTGTATTTATTTATGATCGCATTTTATTCTGAAAATGGTATGACAATACTTGGCGATTGTGTTCCCAAGTAGGATAGACGCGTTTACCGCACAGTATGGTTGTTTAATGTGTTATTTGTTTCTTAAACATCTATAAACAATTCAGAAAGGCCAAAACTTGAAAGCTTACGAGTATAATAAATTTAAAACATGAAATAAATTGATAACAGAACCTAATACAGCAGGCGCATTAAAAATAAGATAGATATAGTCTGGAAAATAAATTCAGGGCCCTGATTCGACATGGCATAACTGACAGTCGCATTGCGAGACAACTATGATATCAGTGTCACACTTTTGTGACAGTTGAAATTTGGGGTGGAATCTAAAATAGTGGCCATAGCCATACAGCTTGACAGTTAGGTGTGGACACGTGTGGACAGATGGATATCACTCTATCCACTAGCGATACAAGTGTGACATCCACGTCTCACAGTTTGGCATGTCGAATCGGGCCCAGGAGTAGCTTTTTTGAAGTGACTTACATCATATCATCCAAATATGCAAAAAAATCTACGCATATTCAAATTCAAATTATTTATTTCATGTAACTTTGACACATATTACATTAGTAGTATTTACTTAGAAACTAAGGGTTAGTTAAAACTACAGCAATATATATATATATATATCTACATTTCTAATAAAATAACTAAATATAACAGACGCTCCAATTCCATACTACCACAGTATTTGACAGATTGGGGAATGTAGCCCCTCACAGTGTAGCATAATAGGACAGTTAGGTTTGTCTGCTATCATTCTTAGGACGATGTTGGGACTGTCACGCACCCGGTGCACCAGGGACGCGGCACGCTTGCGTAATGTGGCCTGAAAACAATCGACATGTGCCTCTGCGAACATCCCTGATGCGCTACAGAAGCGAGGCAGTCCCACCATCACCCGGAACGCGTTGTTAAACTGTACTCGGAGTGCGCTATAAGCCCGCTGCGAATATTGAACCCAAAGGCTGTAAGTATACAAGGAGGTACAGAAAGCTCTAAATAGTGTAATTTTCATCTCCCTTACATTAACGTTACATTTTTAATATTAATAGGACTACAAAAATGCTGTAACATCCCTCAAAGACTATCATAAGACACATCTACATACCTATATTAAGTTACAAATCTCCCTCAATTACTATTCTGTGTGGAAATGAGACAATCGTCTCGAGAACCGACGGCAACATCAATTATTCAACAACAGTTCATTTGGGATGTTGCTTTTACGTCGCTCGCATTCATCGCCTGGCATATCTAGTGTTTGTTAGAATACGATCACATATAACTATGTAGGCCAAAGGCGTTTACGCCGTTGTGGTATTGAGGCCGCAATTCCTTGAGCAACAAGACTATATATATGTCAGATTTATCGTGATTGAATGGGTAAGTTTGGGATATCGATGTGCATTTAAGTACTAGATACTGACTTACATGATATTTATACAACCATTCGTTCTATAATACGACATTTTAGTTAAAGGTAAGTACTTACATTAAATAGGGTTTTTAAAACAGTTTGCACAACTTTGCAGGCATTGCATGTAGGGTAACGTAATTTTATACATGGGTGGCGTTTTCTTTTTATGGCATTCCTACATAGTGACTTCTGGGCCTAAAAATAAAGTAGTCGGTATAAATTTATCGTCATTTGGTTGAGATGGCGGGCGATCGCTATTTTGACGTGCATTTATTACCTATGTGTCTCATGCTGCCTAATGTACAATAATATGTACATTTTATTGCAATATTATTTCAACCATTTGTCACTCCTATAGTGTTGAATTGTGTAAATATGAAATGACAGGCGGTAAGAGGCCATACCTAATAATACTAATATGGTAATGATATCCTTAAGGTAGTAGGTCCGCATGGAAAACGAGAGCAACAGGTTTAGCTCAGTGGAGAGGGCAATGTCTAACAGTGGATGTATAGGCTGTGATGAAGATAACTATAAGACTACTTACCCTAATTAATCTCGCAAGCATCGTGCATCGCGCTGGCATTTTCTATACCTACACATACGTACAGGATGTTTAAATTTATGAAAAGTGGAGGCTGAAAGCAATTACGTAACAGCAGTAAAACAATCGAATGCCGCTAAACTAGTTACCGAGATAGACGTCGGACAAACCGACAGACGATAATTGAACGAGAACAATTAGCCAAGAGAATAACAGTTGCCAAGAGGTAAGGTTTACAATTATGCAGATACTAGTCTGAAAACGCTTATTTCTTCTCGTCAATTTTAAAGTTTAATTTAGAATTCGGTGACCAAACTGAATCAATATCATCTTAATAAGGCACTCGGTAGAAAGCTTTAAATATTTTACGAATGTTACGATAGCATATAATACTATTGAGATATATTCAGGTTACACAGGTAATTAACATTACCCTGCTACGTGAGTGACCTGAATCGGACCGGAGTCGGGGCTATGCTGCAAGAGATTCCAGTCGAAGATCCACGAAACGGACCGAAACACGTCGTGCAAAATGTAACTTATACATATTTTACTGGAATACTATATAATAACTAGTAAAAAAAACATTTCCTTGTTGTCATCTACACCTGTGAAAGGACCCCGCAGCAAACATAGGGAAAAAGTGGTTTCAGTCAAATCGCATGAAATTTTAGTTTTAGTTTTAGATGTTTTCCCTATGTTTGCTGCGGGGTCCTTTCAAAAATGCGCGTATTAACTCCATACCGCGCGCTGTCAAAAACCAAATCGAATTTGCCGAAGGATTACAGAAACAGCCTACCAATACGTGGACAGTCGGTTGAAAATTGAACGGTGGCAATTAGTTGCGGAGCGGTTAATATCCGGGGCGTTCGCTTACCTAGCCCAGGCGCGTTGAAAGCTCAGGCCAGAGGATAAGAAAAACAAGACACCACAGCACTTTCGAGTGTAAAAACACGCTTTAAAAAAACCGGCCAAGTGCGTGTCGGACCACGCATAATGGAGGGTTTCTTACCTTCAATGGAATAAGAACCAAAGTAATACCAAGAGGTCGTATCTGATACCTATGGGAGAAGTGTTTTGGAGATAACTAAAAATGGTTATACCGATAATGTTCAAAACAATTTTCGTACATAGGAAGTAAGGCACATCTTCTAAATTTTTTTCAAATTTTTTGGACCAACGGTTCATAAGTTACAGGGGGGAGGGACACAATTCTTCTGACTTTCAAAGCGATTATTTCTGAAAATGTTTATTTAATCACAAAAATGTGTATAATTTATCATTATATAGTATCAACCCCAGAACTCTAGGATTTGTTTCCTTGAAGTGTATATGAATATGTAACGGGGAAGTTGGTTTTAATCACAAACTTTTACCATTTTTAACTATAACACTTTTGAGACTTTAATTCAAAATACTTTATTTCGGTTAAATATCCATACCGGGTTAATATTTAAAACGGGTGACTCACTTAATTTTGTGTTGCCGTCTTGCTTCCGCCACGCCACGGGAGAGCGCTCGTGATAATGATCATCGTAAGTTGGTCGAAACATGTCGATAATCGACATAATCTACGTGAGTAAACCGTTATAAATATTTTTTAAATTTGACTGAGCTATATTGACTGTTTCATAATCACGTCTCGATTACTGTTTTCTATTTAACTGACTTTTCAGTGATATCGGGTCAGTCTCCTAGTGAATATTGTAAAGTGTGACCTGCACAGTCGCCTATTAGGGCATACCCCAATCCTATCCCATCAGTCATAATCAATGGTTGAAAAAACACCCGTCTGTGCGCTGCTTGATTACCTATTTACAGTTACAGACCTCGTGGTCACGTTGCACTAGTTCGACCAACATTTCAGTTTGCCCACGCTCGCGCAGAAACGGGAATGTACAGAGACCGGTCTGCTGTAGCAAAAACGACCTATAGTCGTAGTAAATAGAGAACACATTCGAATGAGGTATAACTTGAAATTTAGGCCCTGGAAAGATTTGTCGTGGATGCTCAGATTTTCGTCGCGGATATGGCAAAAGCATGGTACCTAATCGCATCGCAATGTTAATGAACGTGTATATCAGCTTGGTCTGCGTTGGACCTAATTTCGAATTAAACTACTGAAAATGATCTCCGTCACATCATGACTTCCATTCGAGAATATATCGTCGCTTCCTTTCCATCTAGGGTTTAATTTGAAGTTAAAAAGTTTTTTACTGTTTACTTATTCACTTAAAAAGTTTTCTAAGTGAACAAGTGTTTAGCAATGGTACCTAATATCTATATTTTTGGTATATATCGATGGAACAAGATGCAAAAACGTAAACGTAACTCATGTCCGCTCGGGCATATTGTCCGCCGATAATTGAGCGGGAACAATTAGCCGTGGAGTGGTTAATATCTGCCTCAGGGCTGTGACTGCGTTTCACCATTACCTATTTGAATTAAGTTGTCATAACCGTTGTTAGGTGCGGCGGAAACCGATATGAAATTTTAAATAGGTGGTTTAAAAATGTTGGTACGCGAGCCGGAGCCAGATTTTTTTCTATACCGCATATATCGATGGAACAAGATGACAATTTCTGAGATCAGGCTGCCGAGTGGGACTCCAGGCTCAAAGGAGCCGGCCGGTGGCAGCCGAGACAAATGCCAGGAGGATCATGATCGATGGAACTTAGTTCCAAAAGCGTTAACTTAACTGACAGGGTCCGCTCGGGCATGTTGTCAGCTGATAATTGAGCGGGAACAATTTGCCGTGGAGGGGTTAATATCTGCCCAGGGCTGTGACTGTATTGCACCTTTGTTTTGATATTTTAACTAACTAAAACCAGTGTTACATGAGACGCATGTCGATTCAAAGTTTAAAATTAAACGAGTTTTGTTCTTGTTATGTTACGATTGTTATGTTAGGTTTTACTTCAAATTGCCGTTTACATATATAGTTTTACCAATGCTACTTCCTTTAGAGATAGGTAGTACCTACCAATTTCATTCCTGGTAGTGAGGAACTTTCCTAAGAAAGTTAGCACTCCAAACAAACAGTGGATCCTTGTATGTAATGCAAGGCTCGGCAACGCGTTTATGACAGGATCCCAAACGTCTAATAGTCATAGTCATTTATTTATACCTAATATTTAAAATATTACATGTCAAATTAATTACATTGGTACTTTGATTAAATTTAGATTTTTAATTAAGTGATATCCTAATTACAATTATGGTCATAGAACTCAGAACAGACTGACTCTGGATAGCTGCTGCTGGACTCTGAATAGGCTGTATCAGAAGTCAATAATACAGTAAAAGCTCAAGCTAGCGAGCAAAACATACATATTTGACACGGTTGTGTCACTCGTATCTTAACAATAAAGTCATGCCAAGCAGGGATCGTTACCGGTAAATCAAAATAGCGCCCAACTTTCACAATATTTACATGATATTATCTAATGTAATTTACCTATAGGTGAGGGCAATCCCTTATCATCAGATTATCCGGATGATATTCAAAAATATTGGTTAAAAACCGAGTTATTGTTATTGGATAAAAAATATTGGTTAAAAACCTACCGAAAATGATTACTGGTTAGTGTGTATGAAAATAATACCGGTATTCGATCCCAGATGCCAAGTTCATTTTGAACATCATGCCCGTTCAGTTATTTCTCTTATTACGAAGGTCTATTTTATTGTTAGGTTTCACTGCAAAGAAAATTGTTTCTGCACTTGAACCCTATTCATTTCGTCTCAAGTGAGGTCAGATCTGCCAATATCACGAAAATACTAAAAAAATCTTGAACTACAACGATTGAATTTGAAGAAGTGGAGTGCTTGTTGACAGCCTGAACATTGGATAGACCCTTGTCAGTACCTGTTGAATAATGTAATCAGTTTTGCTTCGTAAAAACTATCGTAAATAATTTTAAACAAAAAAGAACCCACTTCACTTAACCTCCACCTTTACAAAAGCAAATGCTCGAGCTGCTGTAAAAAATACTCAAATCACTATAGGTGTGCCTAAGAGTTCCCTCGATTTCTCCAGGATCCCATCATCAGATCCTGACCTGATGACAATGGGACCAACTGTGAAGAATTTTATTAATTAATAATTTTAATTACCAAAAAAAAACAAACATACAAAGAATTTTCCAAATCGGTCGAGCCGTCTTTCGTCATAAAAAAGATAGATCCGTCAAATTGAGAACCTTTTCTTTCGGAATCTTGAAGTCTGTTGATAAACTAACTGGCCTGAAAAATATTTGCCTATACTAGTATATAAGGAAAAAAAATTTGAACAATTAGGAACAGAAATTATGACTTTTTCAATTGTGTAATTTTTGCGCAGGTTGTGTAAAAGCTGTTTAGAGAAAAATATCAGGTACAGGTACTTAACGCTGAAAAAATAAAATAGGAGTAGCTATTTATTCAGTTTAAAACATGAAATCGTACTTTCGTTATATGTGACATTCTTAGTTTAATATCTCGATCTTTAACCCGGTTCTTTTAATTTACGAATGTTACAATATTATTATGCAATTTTTAACTTCAGTCAAAACTAATGACTACTTGCAATTGGGTTTAATTTTTGGACTCCATCATTTCTCATATTAAAACGACTGAGTACCGCTAGTAAAAGTAGCAACCCTATGCAGCACGGTTTAGTCCCTAGTCCCTCAGCAATCGGTACCTACTATGGAGGGTAAATCGATTTAGATATGTAAAACCTGATGAGATGTCTCAAGCTGTCATCAACTTCGCAGGACGTATGCTTGTAAAAATAAATCCAAAATAAGTTTTAAATATAGAAGTTGAGAGGTTCGTTGGAAACTAGTCTGATGCAAACATAAAATTTCTTAGCTCATTTTATCTGATATTTCCAACAAACAAATATTCACAAAAGTCACAGGGAATCAATCTGAAGATAGCACATGACTCGTCCAAAAAATAGTGGTCCTACAGAAACTTGATACATCGCCGTTAGACGTTAAAATTATATAATAGTTAACGCCCAATCAATTGTGACAAACCCTTGTTCAGCCTGGTTATTGTAAATTGCGGGAAACCTCCTCTTTCCTTCCACGTTCTTTAACAGAGTCCGCGAAAGTTCATTAGACAGTAACTCCTACTAACTATTCCAGTACAACTTAAGATCTTAAAACATTAATTTCAACTGAACAAAAACTCTTGGCGGAGCACGTAACGTCACAAAAAAGCAATAACCCGGAGTTATCTCGAGTGGAGGTTTAACTTATGCGATTTTTCATAACTTTAAGCGAGCAGATCTGTAGTGACCCGCTCGAAAGTTGCACGTAGCAAGCGTTTGTAAAAAAGCCCTTTTCCCATTTAATTTTATGGCGAGGGCGAAGCGCTTCGCGCATCCTCTGTCCGTCTTTTATTGTTTGTATTTTTTCACAACTCGACAGGGACGTAGTAAAAAAGGAATACCTATCCGTTTCGTATTACGGTGAGGCTAGTTCTGTTTCAGATATTACGCTTTTGCTGTTTAATAGCGAGCAATTAAGATAGCTTGGAATTGTTTCCAAAAGCAATATCGTTTAGTATGCATTTGCAGTTATTGTTTCATATAAAACACTTAAATATAAATTGAGAATTGAAAATACCACCAGTTTATTTAGATTGTTCAATATTAAGGTTGTTCATAAGTTTTTCACGTACTTTAAAATCTCACACCAAGTATCTCTAGAGTTGCTCTAGAGAGCATTCGCCCAAGGACAGAATACGCGCAACGCGACTAATTTGAAAACACGTTTTAAGATGTACTGGTTTAAACTCACAGGATATCACTCATTATTTTAATTAAAACGCGGGACTTAATCGCGTACAATTACTTGTATTATTTTCCTGACGTTTCGAGCGTGTCCAAACGCTCGTATTCACAGGCAGACTGGTGAGAAATTTTATCAGCATCTCCTAACCGCGCGGGTTTTTCGAACTACCCGCACTTGGTCTCGATTTATCACATTTACGCTAGGGTTGTCACTTTGCCTAAACACAACACTCACAACATGGAAATGCAAGTCTTTCCACGCAAACATTTTCTGAATCCTGGATTCCGCGAAGACAATATCTCTTATCCCTAGTTCTGGTTTAAATTTGTATACTTCCATTTTAATACCCTCTCGCAGTTTCCTGCTATAACTTCCTGCTTCTTTTTTGGAAAGGAATTTTCTCATAAAAATATAATGATAAATAAAATACAGGGAGAAAATAGGTCTTTCCAAGTATCAGCCTAAACTAACCATTTATCCGATCTGGGGCAAAAAGTGAAGTAATTTGGATTTGTCTATTCACAATGCCTAACAGTTGTATAAAAGTGATGGCGCAAATTGCGAACTACTATAAAGCTTTTTAAAAAATTGCTGCAGCAGGAGGATTTTTGGTCTCCATTAAACATACTGAAATTTAAAACCATTTTTCGTGTCATACAGCTTTATAATAGAACAACATATTTGAAAGTCAGTGCAAACTAAGATATTAAACAGTTTCAGGAATAAGTGGGTTGACTTGACATTGGCTACAGGCAATACAGACCGCTACCTCCTCGCTACCTCCCCCAAAGAGTGCCACAATGACCGGTCCTGTGCCACCCGCATCCAGCGGACTCCCGCGACCTTCACCAGGTCATCAGTCCACCTTGCGGGGGTCTACCCACGCTGCGCCTTCCGGTTCGTGGTCGCCACTCGAGAACCTTTCCGCCCCAAAAGCCATCGGTTCTACGAGCAATGTGCCCCGCCCACTGCCACTTTAGATTAGCGATTCGGAGGGCTATATCGGTTACTTTGGTTCTGCTGCGGATGGCCTCATTTCTGATGCTATCACGCAGAGAGACTCCAACCATAGCCCTCTCCATTGCCCTTTGGGTGACTTTGAGCCTTCTTATGAGGCCCATTGTAAGCGACCACGTTTCAGTTCCATATGTCATGTAAAATTAATTGGTAACTACAAAATAAATTGAAATTCTATTCAGTTATGTTCCACACACAGTGTAAAATATATATGTAAGTACGTAAATTATCCATGCTTGAATATTGAATGTCCGTCCATTATTCGAAAACGTCCCGATTTAAGTGGTCTCGTAATCGTCCTGAAAGTAACTAATTAATAAGATTATATCAGTTTTGGAGATCCATTCACAGACTATCAAACAGGGATGGGATGACAGCTCCGTCGCCATATTTAACGTTGATGAGTTCGTTAGTTGTGCATGGTGCGACCCACCCTTACGGTTGAATTTCTAATTATAAAAAGTGACTTGACACATGACTGACAGTCAAAATGTTGCCTGGAATCGCAAAAATAAAATAGTCATGGGTATATGTCGAAAAAAGTATCGAAAAGTGTAATGTTATACTAAACACTACCATAACGATTCCATTTAAAGGATCCATAAGAGTTAGGAAATTAAATTATCATGTAACAGCCTGAAATGCTACAATATTCAAATCAGACAAAAGTTTTGACATACGTTGCCGCTGATAAATCGTATAGTTATGTTATACAACATATTGTTAGTGTAATATTCTAGTATGTAGTTTATTGGCTAAATATATAAAGTATTATCATGACTGATCTGAGTTAATAATTATATTTTCCTTAGTTTTCTAAATATATTCACCGCTCATTTGACAAATTTGTAAACACACAGACACGGTAACTCAAATAATTTTGTTAAATGATACACGTAGTTACTAATCATTGACCTGTTTGATAATCTTAATAAGATTAATAATTGGAATCCAAGTGTCTGGTTTTAGATTCCTTAAATATTTATTTCAATATTATGTTCTTGTTGTTTATATTTTCTAAGTGCTTACTTATAACTTGATTGTAACCTTTCAATAAAAAAGTGACCAACATGGATACTTGTCTATCCTCAATCTTAGTGACGTCACTTGTTTATTGAATCGAAGTGGTGTGATTGGACACCTGGGGGTGGTGTATAAAACACCAATATCTGCTACTTTTGGAAGCATTATTACACTAGCGGCTCTGAACAGAAGGTGATGTCCAAACTGTGCCAGTAAATAATAATAATAAATAATAATAATAATAAATACTCTTTATTGCACACCTCATACAGTTACAAGCACAAATTTTACAATTAGATAAATTTAGGTAGAGGTAACAACAGGCGGTCTTATCGCTAATGAGCGATTTCTTCCAGACAACCTTCCAAAGTAAAGTTAAGTAACCTTATTATTTACTTTATATTTTGTTAATCATTATGACCTTTTATTACTTACTGATTTGATCACTTATTAATAATTGTGTAATTTTACTGAATTTTAAAAGTTATTATATAGATGATTGAAAGTTGTAATATTTTGTATCATTAACTTATAATTTATTGGATAATTTTGGGACACTTGTATAATCTTGTGTTTGAAAAAGTATTAATCACTTAAAAGAAATAACGATACCTACAGGTATCGTTATTTCTTAATGTACTATTATTGTGATATTTATTGAAAAGAATATACCTCGCCAAGTTTCTTGCCGGTTCTTCTTGAGGCAGAGGTCTACTTTCCGAACTGGCGGTAGAATCAGTACCTTTTTGATTTTGCAATAAATCATGATTATTAAAATATTCATTTGTCTTATCCTTTTTACCTTTAATCTAACATCAGAAGTTGGTTTCGTATTTACGCTCCACACCTATTATAATGTTTCAGTTGTGATACGAATGTGAGGAATTGAGATCAGCCTGGAGCCACCGGACAAGCCTCCGACGTAGACCAGAGCCAAACCTGACCACGGTAGCTGACACGATTACGTAACTGCTAAAGTGATGGACCATATACAACACCAATGGACATTTAAGGACAGGTTTTTCCCATTTTTTTTTGTTTCACTTGTATTATTATGAGGATGACAAGAAGTAATATCATCCTCTCTGTATGGCAATACCAATACGTTGGGCCAGGAAGCTGCCAGCTCTACGGTCACCGGTGGAATCCACTAGCCTCTTAGAAATCTCTTTGAAGAGGGCTTGGGCACTAGGACCCCACGGGCCGAGGGTCTCGACGCTGAAAGGAACGAAGTTGTATTCGACGCCGAGGCCCCCATATTTAACTTTTTTAAGTCTTTCGGCCGCCTCTGCAGCCGCGCCGGCCCTGGTGGAAGTTCCGTGGAGATGGGAGGGGGCCAGCGTGTCTACACATGTGGCGTCCCATACTAGCACCCGACCCATCTTCCACGGAACCAACGACATCCCATCCGGCCTCTTGCCGTCATCCCTGAGAATGCCAGCGGGCTCCAGAAGAGCGGGAACATTAATGCTGGCAAGAGACCGACGTAGGATGTCATTGAGTGCGGCGTGCCTGGAGAAGCGCCCCGCGCTCCTCTGACAAGACAAACCGTGGTGCCCGAGGACGTCTACATCTGTGCCGCAGGGGCACTTATGTGGTGCGCAAACCCGGACGCCAAGCCGCAGACAGGCCGCAACGCGCAGAGTGTGGGGTTCCAAAAAAGTGCCAGTATGCACGGACGGAAAGGCGTGCAGCCAGGCACCGGCTTCTTTGGTCCCCACAGCTAGGAGTCTGGCACGTTCGGAACCTGTGCTGTGACTAAGGAGAGTGTCATAAGTAATTTTGCATAAAATGTCATCCCAGGTCCGTTGGGAGGTCAAATTATCGGGAAAATCCTTACCCGGGCAGGCAATGGACCAAGCGTTTTTGGCCTCCGTCAAGCCTGCAATCTCATAGTTGGAATGATGAATAATTGGAATAATTCTCAGAGAGGGAATGCTGCCAGCATCTACGGTACCATGCCGCGGGGGGATTGGTTAGTTTAGTATATTTTTTAGTAGGTTTTTTATTTATATTTAAGTTTACTGTATTAATGCACCAATTTATTATGTTTTGTAAATAAATATAACTTATATATCATCCTTAGAATATTCAGATTCTCTATTTTCCGCTAATTTCCTTCTCATTTTTCCTCATACTTGTATTTTACTGTATTAGTACAAAGAGTTTTATAAACTACCTACTCAAAAAAAAATTAAAAACTTACGCTAGTCTTAATTTTGAATTCTAGTGTTTCATATCCCTAAGTTTAATCAATTACACTAAAATATAGATTTGATACCGTTCAAATGACATTCTGAGGTAATGCAAAACAATGAGGATAATACAAAATAATTTAATTAAATAAGAATTACATTAAAATTATTAGTTAGATTACACGATCAATATTGATCGTAAAAATTGTAATTGCAAGTGTGACATGTCTTTGGAGGATATCAGCAAGCAATTGCGTTCTGACCGAAGCTACACCGAATCCAATGCATTAAAATTAAAGTTCTTGAGCTGGAAATCGTTTGATGATCGCTGATATTTCTGGTATGTTAGAAATGATTATTCTTATAGTTAGTAAAATACTACTACGAATATACTCGTATGGTATTAGTTTAGATTTTATATAAATCTATATGTTTGTTTATTTTTTGGCATCAGATTGTTAAAAAAAGTTATCATTATAGCATAAGAAATGCCTTGTCACTTTGCTAGACTTGTCATCTAAATAAATTAGCATTAAACAGTATTTTAATTGTTATAACAAAAGTACTAGTGATCCAGATAACTTACGACAAATAGGTAAAAAAAAAATAATATGTAGTTCTAATGCTCTGTATATTTTCTGATACACAGATCTCCTTAAAATAAAAATAAAAACTATTGGATCAATAATTTCAGAGACTTGTAGCTGTGATTTATTACGCTTTTTTAATTTAATGTATTTTTAAAACTGTTTTTTTTTTGTGCTTCTTTTTTTCTTTTTAGTTACACAATATGATATTTTGTAATATTGTTAACATTCTAATTTGCATAACGTATAATGTTTGAGATGTTTGAGCATTACATCATTTCAGTTTTAGCGTTACATTATAAAATAAGACCTCTATATTTGGCCGAAACAAACGACAAAACTTAATCAGCCTGTGCTGATTGCAGGTTTTGTTTACGTGGTACTAATGTTTGAACTGATATTTTACTGTTTTGGTCCACCGTTTTACTTGTTAACCAGGATGTAAAACCTTTTAGTCTCATATTTTTATCACTTGGACAGATTGTCCGTTCTAGGAAGTATTTGGGTGAAAATGTCCTTTTTTTTTTGGATAAATGGTTTTCGGCAGGATAGCCGAGCGGTTAGGAAGATTTTTTTTTCTTAATTCTTAAAAATGTACATAATTATATTTATACGTACTTTCCTTGCTTATCGGGCTAATAACAGTTAAAATTTAGTACACCTACCTACTTCAGCGTCAATAACATGTTATACTAATATTATACTGATATTTTAAGCTTGAACTTAATAAAGTTTTTGTACGTTTAACTGCGATATGTATGGAAATTTTCATTTTGTTTTCAGTAAGTTATTTTGCGTAATACAAATTTGGTAGCATCGTCAAACCTCTTAAAAATAATGAAATTAAATTAAATTAAATAAATGTTCATTTCAGGCCTTAATACTTGAATCAGCTTCTTTGCACATAATTATATAACATTTTATTGAATACTGTTTTAATGTATAATACTCGTATAGAAAGGAAAACAATTCTTAGGGAAGTCATTATTTTTGAATTACCTTTGTTACATACCAAAGTTAAAATAACATAACTGGAGACGTGTAATAGGCCAAAGACCTATCAGTCGTCCCAGAAAGTAAAGGCAACTGGCGTAAATATGTGTCTGAGGCCAGGACTTATTTTAGGTTGTTGCGCCTTTACTAAGTTTCTTATGTTATATAACTGTTTATCCTCTTCCAACCAGTGCCATATGATACAGCCCCTAAAAAAAATGTTGCCTCATCAAAAACAATCATTTCAGCCCATACAAAAGGCCTACTAGTCGCAACCTAAGAATTTTCACACGCTGATTACATCATCCCATCAGTTAAATTGTATCAAATTGTTGTATTGTCTGTCATCTGTTTTGTAGATGCCTACTTGTAAAGTTTGATATGACTATGGCTATTAGAAAGAGTCGAAATCAAGTGTTGGAAAAAAGTTATGCATACTATAATTTTGCATTTTCAAGAACTATACAATAATAATTTTAATTGATAAAAATACAGTTTGATAGAACAATGATATCAAATATTTATTTTTATTTTCTCAAATCGTTTACCTTCGTGGACCTGACTACATGAGCATACTTTAACTACATGGGTATACTTTTGACACCTTCTCTATAGAGCTTCCTACTTACTTTGAATGGTCTTTGTGAAATACTTTGTAGCTCATGACGTGATGTAAACGCGAGGCACTGAGCACGGAATCAGTGTTCAGTCGCGCAGTCTAATATGTAGAGACAAATGTAGAGTCGAATATGTAGAGCCACATGTAGAGTCGAATATGTAGAGCCACATGTAGAGTCGAATATGTAGAGCCACATGTAGAGTCGAAAATGTAGAGCCACATGTAGAGTCGAAAGTTTAGAGCCACATGTAGAGTCGAAAATTTAGAGCCACATGTTGAGTCCAATATCTAGAGCCATATTTTGAGTCAAATATTGATTCAAATATGTAGAGCCATGTAGTCATACGTGGAGTTGATATATGTTACGGTTAAATTTATTTTATTTGACGAAACGTAAATATTACAATAAATAAATCAATATCAATTTGAGAAAAAAAAAATCAGGATATTTAAAGTTACCATGTACGTACTCTAAAGCCATACGTGGAGTTGATAAAACATTATGTTAGGGTTAAATTTATTTTATTTGACGAAACGTAATTATTGCAATAAATAAATCAATATCAATTTGAAAATAAAAACAGAATTTTAATAGTTACCTACTTTTTTATTAAGTACCTACGTTCGACAAGGGGTTTCTCAAATTACGTCTGAATGTTTTAATAGACTATTGTAACAAGTAAAGTTATTGAAAAACTAACTTATTACCGGTTTGGCTGTTTCAAAAATGACAAATTAAGCTTCTCTGTCTCGTACCTGTTTGGGTGAATAAGCACGAACAGACTTTATGACCTGAACACTGTGCTCTAATATAAATAAAAATAATAAAAGATTTACAATATTTTGTTTAGCTTACATTATATATTATATTATTTTTGATTATGGTATTAAACACTGCGCTGTCGGTCATTAACTTGATGTTTGTCTATGCCACTAGCAGCGGGTGTGTTCGGGCAAACATGTCTAGGTTATTGACAGGTGTCTGTGAATTACCATTTACTTTCGGTTTGTCGTTTACTTGGTGTTCGTCTATTCCACTAACAGTTCGTGGATCGGACAAACATGTCTAGTAATTGACGATTGTTAATGAATCACGACACTCCGCTGGTCGGTCATTTACTTGATGTTCGTCTATGCCGCTAGCAGCGGGTGGATCGGACCAACATGTCTAGGTACTTGGCAAGTGTTGATAAATCACGACACTCCGCTGGTCGGTTATTTACTTGATGTTCGTCTATGCCACTAGCAGCGGGTGGATCGGACCAACATGTCTAGGTACTTGGCAAGTGTTGATAAATTGCTCGCCCTCCCTCAGCTCTCCCTTGATCGATCATTGCTTTATATGACAAATTTAAAGAAAACTTTTTAATTAATTTACTGTAGCTCTCCCATGAGCAACCATTACTTTTTTGAGGCAAATTAAAAAAAAAACTTTTCACTTAAAGTACTTAATGCCGCTGCAGCTACATAAAACCTGTAAAATAATATGGCATTTAATAGTAAACTGATTTTAACCATGCATTTGTCAAACTGAGAATCCATCATACTAATAATAGAGTAAAATGATCAAGATTTAATAATAAAATATGAAAATATCGTAGTCGTTGGTTTACCGTAAACATTTTATGGTATTGTGCTGGTACTTCGGTAACGAAGTACATGTCAGTATGGCCGTGTTAGTGTAATATTCTAGTATGTAGTTTATTGGCTAAATATATAAAGTATTATCATGACTGATCTGAGTTAATAATTATATTTTCCTTAGTTTTCTAAATATATTCACCGCTCATTTGACAAATTTGTAAACACACAGACACGGTAACTCAAATAATTTTGTTAAATGATAGACGTAGTTACTAATCATTGACCTGTTTGATAATCTTAATAAGATTAATAATTGGAATCCAAGTGTTTGGTTTTAGATTCCTTAAATATTTATTTCAATATTATGTTCTTGTTGTTTATATTTTCTAAGTGCTTACTTATAACCTGATTGTAACTTTTCAATAAAAAAGTGACCAACATGGATACTTGTCTATCCTCAATCTTAGTGACGTCACTTGTTTATTGAATCGAAGTGGTGTGATTGGACACCTGGGGGTGGTGTATAAAACACCAATATCTGCTACTTTTGGAAGCATTATTACACTAGCGGCTCTGAACAGAAGGTGGTGTCCAAACTGTGCCAGTTAAGTAACCTTATTATTTACTTTATATTTTGTTAATCATTATGACCTTTTATTACTTACTGATTTGATCACTTATTAATAATTGTGTAATTTTACTGAATTTTAAAAGTTATTATATAGATGATTGAAAGTTGTAATATTTTGTATCATCTAAATATATAAAAGAAGAAACTGACTGACTGACTGACTGACTGACTGACTGACTGACTGACATATCAACGCACAGCCCAAACCGCTGGCTCTAGAGATTCCAAATTTGGCACGTAGGTTCCGTAGAAGGTCTAGGGATGTACTAAGAAAGGATTTTTCAAAATTCACCCCCTAAGGGGGTAAAATGGGGGTCCAAAGTTTGTATGGGGAATTAAGATTTGTTAGACTATTTTATTCGAAACTTCACAGGAGTATTCCTAACGATAAATGAGTAAACACGTGGTTCAGGTTTTCTGAAAATTCAATCCCTAAAAGGGGCAAATGTGGTCACAAAGTCTGAAATTCAACATGGGTATCGTATCCTTTTTGAGTACTTATAGTACGCGGGCGAAGCCGCGGGCAAAGGCTAGTTAACTTATAATTTATTGGATAATTTTGGGACACTTGTATAATCTTGTGTTTGAAAAAGTATTAATCACTTAAAAGAAATAACGATACCTGTAATGTACTATTGTTGTGATATTTATTGAAAAGAATATACCTCGCCAAGTTTCTTGCCGGTTCTTCTTGAGGCAGAGGTCTACTTTCCGAACTGGCGGTAGAATCAGTACCTTTTTGATTTTGCAATAAATCATGATTATTAAAATATTCATTTGTTTTATCCTTTTTACCTTTAATCTAACAATATCATATACTTATTTTCTATCTCGTCGAACGAGCGGAGCCTAAGCAAAGTGAAGTTATAGACAGCTTCGGATGAAACGGAAACGGAACTGTCAGCTGGCTACCTGGACATCGCTGCATTTCGATGGCTTTTTGATTTTGAATAGTTGTTGTGGTAACTGTAGTAATATTTTTTCTAATCTTTATGAAATTTATTGGGGTTATAGCAGAAATCAATATAATTTTAGAGTTCGTACGAGTATATGAGCAGGATCGATCAATGGGTTATGGAGCTAGAAGGCGCAAAACAATCATCATCTTGTTATATTGGTCAATGCATTTACAAGGAAATCGCGAGTTCTCAGTTCGAGGCGGACTACTACTATTATATAGTTTCTATAACTCTGAGCTCTTTATCATGGAGGCGACATTTTGACGTAACAACGTCTTATAATTCGATGGAGCCGGCTGCACGCACAAAAAAAATATGACTCATGCGGCGTTACTTCGCTCTGAGGCGTTCCATTTAAGGCTTGAAGTGCAAGCGAGAGCGCGAAACGAGCGACAAAGAGGCACAATCGGCCTTCGCGTTCGGCAGCGTTCGACATCTGTCTCTCTCCTACTTGAGCGAGCGATGCGTCCGCGTGGACAGCTGCTATACAATAATACATTTAAATGTTTTCGTCAAGTATGAAGTGAAATTAAAATTTTCTTTTGAAAAATGCAACCATTCTATCAGTATTTTCTTATGACGTTGTCACGTTCAACTATCGACAGTAAACTGACTTTACAGACAATCGATTTTTTTGATGAACATTGTTCTGGCTCTAATTCTTGCACGTCCACAGGAATTTGTAATCCGAGGCAACATCACTTAATAATTCAATTCAACACTTCTACGAGTAATAACAACAAAACGTAACGATATTTACGAACAGTCAGAAGACGATATTTCTCAAAAATACCTACTTAACTACTTCTAAAATAGACGTTAAGATAAATCTTGAAGCAAATCAAATTTTTTTTTTGTTCAATATTTTTTGATTTGCAATTTTTAAGTAGTTACACTACTATATATAAACTGAAAAATAGATGTCATATACTTCAGAAAAAGTGACCAAACCCTCCGGTGTCCGAGGCCAGATTTGAACTGGCGTCTTCAGCTTTCGCGGCTGACGTCCTGACCACTAGACCACCCGGTCTAAAAGACCCGGTGAAGACGCCAGTTCAAATCTGGCCTCGGACACCGGAGGGTTTGGTCACTTTTTCTGAAGTATATGACATCTATTTTTCAGACGTTAAGATACTTGGATAATTATTCGTCCGCATAGAATTCGGCTATCGTGTGGCCCTCTGAAAAAGTTTTTTTTCGGGATAAAAAGTAGTTAAGTATCCTATGTCCTATTCCTCGCTCTAAGCTACCTCTGGCGCCATTTTAGAGACGTGCGCTCAGCAAGATATTCACTCACAAACTGAACGGCAGTCATGTGTGTAGAGAAATCCCAATATTGGCCCGACCGCCGTGCGCTTGGAGAATTTAACTAACCGGAGCGGCCATTGACAGGCTTTCCCCTCTGCCGAAAACAATGATCAATAAATAAGACCAGTGGTCATATTTATTGTACGGACTGACGATTATCTGATGTGGCTATTTGTACGTTACGTGCGAATAGCCATACATTTGACGTTCGCCTCCCCCGCAAAAATCGGGAGACTTTTTTTGTATAGAAAATGAGAGACATGGCCGCTCCGGTTGGTTGAATTCACTAAGCTATGCGCCCGGTATTAACCCTACGGCAGGTGTATGACTAGCCGCCTTTAGAAATTATTATTTTCTCCAATAGGATGTACAGAAGTTATAAATTGACGTTGATTTGTCGCGTACCGCATAGTTTTATCAACAAGTAACAATCATTTCGTAAAAGTAATGTATTTTCTACATCATGTTGCAGCATTCTTCAGCCTTAAAGCCTTAATCATGTTGCAGTGACAATATCGCAACCAATAAGTCGCGGCGTTTGTAGAACCCTAAATAATTAAATAAAAATATCGATAAGAACAGCACTGGCCGAATTGCGGCAACATTTGTGTTTGTTGACTTGTCAAGTCACTCCGTACAATTATAAATTCTAGTTTAGGTACAGATGGTTAGAAACAAACGAACGAGAGATTAACCCAGAAAACAACGTTAAATCTAATAGAACAAAGGAAAATGTGGATACATGTATACCTTTTTTAAACAGCCAAATGCCCACTCTGGCATCACATTTTGGAAAAATGGTTGCCGGAAGGCTTTCATTTGTAAACCAATGAATTTATGATACAGTTCCGTTCACAAATCCGAAGCTAAAAAGGGAAAAATACCTATACGATTTTTAAGGAGAAATCTGATGGCAGTTTTTTAGCTACTTAACTCACTGTGAGTCCTCGTGTGATTTTTGGAGATGTTTGGACAATAAATTAAAATATTGGGATTTTATGAAACATTGTAATTGTGTGTTCACTTTTTTTCGTGGTGGCAAAAAAATTATAATATGTTTTGAACTTTTGTCACTAAAGGGACTCGTATCAGTACTTATTTAACGACTTCAGGATTTAAAAAATCTCAATTCGGTTCTGTTTTTTTTTTTTTTTTTAATGTTTGATAGTCCATAACTCCGTCATTCCTTTAAGAAGGCAAGTAATTGGCCAGGATGGAGAGCATTACAACGTAGAGCGACTTATGGTGGTCACGCTCACGACCCATAGACATAAGGATTCGACTTAGATGAAAAAGAAGAACTCCGTCATGTCTGAACCAATTTTGAAATATTTTTTTTTGATTGTAAGTATATAAATCGAGGGAACTCCTCAAATCTTAAAGGCATACAAATAGTGATTTTTGTGTTTATATCAACAAATCTATATATATAAACGTAAAAGTCCTGACTGACTCACTTAAATCAACGCCCAGCCCGAACCGTTGGACCTAGAGAGCTGAATTTTTCACAATAGGTTGTTTTCATAACGTTAGTATCCACTAAGAAGGGGTTTTCCTTAGTGGATACTAACGGGGAAAAATTTTTTTTTTAAATTTAGTTACATCTATGGAGCGCCCCCCTAAAAATACTTTTTTTTTCAAATTTAACTACATAACTAAGTAGCGGCATATAAAATACACCTTATATGTAAATTTTATTCAGATACGTCGTATAGTTTCCGAGTAAAATGGCTGTGACATACGGACGGACAGACAGACAGACAGACAGACACATGACGAATCCATAAGGGTTCCGTTTTTTGCCATTTGGCTACGGAACCCTAAAAAGGGGTTGAAAGTTTGTATAGGTTGTCCATCGCCATCCAACGTGGCAACGCCGCCAGTGTGATGGGTACCTTCGCGCCTGGTATAGCTCGAGGGGGGGGGGCTCTTTGAGTAGTTTTTAGTTTAGTTTAGTTTTTAGTAGTATTTTATATTTAAATTTCATTTACGTGTACTTTTATTCCGCAAGTTAATAAAGCTACAAAAGTAATTGTACCTACAAAAAAAAAAGTATAAATAGATTAAGAAGATGGTTCGGGGATTAATAAAAGTAAGTTAAGAAGATAAAATTGGGTATGAAACTTTGTATGAGGAACCGTATTATACGTGGACGAAGTCGCGGGCGGAAAGCTAGTCAAGCATATTTATTAAAAAAAAGTGACATTTGATGAAGTGGAACTGCTGATGATGATCAGAACGGAACTCTTTAACGACGCTTAGTTCACGTTTCGGGATTTGTCCACTTTGCTGTGTTTGTTAAGCCAGTAGATTATCAAGACAAATTTTTGTCAAACTTGAGTTCTGATGATGGGATCCATGAGGAATCAAATGTTGAGGGCACTATTTAGTGATTTTAGTATTTTCATCTACAAATCAAGCATTTACATTTAAATAAATTATATTTGATAAAGTGGAACTGCTGATGATGATCAGAACGGAACTCTTCAACAACGCATAATTCACGTTTCGCGATTTGTCCTCTTTGCTATGTTTGTTAGGCAAGTTATTTCATTTTATGAAATCTGAGAGTGGCGTCTACAATAATCTTTCACCGGCCTCCCATTGAAGTCGGTTTATTTATTTATTATTAAAGGTAAGTTCCGTGGACCTCACCGTCACTTTGATGGACACATAAGATCGGATAAGTATTTGTGTACGTATTATTTTACAGACTATAGTGCAGTGAACATACAGCCAGTACAGTAGTAGTATAGCAACCTGAGGTTTACGACCTACGTCAACTTCTCTGGATTAAGCCATACCAAAACGGGTCTACCGGAAAATAGATAAATCGTCCGGTTAATCCAAACAGGAGACAAGTTAATAACAGATTGCTTATATTTATACACGGGAACCTTTATATGTTACACACAAATTGAAACTAGATTTTTAGTAAATAATGTGCATTCTGATTATTATGAATAAACTGTTTTTTTTTTGTTTTGGAACTTTATCCTACCTTCGTTTGTCTACACACACACTGTGATGATTGTGCCGCCATCTTTTGGGCCAGGTCTCAATCATTTATTTTTCTCTTTTGTGAATGACTTGTACTCTTTGCTTATATGAAATGTCTGTGGCCGATTTACTATTTTGACAGTTGACCGAGTTGAGGTGACATAGGTGATTTCCCTTTGCAGTTTCATTTCTTGTCACAGTGTGCACTGTGATCGTTCACGTTACCCCCACCATGCTCTTCGCACATAGCGAATTGACAACCAACATAAAGTACAAATAATAATTACTATGTTACGTAATGTTATGATTTTACTTTTAGAGTCGAATAGGTAGAAGGATCCCCGAAACGTGTTACGCGTAGTGAATTAAATACATGATTAATACCGTATTGTTACTGTAATTGTTATAGTGAGATTACTAGTCTTTATTATTTACTGGTCTCTAATCGAAACCAACTATTTGCTCGTACACATTGATTATTAAAAGTACAGGGTGCGTAGAATTATGGCACTCCTTCGCTTAAAACAAGAAGATGCTATGTATGCACTAGTTCCAAGCATTATGTAGCTTTTCCTTCGGAGCTTAGACAGTGCATTAACCACAGACCACAGACTACGTTCAATAGATTCCGCATCCTAAAGCAAGTACTCTCCTTTCAATGAAAACATCGAACACGTATTGGCAGACTGGGCTTTTACGGACAAACAATGAATGCCCATAAGCATAATTAGCAAGTCTTAGATTTCTTATGCTCTGTCTACATTGTAGATAAGGGATTTGCGCGTTGGACCACCTGCGAGAGCGCGGGCACTGTAATTATGGCGTGCTAATCGAAAATAGCCTGTAAACGTTGGTTCCACAACGGTTATAGGACTCTTTGTAATAAATAGTTGAGTAAAAGATAGAGTAGGTACGTAAGTTTATTCAGTTTAGTATGAGGATGACTTAAATGGAAACATTGTAAGTGTATTCGCCTTACTACCCGATATTTGTACTGTGTACATACACAGTCATCATCCTCTTGCCCTTATCCCATTTACTTGGGGTCGGCGCAGCATGTCTTTTTCTTCCACACATCTCTATCACCCGTCATCTCATCACTCACATCCTTTCTTTTCATATCATCTCTCACACAGTCCATCCACCTTTTCCTAGGTTTGCCTCTTCTCCTACATCCTACCACATTCATTCTTAATACCTTTCTCGTAACATGACTTTCATCCCTCCGCATACCATAGCCCGTACCACGCTAGGCGATTATACATGTGTAAGTACATACAAAGTATGTTAGCATAACTTATTTTCACATTTTTTTAAATCTTGTTATGATAGTAAGAGGTATGTACTAAGAATGTGAAAAAAGAGTTAAGGTGACTAGTATCACAAAAAAAACAAAAAACCCAAGAGCTGCATATTTAAACTCATTTTGTATGAACCACTGGATATGCCACAGCATTTTACAAACAAAACCCATCGTTGTCCTTCCAACCTATAGGTTTCTATAGAAGAAAAATAACTTAACTATTGGGAGTCCTAAACAGTATGTTAACGATAATAAGTATGTATATACTTATTATTATCTTAATAGTAAACGATATTAAGTATGTATATACTTATTTTATTTGAGATTCAAAGAAGCTCGTTAGTACACTTATTTAGTACCTAGTAGCTACGTTACAGGATATGATTTACAAGCTCCTGGGGCTGCGGCTATCAGATTTATTGACCATACATTGTGTACATATGCTAATGCTTGTACATAGAACTTAACTGACTTTACGACTAATTATTACTTAGCTATCTCGCACATTAGGTGCGGGCCTGGTCGTAAAACGGTATCTTCCTCACTTTCCGGTTATAAACGCGACTGTGGGAGCGGTATAAATTTGTGGTCTCCGGCGATATTCATGGCGTATTTTATTCTGAAATGCTTATGTTTTGCTGTAATTTGTGGGTTTGGTTTGTGAGAAAAGGAAGTAACCTCGGTTGTTTATTATTTTATGCAGAACGTATTTGGGGTTTAGATCCCCCATGGTGTCTCATATTGTTACCTAGTTTACTCATGGCGAAAAATACGAATTGGGGATCTGCGTCCGTAGGAAACACCTTAGACAACCCTACACGTGATCCCTGGGTGGTGCTAAAAGAGTAACAAACTTGGCAGCTGTACTCTCCAATCTGGACCTCGCAGCACTCACTGGATTTTCTTCATCATCTGCTTTCCGACTACTACGACCCCAGAAAAGAAATGCCTATATATATATCCAGTGACATGTAACCATACGATTTAAAAAAATACGAACCTACATACATTGAAAATAATTATATTAGGGGAGGTGGGGGCTGCAAGTGCCGATTTTCCAATAACATGGAATTTCATTATGAAAATGATAGGATGAATGTTTGATGTGTGGAAATATCAAAGAGTTGTCTATCGGTTTTTGTAATATTATAGTGATTTGGGCCAATATCTCAGTAGTTATTTTTTTACAGATTTTTTTTGGACAAATTTCGGAGTGGAACTTTCAGCCCCGCTTTGGGGTGAGTTGTTCCACCCGTGAGGCAAATTGTTCCGCTTAGATTATGAAAATATAATGTGAGAATAAAATGGGCTATTGTAAATAAAACAATCATTAAATATATTTATAATATGTTTTGTATTATAATTTCTCTCAGATGCATAACTGAACTTTAAAAATAACAAAATAAAACCTGAAAACCTCCAAATAACCAATTCTTTTAAATTTTAAGTCATATTTGACATTCATCAGGTTATAAATCTTGTAAGATACATAACTAACTTTAAAAAAATAACATAACTGGTAATCTTCAGATAAACTTTTTATCAAATTAACTAACAATTGAGATCTATCAACTTACAGGCACAGATTTATGATATGTTATGTAACTTATGTATTATAATTACTGTCAGATTTATAACTGAACTTTAAAAACAACAAAAAAACACTGCAAACCTCGAAATAACCATTTCTTTTAACTTTTAAGTCATATTTGACATTCATCCAGTTAGAAATCTTATAAGATACAAAACTAACTTTTAAAAAATAACATAATTGGTAATCATAACATTCATATGCGAGTTTTCGCACCTGGCAGCAAGCCGAAGTATATTGAGGAACACCTTAAAATGTAGTCCACTAGCTGTTTCTCCTGTTCCACAGTAAATACTGTCCTGCATTTATATCCTGTAGTAGGATCTTTACCGGCTTTCAATTTATTAACAAATCGACGTAGCGTCATGTCATGTGGCAAATATCCAGTTCTCTGGCAACTGTTTTTTACTTTTTTTCCCTCATTAATGACAGCATTTGCAGCTTGACGCAGTAATGTTTCGGAGGTTTTCAGTCTATCTGACTTTCGTTTGTAGTTACGCATCCTAAAAAAAAGGTCTTAAACATTATAGGTAACATTGAAGGTTCGTTGGGGTAAGTTGTTCCGCGGAACAAGCAGCCCCTCCGGGAGGGAACATCCAACCCCAAATTTCATTTTTTACAAATACTGCCATACCACCAATTCAATAGAAAGAATTAAAAAACACTTGAACTGCAAGACACCTTACTAATGTCACTACAAAATAGGAAAGTTACATGTAGATGGGGCCATAATTACCAAAAATAGGCCAAAAAGTTTGAACACGAAAAAATTTACTCACGTGGTGTTTTACGAGCTCCGTGCACACCGCCACTCAGCCGCCGACGCTGGAGTAACTAAGATGGCCGCCGGTACGGCGCGTCACCTGATGCTCAAACGGCACACTTCACACGTATTGCTATCTCTTTTCTTTACAAAGTTATTGCCGTCGGAACAACTTACCCCGGGAACTTGCAGCCCCGTCCTCCCTAATTAGCCATTCACACAGAACATTGGAGTGCCGATTACACAATTTCTGCTTATTCTATCTTGTTTTGTAAAATCTTATTACTAAAATTACAGATTAGGCAGCAAATTACACCTGTCTAGTTTTGTATTAAAATAACAGATAGCTTGGGTAGATTACGTAGTGAATTAGAAATTTATCTAGTAATGTATTAAACGGACGAACGGCCTCCTAGCCCAGTCGGTAGTGACCCTGCCTACGAAGCAGGAGGTCCCGGGTTCAAATCCTGGTATGGGCATTTATTTGTGTGTTAATCACGAATATTTGTTCCTGAGTTATGGGTGTTTTCTATGTATCTAAGTATATATTTATCTATACAAGTATGTATATCGTCGCCTAGTACCCATAGTACAAGCTTTGCTTAGTTTGGGACTAGGTTGATTTGTGTATGATTGTCCCCAAATATTTATTTATTTATTAAACAATTCAATATGGCAAATTGGATCAGACTGGTACCGATAGAGCTGTCATTTTAGCATCATTAATTTTAATAAACTGATTGCTGCGAATTTTTCCACCACATCCTTTTTATGCGGGGGACTCCTAGGGACATCTGGCGGAGAAGTCTTTTTACTTCTCAACCGGCCATCGGAGTGCCAAGTTCTATTGAACATTCTGCGATAACAATGCCCACCACCACCGAGTAACGATGAGCTATCGGCGATTTTCTCGCCCAAGAAACGAACATAAGATAATCGCTCCCGTGTAAATAAAAGAGAGATATATATATTTATAGTTCATTGCAGTGTGAACAGCCAGCGATGAACTATAAATATATATCTCTGCGCGATTATCTTTTGTTCGTTTCTTGGGTGAGAAAATCGCCGATAGCTTATCGCTTACTCGCTCTTGGTGGGACCAGTGCCTTAAGCAGAACGTCAGCTAACGATACCACAATGTTTAGAAATAAAGGAAAAGTAGTAAAAACCTCTGCAACAAAGCTGTGGAGTGACGAGAATGGATCGGATAAAGAATGAATATAAATATATATAAGAGGAAGTTTGAAAGTTGCACCCACAGTCCACAGTAGATAAATTGAGAGCAAGCCGTGTCTAGCTAGGAAAGAGCATGTGATATGGAGGGATGATAGTCACGTGACGCAAAAGGTACAAATTAGAAATGAAGGTGGAGGGATGTAAGAGGAGAGGCAAGGAACCACAAAATAGATGGACAGGAGAGACGATATGAAAAGGAAAGGAGTGAATAACAAGATGACGGGTGAGAGGGAGGTATGGAAGAGGAAAACGAGCTGCGCCAATCCTAAATAACTAGGATAAGGGCTAGCCAATGATGATTATTGACTGCCCAAATAGGTAGTATGAAGGTGAGATCTTTGAATACTTAAATTTTCCTTGCCCTTATTTGTCGTCGTTTGTATTTTCCCAACAGTAGATATAATACATTAATAAAGTAAGTTTTACGCAACTTGTCAGACACTACTGACTTTTTATAATGGTCTTGTCATTATCACTGCTGCGCAGTTGCGTTTGTTGTTTCCGTTAGAGCTCCTCAATAAACTTAACCACACATTGACATGACATTAACAGCCTTAGCAAGATTAACTAGTCCCAAGTACACCCATAAAATCTTTAACAAATATCTAAATCGTGTAAACTGTGCTAAAATACAGCGTACCTAAAATCATAAACCAGCTAGCCGCAACGCAAAGTCAATTTGGCAAATGCTGCACATCTCTCTTTACGGTCGGTGTGTTCCACGTCGCCTCGCAATTTGTTCAAAAACGCCAAAATGGCACAAATGCCAGTAATATTGGCATACATAAGATCTTGTTGGGTAGTGGGGCAATATGGACGCTTTATGCATTGTTTTACGGCGTTGCGAACATTATGGGACATCTGACTAATCGGAAAGCATGTAGTTTATAGTGCTGATGTCAATATTCAGATGTAGGTACATCAATTATTAAATAACGTTTAATTTCAATTAGGTAGGCATGTAATATGCATATTTTATGCTTACTATTCTGCTTGTATTTATCTATTCTACAGACATTACCTATGTCAAATTTAGGTAGATACAATAAAATGGTTCATAATTTTAGCACCAATCATAAGTCTATTTTCTTTTCAATTGAAGTTAACGTTTGACGACTGCCACCTCGGCTCGGGGTGTAGCCGGGTGTTAGTTAAGTCTCCATGCACTAGATCACATTAGAACTTAAATTTTTACGGTCAAACTGGTATACACAACAACGAATCAAACGTCACGGTATTAAATTGTGCAAAGGAAGACTTTGGGAAGGAGGACTTCTCCTTATTCTAATCTTATTAAAAACCAAGATTACCTACAAGTCTACTAGCCGGGCGGTCGCTATGAAAATAAAAAGTTAATTAGGACAGCAGGTAAACAACGGACACCCGCATCGCCGACACCTCCCCATTCGTCAACGACTTACAAACGTCAGGATTGCAACGTTTATAAGCCCTTTCACAGGCACATGCGTGAAACTGCCGTGAAAAGGACGGAAGTGTGTAGAAGCGTATTATGTATATACGACCTTTAGGATAGGTTAATGGACCTCCATCCGTAGTGACAGAGGGCAGTAAAGAGCGCTTTTTATTCGGTAGCGGCGGTTTCTGCTTTTTAGTTCATTAAAAAATATACATACAAATTGACACGGCATTACATAAATACTTATGAAATTGCTTGCCCACATTGACTTGTACTGCATGCGCAAAATCTGGTCATATTTTACTCGTATATTTTTATTGGTAATTCAATTTTACTTCGCAGTAGCGCTCCCTACGCTTGTATTAAATAAGTAATTTTCGGAGAATGAAGATCACTTTCCAGTGGCCAAATAAATGTTAAATTTGAATGTAAGATGCAAAAAACAAAAACTTCATTGCAAAAATGCTATTTTTGCAATCAAAATTATTCACGCAGTTATTTATGTTCCCGTCCATAATCAAATTACTGCAACAAAACTCATTATACAACTTCAAAGGGAGCTAATAGAAAATATTTCAAAGAGAGTACTGCGGGATACGTACATTCCTAAGGGAATGTGTCTAAGATTTATCTTTGCGCTGAAAAATGGTTGGAGCCGCGTGATTAAGCGTTGTGTGAGCACGTAAGTCATCGATGGGATAATTGTGGAGGCTTTGCGAAGGTTTTTTATTTAAATTGGTTTTTCGGAGTGAAGTCGTTGATGGATTCGTAAATCACTTGTACCTATGAATCATTTATGTGTTTGCAACTTTGTAATGGTAATGGCTGTACCGTACCTTATAAAATAGTAGAATCTTCACGCCAACCTTAATTACCGACTTTCTTTTTTAGCATATTTTTTAAAAATTACTTCATGTCAGTTCATTTAAAATATTACATAAGAATAAGAATAATCTTTATTGACTAAAAAACCTAATACAAGAGTAAGTAACATTTCAAGACATACTTTTAGTACTTACTTAATTTTGTTTACAAATATAAACCATCCGACCCTTTAACTAAAAACTTGTAAAACTACTACCTACAATACATACACTCCAAAAACATTACCCTCCCTTTCTTCCTCTTTGGTAGTCACAAGTCTATTTGAAGCTAAAACCCCGCTTCCCCGATATTGAATCTACAAAAAAAGCAGGGTTAAGTCCAAAGGCTACCCAGGTAGCAAACTGACGTCAGCGACGCACAAGCGACGTCATTTTTAGGTCATATTAAGGTCTGTCATTTATTCGCTGAAAACGTACGTTATAGTGACGTCAATTTAAGGTCAGGTTAAAAAGTGGACGTCGTACTAACGTCAATTAAGGGTCATCATCTGGACGTACCATATTTACCGCAAAGTGGACGTCTTAATAACGTCAATTTTAGGTCAGCATCTGGACGTACCGTATTCGTCGCAAAGTTGACGTCTTAATAACGTCAATTTTAGGTCAGCATCTGGACGTACCGTATTCGTCGCAAAGTTGACGTCTTAATAACGTCAATTTTGGGTCAGCATCTGGACGTACCGTATTCGTCGCAGAGTGGACGTCTTAATAACGTCCATTTTAGGTCAGCATCTGGACGTGCCGTATTCGTCGCAAAGTGGACGTCTTAATAACGTCCATTTTAGGTCAGCATCTGGACGTACCGTATTCATCACAAAGTGGACGTCTTAATAACGTCAATTTTAGGTCAACACCTGGACGTACCGTATTCGTCGCAACGTGGGCGTCTTAATAACGTCAATTGAGGGTCAGCATCTGGACGTACCATATTTACCGCAAAATGAACGTCTCAATAACGTCAGTTTAAGGTCATCACCTGTACTATGTACGATGTACAGTAAGACGTACAGTATCCGTCGGCAACGAGAAGTTTTGCTAATGTAAATTTTTGGGATCACTATTAACGGTTAGATGTTTATGACACGTAAACTATTTCAACAGGAAGTTTTATGTGGCAGTTAATTTATATGCTAGTAAGTTATCCTATACTTTACTCAGGCTTTGTAAATCTTCTTTCTTCGTAAATCTGTCCATTATCATAGCGAATGCTAAGAGAAAATACTAATTAATACATTATAACAAGACTTTATGTAGCCAGTAAGCCAGTACTTATGCATAGGAATTTGAAATTTGAACAGTTTCATATTAGTCGTTAGAATCTGTCCGGAAAGAGAAGTGTCATAGAATGTATGAGCTCCCATATAAACCACGATACATCTATTTCCGGACAAACTCTATAAGTATCAGACCTACTACCGACTTAAAAATAAAGCTTAAATATATATAACGCGTTTCGTTTCTTGATATCAATAAAATTTGTCAATCTTGTAATGTAAAACATTCATGAAGTAAAAAAAACATTTACGTCTTTTTAGTTAACTTCAAAGTTAATACTTATATAAAGTCATTTATTACAGATTTTTTAATGTTATTAAACATCAAAACAAACTGAGCAATGTGATTTTTAAAAACATAAGAAATTGGAACGGAACGAAATTCTGTCATTTTGATTGAAGTGACGCTTTGAGTGACGTTGTTTTCCCACCTTTTTTCTTTGCCTTGCTGCCCGTGCCCGTACTACTGCCAATAAAAATTAAAGCGTTTGAAAAGGTTTTGGCTGATGTCAAGACACCAGATGAAAAATGGAAATTATAGAGTGTTCAAAGAGTTTTTTGTGATACTGGTACGTATATTTTAATAGTTTTTTTACAAACCACTTTGGCTATGAAAACTAACGAAACAGTTTCGTTTCCTGGTTTCTGGATGCAATATTTCCTGATTTATTCTTCTTCTTCAGCGAGTAAGTATGCGCATACTGTTGGGCATACACGTCTCCAGTTTGATTTCCTGATTTACCGAGAGCTTACTGATGTTGGTGAAAGTTTTCTGTTACTGTGTGACTACTACCTAATATGGGTAATTTTTAAAACTGCTTGGACAAATGTGATAACCTACTAATCAAAGTGGTTGACTGTACAACTTCAGGTTGTTCCAACTAATGAAACTCCATCCTATATTTTTACTAATAACGTGATAACCTTGTTTTAATTGAGTGAGGGATGCATTATGCTGTGTTCATTTATTATGTTTGCATGTTGTGTGTATTTTTTTATTTCATTTGCATGTACCTAAAGATGGCATAGAGAAAGCAAAAAAAACTGGTTGATGAGGATACATCAGAACCAGGTCTTAAACGGAAAAGGGCCAAAAGATATGTTTCTAGCAGCGACGAAGATAATGACAATCCCACTACCATTGAAAAAAAGACCTTTGAGAAAATACAAAAATTTCAAGCCGCTGGCAGTGTAGGCTTAGGAGATTATAGAGGTGAGTTTTATAGTCAACAGCTGTTATGAAGTAAATCCTGACACATTGCACAACTACTTGTTGCACATGTCAGAATAATAAAGCATAGCATTTCATTCCTAAGATTTATAAGATATCTGTTGTTATTTTTAGTTCATTAACATATTTGCCGCATTCTCATATTCAAAGAACTTTCAGCCAGAGCCCTGTTTGAATATTTTAATGTACTTATTTTTATACCATGGTTCCCTTGGAAATATGATATTATATACAAAGAATATTAAAAGTTCACCTTATATAGGTTAAACCTAAACAATATAGGTTATTTTGTAGAATGCATATTTTACTAGTCATTTTATACAAATATATGATGAATACTGCAATGAAATACTTTGAATTACAATAGGAGACTCAGCATATTACTAAAAAGCTCCAATAAAAAAATTAAGTTGACTGTATATTTAAAAAAAAACTTCTATGAAAAAACCATTATGTTAATTATTCTCATCACTCTCCCAAAAGGCTACTACTAGACTACCTAAGGAGTGAGGTGGAAATCACTTACAAATATAAAAAAAAGTTCTATTGTAAAACATGTAGGTGTTATATTGTTGGCCGGTACTCAATGTAACCTTGGTGACAGTGGAATAATATGGTACCATCAAGCTGATCTGATGATGGAGCTGGGATGTAGATACCAGAACATACCTAATGATGAAAAGTGCTTGCTTGGTTGAGTTTCGGCTCATTTGTTTTGTTGTTTAGAATACTTTCTGACAGTACAAGAATAGGTAACATCAAGTACAGTCGGCTAAATATCTTGTGTTAAAAATGAAATTTTTTAGAAAAACATATTTGATCAATATAGCTAGCTGTACAGTCAACGGCAATAGTATCTTCCTATACAAAGGCCACAAAAATATGTGACTTTGTAGGGTCATAAGAGTGTGTCACATATTTTTGCGGCCTTCGTGTAGGGAGATACTATTGCCAGCGACTGTACCTAACTGCTAACTCTGTTATACATATAGAAGTTTGTCTTGTAGCCAAACTTATCTTTTTCTTAGAACCCTGTTTGGGTATGGATTGTATGGAGAGAGTTGGAATTTTTTTCCTTGTGTGGTTCCAGGCAACTTACATAAGAAAGAAGGAAGAAACAGCTTGAAGCAGGTGGTGCAAGTTATAGTTGTTTAGTAGTAATAAAAATAAATAAAATAACAATATCTACACACTTAAAACATTGTATGAAGAAAGTTATTTCAAATCTTCACTTTTTTCACATTTGGTCTGATCAACAAATAATTTGCTATTTTACAATTATACATTCTCTTGTTTGTTACAGGTTTCATACGTGAAAACTTGGAGGCAGGGATATTTCCAGCAAAGTGTCTCGGTTGATGAAATTTTGTTTTACACAGTTAGTAACAGTAAAACTTCTATGGAAAGAGATCCAACAAAAAGCCTTTTTGCCAACTGCGCCTGCGAGTATGTATCGTAGGTATTCAGCTTGTGACAAGTGCATAGAGGCAGGTGAATGAATATCGCGGCCGCGTGATCTATTAAAATGCGTCAGCGCCCACAAGGACCAATGAATCATTTCGTTCGCAGCTTGATGAAGACTATCATGTTGGAGAGTTACCACTTTTACGGTTCCCTATAGATTTCAGAGAACTTGGTATAGATTTGGCTCAGGAAATACTACAGATTTTTATAAATCATTCAAAATCGGTTTATGGATTAAATTTTTTGGTATGCCCCCTAGCCTGTCCGTGGCTTTGACCTACATGAATACGGCTGACCGCATGCTCTCTTGCTCAGTTTGGTCCCCTTCTCTCTTACTAATGCTATTAAGATAGAGAGGAGTAGGACCAATGTGAGCGAGCGAACACGCGGTCAGCCGCCTTCATTAAGGAAGTGTTGCCACCACTTTTACCTACTTCTTCGAAGTTTTAATGTATCTACTTAAAATTGACATGCTTACGGTTGTGTTTTTTTTAGTTTAGTAGTCCGATAGTGGGCATTAGAGATATAAATGTTATTTTAAGTCATGGCCTCATACATATTAAAACAAAAATTACCTAATTATACTTGTTTTTTTAGTAATAGAAATAAGGTAAACAATCTTGTACCTAGACTAACTAGACAAGTCAAACCTTAGGCTTCAATATATTATAGTAAGTTTTAAGAAGAAATTATATTTTGAGTTGTTATATTTTTTTATGTTGTTATAAACAAATTTCAGGACTGACAATTGAACTTGGCACCCATTTAGATCTCACTTCTTTTGTCGTTGAAGTCAACAACCAAGGCATATATAACTTGGCTCTCATTTCACATTTATGTTTTTGATGGGATTATTGTTATGGGGCTATTGGTTCCCACTGTCCTTTAATGCCTCTTTAAATATAAATTATACTACTTACATAGCGTTTTTTAGTTTCATCCATAAGTCCTCGAGTTTGTTCAGGGTACGTAGACAAGATGCCTGCTATGCTAAGCGCTAAACTCTTATCTACTCTTACGCGTAAGAATTTGGCGTCTTGTCTAGGGCGCCTGGCCAATAAGTTAGAACCGTCTTAGAACTTAAATCTAGCACGTCTTTAGTTCACTCAACAGCCAGGTCGGTTCTATTTTTGAACAGACTACCCACCCATCCTAGCTACGAGGAGCATATTGCCGTGCTTACGATATCAGCAGTGTGTTTTGAGAGATGTTATTTAAATTTATATAATACCCGCCTTAATAAAATTGAAAATCGCTAACTTCTACTGCTGATATCGTGAACACAGCAGCATAATGCAGCCCCCCTAGGTCCTGACCTGTGCCTATGTCCTAGTAACGCCACAATCAATCCTGTGTGTGACGTTATTCGAACATACTGGCTGCCCTAATATGTACGGCCCAGAAACGTCCGTATGAATTCAGCATATGACGTCTCTCCAACGTCAGTGGCTGCCCTAATATGTACGGCCCAGTAACGTCCCTATGGATTCAGTATATGACGTCACTCCAACGTCAGTGGCTGCCCTAATATTTACGGCCCAGTAACGTCCCTATGAATTCAGTATATGACGTCTCTCTAACGTCAGTGGCTAACCTAATATGTACGGCCCAGTAACGTCCCTATGCATTCAGTATATGACGTCTCTGTAACGTCTGTAAACAGACGTCTTGAGGCTGTGACAAATTGACGTCATCTGCTGGGACCCCCCGACGTCGAGACATGACGTCTCTTACGTCGAGCAGTACCGTAAACGGACGACATAATGACGTATAAATGCTACCTGGGTAACCATTCCCAAAAGGCATACTGTCAGGATCAGGACCAGCCTGGCGGTAACTGCATTTCCAACCACCGCAAAAAAGAAAACAAATTTCAGAGAACAGAGACAGAGGAAAAAAACATGAGGCAGAGACATTAGAATGATCCTGTATAGGTATTGTATATTTTCTCACATTTTTCTCTGCTTTGTGCAAAAATTATTAGAAGAGGGATACAAATTCTCCAAGTTATATCTATTAACCCATTCACCGCTACGCCCTGATTAAGGAGAATCATAGCAACTGATCAAGGAGACGATGATTGAGGTGCTTTTGTGCAAGTTTTGTGATGAAATCAAAGCACTTGGGAGCGTGGATATGGCATGAATGGCGTGATCTGAAGGGTAGTCAGGTTTCATGGTATAATGTTTTTTTCCTGTATATCATAATTAGGTATATATGTATAGGGGTATAAAGTGAGGGGATATTTTTAACCAGTTTGTAGGGCAGCTACTAAATCCCGTGCCGCTACGCAAAAATGGCCTTCGTATTCAAAATATAATATATGTATTTCCTTAATGGACTGGGCGGCCACAGTATGATCACTTATCTCATCGAGGAGCAGTTTGGAACCTTATTCATCGAAAAATAAAAGTTTAATAAGTCACAAATTACTTGGTCGGACAGCCCTCAGCCTGGTCCGTTCCGTTTTCGGACACTTTTAGCTGTGCAATTATTGAGGTGTTTTTACCTCATCGAGTAGCACGATGAAACCAACCTAATTTGATAGCTAAAATGATGCTCTTTCAATATTTTTTGGTCGGACAGCCCAGCCTGGTCCGTTCTGTTTTCGGACACTTTTTGTGGTGCAATTTTTGGGGTGTTTTTACCTTATCGAGCAGCAGGATGAAGTCAACCTCAGATTATGATAGCTAAAGTGATGCTCTTTCAATATTTTTTGGTCGGACAGCCTGAGGGCTCAACCTTGGTCCGTTCCGTTTTTGTGGCACAATTTTTGGGTTGCTTTTTCTGTCGCCGAAATTTTTGTGTAGCATTTATTTCAATTCGGTAGAATAGACTCTACACCTTGATTCAATAAAATCTATTGTAATAGCAAATAGTATAAAAAGCACTTACCTGATCCGGTTGGAAATAATCCATCCCCGTGCAATGAACACGGCGCTAACCGCCAGGATATCAATTCCCTAAGCTGTCTGGGCGCATTCCGATCGATATGCAATAGAGGCAGCTAAATAATAAAGACTATGATATTCTATTTTGAAGAATCGACGACCGCAGGGGACGAATGGTCCGATTATTATCTAGAGGACGCAGTTAGAGAAGACCTTTTGCAACGAAAGTCTTAAAAAGATAGTAGGTATGATTCACTGTACCTATGATTTTAGTGGGAAACTCCCGGGCTATATATATTTATTTCGAATGGCGCAGAACTTTCTATCTCTCATCATCTCATAATTTCTACCATCATCCTTGCTATTCATAAAGTCAGTTACATAGTAAATCCTTAGTCCAGTCCTTATTATTTACTTGTGTCTCTGACACCAACAATGTAACTGCGATTACTCTAAGTACAAGAATTGATTGAATGCTCAGTCAGTACTCACTGGCAGTACATAAAATGGTAGTTGCTTAATCCTAATAAGCCATGTTTAAAATGCCAAATAGCTATGCCAAAATCAGCGTTAAATGAAGGCTGGACTAGACGTTCAATAAATTGTGTCGTCTACTTATGTTATTAAGTCACATTATTAAGTTAATCGCGTTGTCTAACTAATAAATTCATTCTGTAAGAACAGACCGATTTGAGATTCTCCTACTTTTGACATTTTAAAGCCTTTATAAAAAAGAGACGTTGGCTTATCTATCATGTACCCAAATAAGGTGTTACTTAATAACTATTAGTTGGTTTTCGAGTTTAGGGGTTTAGGACTGGCGATGGTCAATCATCCATCCGCTTCACAGTAGTTATTTCAACTTCTAACTCTGCTCATTTTTTCTCATATCATTATTTATCACAATAATGGAGATCAGTATTTATTGAACGTGTAACCTTCGCCTTACAGCCTTCAGTAAGGAATGCAAAGAAAATTCTCGTGCAACTTAATTTACGGGTTGTTCAATTAATTTATTGGTGGACTCGTTTGACAATTGTAGTATTGCGCAAGAGTAATTGGTCTAAATTATACTGTTTAGTATTTAACCTTTATACTATAATATTACGTTTATGAATGGTGGTGAAAACTGGCCGCCTTAAGAAGAAACTATTACGTTGAAGTTTAGTGTCATTATGCCTGCAAAAAGTAAATGTTAAGTCTGCTAGAAGAATATTAAGTAAAATATGTAATAAGTGCATTGTGGAAGCGGAGGCCGCCCTACGTCGACCAGCGATCCGGCAGCAGCGGTAAGTCTCACCAAACGTACATGAAATATCATAGTCACGTTAAATGCTACAACCCTTTTCCCATCTCATTTGCTTCCAGATGTAACTGAATTGCCCATTTTGCTTCCAGATGTAACTGAATGTGAGTTGATTGGATTTAGTGACGCGTCTTCTCGTGGGTACGCTGCTTGCATTTACGTAATCAGGTTTCATCTCACGACATGAGTCGAATGTGAAGTGCAGATTGCTCATGGCAAAATCGAAACTAGCTCCTGTCAAAGTTCAGACGATACCTAGGATGGAGCTTATGGCTGCAGCTCTCCTTGGAAAGCTTATGAAATACGCATGTGAATGCTTGACTTGGGTTAATGTGACGAGAATTACAGCATTAACAGATTCTTCAATCGTTTTGGCGTGGGTACAAACTGATGCGTATAAATTAAAAACATTTGTGTGTAACCGTGTTACACAAATAACAGAGTCAATACCTCATCATTCGTGGCGTCATGTAAACAGCGAAAACAACATGGCAGACGTCGCCTCGCGAGGAGTTTCTCCGTCGCAATTCATGGCTAGTAGCTCTCAGTGGTTTGAGGGGCCTGCCTGGATGTATGAGGATCGAGAAACCTGGCCTGTGTCTACATATATAAATAAAAATGAAACGCAAATCCCGGAGATGAAATTAAATTCAAATACATTTAATTTACTATCTCAACAAACGAGAGAAGAAGGGAAACTGGAATTTGTAGAACGTTTCTGCAATCAGGTTTCATCCTTTTCAAAAATGCAAAGATCAGTCGCCTGGATCTTACGCTTACTGCGACGATTTCGCGGTGATGTTTCAATTTGCAATCAAGTCTTAACTACTACAGACTTGAACCACGCTCACGATAGCTTGATCAAGTTAGTGCAAGCTGCCTACTTCAAAGAAGAAATAAAAGCTTTGAAAAAGGGCGAAACGTACATTCCCTCGTTAAGGAAACTTGCACCCTTTCTTGACGCTAGTGGTTTCCTCAGGGTGGGGGGTCGTATCTCACACTCTGATCTGCCATACAATGCGAAGCATCCCTTATTATTGCCGAAGCAGTGCAAGTTTACAAAGCTTTTGGTTGAATATTTTCATAAGAAATATTTACATACAGGTCCGCAAACCTTACAAAATATTATCAACCAAAAATATTGGATCCTGTCGGCTCGTAGCCTCATTCGATCAATTCACGCTATGTGCAAGAACTGCTTCAAATGCAAACCAACGCTGCTTCAGCCTAAAATGGGTGATCTTCCATCCACTCGGCTATCGCCTAATAAAGTTTTTGAGCATGTAGGTGTAGATCTAGCCGGATCTTTCTGCATAAAGGAAAGTTTACGGCGTAATGCGAAGATAGAGAAGGCTTACTTAGCAGTCTTTGTGTGCTTTTCCACTAAAGCCGTGCATTTGGAAACGCTCTCTTTTCTTTCCGCCGATTGCTTCTTGGCTACTCTAGACAGATTTGTATCACGTCGCGGTCTTCCGGCATGCCTTTATTCGGACTGTGGTACGAATTTCACAGCTACTAGCAAATATCTCGCTGATGTGCAAAAATTCATTTCCGACAACGGCACTCAACAAGATATTTTGAACGGCTGCTCTCTGCGCTCGATTAACTGGCAGTTCAACCCTCCAAGTGCCCCTCACATGGGCGGATTATGGGAGAGCTGCGTTCGCGTTGCGAAATATCATCTTGTACGTGCTGTCGGTGACAAAGCTTTGACGTTTGAGGAACTGTCAACGATTTTTTGTAAAACCGAAGCTATTATGAATTCTAGACCGTTATGTGCATTACCGGCTAGTGATAATCCTCATGAGTTTAATGTTTTAACGCCAGGACACTTTCTGGTAGGCAAGGTCTGACTGCTGTACCAGAGTATGATTTGCAGTCTGTACCTATAAATCATTTGTCACGTTGGCAATATTTACAAAATTGCTCCCAGCTGTTTTGGAAAAAATGGAGCCATGATTATTTAAATACTTTACAGCAAAGATCAAAATGGTTCACCCTCCCAACATTAACGTAGGCGACTTAGTGTTGGTCAAGGATGATCGAGTCTCGCCATGCAATTGGCCACTTGCAATTGTCGAAAAGACATCCCGGTTTGGACGGCATTGTGCGCAAGGTTACTCTGCGTACAAAAGCCAATAATTATTTGTCGAGACCAGTTAATAAACTGTGTCCTCTACCCTATACCCACTAAATGCCCATCTTCTTTCTTAAGATAGATTTTATTTTCTCGCGCCTCAGATTGCGCACATTTTATTTCTTTTCTTATTTTATGAGAAAGCTACATAGTGCTTTCGGTGGGGGGTGTTTAGTATTTAACCTTTATACTATAATATTACGTTTATGAATGGTGGTGACAACTGGCCGCCTTAGGAAGAAACTATTACTTTGAAGTTTAGTGTCATTATGCCTGCAAAAAGTAAATGTTAAGTCTGCTAGAAGAATATTAAGTAAAATATGTAATAAGTGCATTGTGGAAGCGGAGGCCTCCCTACGTCGACCAGCGATCCGGCAGCAGCGGTAAGTCTCACCAAACGTACATGAAATATCATAGTCACGTTAAATGCTATAACCCCTTTCCCATCTCGTAAATTTAAACTCCAAATACAGTCCTACCACCACGTGGCGATTACGCCACATATACGGTACCAAATCTACGCTATAAATTTATCAACTCCAGTGCCTAAACAAGATCTTGTCGATTCCATTAGACAAAAGCATTACCTATTACAGTTATGGTATATAGGTAGGTAAGGTACCCATCCATAGTAATATTATAAATGGGAAAGTGTATGTGTGTGTTTGTTTGTTTGTCCGTCTTTCACGGCAAAACGGGGCGACGAATTGACGTGATTTTTTAAGTGGAGATAGTTGAAGGGATGGAAAGTGACATACGCTACTTTTTGTCTCTTTCTAACCCCCCACTTCCCTGAAATGGGGGGGTGGAAGTTTGTATGGTTTGTTACCCCGAATTTAACGCGAGCGAAGCCGCGGGCAAAAGCTAGTTAGATATATCGTAGCGGCCAAGGTGCTCAAATATAAAGGTGTGTCCAGATATTAATGGGCAGATTGACCGCTCTGAGCTCTGAATGACTAATCCAGTCCAGTATTATTTGTCCGTAAGTGAAAATAATAAGTCAGGTTTAATTTTTGGATTTATTAATTTAGAATCCTTGTTTGTAAACAGATTTGTAAACATACATCATAAGGTCTGTATTAAAAAAATATAAATATGGCTACAAAAAAGTACTATTACAGTAGTATATGGCTAAAACAAATGAAATGAAAGTGTCATGTACAGCTTAAGTATCAATAATCACAAGTCTTAAAACAAGTCCTAGTATCCAACGAATGGATCCACATTTCCTACCTGAGCATTTGAAACGTAATTCAATTATAAATAAATTACTTTATAACATTTAAGTTTCAATATAGAACGAATTATTGAATATACAATAATTGCCAAAGAAATATATTCTATCTATAATATACAAGTAACAAACATTTATCTATATACACTTAATAGTTCGGACTAGTTCACAATTGTAGTCAAAAAGTGCATTTTAAGGAGATTTTTACAAAATTTACAAAAATGGAACACTGATGGCAGGCGCGCGTGTGCGCTAAGAAGTCGCTTTGCACGGCGACTGGCCAGACGAGCTCGGCGAGTTCTGTGATAAAGTCGGAAAAACTACAGAAAATGTAAAAAATTGACAAGGAAAAATATCACGAACTAAAACAATTTGTAACTCTGATTGGAAATTCATAAACAATTAAATGCCAACTTATTGGCATATTTTACGCATCTTAGACCGTTAAGTAGGTACTTCTCACCTGGGTTATAAGAGTTTTAATCCTAGAAAAATCTAGTTAGGACAGTTTCTCAAAACTTAAAAGTGAAAAACACGGATAATAACAATTTTCTATATTAAATTGACGATGTCGGTATTATATTTTTGAAGAATTACAAATCAGAGTTTAGCTTCAGTATCGGTTTTATGGAGGTCGCCTGTCTTTCTAAAATAAGCCAGATTTTCAGACAGCAGTAAAACTACACTTGTCATTTTACGACACGGGCCAGTCGCAAGTGTGAAAGCCATAAAGTACGACGAATGACGAAAACATGAGTCGGAAGCTTTGGGTGAAATTCAAAATCTCACGGACACCTACAACTATACTGTACATGCGGAAACCCGCATAAAGCTCTCTTAAAAAATTACAAAAAGTTTCAACATACAATAATTAGCCTATCTACTAACTTTATTTACAATTATTGCTATCGAAATGTTGCGCTTACAACGCCCCAGTCCTAACTGGCTTATTGCCTCTGCTACAAATTATATTCGATATTATATATTTTACTCTGTTCAAAAAATACATTTTATATAAGCGGAGAGACAGTATTTTGAATATTTTATTAAACACCATTTTAAATGGCTATGTATTGTCATAATGAAACTTAAATGTTATTTTTGAACAGAGTATACGAAAATAACGCTTAAAAGCAACTTAAAATAAGATTGGCGTCATTATGATATGCTTTTAATTTTAGTAAAGGAATGATAATATTAATACAAGATATTTAAACAAATGTCATAATTACACGATTCCAAGTCACAATAACAAGATTTCAAAGACTAAGCCACTGTAATGTCCCCTACTAACTTCAAAACTCATCAATATCATCACTAGAAATTAAGCAACAGAACATCTATTCCATAGAAATGATTTTTAAGCAAAAATCATGTCTTTCCTGTTGTTCCATTAATAAATTACGAAATTTATTTAACAATATTAAAATAATATTATATCACTAATAATATTTAGTGCCTGAGAAATTGCTTTGAGTTCCAACATTGAACATAACACCAAATATTACAATAGTAGGCGCTATGCCCATACACAATAAGATTGAAGAAGTATTTAAAGCTGACCAGACAGAACCATCAGTCTTATTTCGGAACAAACATCTCTAAATCGTTAAATGCCATGATTCAAAGTCTGTCTGAGTTTTACATACTTCAAAGCTCTTTGCATTCATCTTATTCGGCTAGCTTTCTTTACGAAAACTACCTGATTGATAGAACTACCTAAAACGTCCACGGTAACCCCCACTGCCCCCTAGCGAGCATTCTTGACAGCCCTTTATCATTTTCGTCATGTAATGCACGGTAACCGGCGCGTAAAACTCGGATGAGGTGAAAAGTACGACAAAAGTATTGATTCACTTTAGACGTGACGCGGCAGCCTGTTGAAGCTTTAGTCGGTGTGCGGTTCGGAGGGTTCTGCTTCTGCGGCGGGGCCGGGGGGTGCGGGCGGCAGCGCGGCCTGCGCTCGCGCCCGCGCCAGTGCCTAGGCGAGCGCGGGCGCGGCGGGCCTCGCTCAGGGACGATGAGGATGCGCCGAACTCAACGAAGAACTACTTACACCGGAATCACTACTCTTTTCCGACGCGCAAGGCTCTCCGCCGGCCACGAATTTGACTACGTTAAGCCTGTGATCTGACTCACATGTATCATCACGTCCACCTCCTGGTAAGCCAACGCTCCGATTCGTGATTCTTTCCGTATTGGTACCGGGGTAACGTTCGATTCTGTCGCATTCGGCGTCGTCGGGCTGTCGGCGACGGACGGAACGCTTGGCCTGCGGAGCCGGCTCCGGTGGCCGGTGCGACGGTTCGTCTGATCGGTGGACGAGAGGAGACGTTCGAACCCTTACTCCGCCGACTCCGACGCCGGCTTCATAACATCCGGAGTCCCGGGGAAATTGTCGGCGACCGAATGGCGAATCGCCACCTTCGGAGCTTGAGCCACCGCCTTCTCCTTCACAATCACCTTCGCCACCTAAGACAAACAAAAATAATCCTTCATCACTAAATGACAAAATTATAATCATAATACGATTCAAACTGATAAAGTTTTACTCTAAACTTACATTCGAGTTGGTGCAGCAGTTGTACAGCAGCAAGAATGCGAGTGCGGTGCTCAGGGGTCATTATTCCTAAGTAGTCGAGATCAGATGGCTCGATTTCTTTGAAAAGTTCTATATCTTCATATCCATTTCTTGCAAAGGCCACTGTATACTCTGGTAAATCTATTCTCCTCAATAATTCTTCTACCGTTCTTGGTCGCGTTTCCCAAAGCCTCTCCCGACTTTTGCACCATTTTGATGACCTGGATCGCATCGTTTCCCTATCGGAGAGTACTTCAACGTTTGCGAATTTAAAGTTTCCAACTTTGTTGTTTAATACGCCTCGCCAAATTCCAGATGAGTTCATGTTGATAACCTCGATGATGTCCCCTTTCTGTCAACAAATAATGAATCGAGTTTATGAAAGTTGCTTAGCGGTATGCAGCAGTTAATTGGCTATGCAATTTGCATACTATCTTACCTTGTATCTCAAAGCATCTTTGTCGTAAATATTGGGCACGAAATCGACGATCGCGCGCGCCCGGCACAGCATTTGCGGCGCGAGTAAGCTCCGCCCGGCCGGACTTAATTCTATATTTTCTTCTGCCGAGAGAGATGAGTGATTACTACCGGCTCGAACCAATGCTTGTGTGCCTGGACATAAATAGTTTAGACTTAGGCATCTACGTGTTACGGTCCTTTTATTATCACGTCATTGAAAATAGAAATACCTGTCGGTACATCTTGTAAGACTGTGAATAGGTAGGAAAACGTTAAATAAATTCGAGGAAGACTTGTTGGTGAGTGCGATTAGTACGATTATGTAGGACTTGGTAATAAAATTTCACTACCTCATTACATTACAAGACCATTATTATCTGTAAGTAATACATGGGGAGTTATTGGTACAAAGAAAGGAAAGACAAACTTATTTACAAAAAACATTTATATTAACACAGACAAAAACTCAATAAATCCACTCACTACTGCCTGATCCGCTGGGAAGACTTTCGAACGAACTATTAGAACAAGGGAAGGCTTGGTCGGCGCTCGTCCGCCTGTCGGTGCCTTCCGGTCCGGTCTCTTGTCGTAATCTTGAAATTTTTCTTTGTACATCTTGCCTAAGACCCCGCACTTTTCCTGCAAGGTTGGAAACCCCCTCGCACTCTTCCGCAGACTGAAATGATTAAAACATACTAAGTGGAAGAAGGGCTTGCAAGTCAAAAGCGATATGCGATTGCTCAGCTAATTTATTACCTTTTAATGCCAATCATCATGAAATAAATTAATTTGTATTTATTTATAATCAAGCGCGAAAAAGAAGTCTTTAATTATACCTGGTGCACGGTGGCTATATGTTGTGAATCGGTTTCGCTTTCTTGATCTTCGTAATCCGACGAGGCGGGCGACAGTGGGTCGCCTATCCGGTATCCTGACATTTGCCGGTAGCCTCTCCTCGAATCCCTCTCTGACCTCGTGGAGTCCAGCGATATTCCAGACAGCCTCGAGCCTATAGACTGTATGTCGGACGCCGCGTAATCCCCGCTCTCGCGGTCCCTTGCTGTTCGTAACGGGATCACGGTTGTCGGGTAGGGTCCGCTTTGTGGAATTATTAATCCCCGTCGAGGGGCTCTCGCTAGGCTTATGTCGCCCGCGCTTCTGAGAGATATAACGCCTTCGCCTCTCGATTCATTACGGAGATTGAGAGTGAAGCATACGCGGCCGTTTTGAAACGAGGCGGCTGGAGCCCCTCCGCCCATGAGAAAGTCTTCGGGGTCGCTCTCGTACGGCGGTTCGTCATACCAGTGCCCTCGACCGGACAGGCCTCTTGCCTCGTCGTCGTACATATACGTGTCGTCTGTAAACGAGCTCGTCATTAGACTATTTCAGCGTAGCAGCCTTCATTAGCGCAAATAAAAATACGTGCGAACATAATTTGCGAAAAAATTTACCGTAAAAGACCATCCGTAATCCGGTGGCGCAAAGTGGCGGTATCACTGACAACACTGCTCTTAAAGCTGTGTACCAACATCGGGAAGCCGTGCGTGGTTTGATGCAAAATATTTTTAAACACATGCATGTAGATTTTTATTTTAACGCAAATTAAATGTTTGATGGATGAAGGTGAGTTTAATAAATAACTGCCGCTCTTGATACGGGGCGTTAGATGTCATTTGTTTGCCTTTTATTTGGCGGTTTGTTTTCTGGATTGAAACATGATGTTTTGTTCCATCAAACCGGAACGTGACAAAAATGATCGATGGGCGATGCACAACAAAAGCACACAGTACAATATTGAAAGAGGTAAACATTTAAAAACTTATCAAAACTAAGCGTTTCGCCGATATACTGAATATAAAAACTTAAATAGTAAAATCGATATCGTGCAAGCAACATGCGATTATATAACAAATTATTTTGATTGAAATTGTGAAACAGTTCAAACAAGTACTAAGTAATTCATACAAAAGCTGAGTATAGGCTTTTGTATGAATTACTTAGTACTTGTCAAAATATGAACACGATAGTATTGCAACTTTGTTTAAATCTAAATCTGCAATAGCTGTGTTATGTTGTTCTGTCATTTTATGTACCACTGACGTTAAATTACTGTTCTCAGTCAGGTTTTCTTTACACACTCACTAACGAGATGTAATTTCCTTTATTATAACTGGAAAGTATGTGTATGGTGAAAAACTAACTATATGGACAGAAACATACCTCCAAAAGGTCCTCGCACACCATCTCGTCCCATGTTCATCAGTCCATGTCTAATATCTCTTAAAATCTGTAACAAACACATTTATAAATTCAAACGAAAATCTATTAGTTATATTTCAACTAGGTAAATTCGAAAAGTTCTCACATCAGACGTTAAAGACTTTCATAAAGAAAATAAGCTTTCTTTCACAATAATTCAAGAATTTTGTAAGTGACTTTCGTGAAACTGAAAGTCATGTATTACGAGGCTTAAAGGTGATAAATGATGAAAAAGTTTTACAAAGTGCCTTTACAAAATGTATTTTAGCTATTGAACAAGTTCGTAGATAGAACACAATATTGCAAGACATCAATTCTTAAACAAAAACCGGCCAAGAGCATGTCAGGCCATGCTCAATGTAGGGTTCTGTAGTTGCCGGCTCGTCACAATACAACCAAGCAAAAGGGCGTTTTTTATAGGATTTTTATGCGGCACTTACGTCCTTTAAATAAGAAAGGATAATCTTGTCTTCTGTTGCCGCGATGATAATTATATAAATAAAAATTAAACGGATGAATTGCGTGTTAGCACTGAAATTTATATCAAATACTCAGGTCTACTTCTAAGCCAACGCAATCAAAAGATACAGCCGTTTATGCCGCAAATTTTCGAAACTCGCAAGGGAATCAAAACCTACAGGGTACTTCCCGTGAACTCAGAATCTTGAAATTTGGTACGAAGCAACGTCTTATAACACAAATAAAGGAAAAATTGCGAAAACCGTAAATTTTTAGTTACATCATATAATAAAAATATTTTTCATAATTTTAAAGTTACTACCCCTATATACCTACAGGTTTGTGCAGAACCCTCGGTGCGCGAGTCCGACTCGGACTTGGCCGGTTTTTAAAAATCCCGTGACCATGGGCACTGTAAAGGGCTCGTAACGTTGGGAGATTTTGCAAATTATTTTTGATAACTTTTGCAATAACTCCAAAACGGCTCAACCGATTTCATTAAATATGGTTTTCACTGAAACGATATGTATTATATATAATTCGAAGCCACTTAAATTCAAGATTTTTTTATATTTTTTTTGACCAACGGCTCAAAGTTATAGGTGCGCCCACCTATAACTTTGAGCCGCATCTTTTAAACTTTTGGAACTAGTATTAAAGAAAATATTGGTTTTATCCAACAATTATTTTAGAAGACCCATATTCTTTTTAAAATACCTATAAATGATACCCCAGACAAAAGGGTGGACACAAATAAAATATTCACCCCCACTTCATGTGTGAGGGAGGTACCCTAATTTTTTTTTTGTTTTTGCTTTACTACTTTGTCTCTCATACCAAATATAGCTTTCTAGTACGCTTAGCTTAGCCGCGGACGGATAGACAGACGGACATAAGCAAAACTATAAGGGTTCCTAGACTTGGGAACAAATGTAGGTATATCTGTTTAACGATTGTTCTTATATGAAGAAGAAGAGTATTACAATAAGAGTACCATCGCTAAATAGATACTTAGTTAGGTACCAAGAGAAAAACTGGGATAAGAACAAAACAAAATATGATCGATACCCAATCGTGCACAACTGAATTTTTATGGAGTTATCGACTTGAAATCCAATAAAAAAATTAATAACCGACGTCATACCAATCGCCGTAGCGTGTACCCAAATTCATGCGGCAACAGTTTATGGCCGCAGTAAAATTTCAATGCTCGATATTCCAAAGTACCAGGGTCTCATAGTTTTACGAGAGTTCTAAATGTGCTGAGCAAGGGCTTCCGAAGTTTCGAAGGGAAGCGATACAACTGCCTCTAATAGGCTTAGCTTGAGATTAGGGCACGATTAGCCCGCGGTTCGGTTCGCGCGTCGAATGTTCGAGACACTCGAAGATTACATGTTACTGCGACTCTCACATCAGATTATGTTATGTGTGCGGATAAGTTGGGATGGTAACGGCCTTTCCATGTTTCCTTCCAATGCTAGTGCAAACAGTAGACGAGGGCTATATTTCATACGGAAACAAGCAGTGGCTTGGTTATGTTGTAGACATGGATTATTTATGTATGAACTAAGTGTATTGAACCAAAGATATTACTATAATATACCTAAAAGTCAACCCTTGAACGTCATTAGGGGTCGAGGGCGTCATACGTGGGATGGACTACTTACTTATTTTATCACGTCAAGCAATGCTTTCTATATTTAGTAGACATTATTGGACCAATTTTACGGTAATAAGTTTTTGATAGATTGAAGTAATATGGACAAAACTCATAACTTTTGTAGCAATTATGTTGAAACGATGGTGCTTAAAGTGTATGGCTTAATGAAAGTATAGGAAATTACCTCTTCCTGTTCTCTCGCTAACTTGTCTTTTTTCTTCATTGCTTCCTGAACTTTTAACTGTAACAAAGGATAAGAGTTCATTAATGCATAATTTTCAAGTATCGTCCTTCATTTTTTTATGATGGTTTATTATAATTTATCACCCAGTTAATGTACATGTGTGCTTATGTATTACCTAGTTTTCTTATGTGGTTGTGTATACATGTATGATGTCTACATTAACATTTGATTTTGTTATAAATACATGATAACACTTAACTTATAGGTGATTTATAAAATAATGCTATAGTATGTATATCGTTATTTTTATATAACAGAACGGATAATACTAATTGTATTTTTTTAAAGAAATATACCTAAATGGTATGATAATTTTGTAAAAAAATGCAAGCTTCATGCACTCATGCTGTGTAAGAAAAAAAGGTGCAAATTATACTAACATAACAAACATGTGTGCGTGCCGTATAACTGTAGCGTTATGTCGTAATTGTCCAATTCAATTATTATTTTCTACCAAACACGGAGTAGATAATATGCTTCCCAAGGAAGGATACTACTTCACTACTTAAACATGCTCTGTTATCGTCAATTGCAATGTTTTTTAGTTTTAGAAGGAACCCATGAGACAATGCGAGATAATGAATAACCAAAAACAATGGAATGATCCACCTCCAATTCTTTTGGGCATGCCGAATGAAAATGTGTCCAAAAAATGCATTGTTTAAAATTTTGAATTTTGAAAGCCTGTTAACTCTCTGTTGGCAAATAATACAAATATATATAATACTCATGAAAGTAATATATGTTTGTATGTAAACTTATATTAATATTAAATATTAGCAGTTAAAATAGGCTAAGTATATTGTAAGCACAAAGGAACAGGATCTAGACTAAGTTATACTAGACATAAGTACTTCATAATAAAATAAATAAATGGAGAACAATAAAAAAGAAATACAATATTTTATAAACTACACACAAATTATTTGCCACTCAGAGGATAACAGACCACTGCTTATTCCTCCTACGAGATTTTAACAGACCATTGGCCCAAAATACTTTATAGAAAATATGCTTTACAAGAAGTAATCATGACTGAACTTCCCAAGTCGTGTGAAATACAACTTGTCAAATAAAACATCACTGGCTTGCAATAAACCTACGTAAATATTATATACCACATAAGTCTCCAAAATGAAGACAATCTGTATAATACATTCAACAATTTATGATTTTTTGAAGCATGTCTGTCAAAATCTGTAAGCAGGAATAGCGAATGAGCTCACCCTATGTATAGTCTCTTCAAAGGTGTTGGGTTGGGCGGCGCTCATTTGAAAGAAGCGGAGGCGGTCATAGTCTCGCGGGTCTACCATGGAGCGCAGGGCCGTGTCGGGCCCGGGGCCCAGACCCAGCCCGCTTTGCAGCACGCTGTCCGGCGTATCGACCTGGGGGAAATTGGTTAAATGCTGAAACAATGGGGGAATATTTTTGGGAAAATTACACCGGAATATCAACTTTTACAAGACTTTTTATTATTTGTTAAACAACAACACAAGTCCCAGAAATTTACGAAATTACGAGAAATAGTTGTATATGTAGCTCGGGTTACCATAGAAGCATAAGCAAATAAAAGACGTGTGTCCAAACGAAAACTAATTTTCCTTAGAATGTAACCTCGGAAAGCTTGGTAGCTTTTGTCAAGTTCTTGTATAGTCACAAAGTAATTCCCTAATAGTCAAACGGCAATGTTTTTATGAGTAACGAGGGATGTATCTTTACATCTGTCAAAGAGCTTCCTCAATCAAACTGATATTGACGTTTATATTACGTCGGTTAATAGATTTACATTTTGCTATGATACATAAAACTAAGACGGCAGACTTTTTTGTAACAAATATATCACCGCTGAATTTAGGTTACTGACAATGAATAAAAATATCCTTAATATAAAATCAACATTAAAACTGAAGCAGGCTATAAAAATGATCATTTATCAAGTCCTTGACTAGTCATTTTTCTTAAACAGGGTCCTCTAATACACTGCAAACTTCTTGAGAGGATGAAACTTTTTTACAAATCACGGTCGTTCCGCTCGTATGATAAATTACATTGACCGAAAGCCTTATCGAGAAAGCTTTTACATTTATAAATTATGTAATAAAGTTTTGGTACGCGTCCCTGATTTTCGGTATCAGTCTTTATTAAGACAGTCTATGAGAGGCTCTTCTATAAAAAATACTTTTGGTTCAATTTGTTTTTATACAGCCTGTTAACGTAATCAAGAAATGTTGTACCGCTGTGACCCGGGTGACCTAGAGGTTACGACGTCTGCCACGAATGCAGGTTCAATTCCTGCCCTGGGTATTGGAAGTCTTGGATAATACTCCGTCTGATATCCTGATCATAATATTGACATAAATCATTGTTAGAACATTCGTTCTTACTACCCTTAGGGTAACTTTTATTTTAATAGTCGACTTTACAATTTTCCAAGATAATTTGAAGAATGTGAGTCGGCAAAACGAAGATTTGAGAAGAGTACCAACACTAGACCCAAATACACCAAAATAGACAAAAACATTTCATTTATCATCCACACTTAAGCTAAGAATATCTACATTACAATGAGGCTATGTATGGACGAATCAATTTATCATAGAGGGCACAAAGCTCGCCCATTAACTTCCAGCTTGATAAGGGAATAATGCGAGTCGCCGACAATGGGCCTATAATGTGACAACCCTACGCTGCCCAAATTCGAACCTTTCTGAATTTATTGCCGCCTTATCAAAATCACACACTCTTAAATTTTAAAAATCATTTTCCGCTGCCTTTTGAATGCGGAAATCGTGAGACATCGACTGTCGATGCTTTACCTACTTGGAATACTTGGATTCATTGATTTTTTACTGCGATTTCCATTGCACACGTATTTCTACTTTTGTGTTAGGGTTATAAATATTATTTGAAACGAGGTATTTACGATGTATATTAGCGTTTTTGAGCACCCGATATACCCGAAAGAGGGTAGATCGCTACGGTGTGTGGGTAGACTACTAAAACTCGCCGCAACGTCAGTTACTCCGTGATGATGGTGCATGCAACTGCGCCGAAATATCGGGTGTTCAAAAACGCTAATATACATGGTAAATACCCCGTTTCAAATAATATTTATACTGTGAATGACCAAGTGAGCTTAAAATCGTATAGTGTGTTAGGGTTATCCACTGGGATAAATTGTATTGACAATATATGCCTTCAAACTTAAAATAATCCTGGGATGTAACTTATTAGTCTTATTACACCCAAGTTTAGAAGTGAAATGAGATAATTGCCAATATAACGTTATTTCATCGACACGTTTTTTTAAGGCGACCGTTTTATTGGAGGCAGAAGTTTGATTAAACTAATTGAACCTTTCCGTTTGAAACTTGGATAATTTAATCAAATTCTGTAATGAAATATTCTACGTTCAGCCCAAGATAACAATAGATATTTGTGCAACAAGAGACCAAAGTTCGTTTTTGTTACGAGTGCGAATTTTGAGTCCCGAGCAAGCGAAAGATTCTATAATAGAATCACGAGCATAGCGAGTGATTCTAAAGTAGAATCTTGAGCGTAGTGAGGGACTCAAAGGCACGAGATGCAAATAACTTTGGTCTCATGTTGCTCATACAACTTTTCACCTCAACAGTGAGAACAAAGACATAAGAAATAAAATGCAACATGAATGTAATAACATCACTTTTATCAAAATTATACTATATCCAGTGTTGACGAAAACATTACAGATAATAACCATCTTAAATTTAAATAATAGAAAACAAACTTTTACTTAAATAACACAAAAAAACACCTCATTCAAATCAGTTCATCCATTTAAGAGCTAGAGTGCACAGACAGGAAGCAGACATATACATACATGCATAACTCTTTTTGCGTCGTCGGGAATTCAAAAGTATGAATAAGTACACATTAAATAAGTTAATAACAATAACTAATAATCACTCATATAGATTAGATGGCACATTCATGTAACTAACGGAATAGTTTTTAATTTTGGTATCTTCTATTTTCTACCCTAGTCCATAGCTCACCAAACGAAGAGGCTTAACTGCCTGATAGGGGAAATAATTCGTGTATAGCTGAATTTTGGTGTAGTTGTAGATAAAGGTATTTTACACAACATACTAAAAGTACCGGCGGATGGGGGCGCCGCTAGCTGGGGGGGGTGTAAAGGTCCCTTATTTTGGTTTTTCGTAAATAACTCGGTAACGGTGGCTCATACGAAAAAATGTTCTATCGCTTAATTCATTCACATATAATTTTCTTTAAAAAATATTCTTTGCACTTTTTTGCTGGGATCAATGTTTAATGAGATATCGAGGAAATACGATAAACACTTTTTTAAACTTTCGGAGCTAATATTTACGAAAGTATTAGTTGTATCCAAAAATTGATTTAGAGTGCCCTTATTTGTTTTAAAATACCTATCCAACGATATCCCACACATTAGGGTTGGAGTAAAAAAAATATTTACCCCCCCACTCCATGTGTACCCGAAAAAATAATATTTTTTCACATTTTATTTTAAAACTTTGTCTGCGTGATTAAAACACATACAAGCAAGATTTAAGAGCTCGTTTGTGCGACACGCTCCATTTATTCTAATTATGAGAATAACCTGCAACAAAATAATGACATTAAGATTTGTTACAACAAAGTTACAAATTTATTTATTAGAAATATAGTAAAAAAGTAAACATGGAATGATGCTTCAAAATAATAAAATCTCATCAAAGCCGGTCTTGTCAACTCAAATACTACAAATAGTAAGTATAGGTAGGTACTTAACTTTCGCAGCCAGAAAATTATTATCTGGAGCTTCATTTATAAATTTCCCTACGTTTGACGTTGTGAGAGTTTTCGACTTCTTAGATTTGTGTCCCAACGCAGACTTTTTTAAAAATGATACCACTTTTGAGTACCTTTCGATGTGCACGTCTTTCAGTGTTTTGATAGTAGCTTTTAGCATCGAAAATATGCTCCACATTGTGGAGGGTTGTTTCGTTGCCGACAGATGGATAAAGTACGACAAAAGGACAGTCTCTGAAAAAGTTTTAGTACCTTTTTCTATTCTCCATTTGTTGAAATTTTCATAGGCTTTCAAGTATTTCTCCCGCGATTTATCGGGAAGAAAATTCAATTCAGCATTCTGAACTGTTACTTTTAGCTCCTCTGGAGTTAAACCAGCTTCATCGTCGCTCGATTCACTCATGTTTTCGCAAAGATACAAAAAGACTTTACACCACAACAGAACAAACAGTTGAAACTTGTGAAAAATATTTTAAGAAACGAACAATGAACCGCGCATTTGTTTTTAAAAGAGCGTTCGGTTACCTACTTACTAGAATATTGGTACGAAAGATGTTGCATTATTTTTTTATATTGTTATTCGTCTATCGTTTTTTTAGCTTTATTGTTTTTATTTTACAATATAACAAGTAAATTATATCAATGATTGTAGGATAATTAAAATAAAATTATAATTTTAAAGAAAATACAACTAAAAGTTCATACTTGTGCGCGATTCTGAACGTTTCGTTCTGACTCTAGCCGTCATTGGATTTCATTTTTATCGGGTCCGAATTAGAGTTGAGGCACTTAAGGAGTACAAGGAAGAATATATTTAAAAGAGATAAATTATTTTTTACGTGATAATCTTATGATTTTTCCGGCTATACATGTTTTATTTTAAAATAAAGTACGTAAATTATTTTAAGTTTTTTATGTTTACATCTTTTAGAAAATAAAATTTAAATAAATAATGTTTGCAAAAATACTTCTACGTATTTTGGAACGTTTCGTTCTGAATCTGTTGCAGGGGTCTACTATTGAAAGTTCAGTAAACGATCAAGTGACGTTTAAAATATTTCTGTCTCTTTCCATTTACTAATGACGTGAAAAAGACAACTCTAATAGACTGAAGCATTTCGATTTTGTATTAGACCCCGGGAGTGGAACTGACGTTCTAATTTCAAGGTCATTTTGTCTCACTCTCGCAGCAAAATCGAATTTTGCTCACTGTTTTTGACCAGCAAAGAACCCTTGTTCGAGCTGCTGAGGTGAAAAATATATTTTCATTCGTTTATTAAATAAACCGTTTAGTTAACTATCAGCTTTATCGTGATCTTTCATTCCATAATTGTTATTTCGCGTGCCTACATTTCAATTAGTATCGTTTAATACATTGACATCGAATATTTCGTTTCTGGAACCTATAATACATAGTGTAAAATTTTCATTTTTCGTGCCGCTGTTTTTAAAACCAAGGGATTCTTTCAACTTAGAATAATAAACCCTAAAAACCTAATTACATAACGTTTACCTCTTAAAAAGTGAAGCTGGCAAATTATCTTCAGCTTTTTTGATACTACAATAATCTAGGGAAAGAGCGCTACTGCAATGGATTTGTTACGAATTGGTTGTCAATATGATCTTTTGTCATCATAATGACATCTAAACAAATTATAATGCTGATAACCAATGGCACTAAAACTTTTGACTTACCGTAGAAGTATACAACTTTGCCCGCTTTTTCGATCTTTTACTTTTTTCCCAGGTTAATGGTACATATTGTATAACTTATCTGTGCCACTACATGTTGATATACTGTTATTTGTGTCAGTGAGCAAACTACAGTAAAAAGCAGTTAAAGTAGTTTAGAAAAAAGGTTTTAAAAAGGCGGGCCAAAAAATTACAAAATTTTCAACATTGCCCACTTTTGGTTTGACTATTAAATTACTTTATGGTCTTTAACTATTAAATAATATGTATAATCTACAATAGGCATGGCATAGTTGTATCGTATTATAAGTTCTTTAATTGTCATATTTTAACTCTAAACTCATTTGAGCAAAATCATTAAAAAAATGTGAATGCTTTGCTTTCATATGTATATCTATTTTACATATGTATACTTGATAGCAAGAAAAGGAAGATCTTAATAAGCCAAACGTAACTTTTTAAAGGTCCAATCGTGTTTACATAAAATTATAGTCGCGCGTATTCACTTCAATGGTCCATTCGGGTACACTGTAAAAAAAATATCGAACCAATAACAGATTATTTTATTTGAATTTGCCTCCATGTCAACATACATACTAAGTACAAGCTACACTTAGTTATGTTAACGTAAAAAAACATTTGTTGAAGTCGGCAAAGTTCAACAGAAAATAAATAAAAGTATTGTTAAGCAACCTAGACTCCCTCGAGATCCCACATGAAATAATTCTTCAAAAACATAATACAAGTTGAAAACGTTGAGAGAATATTGTAGGCAACATGATAAACGAGTCGCGAAAATACTTCGGCGAAAAGTCGGGACCCAGTTTTATGATGATATAAGAAAAATATTTGAAGGACAAACAGGCAAACTTAGTGCTAAAAATATCTAGCTAAAACTTTCGTGTTTTTGAAAGGTTTCTGAAAGCGTAAAGGCCCATTTACACATTGATTAGTGTTAATTGCGAGTCCATACATTTTCTACATGTATTGCGTGCATTACTACATGTGTTTAGTGCGAGTGCATAGTAACAAATGTATGCCCTAGCACTAAACACTAATCAATGTGTCGACCTTAGACAACCCTACACGTGATCCCTGGGTGGTGCTAAAAGAGTAAAAAAACTTGGCAGCTGCACTGTACCATCCTGGACCTCGCAGCACTCTTTGGATTTTCTTTATCATCTGCTTTCCCACTACTACTATCCAAGGGAAGAAATGCCTATATACAGTGTGTAAATTTTATACGGGCGTATATTAAGATGGCGATTAGTATTGGACCTAGGGAACCTATTTACATTTATTTCTTTATGAAAATAAGAATTTATTTTTTCATACATAATAATTCAGCCCGCAATGAATTGCATCCATGACAATTAACTTCCCGGTGCGTCATGTCAGTTATGTCAGTTTTAAATCAGTTGGATAGCGTACATTGGTGCCCGGTAGGACTTTAAAAAAACATTACACATAATTAATAACACTATTTAATAATAGTAGTTTATGCAACAGGTGTATAAGAGGGGTCAAAAAAGGTGAGTGGCGTGGGTAACAATTTGAGCCGTAGGCGAAAATTGTTAAGAAAAACGCCACGAACATTTTTTTACCTACTTATACGACGTTGCATACAATACTTTTTCTACGAATACACTTACTTTTACATAAAATGCGAAATTGAAAACTTCATGGATATCGCAGTTATTTTGCCAACATAATCAACAATCATTTTAGTTTTACCTTTTAAAACACTATTTTTCAATAATACTAACATTACTAACACAAATACACACCGTCGTTATTTGATCAATTATTTTATTAAGCTACAGAGATTAGTAAAAATACCTACATTACTTTCAAAGTTTGCAATTCACCCCAACAAACGAACGGGAAACGTAAAAAACTACGAAGTAGGTCTGTGGTTCTTTTAATTTTTTCTTTTTTAAAGTTTTTTTTTCTAAAAACGCTGCGTTTATTTAGGTTTCTTAGGTTGGCAGTAATTTATTTTATATTAATATTCGCGTTTGCACGCGATTCCGCGATACTATTTTGGCTCTTTTATAGAACAAGTGTTATTTTGGGGAATAGACAAGATAGACTTTTCATCGAGTGTATTATCTATGTTCTTATAAAGGTGTTGACGAATGTATAAATGACAGATAAAAGTACAGGAGTAGAAAAAATGATTATACTATACGAGTCCTATTGCAGGATACTACAGGTGGATAAAGTATACGCCCGTATAAAATTTACAGGCTGTATATCCAGTTGCATATAGCCATACGATAAAGAAATAATGTGTAAATAGGCCCTAAGACCAAGTTTTGTTCGGATTCCAAGTAATTTTTAGTTATGTCTACTCAGAATATTGAGTAGGTGCCTACTATTAATATTGGAACAACAAAAGTTTTTCAATATTTACGAATCAGCTATCGCTACTTCTCCTTGGGCTTTTAAGGTTAGTTTCCACTAGAGATGAGCGAGGATGCGTTGTGAGGAATGGTTTTGTTAAGAAACAAAAGAATCACTTCATTTACCTATCCTCGCACAACGTAGCTCTAGGATTGGCTCTTAACAAACACATTCCTTGCAACGCATCTTCGCTCATATCTGGTGGATACGCAGCCTTATATGGAAGTAGCATAAGTAGAAAATATTACTTAGGCATGTATACACTGGGACACTTTTTATGTCCTATTTGTATTACTTCTGCTAACGATTGGGGGTCAATGTTACTCTCATCCGTAGGAAGCATCTTAGACAAATCTACACGTGATACTTGGTAGGTGCTAAAAGAGTAACAAACTTGGCAGCTGCACTGTTCCATTTGGACGTCGCAGCACTCACTGGGTTTTCTTCATCATCTACTTTCCCACTACTGAAGAAATGCCTATCTATATCCAGTGACATGTAGTTATACGATAAATAAATTACCGTGCATGCATCATCTTCAAACAAAACGTTTTCTAAGGTTTCTACAACTGTTCCGACGTGTATAGTAATACAAAATGCAACCTAATCTATCGATACATGTAAATATTTACGAGCAATATAATGCTACCAAAACTACCAAAAGCTACTATAGTCTCTGGCAATAACATTTTATAGCCGATATTCCGAGTCAGCAGAAACCATAGACTGTCTACTTATAGACTTTGCATTATGAGAAACAGTTTAACTAATAACATAAATGAGCCACACCATTCAGTTACATTATACACCATCCTATTGGCTCATTAGTTACTACACTATCCATACTAATATTATAAATGGGAGAGTGTATGTGTGTGTTTGATTGTCAGTCTTTCACGGCAAAACGGGGCGACGAATTGACGTGATTTTTTAAGTGGAGATAGTTGAAGGGATGGAGAGTGACATAGGCTACTTTTTGTCTCTTTCTAACGCCCCACTTCCCTAAAATGGGGGGTGGAAGTTTGTATGGAGCATTCCGCAATTTTCAAGGTAGAAAGCTAAAAATTGGTATGCGGACTATTTGTGTGCGGTTTATTCTGTTCCGAGTTCTCTTCTGTGTTTTAAATCAGGAAATGGGAACCGTGTTACCCCGAATTTAAAGCGAGCGAAGCCGCGGGCATAAGCTAGTTCCTAATAATACTTAATTATATAGTTCATTTTTATTTATGCACGCACAAGTGTTGTCTCTGGGAATAAAGTTATGTAGTTTTATGTTTTACCATAATTGTTTTCCATATATTTTATGTAAGTACTTCAGAAGAAAGTCACCGAGCAATTTTCGCAAAATATAACGGCCAACGTGTAGCAGGGGTTAAACGTCGACGCAACTGAAAGCGGTCGTGGCCTACAACTAAATCAACATGGTCGTCTCATATACTCAATCTAGTGGATAAGTGATCTGCTGCAGGAACATAATGTATAGTAGTGGTGCAATAATGTCTGTAAGGATACGCTACGGCAAGGTGCCAACATTGCACTGAAGTTAGAATAGTTTCGTCGAGACACTAAACTAAAAGCGCAATAAAATGGTTAAGTCATTGTTTTATTGAGACTATCAAAATGCTGTTTAACCTAGTTTAGAGCAATTCAGTTGTTATAAAGTCATTGATAGTTATACATTTTCATTGTATCATTAAGTTCATTTTATTGGTGGACTTGGTCGTGACTCTGAAATATGTATTAGGTACCTACATATGTGGGACATCTTCCGGCATATTGATCCACATTGCAAATAGGGACGATAAGACTGAGGTAAAGACGGCCCTGTCGAGAATGTGGTGCCTTTTTCTCAAACCTACACATAGGTAGTTTTATATCATAAGTATTAAGTACATGCTAGCTGGTAATAAATTTTGGCAGTGCGGCCTCAAATGCACTTGCTATTTAGTTTAATGTAGCATTAAATTAAGATAAATAGCCGTAGCGTAGTTGGATTATTATTTATACAAGTACATATATATTTACTGGAAATTGCTAAAGCCTTGATGCAAAAGGCTTCATTCTGAAATCATGTCACATTTTAGGAGGAGGAAAATACAAGAAAATATATAAAATTATCACGATTTGCGGTGAAACCAGTAAAAAAAAAAACATTTTTGTGACAAGCTTTTATTGCTTACTGTTCCCATTCCCAAACACTACGGGATGTTAAGTAGTGAGGAGTTCATATGGCCACCTTCCAGCTCCATCATCAGATCAGCTTTATGTCATCATAATATTACATTGTCTCGCGATATACATTCAGCTCAATCGGAAACCATGAAGTGGGTCGAATTTAACTTTCAAGAGAGACAACGGGTCAGGTGAAACTAAATAAAATCTTGTAAAAATAGGCAAATATGATCATATAATTTCTGGGCGAAACTATAACGGATTGCAATAATTATTGGGAACTGATACGGAATTGATTACTACCAAACAACAAAAACTGAAAAACAGTGTAGTTACGGTTTACTATAATAAATAAATTTCTACTTCCTCCCTTCATACCCCTAAAATCAAAAAATTAAAAAAAACCGTCATTTTCTATATTTATTCCAAATTTAAGCTTTCTACGTAAAAGTGTTTCCAAGAAAGACACGTTTTACCAATTTGGACGAGCGAGGTGATCCCACAAGTGTTCCGTGAACCAACATTGGTACAAAACACTAAAAATCAATAAAAAACAAAAAAAAAAAACGATTTCCTCCAATTATAATAGATAAATATAAAACCACTTTAAGAAAGAGGTTCCTGTTTCTTCGCCCAGTCATATTTTGACGTAGATTTTGATTTATTGATTACATATACATATTTTTTTTTTTTGTCAGTAGTCACTAGTCAGTTCGACTTCTATTACCCACTCAGGAATTCATTTGAGAGACATCCAGCTGACGGCATCGAATATTTGGAAGTATTGTAACTATTTATGTTTGTTTTCTACGGCGGTATTGAAAAAACGGGACAATAATGGGACAAGTAACAATACGGGACGCGATACTTAAATACGGTGATAGTTCCGTATAAACGGGACGTATGGCAAACCTATGAGTAAGTATTTTTTACCGGAAGTCAAAGTGCATCACACTTTTATTCTCTCAATTGTTTTACCTCAAGTATTTTGTGCTGACTAATCCAAATAAACGAAAACCGAATCATAAAGCAATTATGCGCTGTAATGTAATTTAATCCATCGTTCCGTTATCTGTCATTATATGGGTGTAATAAACATTATTCAGTATAAAAAGCTACATCTAATAAGCCTTAATTGCTATACTAAAACCTTAGATGTATAAAAATTACGGATATCGTACTGCTGCATTTGAAGCATAAAGAACTTCTTTGGTTTGAGCAAAGCGCTCGGCTGTAAATGTGTGCGTGTTGCGAAATACGAGAAATATGGCTTATGATGGAATGACAGATTTGTTTCAGCGGCGCGGTATTCGAAATCATTTCATACATCCGTAATAACTACGGTTCATTGAAATTCTGTTGCATGATGTAGCAGTTAGCGAAAATGGTATAACTATCAAGCGCTATTCTAACTTTAAAATGTGGATTTATATAATATTAATTTGATTTTCTTTTGTCATCAGAATGATATCTAAGGGCATTTTTAGGGTTCCGTAGTCAACTAGGAACCCTTATAGTTTCGCCATGTCTGTCCGTCCGTCCGTCCGTCCGCGGATAATCTCAGTGACCGTTAGCACTAGAAAGCTGAAATTTGGTACTAATATGTAGTCCGTCCGCGGATAATCTCAGTGACCGTTAGCACTAGAAAGCTGGAATTTGGTACTAATATGTATATCAATCACGCCGACAAAGTGGTAAAATAAAAAGTGGAAAAAAATGTTTTATTAGGGTACTTCCCCTATACGTAAAGTGGGGAGTGATTTTTTTTTTATTTCAACGCTAACGTGTGATATATTGTTGGATAGGTATTTAAAAATGAATAGGGGTTTACTAAAATCATTTTTTGATAATGTAAATATTTTCGGAAATAATCGCTCCAGAAGTAAAAAAAAATGTGTCCCCCCCCCCTCTAACTTTTGAACCATAAGTTTTAAAAATATGAAAAAAATCTCAAAAGTAGAACTTTATAAAAACTTTCTAGGAAAATTATTTTGAACTTGATAGGTTGAATAGTTTTTGAAAAAAATTACAAAATAATTTCTGAACTTAGTTTGTAATTTAACCATATAAGCAGGTGTTTATTGTACCTGTAATTTCAATAAAATCACAATGAAATGACGTGCTTTCAAATAAAGTGAAAACGGTGAAAATCGGTTCAAGCAATAAAGAATTATCCCATAAAAATCATATTCCATACTTTAAGCTCGCGCGCAATAGTTTACTTAATTTGCCGATAGATGTCGCTGTACGTGGAACGCTCATATCATATCCTACATGGCGGTGTTATTTTAACTCTTAAGTGGGGACACTTACTGTGTCGGACGGAAAACTACGGAACCCTACACTGAGCGTGGCCCGACACGCTCTTGGCTGGTTTTTATTTTAACTCTTACTTTAAAACACGACTTAAGTCGTATTTCAGTAACGTGTAACCGTCACATTCATCACAAAATGTATGGGATTTGACATTGACCGCCAGTTCTTGACGATTGCTAACCGGCCATTAATGGTACACAGTTAAGTGAAAATGTCCCTAAACGTGTTGTGATTATAAAAACCCATAGACTTAGAAAGAAAGCTCACTAGACGATACGCCAGATCGCGCGAAGTGGAGAGAAAAAACGAGAAAAGCAGACCCAACAATCAGATGGGAATAATAATGCTAAGGAGAGAGAGAGACTTGGAAAGAAAGCATAGACGACAAAAGGTTTAGCCGATAGGTGGAAAACTACTTTGCTAATTATTAATTGTGGTAATTTTTATATTTATTTAGTAGTTTATATTGATATTCCCTGTGGCAGATAATTACCCTTTGTTGGTAATAATATTTATCCTGAAATGTTAACATGTAATTTAATGTTGAGTTGAAAATACTCTGTACTTAAGCCCAAACATATACCTAACCTCGCTTACTTTTCGCTTGTCTTTCTGTGAATAAAGGTAAATGAAATTGCTATTTTACATCACGGGATTAAAATTATCAGTAAATACATTATATATATCACTGTGGTTTTTTAAATAAGTCACGCAACTCATCTCCGCTGAATTAAGTGCTACATATTTCCACGTCCGCGTTATATTTATTAATCTCTGGGCTGGATTACCTTCGGTAGACTACGCAATAGGAAGAGTTAACGAAGATTCACGCCATTGGCGAACCTACGAATAGGCACTCTTTTACTTTTGAAGTGCGATCCAGTCAAAATTCAAAAAAAGTCAAAGGAAACTTTCTGGGTAGGTACTCTTATCCTTTCTTATGGTATTAACAAGCGGGGACCTGTTTTTAGCTTTTTTTGACAGGAGATTTCCCCTTGTGCTCTCACTATCAGATTTTTTAAAATCATGAAACGACCGCAACCCGGAACAGTTTTGCACTTGGGCCGCGATTCGAAAAATAAACACACACACTGGACAGACACAGCTCCAACCCAATTCAACTCAATGCTATAACGACATTGACATTTGCTATTCGAACAGATTTTCATTCAACATTGGTCTCACATTGGTCACACATTGGTTACACATTGGTCTCACATTGGTACAACATTGGTACAATAACTAACAAGTGATGCTTTCATACTAAATCAGTTTGGCTGCACCAATGCTTGGTAATCTTTTGTCCATGCTCCGTCTAAAGTCAGCGATCTGCAATCTCTGGCCACGTCACCGCATGCCTTTTGAGAAATGACGGGTGCCAAAGCTAAGTCGGTTGAGCCAGCAAGGTTGAGTTATGGTTTGTACAAGGGCTGAAGGCCATTAGGGCAGGGCTCTAATCCTTATCGCGCGTTGCACTTAGGATTAGCTGTCGGGTTTTTCAACAGTGTCCAGCTTTGATTAGGGGTGATTTTGTGAGTTAAGGAATTGTTGATGTGTCGAATTTTTGTTAACGGCCTCCTAGCCTAGTTGGTAGTGACGCTGCCTATGAAGCAGGAGGTCCCGGGTTCGAATCCTGGTCAGGGCATTTATTTGTGTGTTTATCACAGATATTTGTTCCTGAGTTATTGATGTTTTCTATGTATTTAAGTATGTATCTATCTATCTATTATATATCGTCGTCTAGTACCCACAACACAAGCCTTATTGAGCTTACTGTGGGACTAGGTGGATTTGTGTAAGATTGTCCCATAATAATATAATATTTATTTATTTTATTTGTTGAAACTTGTTCTTTTTTATAGACGGAGAACTGGCCCCGTAAAATATAACACAATAATGAGAGCAACGAAACTCCTTTAGCTAGTTGGCAATACTATACTTATTTCTGGATTCCGGCATCTGGCAGCTGTTCATCGGTGGAGATGACAGGCTAGCAAAAGATTCCAGTTAGAAAAATGTAATAATAAAGTAGTATGCTTAAGTTGTCTTATTTACATACGTGTGCTAACTCGGCAAAAATACTAAAGTGATGTAGTAGGAAAATATTTTATCGACGAAAAATATATCGATGTTACTGTCGACATTTAGATGTTAGTCAACAAAAATAAATATAATCTATTTTCTCTTTATTTTCTTGGGAGGCATGATTATTTTGGACTTGGTAACTGTCACTCATATATTGTTCTTCTTCTCTAGCATATTAATTTAGGCTCGATATCAGATATAACATCGAACCTTTTTATAGTAATCGAGGATTCTCAATGAACACATGTATTAATATATATCGATATATTTTTTATCGATATCAAATCCTCAAAACTTGCCCCGAGTTAGCACAGGTCTGCTTATTTATAGAGGGCAGGGACTTTGTTTAACATTCAAACACTTATTCTTAGGCCTCTTTTTATACCTTATAATTGTAAATATGTAAGTAAGATGTGCATCGAAGATACGGTAAATTTTAAGCGATTTTTTTCTGTTTAACGAGAAAACTTGGTTGAGCATTAATTTATCTTTAGTAGTAGTAGAGGAAATTCAATAGAAGTCGTCGTAGTTAAGCAGTACAAATAGTACAATAGAACGTCAAAGGCTGACTTCCAACTACTAACCTTTAATTGAACATTCTAATTAGGTACGGTCTTTTTTTTACAACTACAAGTTTATTTTAGTTTTAAATCAAAAGTTCTATTTTAGAAGCCTCTAATTTTGAATGTCAAGTTCCAGTTAATTTATTTGGCCAAGTAACAAAGTACGTTACATTTAGCAAGTCTTAATAATACATGCAATATCTATTGAGTATGATTATATAATGACATAAAAATACCTAAGCAACCGTAAGACCGTAAATAAGTCATATAATTGAGTAAAACGGGTTTCATTCGAACAATGCTTTTAGCTTACTTTTAAATTCTAAATATGTTAAATTTCTGATGTGGGAAGGCAGTATGTTGTACAACGTGATTTTAGAGATATGCCTTGCTTAAATGTTTTGACTAGATTTGTATCAACACACACACATGTGTCACCACATTGAGATCCACATCCAATCCACACTATGTAAAAAGCGCAGATAACAATATAGTGTTCATTTGCAAACAAAAGAGCGCTTCAACGGTTATATGTCGCGATTAAAACTACACTTTTAGTGCAACTTCGCTATCGTATATTTGCCGCGACAAAAATACACTGGCGTGCATTATTTAAGCACGCATTACATTCGCACGAGCTCGAGCGCCGGGCTTGATCCGGAGCGGACCCAAATACGGTACACTGTAGTGACAATAAACTAACGATTTCCTTTCGTTCTAAAAACCTCACTTCGATGTTTTTATGAAGGATGAGATATTAGTGTTTTGGATTTAAATTAAAATAAAAAAAACCGGCCAAGAGCGTGTCGGGCCACGCTCAGTGTAGGGTTCCGTAGTTTTCCGTCCGTCACAGTAAGTGTCCCCACTTATGAGTTAATAACACCGTAGGCTATGATATGAGAGTTCCACGTACAGCGACATCTATCGGCAAATTAAGTAAACTATTGCGCGCGAGCTTAAAGTATGGAAGATGATTTTTATGGAATAATTCTTTATTGCGTGAACCGATTTTCACCGTTTTTACTTTATTTGAAAGCACGTCATTTCATTGTAATTTTGTAGAAATTATAGGTACAATAAACACCTGCTTATACGGTTAAAAAAAAAACTTACTTCAGAAATTATTTTGTAATTTTTTTTCAAAAACTATTCATCCTATCATGTTCAAAATAATTTTCCTAGAAAGTTTTTATAAAGTTCTACTTTTGAGATTTTTTTCATATTTTTAAAACTTATGGTTCAAAAGTTAGAGGGGGGGGGGGGACGCATATTTTTTTACTTCTGGAGCGATTATTTCCGAAAATATTTACATTATCGAAAAATGATTTTAGTAAACCCCTATTCATTTTTAAATACCTATCCAACAATATATCACACGTTAGGGTTGAAATGAAAAAAAAAATCACTCCCCACTTTACGTATAGGAGAGGTACCCTAATAAAAAAAAAATTTCCACTTTTTATTTTACCACTTTGTCGGCGTGATTGATATACATATTAGTACCAAATTTCAGCTTTCTAGTGCTAACGGTCACTGAGATTATCCGCGGACGGACGGACGGACGGACGGGCAGACATGGCGAAACTATAAGGGTTCCTAGTTGACTACGGAACCCTAAAAAAGATGTGTTCTAAATATTGCTTTAGCAAAATTTCATAAATTTCGTTAAAATGTGATTTGATCTTCAGTGCGGAGCGTACCTAAACTACTTATTTGTTTTTGCAATAGTGTAATCGATAGTGGGCCGCCTTACAAACAGTCCAGCTAGTATTTGTCTTTATGCCCGTAATACACTTTATCTACGAATCCTAAGATATATTTTATAAAAATTGTTACGTTATTTTCGTGTTGCAGTTGTTCACATTAGAAAAAATGCACCTTACATATTTAAACATGTACCTTCTATACATACACTGCATATACCAACCGGGTGCTTAAAAAGTTCACGCCAACATTCCCGAGCACTCATTATTTTGGCAAAAACGGGACTTAATCGAGTACACTTAATTTTATTATTTTCCTGACGTTTCAAGCGTGTCGTAACGCTCGTGGTCGCAGGCAGAGACAGCAGTCATTATTTTTGCAGATTTTTGCCAAAAAAATGCGTGACAATCAGTACATTCCTGAACACTCTCCGTTTTAAAGGCCCCGTCCGGACTCGGCCGTGCGTCATACTAATTGCTGCCAGTACATGTCAAAGGGCGACCGGCGTCGAGTCGGATGCACAATACGGGGGTGTGTGATGCTATGTGAAAGTAGGGGGAAAGAGGGTACATGTCTGGAGACCGGCTGGTAATGAGTGTCTAAATTCACGGTTTTTTCGCTAAGTACAGTTAGCAGATGTAGCGAAGTGGACTAGTTCAAAAATCTTGGCACGACTTTATTGTTAACTGTATAAGAGCGTCTGAAGGTTAATTTGTACATGTACACCCAACTCGGTAAACTTTTGCTGCTGACTGTCCGGACTCAGGTGGATGGATAATGCATGTCGACATCTGTACCGAATGTTCAAAGACTTTGTTTTTTGGTAAAAAGTCCAAACATACAACCCTCATTCTCTAATGTGTGAGTATAAAAAGGTATGTGAACTGAAATCGGATAACAATCCACTAACAAGTGGAATTTGGAATTAGATGGTCTTTCTTATCATCTTAGATTTAGCAAGAAATTTTGAATGAACAATTTTAAAATGTATTGTAGACAAAAGCTACATGTTACATCATAATACCTAGTAAATATTAGATAACTAAAAGTCAGTTTAGAGTTCAAATATGAAACCTATATAAACAGAAAGGCAATATTGCTCATTAAAACTCAGCATCTGTTCATTAGGCCATGTCAGAGGCCCAGTTATCTTTTGAATAGAAACAACCTATAATGATCTATTGAATTTGAAGTAACTTGGTATAAAGTAACCGTTATGGTATAAGCTTATCTGTATTACACGAAGCGTATTAGTTTATTGGGATATAAATATTAGCATAGACACATGGATTTATTTGTGCAAAAGATCCACCAAAAGTACGTGCTAATAACTCTTCGCTAATAGGCTTTTAATCCTAGAACCTATTTATCATACGGAAAATAGATGTCATATACTTCAGAAAAAGTGACCAAACCCTCCGGTGTACGAGGCCAGATTTGAACTGGCGTCTTCAGCTTTCGCGGCTGCAGCCCGGCTGAAGTATATGACATCTATTTTCAGTTTATATATAGTAGTGTAACTACTTAATAAATTGCAAATCAAAAAATATTAAACAAAATAATTTGATTTGCTTCAAGATTCTATTTATCATAATCAAGGACATATAAAATAAGAAGACGCGGTGCCGTGAAAACTATAGTGCAGACAAAATTGTGATTCCATAATGAGCCGATTTTCTTGTGTTTACAGTTATCAGTTACAGAATCACAGTTCTATCTTCGTGGGACCACGTCTTCCTATTTTATATGTCTAAGGTCATAATATGAAGTATATCTTACAGGTGTGTTACGGAACGCTACAACTACCTACGTACTAAATACCATAGAGGACAGGAGGTTAGGAGGAGATATTAATTTGAGTTATATGAATTAGCAGAAAAAAAATCAAATGCTGGTCTATTTCCCGTCTTTAAAACGGTTTTGCAACAGGCCACTATATAACTATCACTCTCAGGATACTCACCCGCTGCGGAGGAAGTATCTGCCTCGGGCTATGGTGCTTCGGCGAACAGGAGCCATGCTTCTCTTTCCTATGAGACTTGAGCCCGCGTAGGAGACGTGAGAACGTGGTCACCTTCTTCTTGGCGGTGCCCAGGCAGTTGTCTGTGGAGGAGACTGTTTTTCGGTTATAGAGTTATTTGATATTTCTCCAAAGATAAAAAGCAAATATGTGATAATCAAGATCGAAATGTACCTTCCATTTGACAGCCGGCATTAATAAATCGAATACAATATTGAATCTGCACAACGTACAACTTGTGTACGCTGTACGCTTTGCGTCAAAGGTACCTTACAAAAGTGTCCCATATTTATTAATTAAACGTGTTAAAACATGTATGTTATTCGGTTATTGTATTTACGTGGAAATGTCTAAACATACTTATGACTTATTACTTCATAGGTAAAGAGAGGAATAAAGTAACTTAAGTAAAAGAAGAAAACTATGTAATAAATAAAATACTCACCACTCGGTGGAAATTCGTAGAAATACGCCGACCGTGGACTCAAACAACTGTAACAAAAACAAAAGTTCTGTTTTAGCCAATAGTTACATTTCTTGTAAAGAAAGGTACCTATGTAATTATTTAAAAGGGCTAATACAATTTCATGGGACTAAGGGTCATTGAAGAAAGAGCGTCAGTAGCCTGCATGGCGGTAAGACGTCCGACTTTGAATCCGGAGGTCTCGGGTTCAAACCCTTTTCTTTTCGGTGAAGGAAAACATCGTAAGGAAATCGAATCTAATCCCGATAAGGCCTAGTTTCCCCTCTGGGTTGGAAGGTCAGATGGCAGTCGCTTTCGTAAAAACTAGTGCCTACGCCAATTCTTGAGATTAGGCTGTCAAGCGAACCCCAAGCCGGGACAAACGCTAGGAGGATGATAAGGGCCATTGAAGTAACCACACTTGATGGACAGATCAACGTTATCCAGCAGAGTATAATATACTATGAACATTTTGCGAACGATTGAGTGGTAGACGGTTTAGTGGTAGCTTAAGTGTTAATTGGGTTTTTGATTTGCACTTTCGCTAACAGGAATATACCAATGGATGCCATTTTATGCAGAATGTACCTAACCATCCTACAAAAAACATTATGATCAGTTCCCCATATTTAACACTTTATATGTCATTTCAAACCAGTCGCATTGCCGCCAAGTCGTGCAGGAAATGCAAATCGGGGTAGCGGAATAGGCAAAAATGGTTTGCGGGATTCGGCGGTAATCGGTGGCAGTAATTAACGTCGCTAATGATGAAAACGGGAACGGGTCATAATTGAATTTGGAATGATTGATGCCTGCAACAGACAAGACAATAAGTTCTATATAGACTACTTCTGCCTATATAGAACTTCTTATAGACAGAAGTAGTCTATATAGATATAGGTATTGGTCAGATTTGAACCAGTTCATGATGTCCGATTGAGCTGAAAACTTAGCACTGCATAGCTGGGATGTCAATACAATATTTTGGTACCACGGAGATGGTCTAACGATAGAGTTGGAGACCGAAGGTGGTCTAAAGATCAACGGCCTCCTAGCCTAGTCGGTAGTGACCCTGCCTACGAATCAGGAGGTCCCGGGTTCGAATCCTGGTTAGGGCATTTATTTGTGTGTTTATCACTGATATTTGTTCCTGAGTTATGGATGTTTTCTATGTATTTAAGTATTTATATGTATATATCTATTATATATATCGTCGCCTGTGTGGGACTAGGTTGATTTGTGTAAGATTGTCCCTTAATATTTATTTATTAAAAGAACTCTGTGATAACAATGGAAGCTCATTGTGTTTGGGTTCGTTAGAATCATCTCGTTGAGCAGTAGATAAATTTTGCAAGAAAATCAAAGTCGGCGTTAATAGCTTGTATTTAAAATAAATAAAAAACATATTTTTTTGATAAAAAGTCAATGTAAAGTTAAAAAAATCATTTTGTTGCCAACTAAGCTTCTGTAAAAGGCTCGAAATTATTAACACCAGAAGTGCAAACACTAGTGCCGAGAAAATATACAATGCTCTTGGGGTGTCGCGTAAAAATGTTCAAAAAAATATCCTACATAAATGGGCATTTTCACTTAACTGTGTACCATTAACGGCCGGTTAACATGTTAGCAATCGTCACAAAACTGACGGTCAATGTCAACTCCCATACATTTTGTAAGGAATATGTCGGTTAACACGACTTAAGTCGTGTTTTAAAGTACAAGTTGAAATAAAAATGCCCAAATACTAATCTTCTCTAACATTAATAACCCGGAATGTAACAGTGAAATTCTTACTCTTAAACACGTGTTTCCAAGTTTCCAACGAAATTTTCCGAAGAAATAAAACAATACCTTCAGGAGCCATAAGACGTAGTACGTAGGAGGAAATCTCGTTTGCTTAGAAGCGAGTAGCGACTAGAATTTATTTACGGTACTAAGAAACTCAATCTTACTTTGTCTTACGTTTGTGCCCTGTTTTACTGAGCGATACGAAAGTTAAGCTTAAAGATTTTTTTTACAGCTACCTGGGCTTCAGAACTACGAGTATAACTGATTCGATTTATCAGTGCGTCACGCTCGCCTACATGTGTGTAGTTATATAAATAACTAAATTAGGCTCGATCATTGTGATCGGATATTTATATACCTTTTCAACCGACTTCAAGATTTCGAAGGAGGTTCTCAATTCGTCGAGATATTTAATTGTTTTTGCAAATTTTTTTTAAATGTATGTTCACCGATTATTCAAAGACGTCTTGACCGATTTGGAAATTGAAAGGGTATACCTACTTCACAGTTGGTCCCATTGTCACCAGGTCAGGCTCTGATGATGCGAACCTGGAGAAATCGAGGAAACTCTTCAAATATTACAGACGGCTATAGCGAATTAAGTATTTTTTACGCTAGCTCGGGCATGCATTGCTTTTGGAAATGTGGAGTCTAAGTGAAGTCGGTTCTTTTTTGTTTAAAATTATTTTAATACCGCGTCGGTTGCAAGCAATCACCGTAACCTATAGAACCCTGCAACTTAAGGGGTTGTTACATCGCGTTGCCGACCCTTTAAAACATTTTGTCTCTTTCGCAGAACCCCATACTTCAGTCCCTCGAGAAAACCTCATTTGTCGTTGGATAAAACAACCGGCACGTTCTGACAATAGTGCGATTAATCAATAGCAACAAACGATAAAAATGACAAAATAAACGGCCTACTGAAGTAAATTAATGCTGGACAATAAATACTATGGTAAAATCAATAGGCCTGGCCCGCAGTCGTGTTTGCGGTAGATAACATTGATTTATCGGTCTTCCCAGTCGGTTTACCGAAGTATAAAAACAAAAACAATAATTTCAACAACTACACGTACCTAAAGCCACAATTATGGTATAAACACTTGTACTAACTGTAGGTAGTAAAAAGGATTTGTAGGAAAGCTAGCACTACTTAAACAGTAATAAAAGCTTACTGGTGTTGAAAATAGATGTCATATACTTCAGAAAAAGTGACCAAACCCTCCGGTGTCCGAGGCCAGATCTGAAGTATATGACATCTATTTTCAGTTTATATATAGTAGTGTAACTACTTAAAAATTGCAAATCAAAAAAAAATACTGAACAAAATAATTTGATTTGCTTCAAGATTCTTACTGGTGTTGTTAGAAAAGCATCCGTTAATAATAAATACGACAAATGTTTATGCCATGTCATCGTATCATAAATGGTGATTCATGTCCATTTCTAATCCGAACTATTTAAGCAACTGATGAGCAAATGATCAACTGAAATCACCTACATCATTGATTCCATGAGCTTAATAAACAGCAGCACATGTTTAGCGGAATTCAGGCCAGATTTCGGTGCTATTCAGCCAACAATAGTCAATATTCAGCCGGAACGCAGAAAAATAATTATTTATGGGTTGTGGGTTTTTGTTACCCATAGACAATTTTTCGCTTTCCGGCAGAATGTTGTCTATGGTTGCCTGAATTCCGGTAAGATCTGGGCTTATTTCCGATCAGTGTATGTTGCGCCTAAGAATTTTTCAATTCGATTAGGTCTAACAAAGTAAACCGGTTCTGAGTCCCGGCGAGAGACAGACGTAACGAAGCATTGCGTTTATGCAGGCACTCAGATAAATCCTGTGGAGTGAAATAACTCGGCGCGAGGCTCTAGAGAGAGCGAATGGCGAAGCTCAACTCGTTATTTTCACGTAAGAGAAAATATTACGAAAATAATAAACTAAACAATATAACGAACAGATGAAAATGCTTAAAGAGTAAAATTTTTTTGGAACTTATCTCGTTTAGTATATAGGAAAACAGACACGTTTATAATACAACGTAGCGTAGAAGCCTTCGCTACTATTACACAACAAACGAAAGCCCTAGGACTCAGATAAGCTAACCTTATTCAGAACTCTGTGTGTGTGTTCAGAAAGCACACGTGTTTTAAACTTTATCCATTTCTTACAAATATAAATGGCAACATGACGGAAAGAGACCGATTATCATCGGCATGTTAGGTTTAATTTAACAGACGTAAAATGCCAAACTCATGTCGTAGGAGAAGGTAGCATTAATAATGTAGCCAAGTAAATCAAAGGGTATTTATTTATTCTACACTCTTGTTTACTAGACTTGTGCCTTTGAATCTAAAGGGCGTTACATTACACCGCAATTACTGACAACTCAGATGTTATCCCAGCCCGTTTCTCACCACGGCTCCTTGCTTGCGTTCCAAAACTATTCATCTATAATTAGTTAGTCCCGAGCGACACTTAAAAGTGAGTAATGCCTAATGCAAGCTACAACATTTGTTAAGTTCCAAATGAAACCTAGGATGGCCAGGCTTATAGCTTATGGACGTGAACGTGTGACTGCGTGACTACGACAGTTTATATGTTTCTATCAATCACGCAGTGTCAAAAACCGGCGATTGCGATCACTTATGCCTATTTTACTTGAATTTCAAATGGTCATGAAGTGTGTTTCAAATGATAGTAATGGTCATCCACAATATTAACCGATTAGCTATTGGCAATTGTAATCTACATTGTTAATAGGTATTTCCTTACTTACATATTAGGAATTTCCCATCGCGTTAACGTAATGGTCTTGTTATTTTACTTTTCTAAATAAGGCACCTGTCTACCTTAAGTAAGCAAGGGTGCCTACCCTAGTTTTCTTAAACCCTGTTGAAAATCTGCAGTTGAATTTCAAAATTCTGCTGGAAACTCATAAGATAATTTCAGACGGTTGTAGTTTGTAGTCCAAGTATCAGAACACCTAGTCCGTTAAGTGTTACGAAATTGCCGAAACCGTGACATTAAATTAAACAGCTGAGGTGAGTGAACACTTTCAATTAAATATTTATTGGATTCGAGTGACTGCAACAAGCGTTAATCATTGAACGCGTGAATTGACAAGCTGACTAATGGTAGCAATTAACGTGGTAACAGTTGATAAACTAATTGAATAACGAAGTGTAGAGGAACATCGAGATTATGTGAATGATACGGATATAGTGACAAGTTCCCATGAAAACTCGGAATCCACGAATACTTCCGAATGTCGTTTATGTGTCTTCTTGAAGTTATCGTATTAATTTTTGACTCTTTCAATACGGCTACAGGTTGTTCGGTAGCTAACAGAAACTATAAGAACAAACTAGTACAAATGAAACCAGGATACATTTTGCACTGCTTATAACGGCGTAGAAACAAGTGTATTGTATACCGAGCGGATGAACAACGGTCTTAAGTCTTAGTCTTAATAAATGTTAATTGGGTGTAACAGACGGGGTCCTAAGAAAAATAACTATATTTAGGCGTGGTGATTTCCTCGCAGATGATCCCATTTTTCAGTTAACACTTCAATATGTGGTACTGTGCTATCAAGCAGCGGTATGTTAATATTGTAGATATGAGCCAGCATCCAGCAGTGTGATTTTCTTAAGTATTTAAATTTAAGTGTATCCAACTTACCATCAGTACTTCTCTAATAGCTTGTTCTACCCACTTAACTCATAACTACGTTATCTTATTTTTACGTTTACGACAACAATTTTAAGCATCTCTTTATTTATTGGGTACGAATTGAAAATTCGGCGTTGCAACATTTTTAAATAATCACCCGTCGGAACGTATAAAACTGAAAATTAACCCGAATCTCTTCTTTCCATTATTTTAAATATCATAATTATGCAAATCAGATCTTCTAATTATGTTAATCACGTAAGAGAACATAATTTTTCACGTCTGCATTTCTTGTTAATTGTTGGAATTGGAAATACGATTTGTGTAATTTGATTTGAAACTGGTTTTACATACGTTAGGGGACGAAATCAGACGTGCTTAAGCTCGAAATTCATAATAGGTATTTAACTTCGCAGTTCTGAATATGAATGGGAGGCTTAATGTAATGAATTAAATTTACGCATTACGCCGACATTGGATACGCAACACAACCGTAATACTTAATCTGCAGAATAACGTTACACAGTAATTTTCTTTATTACCTATGCCAAATATCACTTTCATATTTTGTAAATAAAATATAAATAAATATTTATGTCTTTATAAAGACACTACTAGGACCACGTTGGACCAGGGTGGCCTTATAGTTCAAAATCTGTAAGAATGAACTTTTGACACTTCAGTATTGACGTCATTAGTGATGGGGCTAAGACGTATCGTTTGTCAAATTTAGCGATTATTCATGAATTGTTCGAATCGATTTTACTACAACCGATTTTTTCTTGTTATTATAACAAACGATCTTCTCTTCAAATTATAACAATTAAAATAAGAGAATAAGAATAATGTTTATTGACTTAAACCTAATACAAGTGTAAGTAATATTTGCACAGTACGCTAATAGCTTAAGAGAGACTTATGTATTAGGTTTGAAATAGTTTCACCGGAACTGAGCCTCTGTCTCCCGAACTAGGCAGCCCAAGTAACACATCAAAGCAGTATAACGGCCGTCTTACAGCATATCTGTATGCTTTTAGCATTTTCAGTTCGTTTTATAGTAGCATTATAAACGTTTATAGTGCTGATATAGGTCTTAAATGGGCACGAATTACCCAGCTTGAGATCCTATACAGGTCATTTAATAGCATTACAGGCGCAATATGTCTGCGCTATTAGCATTATCGTTGTCATGGAAAGTGCCAATCGCATTAAAGAATCATTAGTACGCTCTATTAAGTTGCCAACTGCATTAAAGAAGCATTAATACGGCCAAAAAACTTGCTAATCGCAGTAAAGAAGCATAAGTACTCTCGATTAACTTGCCAATCGCAATACAAAAGCATTATACTAGCATAAGGGTGTAGTAAAATAAACCTTACGTCAATGCAAAAACGTCTCTAACACCGACGGAACAAATGTTATAATACAATGAACGTTGTGATTTAACTACTTTGTCTCGCAATATAAAATGGACGAAGACGGTACAAAAAACTGAATGAGTGACACGTCATATTTGTTTGATCCTAACAAAATTTATAAAAGTTTTTGACTCTTACGTTATTATATCCTTCAAATATTACTGCGCAATGTAGTTTACTGTAAATGTGTATATAAGTTTCATTGAAAATTTTCACGCGCCTTTGATTTATTGTGGTTTTGCTATAAAATATTATAAAAAGATATGCGTCAAATAAACAAAACAATTGTGTAATCCTCGTATAGAACGAGTTTTGCATTATTAACATAATAGTGTTGGTTGAGCAGTCTTAAATTAAGTAATTTCATTATTATATAGGTATTTTCCTTGTATAAATAGGTCCGCATGATTTTATTTTTAGGTTATAAATTATTTACAAAATGGCGTTGGTCTATATAGACGGAGAGCTAGCCACGTCGGATATGACACAATAATGAGAGCAACCAAACCCCTCTAGTCAGTTTGGTATACTATGCTTATTTCTAGATCTGGACATCTGGCAGCTTTAAAGTGGTGGAGGTCAAAGAATGCAAACCATTTCAAGAAAATAAATCCTAGAGATCTGGGTTTGATGCAATATTATGAGAAACTATACAAATACTATACAATATTAAGAGAAATTATACAAAAGTTTTTGTTGGGAGAAAGTAGTGCCAAACGATGTATAATAAAATATAGTTCATAGTTTGTCGCCTACTGTTTTTGTTTCCGTAATAATCATACATCGGGGTTTTCGGTGCGGGGACGATTTGAGAAAGAGTAGAGATAAACAGATAGGTTGAGAGTTAGTCTGAGAAAATAACATATTATGCCTAATGAATAACTACCTCTCTGTGAATAGCTTACACACTATGATACGAGCTTTTTTTCTTAGAGGCATGTTTGTATTGACTATTATATACTTAGTATTTTTTAAATGCAATTGCATATCCGAAATTTATTAACTAGATCTACCTAAGACAAAGACACGGTATAATAAGTGTCAAATATTGACGTCCGATATTTATGAACTATTTGATTAACTGAAGAGGTTGACAATGATCAGTCATTACATGAATTAATAAAAAAATACTTGAAAAAATCATAGGTATATGTACCTACAATATATATACATAATAGTCAGCTATTACATATAAATTGTATATACCTATGATTTTTTCGATCAATTATTCATTAGGTAGAAACGTGCCAGAGTACATTCTGTTTTTTAAGTTAATGCCTACTCTTTGGCTAATGTCAAACATTCCCGCACCGAAAACCCCGATGTATGGTAATAATACACAATATATTTTGGTCTAACGTTTTTTTTATCGATTTTTGACCAGTTTTGAGTCGATATTCCAACATATTCACTATAGATAGAATTATAAGGCAAACGACTATCGGTTTTTGAATCTTTTATCTCCATTCTGTAGAGCCGGATCTTGAAATAAATGAGCCGTTATTTTTTTATGATATTTGTAAAATATGGTCTAAAAAACACTTTTATCGATATTCGAATGGTGTAAAGAATCTTACATATACGTAATCTACATATTAGGGTTCCTCTTTGATGTCTCTAAAAACTGTAGAGAGATTTTAATTTTTTTTTTAGTTTGGTATTACTATTTTCCAATTAAAACATTTTGCTAGTCTGTCACTGTGACCTCCACCCATTAAAAGCTGCCAGATGCCAGGATCTAGCAGCAAGAATAGTAAAGCAATCTAACCAGACGGGTTTTGTTGCTCTCATTATTGTGCCATATCTGACGTGGCTAGGTCTTAGTCCAATAGCAGCTCAGTGACCCTTAAATAATGCCTTATTTATGCCTACAGCATTACACGTGAATAATTATGCTATTCAACAACATTAAGCATTTATTTATGCTATTGTAGAACCTAAGGCACTAAAACCGCTAAAAGCTGTATAGGGGCTGTTCATAAATTACGTCATCAATTTTTGATGATTTTTACCCCCCCCCCCCTAAAATCATCCAACCCTCCCCCTGCCAAATAAAGTGACGTCATTAAAAAAAATGCGTAAGCTTAATTGTAAAATAAAAAACTATTTAGTAGATAATATTTTATAGCATTAAAAGTTTATAGAAACACGACTTTCATTCCTTTTTTTACACATTGATGATGTGATCTTCGGAATGACTGCCCCCCCCCCCTCCTACGTCATGTTACCATCATCCGATGTCCAGACCTCCCCCCCCCATTAGAAATGACGTAATTTATGAACAGCCCCTTATAGTGAATTACTTGGCTTTATAATGGTTTATATTATTGCTCTTATACTGCATTAGGAACGTATTACCTACTTATAAATACTATTGTACACCCTAAGGTATTAAAAATAGCTGAAAGCTGTATAGCGAATTTACGTGGCATTATAATGGCTAATATTCATGCTCTTGAACAGCAATAAGCATTTATTTATGCTATTGTAGAACCTAAGGCACTAAACCAAACCGAAGCATTAGTGTAGAAAACCAAAACGCAACTGTACAGCATTCAGCTGTACAGTTGCATGTTGTTCGCTGCACTTAAACTAATGGCTAAACAAAAGCATTTACATATGCCATTATACAACCGTTATACAGCGTAAAGCATCATAAAATGCTATTGTAGAACCTAAAGCACTAAAAACAGCTGAAAGCTGTATACCGGATTTACGTGGCATTATAATGGCTAATATTCATGCTCTTGAACAGCAATAAGCATTTATTTATGCTATTGTAGAACCTAAGGCACTAAACCAAACCGAAGCATTAGTGTAGAAAACCAAAACGCAACTGTACAGCATTCAGCTGTACAGTTGCATGTTGTTCGCTGCACTTAAACTAATGGATAAACAAAAGCATTTACATATGCCATTATACAACCGTTATACAGCGTAAAGCATCATAAAATGCTATTGTAGAACCTAAAGCACTAAAAACAGCTGAAAGCTGTATACCGGATTTACGTGGCATTATAATGGCTAATATTCATGCTCATAAACAGCATTAAGCATTTATTTATGCTATTGTAGAACCTAAGGCACCAAACCACACCGAAGCATTAGTGTAGCAAACCAAAACGCAACTGTACAGCATTCAGCTGTACAGTTGCATTTTGGTTCGCTGCACTAAAACTAAAGGCTTTAAAAAAGCATTTATACATGCCATTATACAACCGTTATACAGCTTAATGCATTATATAATGCTATTGTAAAACCTAAAGCATTTAGTGCTTTTAAACAGTCGAAAGCTGTACAGTTGCGTTGTGGTTTGCTGCACTAAAGCTAAAGATTTTACAAAAGCATTTAGATATGCCATTATACAACCGTTATACAGCTCAAAGCATCATATAATGCGACAAGTTGCTCGGTGAACGTATATAAGAGTTTATACGGTCCTTAAGTTCGAAATAAGTTAACTATTCATATGTTATAATGCTTCCTGTGTTACTTGGGAGATGCCTGTGACTCGGAAGTCAGTGATTCCACCGAGAATATGAGTTGAGATGAGTTGTATGCAGTTATACCTAATATACAAAAATAAATTAAAAAAGGAAAACTTAACTATAACAAAGCAGAAAATAAAATTATTTAGAAAATGATCATTTAATAATTGTTATCTACTAATTATGTATGGCATTATAATAATTCCATAATTAATACAATATGATAAGGAAGTCTTATATTGTCTATTGATTACATAATCGATTTTATCGACTTACGGAAATGTTATATGAATCGGAACAGCAGACATGGTCACAACACTAAATTTAAAAAAAAGGAGGCGTAGACCGTAACTGTTTGCATGCTAAATTGTTATCGTAAAATATCCATAACTAAGATATGAAAAAAATTAACATTAACTAAGTTATGTTTATAAAAAGTGAAATATAGTGTTTACGTACATGACAAGCTGTAAAATCGTTATGGGATTTTGTTTATAATTTCAAAGTGTCTTGCGCGGTTACGTTCTACGGGCGTTGCGATGTGTCAAAAGTTCATTCTTACAGATTTTGAACTATAGATAGAAATCACTGGAAAGAAATGGAGGCATATGCCGATAGGCACTTCACATTAAGAGACATTATTTAAACTTATTAACAACAAAAACGATTTATAACTTGTATCTTAGTGAAATAAAGGCTTATTTAATATTGTCAAATATAATAAATTAATTGTCCGATATAGTTTGTTATTGTATTGATTTAATTTTGTTGAAATGAAAACTTCTTTAGCGGCGCTGTGCACTTTTTGTGATGGGGAAAAAATGTTAAACTCGCGTCAGGTCACGTGACCGTTAGATTCGTCAGATTGAAAATTCGTAAGACGGACACGTGACCTGATCGAATAAATCTATATTAATAATTCCGTCGAGGGTAGAGGTAGACCCGAATGAAATTATGCTCAAATGAAAAAGCGTAAAAAAAAAAAAGTATTGAATCGAAGACATATATGGGCAAAATTCGGATTGTCGGGTATTTTGCATTTAAAAGTGTTAATTTAATGACAAATGGTCGGCCATATTACATAATTTAGTGGTTGACAACTTGACAGTGAGGGGTGCGTTCGGAAATTGTGAACTATGTTTACGTCCGGCATATTTGACAGGTTAAGTAGTTGGTCAAAAGGAGGACGAAAGTAAATAAATTATTCTTAATTTCAAGTTTTCACTTCTGCCGGCACTCCCGGAGTGCAACCCGTTGTTTTTTTTTTAGGTACATATGTCGCTGGTGACTTGTGTTCGATAGCTAAGTAAGGCTTGGTGTATAATTGGAATAGCTAAGTAAGGCTTGGTGTATAATTGGGAGTACGTTGGACCGGCAATCCAGAGAAGGCAGGTTCGTATCCTCGTTTTCCCGAGTCCTTAAGCATGGTTATTTTATCATTTGTAATGGGCGTGTCTTCAATTTGTGAAATGTTTGTTAGTTGTTTTTCGGTTTCGAATAAAATCCTAGAGTATCTTCGAAATAAATAGTACAGTCAAGTATAATTAAAAGGGGTCACTTCGTATGAAAATTTCAATACGGAGTTACCCGTATTTATTGACAATAAGTATATTTCATTGGCATTATTCATGATCAAATCAGTCACCTGTAAAAAAACGTTTTAGGCGCAATCGGCTGTTATTAAATCTCTTATATAGAGTCTTTTGTGACTTCAGATAAAAAATCATTATGACTGAAAGTATTTGAAGGGAGCCGTATTCAAGCAAATATATCAGCGTATAAAGTTAACAAAACGGACTTGGAAGTTGCTAGCAATGCCAGATGTTCCCTTCACAATCTCCCGAGTGTTTTCCATCTAACGCTTTCCAGTAAATCTGTACCCTTATCATCCACCCGGAAACAAAGAGCTCAAAATGCCAACGGATAATATGCGATTTCAGCACTTTCTACTTGAGCCGTAACGTCGCAAGTCGTTTGTAATGACATCGTCGCTTGGTTTATTTCGCTCGGTAAGCAGCTTTGCCTCAGCATGAATCGTAATTTCTGTGTTAATACACTGCTGAGCACAGTGTTTTTGGAACATAGCCGGGCACGAGTTTTACGCAAAGATGAGCCCATATGCTATACGCAGGCTAAGGGTAATTTTATTTAAAGACTTTACGCGAGTTTCTTCTGGCTTCTACTCAAATACGACTTGCGGAATGTTCGAGGCACTTTAAGAAAGTTAATTTTGTTTGAAATATCTCCGCTTGTTTTAATACAGAAGTTACCTTCTGCATTCGATACTATAAACATAAACATTATAGAATATATCAAGTATCTCATAAAACAACTTAAATGACTATTAGGCATTTGAGTAACCGAAAACTTTACCATATTTAAGTTATTAAAACACATCATAAAGTTTTTAAATTGATAATAAATCATGCAACCCACACACACCGCAGCCAAAAATATGAAACAAACAATATTTAACGACTGGAAAACATCTATGTTCACCATGGCTGATTTAACGAGGTAATTCATTAGCTTACTGAAGATCTAATTAGCATTGGACATGGTAGTGTGGGCGGTGTCGTGACATCGCCAGTTGTAGATTTCCGTGCTAACAAGTTTATGGTGTACAAAGCTAGGAATACAGTTTACGTGGAACGCCTGGCTTTTAGAGATTAAGCACGAGCTGTGTTCAGTGGGCGATAACAATAGCCTAGTTTCCTGCGGACTGGTCAGATTGTTTCACGGTAATCATGGATTTATGAAATCAAGCTTAAGTTTTGGCACCATACAAGATCTGATCCGTTACGACCCAGGTTTACAGAACATCTTGCTTATTTAATGTTTTGTTTTACGTGGCAAGCCAGCTCCGTGTTGTATTCCTGGTGGCTATTGTAATACCAAAAACTAAGTACAGTTCGATTGTAGGTACCATAATTGTTGATAATTTTAAAGTTTTGTGCTAAGTAAAATGTCAAAGAAAATCTATTATTCCTCTTAAGGAACCACACTCATTGCATTTTTACTATTAGTGCTGGAGTTCGAACAGCGGGTGTGTCTATGGGCTGCTTATATGCCGAGAATGCTTGTGCCTTTGCAATAGGTAATGGAAATTGGATGCAGCACACCTTGATCTCATTTTTTTTCCACAGCGTATATCTTGATTGTGATGCTATTCGTTTGTAAATATATTTTCCTTGTTTTTTTTTTTCATTATAATTGTTGTTTAATTAAGATATTTTACTAGTCTGAAAAAGTATCTCTAATATTGGTTACCCGAAGCCTATGGACGCTTGAGGCATAGATGACACAATGTCAACGACGGTATCATTTTAAAACCTTATGTGTCAATAAAAGTAATAAAACATTATAATTAAGAGTTTATTTATTTTATCGTGCTCCAAATGATAGTATTTCCCCCTTTCGGTGCTAAATCTATCAGTTATTTTACAAAGCAATAAATAATGCGCAATAAAGTAATTTAGTGTCTCCCGCTCGGGTAATGTTCGCTTCTCGGTATGAAACGGGCCTGTTCGTAAGTTTATTTTAATTTGTTTTGAAAGTGTGAAATAAATGATATGAAAGCTAAAGTGATGTAGTATCTCATTAGTGGGCATAATAATTAAAGTTATTTGATGAAATTAAAGTATTAAAATGTGAGGTATTTGCAGTTCAGAAACTTCAGAATATCAAATATCACGGAAATGTGAAATTTAGTTCTAAAACCTCGTTTAGTTGTAATAATTAGAAGAAGTATGGCACCCATGAATTGTATATTAAATATGTTACATTAATTTTTAACACTGACGTAATAATGTTTATTAAACATAAATGTTGAAAATAAAAATAAATTTGACGTGTGAGCTGTGGGTGGTCCAGGGGTTGCAATGTTAATCCAAAAAGTGACCACCATTCTATTGCCTCCTGGCCAGCTAATGCTTGTCAATATCTAGGCAACTCCTATTCATGCTTCGATCATTCAATTGACTAAGAAACATGTCTAGTCAAAACGAAAATAGCCCTACAAATCACAGTAAATATATAAAACCGGTTTAGCATCGCGAACCGCGTTTATCACTGTTGGAGCCAACTTAAACTATTCAGGGTCCAGAGCTACTGTCGCCAATCGAATGTCTGATTTCAATTTAGATTAGCCTTTAAACATGCAGCGTAAAAGCTTATCTAACAAGTACACCTGTTAAAGTCAAAATAATTTATGGCCAGCCCCATGGTTTCTCGTTAAATTGCCAATGGATATAATCTGACCGCGAATTTCCATATCGCTGTAGTCTTTGCGCTTTGTCTCTTTTCCCCTATTGTTATTTTATTTGCGAGTTTATAAAACCGATTTAAATGGAGCGGCTGTCAGTTAAATTTAAATATTTACCGCTAGACAGCTTTTATCTTTACGGACGTCTGTTTATGAAATTTTATTTGAGTCTAAATCTAAGTTTTATTTGACTTTGGAATACTTTTTAGGCAACTGTCATTTTCAAATGGAATACGTATTAAACTAGATTTTTATCGTTATTGCTAGCAATAAAATCGCTCGACTTGCCATGTATTATGCAAATTCTAAATATTTTATGACATAGATTCATAGTAAATTATTTTCCGATTATTATTGATACGTTTTTATAGTTTTAAATTGAATAGCCGTCGCAGCAATCAAATATATTTTTTCTATGTGATATTGACGTTTCTCTGCCATATCTTATCGTATTTTATCAATATCCTTGGCTTGACACTCACTAATATTAAATGCAAACTAATATCAGCGTGTGCCTTTAGAGTTTGCTCAAGGTTATGAACCTTCAAAACATCAGCTACAGATGTCGCTACTAGTGACTTGCCATCATCATAACAATGGCGAAATTAGCTGTCATGGATAGAGGATGACCATCTCGTGTAATTGGAAACACGTCGGACAGGCAATCTAAAGAACGCGGGTTCGTTTTCCGTAATGTCTAAAAGTCCTTTCATTCCACGTTAATTTTTAGATGTTTCGTACTAAACTTGGATTACAAAACACTTCAAGTTAGGACCAGACGGCATACCACAGCCCTCTGCCACGCAGAAAACAGAGACTTTAAACCATGTAGCCCGTGGCCTGATGCCAAATTCAATATGACCTTTAAACGCCCTTGGTAGCTAGGCGTGATCTGCCAACCATTGGCAGACGCGGTTGGTTGGTTGGCTCGCTTCAACCAAGGTCACGTGGCAGAATCTACGGCTATCTGCCGTCTGGCCCTAACTTTATGGAATCACTTCGGTCGTCGGAATTGTAAAACTCGTGTTTACATTATTACATCTGTTTCAGTTTTTGGTATAATATCAGTAAGTAAACTCACCTCTGATAGTTATGCTGCTGATTATGTATGAGCGGCTGCGTCGGCTGCGCCAGCAACAGCTGCTTCTGCTGCTGCTGCCGCTGCAGCATCTGCTTCCCGAACACCCCGTAGCCGAAGCCGTAGATCTCGTCCTCCTCCTTGTCGGTCAGGCAGCTGGACGGCTGTTGAACATAAGACTGAATTGGTATGTTATAAAGTACTAGGTTAGATGCGTGGGACGGTTAGTTAGGGTAGTGGTTTGTATAATTTCATATGCCATCTATTATTTGCCATTTCGTTAATTGTATAGAAAGTCAAGGAAGCCTGGCAAGGTGGCATAAGTACTTTAAAAAAAATTATGTAAATGTAATGAATTGGTACAGTCGCAATCAGATGCACGGCCAAGGTGGTCACAAATATGAACAACACCTCCAGTAAAGGCGATAAAGTGCATGTTAAAATATTTTGAGTACCTTTCCGATATATTTATGGCGACTTTTTATAAAGTACAAGCAACAGCTGGCTTATAGCTGCACTTTCGCATTGCGAATACTCCGTGTAATTCCAGGGGCATTCAAACTTAAATATGATCAAATACCGCTTCCTCCTGAACTCTCGATAACACATTAAAAAAATGGCGTATGAAATTATAGTATTCTAAGGCTAGCTAATGAGAAAATGGTTTATTTTATTAGACATTACGAGGTTAAGTGCAACAGTGGTTAAGTGAAGTGGTAAAGCGGAAACTAGGACTAATGAGAAAACTAAGTTTAGGTATATGCTTAATTTACTAGGTTAACGCTAAATGTTTGGGTTATGAGGGATAATAATATCATTCAATAATGGACGTAACTAATTAACGCTATTCATTCATAACTAGGTAAGTAGTAAATGGTAATTCACATGGGTACAAACCTTTCAGACTAGTTGTAATTGGTGAGATTTTCTACATTTTGTCGCATCGAAACAGGCTGGCAGCAGTGACAATGCGTAATGTTAATTAACTAAGTACTTACTGCCGACGACCACGCTGTGAGTGTAATTTAAATAATCGAAAACCTATTCCTTCTAGATCTGGACTTAATTTGGTTCATTCTACTCAGAATCCGGAGCATATACGGCCTTGATAATTAAAGAAATCCAAAATGTTCATACAAAATTTAAGTTTCCTAAAACGTGACGTAATGGAACGGTATTTATAATATTTTTATTGGTAGAATAAATTAAACGCCGACGATTCTGATTATGAGTAGAATGAGCCCAGAAAACTCTAAATCTGTGAGAAATAATAGGTTTTCGGGATACTTTTTGTAAAACCACTCGGTAACATTTTGAGAAGCTTGCCGGCCGCAACAGCCAGTAACGTGAGGAAAGTGCAAACGTTAGAGCAGCACTTGTAGAAAAGCTTGGCCTTTTTTATACCACGACGGTGTCAAACGAGCATACGGCACGCCTGATGGTAAGCAGCAGCTACCGCAGTCTATGGACGCCTGCTACTCCAGAGGTGTAACATGCGCGTCGACCCTTTGTAAAAAGGAGGATTCACTGTGTTGACAGATAAAGGTACAAGAGGGTCCCTCGTGGTCAACACACTGCATCCTTTTTTGGCTGATGTCTGGCAACCTTACTCACCGGCAGGAACACTATGAGGGTCTAGTGGTGGAGTGTTTGGGTCCTTTAACGTTTAGTAAAAGAAACTCACCGAGTATTTCCCTGGCACGTAGATCGGCTGTGACAGACTAGTCGTCAGATTATTCAGCGCCAGAGACCCAGGACTGGCCAGCGGCGGGGTCTGCGGAGTCCCAGGGCCTCCCAGCACCCTCATGCGCGGAGACATCTCCTCCCACTCGTGTCTCCGAAGCTCCTCGAGGTGGTCTAGGACATCGCCGTAGTGGGTGGAGAAGAGGTCTGCGTAGCGGGATGCGAGGCCTTCGAGGTAGCCTCGGTCGCCGTCCTGAAAGAAAGAGAATATAAATTAGTAAGAACATTATACATATGTATATTAGCATTGAGAGCAGATGAATGAAAAGATGTCGTGTCTATTAAAGATTTTAAAGACATAAGAGCCAGAAGTACACGTTTAAAACAGTACGATCATAACCATAGAGAACATTACATATTCAATTAAAACTCTTTTGTTTTAACCAGCTTCTAATGTCGAGCATAGTCTTAATACCCCGGAAACTCAAGCAATTACTACCAACACGGAGAAATTAACAAACTGTAAAAAGTCAGTAATTAGTAATACCTAGAGACCTATTTGGCTGAAATAATTCCTTCCTTCCACGCAATTTCCGCTTGGAACCCGAAAAAAGGGGCAAAACGTTAAGGGAGGCAATTAGGGATCAAGGTCTAAATTATAGGAGGGATTTTTAAATTGAGAATGTTTGACTGTTCATAATGAACTCGCCGACCTAACTTAATACCCTCTTGTCAATTTGGTACGAAAAATATATGGTACAGTTCACATCAGATGAACTTTTCGCTTCGGTCCTGTAGAGCCGCTAAAGTTCAACTGATATAGGCTCAATATACCTAAAAAAATCAAGTCATTATATCTAATTGGCTCGAAACAGCACGAAACGCTTTTATTTGAGCAATTAATAATACTATTAAACGAAAGAAACTTGCTGAAACTAAACACCTACGCCTGGCCAATTAAAAGAACAATTACCGCGCCCAACGCGTCCTAATAGGAATGAAGAAAACGCAACACCCTTTACACAAGTTGAAATAAATATAAATCGAACGAATTGACCGCGAGGGAAGCCGCAAAGAAACTAAAATAAACAGTCGAAATAATCTCAGGGCAAACGCAAACGAACTCTTTCATTAAGATCGCAGCAAAGACTACCTCCCACAGACTTCACATTATGACTGACCAGTAGATCAATGATGAATTTGCAAATATCACGAATGACATAATGTCGCGTAGATAACCGCTACTGATTATTCTAAACGTTCATGTTTTGGCTACCCAACTGATGTTTACCTCTAAAACTCGTAGTAAACGTGGGCTCAATTGAAAAGAGCGATATCGTTTTCATACACTTAATAATCAGTAACCAGGTTTTATTTCCATCGCAGCGTAAAAGGGGCATGGGTAAAACCAATTTTTACTGGTATGTTTTAAATTGGAACTAACATGGAAATAAAGAAGATTTGACGGTTACTGGCTATACTTAATTAGTAGATATGTGAGCGCCACAGAGTGGTCACTACGAAACGTCTACAAAATTATGAACCGAACGACTCGCTGTTGACTTTCTTTGTCATTAGTATTCACTAAAAAAAATATTTTTTTCGAGTGGTTCCTTCTTGCTGAACGGTTGAGAACCATTAATCTAGTGGGTGATAATCTGTAAAGTCTGTACCGAAGACGTGGACCGCGGGCGAATAATTCCCGGTCCCGGATAAACATTGCCTCCGTGGAAATATTTCGGTTTGCGCCTTTATCTGAGATGCTCGAGCAAATAAACCAAGAAATATTAAAAATATTTCGGCCGGCGATTTTCATTTGGCCGTCGATAATAACGAGTTTGATAAACTCGAGACCGTATTTCGCTAAACGGTGAAAAATAAGGTTTGTTAACGGCCTCCTAGCCTAGTAGGTAGTGATCCTGCTTATGAAGCAGGAGGTCTCGGGTTCGAATCCTGGTAAGGGCATTTATTTGTTTATCTACACTCACATTGAAAAACCTGTAAAACGTGTTCAAAAACGGTAGGCAATAGCTAGCATTACCACAACCGATTTTACTATGATAAGCTTTTTATCTGTGGCAGTAACGTAATTTTAACTTTGCATGCTCATATATTGATGAGTTTAAAATTCCGAACATCGAATTTGATAACATAATGTAAATCCTGTCCTCCTTCCTGACCAACAGCACGCGCCTGCGCGACCGCCGGCACAATCGAGTTGGCCATGGCGGTGCAATGGCGGTCATTCTATGGTTTCCGAACACTTCATTTAGAATATATAATATGAGTGTAGATAAAGCAGTGTATGCAACTGTACGTAATTAGGCCTTATTACGTAACAGTTACATAAACTACTATTATCATGGATATTTCTTCCTGAGTTGTGGAAGAGTTCTATGTATTTAAGTCTTTAATCTTTTTACTTATTATATCGTCACCTAGTACACACAACAAGCCTTATTAAGCTTACTGTTGGACTCGGTTGATTTGTGTAAGATTGTCCCATAATATTTATTTATTTATTTGGGGAATTATTAACCTTCGTACAGAAATAGTGTACCTCTACACTATTTTGGTACCCTCAGGCCGGTTTTAGTGTAAAGCTGACCATCAGCACCTGACGGGCCCCTAACATGCTGAGTTTGACCAAAACCTGCCTTAAGAGTCGAACACACTTAGTGTTTCTGTAAGTGATTTTTCAGCCCAACAGAATCATAGCGTGGATGCTGTAACCCCATGAACGCACAATAGACAGCTCTAACTAAAGCCGTAAAGAAAGGACAATCGAATTTTAAATATCTGGTTAACTTTCAATATTTTTCTTTTGAATGCCGCGTACCTAAGTAGAACATAGGAATTGAATAAGAACGCGGCGCGAGTCACTAGCTACAAGATCATTTTCAGACTCCGCACGCTGAGAAATGATACTAATTCAATTCCTCGCCAGCTGAAATGCATGAAAAAGATGGGTTTCACCTCATATCGTTTTATTATCATTACGTTCACGGTTACTGTTATTTCCGCGTTGCCGTCTGCGTCAAGTGAAAATAGAATCGCAAATGCATCAATGGAACCGCACTTAGGATTCAACCAGCGGCCGCGCATCGAGTCAAAGATGGCCGGGGGTTTATTTCCATTTTTAAATGAGAGCGGCTGAGAGCTTTGTCGGCTTGGAGTTTGTGCTCTGCGTTTTAAGTGGATTAAATCGCTCCACGCTCGTAAACCGACAAGTGCTCGAGCTAAGAATTAAAGTAACGGTTCGACTTTTGCATGAGAAAGTGCTCGCGGGACCTCGCTTCGCACTCACTCCACGCAATTTGATGCGGCAAGGGCTTATTGTTTTGGTGGAAATCCAGTTTGATTGAAAGCTTAGCTGAGAGCATCTGCTTTGTGAATACTCAATGAAAGAAGTTCGTAACACTTTATTCGTGGAAGGGATCTTCTCTGATTGCGTGATTTAAAATACTGTCTAAACTGTCTTAATCAAATACCATTACAACTAGCCGTCAACTTGAATGTTACTCAATTGTTAGAATAAGCAAAACGAATTCTGCCTTACTTGAATAAGTTCCTATACTGAACTAATACATTTCCGCTTTCACTGATGTAAACATTACTAAACCAATACAAAAGAAAAGTAATTAGTTTATAATATTTAGAACTTTACTTCATAATCACCTGCTTAATCGCTAACCAATCGCTCTGTTTATAAATAAACCTCATCTTCAATAATGATATAACTCTCTCATTGATATAAATCGAAGTGTCTTTTAGTAGCCCGAAATCTATAAAAATGTCATCTCCTGCAAGACTAAAAATATCAATAAATACTCCATAACGCATAGAAGTAAAGCTCGGTTGCTGTTCTTGAATTTTAATGGTATATTTAGACCACGTCCAGTCATATAGCGAATAGAAACGAGTTCATTGGATGTTCTGCCAACGACAGCTGGAATGTTTACGAAAAACAAACCGAAGAAGAAAGACAATTCAAGAGAAACAATAAAACTGAATGTCGCTGTTCGATTTCTTTTAAATAGTTCTAATGGCTTTGAAATAGAAGTGTCTGTTTGGTATCTGACCAAGCTTCCGGATCAAGTGAAACAAGAATATTTTAAGGCCGAAAGAGTAATTGATATAATAACAAACGAATAGGACTGTGTGAACAAAATAACACTCGCTAAATGTGACTCGCTTCAGCAGCTCATTTCTCGAAACGTTTTTAATTAACCATACCTTTGTCGCAAATTGGACAATATCCCTCGGAATCGACAGCTGTTTCGTATTTCGAATTCAGCGTCCGTTCGCAAATTATATTACAAACAAGGAAGACAATTTTCGAGTATCCCGCGGAAAGAGTCAGAGCGGCGAAATAATCGATTCTGGCGGCGATGGGCCCCCGAAACGTTCGTCTGCGCCATCGAACTTTACTTTAAAATGAGTATAAATTGCAAAACTTGGGAATTATTTGCGTCTCGCTTCCATGGAAATTTACTCCGTTTTTCCTGAGTTTCATTATAACAAGTTTAATTGAAGACCGCGTCCGGTACATAAATTTAAACTTTTGCCGTGCATTTAAATCTGCTTACGGTAGTTAGTCGTTCACGAATTAATGGCGAGTAAATGAGTTTCCAGTCCACTTTAAACTATTTAACATCATAAATAGGACTAGTTAAGGTGTTAATATAATACGTTTATTAACTTTCATTGTTATCTTGCAGTTTAAAGCAGTTCGTTTAAAAGCAGACTAAATGTGGATGCTTATTGTGAAATACATTGTAGGTAAGGAGTGGTCCGGAAAAAAAGTAGCCGTGCCTTTTTTGATTTATCTTTTTATTTTGTGCCGATTTAGAAGCAGTGTTTATATTTAAATAATCTCTAGATACAATCATACAAAACATAAATACAATCATACTTAAATAAAACAGCGTTTGGAAGTTTTCGCCTTTTGTATTCCATCATATACATAGTTTTTTGAACAGCGTCTTCTGACAGAATTTTTGAGGTGTTTCTCAAAAATATGTTTTTTCTTATGGTTTGATTTGATGAGCTATTTTATACCTTAATAAATTGTCTTTCTTCAATAGTAAACTTTTTTATCTGGCTTCATTTTAAGGTAGTTACAGTAATTTTTAATTAAATGTATTTGCCTTTTATCATAGAAAATTATCTCCCATAGAAAAATCTTTGTCAGAGGTTAGATTAGAGAGTCTTCCTGACTATCCTAGCTAAAATACAGTTAATTAATGTAGCTTCTTGGTAAGATGAAATTCTGAAAAGCATAAAACGGGTTGTGAAAATGGAAATACAATTGTGGCATTGTAGCGGATGTCGATTGAAGATTGTCAAATTATGTTGTTCAAAAGGTTACAAAGTATGTTGAATTAAAAACGCAAAAACTTAAATGTGCTCACATATTCTGTTATGATTGTATTTTTATTTATTAGTATTGTATCTACGGATTAATAAAATAAATATACTGCTTCAAAATTAGCACTTAATTAAAAAATACACAAGATTGTACACTGCTACTTTATTTCAGGACCACTCCTTATATTATTCTCATGTCTCCATTATAATAAATGTCTCAAAACATTTCAAGAAATTGCCTCTTCTGGTTTTTGTCTAATAAGAACGTCGGATAAATGACATTATAAATACTTAGAGTTCTCAGTTAATATTTCAATTTCAAACTTTATCCCCTTTATTCCTTAACTTAGCCCCCGGTTATGCTAGATTGGATTTCTAATGTTCTATTTTTCAGTTCACGAATTATTACCATTTATGATTCTTTTGGAGCCAAATAATGTATGTGGGTAGAAATTCATGTTATCATCCACTATTGAGCTACTTGTTGGAACAAGAGGTACTTAACTATATCGGCTCTCCCGTGATACATTTTGTTTTAACCATAAAGTATTTAAGTAAGGCTTATTAATTTGTTTCTTACTAATTTGTTTCTTACTGATTTGTTATATGGTTCAACCAATGTATGGCGGTCGGGGGCGGGAGGATCGAGCGATATCGCTTGGAGGGTTTTTATCATGGCCGAAGCGTGATTATATTAAATATGGTACATTATTTTATTTATAGCAAATGTTCCCCTGCGACAAGGAATGCGAAAGTACATTTTATGTAGCAATTTAAATGTTAATAAGATTTAGCAGCAGGTAAGGGGTTGTCAGCAAGAAGCGAGTACCATGATTAATGCACATAATGATTTTATTATTGCATTAAGGTACCGGTTTGGGTATTTATGGCCGTGTACGTGTATCTATAAGACAATGTTTAAACATTCCTCGCAGAATGTTTTTGCACAGGTACAATATCATTTTTCACTTTCTTAATTTTTGAACACACTATTAAGTAGTAACCTAATTGTTGTAGGTTAAAATGTTGTTTGGATTTTTCAGAAACTCGAGGTTATGGACTAAGAGCTGGCCACGTCAGATATGATACAATAATGAGAGCAATAAAACCCGTCTGGTTAAATTGCTATACTATCCTTATTGCTGGATCCGGGCATCTGGCAGCTTTTAATGGGTGGAGGTCAGAGTGGCAGACTAGCAAATCTTTTGAATTGGAAAATAGTAATACCAAAATAGGTAAAAACTGCCGAAGTTGTCTCTGGTATGAAGGACAGTTGTTATATTTTAACGTTAGAATAAAAAACATTGCGTATTATTTCGGAAAGAGAAGGAGTAGACGACAATCTATGAATTACATTATACGTCGTTTTGGACTACTTTCTCCCATCAGAAACTTTTGACAATAACCTCTAGGATTTGTATTCTTAAAGTGGTTTGCATTCTTTGACCTTCACCACTTTACAGCTGCCAGATGTATTGCAAACTAACGAGAGGGGTTTCGTTGCTCTCATTATTGTGTCATATCTGACGTGGCTAACTCTCTGTCTATTACTACTACTGATATTGAGTATAATTGTTTCTACTAGTACACAAAGTGTCCATATTTATACCGAGTAACTATTAACAATTTACAGTTGAACGATGTTAGTTTAGTAAGTAAAGTTAGAGTATAATATAATTACATTATTGCCAAAAAATGCTGTAAAAAATCTAGATAGCTGCCGTAAAACGTCCACTATTCATGGCTACGGCTACTCAACAATTTATATACTCATTAGGAACAGATGCAACAATTAAGGCGATGTCATAAAACAGGCCACAGACGCTTTATTGTAAATAGATGGCACACTCACGCCAAAGATGGCCGTAAACATGTAAGTAGTGTTTGGGGACAATTATTATCACCTCAACTTTATGGTGTCGTTTTCTGACAAAAGGTACTTGTCAGTAAGACGATAGCATAGAGGTGCAACTAGAAATCGTTTTTGTTGACAGTGACACAGTGGTGTCTTTTACTTGATGCCACCAGTTGTGGTTGGGGCAGTAACAAAATAACGGTTTTTGATGGACAAATTAATGTTAAGTTCTAATGCTGTTTTAAAGTTGCGAGGTAAAATTACTGACGCTGGGTAATAAATAAGTATGATGGTATTGTGCCAGTGAGTAATAAATAATACAGGAATTCCTCAACAGTTTAACGATTTATTAACCTTGAGTACCCGTTACCCGTGTACTGTTCTTGAGAATGTAAGTATTAAAACAAGATACTAGGTATCTTTAAAAGCAGTATCTCAATATACTTGTAATACAAAATCCCCACCGCACCTGCCTACTCGTCAAAAATGTACAAATTATAACTTTTAAGTAAATATTATAAGAAGTTTTTGGTAAGAAAAAATGACAAAATTGACAAAATATCAAATATATATAATCCTTTCCTTTTAGAAAATCAGATATTAAGTAACTGTCTTCTAGTAAGTACCACTATATTTTGAATGTAGCAACTATGACGAAGCGCTGTGGATATGAGGCGTATAGTAAGTACATCTTGTGATATTTTAATAATTCCTTGTCGAGTGCCATAAATGGCCCGCCCAGTACATGCACACCTTACGTAGCTGGCGCGTCTAGTTACGCCTGTGACAGTTCGGACAGACTGAACTGCCATTGTGCTGAGTTCAGTGAACTGGAACTGCATTAATTAAGGCTCTTGGGATGATAAAGACCTCCTTTAGGTTGTATGCAACTGATATCTAAGGCCAATGCCTAGGACAAGCTAAGCGAAAAGTAGTACAAATATGTCAAAATGAATAGAACTCGAACCCATCGGCTTACCTAACCTTCACACAGAGCACTTGTCCTGCAAACCATGAAAAAAAAAGTCAGATTAGCCCCGGTTTGAGTACGAACTTTAAACTGGTCACTGGCCGCTTAGTTTAGGTATATTTATTTATTTATTTAAACTTTATTGCACAGTAAAATATACAGTTACAAAAGGCGAACTTAATGCCAAGAGGCATTATCTACCAGTTAACCTACAGGCCAAACAGGGAATTATTATATTATATTGGTGCGGGATATGAAAAAAACACAAATTACTATACTCGAACAGCAAAAAGATAAATAGATATGTGTAGGTACATACATAATTAATAAATAATATTAATATATTTTATATGTATATAGATGTATACATATAAAATATATATACTATAATAAATAATACAATACACATATGAGTAATACACTACATTATGAGTATGAGCATATATGTAAATTATAGTCATAGTCATACATATACCTGCTAATAAAGTACTATAATGAGCCTTACTATTGAGAGTTGAGTATATGTTCGTCTAAACCCATTAGAGCAAATAGGTAAACTTAAACGAGCTAATTAATAGACACTCCAAAAGCAACCGTTACTTCAAATTTATTATTACAGAATCCCTAAAACAAATTAAGTCACCAGCAGGAACACGTAAATTATTTTTACAGTCACTTGTAAAGTTTACAAGACTTCAGGGCGTTACTATTAACCATATAACATCCAGGTCGCTGGAAATAAAACGTAGTATGTGAGGATATATCCGTAGTCTCTTACAGCAATGTTGTGGAGTCTTCAGTGATAAAACAGATATTAACAGCATTAGACTCAAAAAGGCAGAATTCAAGGGAATTTGTATAAAACATACAACTTTTGATACTATGGAACACAAGATCACTATTTAACACTAGATAGAGCTCACAAACGGCTCGTAAACTTGCATGAACGTATATGCTTTGTGCAGTCAGTCAGTCAGTCAGTATCTTTGTGTTGTAGCTATCCGATGTCTACACTAAAACCACCAAAGGTTCAATTCTAGAATTAAATTTTTGTTGATACAACTGAACGAAAGGCGAGTCGTTTTAGGAATTTAAAACTAATAAGTAGTCTTTAAGAGAGGGTTTCAATAAGGGTTTCCTGAATCGTTTTTTTTTTCAACAGATGGCAGCACCGTGGCGAGATAAAAAGATAAAAGATATTTATTCTTCAATTTAGGCACATTACAATACACTTATGAACGTCAGAGAGGAAAAAAAAAACTACCTCCGGTTCTAACCCTACACCTCTGACCCGAGAAGTATTATTTATGACCGGCAAGAAACTCGGCGGGACTTATTTTTTCAAAACAGTAATACAGTAATATTATATCTTACAGATACACAATAATGCGTAGTTCTATAAGAAGAGAGGTAGCTGTCATAATCCACTAATCATGTTTAATCTTCTTTTTTTTTGATTGGTGGATTATGACAGCTGCTATCAAATAACCTCTCGTCACAATGCCGCCACCTGAGATTCCCGAAACCCTAATTTCACGGTTTCGGTTTACAGGATCTAGTGGGTGGTATCTTCGGGTTAGCTTAACTAACCCGGAAGTAAAACCATTAGCCGCTAACATAAAATCATTCACGCGTGTTTACTTTGCGTTTAACGTTCGTTAAAAGTTAACCGTTAGGCGGTAAATAAAGTAACAGTTAATGCAGTAGTTTGAGTATAAATTGGGATCATAATTCATATAATAATTGCTGACATACGGACCATTTTTGAAGAAGGCATGATTATTGTTAGATATGAAATTTATCAAATATAAAATTAACAGGTGAAACTTGTGCCACTACAACAATAATTCGATCAAGACCTTGAGAGACTAAGGTGGTTCGATCTAGGGTCTGATGCAGGTAGTTATGGACACGACGACGCGGATAGTCAGTCGGTTCCTCTCTCCGCGGCTCTAATCACCCGTAGCCTGGGCCCTGCCCCGCTGCACGCAGCATACTAGGTTAGATATTTTTTATTTTATTTAATAAAGTAAATTTAATACACATCGAAATGAGATTATTATTGAATTCAGTGGATAATTTGAAACAACAATTCACGTTAATTTAAAAACAATTGGAAATTGAAAATAAGGCAGCAAAACTAAATAGCCGTCCAGGACATTTCAAAATCAATTTTATTCAGCAGTTTCTAACCGAATAGCAAATACTATTAAGAGATCACGAGTTTAAAATAACGTGGTCGCGACGTGCAACAAGAAATGCAAGAATACAATGGGCAATGGAGTGCTATTTAAAACCGACATTAGAATCGGATAATCGGATATAATTCGAGTTTAGAAAATCGAGTCCTATAAAGTTTTAACATAGTACGATGATATTTCTGAAAATGATCAAGACATGCCTAAAATAAACCATGCGGATTGCAAGGGTTGACAACATAGGATAAGCATAGAAAACACAAAGCACAGAGTAACTCTGTGAAAAATGGCGAAATTACTGGTTAAATATCACAAAGTATTTTAAAGATAAAAGATACTTATTCTTCAATTTAGGCCCATTAATTACAATGCACTTATGAACGTCAGAGAAAAATAATCTACCATCTAACCTGAGAAGTATTATGACCGGCAAGAAACTCGGCCGGACTTCATTTTTCAAAACAGTAATACATTAGATCTTAATGATACCCAATAATGCGTAGTAAATAATTTAAAAATTAAATTGTTAGAATATTATAGCAGCGATATCAAAAGATTTCCAATGCCAAGTTCCGTCAAAAAAAGCAGCCCAGTAGTTACATTAAAACATAAATAATGCAAACGGAAGACACTAACCCGCAACGCGATCTTATCCGATCCCGTTCAGCATCGGGCACCGAAATAGCAGCGGCGTGCAAAACAAATGCACAATGAGTTCCGCGTGCCAGGAGCGGATTTATGTCGTCTGTGCAGCCTCATTCAGACCAACCTGCTCAATGATTGGAAACTGGCTACTTGCGCGCAGAAATTAATATTGAACAGTAGCATTTTTCTACAGTTAATTTGAAAAACGGTATCGACCAGACCAGAGAAATATTTACACTTTACAGTTATAAGAGGCGTCTTTCGACGTGACGACGTAAATAAATTTTAATTTAATGTTTAAAACTAAGTATTAAACTCAAATTACCTTAAGTTACATGCGATAACTATCCGTTTATTTATATGGGCGTACCAAACTTACCAAAACAAATGCATAAATAGCGAATGCTGTAGCACTAAATTTATGTTCCCCGTCAGGTGTCGGACTGGGCTCATTCAGGTTAGGTTTAACCAGCTTAAGGCTTGAATTTCCAGCTTAGAATAAACAGCTGCGTTAATTTATCCATTGTAAGAAAAAAATGGACATATTATATCATTAGTATATGTTTTATGGGACTAAAGGACACATCTGCCGTATGAACTGTAGGTTAAATTAGCTCCTAATTAGTTCACACAAACTACTATCATGCGTTAAGGTGGACCTCCTTGGTGATGGCAGGACGAGCTTGACGTATATGACAAATTCGGATAGGTACATGAGTTAGGTCTCTGAGGAATAATGATTATTTCCACACTCATTTTTATGTAAGTATAAAACAGTCAAGTTACCCAGAGATTATCAGACAACCCCCAGCAATTCGGAACATCATAACAGGTTGGTTTGCCACGCTGGACGTTCCCGGAAATATTGGATCATTTAAGTGATATATATTTATTATAGAAGATTTGTAATCACAAATCAAGTAAAATATAACAATCCCAAATTCACATTTTTTTACTGTGGTGATAACCCTATTGCATCTATGACACATCACAGCTAGATTAGGCAATCGCATTCTTTAAACGTCACAGAGCTTCATCAAGACACAGTATTTTAGACCGAAAAATCAAGATCAAATATTTAAAAAAAGATGTAGGTAGTGTTATATTCTCACTTAAAATGCATGCTATTAACTCTATAATACGTCATTAATCTATATTATACTTTTCTTTATACGTCACTCCACCGACGAATGACGAATATTAATAGTGTTAAGTCAACTTTATTAAAAAATTAGTCAATTATTCAGATTAATATTTTGACTATGAAAAACTACGTAAAGATTTTAGTGAAATGATTAATCGTATAGTTAAATGTCTAACTACTGTAGATTTTTTTAAACATTAGAACAGCAAGTATAAACCGAATCCAGTAAATTATAGTGAAATTCCGAAACTATGGTGTCACCATCTCAAATAATTAAATGCTACAGTACATGCTGTTAAAGCAAGTCGCATAAACCAGCTGTACCTACTTATTTTCCTTGATATCCTGATCTCATAATGTATGCAAGCAATTATTTTATCACAGGTCAGTAAATAAGCTATTAATCTCCGTTACTTCATGTCTGCCGCCTCCCGACGAGGTAGAGTATCAATTCAGTCGAATCATTTGACTTGACCACTATTTTATATCAACCGCCTCCCAGTTACGAGGTAGAGTATCAATCCAGTCAAGTCACTTGACCACTAATGCTAACTAATGGGTTATAGGACTTGAATTTATTAACTGGGGTCTCCTTTATGTAAAACAGATTAATGGTTGTCAGGTGAAAATGTTTAATTGCTGTACCTACCAGTTACATTTTTTATGAAATTTTTTACCTATCAGTTACAGTTACATTTTTTATGAAACAGGTTGTAGATGATATTGATGTTGTAGATGATATGCAGATGATATTGCGGCTCTGGCCTGGCTGAAACTTCAGCACAACTTGAACAGCTAGTAGCAGAAATGGACATATTTGAAGAATTTGGACTAAAAATCAATATTCAGAAAACAAAAACATTAATTACATCTAAACGTAGTAAACCTGCAGAAACTATACAAATCAGAAACACCACAATTGAGCAAGTTAAGCAGTTTAAATATTTAGGCAGTATAATAACATGGGACTCTAGATGTACCTCTGATATAATCGCTCGAATAGCCATAGCCAAAAAAGCTTTCAATAGAAAAAAATACCTATTCAGAGCCAAGATATCCAGAAACATTAGAAAACAATTTATAAAAACGTACATCTGGAACATAGCACTGTACGGTAGCGAGACGTGGACTTTAACTAAACGAGACAGACAGAAATTAAGTGCGTTTGAGATGTGGTGTTGGCGAAGAATGGAAGGCATCAGCTGGACAGAACGACGAACGAATGGAGATGTTCTAGATTTAGTAGGAGAGAAGAGATTTCTTATGAGGACGATTGAGAACAGGAGAGGCAGTACGTTGGGGCACCTGATACGACACGACGATTACATAAAGACCATAATAGAAGGAAAAATTGAAGGAAGAAGGCGCCGCGGGAGGCTGAGACGGGCGTTTATGACTCAAGCTATGGAAAAGGCTAATGTAGTGTCTTATCTTATCAGGGGCTTAAAACAATTGCGGAGAGGCGAGATGAATAGCGGTTACTCCACCGACAAGAGCCAGGCTCTTAAATCGATGATGATGATGAGGTTGTATAAAAGTGTTCTAGGAAACCAAGGTACAAAACATCTAAAAATATATTTAAAAAACGTATATTATGTACCTAATTGTTCCTTAAAGTTTGAGTCGTCTAATAGACGTTGGCTAAGTCACCCGGTGCCAAAACGGTTACTCTAAACATTATCCTCGTATTATTTTGTAGTCATTTCACCTTTTAATGTCTACACTATGTATTCTGCAGTGAAATTGTAAACCATATCGTATCCCGATTAAATGATCTTATTCATGTCGTCACAGTGCTATGTTCTTACTTGAACCTTAGCCAAAACTACGAACCTAGAAACCACAATATGAATATCTTAAATCTTAACGTCATGATTTATGTTCAATGAAACATTCTGCGTCGAAGACACACAGCTCAAGTTATTTTCGTCTCGATCCGCGACGCCATTTGCAAGTGCTTCAACAATAACCTATCCACTGTCTGTAGCAGAAGTGGCTAAACGTATGTACAGTCGAGGTCAAAGATATGTTTACACTTTTGCACCCTATTACAAAGGAATAAGGTGCAAAAGTGTAAACATATTTTTGACCTCGACTGTACATCTCTTGTACGGCCAAGGTGGTCACAAATATCTGAACAACGCCTCTATTGTCAAGACGATAACGCGCATGGTCAGATATTTTTGAGGACCCTGGCCGCTCCGATATATTTGATGGCGACTGTACATCAAGGAAGATAATTCGGGAATGTTAGTTTTAAATGTTGGTGGTAGATTGGCAGTATTGGCACTGTATTGGTTCATGCAAACCGTTTCTGTTAATACGTCAACATTTTCGTGAGCTTTGTTGCAACTAGAAAAGGTCTATAACTAATATAAGTTTGTCTACTATATTTGATTTGATATAGTTTTGTCTCGCGTTGATTCAGCTAAAATGCCACTTAACCACGAAGACACAGTCAAACCACCACGCCACGCCATCAAATATATCGGAGCAGCCATGCTGATTACAAATATCTGAACATCGCATCTATTGTCAAGGCGATAAAGAGCATGTTCAGATATTTTTGAGTACATTGGCCGCTCCGATATATTTGATGGCGACAGTACAAGCGTAGCAAATGCGCAGGAAAAGTGCATCAGCGCGCGTTAAAATTTTTACTACAATCATTTGAATTTATACTACAATCGAAGTAAGCCAAATATAATCAAGGACTAGGTTTAACAAAATATTGGAAAGACGATATACATTTGAAAATATACGAAGTAAACGCGGTACAGTGCTTGGAGAGGAAATGTGGAATATAACAAATGTATCAGACGGATATTGAGTTTCGATGTCGTAGTATTGCGTATCTGCACTGGCGGTAATAAAATAATACTGTTACTCCCCAAGTCCCCATACCAAGGATATTAGAATCCCTGGAAATTCCATCTTCTTTACCCGGTGGAAGAAGATTTTACACACCCGTAATTTGTACTTTGTCTATTTTTGCTAGTGTCCGACCGAAGGTTCAGTTTCGGTTTCGGTTTCGGCCAAAAAAACGTGTTTCGGCCTAAAAAACGGCCAAAACTGGATTCAGAGCCGAACCTTCTGATTCGGTTTCGGCAAAAAAACAGGTTTCGGTCGGACACAAATTTTTGCATGATGATTCTATTGACAACGAAGTAACGTTGAATTTGCATGACGGCAGCTGTTGAGTTATTGAAACGTGACGTCATGAAGTGGCCGGATTTCGCGCTTAAAATTTTGCTTCTACATGCTAACTCCATTGCGTCTAATCTCCTAGTCCCATACAACATTATACGCCATCTTTTATATTGCACACTTTCTCAGGAACGAGATTACGGCGAGAGGAAATTTAATATTTAAAATAACTTGCGTTACTCGCACGGTTGAAATATTAACTTGGGGATTTTAGAAAAGGTTTCTGAGAAAATAATAAATCACTATAAATACCAATGAAATGGTAGGTAAAATAAAAATCGCCATCACCAAGCGACAATCGTTAGGCGACTTAGGTTCAAACTGAACGAAGCTTGGTGTTACAGTGTATGTACTAAGTAAATAGAATACATTTAAGGTAACGTAAAATAGATACACAATTATGATAGAGAAAAAACCGGCCAAGAGCGTGTCGGGCCACGCTCAGTGTAGGGTTCCGTAGTTTTCTGTCCGTCACAGTAAGTGTCCCCACTTAAGAGTTTTTGAAAGCACGTCATTTCATTGTGATTTTGTAGAAATTACAGGTACAATAAACACCTCCTTATACGGTTAAAACAAACTTAGTTCAGAAATTATTTTGTAATTTTCTTTCAAAAACTATTCAACCTATCAAGTTCAAAATAATTTTCCTAGAAAGTTTTTATAAAGTTCTACTTTTGAGATTTTTTTCATATTTTTAAAACTTGTGGTACAAAAGTTAGAGGGGGGGGGGACACATTTTTTTTAACTTTTGGAGCGATTAATTCCGAAAATATTTACATTATCAAAAACAGATTTTAGTAAACCCCTATTCATTTTTAAATACCTATCCAACAATATATCACACGTTAGGGTTGAAATGAAAAAAAAAAAATCACTCCCCACTTTACGTATAGGGGAGGTACCCAAATAAAACATTTTTTTCCACTTTTTATTTTACCACTTTGTCGGCGTGATTGATATACATATTAGTACCAAATTCCAGCTTTCTAGTGCTAACGGTCACTGAGATTATCCGCGGACGGACGGGCAGACATGGCGAAACTATAAGGGTTCCTAGTTGACTACGGAACCCTAAAAACTACAAACGTTGAAGTTGCCTACAAGCCTAAATCCGATATTCTATGAGGTCAGTGTCAACAGAAAATTTAAATAAGGTAATTAAATGACAGAATTTCTCGGCAAAAAAAAAGCATTTGACACGTGTCAATATATTATATTAAAGAAATCCGTTTTCACTGAAATATAAGTAATTGCCGGATATTTTTACTAAAAATGAATGTAAATAACAAGTTTATGTGTATAATTTGATAATGAAACCATGATTGTTCTTTAAAATTACGCGCTTACGAAGCAATGAAGGTAAATGCGATTGTTTACGTTTATATTGACACTGACTTTACCTACCCATCGCCTACATTGTCACTATTAAGTATGTCATTGATTTCCCATTAAATTTCAATATCAAACATGGCTGAACAACTCAAACAGATTTATTTACATCAAGTGTCCGTTTAATAGCTTTACCTATTCCAACCGATCAAAATGAATTTAAATCACGCCGTGAATTTAAACGATCGAGTCAACGATTTGACAATGATGAATTATTCCCCTAAACAGTTGAGGCAAGAACAATATTCACATGTATTTTAATAACGTAGGCGTGTGATTGTATCATTCGTGTAATAACAGTGTTGGGACACTGACTCGGATACACAAGCCGAGTTTAATAGACGTTTGTGAGGTATTATACGGCGTTATAGCCTTGAGAAGTAGTAGAGCTTTGCGTGACTCATCGGGTTGCATTGGAGACATTTAGGATGGTTCTTCAGGTATTAAATGACTGACAGGAAAAGCTGGTATTTTAGTAATGTATAATGGCAAAGTTCGTACGTTTAAATATTTGTTAAATTAGGTACATAGTTTTGGTAAGTACTACCCAAGTAACACATCAAAGCAGTATAACGGCCGTCTTACAGCATATCTGATTGCTTTTAGCATTTTGAGTTCGTTTTATAGTAGCATTATAAACGTTTATAGTGCTAATATAGGTCTTAAATGGGCACAAATTACCAAGCTTGAGATCCTATACAGGTCATTTAATAGCATTGCAGGCGCATTATGTCTGCGCTATTAGCATTATCGTTGTCATAGAAAGTGCCAATCGCCTCAAAGAAGCATTAGTACGCTCTATTAAGTTGCCGACTGCATTAAAGAAGCCTTAATACGGCCAAAAAACTTGCTAATCGCAGTAAAGAAGCATAAGTGCTCTCGATTAACTTGCCGATCGCAATACAAACGCATTATACTAGCATAAGAGTGTAGTAAAATAAACCTTACGTCAATGCAAAAACGTCTCTAATACCGACGGAACAAATGTTATAATACAATGAACGTTGTGATTTAACTACTTTGTCTCGCAATATAAAATGGACGAAGACGGTACAAAAAACTGAATGAGTGACACGTCATATTTGTTTGCATCCTAACAAAATTTATAAAAGTTTCTGACACTTTTACGTTATTATATCCTTCAAATATGACTGCGCAATGTAGTTTACTGTAAATGTGTATATAAGTTTCATTGAAAATTTTCACGCGCCTTTGATTTATTGTGGTTTTGCTATAAAATATTATAAAAAGATATGCGTCAAATAAACAAAACAATTGTGTAATCCTCGTATAGAACGAGTTTTGCATTATGAACACAATAGTGTTGGTTGAGCAGTCTTAAATTAAGTAATTTCTTTATTATATAGGTATTTTCCTTGTATAAATAGGTCCGCATGATTTTATTTTTAGGTTATTAATTATTTACAAAATGGCGTTGGTCTATATAGACGGAGAGCTAGCCACGTCCACGTCGGATATGACAATAATGAGAGCAACCAAACCCCTCTAGTCAGTTTGGTATATTATGCTTATTTCTAGATCTGGACATCTGGCAGCTTTAAAGTAGTGGAGGTCAAAGAATGCAAACCATTTCAAGAAAATAAATCCTAGAGATCTGGGTTTGATGCAATATTATGAGAAACTATACAAATACTATACAATATTAAGAGAAATTATACAAAAAATTATGTTGGGAGAAAGTAGTGCCAAACGATGTATAATAAAATATAGTTCATAGTTTTCGCCTGCTGTTTTTGTTTCCGTAATAATCATATATCGGGGTTTTCGGTGCGGGAACGATTTGAGAAAGAGTAGAGATAAACGAGAGTTAGTCTGAGAAAATATCATATTATGCTTAATGAATAACTACCTCTCTGTGAATAGCTTACACACTATGATACGAGCTTTTTTTCTTAGAGGCATGTTTGTATTGACTATTATATATTTAGTATTTTAAAAATGCAATTGCATATCCGAAATTTATTAACTAGATCTACCTAAGACAAAGACACGGTATAGTAAGTGTCAAATATTAATCTTGACGTCCGATATTTATGAACTATTTGATTAACTGAAGAGGTTGACAATGATCAGTCACTACATGAATTAATAAAAAAATACTTGAAAAAATCATAGGTATATGTACCTACAATATATATACATAATAGTCAGCTATTTCATATAAATTGTATATACCTATGATTTTTTCGATCAATTATTCATTAGGTAGAAACGTGCTAGAGTACATTCTGTTTTTTAAGTTAATGCCTACTCTTTGGCTAATGTCAAACATTCCCGCACCGAAAACCCCGATGTATGGTAATAATACACAATATATTTTGGTCTAACGTTTTTTTTTATCGATTTTTGACCAGTTTTGAGTCGATATTCCAACATATTCACTATAGATAGAATTATAAGGCAAACGACTATCGGTTTTTGAATCTTTTATCTCCATTCTGTAGAGCCGGATCTTGAAATAAATGAGCCGTTATTTTTTTATGATATTTTTAAAATATGGTCTAAAAAAACACTTTTATCGATATTCGAATGGTGTAAAGAATCTTACATATACGTAATCTACATATTAGGGTTCCTCTTTGATGTCTCTAAAAACTGTAGAGAGATTTTAATTTTTAACTAATTAAAACAAAATTTATGACCATAAAACCACTTTTTTAACCTAAACCGGTTCGACTTTGATGTCAAATATCTCGAAGACAATGAATATTGAAGTAAATATAGGATACTATATTGTTTAAAGCCGTTACTGATAATATGATAAGCTATATAAATAATTAGAAAACTAAGGGAATCAGATCTAAGGTCGTTGGCGCCAGGGAGCCCCTTAAAATATAGGCCCTGTCCTTTATAACTGAGACAACTTCGGCAATTTTTACCTAGTTTGGTATTACTATTTTCCAATTAAAACATTTTGCTAGTCTGTCACTGTAACCTGCACCCATTAAAAGCTGCCAGATGCCAGGATCTAGCAATAAGAATAGTATAGCAATCTAACCAGACGGGTTTTGTTGCCCTCATTATTGTGTCATATCTGACGTGGCTAGCTCTTAGTCCAATAGCAGCTCAGTGACCCTTAAAAAATGCCTTATTTATGCCTACAGCATTACACGTGAATAATTATGCTATTAAACAACATTAAGCATTTATTTATGCTATTGTAGAACCTAAGGCACTAAAACCGCTAAAAGCTGTATAGGGGCTGTTCATAAATGACGTCATCAATTTTTGATAGTAAAGCTGCCAAATAAAGTGACGTCATTAAAAAAAAATGCGTTTTAAGCTTAATTGTAAAATAAAAAACTATTTAGTAGATAATATTTTATAGCATTAAAAGTTCATAGAAACACGACTTTCATTCCTTTTTTACACATTGATGATGTGATCTTCGGAATGACCGCCCCCCCCCCCCCCCCCCTACGTCATGCTACCATCATCCGATGTCCAGACCCCCCCCCCATTTGAAATGACGTAATTTATGAACAGCCCCTTATAGTGAATTACTTGGCTTTATAATGGTTTATATTATTGCTATTATACTGCATTAGGAACGTATTACCTACTTATAAATGCTATTGTACACCCTAAGGCATTAAAAATAGCTGAAAGCTGTATAGCGAATTTACGTGGCATTATAATGGCTAATATTCATGCTCTTAAACAGCATTAAGCATTTATTTATGCTATTGTAGAACCTAAGGCACTAAACCAAAGCGAAGCATTAGTGTAGCAAACCAAAACGCAACTGTACAGCATTCAGCTGTACAGTTGCATGTTGTTCGCTGCACTAAAACTAATGGCTAAACAAAAGCATTTACATATGCCATTATACAACCGTTATACAGCGTAAAGCATCATAAAATGCTATTGTAGAACCTAAAGCACTAAAAACAGCTGAAAGCTGTATACCGGATTTACGTGGCATTGTAATGGCTAATTTTCATGCTCATAACCAGCATTAAGCATTTATTTATGCTATTGTAGAACCTAAGGCACTAAACCACACCGAAGCATTAGTGTAGCAAACCAAAACGCAACTGTACAGCATTCAGCTGTACAGTTGCATTTTGGTTCGCTGCACTAAAACTAAAGGCTTTAAAAAAGCATTTATACATGCCATTATACAACCGTTATACAGCTTAAAGCATTATATAATGCTATTGTAGAACCTAAAGCACTTAAGTGCTTTTAAACAGTCGAAAGCTGTACAGTTGCGTTGTGGTTTGCTGCACTAAAGCTAAAGGCTTTACAAAAGCATTTAGATATGCCATTATACAACCGTTATACAGCTCAAAGCATCATATAATGCGACAAGTTGCTCGGTGAACGTATATAAGAGTTTATACGGTCCTTAAGTTAGAAATAAGTTAACTATTCATATGTTATAATGCTTCCTGTGTTACTTGGGTAGGATTCAGCACTTACGGTAGAATTAATAATTCAGCGGAGTGATTTGACAGAACTTTACATACATTTGACAACCGCTTTGTATGCCGAGAGCTGTCAAATCACTCCACTAAATTATTAATTCTACCTTAGAGAACACGTGGGTTGGTTATACAGAATGGCGTAAAATTGGTAGGCTGAATTTTATATGGAAAATCCATGATTACGTTTATTATGTCTGAAATCAGATATTATACCCACCAGTCTATTTTTACTCCCATGTGAACGATGTGGTAATATATGTTTACATGTAATTGATACCGGGTATAAATAAATTCGCTGAAATTTAAATGCGAACAAAAGGCACCATGTTGTTTTACCCCTTTCATGTCACATCACAAGCTTATTTATAGGAAACATTCGAGGAAAGAAGGATTATGTTTCTTTTTGTGGTATTTTACTGATAATGGATCGAAAACCTATACGTTCCCACTTTCTAAGAATTTCTTTAAAATTCAAATATATATTATGTATTCTGCGTGTGCGCCACAAGAGCTCTTTTATTATGAATTTCAAATAAAAAAAACATGTATATACAAATTTGGAGAGCCCTGGTGAAAATCCAAACAAGGGTATGCGAATATATGTCTTTACAATTTTGATGGTAAAGTATTTATGTATAAATATGTTTAATGCTTAAAACACGATCCGACCACATCCCCAATTTCACCCAATATAAAACCTGACTTTGAATTTGGTCGACTTTGCCAGCATCGTAGCAATTCAATGTCAGTTTTATCGATGTGTTTTACTGGTGACAAAGTTTCGATGTCGGTTGTAAAATATACAGGGTGGATATTTACGACCGTGTACGGTCGGCAGCGATGTGTAGCACGCGTCCTTCCCACGTGCCGTATTCAAATATTTTAGTTTATGCACTGTGCTTTATGGGCATTGTACGCGATTTTGAACTCTTTTGACAGTACGAATGAACCGGTGTTAAGGTATATTTTTACTTGAACTGAAACTGAACTTATAAGGTGCGTGGAAACATTGCCTGATGCCTGATGCCTGATGTGAACAATAACATAGATCTTCAATTTCTTGGGAAATGAGAGTCAATGCAGTGGGTAGAAACATACAAAGAGATTTATAATAAAGAAGAAAAACTAAACGCAGTCCATGTTATAACCGTTCAATCCATCTCTGTTGAATGTTTCTTTCTTTTCTTATAATTACGTTTTGCTATTGCTTACCAGTATTAGTATGATCACATTTGAAATACCACCCTAAGATACAGCACATTTGACTAAAACGATCTTTCCGTTCAAAAACACAACTTGTAACTTCAGAATCTGGACAGCCAGGTAAATTAAAATTGACAGGCATCATTAATTTTGAAATCTGAATAAAGAATGGCTGTTCTATTTTTGAACCATCCAATCTGTCAACGGTTGAGCGCGCATGTTGTGTGACGACGAATGGTTGCAAACGATGCCTACATCTGTTTCTATTTCGAGATTTGTCCTCGCCGGAACAGAGACAACTCTTTTTTAGAGACTTGAAAATGTTTATGATGAAAGAAAATGACATAGGTGACAGTTCGTAATATATCAGGTACAGTCCCTTCTGTATAGTATAAGGGCCCACGACACTGAACCGAACTATCGATAAGTCTCCTAGATGAGATATATGTAATTAGTCACGTTTTTAATGGGGGAATACGAAATGCCAATGCTGCAATGCAAAAAAAGTGGCGGTGTATTATTATTTTTTTAATAAAAAATGCGGTTTCTAGTATGATAAGTCTCCTAGATTTCCTTTGTTCCTCGAAGCAGGGGAGGGATATGGCTACACGATAATGCGGTGCTTGCAGCACTGTCGCGCGTGGCCTTGTCAGTGGCAGCAGCATCCACAAGTTTGCAGATGTATGCCAAAACAAAGCGCCCGATCTATTTTTATCTAGTGATTTTGTTGCTAAAATAAAAATTGTGCAATTATCGATTTTTTTTGTGCACATTTGAATGGCACAAAATACATACGCAACAGCAATACGTACGTATCGACAATATTTAATATTCTTGTTACGTTCCTCATATGTAATAGGCTCGGAAGCATCGTGTTCCGGACGCAGCAACTCGAGTGGACTATAATGAGATTTTATACAACTTTTCATGCCTTGTAAAACCAAGTGCAAAGTAAAATTGGCGTAAACGATAGCGACAGGTTTTCCTAATTTTCTCATGACATGATGGGTAATGGTGCTCCTATCTGAAAATAATAAAAGAAGTTTACGAATAGACAAAGCTATACGAACGGAACTTGTATATTTGCATATTTGAGAATAGCACTACTCGCTACGCTCGGCCTATACCTACTTGGCCGGTAATCCCTGTTTTCCCGGCCTCTGCTGTAATGAATTAACGGATTCATCTATGTAACAGCCGCCTCCAGGACCTCCACAACGACAGGTGCGGTGCCCTTGAACGAGGGACAAGTTCAGTTCCGCTTCCAATATTAACATATCCTGGAACAGTTCGTAGTAGAAGCTGAACAGTCTGGGTGTTCTAAATGTGATATAGTTTGGTTAGGGTCTGTTTCACTTCGAGCATAGACAGAGATAATCATACTGTCTCTTTCTTACGCACGTTCCCTCGCCACAAAAAAATTATGGGCATAGTTTATTACTTTTACTGCGGTTTTTGTTTCGCCTCACTATATATTAATAAATAAATAAATATTATGGGACAATCTTACACAAATCAACCTAGTCCCACAATAAGCTCAATAAGGCTTGTGTTGTGTGTACTAGGCGACGATATATATAATAAATAGATATAGATAAATACTCAAATACATAGAAAACATCCATAACTCAGGAACAAATATCTGTGATAAACACACAAATAAATGCCCTGACCAGGAGTCGAGCCCGGGACCTCCTGTTTCATAGGCAGAGTCACTACCAACTAGGCTAGGAGGCCGTTAAATTACGTTACTGTTACGTTAATGTTTAAAGTTAATATCATTTTTAGGTAAATAAGAGCGTGTGCAGATTAGTTAAGGAATTTTGTTTAACGTACCTTCTTATTATATTTTTTTTCTTTTTAATTAAACAATAGGTACATTGTCTGTCTCTCGAGCTGTTTTGATATGTCATCTTGAACAACTTATTTAAGATCTAATGTTTTGAATGAATAAGTCTCGCCGAGTTTCTTGCCGGTCATAATATCTCGGGTCAGAGGTGTAGGGTTAGAACCAGTGCGAGTTTTTAGGGTTCCGTAGCCAAATGGCAAAAAACGGAACCCTTATGGATTCGTCATGTCTGTCTGTCTGTCCGTCCGTATGTCACAGGCATTTTACTCGGAAACTATACGACGTATCTGAATAAAATTTACACATAAGGTGTATTTTGTATGCAGCTACTTATTTATGTAGTTAAATTTGAAAAAAAAAATATTTTTAGGGGGCGCTCCATACAGGTAACTAAACTTTAAAAAAAATGAACCAAATATCAACATGTGACACATCAATCGATAGGTCTTTCAAAATAACATTGAGGTTTGTTTGACTATTTTGTGATTAAGTGAATATTTTCTGAAATAATCGCTTCGAAAGTCAGAAAAGTTGTGTAGCCCCCCCCCGTAACTTTTGAACCGTAAGTTCAAAAAATATGAAAAAAATTGAATTGATGCGCCTTATCATATACTATCTACGAAAATTGTTTTGAACATTATCGGTTCAGCCATTTTTGAGTTATCTCCAAAAAACTTCTTCCATAGGCATCAGATACGACCTTATGGTATTAAGTTTGGTTCTTATTCCATTGAAGGTGCGGAACCCTCCTATGCGTGGTCCGACACGCACTTGGCCGGTTTTTTTTCTCTCTGATATTCATAAGTGCATTGTAATATTTGTAATGTGCCTAAATTGAAGAATAAAATATCTTTTATCTTTCTCTTGGGGATTATTTTGAGCACCAGTATAAATGACGTTCGTATTAATTTTTAAAATTAATATCAATTTGTTCGAGTACCTACTCAAATATACGTAGCATATGGAAATGGAAGTTGAAATGATTAAGTTTTAAAGAGAAATTTTACTTTCCGCCTGTCAGATCCCCCTACTTGCTTGCGTATTGCCGCTCTTTGTGCTGACTGAACGGATTTAGCTAATTTGAATGGCTGCTTAAAGAGAGGTTTGAATTCTTTTCTTTGGCGGTTGCCGATTGTGGGAGCCGACTGCATTCTCATCGCACAGAGCATTCCGAATAAAAAGACGTAAATGCATAAACACATTAATGATGATCGGACCCTATACTTAATACTGTGGGATTTTGGATAAAAAACCAAGGGAAAATATTAGAGGACATTGAACTCGCTTAAATCAGTTTCAAAGCAAAATTCCTTGAAATAAAATATTGTTTGATGTTTCTGGTTCAAGTGATGACGGCTACTCTGAGCTGTTGAAACATTAAATGTTTAGTTTCAGTGACTAATTTATAAAGTTAATGTATAACGGAAGTAATGTATCTCGTCTTGGGATCTTAATATATTATGAAACGTCACAGTCACAACTTTTGCAATACGGCGCTGATTTGAATACGCCGTAATACTTCACAAAGTTTTGATTTAGACGACTGCAGCGTAGTAGGTTTGTATATAGTATTACATCTTCAAGTTCCAGATCAGTGTTGGGAAAGGGTTCAGAAGATGGAGTTCAAAACCTTCTTTTTCACAATAGACCCGTGACCAACAGTGAGATTAAGATGAGGTGATGATCCCATTTCAAAATAAAAGAACAGTCGCCTAGAACAATATCAAGTGGAAAAAACACGCAAAAAGATGTTTACAATTTGAAAAGCCACAAGGCTGTCCTATATTTTTGCGGCCTTCGTCTTTAAAAATATTATTGGACAGTTACCAGCGCATTATCGAGCATCCTCCATCAATAATCATTTGATAACACGCTACAAAGCCACCGCTAGCCAGGATTTACGAATGGCAGCTATACCTATAGGTGCTTAGGAAGATGCAGTCTTTGGGTGTAAAGATTCATCACCACGAGACTTGTAGCTGGAGATACGAGTATATTACTGTCATTGTGCCTGTGCTGTGGTACTTAATCCTTCGCAAACTTTTGATTTAGACTATTGTAATCGAGTATTTGCACTGCAGACATAAATTTAATGAGCTCAGTTACGTCTCTCTTTTATGTAACTTTCTTTTAATAAAGGCTGAAAGCAATTGCGGATCGAGTATTAAAATTGTTTCGTTTCAATGATCGTAAATTAAATTCTTTATGAGCACGGCAAAAATAACGGTTGTATTTTAAAACGCTATTGGCCCGTCTCAAGACTGATATTTTGAGAGCTAAAATTAATGTTTGCTTTGGTATCGCTTAGGTTTTTCTCATTAATTACATCCTTGATCGCTTTGGATCGTAAGGTTTAAATGACCCATTTTTTCCACTAAACGAAACCAGATAAGGCCATCTCTGGCTGTCCTCACATTAGTTAATGAGCTACTATTAACCGAATAGCTTCTTTAAAAGCTAAGAGATAAGGTTGAGATTGTGATTAGTTATCTCTGGATGTGACGAATGTTTCTTCAAGAAGCGCCGTGGGCGAAACAAGTGACAAACGACGCGCTCTGTCGGGAGTGATAAAGCACTGATTATATTACACTGCATTTTGCCTTCATAATTAATTGACATCGGTTATCTAAGCCGCTTTACGGCCCCAGTGACTTTGATTACTAACCGGGCGGTTTGATAATAATTCATAATGTTACTGAGGTTTATAACGGATTTTATTTAAGTGACTAAGAGCTGTACAAGCCATTTTGTCAAATATGCCGATATTAAATTATGTCACTTAGCCGTATAGACAAGATGATTTTTGCAAATAACGTGAAATAAGCCACCACATATTAAAACTTTCGTATTTACTCAATTGCAAATATACATTTATTTTTGTATGAACAAAGTTATGTTTGAACAAATTAAGTTAGTTACCTATGTATTTTTAGTTTGGAACCCGGATTGTTGAACCAGTTCGTATTTTAGCCGTGTTATGAATGACCGATGGTATATATCGACTAGCTGGCAACTGTCAGTTACATGGGTCATTTATTACGCGGCTGAATTACGAACAATGTCAACTGGCTCAACAATCCGAGTTCGTGACTGTACAGTGTGAGGTTCAAAATTGCATAGATACCTACATTATGAATGAATTTACTTTATTGTGCGATAAGAAAATATTTATGATATACATAATAAATAATAAAAAATATATATGTGAATACGGCTTTAAATATGTAAGTAGACCGTACCGTACATATTGTTGTTATGCACGATGGGGCAAAGAGGAACCCATTTTCCGCGACTTTGTAAATACTGCACCAATATAAATTAGTGAAAATTACCGGGATGTCCACTTTTACAGCATTTTTTAAAAGAAGCAATAAAATGCGTTTCCGAAACATTATTGCCATTAATGGGTGAAATGAAAAAGGCAATTTGAAGCTTTCATCACTGGAAACGCAGTGCAGGATTTATTTTTTATCACTTTATTATTTTATTACAAGCGCGAACTGCCTCTCGTTTCACGGTTTACTTTTCAACGGGTTGCTGGGTAATAAATTCTGCAGTTTTACCTATATTTTACAGCGTTTTAAATCGTGTTTGCATCGAGACCCTTGCGTCCAATTTATAAGAAGCGGCTGACAAAAAACTGTAGAACATAGTTATTTTTAGTTAAACAAGCGATTTGCTTGTCAAATATGTACTAGACGTTAATAAAAATCTAGCGAATTTAATAATGCTTGAGGTTTTGCGAGTTAATGGATGATAGGCTATCCAGCACTTGTTCATGATCAGTTTTTCATCCTTTCCTATTATAATATACCTATCATACTATTGATTTATTTAGTTACCTGGAAAATTGGTGTATACTGTAATGCCGAGTCAACATATTGCTAATAAATAATGATAATAAACATTTGAAACCAATTTAACACATGTTGAGGAATATACAGTCGACAACTCGACGCAAAAGGAAGTTTCCAGTTCATTGTTCAAGGCAGATTCGTCCTTAACTACTGTTACTAACTGATGTCAATTTGATATTTGTTATCAAGGAATGTTCCAATTGGTTGGCTTATGCTGACTGCAGTACGCTAAAGAAACAAACACACCTATCTACATCCACTAATATAACATATCTACATTTACTTAGGAAGTACCTGTGAACTGCATGTAATTATCATCAACATATACTTAAGAGTAGGGAATGCAACCGGTTAATATTTTGTATGAGAATTACCGGTAATTTACCGGTTCACCGGTAATTTCTATGCAATTATTTACCGGTTTGCATTCCCTACTTAAGAGATAGGGTTTTGTCGGTGGAGCTATTTCAATGCATGAATGTCATTTGCCTTTTACAGCCTCATACGACACGACGTTCACTTTTCCTTACAAGATCACAACACACACTACATATCAACACTACGCGTAATACCTACTAGAAGTACCTATTTACACTCTCTTCTATGTCAGACATGACTGTGATTTCAATAGCTTAAATTCCAATCCTCCTGGTTCCTTCAAACTTAAGTTTTCTATGTTAAGTCGGATCATAGACTTAATTTAATGAAAGTTACTTTTCATATTATTTTTTATGTTTTCTGGGATCTCGAAGAATATTATGGTTGTTCCAAGTAGGGCCATGGAACGCCACCTTCGTAACCAATGCACGCTTCGAGCTCACGCGGCATTAATATTAGCCGCTGCGGTATTTGTTATTGCCACTGCGCCGCTTACGCCGCACTTTAACGATGTATTCATTTATCGTTTACTTCATTTTGGAATTCTTTGTATTGTGTTACACGATTTAATAGGATCGTGATCAAAACAAAAGTGGTGGATCGTTAAAAAAATATTTGTTTTGATTCAAAAGATAATAAAATTGTGCTGGCATGCTGACAGCTTTTGACAACATCGATAAAATTGAGTCATTATTCAACTCGCGCCCCAAACTAAAGACGATAGTTTTATAAACTCGGCTAATAAAGTCAAGAACAAATACCCTTTAAATAACTACGCAAAACGTTTGATGTGACACACGTACTATAAAATTTGTCGCGTTCCGTCGACAAAAAGCGTAAACAACCTAAAATAACGAGCGAAATGATCGTTTACCGAAATAGGTGGTTATTCTTATACCACGGTTAATTGCCGCTTTTTTCCCGTGCCCGGATTCCGTAATTTGTCTTCTCAGAAATGAGTCGCGTCGTCGGTTTCGTGAGACATGTAGATGTCAGGTTTTTTTCTGTATACCCCTCGTCCGGCGTAAATTACGCTTTAGTAGAACACCCCGGGGAAACGTTAGACGGGTTCCGTAATTACTGTTTTAACTGCTCGCCGAGAAATGTCAAACGTTACTTATTTCGGGTGGAATTGCCTACCATTCTGTTTTTTGTGGGTTCGGTTGCGTAATTATAAATTTTAATGTGCGATTTTATTACTTCAGTTCTCAAAGCCTTTAACTTGAACTTAAATTTCGTAAAAAGAGTTAGTTATGCTAATAGGTACGATAGGGTTTATGAAGTCGTTTTTATGACCAATTTGGCCAAAGGCATGTACTCGTTATTCGTTCACTCGCATCGCATATTTATACCCATCAAAACATTACCTGTACAAAAATGCCAGTCTCGCAACGCAATGCAGTTCACCTGCTGCAAAAAGTATTGAGATCTAATGTAAAACCAAGCCGGTGTCCATAGAACCTTACTGGAGTTTACTAACAACATGTCATTGTGATTCTTTAAGTATTAGATGTCTATATTTTTATAACAAAACCTTATATATACGATGATCATAAATCAGTGAGTCAGAGAGTCAGTAACAAAATTAAGGAACTTTGACTTGCAATAATTCTTAAAGTATATGTTGAAATTCAATGATCGTGGAAAGATATATATCTTGTGTTATGGCCTCTTTTTCACAGAAATTTCAGACTTCTAGCTTTAACCACAACATAATTAGAGGGGGGGTCGAAAATGGCCTGAATGGCTTTGGGAAAAAGATGGTGCCTTTGTTGTTTGTTTTGCTCGACTTGGCGGATCGCTGCCGTGCCCCCAGATAAGTCAGCAATTTTAAAATACAAGTCAATTCAATATTTTATACTCTCTGTGCATTTTAAAGCAGATTAAAAAATTAAATTTCCGACAGAGGGATCGAGATACATTATGTCTGTAGCATTCTGAATAATTGAAATCGAAAGCCGAGCAGTGCGGTTTCATTCTGAGCAAAATGCAATCAATACTTTGCGTCTGATGCGAAACGTTAAAGTGAAAAAACACGTACGAGGTCTGTGGTTTAACCGGGTCGGGAAAGGGTACTTTGACGTCATTTTGGACTTATTTGTGAAAATACAGACTTTGTAGAATACAGTAATGTTTTAACATCCTAATGCCCTAGGATAGATTGTATTTTTAAAGCTTATTGTCGAATTAAGCACAAAAAGCACAATCGTCGTATTTCTCGCACTGCAATATATTTTACCTTTTTAATCTTGACACAAACTAGGTGCAAACTTGGCACCAAAGTTCAAAGTTATGGGTATGTGTAGGACGTAAGTATGTTACACGCTAACACGCTTAATCACTTTTGACAGTGATTATTACGCCGTCCATTCAGTTTGCCTTCAACCTTATGCAAAATCGTGATGATTCCTCAAACTTTGACGTGCTGTAACTTACGACCTTATTCCCCGCACTTATAATTTGACGTGCACAATGTGGTTGCGTTTTACGACCGGGCCGAAGATTTATGCTTGCCGTACTTTATATACGCACAGCTTATGATATTTACGATTACGGTCATGCATATTTAAGGGTTGGGTCGGTTTTGATCGATCATTGTGGGTACCTGGTACTGAGAGGCTAGATGTTTGTGACAGGTTAACGACATGTCATAGGATCTTAGCAAACGAACAAAAAGCGGAAACAGAATTGACCGTTATTTATGTATTGTATAGGCTGAGTGAGTGGAAAGGGTCGGCAACGCGCATGTGACACTTTACACAAACCATGTGACCATAAAAAGATGTCGAGTTGCTGAATAATAAATTTCGACAAATGATAAAACCTAATTATAACACTTTCCAGTTTGGAAATACAGCAGCCAACGAAAAACATCGTAGCAGTAACCTGTGTGATTGTTAACTTTATCGAGCGAGCGGAGCGTAAGCGAAGTGAAGTTCTTACAAACAACTTCGGCTACTGGGACGTCTCGGCATTTTGATGGCTTTTTGATTTTGAGGGTCTGTTCCGCGATAACTTTAGTAACGTTTTTTTCTGATCTTTATGAAATTTGTTGAGGTTATAGCAGATATACATATAATTTGAGAATTCGTATATGACCAGGATCGATCAAATGGTTGTGGAGATAGAAGGCGAAAAAAATCTTGAGAAGGGTCGTGTTATATTGGTTATCTCGTTTGTAAGTATCTAGTTTGCGAGTTCTCAGTTCGAGGCGGACTACTAGTTTTTAAAAGAATCAGAGCGGGTGGAGATCATTATGAGCATCTTATTCTTACCCGCTAAGCCACTTCTGCTGCGGGCTGTACGGTCGACTACAAAGATATGTATCCACTTTTACAACCTTATTACAACGAAATAAGGTGAAAAAGCGGATACATCTCTTTGTAGCCGACTGTACAACTACAAAGATACACGTTTTATACCTTATTACAACGAAATAAGGTGCACAATCGTAAGCACCTTTGATTTCGACTGAACATTATAGCTGTCTACAGAATATCACATTCACCTAAACACTCTTCTATTTACTAGTGTTTACCTTAGAGCACCTAGGCTACCCCTACACTTGACACGCGAGGTCTCGGCGCGGTCTAGCCTCACCCATACATTTGTGACCGCCCCACAGATCACTTAAACACTAGATGCACCATTAACCTTTTTTCACACGCCTTTCGTGTGACCTGTATTCGTCCAGGACATTAGGACTAGTAGTAGGTAAACTTACACCATAGGTACGACAAGTCTAATTTTACAGGCGTTGGTAATGTAGTTATCCTGTCTAGTATTAAACGTCGAAAATAATACAATATTTTCTAAAGTTTTACTACAAAGTTTATAGTTCCATAAAAGAACTACATTTCTTAGACAACTCACAATAAAATAAAATACGAGTAATAAATAATATTATACATCTAAAAACACATTTAGATAATAATAATAGCGTTCCAAAAGACAGACCAAACATAAAATTGTATTAAAGTTTAATCGAGTGTATTTTGTTTCATGAGCCTCGTATAAGCTTTACGGCGAACATTTATAATGTTTATAATGCTGGTGAAGCTACTGAGCTCAATATTTCACACAGGTTGTAAGGAACTTTATTGTTTAGCATGCACGCATATAAGTAAATAGTAGGTTTTTGGATTGTCATTTAAACTAATATCAATAATTATGTACTGTTTTTATTCATCATCATCATCACCATCATATCAGCCGAAAGACGTCCACTGCTGAACATAGGCCTCCCCCAAAGAGTGCCACAATGACCGGTCCTGCGCCACCCGCATCCAGCGGACTCCCGCGACCTTCACCAGGTCATCAGTCCACCTTGCGGGGGGTCTACCCACGCTGCGCCTTCCGGTTCGTGGTCGCCACTCGAGAACCTTTCCGCCCCAACAGCCATCGGTTCTACGAGCAATGTGCCCCGCCCACTGCCACTTTAGTTTAGCGATTCGGAGGGCTATATCGGTTACTTTGGTTCTGCTGCAGATGGCCTCATTTCTGATGCGATCACGCAGAGAGGCTCCAACCATAGCCCTCTCCATTGCCCTTTGGGTGACTTTGAGCCTTCTTATTGAGGCCCATTGTAAGCGACCACGTTTCAGTTCCATATGTCATCACTGGCAACACACACTGGTCAAAGACTTTCGTCTTGAGACACTGCGGAATATTGGACAAAAAGATGTGCCGTAGCTTCCCGAACGCTGCCCAACCGAGTCGGATTCGTCGATTGACCTCTTTCTCGAAGTTGGATCTACCTAACTGGACAGTCTGTCCTAAGTATATATAATCGTCCACAACTTCGAGTGTAAAGTCTCCGATTGTAACGGGAGTTGGTGCTACATGGGTATTTGACATGATCTTCGTCTTATCCATGTTCATCTTTAGACCAACTCGCTCGGAGGCTTTACTGAGGTCATCGAGCATCGTACTCAAATCCTCCACGGTCTCAGCCAAGACTACTATATCGTCAGCAAACCGAAGGCATCAACATAAATGGCGAGTACATCACTGTACTGTACACATTTATGTTGATGCCTAGCCTTCTCCAGTCCAGAGTCTTGAAAACATCCTCCAGTGCAGCGGTAAACAGTTTAGGAGAAATAACATCTCCTTGCCTGACTCCCCGCTGCAACGGAATAGGCTTCGACTTCTGGTCCTGGAGTCGGACTGACATAGTGGCGTTCTCGTACAAATACTTCAGCACTTCGATGTAGCGATAGTCCACTTGGCACCTCTGGAGAGATTGTAGTACAGCCCAGGTTTCGATCGAGTCGAAGGCTTTCTCGTAGTCCACGAACGCTAAGGCAGGTTATACTCCTCAGTTTCTCCTCAGTTACTTCCTCTGTTTTTATTAAAAGCCACTAAATTGGCTAGGCTAAGGCTAGGTATATGTTTTCAAATATCTGATACGGGCTAGATGTAAACAAAAAGAAACGAAAGTAACCTAAGGCCAGATTGGATAAGAGATACATTGTTTATTTTGCCCCGGGAAAGAAAAACAGTTTGAAAATTCATACAAGTGTGTCACACCTAACTACACCACTGTTTCAAATAGAGATGCGCAAAACGCTTCACTGAATTGAAAAGATTGATTCATATCTTTCACTCGCGGAGATATGTATCACTCATTTCGCTCAGTGGATCTGTTCGCATATTCGCATCGTCTCACTCGTTTGACTAGGCCGGCTCATTCGAATCATGAGTCGGAAAGAGCGAACAAGTAATACTGTAAATACTGAGATAGGTAAGTTACTGAGCGAGTTACATCTTCAGTGAGTTGAAGAATGAGTTGAATTAAAAGATATAGTTCATTTAAATCACTCACTCGTGAACGAACCATGTCTAGTTACAAACAGTTGATACACACTTGCCCCAGTTTCACGGCTCGGCAGACGTCCCGCAATAAAGTAAGCAACAGTCAGCGGAACTTTTATCAAAATCATTAGGACTCTCATAATTTATTATGTATCAGACCAAAAATTCGATCCGCTTTTAAGAGGCCTTATTCCCAAAACGCGCGAATTTCACGAAATGCTTCATTTTCTTCGAAGGCTATGGCGAAAATACTACGTTTTTTTAAATCAACTATTGATGCACATAATAGTTCATTTCTTTATCTAGACGGCCATCGGAGCAAATATTACATTTTAACGAGTGAAATATGAAAAAAATTGGTTGTCTTGGAAGGCCTTTCCGGATTTTCCAGTTAGGTGTACCGTTCATTTTCAGATTACGCAAAAAAGGGTAAAAATACTTATTCAATTTGAATGAAATTCAATTGAGTATATCATGTATGAGACGGCCATGGAAATAAAAATCGAAGATTCATCTTGGATAATCGACAAAATACCTTCTGATTATATGCCAGTTTTTTGATGAAAACATGGTTACATTTCATTTTTTCCACGAAAACCCTATGAATATTTTACCCTAAAAATATTACCATTGCAAAGTTAAACTATATTTCTATCACGATAAAAAAAAACATTACTATAGCAGTAAATTTCAAATTACTATGAATTTTTAAAAATGACACTTAAATCACACTTCACAGGACAGTTTTTGTAAGAATCGTATTTTTGGGTACTTAATAATAATAAACATGGTTCAAAATAATTTTTTTGTATTACTAATACTTCAAACTATCTTATAAATAGCATTTTATGCGGCTTTTTTCATTAATAGAGTTTTTCGACCTTTTAGGGAATAAGGAGCCTTAACGGCCTCCTAGCTTAGTCTGTAGTGACCCTGCCAATGAAGCAGGACGTCCCGGGTACGAATCCCGGTCAGGGCATTGGTTTGTGTCTTTATCACGAATATTTGTTCCTGAGTTATGGACGTTTCTATGTATATAAGTATGTATTTATCTATCTAAGTATGTATATCGTCGCCTAGCAGTTCTAGCACACATAGTACAAGCATTGCTGAGTTTGGGGTTAGGTCAATTTGTATAAGATTGTCCCCCATTATTTATTTATATTTATTTTAGAGTTTGGCTAGCCAAATATTGTTGACAGATATTTCCTTGTTGTATCACCAATTGTCTATGATTAAAAAAAAAACTAAAACTCTGTTGTCAAATTTATGTCATTCATTCAAATTGTTCACGGTTTATAAGGGATTTATTTTAAATAATATTAAAAATAACTATACCGAGTAAGGTCCGTAAACTATTATTTAAGCTCGTAAATAATTACGACAATACAAGGCGTCATCAATTTTGTAGGTTGGTGCTCTATTAATATGTTGATACTTTAAGTACTAGTTCTAACATTTGCCTATAACTTTCATTAAGTAAGTACGTAAATTTATTAATATTAATAAATTTAGTTTAATTTAGTTGTAGGTAAGTACTAACATAGAATGTAAGTAAAACAATATTTATTTTTCTTGTAACTAACAAAACTATGGATCAAACCGGTCTGAAATAAATGAATTTTATTTATTTTATTTTATTAATACGGGAATCTCATAAACAGGACAAGTGTGTAAAGAAACGGATAAACTAGAAGTTGTGGAAAATATCAATACAATCAAAACATTGGAACGTAAGAAGACCAATATTTAGAAGAAATCTGTGGAGTGACTGGTCAGACTTAATTTAAAATTAAAATTAAAATATTTTGGCGAAACATGTCTATACAGTCTGTAAACAAACCAAAACCATCCCTTAAACTTGTGAATAGGGAACTCGAGTACATAGTTATTAAATTGTTTTTACTTGCTGCTGAGCATGTTTTGGGGAATTTGATTTCTGATTGAATTTCTCTTGTTACAGTCGGTTTATGATATTTCTAACACTCTGTGAAGCTTGTTTACTTCCTTGACTTCTGTCTGTTTAGACATTGTATTCTGTCTGTTTGTTTGTTAGGTACCTTACGTGTGCACAGAAAATCAAAAATATTTTCTAGTATCAAAACTACTTCTACTACACAAGGTGTGACCAGCCCAAGATTTTTTGAATTTCCCGCCAAAACTTTGGGTAATATTTTAATAGCCAAACTCTATTTATCTAAACAAGAAAACATGCTCAACTAAAAATAGATGGAAACGTTCGGGACGTTTGTATTGGTTTGATGCATGTCTGATCAATTAAGAGACTCGTAGGCTTACGAACCAGATTTTTATAAAAAATGTTTTAAATGATTTAAAAAAAGGGAGCTTTACACAGTACTTAAGAGTGACTAGTACTTACTTACTTCAGTACCTCAAATTCGATGTTCATTACACATTTTACAGTACCTAATTGTAATTTAAATGACTGTGACTTGACACAAATCTATTTTTTTAGCAGATTCTGTTAAACATATAAACAAGTAATCAAAAATATTTAAACCGAATCCTACGACAGAATAGTTCACTACTAATCGCATATTTCAACGTTTAATTCGTGAGTCTCAAAGCGAACATAATCTCTTCGAGTTAGCATCGCTATGCATAAGAAAGAGGAGTCTTTGTCTCGCTATCTTAGACAATGCTCGTGATTCAAGTGCTAGGTAAAATAACATCTAGTTTAAATTCAGCTTTCATTAATAATTCAATTTGCTCTGTCGCTTGCATTGGTAGTACAGATTATAATGTACTAAATATGGTATTGAGAGTAAAGAGGGATTTGGGATATAATAGTTCTCAATGCACACAATGGTTAAACACGGTAAAAGCAAATAGCGTAAAGTGGAAAGGAGTGTGTAAAACACCTTACTTTGATTGACTTAATGTTACATTTTTTTTTCAGTTTCAGGTATTAGAGCAAAGTCCAAGCTACAATCTGCAACCTGACCAACACGAAAATAAACGGATGGGCTTTTTTGAATTTGTATGTAATTCCAATGCGAGCAATAAATTAAACCAGACAAAGGATTCATTAGCTATTTTGTATGGTTAATTTTTTTTGACATGTTTGTAAGCAAAAACTACCGAAATATATTTCTTATGCACAGTTTAAATATTCGCCCGTATTGGATTTACTCACTATATTATGTTTCTTATAGGGATAGTTTGAAATATGCTACGGCGTCCATAAGCCACGGTAACTGCTTACCATCAGGCGGGCCGTATGCTTGTTTACCACCGTCGTGGTATAAAATAAAAACGGGTTTTTGGACAAAATATGCGTGAGTACAGAACCTTAACAATAAGGTCGTGTACACCATATACATAAAATAAGAAGCTGTAATCCTACGAAGATAAAATTGTGATTCCATAATAAGCCGCGGTCTCGTGCACACACACTCACTTTTGACGTTTGAACCAGTCACCGCTCGTCCACGAGCTGTATACAAGGGCTGCTATTTATATATCCGGAAACCGGGATTACAATCTTCTTAAATAGCATATTTGACCTCCATGGTAAAATCTGAACTTTTTTAAGTACTGGCCGGTATATTTTTTCTTTCTTATTAACGCTCGTGTTTTGTTTTTGACGGGTTTTAAATGTCATCTCGCAGCAAGAATGGAACTCACTCGTGAAAATATTCGTGCTATGATTTATTATGATTTTCGGCGTGGTTTAACGCAACAACAGTGCATAGATCAACTAACTTCAACTTTTGGTGATGAAGCCCCATCTAAAACTACTGTGTATCACTGGTTTAGTGAGTTCAATCGTGGACGTAGTATGCTTACGGACGAAGTTAAGGCAGGTCGCCCGAAATCGGTCGTTGTACAACAAAATATCGAGGCTGTGCGAAAACTTATAATGGACGACCGACATGTTACGTACTGCGAGATAGAGGCGACTCTGGGTATTTCTATGACCAGCATTAATAGCATATTACATAATTATTTGGCTGTAAAAAAAATTTGTTCGCGTTGGATACCCCACAACTTAACAAAAGAGCAAAAAGATACTCGCGTCGAATGGTGCAATAAAATGTTAAAAAAATATAACCGTGGTGACTCAAAAGCCGTTTATAACATCTATACAGGTGACGAATCCTGGATCTATGCATACGATCCCGAAACGAAGCAACAATCAACCGTATGGGTGTTTCAAAATGAGCCGAACCCTACGAAAGTTACTCGTGCAAAAAGTACATTGACACAAATGGTGGCCTGCTTCTTCGGTATTAATGGCCATGTAGCTACAGTGCCACTAGAAAACCGTAGAACGGTTAATTCCGAGTGGTACACGACCATTTGCTTACCGGAAGTATTTGAACAAATTCGTAAAACTAACCAGCGACGAAGAATCATTCTTCATCATGACAATGCCAGCTGTCATACGTCACGCGAAACAACTCTATTTTTGGAGGGTCAAAATGTGGAATTAACGGGTCATCCGCCGTACAGCCCTGACTTGGCACCCAACGATTTTTATTTATTTCCAAATATAAAGAATAAATTACGCGGTCAACGATTTTCGACCGCTGAAGATGCTGTCGACGCATTCAAACAACACGTTATGGAGGTACCTCAGGCGGAGTGGCAGAAGTGCTTTAAAAATTGGTTCACGCGAATGCAAAAGTGCATAGATCATCAAGGGGAATACTTTGAAAAACAATAAAACCATTTTCAGCCGTGTACGTTTGTTTGTTTTTTTGTTTCCGGATATATAAGTAGCAACCCTCGTACAAGTATGTGTGCGTGTCGCCCGTAAACACGAAGAAATCGGCTCATAATGGAATCACAGTTTTGTCTTCACGGCGTTACGTCTCCTTATTTTATGTCTATGGTGTACACAGGTATTATTTCCAACTAATTGCAAAAGGTATGGCTGTACTGTACATTTCTGCAATGAGTACATCCTTAATAAACGCAAATGTAATGTCAGCCTAATATCTTATTACCGGTCTACGTGTGGTTTCGTTCTCAGAAATAATATTATATTATCTTTATGTCGCTGAACATGAAACGTACAATGTAATTCAACTCCAAAGTGTTATAGCTAAGCGCCATGCAGTACCATAAATTGCAAATTCGTAGAAAACTACTTTTACGATTTTCTTTGATGTTCCATGCCTTAAAAAGTTAATTTTGTCTATGCTCCGTACTTGAACCATGAATTATTGCAGTAATTTCAAGTGGTCGCTCTGTTTAGTTTGGAATTATCTCGAAACGCATTAAGTATAAATAAAAAGCAATTAGGATTAAAAGATAAGCCAACTCAATGCGGGTAAAACATACCTTGGAGATAGAATTAAATTAAATGCTTCAATATCATAGTAATGTGAAAATCTTGGGATGAAGTCTGCTTTTGCGAGCACCGCTGGATTTTATTAGTCTGCGAACTTCGCGACTTTTGAACAAAATAAAAATAATATTTGACTATAAGATGTTATTCAAAGAGTTTAGATGTAAAAAAAAAACTATTTCACTATCGGCGCATGTAAAGGCTCGTAACGAAATATTAGTTAACTATTTTATCATTTAAGTATCCCATGTATTTCGATACATGCTAAATAAAATGCACAATAACGCATTTTCCAGTATCGTACAATTATTACAAAATGTATGGATTTAAAGTAACTGGGATTTTTAGTATTAACTAAAAATCGGATGAACAACCAAAATTAAATATATTTTTTTAAACTTAATTAAATGTTAAATTGTAAACTTATTTGAACCGTACACCGCGTGCTAACTGCGGTCGGCGATATGTGCAACTAGTTATTACAGGGATGTTATTCCAGTTGCCAAGCAGAGACATGAACCAGTATTAAATGCGCTCTTAGATTACATTTAGCTATGATATTAAAATGGTGGGTTGGTATAGAGTAATTTTAATCATAATCATCCAACCGTTGTCTACGCCAAATGGAAAAAAAATAAACATATTTTTTAACTCATTCATTTCATTTGTATGTACTTATTTAACATCAACATTTTAAATCGCAGTTGGCGAAAAATTTCACATGATATTTGGGGGTAAAGGTCCTGAAAATATTATCGGGTGACAATCTAACCTCACTAACTACTAGCACCGTATAATGAACCGTATTAGTAACAAAAAAAGGTAGATTTTTGGTTTATTATTTAATAGCAATTAGTGAGTTTAGGTTGTCACCTGAAGATATTATGAAATTTAAATTTATCGAAATTTAATTAGCCGAAAGTTTATAAGGTTAGTTTTTTGACGTTAAATAAAAAAACAGAGTTTAGTTTACTGATTGTTTTGGTCTCGTTGGAGCTTGGGTGGTAGTAATACTCTGTCAGAACATAAACACAGGGTGTTTTAATAATAGACGCAGAAATGTTACATATGCTATCTCGTATCGATAGTTAATGGAAGTGGACATTGATCGGCGTTAATTATACCGGAGTTACTTCCATTTTATTCACTTTTTAGTGGCTGTACTGTTTTAGTAATAAACTTTGTTGTTTAACTGAGTCTTATTTTTGTTAAATTATGCAAAAGCGACTGTTACGATATGAATGAACATGACAGTTTTTTTTAGCCAAAGTAAAACAATGTACCAATGACAAGTATGACCTGAGTGGGATTTGAACCAGTTGGCAATTTGTAACTTCACATCTCTTTTACCCTATTAAGTTGATAATCCTTGTAAATATTTTCCCCCTACCGATGGGTCGCCTTGTGGCGTGTTTACATATTGTTAAGCGTAAACAGGTCACTAATTGCCACTAATTGCAAGTAGTAGATAACTTGCACTAAACAATGTGAGAACAGGCCTTTAAACATGTTCGTAGTTCATTTGTTCATGAATGATTATAAATTATAAACAATGCATTTTAAATAGATTTAATAAATGGTATTGTCTTCGGTTGCCGCGATAGTTATTCATGAAATAAAACAACTAAAAACGGATAATATCGGTTTCGAACGCTATAAAGTGTTCGAAACGTCGGGATGTAATTTAAGCTCAGTACACGCGATATAATCCGTTTTTAGTTGTTTTATTTCATTAATAAATGGTAGTTACAACATTCCTCACTGTTCTCCTGAGCTGAATAAACAAAATGTGTACTAACTGTACAACTACCAGGTATCGGCAATAAAAAGAAAAATAAATAGCGCACCCGGCTAGACACATTTACCATTAAATATTAAGACGAGTGAGCGAGACAGCAAACTGTCCATTAATGTTTAGTGAAGTGTAAGAGAGAAAACACTTGCAATATGCAGGTTAAACTTGGCAGAACAAGCTGCATCCTTATCTATATTTTACCGTTTCAACGGAAGCGATATGGAATAAGCAAACTTTTGAGCGCGGAAATATGCTGACTTTGTATCGGAATAAATTATTAAGCAGTTTGTAGGCAACACTTGATTTTCTCTATGAAACGTAGATGTTATATCAGTTTGTTGATAATTTACTAATATAACTTTAATTACAAGCGCATGCATTTATTACCAGGTATATTCAGTAAATATGTCAATTTGGGTTAATTTCATAATTTAGAGGTACATTCAAATTATTTAAATAAAACGTTAAATAACAATAAAAAAGGAAAACCTCGATAAGACAGAGCGTATTTCAAATAAGCAAGCGGTGTGCTGACCAATACCGAAGTACAAAACATAATTTATGTCAAGATAGCCTAGAATACATGCATGGCATAAAGCACTTCAAACATGAAAAGGCAGAATGCTGTTTATGTGCATGTTAGGAAAAGAAAAAAGTTTTTTATAAATATTAATATGACTTTATCTCAGACCTCCATTTCAAATGAACATTGTCCTAAAATGTTATGGCGCTCAATTTATGCCAACTGTAATGCCGCAAAACCGAAGTACAGAACATAGTTTATAGCCTAAAATACAACAACATAATAGGCTTAAAGCACTTGAAACATAAAAAGGCAGAATGCTGTTTATGTGCATGTCAAAAAATTAAGAAGTATTTTATAAATATTAATATGACTATCTTAGACCATTTCACGTGAACAATGTTCCAAAATGTTTTGGCGCTCAATGATGCCAACTGATGCCGATCCGAACTCAGCGCACGCCGTGCCAAATCCTTTCAAGTTGTTTCCCGAGTCTACATCTGTAGGCGTTTTACCTATGGACGTTTATGGGAAATTTGTTGAAATAATGGCCGTTAATATGATTAGGTGGCTGAATTTAATGTTCCGTGGAGTTTATTGGGATTTTGGCACGACACGAAGCGAAAGGATATGTATGTATGAGCTTAAATCCTTTTCTGTACCTAAGTTTATTTATTTTATTTTAACTTTGTTTTACGTGTTAAATAGGGATGCCTCAACCTCTCAAAAGTGCAACGCAGCCCTCGCTTATTTCAGAAACAGATCACTCAAAGTACTTATTCTTAATTTTAATAAAAGAAACTTAGATCTTCCGTAACTCGACGGGAATCAACTGTATTTTGTTTGACAGATGTGAGTATTGAATATCCACCACACGAAAGAAGAAGCTGCTAAGTACAGCTTTTACCAATACTAACTAAAACGTGTCTCAAAATAATTATTAACTAGCTATAACGGTTAAATTGTTTATATAAGCACGGGCAATTTCCCACAAAACAATAACATTAAACGCAGCATAATCGTAAAGATTCAAAAATCGATTCTAACGTTCGTTATTCAAATAATTTTCGCTAGGAACCAGTCTTATTGCCTCAAACTGGCAGGAATTCCTGCCAAATTGCTCTCCGTTGCCTTCCTCGCGTCATTTACGCTGTGCCTAGAGAACAAATGGTACAAACTGTGGGCTTCAGCGAATAAGCTCGTAAGATGAAACGGGGGTGAATTGCTAAAAAAAATGTTAGTTGAGAACTTTTCTATATTTCATTTTTAATTGATTCGAAAGCTGTGGTACAAAAGTAACCAATTTACAACTATTTCTTTAATTGTAGCACAAATAAATAAATAAAAATGAAACTAATTAAGGCTAGGTATCTACAAAAAATGCAATTTACAAGGGGCGGTTTAAAAATAGGTATGCACAAATTTGAGTACGCATTATCAGTGTTAATTAAATGACAGATGCGTTTTTTTCTGAAGAACCTCAAAGAATATGCAGTTATAATTATAGCCATTGTATTTCTACGTCTTTTTACTAGGTCAGTTCGTACGGCTATTTTCCAAATGCAAAATTTGTTTAAAGGGTATGCTAGCACCGTCATCGTCACATGTACTTAAATTGCAAGTCAGTTACCAAATACATGATTAGAATTTTATGGAATTTAACAGTATTTTATGAGGTCATTCATACACTTCGTTCACATATTCGTATTTATACAATATATAAAACAATAACATTAGATTTATGAATTTAATTCGTTTCAATAAATATAATATAAAAAAATCTTATTTTTAAACAAGCAGTAAATAGCACCCCACAAAAGAGTTGGCTACGTCAGACTAGCAAAATTTTCAATTGTAATAGTCAAACCAAAATAGGTAAAAATTGCTGAAGTTGTCTCAGTTATAGAGGACAGAGCCTATATTTTAACATTAGAACAAAAAACAACGCATATTATCGCGGAAACAAAAAACAATAGGCGACAAATTAGGAATTACATAATACGTCGTTTGGCACTACTTTTTAATATTTATATTATTTATCATAATATTGCATCAAACCCAGAACTCGTTTTCTTGAAGTAGTTTGCATTATTTGACCTCCGCCACTTTACAGCTGCCAGATGTCCAGGTCTAGAAATAAGCATAGTATAGCAAACTGACTAGAGGGGTCTCGTTTCTCTCATTATTGTGTCATATCTGACGTGGCCAGCTCTCCGTCTACAATGAACACTGCGCAAATGGACTGTAATCACATTTGAGGTCGGTGCTTGGAATTAATTTGACAGGATTTGTTGATTGCGAGGCTGTTAATGCGGTTTAAATGCCAACATGAAGTTGTTATTATAAAATGTATATGCATGATTTGCATTAAATTATAAAATCAAAATATAAGTGATTAAAACAAAAGAGGCAAACAAATGAACAAACCTTAAAACGGCTAAGTGCACTGTGCACCTTGCGGAACTTCGCCGACATATAAAACTGTCATTTACCGCGATAAAACTTCCGCTTTCAATTATAAAAATAAAAGACAATCGCTGTCACACTAATTGTCCGTGGCTTCGTAATTAGTGAAGACATTCAAGGACGGAATCACCCACAATAGGTCCGGATGTTCGCTCTATCACCGCTTCCTTCATGATTTTATCGAAATACTCGCCTCCACTTCTCACTCTCACAAACGGGGCAGCGGCTGCGGGGCTGCAGAGCGGCTGAACAGGATGGATGATTTTCTAATCGTTAAGCAGGTGGTTAATTTAATCGGAACGGTTTGACACAATTGAACGTGAAATGAATCGATTCGGCATCGATTGAAATTGTGAATTTCCGCTGGACTTTTAATTAAAACTGTTCGAGCCTTGTTCTGCGTGTTTATTAATTCAGGCCGAGCTTGTTCACGGCCGTTTTGGTGAAATTGTTTAGAATTTTTCAACCAATTTACTTTACAAATAAGTTTAATGGATCGTGTATTTTTTACTACATAAATTTGTATAAAGCAGTGTAACAAAAGTTAGTATTTGGGCGCGTTATTTTGTTGACGTAACTAATTAGTCAAACTATTTTTTATCAGAAACATTTCAATGTACACAGCAGTCTGGTGCTGTCTGGCTACAATATTTTATTTTTATACCACGACGATGGCAAAAAAGCATACGGCACGCCTGATGGTAAGAATCTAACGTAGCCTATGGACGCCTGCAACTCCAAAGGTGTCACATGCGCGTTGCCGACCCTTTACAAAAAGAAGGATTCACTAAATAAATAATAATTTACGATACCTATTATCATTTGCCGTCCGATACTGTGTGTACATACCTACATTATTTATGTAAATGTAAACCATGAGACTTTAAGTATATGGACTAAGAATGTCTCTAAACTTAGTAAAATAAGTTATTATGCTCTCATTTCTAGCCTTAGAGCCACAAACTAAAGCTAGACTAGACCTACAGTTTGCTAGCCCCAAGAGGCTCGGAACTTCTACGCAGTTATACCCCAAGTTTATATGCCGTAACTACGTTTTATCTGCCTGCTTCGCAGAGTTGAAGACTTTGTACAAGTATTTTACTTTCATACAACTTCAGTTTTTGTGTAATCTGTTAATAAAATAAATATAACTTGTCTTAGAACTAACATCTTGTCACGTCTTTACTGCATTTAAGAAGTATTACTTAAAGCCAGTATTAAATATGAGTATACGTTTTATTTTGTGTCCAACCTACTTACATCGAAAATGCACTCAAGATTTTTTTTCCTCGTTTGTAATTACTTTATAGCCTATTTCTTAATTTTTAATTGTTAACATATCTTTTAGTATTTTAATGACATACATGACATTTCTTAGCAGCCGAAACCCACGGAGCATAAACAGCAACAGATTCTAAAATAAAATACCTTTTACTTACGCATGCTTCTCATCAGGTCTGATTATAAAAGGACAATGAAGAACTCACATTAGCAATGCCCAATTTACGTACCTGAAATCAAAAGAAACAATTATCATTTCTATGTTATCTTGTTAATATCCAAAGCAATGAACACCAGAGCATTGTCAAAATTATACGCTTCTAACTCTTTGATTGGAGAGAAATTGATCAAATTGAATGAGAGTGCCTCCAAATTATTTTGCAGAGATATTGGATAAATCGATATTGTACGTAAATTAGTGAACTATATTGTTCTTATGACTAATAAAGTATCTCTAAACCTAAACCTAAATTTAGCTACGAGAAATACTTCAGTTTCGGTATTATTATAAAACCGTTCTAAAGTTTAGTGTGTGTTAACACATATTTGTATCATTGATGATATATAAAGGGCAATTAAAACGTGTCACTTCATATGGATATTTCCCTATAAGTGATAAGTTTTTATTGTCCGTGAGTGTGTTTATGTTGCTTTTATTGTTCAGAAATACGATGCCAGGATGAGTGGAAGTGCAAAAAAGACAAAATAAGCGATACTTCCACTATTTTTTAATATTTGAATAGTTACGTCGATTTTAATAGACCCTATAATTCTAAAAGTACGTAACATCAAGAATCCTCAAATCAGGCCAGCGTATAGGTTTGTAGCCATTGTCTTGCCTGTGACGTCATTAGAGATGGGTAGAGGTGAGTAAATACTGAGTATTTACTCAGTATTTATCCAAAGCACCCAGTTTAGCAGGAGCTCGGTATTTACTCCTGACTTTTTACTCACTACCCATCTCTACGTCATACATCACTTGCGTACTTAGGTACTTTATTTGTTTTTTTTAATTTTTATTTCCCAATTACTCAGAACGTAACGCCATGGACAGACGATTAAAACCTTAGCATATTTGGGTAAAAATGTATATTCTCACCGAACTATATAATCAAAATACAAAATATTACCCTAAAGCAAATAATAATGACTTAGTAAATAATGTTACAAAGGCTTCGTCAATTATTCGTCCCCGATCCTAAGTAAGAGCGTATCTCTTTGAAGTCGCTATATAACAAAAGGGCTAGTGCGCCTTTGGCGGGTACGCACATTTCTGGTGCAAGCTAGGAAATAGTAGATACATTAATGTTTTTATTGTCAATTGGTTATTTTGCGATAGTTTCGATATCATAATAACGATTAGTTCGAGCATTTCTATTGTTATTTGAAAGAATAGGTAAAATAAAATCCACAGCTTGTAGCTATGACAAAATAAGGAGTATTGTGTTTCAAAACATTGGCTGTTTTGCGGTATTGAAACTTATGAAAACCCTTTGTTTTGTGCATTTAGGCCACGGTTAGTGATTAAGTGCCTGATTTCAGTGGGATCAATGCGCCATCAAAGAGATGGCGAAGAATGGGTAGTCTCGGGCAATCTCAGCATGCAGTTTGGCGTATTTATGCTCTGATCTAAATAAAAAGTGCCTAAAATACTTTTATTTGGTATATTTTACAAATGCATCAGCTATACATAAATTGAGATGCAAATATGTACCTACTGTAAATATGACGTTATTCTTAACAGAGAATTCAAGTACAGTACTGTGTTTTTGAACAAATTAAATTAAAATTAAATATTTATTTGCATCGGAAACTTTCCATATCATGTTAGTAAGTACAACTTTTATTATTAGACTTATCCTACGTTAGTACTATCTTATACCTAAACAATTAAACATAAAATTACACCTTTAAAACATGTAGGCTATTCCAGGCGTGCCAGAAAGCCCCATCATACCTGTTCGCGACTGTGACTAGGAGGCTGTTGACAAATGTTATAATCAAGTCAGATTGCATCACACACAATGAACAAGTTAACGTTAAACACAACTTTCACACACTTATTAAAGGATTAAAGGACAAAAAGTGAGCTTTTCCAAGCGGTTGTGGTTAAAAATCTATTGTTTACCTACTACCTAATAAAAAAAAATTTAGAATAGTATTTTATACAATCGTGACATAATTAAGACCTTTTTAGTCGAGTACCGTGTTTAAGACACTAAGCTTGCTGAGTGGCCTAAGTAAGATACGAGATTGAAAAGCTTGATTATGCCACTATTGTATACAATACTTTTTCTAGGAGTGCTCAATATAGGCAAGACGGTAAGAATTGAGTTCGACGAAAGACCTGCTGCCTCTATACAATTGAGTTACTTCAATCTGCGGTGACGGCGTGGCCGGTCGGGCTCGGGCAACAGTGTTACAATATTGTATGAAAATCCTTTGTGCCATCGTTGGCGATGCTACAATATGCGACCATAAAAGCTCTATCGGAAAGTATGCGCTAGTATTTCGGTCTACACAATCTCAATTCACTGAGAAACACTGAGGGCAGCCGAAGAGGCAGATCTCCTACTAGGTGGACAGACCAAGTCATCTTCCTCAAAACTTTGCGCTGTTGTACAGAACGCCATGGACAGAAGCCGATGGAGACGGTTCATACACACAAAGTGCAAATCATCCGGTGATGACCACGATCCTCAGTCATGAGGGAACGACCGGAGAGAGAGAGAGAATCTCAATTCAAGCATTACAGTCGACGAGTAGAAAAAACGATTATTAAACACCTAATCGATATTATACCACAAGAGTTCCATCCCCATGCAAGAGTTAGTTACTCGTATCTGCGGTAGACTCGGGCCCGTCCGTAGATAAAGGTATAAATCACACGTCAGGCGACCGCCTTGCTCGTGAATCTGCTCGCAGCTCTATTATTGATGGTAACTTTTCCATTTTGCTTTGTTTTATTGCTTCGCTTATGTGATCTTATTACATGGCTTTGATATGTTACCTATTCAGTATAGTTATTTTTATAGCGATTGATGAAAGCAACAAAAAATGGTTTGGATAAAAAATACACTATAACATATTATAGAGATCACCCTCTAGCTAGACTCTCTTGGCATAAAATTAATAAATATAATCAGACAATTAAACACAAATCTGCCTAGTCCCACAGTGAGATCACTAAGGCTTCTGGTATTGGTATTATATTATATGGATATATGCTATAGATAGAAAACATCCTAAACACAAATAAATGCCCTTATGGTTATGGTGCTCCCACACCAGCTGTTATAAATGTTATATAACAGCAACTATCTTTCTTTAACAACATAGTTCTACTTAGCCTTATCCTTGTTATATAACATTTATAACAGCTGGTGTGGGAGCACCATTACCAGCACCAGCACGGTTAGTACAAGAGTGACGCGACGGTAGGTATCTCGCGCGCGAGATAGTCTATCCGTCCTTTTCTGTCTGTATTAATTAAAAAGAGACGGGTGGTCTATCTCGCGCACGAGTGTCGCATCACTACTCTTGTGCTATACCGTGCAGGATTTGATTCCGTGACCACCTGCTTCGTAGGCAGTCACAACCGACTCAGCAGGAGGCCGTTAGGGCTCCACACGTTTTTTATCGATTTTTGACCAGTTTTGAGTGAATATTCCAACATTGTAGTGCAATAGAAATAGAATTATAAGGTAAACAGCTATCGGTTTCTGAATCTTTTATCCCCATTCTGTTGAGCCGGATTTCGAAAAAAATGAGCACTTATTTTTTTATGATTTTTTAAAATATGTTCTAAAAAACACTTTCGTCGATATTCGAATGCTGTAAATAATCTTACATATACGAAATCTACATATTAGGGTTCCTCTTTGACGTCTCTAAAAACTGACAAGAGATTCTAATTTGCAATTAAATAACACAAAAGTTAAAGCCAGAAAACCACTTTTTTGGCCTAAAATTGTTCGACTATGATGTGAGATGTCAAATATCTCGAAGACAATGAATATTGAAGTAAATATAGGATACTATATTGTTTAAGGCCTTTACTGATAATATAATAAGCTATAAAAATCATTACAAACCTAAGGGATTTAGATCGAAGGTCATGGCGCCAGGGAGCCCCTTAAATAAAAAGCTCTCCTAATAAATAAGCCATCGTAAAAGTACTACTTTATAGAACTTCAGTAGCACCAATACATACACGGTACGTGCTATTTCACACTACGTTCATGTAATGTTTCCACAAGCTTAGACAGGTATTATGTTCACTGTTCACGATCTCCGTTTCACATATCTTTTCCTCTATGAAATCGCTAACACGTTTGAAAAATAGCGATCCGTGCATGAATATCAAATTGCCGCAATGCGTATAAACTATAACGTGCTCTTGGCAGACATTAGGGACCATATAAGCTTGGACTGACAATGTCTACGCAAAGTCACGTTGCGCCAAAATTCAGGCTATAAGCCTGTTTTCGGTATTCAGTGCCACAGCGGCCAGCGCCATCTTGAACAGAAGTTTAGTTGAATTAAAACTTTCGTGAGTCATACTAATACACAGATAACCTCAACCACTCATAAGTACAATTCGAGGTCAACACACATCAGCGCTCCCGTACTAATTTAGTATGAGAGCGCGATCGCTTATTTCATTTGAATTAACGTTTTTGACCATTACTCATGAAATTAGAAATATCTAGAAAAATCTAGTTGTAGGGGTTAACCTGGATTGTTATGCTACAAAATGGTGTAGAATACTATTGAGATGTGCTGTTCGTATCGTAGAAATTTACGAATCAAATTGCGCTTATTTGTGGTGACCTCGTGCTCCTTGTAAAAGCTTAATGATGAGTAGTCTGTGTACTAACACTATTCACTTCATACTGCTGTACTTGTATGATTGTTTGTTTGAGGATGAAGACCTAAGCAGGGGGGTTTCACTTCGCAGTTTAGGTACATTTGGCCGGCGCGCCTCCCGGGGAGGCGTATGGCAGTGGGCTGCCGCTCGGCTCGCACGATAGTCGTGTCACGTGGCGCTCGGGCAAAATTGAAAATACACAATGGCTTCGAAACCTAAATCTCGATCTAATCCATATAAAAGATGTCTTTACGGATGTCTGAATAAACGGAAGAACAAGGAAGCTGAAATAACATTTTTAAATTCCGGACGATATTGAAAGGTCCAGAAGTACTTAGTAATAATTAAAATAAACATCCATAATTTATTGAATATTGGTTGCCCGGAAACAAAATTAGGAACTGACCGACATAAGAATAAAAGGAATACGGCTGTGGCATACCTACTTACATGATAATCAGACATAATCTCTATAAAAAAATCTATCTCCGGATAAAAATTTCATGTTTACAGAAACGTTTCAACGTTTGTAATTCCTACATATTTACCTTAAAAATAATAACTCAGTAGGTATAGGTACAAAAACTTGTCAAGTGACAACCCCGTGCCGACGCTCACAGCTCAGTCATAAAACTACGGCACGCAAAGAAGATTCACGGTTCGTGCGCGGTTATAAGTTTCAATTTTGCTTGCAGGCGGCGAGTATAGGTATAATTTTATACCTAAATCTGACTTTTGTGAAGGAGTGAATTTTCTGTACGGTAGTACTATTAGTTATTCTGTGACCTAAGCTCTCCGAAGCGCGTTGCAATTAAATACAAGTAAGTACAGCCCAGCCGTATGAAGTTAATATAGTGTGAGAAGTTTACTATGTACTAGTTAGCTATGGAAAGAGCTATGCTCGGAGTTTCTCTTAGGGATCGAATCCGGAACGAGGTTATTCGTCAGAGAACCAAGGTTACCGACATAGCTCAGCGAATAAGCAAGCTGAAGTGGCAGTGGGCAGGCCACATATGCCGAAGAACCGATGGCCGTTGGGGAAAGCTGGTTCAAGTTCAAGTTCATTTATTTGGCCAAGTAACAAAGTACGTTACTTTAGCAAGTCATAATACATGCAATATCTATTGATACGATTATATAATAACATAAATAGACGTCAATAATTCATATAGTATACAATTATTTCATTAATATGAGAAAATCCTTTTGTTTAATTTTTTCTGTAAATTCATTAATTGAGTAAAATGGGTTACATTGGAACAATCTTTTAAGTTTACTTTTAAATTCTAAATATGTTAAATTTCTGATGTGGGACGGTAGTAGGTTGTACAACGTGATTTTTAGAGAGATGCCTTGCTTAAATGTTTTGACTTGATTTGTATCAGGAACGCATAGCTTATCCTTATTGCGTGTGTTGTAATTATGAATGTCTTTCCTTGCTTTAAAATTATTTATAATATTATGGATTTCTAATAAACTGTTAAATATATATAACGATACAACCGTCATAATTTGACCTTTAATAAAGTATTCTCTGACTGAAGTGCCTTTACGTCGACTGTATATGGTTCTAATAACATCTTTTTGGGATACAGGTATTCTTTTTATGCCAACAGCATTGCCCCAAGTAGTAAGTGCATAATTAAGATGAGCATGTACAAGCGCGTAATAAGCCATAATAAGTGTTTTTCTGTCAATTAAGGGTCTCAATTTTAAGAGCGCGTAGTTACCAGAAGCTATTTTTTTACAAATTTTGTCAGTGTGAAATGAGTGTTCTTGAGTGGAGGCCGTATGACAGCAAACGCAGTGCTTGGCGCCCTGCAGCAAGGTGGAGCGACGATATCCGTAGGGTGGCGGGTACAGATTGGAAGAGGAGAGCTGAAGATCGAGCTCAGTGGCGTGCCATGGGAGAGGTCTATGTCCAGCAGTGGACCGATACAGGCTGATGATAATGATGATGATGATGATGAGAAGTTTAGTCATTTCAAAGCGTCACCGAACAAAATGTATAGAACGGAGACTTACTGCGTTTGAATTAGGAGAAAGCAATTTTGTATAATTATACATTGTAGGTCCAGGCTTATGTTGGTCCCTGGCAGACAAATAATTATACTGAACCGCACAGAGGTCCAGGCTTATGTTGGTCCCTGGCAGACAAATAATTATACTGAACCGCACAGACGGTCCGTAAATGAGTACCTGCGGTGCAATTGTACTCGATGCACAAGACAAAGGGATTATACAGGATGAACGATCAAATTGGTCTTCGAGAAAATTTATAGGTAAAAAGGTACCTACTTATAGTACTTTTACTTATCCTCCTGTATATTAGATAAGAAAAACGCGGCGTAGCAAAATTACAAAGCAACCGATATTTTGATTAATTGTTTCATACGTTAAAGACAGAGCAGTATTTTGTAAGCAAACTGTGGATCAATGTGACATTGCAATAACAGTGCAGTGTACCTTCTGTATACGCAATTAAAGGGTTCTCTTATTTATCGCCGAAAATGGTATGGCCGATTATCACTTCCCAACAGAGATGTGACTTATTTGAAATACTTGTATTTAAAATGCAAATACAAAATACCTATTTCCTATTTTGTATTTAAATACCTTTTTAACAAAAGCATTTTGTATTTTATTTGAAATACTTTTTGGGACCTGTTCAGAACGCATCCGAAGTGACGTCACGGACGGCCGTTCGCTTCCGAATTTTGAAGATCGGCAACGGATCGGGATAACCGCCGCCGACAGCCAGCAACGACAATCACTTCAAATCCATTGAACGACCAACACGTATACCAAGCTGTAAATTAGACCATAGTTCTAGCAATAAAAATTGTACATAAATTTAAATAACAAGTCATCATTGAAGATCCACTTAGGCATCCCTGCATCAGCTACAATAGGAGCCTAGGCCTCAACATTGGTCCTTCACCCGTCGAAGAAGAGCGTCGAGTTCAACTTCGGTACCAGCGCCTGCGAAAAACACGTCCACAACGCAGCTTCATCCTGTTTTCCGGAGAGAGGAACTCCGCGAGGCGTCTACAGCATCCCACGAAAAGGACTGGGCGACTCAAGCAGGCGAAGAAGCGACGATTTCAACCGTCAACGGGTTTCATCAAGGGTATCTTCAGCAACTTTCATTCGTCGAAGAGTTGGAGAAGTCTGAAGAAAACTACAAGATCCCGATTTTCAGCGTCATATCGTCGTCGTCGTGGGCAGTGTCATACATCCACTTCAAGATCCCGCGAGAATCGCACAGCGGCAGATCTACAAGAACAGGTCGAATTACGGTTCAACACAAGTAAGGTCGTTTCAATATCCTTTCTTTCATTCCTAAAGAAGTAATTCTTCTTCCCTTCCAGTGGTTAATTACCACACAGCTTCAATATCGAATTGATATTGCTCATTTATAAAAATAATATTTAAATTTTATATTTTTTTAAATCTCAACGGTCAAAGTTAAATTTAAACATATCTTTAAAATTACCTAAACTAATTTGCAGTTATAATAATCAGCTGCGCGCAAACAAGTATATCATCGAGCGCATAACAGGTGATCGAATTCACTTTTAGAGGTAAAGGCAACGGTGCATTTAGTATATCCATAGTCACCGAGCGCATCGCATGTTTTCCTTATCGCTAATTAGTACCTACCTATTGTGACCGTGAATATCGAGCGTTAACTATTCATATCTTATTTATTGGTGTTTATTGGTGTTTACGGTAATTATCCTTTAGTGCATTTAAGTTAACGTGTTTTACACCGATTTCTAGTTCATTTAGTGCAAAAAATGTCGTTAGCGCAGTTAGTTAAGCAGCGGGGAACATTTAAATGTAAATTAACAATTTTTAAGACGTTCCTTACGCCATATTTATCTATTCCAACGTTAAGTGACGTACAAGCAAGTGAAGTTGAGTGCCGTCTTAGTAAGATCGAGGAAATGTATACGGCATTTGATGAATTACAGGAGCAGATTGAAGTAACTTCGGAGACCCCCAGTGAGCAATATGCTGAGCGTCAGGACTTCGAAAACCAATACTTTGCTATTTTGGCTGGCGCTCGGGAATTGCTGCGTAAACGTGGCAAGGTGGATGCCGAAAGTAAGGTTATGTCTGAGGCAGGTTCCAGTTCCTGTCAGCATAAGAATAATCTGGTAAGGCTTCCTAAGATTGATCTACCTCACTTTAACGGCAACTATCAATATTTTTTGGAATTTAGAGATACATTTTTGTCATTGATTCACACTAACGATTCTATAGACGACATTAACAAGTTCCATTACTTGCGTTCCTCCCTACAGGGAAGTGCGGCGTTAGTAATTAAAAGTCTTGATTTTAAAGCCGAGAATTATAAAACTGCTTGGGAGTTATTGTTAGCTAGGTACGACAATAAGAGGTTATTAGTTAACAATCACGTGAAAGCTTTGTTTAATGTCGAACAAATTCATAAAGAATCTCACCGGGCACTACGTCATCTTTTGGACATTACAAATAAGAATCTTAGGGCGCTTAACACTTTAGGTCAACCAACCTCTGAGTGGGATACCCTTGTTATTTTCATGATGTCTTCAAAGTTAGATTCAGTGACCAGCCGCGAGTGGGAAGAATTTAGAAACACGTTGGACAATCCTCCGACGTTAGAACAATTTACAACGTTTATTTCAAATAGGGCTGATTTATTAGAGACTCTAGAGGAGTCAAAATCGAGTTCATTTAAAGTTAACCGTAATTCGGATAAACAAAAGAATTTTCTCGTTCTTAATGAGACTAATAAAACAAATAAATCTAAATTCAGTTGTCCTATGTGTAGACAACATCATTTTTTGTTTTCATGCGATTCATTTCGTAAACTGTCCGTTGACCTTCGTCAAAAGAAAGTCAATGAGTTAGGCATATGTCAACTGTGTTTAAGGCCAGGTCACCAGTTGTCCAATTGTCGTTTATCTACGTGTAAATATTGTAGTGAACGTCATAACACATTGCTTCATGCCGAAACTGATAAGGATACAGTAGAGTTAACTGCTGTAACCACTTACAAAAGTGATCCGGCTCAACAATCCTCTGCACTGCTTTCCACAGCTTTGGTGAGAGTCAGCGACGCCAAGGGTGCTCTGCACGTCGTCAGAGTCATGCTGGACAATTGCAGCTCAACCAACCTCATCACCGAGAGTCTTCGCAGTAAGCTGCAACTTCCAATGTCTTCCACGAGCTCCACTATGACAGGTATTAACAAATCCTTATTAGCAAAAAGTAATCAGTCTTGCGACCTAACTATACAATCAATGGCGGGAGATTACGAGATGGAGCTTAGGTGTCGTGTGCTTCCTGAGATCATTGATTACTTACCTATGTCATACATAGATACTAAAAAATTGCAAATACCATCGCACATTCAGTTATGTGACGTTTAATGTTCCGTCTGCCATAGACATGTTATTAGGTTCGGAAATATTCTGGGAAGTCCTAGGTACCACAAAAATCGATTTAGGTAAACGTCAACCTAAAATTTACAATTCAAAATTAGGTTGGTTAATTTCCGGTTCGGTCCTAGGTAATCAAAAACATCATATTGTCTGTCATGCTTCAGAATTACTTGACACTGACATTGATAATCAACTTACGCGCTTCTGGGAGCTAGATAGTGTCTCGCCGGTTCATAATTTGACCCCTGAAGAACGTAAATGTGAAGAACATTTTGAGAAAACTACAACGCGAACTGACGATGGGCGGTTCGTCGTTAGTATGCCTTTTAAAGAATCACCAAAGGTTCTAGGCGACTCATATGAGATGGCTAAGTGTCGTTTCCTATCTTTAGAAAAAAAATTAAAACATGATCACGAGTTTAGGAAGAATTACAACGCGTTCATGACTGAATATCTCGACTTAGGTCACATGTCTCTTTCCGCGCACAAGTCAGATGATAGCGAGGTAGAGTGCCTTTTGCCTCATCATGGGGTGATAAGGGAGGGTAGTCTCACGACAAAATTAAGGGTCGTTTTCGACGCATCTGCCCCCACCAAATCAGGCGTATGCTTGAACGGTATTCAAAGAATTGGTCCTACTGTTCAAGATGACCTAATTTCAATTTTACTAAGATATAGACAACATAAATATGTAATTTCCGGTGACATCGAAAAGATGTACCGCCAGATGCTAATTGCACCTGAACAAAGATGCCTTCAGCAGATTTTATGGCGTTTTAATCCAACTGATCGTCTTGAGTGTTACTCACTTAATACAATTACGTACGGCACAGCTTCGGCTCCTTATCTAGCCTGCCGCTGTTTAAAGCAGTTAGGATTAGAGTCGACAGAGCCAGTTATACAACAATCAATTATACATGACTTTTATGTGGATGATTACTTGAGTGGGAGTACGAGCATTGATGATGCTATACAGTTAGGAATAGGAGTAATTGACACATTAAAATCAGCTCAGTTAAATTTGCGAAAATTACGATCGAATGATGTTGAAATATTACAAGCGTTGGAAAATCATATTCAATCAAATAGTAAATTGCAAAATAGCACAGCAGACAATAAAAATGTTCAATGTTTAAGCATGTCGGCTCCAGCAAAAACTTTAGGGTTAAATTGGCAATGTGACACAGATACCTTATTTTTTAATATAAGCTTAAAAGGTTGTAATAACGTCACAAAACGTCACATACTTTCGTCAATCGCGCAAGTATTCGATCCGATAGGCTTAGTTGGACCTTGTGTCTTGGAAGCTAAAATATTGCTTCAGAAATTGTGGCAGGAAAAGTGCTCGTGGGATCAGGAGATACCCCCCACCCTTAAAGCACAGTGGAGTAAATTCGAAACCACTTTACCATTTCTCAATGAAATTAGAATTCCGCGTTGGGTTTTAGGGAACTCTAGTCAAGAGGTAGAATTAATTATATTCACAGACGCGTCTTAAGCCGCCTATGGTGCTTGCGCTTATGTGAAAACGAAGGATGGCACAGGTACAACTACGGTCCATCTTTTAGCCTCCAAGAACAAAGTGGCGCCAATTAAGGCAACCACGATACCCCGTTTGGAATTATCTGGGGCATTGTTAGGAGCAAGACTGTTTACTAAAATACTGAGCTCACTCACAATCAAATTTAATAAATGTACGTTCTATTGCGATTCAATGATAATTTTAGGGTGGTTAGCGTCATCCCCCGCCAATCTTAAACCTTTTGTACGCAACCGAGTGAGCGAGGTACAGGATGTTACTGCCGGTCATACGTGGCACTACGTGCCCTCAAAAGAGAACCCCGCTGATCTAGCGTCTCGAGGTTTAAATGCTAGGCTTCTTGCCACTTCAGACCTTTGGTGGAACGGTCCAGAGTTCCTAAAACAGGATTCAACTTCCTGGTCCAAATCACAACCCGAGTTGCCTGAAGATTTACCTGAAATGGTAACTTGTCTGGTCACAAACATTGAGGAATCTCCATTTTCTCTTCTCCTGGATCGAGTTTCAAAATTCTCTAAATTAGTTCGAGTCGTAGGATATGTCATGAGATTCATCAACAATTGTTCAAAAAACAAAACTAAAACAACGGGTTTCCTACAAAGTTCAGAATTAACTGTAGCCCGAAAAACAATTATATCTTTGTCTCAAAAAGAAATGTTTGAAGACGAATATGCTGTGTTGAAAGCAGGAAAATCCCTTCCTGCTAAAAATAGACTGCTTTCTCTCACTCCGTACATTGATACGGATCAGCTGTTAAGGGTAGGCGGGAGACTTGACAACACCTATTACAGTGATGACGTCAAGCATCCAGTCATACTATGTAGTAAGCATCGTCTCACAAAATTGATATTTGTTTATTTTCACTTACAATTTTTACACGCAGGTCCCCAGTTATTGCTCAATAGCGTCAAGCAGCTTTATTGGCCTCTAGGCGGCAGGAACTTGGCGCGAAAAACCGTGGATAGTTGTACCACATGTTGCAGGTTCAAAGGTCAAACAGTACAACCTATCATGGGTAAATTGCCTGCAACACGTGCTCAATTAGAACACCCGTTTTTGAACACGGGTACGGATTACGCAGGTCCAATATTGATAGCTGACCGTAAAGGTAGGGGCTGTAGATTAGTCAAAGCCTGGATATGCATATTCGTATGTTTTGCAGTAAAAGCCGTACATCTGGAACTTGTCTCAGACCTCACCAAAGACGCATTCATGGCTAGTCTAAACCGGTTTATTGCTCGCCGGGGTAAACCACAGAATATATACTGCGATAATGCCACTTATTATACGGGTACTTGTAATGAACTATACAAAGTACTTCAAAGGTCAAATATTGCATCAGATCTAGCTCAATCGGAAATCAACTTTGTTTTCTCACCCCCTTATTCACCGCATTTCGGCTCACTATGGGAAAGATGCGTGCGCTCAGTGAAGCACCATTTGCGACGTATTTTAAATTTAACGCATTTGACCTTCGAAGGGATGAGCTCCTGTCTGGCGGATATTGAAGCTACCCTGAACAGTAGACCTTTGACCCCAATGTCCAGTGATCCATCCGATTTAACCGCTCTCACCCCCTCCCACTTCCTTATTGGACGACCGCTTATGTTTGTTCCTAATTCACAGAACCCTGTGGCTGAGGAGAAGATCAACACACTGCAGCGGTATCGACGAGTGGAGCAGCTGAGGCTTCATTTTTGGAACCGATTTAAATTGGAATATGTATCTCAACTACAGCAAAAAACCAAATGGTTTTCATCACATGACAAGCTAGAGGACGGAGCCCTAGTTATTGTCAAGGAAAAAGGGGTACCCCCGTTAATGTGGCTACTCGGTCGCATAGTAAAACTTTATAAGGGCAAAGATGGAGTAGCCCGAGTAGCCGATATTAAAACGAAACGGGGAATAATAAAACGGGCGTTTAACAATATTTGTCCCCTGCCCGCTTCCATGTAACGTGCATGCAGCATTTGCACCATTTCTCACATCCTGCTCTGAATTATAGGTACCTTGAAGTACTTCAACGCCGGGAGCATGTTCAGAACGCATCCGAAGTGACGTCACGGACGGCCGTTCGCTTCCGAATTTTGAAGATCGGCAACGTATCGGGATAACCGCCGCCGACAGCCAGCAACGACAATCACTTCAAATCCATTGAACGACCAACACGTATACCAAGCTGTAAATTAGACCATAGTTCTAGCAATAAAAATTGTACATAAATTTAAATAACAAGTCATCATTGAAGATCCACTTAGGCATCCCTGCATCAGCTACAATAGGAGCCTAGGCCTCAACAGGACCCATTTTCTATTTTGAAAATACAAAATACTTGTTTTTGTAATTTAATATAATGTTGGTAGAAAGGGTAGGTTTAACAGGTTATATTAGTTGTAATGCTCCTACGTGGGTAATTGGTAGGACGACACCGCGTAACCGAGGGAAAAAAGGCACTCATTCTTAACGATCTCGTCATTTTGTAACTAGTCGTCTGTTTTGAAATGGAGAGTTAAGATAAGTATGGAAATCATCATCCTCTTTGCGTTAGTCCCGGCTTGGCGAACTCATCACGTGAATTGGCATAGACACTAGTTTTTATAAAAGCGACTGCCATCTGACCTTCCAACCCAAAGAAGAAACTACGCCTTATGGGAATTAGTTCCGGTTTCCGCGGGATGTTTTCCTTCAACGAAGGGCGACTGATAAATATCAACCGATAATTCGTACATAAGTTCCGAAAGCTTCAGTGGTACAAAGTCGGGATTCGATCCCGAGACCTCCAGATTGAAAGTCGGACGTCTTATCTTATCGCCAGGATACCAGCGCTTATAAGAATGGAAATCGTATTAAATAGCAATTCATTTTTGTACCGAATTTACATTGCATTGAAACTAAAAAAAATATACATACTTGGAAAGTAAATTCCCAGGAACCGAAATGAATGACATTTGGATCCATATAGATAAATATAACTCACTATCAGAGCATGAAAAAAAAGACATTTAATTACATGTATCGAGCGCCGACCCTAAAAAATATTTTAACCATTTACCTACAAAACAAATTAGTGGCACACAAAACTCACCTCTAGTTAAAATTTGATTAACATTTGCTTTATATTTATTGATTAAAATGGCTATGCTATGACTATGACGTCTATGACATATGATCACGGGCAGACGGACATGACGAGATAAGGATTCCGTTTTTTCCATCTTGGCGACGGAATTCTAAAAAGCATTTGTATTTTAAAAAAGTATTTTGAAAATACCTATTTTGTATTTAGTATTCGAAATACAATTTTGCTAAGTATTTTGTATTTTGCATTTGAAATAGTAAATCATGAAAGTATTTGCATTTTGTATTTAAATACTGCCATTTTGCACATCTCTGCTTCCCAACTCACGTTTGGCGGAATTTTATTTCGCCGAATTTTCATTTCACAACTTATCAAATGTTTTTTTTTTATTTCCCAACCGACAGTTACCAACTAAACGTTTGGTCTGTGTTTTATGACAATGTAGGTAAGTACGAATAAATTGAATCATTGGCGATAAGTGTTTATACTTGCGGATTGTTATATTATATCAGCTTTAAGCCGTGCGACATACTGGCTTTTAGATGACACTTAAAGTTGCACCCAACATATTCAAACAGCTATATACCATACATGGAAATATTTTTACCACATTATTTTTGGCCACAGATCGTTTTCTTGGGGATCGCAGTTCTAACCTAACCTAACCCACTTCTGGCAACAGTTCGTTTTCTTGGGGGTCGCAGTTCTAACCTAACCTAACCCACTTCTGGCAACAGTAAATATGCAGTAGGACATATATCAGCGATTAAGTAATATTCGTTGAATAGTATTTCTACGTAGTAACATAAATTTAAATAAATAGTAGTTGAAATGAAATAACGCCAAACAATATTACTAGTACTAAAGTTTCGATGAATCGTTGTCGATGAAATAATATTCGATGAAAAGGTTGTCGACAAAACAAGGGTACACCGTACCTACCACTATCAGTTTTGACTAAAGCCGCAACTCATTATTAGCATATGAAAATATTTATAAATTTAATATTTCCTACCAAAAAATATGTAGGTATGGGTATGTATCTTTTTCTTATATTTGTAAGCCAAATGTATGAAAAGGGAACTGTAGCATCAACGAAACGTTATTCGTCCAAGAGTTGTTCGACCAAGTAAAACATTTGACAAATGATAAGTCTCTCAAAAGTTTAGAGGCGTTATAATAATCTGCTTTACAATAATTCTACCAATTGAAACGTTGTCATACAAAAATTTGCTAATCGTTAGTTGTCAAAGTGAAACGTCGGCGAAATGTTGGTTGGCAAATGAAATTCCGCCAAAAATAGTACTGCGAAAAGGCAGAATACCCAATTAAAGGTTTCAAAAGGAATAAAAAAAGCTACAAAAAGTATAATTTGTTTTAATATGACCGAAATTTAGAAATACTAACTAAAGTAGCAAACAAACATTAAAAAAAAAATCAATTAAGTATACTAAAAGTGTGCAAAGAATTTTAGTACGGAACACTGAAAACTATTGAACATTCTTATATTATATGTCTCATACCTTTCTCAAATATATATCTTTAAAAATATTAGGAAATACATAACATAACATTAACATACATACTCTTTATTGCACACCTCAAAATAAAGAAACACATAAAATTCAGGTTACAAACAGTAAAAGCAGAGGTAAAACAATTGGCGTTCTTATCGCTAAAAAGCGATCTCTTTCAGACAACCTTTGAGAAGCGGAAACCATTAAAAATAATCAGAAATACGTAGGTGTTGGTATACTAAAACAAATACTTCTAGTATTTTATCTAAATATATAAAAGAAGAAACTGACTGACTGACTGACTGACTGACTGACTGACTGGCCTGACTGGACTGACTGGACTGACTGGACTGACTGGACTGACTGGACTGACTGGACTGACTGGACTGACTGGACTGACTGGACTGACTGGACTGACTGGACTGACTGGACTGACTGGACTGACTGACTGACTGACTGACTGACTGACTGACTGACTGACTGACTGGCTGGCTGACTGACTGACTGACTGACTGACTGACTGGCTGACTGACTGACTGACTGACTGACTGACTGACTGACTGACTGACTGACTGACTGACTGACTGACTGACTGACTGACTGACTGACTGACTGACTGACTGACTGACTGACTGACTGACTGACTGACTGACTGACTGACTGACTGACTGACTGACTGACTGACTGACTGGACTGACTGGACTGACTGGACTGACTGGACTGACTGGACTGACTGGACTGACTGACTGACTGACTGACTGACTGACTGACTGACTGACTGACTGACTGACTGACTGACTGACTGACTGACTGACTGACTGACTGACTCACTGACTCACTGACTGACTGACTGACTGACTGACTGACTGACTGACTGACTGACTGACTGACATATCAACGCACAGCCCAAACCGCTGGTTCAAGAGATTCCAAATTTGGCACGTAGGTTCCTTATAAGGTCTAGGGATGCACTAAGAAAGGATTTTTCAAAATTCACCCCTAAGGAGGTAAAATGGGGGTCCAAAATTTGTATGGCGAATCAAGATTTGTTAGACTATTTTATTCGAAACTTCACAGGAGTATTCCTAACGATAAATGAGTAAACACGTGTTTCAGGTTTTTTGAAAATTCAACCCCTAAAAGGGGCAAATGTGGTCACAAAGTCTGAAAATCAACATGGGTATCGTATCCTTTTTGAGTACTTATAGTACGCGGGAAAAGGCTAGTAATTTATATCCTGGCATCAAGGGTATGAAGTCAATTTACTACTACTAGGACTAGGTTGATTTGTGTAAGATTGTCCCATAATATTTATTTATTTATTTATTTATTTATTTATTTAATTTACTTTTGAAAACGTGGCGCCCTATTTTAACATGACAAGTTGTCTTATAATGTCCTTGTCACATATCATATCTAAATTATATCGCTACTTAGGCTCCTCCCCAACCAGTTCCCGCGTAAAGCACGTACAGTCTACAACAGAAGTAGCTAAGCGGGTGAGGTGTTCAAAATGAGCTGGACACGACTTTATTGTCAAGGGGATAAGAGCGAGTGAAAGTCATTTTAGACACGTTAAGCTCCTTCTGCTGCTAACTGTACATATTTAAGTACCTATATTAGTATGCGCCACATCAAAATGCCGTCGATCACGATTGGCAGCATGGGCTTAACTTTTTATAACGACGACTTAATACCGTTTTTCAGCCTCTAAACTGCATTTAATAAAAATATATCTCACTGTCTCCAGTTTTTATGGAGTTATGATAATGGAATGAAGGAATGCCCGCTTACCTTTTATTATGGTGGGTGGATATCCATTTATAGCGAAGTTAATCCCTACGTCAGAGCAGTGATGTCTGTGCCGTTCTTTACCAACCACGGGTTTATTCCTCGGACTATCCAGTATAAGTGCATTCGCAGTTCACGTAAACTTTTTAAGGTTGTCGAAGTCATGTTAGACTGGATTTTCTGTGGAATCGATTCGTTATCGCTTGCATAACCAATGAGAATCATGACCTGATCCGAGGATAGATGTGCGTTTTTAGATTAAGCAAATGGCTTAGTTAGGGTTGGGCTTTGTTGGTCAGAGATTGGGTTGACAATAATACTTAAATAATTTACAAAAATAGTTTAGATTTAGGCGACTTTCACACTGCTGCGGTTTCCGCATGCGACGCCGGTGCGTGAGCGATATAGCGCTCTGCATGTGTATAGCGTTGTCACGCTTGCACACCGTCGTCGCACCCGGTTGCGGTGCCAGTGGGATAATCGCCTTAGTTATCAGCGAAATACTATTTTAGAATAGTGCAGTTTGGTTAGGAATAGGTCTAGGTTATTACATCGTCAGACAAACACCATTTAAATGACAGTCCCATGCGTATATTGGCACATACAACTCTAATCTTGTACAGTCACACAGACGCTCTCATGGCCCTACAAATAAGAGCGTGTCACATATTTTTGCGGCCTTCGTGTAGGAAGATACTATTGCCGGTGACTGTACTACAAAACGATATTAATGATATTACTTATAAAGAAAACAGATTTATACAATCCATGCCACTGCGAACATAAACACCATCCTGAGTAGTCTAGAAAACCTATTTCCGCTTCGTTCCAAATTGCCTAAAAACACAAGGTCATGTGAACAGAAGTCATTAATGTACCTCTAAAGGTAAAAAGTGAATTTCGTAATAAAGTTGTTATTCTTTCGGAAGTGGGCAGGGTCATTAGCGCTAACACCCGCGATAAGATAGCGCTTCGGCCCCTTTGCGCTTATCGACATGTCAAAATATTTTATGTCTTACGCCTTATAGGAGTGACTAAGTAAAGTTGTGTGTGTTTAGTGTGCGAGTCGAACAATAAGGCGAACCAATGTGGCAAGTTGGTATTTATTTATCGTATGGCTACATAGTACATACGATATATAAATACGATATACCGGGTGTGGCCTGTAATAGGTGCAAAAAATTAAAACGTAGATTCTACTCCTCAAACTAGACAATGTTTGTTCAACGACTTTTGAAAGTTATGTAGATTTTAGATTGTCTCTTTTTCAAACAAACTAAATAGTATTTTCAATGTACATCAAAGTCCGCCTAAATGACATCGCCTGTCAGTCTTGTCACCCTACAGATATTAATCAATGTCGTAATACATTGCGTGTTCGAATAAACTTTAAACTGTAATAAAATTCAAACTACAAGTTATTTCTAAAAGTTATTGAACAAACGTTGTCTAGTTTGAGGAGTAGAATCTACGTTTTAATTTTTTGCTCTTATTACAGGCCACACCCGGTATATATATAGATATTTCTTCTCTGGAGTAGAAGTAGGGGAAAGCAGATGAAGAGGAAAATCCAGTGAGTGCTGCGAGGCCCAGATTGGACAGTGCAGCTGCCAAGTTTGTTACTCTTTTAGCACCACCCAGGGATCACGTGCAGGGTTGTCTAAGGTGTTTCCTACGGACGCAGAGTAACATTGACCCCCGTATGTTAGTATATGTTGATATGACTCGAGGGTTATGGCTGTTAAAGTCTAAAAGAACTAGACTGCGGAATGTAACCGGTAAATATTTTGAATGAGAATTACTTGTGAATTACTGACTTACCGGTAGTTTGTTTACAATTTGTTACCGGTTTGCGACAGACTCGGTTCTTCGTCCTATAAGTCCTATGAGCACTCCTAACACTTCTAGGATCAAGTATTAAGTAGTATAAGTACATACTAACCAAAACAGTGGGTATAAAAGTTACCCGAAATAAATAAATTATTTGATTTGATTAGAAACAACACTTGAACCCTCTTTAGCTAGATTCGCTTTCGTCTGGCCTGCGATTTGAATGACATAAGGTAACTAAACTATAAGGTCGAAAGATAACGCTTTTAATGATGTGACAGCAGTAATGACTTTGAACTTGCGGTAGTTGTCTACGTTTAGAATTCTTTGGGGTTTTATCTAAATGTAAAAAAAAATCCAAAAAGAAAATAATTGTCTTCTACAACTTTCTTCTCGTTTTATACATATGATTCTGTGTCACCGCTGTGTAAAATGTGTAGGTAATTTATGCGCGAAAAAAGTTTTTAAATTGTATAGTGAGTAATTGTGTAGTACAGTCAAGTGCAAAAATACGTATCGAAAAAATCGTCTCATAAATATGGTACTACGCACTTATTACAACGGAATAAGATACTATGGGACATATTTTTGAGTAAGATGAGTACACCCATATTTTTACACTTGACTGTACCTACACACGATGTTTTTTTTGTTTCAAGCTGCACAGTTAGAAGCACTCCATAGAATTGACTTTAATGGGCTCAATTACTATGGGGTGACAGATGCTATAGTCGGACATAAAATTGGTCGTAATTTGTTTTTTTTGTTTAATGGGCTTTTAATATAGGTGTTACGTTCACACGGGGTGACGTGCTACTTTTGCTTTGTTTTGTCTAATGTCGTTAAAATTATGATAAGTGGGGTTTTCAAATTATAAATTTAACTTCTATTCCAAAAGTTTACCTAAGTATAAAATATAAAGGATGGTACAAAAATATATTTAGGGATACTTTGAAACAATAAAATTGATGGTTAGATAATATAGTTTACCTACCAGTAGTATTCAAGCATTTCTCCAGGAAGTTACATTGATTTTTGCACTTTCACCTACTTCAACTGTCAACATCAACACACTATGTCGGACATCAACTCAATTCAAGCATCAATTGCGGAGCTCACTGAAACCTTCAATGCAAGGATGGCTGAGATGCAGAGTAATTTGGACAAAGCGGGCTCAAGCAACCCTGGGAGCGGTATTGAGGCAGTAGCGGCGGACTTCACTAGCTTCAAAGCATTTGTTTTGAACTCTCTCAATATACTCCAGAAGCAGGTGGAGCTCATCGCTCAACAGGTCGATCAAATAGAAATGCGATCTCGACGCAAGATGCTAGTCATCCATGGTGTTCCGGAGGCTGACAAAGAGGACACAACGGCCCTTGTAGTTGAACAGCCCAAAGCTGTTAAGGCTGACGTGGCTGCAAATGACATAAGGCGCAGCCACCGACTTGGCCGTCGCAGAGGCAGCAAACCCAGGGCTATTGTGGTGAAGTTCTGTGAGACTGCCGTCCGTGATAAAGTGTGGTTTGGTAAGGTGGCATTGAAAGGCTCCGGCGTAACGATAGCCGAGTTCTTGACCAAATCACGTCAGCAGACCTTCATGGCAGCTCGGGAGCGGTTTGGCGTCAGAAGATGTTGGACCTGGGACGGCGTTGTTCATGTCTTGGATGCGAGCGACGTGCGCAGGCGTGTGGTGAGCCTTGCAGAGCTTAAGGCGATTTTCGGATGCGCCAGAGCAGCCTGTGACTCCGACCCCAAGCGTAGATGCTCCTCCCAAGGCAGATAATTGCAGCAAAGCCGAGAAACCGGAGAAACAGATAAAGCCCAGACGTGCGGCTGCCAAATTGAAGCCTTAGTATGTACATAGTGTAGCTTTCTTCTGTATTTGTTCGGGTTATACTGCTTGACGCTTTTCTATTTCGACGTGTAATCACTGTTATTTGTTGTATACCCTCTTTAATAGTCTCCCGTAAATATTATAAATTAATTCCAATAACTTCATTGCTAACTTTAAATGTCACTTTGCCAAGTTCCAACTGACATTGACAGTTTGACATGTGTGCTGACGGATGGCAGGTATAGTGTTGCCAACTGTTATATTGCGGTCCGCTTTACCAAGTTAAATATTTCCTTATTAAATTACGTTCCGTTTTTCTTAGTTAATTATTTCCTTAGTTTTGTGATTTAACTTAATGCCTGTCGAATCTGAAGCCAACATGTATTTTTGAATTGAACTTCCGTTTCTTTATAAGTGTATTTCTTTCTTTATTTGCTGCTGGCGGGTAGATTGTGGAGTTTTTGTTTAGTTTTTACTGTATATATTTTTATATTTATTGAATATTAGTATACACTTATTATATACTTATTATATTTTTAACTTTATATATATTTTTCAGATGCCTTTCAGTGATAACAGTGACCAGTATTTATCTTTTTCCTCCTTAGATAGTGTAAGTGAAGACAGTTTCCATAGTTTGCCTCCTTCGCTTCACGACTTTCTGGAATCTCAGTTTAATGATGTACCTAAAAATTTTAACGTTGTGCATTTAAATGCGCAAAGTATTCCTGCACATTACAGCGATATGTTACTCTCTTTTGACATTAAGAACATTCATGCTATTTTAATTTCCGAATCGTGGCTCAGACCAGCTTTGCCTTCAACGTCTTACTCTTTACCTGGTTTCAATTTAATTCGGCACGACCGGCTTGGAAGAGGTGGCGGTGGAGTTGCGATTTACCTTCGTTCTTACATCCCCTATTCAATTGTTAATGTATCTGCCAGTTATTCTACTTCTGATGCCGCAGAGTATATGTTTCTCGACGTTTCCCTCTCTCATTCCAAACTTTTACTTGGCGTTTTTTATTCCCCCTCCCTTCACGTTAATTACTTTGATTCTCTTGAGAAACTTCTCGAAGACCTTATGCCTTCTTATAATCATCACATTCTTATGGGAGATCTAAATACGTGTCTTCTGAAGGATGACAGTCGATCCCGGCGCCTTAAATCCGTGGTAGATGCATGCAATCTAACTATTCTCCCTTCAGACGCCACACACTATTTTCCAAATTGCTCGCCTTCTCTTCTTGATTTAACTTTAGTTTCTTCGACTTCTTATGTGTCTAAATTTGGACAATACTCCGCGGATGCCTTCTCATATCATGATCTGCTCTATCTCTCTTACAAAATTCGTCCTCCCGAATCTAAATCAAAAATTCTTTTGCAGCGCAATTTTAGTGGATTAAATATGGAAAAGCTTCGAGATGACGCTTTAACAATCGATTGGAGCAGTATCGCTCGAGCGGGTTCGGTAGACGATCAAGTTTCTCTCTTTAATTCGCTCCTCATACAACTTTATGACGCTCATGCTCCTGTTCGTGCAATAAAAGTCAAGCATCTCCCTGCTCCTTGGCTCACTGAGGATATTAAAGCCCTTATATTAGAGAGGAAGAATCAATCTAAATCTAAGTATAAGGCTAACAACTCTGAGAAAAATAAACTTAAATATCATATCCTGCGCAATCGCTGTAGCACTATATGTCGAGATGCTCAGAGGCGTCATATTCACAGTTCTGTTGAAGATGGAAATCCAGCCAAAGTGTGGAAATTTTTGAAAGGTCTCGGAGTTGGCAAATCTCAACAGGCAACCAATTTAAACAATATTAGCGTTGACCAGCTTAACCAGCATTTTTCATCGTCCACCTGTTTCAGTGGTCCTAAGAAATCTAACTCACTTCATCATCTTTCATCACTTCCTGTCTTAGATTTCTCTTCTTTCTATTTTAGCCCTTTCTGTGAGAGTGATGTTAGGAAGGGTATATTGAATATCACTTCTAACGCCGTTGGTGTTGACTGTGTTAGCCGAAATATGATACTCCCTCTCCTTGATTTGTTTGTTCCTATTATCACCGGTATTCTGAATTTTTCCATTTCATCAAGTACTTTTCCCAGTCTGTGGAAGGATGCCAATATTATTCCTTTACCCAAAAAATCCAACCCCAGTTCCTTCTCTGACTATCGCCCCATCTCCATTCTTCCTTTCCTATCCAAAGTCCTCGAACGGCTAGTGCATCAGCAACTAACTTCCTTCCTGAATAGAAATGACCTCCTAAACCCATTTCAATCTGGTTTTCGTCCGGGCCACAGTACTACCTCGGCTCTTGTCAAGGTTACCGATGACATCCGTTTGGGTATGAATGACCAGAAGCTTACAGTTCTTGCACTTCTAGATTTCAGTAATGCCTTTAACACGGTCGATTTTGACATTTTGCTCGCGTTCTTACAGTCTCTTAACATATCGGCTGCAGCGATTGACTGGTTCCGCAGCTATTTGGTTGGTCGTCGGCAAAGAATAAAACTAGATTCTTCGTGTTCTTCCTGGTGCAGCACATCAGCTGGTGTTCCACAGGGTGGTGTGCTGTCTCCTCTTTTATTTTCTATCTTCATTAATTCCATAACTCTTGATCTCTCCTCTTCGTATCACCTCTATGCCGACGACCTTCAAATATATTCGCAGGGTATGCATAGCGATCTCAATTCAGTTATAGAAGCCACGAATCTTGATCTGCTCCGCATATCAAATTGGAGTCAAAATTACGGTTTAAAAGTAAACCCCCTAAAGTCACAGGTAATTGTGATGGGTAGCGCTAAACAAATCTCCAAAATTGACTTTAAAGTCAAATCAAATCAAAGTCAAATAGTTTATTTGTACAACATGGGTATATAGTACAAACAGAGGTACAGGTCTTACAGAATTAGAGTAGCATCACCATGTCGGGCCACAGGGCATACAAATTTTAGTGTTTTTTCTTTAAATCTGTAACTACATGTTAATATTAATTGCAGTCGGACAAAAAACCCTTAACAGTATAATATGTACTATCCACTAAAAAATCAAATAATTTTCTTTTGAAACTTATAATATTTTCTATACTTCTTATTTGTTTCGGAACTTTGTTATAGATTTTTGGAGCCATACCAAGTATACTTTTCTTTAAAAATGCTGTGTCGGAAGACATTGAAGCTATTTTATTTCTTAAACGAATACTCTTAAATCTTTTAAATAAGTGCAGGTTGCTTTTAACAAAAATAACTAATTCATAAATATACAAACAAGGCAGAGTCAATATACGTAGCTTTTTAAAGTGTGGTACGCACGAAGCTGGTAGCTGAATTCCACATAAAGATCTAACGCATCTCTTTTGCGCTTTAAATGCAGTTTCTCTATCAACTGAGTTTGCCCAGAACATGATACCATACCTTAGTGTCGATGTTACATAAGCGTGATAGGCCGTTAAAATAACCGGTTCATCAACATTTTTTCTTAGATTATGTAGGAGGTATGAAAATTGATTCAGTTTCTTACATATATTGTCAATTTGATTATTCCATGTTAACTTATGATCTATGCCTATTCCTAAAAATTTTGTCACATCTGTTTCCTCAATTTTTTTACCCTTATATGATATATTTAAATTACGGGTATCATTTCGTCTATGTTTAAATGTCATGATTTTAGTTTTTTCCATATTAATTTTTAAATTGTTGTTTGCTAACCAGTTAATTACTGTTTCTAATGTTTTGCATATATCATTTTCATATGTTTCTGGGTCTTTACAAGGAAACATTATAGTGCTATCATCAGCAAAAAGAACCATGGGATACTCGATAGCTCGTGGTAAATCATTGATATAAATAATAAATAATAGAGGGCCTAAAACGCTTCCCTGAGGTACACCGTAATGAACATGTTGAACTTCCGATGAATAAGTGACTTCGGTTTTTTTTCTAACGCATAGTCTATTTATCTGAGTGAACTGTAGTCGATTTCCTAAGTATGACTTAATCAAACTATGTACATTACCTCTAACTCCATATTTGTATAATTGGTCTAGCAATATTTTATGATCTACAAAATCGAAGGCTTTCGACATATCCATGTAGAGTGCTGATATCGGAACTCCTTTGTCCATATTTGTTATTACTACACGCATTAGGTCAAAAATAGCCATATTAATAGACTTACCCTTTCGAAATCCCATCTGTTCTTGTGTAAATAAATTATTTTTTTCGAAGTATGAGTAAATAGAATTGTGAATTACTTTTTCTATGACTTTTGAAAATATGGGTAGCAGTGCCACAGGTCTATAGCTAGCCACGTCTTCCTTATCCCCTCTTTTAAATAGTGGTTTCACAATACCAATTTTTAATTTTTCTGGAAATTCACCCTTCTCTATGCATAAATTAGTTATGTGGCTAATCAATGGTGAAATGATACTGGATACAGATTTTACCACTTTTGTACTAATACCGTCATAGCCTGTACCATGGCTATTTTTTAATGAGTTAATTATAATTTCAATATCTTTCGAATTAACAGGATTCATAAACATAGAATTAGGTAAATTGGATGCCGTTGTATTCGTCTGGTCATGTTTATGATTATTTGTAACATTATTTATAAAATACTGATTAAAAGCTTGCGCGATTTTTCGAGGAGACTTTCTCAGGCTCCCTCCGATAGTCTTCGATGGTATCCAAATTCCTTTTTCCAACCAAGTGAAAAATCTTGGCGTAATCATGGATCGTTGTCTATCATGGGTGCCTCAGGTGAGTGAAGTGAGCAGGAAGATGTTTGCTGCCATAGGGTCTCTCAGACGGCTCCGGAATTTCCTGCCAATTGCTACTAAAATTGCGCTTGCTCAGTCGTTACTTCTCCCCATTCTTGATTATGCAGATATCTCCTATTTAGACCTAACCGAGGAGCAACTTAATAAGCTTGAGCGTATTCAAAATGCCTGCATTCGGTTCATTTTCGGATTACGCAAATTCGACCATGTTTCTAGTTTTCGTTCTCAACTCAAATGGCTCCCTATCCGTCACCGCCGTAACTCTCACATACTTTCTTTACTCTTTTCTATACTTTTTAACCCTGCAACTCCCCGCTACCTCAAAGAGCGTTTCTCTTATCTTAATTCTATTAGATCCTCTCAAAAATTGCTCCTAAAAGTGCCATCTTCATCTTCCAAATTTTATAATTGCTCATTTACGTTCCAGGCCGTTCGTTTGTGGAATTCTCTCCCTCTCAACATAAAACGCGCGCAATCTATTGGTAGCTTTAAATCGCAACTTAAGGAATACTATTTATCTCTTCCTTAGGTTTTTAAGTTGACACTGTTGTTTCTTACTCTGTGTATTATATATACATATGTACGTATATGTATGTTTATTTTGTATTTATTTAAGTATGTATATTCATATGAATGTGCTGTGTTATCTATTTCGTCTCTTTTGTTTCTATGCACCACCTACTGCTTATTGTTTTTCTCTAGTCTCCACTACCCAAAGGTTGTCTGGAAGAAATCGCTCATTAGCGATAAGACCGCCTGTTGTTACCTCTACCTAAATTTATCTAATTGTAAAATTTGTGCTTGTAACTGTATGAGGTGTGCAATAAAGAGTATTTATTATTATTATTATTATATTTATTATATGTTAAGGAAGTACTTTATTCAAAACTTAGTAGGTACCTGCTAAAATAGCTAAATGATTTGGAGTAAATTTGATTTTCCAAACACAATGTGAATTACCTACCTCTATAAAACTTATACTTGACATATCAATTTTAATTATTAACGATTGACGGTACGAAGTACACTGACGTTTCGAAGTTAGCAGACTGTGAAAAAAAAACGTATTTCTTCCAATTTCGTACTTAACGGGCATTCGCTCTTTTGATATGATGAAATGTCATAAAACTAAAATGTTATATCGCGAGAATGTCTGATAGGCCATGTGAATATTGTGAATTAGGAATGAAATCAACGCAGACACCTGGGGCTTTTCACTGTAACAGCATATACATGTTTACAATTATCTCACTCACTCCTACGCATTACTGAATGGAGTGAAAGAGAGCGAATCAAATCGAGTAGCGATACAAGTCTTGGCGTTACGCTAAGTGCGATTACGTTCTATTTCCGATAGTAAATTGCATATCGATGTTCGCGCCAAGTGATTTCACGCCCTTTGCGTTTGGGGTACATGTGACACTAACTATGCTTCGGTAAAGGTCAACGACCGATATAGTGCGTAGAGTGCTTTGGTCGGATTAAATAATCTGTCGATACTGACTGGTTAACTTACATGTGCCTGCACTACTTTCGTGTTCATATTTTTGTCATATTATTTGTTATTTTCTACTTACAAGTAAATATAATATAATGATAATAAAATAACTTCTTTCTAACTAAAGATTGAAAGCACACAAAGTCACAAATGATGCCATTACACGTTATTTTTCTGGCCTATATAGGTACGGTTCATAAATTAATATGTACCTCATATATCATCTGAAATACCTAAATCATGTCCATGTACAGTCGCCATCAAATATATCGGAGCGGTCAAGGTACTCAAAAATATCTGAACATATACTACCGCCTTGACACTAGAGGCGTTGTTCAGATATTTGTGACCACCTTGGCCACTCCGATATATCAGATGGCGACTGTACCTATTTGTATATTACGGGACACTCTTACATAATTTCAAACTTAATAGTATCTCGCACAGTAAGCTCAATAAGGCTTGTGTTCTAGGTACTAGACGACGACATAACCCAATGTTTTATTAAATAGACGATACATCAAGGCGCAAATTTAACTTGCTTGGCGTACTTAATAAAACTCTTACACAAAAACTCGAATAAAGAAACTTTCTCCAAACGTACTCCACGAAACTAATAAAAATAGAATTTCAACAAAGTTGGCCGTTGTTACAAAAAGTCGTGAGTTTTTGTTTGGGAGCGTTCTCAAAGGTCACGGCCTTATTCTGTTCTTGTGTTTCATGTACCGCCGCATGGCAATTTCGAGATGTTTAAGGAAATAGAAAGTTACATTCCATTGGTAAAGTTCAAGTTTGACAGCGACCTGGAATAATCTTAGGGTCAAAGCACAGAGAATCCTTACATCTTACATAGTTCTTCCAATTCCGGTACCGCTACCGAGATTCTGCGCTATTTTCCAATCCCGCCTGCAGCGGGATTCTGAGCGTAGCATCCTGCCAGATTAGCGGGATTACGAATATCTAGTAATATTTTTTTTCATTTAGTTATTTTTCGCTCTTAATTTTTGATGTCTAAGAGGAATTTTGTTGATTTGAAAATCCGTGAAGAAGGCACTAGTAACGTGCAAGTGCTATCTCTGGAAATGCCAGCGACCGGACGCTGTGAAGAAGATGAGCTAGTCCACTTCGTTCAGGCGCTTGCCCGGTTAAATCCTAAAGAAGCCCGGGGGGTTCCTAATGACCTAAGAACATTTTCGTTACTGGTACAAAATAGATACGTCCAAAGGGAGAAAGGTTAATACTTGAATTAAATACTACTATTCAAAAAATTAGGTATGTCAGTCACACAGCAGATACGCAGTTATGTTTATAGTAAATTCATTGCATTGATTATTTTAGAGACCTTAATAAAAGTTAGTATTGGTATATATTCATATTACAAAGCTTTATTTACATAAATTGAATATGCATGACTAGGTAATGTGGAGTTGTGGACACAAATCTACTGCAATCTCTAAAATCCTCTATACCGCGCGAATACTCTCTGTGACTGATGTAAGTACAATAATTACGTATGTTTACCCACATATTTCATAAAAAAAATACATCAATTTCAGTACCCATTACCCAAAAACCAAAATAGTGGCCATGACCACCACATTGCAAAGAGAGTATTGACAAAGAAGGATAATATATGAAAATTAGTACCTATAAATATATTTTTTTATGTTAAGATATGACTGTTATTTAACTTATATTAACAATAGGGAATGGAAACACACATGACTGAAATTACCGGTATTATTATCCATAATATTTACCGATTGAATTCCCTAATGAACGGTAAACTCAGTTCGCGAACGTTTATTACACGAACTAATATAAACATAATGCTTATAACGATTTTAATAACTGTATCAAACCCCAACGACGGTCACGAAAGGAGTAAGCTTATAATTTAGTCATAAAACGGCAATTAGAATACACTTTACTGCAATAATAAATCTTTTAATCTCACGATACCACAGCGGGCCGCTAGGCTTGGGGCTTTAATTTATTGTATCAATTAAAGAATTCTTCACACTTATTAACAGAAAGCGGCAAGGAATGATGTATCAGTATCCCATGTTACGTTCGTTTAATCTGTACATTTCTATTAATTATTTTAAACAGACACTTAAACTTAGTAACTTGTTCTTCTGTGTATGTATATGGTGTATTCCTATCTGTGCCTGTTGGGGACAAATGGCAGTAGTGTTTTTCATAGTAATCATTTCCATCTGTCTCCGCCATCACGATACTGCGCACGATCGAGGACAGACAGAGAATACACCTAAAATATCCTGAAAGATGGCTGACAACTTTGAGCTACTTTGGTCAAGACTGCCCGTCTACTGCAGATGTTTAAACAAAGGTTAGAAAAAATTGTATGTTAGGACCTTTTTTCCAAATATAAGACGTTTATAGTCTATATATTATCAGTTCAGGACTAGATTTGTGCAATATTGTCCTCAAACAAATACCTATTTATTTATCGCTACCGATTTTTTGGTGTCTCAAAATTATTTTCGGTATTAAAGAACACAGTAAATCCTTACTTCGCCGTTTGATACCTACGCCAAAAATGAATTTCAGTAAGAGAACCCCCTCTCCAATCAACCATTTACGTAAACATGAACTTGTTAAGTTGTTACTTCGTTATAAGAGACTAATTCACAGGCATATTAACTATATGGCGCGGTGAAAACTAGCTCGCTTCCTAGATTCTGTCTCTTTCTATGAACATACTATAGGTACGATCCCGTTTTTTACGACTGCTCAGTATAAAGTTTTATAAGCCCTCGAGAGCTGCTATAAAAAACATTGCACTACTACCAGACCAGTATAAACGCATGTGTGTGCGAGAAACTTTAAATAGGTATGAGTCAACGTCAAAGACTATAAACTAGAAAAAAGTTTTTTCATCCGAACGTATCGATAAAAATTGTATCGACTTAAAAAAATATATAGATATTGAAAAATAAATGAAATGTACCTAATAATGAATTAATGATACCGCGTTTGGAGACTCAATACCAAAATTAGTTGGTCTATACAAAAAAAAACACAAATTTTGTGTCTGAAGTTTTCAGGACTGTGTAGTACAATTTGGTTTATTGTAAACTATAGACAGCTTAGTTGTCTTAATCTTTCAAGATGAAGAGTTAATTATAATTACTTAGTTGAAACTATATTAATATCCTCGACGTTCAATTTCGCGTTAATGGCATTTTGACACATTTCCATTTTGATTTAAGCCAAAATAGTGATGTGCCTTCTCGTCATGAACCAATAATACCAATATCCTTTGATGAAATAAAATATTTCTGTAAGTCAGAGACACATACACACAAAGACTGATGATTTTTGTAATGTCATTTTAGTATTTTTTCAAATTATTTGTTACTTTAGATATTTTAGGTTTCTCTTATTGTATAGCTTATAATTATTTTTAAATCTTGACATGTGATTCTGTATAGATATTCACTTTAGATAGTAAGATTTTTTTAAATGGTATTTAACACCAGCGAAAACGCAAATTCATCTAGGTCATAGTTAGGTAAGTTTTTAATACTACTGCTTACTTGCCATAAATAATGTGTATACCTATATGTGTCATTATTTTTATAAAGGTATCTACTATTTGGATGTTCGCGTTTGCGCTTATTTCGCTCGATAAAGTATTGAAACCTTCTGTTCGACGTACGACGTAAGTGCCAGCTGCCAAATATTACATTTTGATCTAGCTAGACTAAGTAAATCACATGTAATCAGAAGTACGTACCTATTGTATATACTCTCTTATATGTCAGTGTCACAATTATCCTCAGATATGGGCGTGGCTTTGTAACAAGCTTGAGTCTTAAATATTCCACTGTCTTTGCAGCAAGCTGATACAGAAAGATGAAAAAGAATTTGTCAATACAAATATACTTTGTGAGTCGTAAGTGATATCATGTTGACTCGCATTGTAGGAGGGCCCTAACCTGTTTGCTCTCTCTCAGATTGGTAATAAGATGCGACACATGTATTATCCCGATTAGGGCTCGGAAAGAGGGGCTTAAGTATAGTGATGTCTCTGTCGCGATATCTGACACGATATGGTAATCTTTGTAATTATCTTGGATTATTTATGCATTAGATTGAGCGGTAATGGCGTTGAAGATGAAAAGGAAGTGTTAAATTTTCATCCATATCTAATTGGGTATAGTTGCGTGGGGTTATAACTCTTCATTTGCGATGCTATACAATCTATATTTTAAAATGCATCTTAAGACCCTACCTATTAGGGTCTTAAGATGCATTTTTATTATAGAATCTGTGTGGAATGAGAAGTGTTATTAATGTTATTATATACATATTTAAATACGGTCAACGTTCCAGTGCTCGTAACTGTACCAGTACACGTAAGTCATTCGAAACACAGGTGAAAGTAGTGTCAAATATTGGGCATTACCTACTTTTAAACGGCAAAGTAAGCTTTAGTTAGTTTTACAAATAGAAAATTCATTGCTTGAATACACGCGCAAGTAAAAACATAACTATTAGATCAATATAAACATCTATTCACGATTCACGATTAGGTAATTTTGTATGCTAGTATCTTTCCTAAGACTACAGTAGATAAATAGATAAATAATCAATGGCCACTGCATCCTTGAGTAGTAATTATACGTAGGGAAAACTGTTATCATCATCAACGAATCTACGATTTTACATAAAAAAATGAAGGCAACCGCGTATTCGGTGAAGCAAAGTAATGTGTAACTACAAACTAAAGTAATTATGCATCAAAAACATCCTAAACCAAGGCAACCTTGCAAGGCAAGGCCAAACTTAAGGCAACTTTGGAGAATATGCAAACTATCGATATCGAGATAATTTGGCAAGTAGCGCAACACTTGGCGATGATTGATCGCTCTCCGCGTAAGCCTGTCAAGACGAAGAATAACATTGTTAGGGCTCTTGTAAACTTCTCACTGCCGCGAAATCCTCTTAAGGCCGTAGCTCTATGGAAATAAAAACGAAATTGTGAATCTAAAGTGTCGATGGTGGAGATTTGCTTGGATTTTTGGCGCAACAGTTTATCGAATATCGAATTGCGTACTTTATATGTATGTATGTATAGCGTATACTCTACCACCTTCCAGTCGGAAACTAACCTCCTAGAGTCGTAGCCTCCTAGTCAGAGATATCTTCAAAAATACTTAAGACAACACGGCGTTAACCAGGGAACAAAAATATATTGTTAAAAGATTTATTGGAGGAGCGCAGTAGTAAATTGTCGTCATCTTAAAGAAAACTACCTATATACTATCGGGTTCAGAATTGCATGGCCAATTTATGAATGAATTCATTGATAAATTGACCATGCAATTTTGAACCTGATGGTACATAATTATATATGGTATATATTAATATGAAAAGCGGCGGTTTTGACGTTAATTATAAGAACTTCAACACATTTTGCGGTAGAAAACGCCATTACACACAATGTATTGTTTCAACAGGTCTTCTACAGGTCTTCAACACTAAACAGGCAATAAACTCGTAAAGGTTCAAGCTAGACTTTCCACCAATAAACTAACTATAATGCAATAAACCTTTCCACAATCGTTTAGCATAATGTTTCACTATGATCTCATAATGGCCACAAAAGCGACGGAAGCCATATGTGTACGTATAAAGGACCACCGACCGCGGCGGCCGACTTCAAAGGAAGGGACTTTCAGTACCAAGTGTGAGTGTCAAACACGAAAAATGATATGAAAGGGTTGAAGTCGGCCTTTGAGTGGGTTATTATTTTGGGGCGTTAATTAATTAATCTCGCTATTTAATAGACGGATAAGCTTAATTAAACATTTAAATTAGTAATTAACTTATCAGTTCTCATTTCTAGTTTTCATTGTACAAAACTCCCGGCTACAGAAATAAACCTACATGGCAGAAATGTAGTTTCTAAATTTCCAAAAGTTATCTAGATTTTTGTTTTATATTAGGAAATTATTTGTTTTTGGAATGTTGTGAAATTATTTCTTTTGGTTGTTACATAAGTGTTACTATTGGCGGTGACCTTTAAATTGTCATTTAACACAAAGTTAGTTTAGCTAGTTTTCTAATATTAAGCCCCACATGAATCTGATGCTCGTTTTATCGTTTCGTTCAAACAAGCATATAAGTGAAAGAGTATCGCATCTCTTATTCAAAGACAAAAAAACCTGGAAAATTCTAATTTGATACATATCGCAATAAAACCAACCGCAGCTGGAGCAAATTATTCATACACCATTACGTTTTACTGCCTTAATCGACTTATATTTCAGTTCTGCAATAAATGCTCCGACTACATTAGTCTACACCGGTTCAGTCACATTACGGTCCTGTTATAGTCGTATTAGGATCAAAGGGAGCCAACAGGTAGCAGGTTCTGATGACCCTTACTTTAAAAGCGTACATTACAGTTGTCTGCGCGAACGTACCTGGAACAAAAAGCAATAAAAACGTTAGATAGGAAGTAGAAATTATAAAGTCGTGTTTCGTAGAAAAATGATTCAGAAAGTGCATATTTTCACAGAAAATCATATGTTCTATGATATGGGTACTACCTATGACAAATGGGCATTATTCGACAGACATGTAACCAATAAAAAGCACATAAGCAGCCTTAGAGAATTCAACTAACCGAAGCGGCCATGTCCGTCATTTTCTATACAAAAAAAGTCTGCCGATTTTTGCGGGGGAGAGGAACGTCAAATGTATGACTATTCGTACGTAACGTACAAATAGCCACGTCAGATAAACGTCAGTCCATACAATAAATATGACCACTGGTCATATATTTTCGGCAGAGGGGAACGCCTGTCAATGGCCGCTCCGGTTGGTTGAATTTTCTAAGTAAGCAGCAAAGACACATAAGAATTAAAGCAAACAATTAATACTACCAAACGATAATCATCATTAAACGTTAAATTGATCGAATACCATTCCAAAGAAACGGCGCAAGATTGTTCAAAATTGAACGTGAATTCGGGGAACAGATATATGACTTTACGGGCAGTGTAAACGTAAAAGGGTAATAAATTGACAATGTGCCGTAAAACTTTACAGAGGAGACCGGGGTCAGTTGACACAACGTCCATATATCGGCAACTTCTAATATAATGTATACTAACAAGGAAATAAAAATACAACGGTAAGTCAAGTAGTTATAAGTAACACGTTTGAAATATTTTTTGGGTGCATCGCAATCATCTAGATTTCAATGCATTACGAATAAAATATCAGGATCGCTTAGTGCCCCGCAAAGCGTAAGTAAGTTTTTTTTTAGCATTTGCCAAGGAAAATACTTTGCTATATGTTTTTATATGAGAAATTATCTTTGTACGCTGTACGGTGCCCCTTAGTTTAACCTAAGCCGGTGTTGAAAAAGATTAGAAGCATAAATGAAATTTTAAGTCAACTCAAATATAATCTCACTATTATTCTGTTGCATTCCAATCTACTTTCCCGTGAAATATTTTTAGAGGTCTGTCACTCTTTTTATATGAATTACAAACAATTAAAGTAGAAGAATGGAACGAACCCAAAGTGCATGATTAGATATTATTCATCTCTTCAGCCATCGAGTCACGATAAAACGTACATAAAATATCAAATGTTTTTAAGCACGAGCATCTACTATACTTTCTAACCTTTGACTGGATCATTCAACAATAAAATAAGCGAATTTGTAAACTTATATAGATGTCATATACAAAGGAAAAAGTGATTTAGGCCTCCGGTGCCCAGGGCTAGGATCGAACCAGCGTCTTCTGCATTCGCGACAGACGCCCTAACCACTAGGCTACCTGGGTCACATCGGCACCGGTCGAATTTTCCCGTGTATATGCAATCTTTGTAAAATGCTAAGGCGCATTTGGCCAATTATCTAAGGTAGGACATTATGAGTTCGTCCCTCCAATCAGAACTACTTAGGAGTTCATCGAAAGCGAAAGAGATGGCGCTGCCGTTAATACAACTGAGGAACAAATTAAATTATTTTAATAAATATTTTGATATGTTTATTTTAAGTAGACACAACTCTAGGTACTATATAAATTATAAACTTATATATGTCATATCATATCCCAGCCCTGGGCAACGGAGGCCTAGGTCACTTTTGTGTATATGACATCTATACAAGTTTATAATTTATAGTTATAGTGAAATAAACAAAAATCTGTTTTTCAGTTGTAAAGGAATGTGTGTTAATTTTAATTTGTCTTAGATAAATATTAGTGAAACCATGCTAGAGACAGGGGCAAAACCTCAAAGATTTTTTTTGTATAAAAAGAGCTCAAAGAGGACCCAGTGTGTTGACGATGAGGGACCTTCTTGTTCCTTTAGTCATCACTTGTCATTTGATTCACACAGTGAATCCTCCTTTTTGTAAAGGGTCGACAACGCGCATGTGACTCCTTTGGAGTTGCAGGCGTCCATAAGTTACGATAGCTGCTTACCATCAGGCGGGCCGTATGCTTGTTTGCCACCGTCGTGGTATAAAAAAAAGTACGAAAGGACGCAGTGTAAATCTTGCATAGTAATAGATAGAGATAGTTCATTAATTACTATGTCTGCAGATTTTGCAAAACACAAAACCGTGAGTACGTAACCTTTTATATTTACTTTTTTTTTCCTAATCTTAATGTGTCAATCTCGGAAAAGTGCTATGTACTTTTTACACGGTTTTCTAGAGACTATGAATTAAATTTGACTTATCTAAAGAGCTTTACCGACTGGGTATGCCACACGATAGGCCTGTCACGGGATATTTGTAGTAGCGAAGGCCGCGTATTGAATTGTCAGCCATATCAAGATGTTGCCCGGAAAGGCTGGGCTCTATCAAAGGACACCGCCTTTAACTTTAAGGTTATTACTTATACCTTATTATAGGACTCATTAACGTTAAAGATTTGTTGCATTTTTTATTAGATTTTGTGACTTGTTTATCCCGTATATATTATATATTTAAAGAATGTAAGCAAAACCCGCGAGGGTCAAGCATTCGCCCAATGACATATTTATCTCGACACAAAAGATTGCATCTCATTGGCAAAAAGACAAAGTCTTGGTTGTCTTGGTTGTTTGTCTACATTCCTTAAACTAAGTATGCATATCTAGACACACGGCAGTGTGTCCGCCAAGTTCGAGCAAAAAAAAGCGACACACCGGCCGTGGGTTATATTACACGAACCATTTCGGGCCAATTTCGACCACCCTATAACTCAAAACATATTTTATCTACGCATATGAAATTTCGAGTGTCTGTTGACATCCCCTTAATTGTCTAGAATACAAAATTTCATTATTCTACCTATAGCAGTTCTTGAGATATTGACGTCAGAAAATCGCTATTTTTACTATACACTCACTCACTGACTCCTCAAAAACCTAGACCACTTCCAATGGTCGTACTGACTTGAAATTTGGCATGGAGATAGGTCTTAAGGTCAAAGTAAAGGGAAAAATCTGAAAACGGCCAAGTGTGAGTCAGTTTTAAAAATAGCGAAGGTGTAACTTTGTTCTACTATGAAGTCATAATGAACTAAGTGGGTCTATCTTCCAATGGTCGTACCGACCTGAAATTTGGCTCGAAGGTTTGTCTTTAGGTCGAAATAAAGTAAAAATCTGAAAACGGCCAAGTGTGAGTCAGTTTCGAAAACAACGAATGTGTAATTTTGTTCTACTATAAGTAGGTATGGAGTGGAAATGAGATAAGACTTATTTAAATTTAGATACATACCAATTTAAGACAATACATGTTTGTCTTAAAGACAAGAACAATAAAATTGTTCACCACTCTGTGTGTGTCTGTTGCGGGAACCGAACCCACGATTTACGAAGTACAAAGCAGGTCACTAGGTACACTAGGTGCGCTAAATCAGTCAAACAAAAATGAAAAGACTATTTTTTCTCGCATAGTCTAAATAATTTCTAATTTTACAACTAATAAAATCGCAGATTCAAGAACATGGAAATCATATATACTCTAAGATGGAATTATATATACTACTGCCCATCTCACCCTCCGATACGCCACGGGATGAGATGGGATGGTGCACTTCTAGGGCTACATAATAGGCCACCAAGTATAATACCTACTGGTAGGTAGGTATTACCAAGTTATTAATGATCTATGTAGGTAGCGTACTTACAAACAGAATAAAGTACGTTATTGATGTATGTAATTATATGAGTAGGTACATTTCATAGGTGTAGGGAGCCAGTTTATTTGTAAAAATCACCTATAAATAAATAGTAAAATAGAATTAGACGCTTAGTATAAAGGGTATAGTATAAAGTACATACGTAAGTGGAATGAGACATTTCCTAAAGCAAAAGTGATAAAAAAATAATAAAGAACCTACACCTAACAAAAATAAATGAAATCCCATCAAAAACATAAATGTGAAAGGCTGCCAAGTTCGATACTATAGGAATGCTTCGCCTATAAAAGAAGTGAGATCTGAATAAGTACCAAGTTCCATAAAAATACCTCAAATCATAAATAGTTATAGGAATGCACACTTGATTTCCAGCAGTTTTTAAGGTACCTTTTGAATAAGTATCACGTTACATAGAAATACCTAAAATTATAATAGTCAGAGAAACGCACCCTGGTTTTTTTAGCAGTTTCCTGATAACATTTATTATTTTCAGTACTTTTTAATGATGTAACTTGGCAAGTTTTAATAGAAAATTATATACTTGACACATTGCAGTCCAAAGGTGTCGATTCATTGCATTGAAAAGGTGTGTGGTGTGTGAAAACTTGCCAAGTAACATCATTAAAAAGTCGATCATCACGAAGCCGCGGGCAAAAGCTAGTTTACTATAAAACATACCAACTCATAAACAATACATTACAAACAGATTACACTCACGTATTTACGAAGTCAACTGACGAAAAATAAAACAAATATGGCGGCGTGGAGATAATTCCGCTCGTAACGGCCATGTTACGCATGCAAATTGAACGTGCAGCGGCACGCAGCCTTTAGGGGTCCCTCGTCAAATGGAACCCCTTTAGAAAAGGTCTCCAAACATGTCGTCATATGTGAAAGAAATCTATTAAAATTTTGTAATAAAATTCATTTCCGAAGTTAGAAGGGGATATTATAGATAGATATTTATGATGACATACTTTTTTCATCTGCTTCCAGCTTCTTCGCTATATTCCATTTAAGCTTTCAAAATTTTCTCGTTAGTGCATACATATACCTATACATATGTATCAAAATTGACGAGACACCAGTCATTGACAGTATTTATAGCCCTTAAGAATGATTACCGAATCAAACTAAAATAACTATAAAATATCAAAAGGTACATAATTTTTGTTCTTGTTCAATTAGTGGATAAATTGAACGTTAAGAAAAGAACATCAATACCAAATTAATATCTAATAAAGTAGGAAGAGAAAAGAACAAACTTTAACTTTGTCTTTAATATACTTTTTTTAAGTTGATAGGCATTCATTGCATCATCGGTGAGCTTGACTCACATACCTACCCTCACAGTTGTTATGCTCACAATCAATTAAAGCAGCCATATAACAGGATTCAAATGAGGTATTAATACGTCAAAAGCATTTATGAGAACTAGCCCACTCCAGAACATTCCATCGGCCGTAGTTCGTTACATACGGAACCCTCAATTTGCCTTAATCCGGTACGGAGCTGGACAATTTCACCTTAATTCGGATCCTGTTACCGAGCATTTTTTGCAAACTCCGTTATAACACAATAACACACAATTACCAACGGCACCGAAACCCGATATGGTATAGGTATATTACATTATTTACTGTAAGCTATATTAAATTAATGTACGAATCGTTGAGTCAGGAGAAAAAAAATCTATTAGATTTGAGCATGAGAAAAATTATATTCAAAACGTACAATTCATGATAAATATGAATATATTTTTGATAACATGTGATTGAGTTCTAAGACTTTTGGAATTCTAAATACAATCCGCTTTTCAAAAACTTGTTTTGGACCCGGGGTATGTCCTTAAACTACGTCTGGACCTGGGTATGTCCTTAAACTACGTCCGGACCTGGGTATGTCCTTAAACTACGCCAAAAAGAGAGGTATGGGCACTGCGAATGGCATATCGCTAAGTGTGGTCAAATCTGGAGCAGAGCCCGACTGGGGAAGTACCTCCACCTTACAGAAAACCACAGCCAAATAGCACTAGACCTTACTCATAGTGTTGTGTTCCTGCTGGTGAGTAAGGTTGCCAAAGAGCTCAAAGAGGACCCAGTGTGTTGACCTTCTTGTTCCTTTAGTCGTCAACACAGTGAATCCTCCTTTTTGTAAAGGGTCGGCAACGCGCATGTGACTCCTTTGTAGTTGCAGGCGTCCAAAGGTTACGGTGGATGCTTACCATCAGGCGGGCCGTATGCTTGTTTGCCACCGTCGTGATATAAAAAATAAAAAAAACTTGTTCCACATTTCTACATTTTGTACTAAATTGTACGTAAAATTAACAAAAGCCCTGATGTCATTGTTTTCTTCCTTCCGAGAAAATTTCTGAGCCAAGTTCAAGATTGTTTACTTACTTTGTAAATTATCACAATAATGCCGTAACAGGATTACTTAGTCCAGGTGTTGTATTCTAATTTTAAAATACATAAACAATACATTAAAAACACAATCTTTCTCAAACATAACTCCAACATACAACAAATACTCAACCAATATTGAAGTTGTATTGGAGTTGCAACGGAATAATTTGCAAGTAAATTCTGATGTTTCTGATACTTCAATACAGGTACAACTTCAATAAGAACGTCAAAAATTGTACTTCTTATAATCAGTAGAGTATAGCAAAGATCGCTTAAAAATATTATATTAAATATGTAGGTTTTTAGGTAAGTATGATGAGATCAGTCCTAACATAAGGTACCACGTCGACAAGGAATTATCAGGTACCGTTTGTGCGGCGCGCCACAAACCGCGGAAGTACACAAAGTAAAGAGAACATTGTAAATAAACAAACTCTGCATATCTGAGTAAGCTTAGTACTGCGAACTGCGTTCTGCAAATTATATAAAGCAACTTTGAATAAACAAAAGCCGCATGCAAGCTGGTGAAGTTGATGTAATTTATTTAAAACTAGCTTTCCGCCCGCGACTTCGTCCGCGTATAATACAGTTCCTCATACAGTTTCATATCCAATTGTAACTTCTTAACTAACTTTTGTTAATCCCCTAACCATCATCTTAATCTATTTATACTTATAGCTAATTTGGCGAAAAAACGGGTAACATAGACATAGTTTCAGCTACAAATAAGTGTTAATATGCAAATAATAACGTAAATGTACCCTATTATTTGCGTAACTTCTTTGTGTACTATAACGTGGTGGTTTTATTTGGCGATACGATGACCAAACTATTGTCAGAGTTCACTCTGGAACATGGAAATGGAACGGAAATAGGAACAATAATTCCTAGTAAATCTCAAACCAAAAAAATAGTTAATCTCTATACAAACTTTCCCCCCTTTTTAGCCCCGTTCTAGGTTGAATGTTGAAAAACGCTAAAATTGCGTTTAATATTTTTTCATTATTAGTAAACGTACGAAGTTTCAAATCTCTGACTCTAAATTTTAAACCCCACCGATACAAACGTTTAACCCCCATTTTATCCCCCCTTAGGGGTTGAACTTTTCTAAATCGCTTTTTATTAGTTGTACAGATTGTAAATGTAACCCGTCCTGCAAATTACAATTTTCTAGCTTCAGTAGTAAAGGCCTTCCTTTCATAAAACTTTTCAACCCCGTTACTACTCCTCTGAGGTGGAATTTTGAAAAAGCTGAAATTAGTTTTTTTGCTTTAAAGTTAGTAGCTTACAAACGAACTTTCAAGTCTGTCACAAAAAAAAAAATCTCTATAAAAACTTTCAACCCCTATTTTACCCTGTTAGAGGTTGAATTTTGAAAAACATTGAAATCACTTTTATTATTTTTTAATTATTAGTAAACGTACGAAGTTTCAAATCTCTAACTCAAAATTTTAAACCCCATCCATACAAATTTTCAACCCCCCTTTTACCCCCTTAGGGGATGAATTAATCAAAATCGCATCTTGTTAGTTGTACAAATCGTAAATTTAACTTGTCCTGCAAATTACAAATTTCTAGCTTCTGTAGTTACGGCCACCCTTTTATACAAACTTTTCAACCTCGTTTCAACCCCTCTGAGGTGGAATTTTGAAAGACGCTGAAATAAGTTTTTTTACCTTGAAGATAGTAGCTTACAAACGAACTTTTAAGTCTGTCACAGAAAAAAAATTAATCTCTGTACAAACTTTCAACGCCTGTTTTACCCTGTTAGAGGTAGAATTCTGAAAAACGCTGAAATCACTTTTATTGTTTTTTAATTATTAGTAAACGTACGAAGTTTCAAATCTCTAACTCAAAATTTTAAACCCCATCCATACAAACTTTCAACCCCCTTTTTACCCCCTTAGGGGATGAATTTAAAAAAACCCCTTCTTAGTGGATACTAACGTTATAAAAACTACCTATTGTGAAAAATTCAGCTCTGTAGGTTCAACGGTTTGGGCTGGGCGTTGATTTAAGTGAGTCAGTCAGGACTTTTACGTTTATATATATAGATATAGCTAGAGTAAGTACCTATATTGTAGGCATATATGAAGAAACATTAATTAATATAGAGATTGTCTTACAAAGAAATGAAGAGTAACAAGGGCCAAATGTTACCTATACAAGTGTAACAAAAATGCTGGTGATCCGTTTAAGGGCATAATTAGTATCGTGTTCTAATTATGAAAAAGCAAGAAAAAAAATATTTCACGAATAAGAAAAGTGGTTTTGTATGGAGGGTCGGCCAGCTGGGATGATGTATCCCATAGAAAAAAAATTTTTTCACACCACCTAATCGTATACGGGCTTTTTCTTCCCTGCAAGGAGGGAAGAAAGTGGCACTTTTCTGTTCTAAGACATTAGCTTTTTTTTCAGCTAGTCCGTCATTAAAAACATATTTCTGATTGAATTAATCGATTGATTATAATCAGGAAGCACAGTAGAAGCACATATAAAGTTAAAATAAATATGATTCAACAATAAAAAAAATATTTTCTCTAAGGTGGTGTGAAATGCAGTATGTGTCACATAGGAGCAAAACTAATTTCACCTTGGGCGTTAACACTTGAATCCCTCACTAAGCTCAGGAGTCTACTTTAGAATCCCTCGCTGCGCTCGGGATTCTATTATAGACTCCATCGCTTCGTTTGGGATTCAATACACGCCCTCGCCGTAAATATTTCATTTTGCTCCCTTGTTACACAATCTACTATTTTAGCGTTCACCTTTTTCTTAGTTCCAATACGATACTAATTATGCCCTTAAACGGATCACTGATATGTTTGTTACAGCCTCTGTGTATTTATATCGACTGGAACATCTGGATTATGTACAGGCCCAGGGGAATTAACAACTTAGGTACCTACCAACCAACAGTGCTCGACTTAGTTATTGCACTTCTTTTAGCAACCGTTGTACCTACATAAATATCTCTCTCATAGACTTACTGCTTTATTTATAAAACTGAGGAAACCCATGTTGATTTTTGTCTGTTTGTGACAAACAGATGACGGGCTCTACCCTAACAAACGATTATTTTACAAATATTTATGCATAACGCCAATCGTTTTAGCGTAAGTTACGAAACAGACGGAAGAACAGCACGTACTCGTATTTTTGCCTACAGAAGCACACGCCTGAGGTTCCAGACGGGGCGACAAACATGTCGCCAATGGTTTTTTAGTTTTAGACTACGTCTTTGCCGTCAAAGAGATAGCCTGGCTTGCTAGCTAAATGCGGTTCTATTTACCGTCTTAGTGCGCGTACGTCTGTCTAACTATCAATGTTTTACATTGGTATCGAATGTTTATGCACTTATGAAAGGATGTCTTCCACTCATTCTCCTTTGTTTAGTGTCGGTTTGTTGCTTTTGTTTATGCAATCTTTCAACCAACATTACATACGCAGGCTTCATCGCATATGATATACAACTCGTTTTAAGTCTCGTTTTAGCAAATCAGCATCTGTTCAAAGTGTCATATCTTACATAGCACCGTTTTGTAAAAATAAACTACAATGCATTAAAAATAAATGAATGTCGCTGTCCGAGACGCTTTCGTGTTCAAGCTATATAATTATCTTTGCTCGCCTATCGCTGCGTGTCGGTAGCAAAAGCCTATTCTTATAAATACTAAATAAAACAAACGAGCAAAGGTGTGTATATCTTCCACAGCCTTTATTACTAGTCGAGGCAGCCAAGAAATAGGTAGTTCGGACTGCCATTACGGAATCCGATAGGTTTTCGATTGCACTTCTATATTGGAATTTTGAAGATAAAATTTTATTATATGGAATGAGTCGCGAAAAATATCTTTTTCTACTCCTGTAGTTTTATCTGTCATATATACATTCGTCAGCACCTTTATAAGAACATAGATAATATACTCGATGAAAAGTCTATTTGGTCTATTCCCCAAAATAACACTTGTTCTATAAAAGCGCCAAAATAGTATCGCGTAATCGCGTGCAAACACGACTATTAATATAAAATAAATTACTGCCAACCTAAGAAACCTAAATAAACGCAGCGTTTTTAAAAAAAAACTTTAAAAAATAAAAAATAAAAGAACCACAGACCTACTTCGTAATTTTTTTACGTTTCCCGTTCGTTTGTTGGGGCGAATTGCAAACTTTGAAAGTAATTTAGGTATTTTTACTAATCTCTGTAGCTCTTTAATAATTGATCAAATAACGACGGTGTGTATTTATGTTAGTAATGTTAGTATTCTTGAAAAATTGTGTTTTAAAAGGTAAAACTTAAATGATTGTTGATTATGTTGACAAAATAGCTGCGATATCTATGAAGTTTTCAATTTCGCTTTTTATGTAAAAGTAAGTGTTAGTCGTAGAAAAAGTATTGTATGCAACGTCGTATAAGTAGGTCAAAACATGTTCTTGGCGTTTTTCTTAACAATTTGAGCCGTAGGCGCAGCGCCCGCGTGAAGTTGACCACCCCAAACCGTTTGCCCGCAAATGGCATATCGGTATCGTTAGTTCATCGTTAGTTCATGTTTGTTCAGCAGGTTAAATCGTTAGGACCCGATCGTAACGTCGATTTTTTTTAAAAACAAAATGGGGTGGCTAACTTCACGTTAACCACCCCAAACCACTTTTTTTGCTATTTCTATTTTTATATCGAAAGATATTCGTTAGTTCATGATAGTTCACCAAATCAAATCGTTAGGACCCGACGCAATCATTTATTTTTATTTTTTGAAAGTGGGGTGGCTAACTTCACGCCAACCACCCCACCCTGGAATCGACAAATCTAACTATGTGGGGGCATCGGGCGACGTTAGTTCACGTTTGTTCAGGCATTAAAAACGTTAGGATCCCATCAGTATTGCCAGAAAAAAATAAAATCGAAAATTTGCTATTGGCGGCTGAAGGCAGGTATGTTAGGTGTCGTAAAAAGTTATACAATCGGGTCCTTACGATTCTTCAGCCTAAACAAGCGTCTGCAGGCCTTACTTAATCGATACAGTACGGTATCTTGCGGGCAATCAAAAGAGAAAAAGAGATTTCCGAGGTTTTAGATTTTTTTTCATACTATGGGGTGGCTAACTTCACGCCAACCACCCCACCCTGGAATTGACAAATCTAACTATGTGGGTGCATCGGGCGACGTTAGTTCACGTTTGTTCAGGCATTAAAAACGTTAGGATCCCATCAGTATTGCCACAAAAAAATAAAATCGAAAATTTGCTATTGGCGGCTGAAGGCAGGTATGTTAGGTGTCGTAAAAAGTTATACAATCGGGTCCTTACGATTCTTCAGCCTAAACAAGCGTCTGCAGGCCTTACTTAATCGATACAGTACGGTATCTTGCGGGCAATCAAAAGAGAAAAAGAGATTTCCGAGGTTTTAGATTTTTTTTCATACTATGGGGTGGCTAACTTCACGCCAACCACCCCACCCTGGAATTGACAAATCTAACTATGTGGGTGCATCGGGCGACGTTAGTTCACGTTTGTTCAGGCATTAAAAACGTTAGGATCCCATCAGTATTGCCACAAAAAAATAAAATCGAAAATTTGCTATTGGCGGCTGAAGGCAGGTATGTTAGGTGTCGTAAAAAGTTATACAATCGGGTCCTAACGATTCTTCAGCCTAAACAAGCGTCTGTAGGCCTTACTTAATCGATACAGTACGGTATCTTGCGGGCAATCAAAAGAGAAAAAGGCATTTCCGAGGTTTTAGATTTTTTTTCATACTATGGGGTGGCTAACTTCACGCCAACCACCCCACCCTGGAATCGACAAATCTAACTATGTGGGGGCATCGGGCGACGTTAGTTCACGTTTGTTCAGGCATTAAAAACGTTAGGATCCCATCAGTATTGCCAGAAAAAAATAAAATCGAAAATTTGCTATTGGCGGCTGAAGGCAGGTATGTTAGGTGTCGTAAAAAGTTATAAAATCGGGTCCTTACGATTCTTCAGCCTAAACAAGCGTCTGCAGGCCTTACTTAATCGATACAGTACGGTATCTTGCGGGCAATCAAAAGAGAAAAAGAGATTTCCGAGGTTTTAGATTTTTTTTTCATACTATGGGGTGGCTAACTTCACGCCAACCACCCCACCCTGGAATCGACAAATCTAACTATGTGGGGGCATCGGGCGACGTTAGTTCACGTTTGTTCAGGCATTAAAAACGTTAGGATCCCATCAGTATTGTCAGAAAAAAATAAAATCGAAAATTTGCTATTGGCGGCTGAAGGCAGGTATGTTAGGTGTCGTAAAAAGTTATACAATCGGGTCCTTACGATTCTTCAGCCTAAACAAGCGTCTGCAGGCCTTACTTAATCGATACAGTACGGTATCTTGCGGGCAATCAAAAGAGAAAAAGAGATTCTGAGGTTTTAGATTTTTTTTCATACTATGGGGTGGCTAACTTCACGCCAACCACCCCACCCTGGAATCGACAAATCTAACTATGTGGGGGCATCGGGCGACGTTAGTTCACGTTTGTTCAGGCATTAAAAACGTTAGGATCCCATCAGTATTGCCAGAAAAAAATAAAATCGAAAATTTGCTATTGGCGGCTGAAGGCAGGTATGTTAGGTGTCGTAAAAAGTTATAAAATCGGGTCCTTACGATTCTTCAGCCTAAACAAGCGTCTGCAGGCCTTACTTAATCGATACAGTACGGTATCTTGCGGGCAATCAAAAGAGAAAAAGAGATTCAGAGGTTTTAGATTTTTTTTCATACTATGGGGTGGCTAACTTCACGCCAACCACCCCACCCTAGAATCGACAAATCTAACTATGTGGGTGCATCGGGCGACGTTAGTTCACGTTTGTTCAGGCATTAAAAACGTTAGGATCCCATCAGTATTGCCAGAAAAAAATAAAATCGAAAATTTGCTATTGGCGGCTGAAGGCAGGTATGTTAGGTGTCGTAAAAAGTTATACAATCGGGTCCTTACGATTCTTCAGCCTTAACAAGCGTCTGCAGGCTTTACTTAATCGATACAGTACGTTATCTTGCGGGCAATCAAAAGAGAAAAAGAGATTTCCGAGGTTTTAGATTTTTTTTCATACTATGGGGTGGCTAACTTCACGCCAACCACCCCACCCTGGAATCGACAAATCTAACTACGTGGGGGCATCGGGCGACGTTAGTTCACGTTTGTTCAGGCATTAAAAACGTTAGGATCCCATCAGTATTGCCACAAAAAAATAAAATCGAAAATTTGCTATTGGCGGCTGAAGGCAGGTATGTTAGGTGTCGTAAAAAGTTATACAATCGGGTCCTTACGATTCTTCAGCCTAAACAAGCGTCTGCAGGCCTTACTTAATCGATACAGTACGGTATCTTGCGGGCAATCAAAAGAGAAAAAGAGATTCTGAGGTTTTAGATTTTTTTTCATACTATGGGGTGGCTAACTTCACGCCAACCACCCCACCCTGGAATCGACAAATCTAACTACGTGGGGGCATCGGGCGACGTTAGTTCACGTTTGTTCAGGCATTACAAACGTTAGGATCCCATCAGTATTGCCAGAAAAAAATAAAATCGAAAATTTGCTATTGGCGGCTGAAGGCAGGTATGTTAGGTGTCGTAAAAAGTTATACAATCGGGTCCTTACGATTTTTCAGCCTTAACAAGCGTCTGCAGGCTTTACTTAATCGATACAGTACGTTATCTTGCGGGCAATCAAAAGAGAAAAAGAGATTTCCGAGGTTTTAGATTTTTTTTCATACTATGGGGTGGCTAACTTCACGCCAACCACCCCACCCTGGAATTGACAAATCTAACTATGTGGGTGCATCGGGCGACGTTAGTTCACGTTTGTTCAGGCATTAAAAACGTTAGGATCCCATCAGTATTGCCAGAAAAAAAAAAATCGAAAATTTGCTATTGGCGGCTGAAGGCAGGTATGTTAGGTGTCGTAAAAAGTTATACAATCGGGTCCTTACGATTCTTCAGCCTAAACAAGCGTCTGCAGGCCTTACTTAATCGATACAGTACGGTATCTTGCGCGCAATCAAAAGAGAAAAAGCGATTTCCGAGGTTTTACATTTTTTTCATACTATGGGGTGGCTAACTTCACGCCAACCACCCCACACTGGAATTGACAAATCTAACTATGTGGGTGCATCGGGCGACGTTAGTTCACGTTTGTTCAGGCATTAAAACCGTTAGGATCCCATCAGTATTGCCACAAAAAAACTTAAATCGAAAATTTGCTATTGGCGGCTGAAGGCAGGTATGTTACGTCGAATTTCTGTCAAATGAGTTGTTCCCAAGGAACAATTGTTCTACGGCGCGTAAATACGCATTAGGTGAACTACCGAAACAACTGTCTCTTGGGGACGAGACATATACTTTAACAGGTGTCGTAGCTTACACACACCATCACTACGTCGCGTATTGTTTATCGGTATGCGCTTGGCGTAAATACGATGACCTCTCTAAGAGAGATATAACATCTGAGGAGACGACGATAGTATGGCCTTCGATATTGATGTATGTAAAATAATTTTGTAGTGTAAAATTACCCAATTACCTATCTCGATGCCAAATTTGAACTTTCTAGGTCATCTGGAACAGGGTTAGAGTTTTGGTCTATAGGTCAATGACGATTTTTGAACGTTAATATCTAAATAATAGTTTGAGGTGTGTTTATGAAACTTGGAGAACATATATTTCGCAAGTTTCAATACCAAAGTTATCGACATAGCTCAAAGAATTAGCAAGCTGAAGTGGCAGTGGGCCGGCCATATCTCGCGAAGAACCGACAACCGCTGGGGTAAACGTGTTCTTGAGTGGAGACCGCGTCTCGGCAAACGTAGTGTAGGACGCCCTCTAACCAGGTGGGATGACGATCTGCGAAAGACTGCAGGCAGATTCTGGATGCGGCAAGCTGAAGACAGGGCGCTATGGCGCTCATTAGGGGAGGTCTATGTCCAGCAGTGGACTAATATAGGCTGATGATGATGATGATGATGATGAAGTTTCAATATATGGACCAAATTTGACATGTTTATGTGAAATAGTTTTTGAGTTATGAAGGGGTCAAAGGTGGCTCCAAATGGTTCATGTAATATTAACACAAAATACTTCTCCAAGTAGTATATTCAGAGATGGGCATTAATCGATAATTTTTTTAGGTAATATTAACACAAAATACTTCTCCAAGTAGTATATTCAGAGATGGGCATTAATCGATAATTTTTTTAGCTAACTAATCAATCGATTAAAAATATCAATCTTATTTTTTTAATTGTAACTAATTTAGTTGCAATTAAATTAGTTGTGAGAATGTTCGACTAACAATTAAATTAGTTTTAGTTTCAATCGACTAAATTTCACGGTTAAATCTATATCAAAACTCGTTAGTCACTCGTTTTTGCATTTTTTATGCATTTAAGATGCAATATACTCGTACATAACTTGCAATATGTGACTAGGAGTAGGTATGTACATTGTATAGGTACTTGTATGTTGTAAGGTTGTAACTATGTTAGTTTGAAGCAGATATCTTCAACCGATTGAACTAAAATTATTTTTACACGTTTAATTTGAAATGGTTGAATGACAGTTTAATGTTATGGCACCATCGAGCTGATCTGGTGCTAGCCCCAGCAGGTGACTATAATAATACCATACACTAGAGTTCGGACTCGTTGATGTCCTCTGAACGCGTAAATGACGATTGTCAAAGGAATTCGGTTGGTTATAAAAAATTGTTATAAAAATATTTAATAAGTTACTGATTAGGGTTTATGTCTAAAATATTGAACATGTTGTCATGAATAATTATAGATTTTAGGTGCTTAAGTTATTGCTTACGATGCTCAGACGATTAGTACTGCAAAGTGCAAATGTAGGTAAAGGTTTAAGGACACGGACGCCAGGTATAAAGTAAGAAAGAGAACGATGTATGAAGAAAGGAAATCGTTACATGCACTGCATCGCTGTGACAACAGAGACGTTGTTCCGATATTTCCCCACAACTCCGATATACACAGTGAATCTGAGTAACCCGACAGATTTTAACCATAAATTCCTGATCATAATTGGAGACAAAAATGTCGTATAAACTTTTCTGGAATTGGCCTTGTTTCAGAGTTACTACCAATTAAATAATAAAACATTTTTTATTGTGACTCAGTACAAAACGCTTTTTTGATGGCGATTTCACCCTTTATGGGGTCTTGTCTAGACATTCTTATTGAACGATATCAAAGTGCCAAGGAATACTTTACATAAACTATTTTTTTTTACGAAAAAAAATGTATTTATTTATTTTAATCGACAGTTTTACCAATAACATTTATGTTTTTATGTTCAAAAGCAATAAAAAAATCGAAAAAAAGCAAAAAACAAATTTTTTTTTGGCGAAATTGACCTAAATTCATAGAACATTTATTAATCCTTATGCCCTCAGGAATTTATGGTTAAAATCTGTCGGGTTACTTAGATTCACCGTGTATAACATAACATAAATACTCTTTATTGCACACCTCAAATAATAGACACAAAGACATCTGATGGTGACTGTACACAGTTCTTATTTACCCTTTAAGATTAGGGAAATTCAATCCAATTTCAGAGAGATGCACTACTTAATTACTTACTTACATGATGGATAACAAAAAGTTTTTGACTTAAGTTTCATTTTTGTTATAAGCTTTATGACTATCGAAATTTGCGGGTTAAGGAGCTCTGACGAGCTCTAACATGACGGTTTGTAGCATTGCCATCCAAACTAAACGTTTGATATACAATTTTAGCTCATTTGGTTGGTATTATAGTTAGCAAAGAGATCTCACTCCATAAATAATCAAAATATCGTAGGGAATAAGTACATGACCATTTTATTTGTATACATCCGTTAATATGTCCTGAAGGCTGAAGAATCGTAAGGACCCGATTGTATAACTTTTTACGACACCTAACATACCTGCCTTCAGCCGCCAATAGCAAATTTTCGATTTTATTTTTTTGTGGCAATACTGATGGGATCCTAACGTTTTTAATGCCTGAACAAACGTGAACTAACGTCGCCCGATGCACCCACATAGTTAGATTTGTCAATTCCAGGGTGGGGTGGTTGGCGTGAAGTTGGCCACCCCATAGTATGGAAAAAAATCGAAAACCTCGGAAATTTGTTTTTCTCTTTTGATTGCCCGCAAGATACCGTACTGTATCGATTAAGTAAGGCCTACAGACGCTTGTTTAGGCTGTAGAATCGTTAGGACCCGATTGTATAACTTTTTACGACACCTAACATACCTGCCTTCAGCCGCCAATAGCAAATTTTCGATTTTATTTTTTTCTGGCAATACTGATGGGATCCTAACGTTTTTAATGCCTGAACAAACGTGAACTAACGTCGCCCGATGCACCCACATAGTTAGATTTGTCAATTCCAGGGTGGGGTGGTTGGCGTGAAGTTGGCCACCCCATAGTATGGAAAAAAATCGAAAACCTCGGAAATTTCTTTTTCTCTTTTGATTGCCCGCAAGATACCGTACTGTATCGATTAAGTAAGGCCTACAGACGCTTGTTTAGGCTGTAGAATCGTTAGGACCCGATTGTATAACTTTTTACGACACCTAACATACCTGCCTTCAGCCGCCAATAGCAAATTTTCGATTTTATTTTTTTCTGGCAATACTGATGGGATCCTAACGTTTTTAATGTCAGGACAAACGTGAACTAACGTCTCCCGATGCCCCCACATAGTAAGATTTGTCGATTCCAGGGTGGGGTGGTTGGCGTGAAGTTAGCCACCCCATAGTATGAAAAAAAATCTGAAACCTCGGAAATCTCTTTTTCTCTTTTGATTGCCCGCAAGATACCGTACTGTATCGATTAAGAAAGGCCTGCAGACGCTTGTTTAGGCTGAAGAATCGTAAGGACCCGATTTTATAACTTTTTACGACACCTGACATACCTGCCTTCAGCCGCCAATAGCAAATTTTCGATTTTATTTTTTTCTGGCAATACTGATGGGATCCTAACGTTTTTAATGCCTGAACAAACGTAAACTAACGTCTCCCGATGCCCCCACATAGTTAGATTTGTCGATTAAAGGGTGGGGTGGTTGGCGTGAAGTTAGCCACCCCATAGTATGAAAAAAAATCTGAAACCTCGGAAATCTCTTTTTCTCTTTTGATTGCCCGCAAGATACCGTACTGTATCGATTAAGTAAGGCCTACAGACGCTTGTTTAGGCTGTAGAATCGTTAGGACCCGATTGTATAACTTTTTACGACACCTAACATACCTGCCTTCAGCCGCCAATAGCAAATTTTCGATTTTATTTTTTTGTGGCAATACTGATGGGATCCTAACGTTTTTAATGCCTGAACAAACGTGAACTAACGTCGCCCGATGCACCCACATAGTTAGATTTGTCAATTCCAGGGTGGGGTGGTTGGCGTGAAGTTGGCCACCCCATAGTATGGAAAAAAATCGAAAACCTCGGAAATTTCTTTTTCTCTTTTGATTGCCCGCAAGATACCGTACTGTATCGATTAAGTAAGGCCTACAGACGCTTGTTTAGGCTGTAGAATCGTTAGGACCCGATTGTATAACTTTTTACGACACCTAACATACCTGCCTTCAGCCGCCAATAGAAAATTTTCGATTTTATTTTTTTGTGGCAATACTGATGGGATCCTAACGTTTTTAATGCCTGAACAAACGTGAACTAACGTCGCCCGATGCCCCCACATAGTTAGATTTGTCGATTCCAGGGTGGGGTGGTTGGCGTGAAGTTAGCCACCCCATAGTATGAAAAAAAATCTAAAACCTCGGAAATCTCTTTTTCTCTTTTGATTGCCCGCAAGATACCGTACTGTATCGATTAAGTAAGGCCTGCAGACGCTTGTTTAGGCTGAAGAATCGTAAGGACCCGATTGTATAACTTTTTACGACACCTAACATACCTGCCTTCAGCCGCCAATAGCAAATTTTCGATTTTATTTTTTTGTGGCAATACTGATGGGATCCTAACGTTTTTAATGCCTGAACAAACGTGAACTAACGTCGCCCGATGCACCCACATAGTTAGATTTGTCAATTCCAGGGTGGGGTGGTTGGCGTGAAGTTAGCCACCCCATAGTATGAAAAAAAATCTGAAACCTCGGAAATCTCTTTTTCTCTTTTGATTGCCCGCAAGATACCGTACTGTATCGATTAAGTAAGACCTACAGACGCTTGTTTAGGCTGTAGAATCGTTAGGACCCGATTGTATAACTTTTTACGACACCTAACATACCTGCCTTCAGCCGCCAATAGCATATTCTCGATTTTATTTTTTTCTGACAATACTGATGGGATCCTAACGTTTTTAATGCCTGAACAAACGTGAACTAACGTCGCCCGATGCCCCCACATAGTTGGATTTGTCGATTCCAGGGTGGGGTGGATGGCGTGAAGTTAGCCACCCCATAGTATGAAAAAAAATCTAAAACCTCGGAAATCTCTTTTTCTCTTTTGATTGCCCGCAAGATACCGTACTGTATCGATTAAGTAAGGCCTGCAGACGCTTGTTTAGGCTGAAGAATCGTAAGGACCCGATTTTATAACTTTTTACGACACCTGACATACCTGCCTTCAGCCGCCAATAGCAAATTTTCGATTTTATTTTTTTGTGGCAATACTGATGGGATCCTAACGTTTTTAATGCCTGAACAAACGTGAACTAACGTCGCCCGATGCACCCACATAGTTAGATTTGTCAATTCCAGGGTGGGGTGGTTGGCGTGAAGTTAGCCACCCCATAGTATGAAAAAAAATCTAAAACCTCGGAAATCTCTTTTTCTCTTTTGATTGCCCGCAAGATACCGTACTGTATCGATTAAGTAAGGCCTGCAGACGCTTGTTTAGGCTGAAGAATCGTAAGGACCCGATTTTATAACTTTTTACGACACCTGACATACCTGCCTTCAGCCGCCAATAGCAAATTTTCGATTTTATTTTTTTCTGGCAATACTGATGGGATCCTAACGTTTTTAATGCCTGAACAAACGTGAACTAACGTCTCCCGATGCCCCCACATAGTTAGATTTGTCGATTCCAGGGTGGGGTGGTTGGCGTGAAGTTAACCACCCCATAGTATGAAAAAAAATCTGAAACCTCGGAAATCTCTTTTTCTCTTTTGATTGCCCGCAAGATACCGTACTGTATCGATTAAGTAAGGCCTACAGACGCTTGTTTAGGCTGTAGAATCGTTAGGACCCGATTGTATAACTTTTTACGACACCTAACATACCTGCCTTCAGCCGCCAATAGCAAATTTTCGATTTTATTTTTTTGTGGCAATACTGATGGGATCCTAACGTTTTTAATGCCTGAACAAACGTGAACTAACGTCGCCCGATGCCCCCACATAGTTAGATTTGTCGATTCCAGGGTGGGGTGGTTGGCGTGAAGTTAGCCACCCCATAGTATGAAAAAAAATCTGAAACCTCGGAAATCTCTTTTTCTCTTTTGATTGCCCGCAAGATACCGTACTGTATCGATTTAGTAAGGCCTGCAGACGCTTGTTTAGGCTGAAGAATCGTAAGGACCCGATTGTATAACTTTTTACGACACCTAACATACCTGCCTTCAGCCGCCAATAGCAAATTTTCGATTTTATTTTTTTGTGGCAATACTGATGGGATCCTAACGTTTTTAATGCCTGAACAAACGTGAACTAACGTCGCCCGATGCCCCCACATAGTTAGATTTGTCGATTCCAGGGTGGGGTGGTTGGCGTGAAGTTAGCCACCCCATAGTATGAAAAAAAATCTGAAACCTCGGAAATCTCTTTTTCTCTTTTGATTGCCCGCAAGATACCGTACTGTATCGATTAAGTAAGGCCTGCAGACGCTTGTTTAGGCTGAAGAATCGTAAGGACCCGATTGTATAACTTTTTACGACACCTAACATACCTGCCTTCAGCCGCCAATAGCAAATTTTCGATTTTATTTTTTTGTGGCAATACTGATGGGATCCTAACGTTTTTAATGCCTGAACAAACGTGAACTAACGTCGCCCGATGCACCCACATAGTTAGATTTGTCAATTCCAGGGTGGGGTGGTTGGCGTGAAGTTAGCCACCCCATAGTATGAAAAAAAATCTAAAACCTCGGAAATCTCTTTTTTCTTTTGATTGCCCGCAAGATACCGTACTGTATCGATTAAGTAAGGCCTGCAGACGCTTGTTTAGGCTGAAGAATCGTAAGGACCCGATTGTATAACTTTTTACGACACCTAACATACCTGCCTTCAGCCGCCAATAGCAAATTTTCGATTTTATTCTTTTCTGGCAATACTGATGGGATCCTAACGTTTTTAATGCCTGAACAAACGTGAACTAACGTCGCCCGATGCCCTCACATAGTTAGATTTGTCGATTCCAGGGTGGGGTGGTTGGCGTGAAGTTAGCCACCCCACTTTCAAAAAATAAAAAAAAATGATTGCGTCGGGTCCTAACGATTTGATTTGGTGAACTATCATGAACTAACGAATATCTTTCGATATAAAAATAGAAATAGCAAAAAAAGTGGTTTGGGGTGGTTAACGTGAAGTTAGCCACCCCATTTTGTTTTTTTAAAAAATCGACGTTACGATCGGGTCCTAACGATTTAACCTGCTGAACAAACATGAACTAACGATGAACTAACGATACCGATATGCCATTTGCGGGCAAACGGTTTGGGGTGGTCAACTTCACAGCACCAGGCGCAGCCACACCACTCACCTTTTTTGACCCCTCTTATACAACTGTTGCATAAACTACTATTAAAGGGAATTTAGTATATTTTATTGTGAGGTAACATTACAATGCTGTAATTATTTTTAAATATATAAATATGTCAAGTATCTTTAAATAACAAGTGAAATATTGATATTGTAACCAATCAATTTAAATATTTTTTTTTCATCATACATACATTCATTGTAATACTAAAATAAAAAATAAAAATATATTTGCATTCAGCATTCATTGTCGACAATCAAAAACAAAAAAAAAACATAAGTAACAGGTTTACGTACTGAAGACGCAGAAAATAGAGAAGAACCACGAAAATGTTTCTCGGTTCTCCTAGCATGGTGCTGGTGTTGTGTTAACCACCGCCGATCTTCTGATGACATCATAAGAACCAATTGCAGCAGAGGTAGCATAAAGCGTAAATTCTTACCAGGCATCCATAAAACGCCGATACACGGTCTCACTCCCAACTTGATTGTAACTTAGAGCTACCTCGCTGCCAACGAGAAACAAAACAAGTGCCAACACACGCTTTAATTGGCAATCTTGTCGCTCTATCAACCTCGTATCTCACGCAATTAACAGCGGTAATAGGAACCGTATTACACGGTGATAAAGTTTGAATTTATTCGTTTTTCAGTGGTTTAGAATAAGAATCGCAGGGCTTGTATGCATTTCTGAGAAAGCCGGTTCAGTAACAATGTACGCGTATGCAGCTTTGGATAAGGATTGCTTATTTGATTTGTAATAAAACGGTTTGGTTGCATTACCTACGGATCGAGTTCGTATGAGGCTGTGTAAAGTATTAGTACTATTCCTTTTTAAAGTTTTGGCTATCCGTCTTACTTAAGCAACTAACCCTACCTAGATACACTTATATTATAGAAGGTAATCCTATAGGTGGAATCGGACTAAATCACTATTATTGGATCCTATTTCAAATTGAAAGTTTAAGCCTCGAACGTTTTCAATTCAAAGACACGAATCCTTTTGTTGGAATTAGCACCAGGCTTGATTTTTCACCATGGCCGGCTGCCGAGCTTAACTACGGGAAATCCACCAAAAAAGAAGCGATGGAAAAAACGTCGCTCGGCTCGCTCGCGTCGCTCAGCGTCGCGGAATTGCGGCGAACAAAAGGCGAATACGACGCGTTTAATCCTGTCCGGTCGTCATTTCGACGGGTCGGAGAAGAAAATTGAATTTATTATGGATGTGTTTTGAGTGACGTGTTATTTCGCAAAGGCGCGATCCAATCATTCGGCGACGTCTGCGTGGATGTCTGCTGTGCAGTTTTCTATTTCTTTATTTGTTTGGTTTAGATAACGTAAATATTTTCCGGTAAACATTGGAACAATATTAGGAAGTTATTCATTTGAAGACTTACTGAAAGTAACCTGTAGGAAATGGAATAAAAAAAACGAACGTTTATTACAATAAACGAATTTCATTGTTTTTAACGTAACTGATTGTGGTAAGGAGTAATAAATTATGTTTCACATACCGCTCGCAAACTGGTAGAACATTGGGATTCAGTTTGCTATTTCATTCTCGTATGTCGGAAATTAAATAAATTTGTAACTGAATTGAAACAGGATGAAACTATAATTATTAATTACCCACGTTAATGGAAATGCTTACGCAGTTTCCACTCAGTACTGTTATACCATCTACTACTACATATAGTATATAATAGGCCTTACTGTAGTAATACTACATGCAGCTGCAGAGAAAAAGGCCCACGCTGCATACAAAGTTTCTAAACAGGGGGTATTTTTCTCTGCAGCTGACTGTACTGTACATGTACTATATTATAATACAACATCCTTAAAACCACGTACATTATTGTTCGCCGCAGAGAATTCCCTATTCCCTAAAGTAAACAGCTTTAATATTACAAGTAGTACCAAAGGCTTCTATTTTGCGTTAATGACTCATTAGCTGAAGCACTTAGGTCAGTAAAGGGACGAACTTTGATGACCCCCTGGGACGGCTCTGTCTTCAGTTACTCCGAAATGATATATGTGCGCTCCAGATTTAAATCCACATAAGACTTTCGTAGGAATTCTGTGACGATGCGCGCTAAATAAGCTAAAAAGTTACTGAGTTGCGTAATGCTTTTAGGTTTTTAAGGCCGCGGTTTTACGCGAAAAAATGGCGGGAAGTTTCAGTGATTTGTCTTCATAATAACGCAGCTTTTATGTGCCCAGAATATGTAATAAGTTGAAATGCAGAGCTTGTTAACACAGACTCAAATAAAACATCGATCTCGATTTCATTGGGGTTTAACAATCAAACACCGACAAAAGAGGGCGCAATCACATCGGAAAAACAATAGTTGTCGTCATACCATTATTAATACCGGTTTCCCGCGAGTAAATAAAAAGGCGGGGTTACAGCAAAAGGGGTGGTACACAAACGTGCCAACAAAAAACGTCACAAGCCTAAAAATGATGTATAATACTTAAGACCTTCAAAACGTTAAGCGGATAAAGTTGATTGCAAGCTAATTGGTTAGAATATGCATGAAATATGGCTTTTATAGTTGTGTTTCACCGTATGTAAATGGAACTCCTTTGTGTGAGTGATGGTGACATTTTTATGGGGACTCCTGGCCTAGAAAATGTTTTTTATATGGTCGATAGCATCGGTTCAATTAAATAAATCAATGAGATATATATATGTATGTATATCTACTTGTAAAGATGTACTAACAGGTCGGCCCCGCAAGTTTCAAAGCTAAGCTGAACAAAGAAGCCAATAAATAACAACCGTAACCTACTTCAATGTGGTACAGAAAATAAAGAGGATAATCCATTTACCCGGCCCACTGGCTTATTAGACTTTCATCAAATAGAGATTTTTATCTCGCCATCCATTTTCCTTGATTCTGTTGTCCATGTCCGACAAAAATGAAAGGAACGCTGAGGCAAACCTTTTATTATTCAAGCTAGCATGAGAATTTGCAATATTGCGCCAAAGTTGAAAAGCAGTAAGAATGTTAAAAGCTCATACATAGTTACTGCATTCACGGGCGAAAAAAGTCTGAATCGGACACGTCGAAAAATCAACTCGATCCTGCAGAGCTCTAACAAACTTTCAAGGGAAGAGATTAAAAAGCCGTCTTTCCAAACGGGTGATTTAAAAAATGAAACTGGTTTGATCCGAAGTGATTTACATAAAAGTTGTTTAAATGTTAATCTGCCCGGCTAAAGGATTATGACGTGCCCTCTGACGCGGGGTGCGTCTGCACTTTCATAATTTACTTTTCTACAACCCCTACCTCTATTTCTACTTTGTTTTCTATCCCTTCCAAATTGTCTGAAAATTTTCTTTAATTTCAAAGGAAAATAGACTTTTGAAATTTCTTGACTTTTTTCTATCTCGTCCAAATTGTCTGAAAATTTTCTTTTATTTCAAAGGAAAATATTCTTTTTAAAGCTTGAATCGCTTGAACCAATCACGTCCCGTAAAACGTTGAATCTTTAATTTTAAAAGTACTCTCGCGCTTTATATATTTATCCCGTTTTGGTTCTGTTTGAAACAAATTGTCTAAAATTTTATATGTTTTATTCAAATTCAAATTCGTATCACGGTTTTTCGCTGAATCTTTAATTTTTAACGCGAAACCGATATACCCTCGTCTATTTTAGCTAAAAATATTATTCTCATTATTTTATTTCGGTTTTCATTTTATTCAGGCAGTGGTCAATTAAAATAAAATTATACTTCAATTTAATTACTATTGTAAATGCAATTGTGACGTTAATATTATAAATTATTAATAAGCTTCAACAGTTTGGAAGCACGTTATAATTATGATAATCATCTTGTTTGCTTATAATTGTATACAATTTCATCAGCTCCAGTCGTATTAGCATAACTTAATTCATTAAATAGTTTAATTTACTGTTGCGACCGGATACTGTATTTAAATAATAATGTATGGATGCATTTATGAAGATGTCACTAGTATCAGTCATATGCATTTACCATTGATTATAATCAGACAAGAAATAATGTAGTAAGTAAATACTAGTATAACTGTATCAAACCGTTAAATAGAGATATAATTTACAGTCCCTCTTACTTACTAATATTTAAGTATTTATTATTAAAATAGTCTGTACAATTTATAAAATAACTACGAGTATATCTCAACATAATTAAAACCCAATCTTAAATATAATTATAATTAACTAACCCCCCGCGGCATGGTGGCGTAGATGCTGGCAGAATTTCCCCGCTTGGACTAAGAGCTGGCCACGTCATATATGAGAGCAATGAAACCTGTCTAGTTAGATTGCTTTACCATCCATATTGCTAGATCCGGGCATCTGGCAGGTTTTGATGGGTGGAGGTCAGAGTGATAGACCAACAAAGTTTTTCAGTTGATAAAAAGTAATACCAAAATAGGTAAAACTGCCGAAGTTTCGTCATTTATAGAGGACAGGGCCTATATTTTAACATTAGAACAAAAAACATTGCGTCTTATGGCGGCAACAAAAACAGTAGGCGACAAACTATAAATTGCATTGTACATCATTTGGCACTACTTTCCCGCAACAGAGACTTCTGAATATGATATAATCAAATTAATAATATAATTTCCCATTTATGTGTAAATCTCTTAGGAAGTTCATCACAAATAAGACCAATGGTATATTTTAATATTTTTATGTTAAGGTCTGTACTTAGCCATACTTATATACTTATACTTTGCAGGACATGGATGACCGCAACAAGTTAATTCCTTTAAAAGCCTAGTTTTAATCCAATGCACTCCAACCATTATAAACACATTGAGTACGTATACGCGACCGAGTCACGCAAGCTACTTATAATGAAATATTAAGAATACTAAATTACGGTGATCTCAGTCAAATTATGGCGGGCAGCGAACAACGCGTTTTCGTGTAATTGGAACTCGCTCGGTTGGAGCAAGTCAGAGGAGTTTTGGTTTGCTTTTACCTATAAATTGTAATGTAAAGACTCCTTATTGTACAACAAACAATATAATAATAGGAAAAAGTAAGTACAAACGCGAATCCGTTTAAGGGATCTCTAATAAACGAGCGAACGGTAAACGTGTCAGATATGAAATTGTTTTGACAATGCCTTTAAACCACTTTTTTTTAATTAAGTACCTACTAGTTAATCCGGTCGGAAGTAGGACTTTAGTGGTGCAATCAGACATTTTGGTGTTTTCAACCGACTTCAAGATTTCGAATGGAGGTTATCAATTCGTCGATATCTTTGTTTTTTTTGCTATTTTTTTTAAGTATGTTCATCGATTATTCGAAGACGGCTGGACCGATTTGGAAAATTATTTTTTTGTTTGAAAGAGTATACTTCACAGTTGGTCCCATTGTAACCAGGTGATGGGATCCTGGAAAAATCGAGGGAACTCTTCAACTATTATAGGGTGTATAGTGATTTGAGTATGAGTGGATGCTAAGTGAAGTCGGTTCTATTTTGTTTAAAATTATTTTATTGTAAATTCGAAAAAATACTGTAATATTTTTCATTTTGCAATGACCCTTAAAAATGGTCTCTAAAAAAATGGAATCTAAATATGTAGTATGAAATGTTTTTTTAAATTTTTTTGGTGTTTTGTATTGTGGTATTCACACCGTGTTATTAACTTTATAATACTTTTGGTAGGTAAACTAAAGTTTTGGCAGCATCTTTTTTAAAACAGCCTTATCATAACCACGTTTTTTTAATCCGCTGTCTCTCCTAACTCAAGTCCCTCCAGACATCTCACAAGGATGCAGTTACATGACTGTAATGATGATGATGTTGCCAAATAAATAATGACCCTGTCGCAGCCACTGCCGGTGATGCATGGACGTTAGCTGTCAACTGATGATGTCCTTTCCTGTCGTTCCTGTTCAGCAGAAAGGGGCGAGTTAAAGAGTGTGTTAACGAAAATTTCTTGCGTTTTAGTGGATGCTAAAGATTTTTGCACTTTTTTCCGTCCGAATTTCTTGATACTTTACATTTATAAATATCTTTTTGGGAGAAATTGTTCAACTGTTGAAGTTTTCACTCAAGGCAGGCAGCTTTTTTATCTATCTATGCCTTCAGCATGCTCTCAAGTTGGTTTTATTGTATGTTTAAAATTCATTACTATTTTATTATTTAAACATACGAGTATTTTCACAAAAAACTTAATTTATGTTACAAATGGCGGACTTAAGCGGCTTTCACATTGGCGCCGCGTCCTGCTCCGGTGAACGAGACAGCGCTATACACATTCAGAGTGCTATCTCGCTCACACACCGTTGCCGCATGCGGAACCCGCATCAGTATGAGAACTACTTTTGCCAAATGGCATTCTCTACCCTACCACATAAGCGCATAACCTAGATCTAATAAAATCCTTTCGTAAAACAGAAATACAGGTAGTTTTTGCACAATACTAATATCACTCAGTTTCTTAGAAGCAAAGTATTCATATCATCCCATATAAGGTTCAGGTAACTACATGTAAAGTTTAAAGCATCGAGACTATTCGTAACTTTCATTTCCTTCGACCGGTTGACCCTAAGTCACTATTACAATAACGAAGAATCCGAGCCACGCGGATACACATTCTCAATCACTAGATCTCTACTAAGTAGATCTTGGGAAACGGAATTGTTGGATGGAAAACTTACATATTTACTTGAAGTTAAGAATATCAGTTTAAACAAAGCTGACTAAGACCTTTATCGAGGATAGACAATCTAGTTTATCTAGTACATACGAATATTTTTTACTGGACTAAGAGCTGGCCACGTCAGATATGACACAATAATGAGAGCAATGAAAACCGTCTAGTTGCTAGATCCGGGCATCTGGCAGCTTTTAATGGGTGGAGGTTAGAATCACAGACTAGCAAAATTTTTAAGTTGGAAAAAATAATACCGTAATAGGTAAAAAATGCCGAACTTGTCTAATTTATAGAGCACGAAGCCTATATTTTAAAATTATTACTAAAAACATTGCGAATTATTTCAGAAATAGAAACAGTAGGCGACAAACTATGAATTACATTACATTATAAATACATAGTTTTGGATTAATTTCCCCTATCAGAAAATGTTGGCAATGATATAATCTAATTGTTTACATTTTTTTTATAATAATGCATTAAAAACTGAACTCTGGGATTTGTATTATATAAGTTGTTTGCGTTATTCAACCCCCACCGTATAGCAAACTAAGGCGGTCGTCACACTGCTCCGCATCTCGCAGCGGCGTCCGTTGATGCCTTTTTTAACTTTGTATGTAGAATCTTGATTTTGTATAGAAAAATCGCATGGTACGACAAACTGGCTCCGCCTCGACGCGCGGAGGAGGGAGACGCACGACGACTCGCGCGCTCGGACGGAGACGCGGTGCGTGCCGCAGGGTATGTCACACCGAGCTCCGCAGTGCCGTACGGATTTTAGTGCAAGAAAAGACGTAGGCGGTTGTCACACTGCCGCCGCGTCTCATTGCGAGACGCGGAGCAACGGACTCGCATGCGGAGACAACGCACCAACGTCCGAGTTTTCTCCGCATCTCCGTCCGGAGCTGCGATGCGCGACGTCCCGAGCTGCGATGCGCGACGTCCCGCGTTACTTCCGTCTCGCGTTCATTTCACATTCGAACGTTAAGGTGAAAATAGTTCCTATTTGTCGATAAAATGGACACGGAACTTATTCAAAACGCTGCGGTGATACTTTCAGTTTGGTTTTTGTACAATCGAGTCATAAAACGCAGAAGACACTGGGTACATGTACAAACCAGACCTATAAATGGGTCTTTTGCTAGAGATTACCAAGATTTAAGGCAACACGAAGAATTTTTTTTTAATTTCACCCGTATGTCAACCGCGTCATTTGATTATTTGCTAAGCAAAATTGGAGTGATTATTACTGGCGCGGACACAAATTTTTGACGTTCTATTACAGCGGAAGAATAGCCTTGGCTACTTCAATCTTCAATTATACTTTTATAAGAATTCCTAGATTATGATGAAACGAACGACTTTCAATTTCAAAAATAAACTTATAGACGTCGATATCCATTGCGCCTACTTCCTTTCTTGCACTAAAATCCGTACGGCCCTGCGGAGCTCGGTGTGACATACCCTGCGGCACGCACCGCGTCTCCGTCCGAGCGCGCGAGTCGTCGTGCGTCTCGCTCCTCCGCACGTCGAGGCGGAGCCAGTGTGTCGTACCATGCGATTTTTCTATACAAAATCAAGATTCTACATACAAAGTTAAAAAACGCATCAACAGACGCCGCTGCGAGATGCGGAGCAGTGTGACGACCGCCGTAGGCGCAATGGATATCGACGTCGATAAGTTTATTTTTGAAATTGAAAGTCGTTCGTTTAATCATAATCTAGGAATTCTTATAAAAATATAATTGAAGATTAAAGTAGTAGATTATTACGTACTTGAATGTAAGCCAAGGCTTTTCTTCCGCTGTAATAGAACGTCGAAAATTTGTGTCCGCGCCAGTAATAATCACTCCAATTTTGCTTAGCAAATAATCAAATGACGCGGTTGGCATACGGGTGCAATTTAAAAAAATTTCTTCGTGTTGCCTTAAATCTTGGTAATCTCTAGCAAAAGACCCATTTATAGGTCTGGTTTGTAAATAGGGATGTACCCAGTGTCTTCTGCGTTTTATGACTCCATTGTACAAAAACCAAACTGAAAGTATCACCGCAACGTTCTGAATAAGTTCCGTGTCCATTTTATCGACAAATAGGAACTATTTTCACCTTAACGTTCGAATGTAAAATGAACGCGAGACGGAAGTAACGCGGGACGTCGCGCATCGCAGCTCCGGATGGAGGAAAACTCGGACGTTGGTGCGTTGTCTCCGCATGCGAGTCCGTTGCTCGCAACGAGACGCGGCGGCAGTGTGACAACCGCCTAACGAGAGAGGTTTCGTCGTTCTCAGTACGAGTGTTGTGTCATATCTGAAGTGGCTAGCTCTGCGTCTACACAGTTTGGTTTTTAAACTGCCGTTTGCCAATTTACACGACATCATAATGTAATTTAATTATTTACATCATCGATGGTTTACTTACACACAGTATATTTATAGAATATAACTGTTTTGACAACAATCCATCTCAATAATTAAAGCAATCAGTAAAATAATCGAAAACGAGTCGATTAACTGTTAATTAAAATAATTCGGTGAAAACGAACTTGGAAACCAATAATAAAGTATTGTTATTTATAATATCAAAATAACTTGGTCGATAACATTAATCACGAAAGAAATTACAGATATTCTATAGGATTGTATGGCATCCATTGTATCTACTAAATACCGATCAGAATAGGAAAATACATGTTTAAATTTTAGATAAGCAAAGGTCGACTGCCAGTTTGTTGTTACTGCTGCTCTCGTTTTGAATCCTGTTACTGCGAGGATCTGGTCAATAATGTTACTCTGCGTCCGTAGGAAACACCTTAGACAACCCTACACGTGATCCCTGGGTAGTGCTAAAAGAGTAACAAACTTGGCAGCTGCATTGTCCCATCTGGACCTCGCAGCACTCACAGTATTTTCTTCATCATCTGCTTTCTCCGTACTACTACCCAAGAAAAGAAATGCCTATCTGTGTCTAGTGACATGTAGGCATACGATAAATAAATAAATTTTAATCCTGGTCAAGTTACTGAGTGGGAAGTTTCTTTCTGATTAGTTTGTTATCTTATTACCTACGAAAAATAATTGTTTTTAATATAATTTACGGACAAACTTATGAAGCCACAAAAACAGCATCATCCATCATAACATAATTCGCAACCAAATAGGCTTAAACTTTGCGCCTGCAAAAAATTCCACTAGTTACTTGCATTTTGTTTATTTTAAGGAGAACGGTAAATGGAGCCAAAAAATCTTCGGCTAGGAGCCAAGGAGAAAGTTAGCGCAAATAAATGTGTTTGTACTGCTAATGGGCTAAAACATTACCTTCGGAACTACAGCTGGCTTAACTTTTTAATCTTCTTTAGCTGGCTTCTTATTTATTTCAGCCTAAATAAGCGGCAATCGGTACGTCAATTATCCAAAAAGTGGTTTGCAAACTGCATTAGTAGTGTAGCATAATACTTTATTGTACAACAAAGAAAAATACAACAGGAAGAATACACAATATTTGTACAAAGGTGGACTTATCCCTTAAGGGATCTCTTCGAGTCAACCTTTAGTATTTTGGACGAGTTTAGGTATCAAATCGTGTAGTTATCAAAACTAATAAAGATCAATATTATGAAGCTGCTATGCATTCATTGTATTTCATTATCAGATTTCCGGACATTCGGTTTTGGTGTAATATCACAGTATTGTCTGATACACTAAATAAATAATTTCATTTGATTAACTTTAGCTCGGTTTCCGATCGCATAGGTATTGTATTAATTATCTACCGAAAGGTCTAAGGTAGTTGTTGTCAGTTCTGATAACGGTGCTTATAACAATTTGATTTTTTTAATACCACGACGGTGGCAAACAAGCATACGCCACCTGATGGTAAGCAGCTACCGTAGCCTATGGACGCCTGCAACTCCAGACGTGTCACATACGCGTTACCGACTCTTTACAAAAAGGAGGACTCACTGCGTTGACGGCTAAAAGAACAAAAGGGTTATTATTGAAACTATCTCAACGCCAACTCTCATTTTAAATGGTTTAATGATTTTAGTATAAGTTACAATTATAAGTATAGAAGGCTAGAATCTGACGCATTATTTGACACTACTGGCGCAAAATTTTAAGAGGAATTTGTACTTATAATAGTGTTAGAAACAGGTCAGAGCAATTTGTAAAGTTATTATCCGAGTAATGAACAACCCGAGCTTATCTCGAGGTGATAGTTTCCAACACAATGTACTAATTTACATAATATTAATGTTGTGTTTTGATTTAGTATGTAAAACTGAGACTACGGGGTTATCAGCTAAACTTACAACACCGTAGATTAGTAAATTGGTTTTGTAATGGCCTATGGTTGACCGGTAGAATATTGGAGTCTGAAATTCACATGAGTTTTTTATTTATTTATACTAAGTGCCTAATTAACTTTGGGCAATCTATAGCTATAGCAAACTATAGCCTATCTCTCTCGATTATAAGAGGAGACATGTGCCCAACAGTAGGACGTTTATATAGGTAGATAAATACCTAACTACTCTTGTTTAAATAATTATTTTAAATGTATATATTTTCCTCTTCTACGGGAATTTTTACTTGCAAAGCCTATGTACTCTACATTAAAATTAGTATGTTCTCGAATTTTCTCTTCTTGTTCGCATGTGTGTATTCGTTAGTAGCCTAGTATTAGTTTAATTTAGACTATATTGTTACTACCTGTGAGATCCTTTAATTGGCTTTCTGTGTATATTTGATTGTATAACTGTGACTTAAAAGCTCCTTAACATAAATAAATAACTTTTAAAGCTAACATTCAAGATTTGGCTGGTTGTCATATTAATATATAATTGCAAATTCACTTAATTGGCCAAACTGAACATACTGGCTAAAATTCATATTATAAGTTGGTTACATACATTATCAAATTGATATAGGGCCTATATTTTAGTTATCAAATGTGTTTGTTTAATACTAATTGCAACGTAGCTAAATTAAAGCAAAACATGTTGTAATGAGTACGCAAAATTCAATTTTGCCGCTTCATTCCTAGTTTAGGGGTAAAATAGGGCAATAAGGCTCGTTAGTTTAGATTTATTTACTTCGCCTGAAGTCAGGGGTCGGCGGATTGTTTAATTCCATGTTCTGTAGTGAATTATGAAAACGGATGGAAATATTACACGAGATTAACTTTGCAATTTTCTACGAAATAGTCATCTTTAGGTTTTACGTTTTCGTACCTAGGCAGAAATAAATGTAATAATATCAACAAAAATCCTTAAGCTACTTTTATTCCAATAAAAGCAACGGTAATTTATTAATCCACCACATAACATAATGTTACTTAGGCACATTCGATATTTTCATATATCTTATTGCAAGAAAACGAACCTGTAATTAGTTTTGCTACGTCATGTCTGACCTGCCACATTCATTTAAGCGCTGAAGAAAATCTACTTGACACAAAGAAAAATATTAAGATTTATAAAATAATAAAACTGTTAATATTTTCTCGCCAACTGAAATTCACTTCAAATTCTTAGAAAGCTTTAAATACATAGTGAATAATCTACGTAATCCACAAAGCAATTTGCGGATAATAAATTGCTATAAATTTTCACACATAATTTACCGAGCGTCAACAACTCATACAAAATCTGCCAAAACTTTCTCGCAATATAATTTGATACCGAAGTTGCCAACAAGGGGTTATGGAAGAGGGCAAAAAGTTTGCTGCCGTGACTACGCGCAAACTAAGAATGTGCCGCTCACGTCAGTAATGGTCAGCGCAGTTCGGCCTTAAGGCGATTCCAACCTGGAATTTCCAGGGTCCGAAAGGATAATTATCAATGATAGTTATCTCGATAATTATCGTGATTTTCATGTCTGATAATTATCGATTTGATAATAACCCAAAATTCGTAAAGGCGGAAGAGACAAAAAATAATATCGCGCGTGAATTTCAACATTAGTAGTTTAACTATAAGAGAGAAAAAACCATACTGGGGATAATTATCGCGAAAAATATCAGAGATCACAATTTACTTAATAATCTCGAACCCACTATTCAATTTTACTAGTTACCTGCTAGTATTTATTTGTAAATTAGTAATATTTAAATATGGGACAAACAGATAATTTGCCAAAATAAGAGATTTTTTAAGTATCTGCTCTATATTTAATATTAGAATTCCATCGAGATACTTGGTTAATATTTATACAATGTATGTTTAAGGTACTGTAGGTCATCAATCCAAAGGTTTGTCCATGTTTTTTGCCACTCAATGGAACCTGGGGTAAGCTTGGCAACCTTAATAAACCCTAATTAAATCAGAATATCAGAGTTAGAGAGAAAGAATAGCATTTTGTTGCTACAGAAAAAAAGCTCTGTCGGCAATCGCGTAGTAAGTAACACAAAAGTTAAGAATCGATGGTTATTGAGAACTGAGAGCGCCTTAACAGCGGGAAACGAGTTTTTATACCGCCTGATTTTTCTAACGATTGCCCGGATGCCACTAATGAAACAAGTATGCGGATTGCGAATCGTCTACGTACGGACAATAACAGATTTAAACGACTGAATTCAATTCTTGTGCTCAAAGCACAGTTATGGATTGAATTTGCGAACGCTCGCAGAATTGGTACAGATTTGGTATTCGCAAATAGAGATAGCCATTTTTGTATATAGCAAAGACAAACTCTAGTGTTTGTTACTTTTTTCCACGGTTTAATAGTCCATGCGCCATGAAACTTTTAAAGAATCTCGTTTTAGCAAGAGCTCCACTGATTTTTACTAAAGATACACTGAGGTACAAACTAATTACACACCTTTTACGTGATATAGTGCAAAGGTTTGAAGGATTTACCTGGTCCACTCGCCATCCTGACGTCGGAATGGCGGGTGGACCTCATTTTGAGCGTAGCTCCTTTTGAGGAGAGTATACACATTGTTTTTGTCAGTCAGATGGGAATAATAATGCTAAGGAGAGAGAGATACACATTGTTTTTAAAGTTATACATAGGTACACTGAAGGTAGCGTAGTTATACGGTTACACTTACATTGTGGTTTAATGTAATATTTCATAGGTCCACCCGCCATTCTGACGTCAGAATGGCAGGTGGACCTTTTCTTGAAAACATCTCGTTTTAGCATGGTACACTGATTTTTATTAAAGGTGCACTGAAGTAAAGTAGCTTTGTGATAAATTCGCTAAAATCCTCGAGGTCCACCCGCTATACTGACGCTCAGAAATAATTACTTTTACAGTCGCATTTCCTATAATAATTAAATCGCTCCGCAAGTTTTATATAAAACTTCATACAGGTAAAAAAACATTATTCACAAAGGAGATGCATATTTTCACCAACGCCGTAGCAATACAGCCGAAGCAAGCGAATAACTACTCACCAATTCAAATCCTATGCAGATTTTAAAACCAATTGACATATTGAAATGCATCACGGATCCGACTTGGAAGTCGAAATTTTATATTCCCTCTCTAACAACGAGCTAACACGAACGCTGTCATTCGATTTACTTTCCCAATAAGGCAAGCAAACTCCATATAGCAAAACATCTTCAGCAGTATTCTATTCTGTTCAAATAAAACGGCGTAAGTTTATATCTTTCCTACTGGCACATACAACCTTTTTAGCAAACAAGAAAGAATAAGCTACGGATAACGTCTAGACGTGACTAAAATCATTCTGCTGCCCTAATGACTCGTATGACAAAGTGTTAAAGCTGATTTCAGGTTATCCAGTTTTATTCTTAAATGGTGGTATGTACGTGCTTTGCAAATCAAGTGTGTTCAAGTGCGGATGGGAGTTGTATGAAAAATCGAGGCGAGGGTGACACAATAAGCGAAGGGAGTAGTAATCGGAAATGCGTAGAGCCCTAGCGGGCCAAAAGTGAGACGTCGTGCTATAAAACAAACACGTCTGATGTTGGAAAGCGTCAAGTATATGTGTATACAAGCAAGTACACGTACCTGCATGGCTTGCTCATAGCAAGTTATAAACATATCCACTTACATGATTATGATAGACAAAGTTCGACCCGCTTGAAGCGTTGATAACTGAACCACGATGAGAATACTATTGAAGTATTGAGTTAGATGTAGCCGTAAATAGATGGAAAATCCGTCAATTTCTAATCCTATTCTAATCACCGTTCAGTTGTAATCATGACGCGCATAACATTCGAATCGATTGTCAAACGAATTCCGAATTTACTCAAGGTCAAAATCTCCAATCCGGATTTTGTCCAAACTTTCGTGTTGCATTATTTTCAATGTTTGTAATACAGAAGAGAGATGCGCGATGGTTTCCGTGCAAAGATGCATAACTTATTCGAAATCGGAAAGCCAAGATGAAGGGAAGAAGAACTGATATCTACCGTCATAAGAAAACAACAAAGATATTTTCATAATGGTCACCGGACAGAAATTTCGTATTAAAACTGTCTGTTCCAAGATTGGAACTATCCCACAGCAAACTTGGACTTCCATTAAATCAACAACCGCTAATACCCAATAGCAGACTTTCTCTACAATCTTACCATAAGCGGTGAGCACTTTATGATTATGATCAGTTTCATAATTTTTAATTAAAATTTTACTTCATCCGATTATTACGAATGAACATATTATGTCGTTAACTACTGATTTTATCGTAACGCATGTAAGTATTATCTTTTTAAGTCAAGTTACAATCCATAATAATATTGTAATTGCGAATGTGTTTATGTTACCTTTTTCCAGATAGTCATAAACTGTGAAAGTAACATTCACCAAGATATTACCCTTAATAGGAAACGATTATTTCTCATCTATGAATAAACAAACGAAGTCTCACATGATTTATTCAATACATAAAGCGTTCTTTGCATGATCGATGTTAATTCCTCTTTCAAACGTCGATCGATACGAGCCATCAATCTCGTCGGGTGTAGAAAGCGGCTGCATCAAGTGTTTGGCTGTAGGTACTTGAATTAACCTCTTAAGTTAGAGAGAAGTTCAAATATTTTGGGTTGTTAATGATTTCAAGTGTTCTATTCCAGAGAAACCTAAAAAACTAACGTTACGTAATTTCATATAGTTTATTTTGTTTTTATTTTTTACCTATTTAAAACAACGTGGTCTATTGTTATGTATTTTATGACAAACCAACATTTGTATAACAAATACCTATCGTGCATATATCTGTAATGAAATTTAAGGGCGTAATGTGTAGTTTCCAAAACGGTATAAGTTCTACAGATATAGCAGTGGGACTTATATAGGCTTGTAATAAATACATGTACATCACTGTTGCAATCCTTATTTGATGTACATACTCGTACATTATTTTGTTTCAAACAAGTCCATCATTAAAGCTTTCTCATTTTAAAATGACGTAATCTGACGAGATTACAAAGTATACCCTTTGAAACGACATAAAAAGCCCACAAGCCGATGACTTTCCGGTTACGCTTACGAATGCCAAACCCACCCTACCCAAGAAAATGGATTTAGGAAAATTTTACACCCCATTTTAGGGCCGGTGTAAATTCACCCCCGTAACAGTTAATGAATTACCCTGTCAATAATGTCAAAGCAAACGCCAGCTGTCAGATTTGAAGTGCAGCGATTGAAGGGTAAACCGTGAAGCGTGCGAAGCTAAAAATAAGTGAATTTATGGAATATCGGAGTAAACTGGATGTCTTAAAGCTTAATTTCGAAGGAGAAAGAAGTATATAGCGTCATTTGATTAATAACATGTTGTAATGTATCGATTGCGTGCGTTTAGATCGACTTATGATTTGTGCGTTCAAAGGAACGAATTTTATTTAACCGACGAATACAGAACGGCTGTAAATAACAGTGAATTTCATTGAATATGGTTGTTTTAATCCGGTGAGGGGGTCAACCTTTGTGAGACTATTTTATTTAGGTCATTCAATAAATACTTACTTGTGTTACGTAAAGAAGACGTAGTTTGGTGACGTTAACTACTGTTAAATTCAAAGCAGTTGCAATTAGAGTTAGAGTACGTTAGAATATGAATTTCAGTTAAATTTTGTTATTTAAAAATGGAAAAGAATAAGAATGTGGTTAAGGTTGACTGGTAGAGAATGCCTTATGGCATTAAGTCCGCCTTTTGTACGATAAGGTTTCTTTTGTGCAATAAAGTTTAAATAAATAAATAAATAAATGTACCTCCAGTTTTCTGCACTTACAGAAGGGGATATATACCCACAACCATCAATTTCGCTGATTTCTCAAAGGAACCCTTTATTTCTGACGAAGGAATAGAAATGTGGCTTTGTTATAGTTGATTGTTCTATTCTTATGCACCCCCAGTATTTTCAAGATAGTTTACACTGCATTATCAATGCGGTTTTTTGATAGTTTTTTTTTTAATAATTAGATTAAGTAAATATATATTTTTGATTCTATGATAGCAAACTCAAACACTAAAGTAAACCTTTGATATACATGATTTAACCAAATAATAATGGTGACAGAAAATATATAAAGATATGTAAATCAAAATATGACAAATATGGGATAGACGAAGAGGCCGAGGAAAACCAAGACGCGCATTTCTAAATTAAGCCAAAAAAAAGCCAACGTCATGACACACATGACGTGGCAAGAGCTAAAAGAATTAACGAAAAACAGAACGGAATGGCGATTACTCCACCGACAAGAGCCAGGCTCTTAAAATTATGATGATGATGATGACAGGATAGACACCGAGAACCTACTTGAAAGGACTAAGTTTAACATGTCAACTATACCTATCGAGCGTTAATCCCGTCGATATTTTTTTTTACTCGCTTAAATCTACCCAGAATTAAACGGTGTTAAATCAAAACTAAATAAAAATAATTTTAAACAAAAAAGAAACGACTTCACTTGAAGGGTACATGGAAAGAAGATGTCTAGTCACATTGACAACATTTTGAGTTAAAGCGCTTTTAAAATTTGGAACGATTCAATTAACCATACTATTTTCGTAGCTAGATGGTTTTTACGAGTTAAAAAGTGGATATACATTAACATTTACATCTGTTACAGAAGTACTAAAAGTTCATTGCAAGCTCTACATTTTGATATTAAAATCTAATTTTACAAAAAAAGTGACTAGACATGTTCTTTCCGTGTACCCTTCACTTAGCCTCCACCTTTCCAAAAGCAAATGCTCGAGTTACTGTAAACAATACTCAAATCACTATAGGTGTGCCTATAATATTTTAAGCATTCCCTCAATTTCACCTGGATCCCATCATCAGATCCTGACCCTACGACAATAGGACCAACTGTGATGTATACTCTTTCAAACATAAAAATAATATTCGAATAGTCAGTGAACATACATAAAAAATAGCAAAAATAAAATTCCCGGTTGATAAAGAGTTGGTCATGAAACCCATTTCATGACCAATCCTTTCATAGCAAACACTGGTCTTATACGATAATTGCCGGAATATACGCCAATTCAGCGGCGTTTCACTCAAAACATGGTATAGGAAGCACCCCGTTTCCAATCTCTAAACCAATCAAAAAGTCAGGAAAAATACTATCGCAAGTTGACAAGTGCTAAACCTAAACTAAAACAAGCTTCTCAAGCAAGAGTAAACCGATTTGGCGGTCGAAGGACTTAAAGGGCCACATGTTGCTGTCCACCCACATTTACATATCAAAGCGCGGCCCAAATTACCTGTTACCGATGCAATATAGTCCCAAGCAAACATGAGTTAATTGTGCCGACATTACGGTTACTTACGGTTTTGTTCGGAATGGGACTTGTTTGAAGTTTCGTTCATTGTTTAATGGACCAAATGTATGCTTTTATTTGAATAAAAAGGAGTGCTCGAAATTTAAAGGTAGATTTAGGTAGAACCTTTTTATATATTAAAAGATAAATGGAAATGTAGTTAATATTAAATGTCTCCAAAACCCTTAAATAAGGGATTTGGTCGAAAATCCTCTTTATGTACCTATACATACATATCTTAATACGAATGGGTATCTACATTATTATTTTTTCTAATAAATAACATATGTAGCGAATTTGGGGATTGATTCAAAATTCTTAGCCAATTGTGTAGTAAGTATCAATGTAACCATTATCATGAGAGTATAGCCTTTTATAATTTAGTGTGGCTAATGCAAATTCTTATATACAATAAAACTAATATCTAACTCAAGATGATTGATGAAACTCAAGTGTGGGAAACAAACCGCAACAGAAATCCTCATAAACGAGATACTAGGCCGTTGTAGTCGACCGGGTTTATAAATCAATGGAAACGACAAGCATGCAGGCCGCTAGACTGCGAAGGTACAGTTTTCAACCACACAGACTTGGATTAAATAGACGAGTGCAAGTTCTGTTAGCGTACAATGCGTATCTTGGTCTGCTGTTGACTGAGGCGGTTGTTAAAAAGGTATTATGGTTAACTGTAGAGGAATACACAGTTTGTCTGTTTAATATACCTGAAATAGGAAAAATTTGTTTGTTCTTACTTTAACCGCGTAAATTGTAAGTACATTTTGTACAAATAATATGGCTCTCTCATTCGGTTGTGAGGTACAAACTAATCGAAACGCAGAATGAGTTGTCATCAACCAATGAACGTATGCAGCGTACGACTGCTTGCATAAAACAATTTCTACAAGAAATATCCACGGAGTTACTTTAATTATAGCAAAGGTTGAATTGATCGTCATCATAATCAAGAAGTCTAATAATCTAGACAGGACACACCACAGCAAAAGGATAAAAAAAACTTAGAAGATACCTCGACGTAAAACCGTCAACAGACTGAAGTTGGCTTGGCTAGCATGAATCAGTGGACACGAGCACGTAGCCTGGCACGCAGCCAGTCTAGTCTAGGCCTAAAACAGACATGGAATCCACAATTAATCGCTTTTCGGCGGCTAGGTAATCTCCTGAACTTGACACCAGAGGGCCGGGCCTTTTTATTTATTGTTAGAATCACTGGTGGTGACAATCAATGTCAAACACACGTTTGATTAAACAGCAGATTAAACGAATTTTAAATTCAGGTTTATCTTAAAATTATTGTTTTTTTTTTTTTAACAATCAGTTGATAAGGACACTTTTTCTAAGTCAATACAATATACGATTTACGATTCAAACTGAAGCCCTCTTCGAATTAGTTTAACAAGGGGCAACAAAATCTGTAAAAATACTATAAATCCATACCTATACCAATTACTAATTAATACAAGTAGGAAGGTTAAAGTGTTAAGTGTCGGCTGACAAAAACAAGTCCAGTTCTAGCCTGTCAAACTCGAATATTATTTTATTTGGAGCGTCAATATGCAACAGTGTACATTCTAAGCTATCTCTGTAGTTTTACGTCGACGTATTTGTCCACAAAACTTTTATTCTTATTTGCATACAAAGCAGCTCTCATTCCAAACCGCCCAAATTAGCGAAGTCCAGTGCAGTTGAGACAGTTGGTATCTCTAAGCTAAATGCACCGTAGCTAACCTGGATGGGGCAAGTTAGGTAAGCACCCAAGTTTGACGCGTCTACATTATACCATTAAGTTAATCTATAGCCACTGTATCGCGTTCATTTCACGAAACTAGGAGTTTTCTAGTGCTGATTAAATTAGTTGGAACTGCTCAACAAGGGTTTATTTTAACAAAGTTGCGGTTGGATGTTGGATATCTAAAACCTTTTTAATTTCGCAGAAGAATACAGATGTCTGTATAGTCATAGAGACAGAAAGCCAGCAGCGCATTCTTAACTCAGCTGGTGCCACTAGTGGACGGTTCAAAATAATTCAAGTTTTATATAGGCTTTATTACTAATAGAAGAGCGGTGTAAATAATTTTATCTACACTCACATTGTAAGTCCTCTAAAACGTGTTCAAAAACGGTAGGCAATGGCTAGCATTACCACAACCGATTTTACTATGATAAGCTTTTTATCTGTGGCAGTAACGTAATATTAACTTTACATGCTCATATATTGATACGTTATGAGTTTCAAATTCCGAACATCGAATTTGATAACATAATGTAAATCCTGTCCTCCTTCCCGACCAACGGCACGCGCCCGCGCGACCGCCGGCACAATCGAGTTGGCCATGGCGGTGCAATGGCGGTCATTCTATGGTTTCCGGACACTTCATTTAGGGTATATAATATGAGTGTAGATAAAGCAGTGTATGCAACTGTACATAATTAATTAGGCCTTATTACGTAACAGTTACATAAACTACTATTGTAGCTTAGCTACTTTAGCTGCTGATTGAATAGTATTGACATAATCATAATATATTTGACTATAATCAAATTAGGACATTTGCCATTTTCACTTTCAGGAATCTAGAGTCTACATCAAAGGACCTGAGCGCCTTTCGCCAAATAATACCTTTTCATGTAATATAAATATGTAATCAGAAACAGTATCAAATCACCAGTCGTAAACACTTTGTTTGTAATTTCCATACTTCTTTAAAAACATACGTACTTAAAGCTTTCTCAAGATATTCGGAAACCTTTTTCGATTATGATTTTAATACAAAGTAACCTTAATGAAGCCCTCAATTTGGGAACTAATTGTGTGAAGGATTAAGGTAGCTCTCCTTAGTCCTTAATTAGATTTCATTTATTCAATTAACTAAGCTGCTAAAAATGATTTGAAAGGATTAAAGTGATTATATTACTTAAATTTATAATCCTTTAATCGAATGATTAGATTTTTGATCATAAGGGAATGAATACCTTTTCTTTAGATACAATTTGCAGCAGAAGTAGCTAAGCGGGTGAGGTGTTCAAAATGAACTTGACACGACTTTATTGTTAAGAGAATAAGAGCGTGAGATCCTCACCAGCTTTGCAACTTCTGCTGCTGACTGTACCTACTACGAAATTTTGTTCGTTGAATTAAAACTCATTACATTTCAATTTGGACACACAATTTCGGCACAGTGACTCAGTAATTATGAAAATGTTTTCAACTACCACTGTTTGCAATAATACAGACAGAAAATCAATGATAAATAAATGTAGCCTGCTAAACTTTGAGAAGCTTGAGAGTAGAGCTATAATTATGTATTCCTGTTGAAATATATCGAAATAACATTTAATTTTAAGTATTTATAGCAGTTAAGAGACTACTAGCGCCATCTGTCCGATTGTATGTATAACTTATCTTTCTTTAGAAATAAATGTTAGTTCTCTGAGAAACCCACAACGTGTAGTTTATTATAGGTTATGTGCTCAGTTTTAATTGTGTTTTTTCGCGAAGTATACTTGCTAGTTAGTGCAGATTAGTGTACGCGATTTAAAATCACGCTTCAAAGTGACTACAAACTACGTTGTGAGCGTTCCAAAGTTGAAAGGGCGCGAGAACTACAGTGAGTGGGCCTTCGCGGCGGAGAATTTTCTGATCCTGGAGGGAATGTCGGCGTGTATTCAGCCAGTAAAAGCAGACCAGAAACGACCAGAAGCCGCAGATGACGCGAAGACTAAAGCTAAATTGATACTGACCATCGATTCCTCGCTTTATATACACCTAAAAGATGTTGAGACTACTCTAGAATTGTGGAAAAAGCTGAAAAATCTATTTGATGACTCAGGATTTACTAGGCGCATTAGTTTGCTGCGAACATTAATTTCGATTCGGTTGGAAAATAGTGCTTCTATGACGTCGTATGTGACGCAGATTATAGAAACAAGCCAGAAATTGAGTGGTACTGGATTCAAAATAAACGATGAATGGGTTGGATCGTTGTTGTTGGCCGGTTTAACTGAAAAATATTCGCCAATGATCATGGCCATCGAACATTCCGGCATATCAATTACAGCCGACGCCATTAAAACAAAGCTGTTAGATATGGAGGAGAGCAGTGGCGACACCAGCGGTGCATTTGCAAGTTACAAGAAAGGAAAATATGGCGGCGGGACCAAAGACAACAGATTTGACAGATCGAATACGTCAACGTCAAACTCAAATGCGCATCGATCTTATCAGAATCAACAATCACAATCAACGAAATCTAAAGTAATTAAATGTTACAGGTGCAAGGCCAGTGGTCATTATAAAAATCAGTGCCCGTATTCTGACAAAAACTCTTCGGATGCAAAGAACACAGAACGTAAACAAACTGTTGCATTCAGTGCAGTGTTCCTTAATGGCGATTTTTGCAAGTCAGATTTTTACGTTGACTCTGGGGCTTCGGACCATCTTGTGACGAATAAACATTGGTTCAAGAATGTTTCGTATCAACATAGTATTACAGATATTGTGGTGGCGAACGAGGAAAAGGTTAAAGTGTCGTGCTCCGGAGATGTGGAGATTTCTACCTACAGAGACAATGGTGACTACGACATTGTCATTAAAGACGCATTATGTGTTCAGAGTTTAACAACGAATCTACTATCAGTGAGTCAGCTGATCAAGAAGGGCAATAAAATTGAATTCTTGACAGACGGCTGCCACATTTATAATCAGATGGGTGACTTGGTGGCTACAGCAACATTAATCAATGGTGTGTACAAATTGAACTTGGCTGCAGCATCATCATCATTGGCAGCTTCTGCTATGGTGTCAGGTACTACATGGCATCGTCGTCTGGGGCATGTATGCGGTTATTATCTTAATAAGATGCAGGATGCTGTAGAAGGTTTTTCAATGGACAAGAAAGTTGATATTTCCAAATCTTCATGTATCGTTTGCTGTGAAGGAAAACAAAGTAGGTTGCCATTTCCAGACAGTGGCAACAGAAGTACAGAACTGTTACATACAGTACATACGGACTTGTGCGGACCAATGGAAGATGGTTCCATAGGAGGTTCCAGGTATTTTATTTTATTTGTGGACGATTACAGTCGTATGACGTACATCTACTTCCTGAAAAACAAAAGTCAAGCACTGGAGTACTTTCGAAAATATAAGGCTGAGGTGGAGAACCAGTTAGGCAAGAAAATTAAGATTGTTCGGAGCGACCAGGGAACTGAATTCTGCAACAAGGATTTTGAAGATTTTCTGACTAAAGATGGGATCATTCATCAGAAAAGTAACCCTTACAGTCGCGAACAGAGTGGACTGGTTGAGCGCTTTAATCGTTCAGTTGTGGAAAAGGTTAAGTGCCTTTTATTTGATGCTGGGCTTAAAAAGACATTTTGGGCCGAAGCAGCACACACAGCGGTGTACTTGCTTAACCGGACAGTGGCAAATGCTTTGAATGGCAAGACACCCTTTCAATTATGGACGGGAAAGAAACCTGATATTGGCCATTTAAGAATCTTCGGCAGCACAGTGATGGTTCATGTGCCAAAACAAAAACGACTCAAACTAGACAAAAAATCAGATAAATGCATTCTTGTGGGGTATCCTGATGGTATAAAAGGGTACCGGATTTACAATCTAAGGACAAGAAGCATTATGACGAGTCGAGACGTGATTATTATGGAAGATACATCGCCAAAAGAAAATAGAGTACAAGTAAGTTGAATGTAGATAAAGATTCAATGATTGTTGAACAAGTGCCCTACCAAAAGCTTATCGGCAGTTTAATGTATTTATCCGTCCTAACTAGACCTGACATAACATATTCAGTAGGATATTTAAGTCAGTTTAATAATTGTTATACCAGTGAGCATTGGGCTTATGCCAAAAGAGTATTAAAATACCTTAAAAAGACAAAGTCTTATGGCATAAAATATAGTAAAAATGGTAATTCTGAAATAACAGGGTTCGTAGATTCTGATTGGGCTAATAATGTAATAGATAGAAAATCCTATACGGGGTTTTGTTTCCTACTATCCGGCGGTGCTATAGCCTGGGAGAGTAAGAAACAAAAGACCATAGCGCTTTCCTCATGTGAAGCCGAGTACATGGGTATTTCTGAAGCCTGCAAAGAAGCGGTGTACCTTAAAAATTTACAATTTGAAATAACAAATAATACGTATACTATCAGTTTATACAATGATAACCAAGGTGCACAGAAACTTTCAGCAAACCCAGTATTTCACAAAAATACTAAACATATAGATGTTAAGTATCATTTCACAAGAGAATGTGTTACAAATGGAGTTGTAAAGTTGAATTACCTGCAAGCAGCTGATATGCCAGCTGATATTTTAACTAAAGGGTTGTGTGCAAGTAAACATTACAGCTTCATGGAAAATTTAGGTTTAGTCAAATCATGATTATTTCGATAAGTGAGGGTGTTGAAATATATCGAAATAACATTAATTTTAAGTATTTATAGCAGTTAAGAGACTACTAGCGCCATCTGTCCGATTGTATGTATAACTTATCTTTCTTTAGAAATAAATGTCAGTTCTCTGAGAAACCCACAACGTGTAGTTTATTATAATTCCAAATAGAAAACCTTTCATGTAAAGGACGGTGTCTCTTTGTTCCTAAGCAAAATAACAAAAGTAAACGCGTCGGAAGATAGCAAAGCTATTTTAGGTCCGTTTGGCGAATTATTCCGGAGGGGCTCCTAAACTAACCAACTTCGGGCCAGTGTGTGTATTTCTTGGGAAAGTTCTCTTTCGTAATTTATTCGTTCCCTAAAGCAGTGCATCACCGAAGACTGCAGCCTCTGAGTGGGCGGCACCCACCATTGTGACAAAATAATGTCTCCTACATAACCTTCTCGACCGAGCGCTCACGCAAAAAGTTCATTTATTCCTTTACGAATAAAGGCTAAAATGGAACAATGAAGCTCACCAGATGGTAAGCCACGATAGCGCTGAATAATCAACGCTTAAAACGTCTGGAAAAGGAAGATACAGTAATGTAATATGAATAACAAAACGACAGAGATATATTTCTATTTCATTCTTATTATTTGCGACCAACAATGATGTATAAATTATAGAACGTGCAGTTAATATAATAAATCTTGGATCCGACGCAGAAAATAATAAGAGATAAGGATGAATGTCGCGTAGCACGGTTTCGTTTAGGGTTACCAGACTTTAAGATGATGTAATATATCAGTAATTTCGGCCTTATAGAAGACTGTGGAATTAAAACAAACTTAGGTTAACATAATACATATAAAAAACACTGTTTGTTGGGTAAGATGTAAGATGAAGTAAAATTTTAAATGTTGGATACCTCTATTAAAGTTTAGTTACTGCTACAATAGATAAACATAATTTAATTGCTTGAAGACTTAATTTCTCAATATCATAAATATTGAGGATAAGACTAAATGAACAGTTAACATATACTCTCGTTTAACCGTGGATGTATTTTACCAACAATTTTCTTCCACAATCAGCATTTAGTCAATACCTAACTTTACCAAATTATACGAGTTTATGGCAACCCTAGTAGCGCTTCAATCTCTTTGGTAAGGGGCTTATCTTTGACTGAATAGGCAAATTCTGACAGCTCATATGAATTCGCTTTGATCGGATCTATCGTTTTCCGAAGACGGAACGGATACGTAACTTTTTGACAAATTGTGGTGGAGTCACATTGTTTCTGGGTGATATCTACAACGGGAGATAAGTTACTTATCGTGTATGTGAAATGGGATCAATGTCACGGAATAATAACCTGTGATATCAAGAAGAGTGTTCACATATTCTATTTAGAATAATCTGATTTTACTTATGAGAAAGACGATATTTAAACAAATGGGTTTTATGAAATGGCTAGTATCTATATATTACATCAGTTGACTACTAAAATTACAAAAGCACATGCCTACAACCGCGGACCACTTTGTTCGTATATTTGCATCACACTCTTTCGAATATGCAAGAGCGATAGAGCGAGAGATAACGAAATTTCGATTATCGACGTTCGCGGTTCAGGGACCAGTCATCGACCTTGCCGAAAGTCAAAAACTCTGTAATCAGCCTTGGTCACGGTAGACACAGTACTTTTACAAAGAGTCAATTTTAATTATATTCCTCAAAAACTACGAGTAGAAACGTAACACCGTCCACCCGACCGTGTGTCCTAAATCGCAAAAGCGCAATGACCATATTGACCATCGACCATCTTGCCGAAATGCAAAAACTCGGTAACTCGAGCCTCGAAGCCCGAGTTGCGAAGTAATTAATCGCGACTGTCGCCGCGTCAGGTCGCATCAGTTGGCGCGCGCTGTCGTCTGGAAAATTGGACTTGCGGAGTCGACCGCGAAAATCGCGTCTTTCGACAGCTTTTGAAAGGGAGAAATAGTATGCTGTAAAATGGTTCTCAAACAGTTTACAAAATAGTAGTAGTCAGCATAAAAATCCGTTTAGCTGTTCCGGTTGTACAGGAGGTCTGGTTGTACCTACTTTTATATTCCTAGTAATTAATCGCGATTGTCGCCGCGTCGGACCGCATCAGCCGACGCGCGCGGTCTCCTGGAAAATTGGACTTGCGGAGTCTACTCGCGTCTCTCGGCAGCTTTCGAGAACGATTTATGTTATGAATAGTGAACGGATTACAAGAAAGAAATAAAGTTATTTAGCGTAAACTAAACCTTAGACAATCGACAAATTAGCAATGATTACTACATAACATAACATAAATACTCTTTATTGCACACCTCAAATTATAGACACAATTCAAAAGCAGAGGCAACACAAAATAACAATTAAAGCTAAAAGGAAACTAAGTAGAAACTACGCATTAGAAATGACCTAAAAGGCGAGAATAAAATGCGTTAACGCCTTGCCGCCTCTTCGTTGAAACAATAGTCGGAATTCGGATTAGACTCAGTGGTGACCGTGAGAAGCTCTCTAACCACAATGCTCGTGACGTATCCACAAACCGCAAAGAGTAGGTAATCTAATACACGAAGCTCAGCGACACTGGCTTTCATAGCAGATCTCGAATTACACAACCAACTTCAACTTGCAGCTCTGAAAACTTCAACTATTCAACTATAAACTCCACTTGGCTGCAGTTAAGAAGCTAGACGGCTTTTTGACGGCACTAGTATTGTGGCCATCGCTGCCCGTATTCATACACGTAGATTGCTTTTTTGTTCAAACGTGGTCGAACAAAAAATGTTGAATAAAACTGCGCGCTGTAGGCGGCTATCGGGTACTAATTTGCAAGAATTGAATCGGCCAAATTGAAAAACTTGTTAGTCGTTTTATTTTTTATCAAGTTAAAGACACGGAAATTTTTGTCTTTCTCTAATCATTACTTATCTATACCATTATGTGATCCTGTACTTGATTTGTCTCGTTAGATTTGTGTTATTTAATGAAACAAAGCGTCTCATCTGTTTTAATAGTCAATAGATAAAAGCGAATGGAATACCAGAGCGACATTACCATCCATTTATTAATTAACGAATTCTCACCGCATATTCAGCACCAACGCAAATGTTGTCGCCGTTATTAAAATGTGTTTCCACACTATTGAATAGAATTTGCCTCCGCAGAATGGCTCTTGTATCGCCATTTACATAATTAAGTTCTCGCCCGTAGAGCCTTTAGATGCTCGGTTAATAACTCCTTCTTGTTACATACATGAATATTCGATTGCTCATTCTGCTACCGAGATGATTTATTGAACTAGCTTAGATATATGCTCACACCGGACCGGTTCACGGAAAAGTAATAGCCAGTTTGTTTAGTTTAAGACAGGTAACGTATTTCTCAACCGAATGCGTTCGTCGGGAGCGAGGCGTATGCGAATCACAATAAGATAAGAAACTGAGCAAAGAGGATAAAGAAAATGTGAGGTGTCTTGAGGATTTCTGCGATTTAGCTAAACATACGAAAATACACAACCAAAAATAAGAAAAGAAACAACGAAAACAAAAGAAAAAATGTCTACATACGACTGTTTAAATACATTAAAATAATCACTCGGAATTGCAAGAGATAAAAACTAATTATGGTCCTAAATCCCTAGATTTCAAACCGCAAAAGCCAAAACAGCGTCTAGGTATTATAATTATACATAGTAGGTACGTACAAAACAATCAGGCTCAATCGTGAAGGCAGTTCACAAGAAAAGCCGGGTTTGCTTTAATATGCGCCTCACAATACTAAGGGCCCGCGTTTTGAAGAGGTAAGTCCTTGTGGAGGTACTTTATCTTGCCTCAAGCCTTGGAGGGTTGGAGGATGCGATTAAAAGTCTTAATCTTATAAGCGCACAAGTGGTCGGTCACTTGTGTTCAACTCTTTTTACCTCACACGGTCGTCTTTCAACACATTCATTTTTTATCAATGTTTACAAGAGTAACAAGATACTTATGTGTGTGTTTAAACTATAAATTAACCAATAAGTTGATGCCGAAAGGTTAATGAAAGAAAATATCCACGTGTAGATTAATATCAGAAGGGACTTGCGCAATAGTTCCGATATTACGCCGCGGCTCGAGCTAAAGGTTCCCCGGTATAAATTGCTAACGTCTCTAGATGAAATAATTCACCCAAGGGAACATTCAAAATAAAATTTGGAATGGTCAAGAGAACAATGTAAGATTAAAGGGAGTTTTCTGAGAATGAAGGGTCGTAGAAAGAGGGTGGTATGAAATAGGTATATCAAATGCTCAGTTACTACTTTAATTAAAAAGAAATATCAAGAAGCTAGCGGTAGTTAATAGAACGACTAAGCTTCTGCCGCAGTCTTAAATTTCCAAAGAGTAAGAAAAAGTAGAAATATAATAATGCAATGCAAATAATAACGAAGAAAATAAAAAGTGGACATTTCATTTGGAACCAAAGAGCTGCAGTCCTCATTAAGGCAAACAAAGCGGATGCTGCCTTACTCCAATTTGCAATAGTCTTAGTTCACAATAAATTTTAATGAACCCGTTAGAAACGCACTGCATTGTCGGCCGTGCAATAAATATTGCTTTCAACTGGGGCTTCTTGAACCAGAATAATTAAGGAGATAAGGCACGATAAACGGGCGAATTTAACTTTAGGCACAACTTCAGACGTTGTAATACTAATACTATAAACTCAAGTGATTTTACGCAGCAATAAATACTCGACTCTTAGGATCCTGAATCAAAGACATAAATTATCAGGCTTATGAAAGAGATAAAACGGATAAAGTTAGAAAGTACGGGCACTATGATTAAATTTGCTTGTGTATTTAGGCTACAAAGTTCGAGCTGGGGTAATATTTACTTATTCGTTACGTGTACCTTTAGTAGTATTTACTTGGCAAATTGTTCTATTGCTAATTTAATCGTATTGTAAGTTTGATAATGATTTGCATTTAGAGCTACCTATTTTGCCGTCTTGTTTCTCGATTTAAATTTACGAAAGTTTATAATTATAATAGACGTTGGTCTATTATTTACGGGTATCGTTCTAGTATTGGTTGCATGCGCACTTAGCATGACAGAAGGCTGGCTTTGACAGGGATTTATCGGCAGGTCTCGGCTTTGCAAGACCGACAGCTTTGTTAGTTAGCATTGCGCTTGCACAACGCCTTGTGAATTGATTGGGAAAATATACGTTTGTTTAAAAGGATTAATCTAGTGCTTCTATAGAGCGATCTCTAATTTTAGTTATTTTCTTCACGTAACCCGTGTACTCACAACATAGATTAGGTAGATAGGTATTTAACCTATACACATATTTAACTAAGTACTTACATCTATGACAAAAACCGAATAATCATCGAAATCATCATTATATGTTACCTACACATCAACTAATATTCAGTAAGTGATGTAACTGTACAACAGCGGATTATGTGCCTTAAAACAACCCACACCTAATTAAGTATCATTGCAAATGTAACTTCAGCTTTGTTCAGAGTGTTTTGTATCGCTTATAAAAATATTTTGCCTCAAGACCGTGTCAATTATATACAAAAGTTACCTATATCTAAATTTAATAAATATATGTATTTGAGTTGGTTTTGGTTTGGGCCCTGCTTGGTAGCTTTTCTTGATAGGTTATCTATCAATATTAGTAATCAACTGAGCAGATATACGTTAACATTAAAGCCTAGACGGAGAAAAAACAGCAGTAGAAAAACTTCTTTTACTGTATCTAGACAATGTAGTATATATAACCTTCGTTAACATTGTCAGCCTAACGAAGCCCAGCCTACGCAAACAAAAAAGGTACAGTTACAATATATCCGTACCGGCGAAGCGCAAAATTGAAATGGTCCAATTTGCATAGTTATTATAAACACGAGTTGGGCAATTCATGGGGGACAGAGACGACTGCTGTTAGCACTTGGATAAAAAGAGAACAATGACCGACCCCTATGACAGGCGTGAAACCACATTAATTAGATCTACATCACTGCAACGCTCGATGTACAAAAAGAGAGAATGAGATCTCATCATGAGCTGGTTTATTATTGTATGATCGATTACGAAAATAATTGCGTTGGTTAACAATTGTAATTTTAAATCCTGGTCCAAATTAACCTTGTTCAATTACGGGAGATATTGGGTTAGCAATTCAATGATATCGCAGCGTTCATTCTATTTTAATAACCTTAAAACATGAATTTCATCTGCCGACATGAATGAATTCAATTTGTTATAACAATAAGAAATTAGCTTTGTTGAATTTTAGAGTATTCCTAAAATAATTCATCATTGCAAAATTTAATCACACCGCATAATATCAAATTCGATGGTTTGCTGACACGGTGGGATTATTCTAACTGTATTTCATCTGAAACTGCAAAATCCAAACAAATGCATGCTTAAAATAAATAAAAAGAGGAAAGATGTAAAATATAATATTTCAATAATCTATTATGCTAATAAAACCTGTTTAAGTCGGTAATAAAAATAATAATAAACTTCAACTTTATATGTTTGTGTATATCGATGCCGAATAAGATAACTTTTAAGATCCTCTTCAATATTGATTCCAAACAAAATAGAGTCTTGACAAATTTTAATTCGGCGGCAAGCCCTGGGATGTTTACCTCATTACATTATGATTACATTTTGATCGGATTGAACTCGATACATTTATGTTAATGACAATGAATTGGTATTTGGCACTATTTGGTAACCGTCCCATGTTTCGAAGTTTTCGAACTCAACTCGAACGGAATGCAGTCAAGGCCGTATTTCTCAAACGGGAAGATATATAAGCACTCATGCAGGGGATTCGTTAAAAGGCGGTCCCATCACATTGTTTATTCAGACCATCGTCGGCGGGACGTAATCCGGATCGATTGCTCCGGAATTTGCTCAGGTAGGCTAGGAGACAGTTTACCATATTCATGGTATTATATTAGTAACTGAAGATTTGAAATTGCGTGTTGGTCGCAATTTATTTAGGGGGAAAGAGGGTTGACTATTTCTTGCTTCTCCTTACGAGAGGAGCATTTTTATTCTTGTTTTCTTAAGTGGGTCAAAAAGTGGCAACAATTGTCTTACGTAAAAATTAATGGCGTCTTCTTGTTTAAAAAGTTCTTGACGTCTAACAACCAATCATATAAAATAAAAACTGGCGATGGCGGTGAAATTTGACTTAAGTATTTAAAAATAGTATTGAAAGGTTTATTTTCCTTTCCTTAGGCAGTTTGCCGCAAGCCTTTATAAATTTCAAAATTAGTAGGATATTTGCGAAATTGCAGAGATAAGTACCTAGTACCTGAGTAAAAAAACTAAATGATAATGTTTTAGATTTTACGCTTGCATGCCTCAATATTTTTATTTGCCATTTTAAGCATTTGGCTCTTAGCTTAGATCACAAATTTTTGAGGTACCGTCACACGTATCTGCGAGATAAAGCGGGTTCTGTTTATAGCCTCAAGAGGGTTCCGTATTGGAGTTCCGTTAATGGGTTCTGTAATAAGGCTTAGGCTCGCCTTTTTACGACTGGCGAGTCAGCAGAGGAGTAGTTTTGGGATTCAAATGAGAAGTTTGTCAATGGATCTAATCAGTCTGTTTATGTTAACCCTTTGGATGCCAAGAATGCCTAAATTATCATGACTTTTGCTCATAGCGCCAAAACACCTTAAAATGTTTTAGTGCATCTGTCATTATCATTAACCTTCATGCTTTCAAGAAAGGTTTCAATACTGGTTAGTTTGAGCATATGAATGGCTTATTTTAACTAGCTACAGTAATACCCCGGTTTATGCGAGGGATGCGTGTTGGAGAATATTGCGTTATGCGAACGTCGCGTATAACGGGAACGGGTCAAAAAAATCACAACTTACTGACGTAAATGAACTATCTTTGACACAACACGAAAAATCGCAGTGATTTGACTAAATATCTCACGCCACCCCGCCATGCTGTTTTTAAATTTGACCAATCCGGGCGAGCGCGTAAAACGGGGCAATTTAGCGCGAAAATTAGAAATGCGCGTATAGCGAATACGTGTAAAGCGAGGTCGCCTACAAAATGCCTATTTCAATATAAAATCACGATTCAAGTAGCGTTAGATCAAAAAATAAATCACACCGGATAACGATCGTCAGCTGTCACAAAAGTCACAAAAAATTATACACACTGTCGACGTTTGTTTTCATTTGCCTAATGTCCGAAGACAATGATAGATCTCCCGTCTGGTGACCTTTTCTTTGACTCGCGAGAAAAGGTTAGAGGTTCGGGCAGTGATATAATAGTTTGATATAGCTTGCTGAAGTATGTTTGTGACGTGCAAACGGTTATAAAAAGGTTGACCAAAATAAGTGAAAGAAATATTAATCAACTTATTTTTTCCTTTTGTGGAAAATGTTATTTAATTTAAAAAGGCGTTAACAAAAATAAACAAAGATAATGTTATACTACGAATGATACATTTTAATACATCGTTTAAGGACTTACTTTTAAAATCATTTGATCCAATTTTTAAAAAACCTCCATTCCCCTGGTACTTACAATAACGGTGATTGAAATAGATGCTTACCTGTAAAAACGAAAACACAACGTTATTATAATAGTCACAATAAACAACACGTGTGTAATTTGGGTCGCAACCCTAAGGATAGTGCTACTATCTAACAAAGGCATATGCTAAACAAATTTGACCTTTACCCCTATAATAATAAGCTGCTTAGAATACACAAAGACCTTAAGTGGAGTGGCACTATGTAGCATCAATTGTCAAAGGAATTTGAATTCTAATTCTAAAAGCATAGGGTCCCAAAAATTAATAGTGTGCAAATAGAGGGGGTCGTATCAGGAGTGACATGTAGAGATATTTTGACGTTATGTGTATTGAACATGCGTGCTTCTGGTTTAGCCAGATGCTAGATTAGGATAGTGACATATTTTCGACGTGTTGAAATGTTCTATCCTTTATCGGGAATATAAAAAAGATAATTTGCATTCAGACAGCTGTTATTTCTATTTATAAACGTTGCATGTTGCGTTAAATATATAGTACACGTGGATGGGGTTAAAATGGAAATTAGAATAATTGTAAATATGTTTCATTCTAATGATGTACTCATCACCCTATTACGTATCACAAACGCGATTGAATGGCTTTTAATACACGGTGAAAAATTTCCATAAGCCACTTAGTGAATGTTATTTTGCATCTACTGTACAGGCGTATTTCAGTATTGTAGTATTGTGTAACAAGAGAACAAGGCATGATACAGAACTTAAAGATGAACCTAATAGTGTTGGTATTTATTTATCACCCATCTTTCAGACAAAAAGTAGTAAGATACATTTTTGCATACGATTCGCTCACCCTATTCAATGTGACGTCTTGTTGCAAAAGTCATACGGTAACCATGTTTTAATTAGTTAATGATTAATTTTACAAGATATATAAGAAAAAATAAACTAAGTCTGTTTAGAGCAAATCATACCATTCGATAATGATGATCAGTTACAGAGGTAGAAAAGTGGTTACGTATTACGACTCAAATATTATCTTGTATATAAATACGGTATGCCTAGTTGTATTTACATTTACAAATAAAGTAAAAAATACTTAAAATACATAAATTAACAAATGTATATACAAAACATGAAGCTATTATGCCGAAGCTACGTGATAATATAAATTGCCCGCGCAAAGTATCCGGTTACCTATTAAAATATTGACATAGAAAGATGGACGCCATTTGTAAAAACGGGAATTATGTACGCGTTTACCTGTAACGAGCTTTACTCATTATCTTTAACTTGTTTTATTTACTGTAGCATTAAATTAATCGGAAAAGCCGACATGGGTGAATAACAGTTTGCCACGTGCAGTTTGTTTGGAAATATTTCCCATAAGTTGGCTGTATACTACAACACTAACAAAATTAACTACAAGTAACCCCTTAGCGAGTCACAAAACAGTTTTTGATAAGAGCTTTCAATGCTTCATAACTGGTAAGTGATGCGAATGCTTTGCTTAAGCCAATTTCTTAATTTCTCTAAAAAAATGTCCAATTCCACCATCGACTCTTGGTTTAAAATAAAAACACCGTACTCGCAAGAACCCAAAACTCAAAACACCGCTCACGGTCCCTAATAGATATGTCGAAACACCTGATAAACAAAAACAAAACTACACAAGTGTTAATGAATAACTACAACTACCTATCATCAAGTATAGAGTAGAAAATCTATTCTAAAAGCATGCAATTTTCTAATATTGTAAATAAACCAAAATATTGCCATTTTTACCTACGACCCTTAACCTATAAACAAAAACATCCCTATTCTCAGAATGACCCAAATTTTCTTACAATGCCGGCTTACGCTCACAATAGATACAACACCATCGATAAACAAAATAAAATCACCACACAAGTGCTAAGGATTCTGTAACGTATCTCAGGGAGAGTATTCGAACGCGTGCGATATCCTAATATCGGAATTAAGTTCATCTTTTCGGCCGATCGTAGATATTGGCGTATTATCGTTCAGTGAATGGTCTACATAGATGTGTGAATGGCGTAACTGCTGGATGCGCTACTCTTCTTTGCCGTATGCTTTAATGACGCAACAAATGCCATCAATCTCAACTTAGTCAGTTGGATTTTCTGGTTGATCGTGTATTCTAAATTATCTATGTATATTACTTAACCTACCTGTTTATCCAGTTTACTGTAAATAGTGATTGGTAGTTATTTTATTTGTATCTTTTATTTCGACCTCGTCATTTAATTCCAGCATATAGTATTATTCTTCGAGTGTCTTCATTCCCATATAGGTAGTTACAGTTGGTATGTAGGCACAGTGAGCTGCAAAATTGCATGGACAAATTATCAATGAATTCATTCTTAAGGCTCCATGCAAATTTGCAGCTCTAAAACAATAACGGGCAACGAACAGGTGGCACGTAGTACAAATTCCAGTATTTACAGACTTTTTTTTCTATTAACTAGCATCCTGAACCCAATGAATGTTAATGAGCAGGTAAAGTTCATGCCACGGGTTCGTGCCATTGAACACGGCGGAGGTATTATCACCTCCTTGTTAAATTTACAGCGTGCTGAGCTCACAGAAACGACCTAACTATTAAAACTTATATTATTATAACTAAGCATGAGCTTGTGACTTTATGCAAACATTTACCAACCTGTCTCTATATCGATTATACGAAACGCATACTCTTGTACAATATTTCTTTTAATTGATTTGTGTGATTGAAAAGTTTACACTATTAACTAAGTATATGAAGTTTAAAATCACCGCTGTAGCATTTGGTCGTAAACTTTTTTTTAAACGCAAAGTGGCCTATAGGTAATGGTGTTGGCTGCGAATCCTGGAGACGCCGGTTCGAATCCGGCCTCAGACACTGGAGGGCTTGGTAACTTGTTCTTAAAGATGTAGATGTATCTTAATGTATGTCATCAATTTTACTGTTATTAGGTATCGGCATTTGAAATTCCATATAAATGTTAAAAAGCAATTTTACCTCATCCATATCATGTGTGAATCATGAGTATCATGACTGAAAGTGTTCCCGCCTAGAGCAAACTTGGTAAACGTAAAAGTTTGAGTTTCGGCTCAAGTAATATTGGAAAAACAAATGTGCAGTATAAATAACAGTACAAACTACAGTTCTACCAAGACTAGTGTGGCTGGGCTTCCCATTGGGACTTTATCAGGGAACATACGTTTCTTGGCCTTAGGACAAAACAGATCTATGAATTCGGCGTCCCTCTGGCCGCTTTTTACTCTGTTTCTTGCGATATTCGGACCTTTATGCAATTCAAAAGCTCCCAGGGTGACTTGGCGATGCGTATGTAAGGAATACCAAATCAGATGATAGTCTGGTTGCTTTGCATATGTAGGTATATTTTTTAGATCGTTAGGTGTTACGTTTACTGAAAGGTAAAAAAAAAACATTTATTACGATACGATTTAGTAAAATCACATAAAATTTACATCGAAGCAAACAAATGAGACGTAATACGGAAACATAGAGGAAGAGATTCTCAGATACATTAAACATAGTTATTATGAAAGTGTTAGAGCTAAGAATGTTTGTCAAAATCGGATCAAATCTAGAGTGCGTGAAGATCTATATAGATTAACTCTGAAAACTGGATTGTGAAAAAGTCAGTATTAGGAGATATGTGTTTTTTTTATGAGAACCCTTAAACACATATTTGGACTGGGCAGTATGCAAAAAACTAAATAGGTAAAGAGAGCTGAAAGTAAACGGTCGTACAGGGTATAAAAAGCAAAATCGGACACTGAAGGATGATACACGTGTCAAGGGAATGAACTCTGACAGGAAGGTTAGGTAGGATCAATAAAAAAATATACGTCGCTTGCCCCGAGACGATTAGAAGGGGTTGCTTCGCTACCAATCATGACTACTTACATTTTGGAAATAGCTAGGTTAGGTATGATATATTAGGTATAGCTAGGTTAGGTTTTGCTTTGCGATGATGTGTTAAATATCCGGTGTAGGAGAGGTAAGATAATATAATGTTTTTTTTTTTTCATATCTCAGTTTAGCTTATCTTAGTTTAACTTCACACAAGTGACTGCAGGGCTCTGATTGTAATGAGACTCGATGACCAGAGTTCAGGACAGGGCATGAGTATTCTCCGAATATTTTGCTACGCGGAGCGTCAACATATTTTAAGACCTGGGATGACCAGCACGGTTAGCAGTAGAGTGAAGCGACAGTATCTCACGGTCGAGACAGACATCTGTCACTGTCTAACTGTATTCATCAGAAAGTGACAGATGTCTATCTCGACCGCGAGATACTTTCGCTTCACTCTTGTGCTAACCGTGCTGTACATTACATACCCCAACAGGCGAATAGAAGCTTTATATACCGACCTGATAGTACATAATAGTATGAGGTTCAGTTGCACCGAACTGTCACCGTGAAACCGTTCCCTAAAGGACCATGGGCAAAATGTCCCCACCAACCAACAGAAACGAAACATGTCTCATTTAATAGATCTTGGCAACCTGATGATTTTTTACTATGACGAGGATCACCATATGTATGGGGTTTTCTTGGAGAACCGTATTTTGTTTTCATATATATTTTGTTACAAAGTACAATGTACATTGAAAGTAACAAGAAGAATGTTACAGAAACATTATGTTACTAGCAATAATAAACAACAACATTTCTTTTAAAAAAATACACCTCTTATTTTTGAAGTTGGTTAAAAAAAAAGGATAACAAAAATTCGCTTATAGAGCTATATATTTTTAGATCTACAATACTACTTAACATATGATATATGATACATATTATCAGTGTTAACTTAAAATTATTAATATTTTTAGCCAAAACTCTTAAAGAAAATTGAAGATGTCTGTCCTAAATATATGTATGTGACGTATATATATATATATATATATATATATAAACAAAATACGGTTTTCCAAGAAAACCCCATTCAAAGGGCAATCCTCGTCATAATAACAAATCATCAGATTGCCAAGATCTATTAAATGAAACATGTTTCGTTTCTGTTGGTGGGTGGGGACAGTGCCCATACTAATTTGCCCATTGTCCTTTAATCGTAAAGTACAAAGCTGAGTAACGTTAATCAGTCCGTCATTAGAGGTTAGTGCAACTGGCTTTAAATGGAGGGAAGCTAACAAATGATGGAAACCCGGTAGCGAGCTGAATGCATCTTCATAATACATTTTGCCCGCTCGGCTGCATGGGATAGCTAAAGTGGAACGGTCACATAGTTTAGTAGTTTAGTTTTGAGCTCGCGCATCCTTTAGCTACCTCGCACTCTAGGTTTAAATATTACTGCATACTTAAATGGTTTAACACTGCATATCATTCATAGTTATAATTACACGGGTGACAAAATAAATCTAGATGTTTTTGTTAAGCTATGATATACTGCTAATAACCAAAGAAGCTAAACAAACCCACAGTCGCAGTCGTAATAACGATATCATATTTTTTGAAAACTTAGCACATTTAGGCATGCTGTGAAGCGCAGATGTCTCTATAAAATGATAAACCATGTCAGCCAGAACACCAAAGTAAAATTAACGCAACAAAAAACTTCAACACTTTGCAAAACAAATATCTATAAAACATGAACGACTAGGCACATGCGCCATATTTTAAAGCCTAACGACTTATCAAAAGTTACAGCCATACGAAGTTTAGCCATTAGTGGAAAATGTGTGTTCATCTAGTCTTAGAAGGAATACTGTGTCATCGTGGTCGTATTCTGGTGTAAATTTCAGGCAAAATATAATAGAAACGTAGAAGCAATGTTTATTCTCGTCCGTTCAATCCCCCAACATTACCCAACAGATTACTCTCAACAGTTTTTGAATGAGGATTGAGCCTTTTCAAGTTTTTCTTACCTAAAGACGTTTTCCTGCTGGCCTACTACCGCGAACCACTTTTCCTATTTCCCTACTGCCTCTCTATCGCTCTTGTAAGTCTAGTATATTCGATTGATAGAGAGGCAGTAAGTAAATTTTTATTTGCGAAAGCTCTATGCCATGCGTTGAGCGCTGAAGCTATCCAACGTACAGTTTCTAGTAGGTACATATAAGCAGCCCACTTAGATGCGGTTCTCGTTCTGCTCCAGGACGAATTCAACGACCAATGACGTCTACTACTATTTACCATCCATAGCTAACCTCTTACTACAATCTTTACGAAAAATGGTTTAGTTTGTTACCTTCGTGTTAAGTAAAAGCTAATTTTATAAGCATTAATGTCGACGCCGGCGCCTATTGGGCATCCCGTGTATGTAACATACGGGACACAAAAAGAAAAAAGGCATTGATAAAATTAAGTTGACTATTTCATTATGTTGACTATTATCCGCTAGGTTTATTAAAGTTTTACGCGGCAGCACCAGAATCGCGCTCCAGCAGCTAGCGTGTTTATTTTCAAATCGCGTGTATGTATGATGTTCTACGGCCCTTTGTATGGACTTTCGCTGTTATTTATAAAACCGGAATCCACCCAATATCGTAATATTTCACTTCCATAAAACGGGTTTTTATTTAATTAAGCGTATAAATTCTGAAGTTCATAGATTTTACGACTTTTTTGGACCTATTCGAGTTTTCGAGCATGCCTTTCGGGTTATTAAATAACTTAGGCTCCGTTTATAAGTCTTAAGATTTTTCTTCTGAAAGAATGAAGTATTCAAAAGCTTTTATTGGTGAACATTTTGAATTAGGAATATTATTTAAATAAATTATTCACATATAATAGGAATTGGTATCGAGAATAAAGTTAAATGTTAAAACCTTAGAGATTTAATTGGCTGTAATTTATAAAATTAACATTTTTTTTCGCGATTATCCATATCGTATGATCTAAATATCTACCTTGCAGAATATATATAGCCAAGGGTTGAAAAAACCTGTTTCACTCATTAAAAACATTCAAGCACTTAATTAATCAACTTCACCTGTCTATAAAACCTTATTAACTGTATGCGAGTTACATTGTAGAGTATCTTAACTAGATATATCTTTATAGGTTAACTTTAACGGCGGCATTAAAAATGATAATAGCACCGACAGACAGCCGGATGCAGCGAGGCTTTGGCACAGATTAAATATAACATGGTGCTGAGTTAATAATTATTGTTACACAGTGCATGACATTCCAGTAGGTAGGTACTAGATAAAAACCTTGTTCTGTGATTAGAAGTTTGTAGGAGGCTGGTTTATGCGTAATTGAATGCAAATGGTTTATTTTTGGGACCATGAGCGCTGATAAAGAACTCGAAACATGAGGATTCAAATACATATTGTACCTTACTCGTACTTTAATTGCCTTTCCATATTCGACCACTTTATAATTTTCAATAAAGTAAATGTTACCTACTATTATTGCGCCTCATTTAAACCATAAATGTTCATAAATGCTGCAGCTACAAATATTTAACACGCACTCGTTCTTTTCTTCTTCTTTTACTGAAGTATATCAATTTTTGATCTCACATGTGGCGCAAATAAAAAGTCCACAGTAAATCGAGCTGACGACGTCTACGTGGTTCTGGAGACCCTTTTTAGTGGCGTATCTATATTTTATTTTATTTTGTAATCTGTAGCAGCGGCGATGCTTTGAGCCGTGATAGGTGTATCGACATTTCCGGCATGCAATTAGTGCTAGGCTTCCACATTATATAGATTACAAAGATGATATGAGCTGGTTATGCTTTTGCTTATTACCGCCTTTGACATTAATGCCTGCAAAAATCGACTTCAGATTCTTAATTTAAATAAACATACGATTCCAATTTATGTATTAAATAGGAATAGTATAGTAGTTAAGTTAGAGTAGAACCTTTATCGATGCCAATAAAATAATATATCGATATCGGTCGTTACATAGCAAATTAACTAAAGTATGTTATACAGCTTTCAAGTACTATTACTACTTCAATGGCTGCAGTAAACATTTTAATGGATCGGATGAGGCGGGTTTTAGTGTGTTAATAGGCATGTCGTTACTTGTATCACGTAATTACTAATTAATATACCACAGTCGCTCTTGTAAACAGAATACGGGCATACTTTTTTATACCCGTAATTTAAAAGAAGGGGTTTCAGAAAAAATACACGCCAAAATAGTAATTTCTGATAAAAAATAGGAAGGAAGCAATTCACATTTGGTGGGGATTAACAATATTGTAATGAACAGGTAAAATCTTTAAAACTTTATTAGGACATTGGGAAAAAATATGTTAAACTACAGTTATTAACCATTTGCATATAATAAGGTCGTGTTACACGAGCGAACAAAAGTTGCTAAGCAAAACAAAATATGTAGCTACTTAGACTCGTATATCATAGTAGCTACATATTTAGTCTCGCTTAGCAACTTTTGACTGTTAACAAACGTACCTATTTGTGATTGTGTATCAATTTATATAATCATATCGCATACTCGTCTCAACTTAAAAACAACAGAAAATCTAAACCAAAAATATACATACCTGTTTACCGATAAAGACGCTTTACAAAGGTACAATACGTATCGCATATTTCTTAGATTGTACTTGTACCAAACACGATGAAATGTAACAACTAGGGCATGCAATACCGGTATTATTTGTATGGGCAATCCCGGAATTCCGGTATTGGTCATACAAGCAATACCGGTACGGTATTACATGCCCTAGTAACAACTAGTAAGTAACAACTAGTAGGTATCATAATAATAAACTAGGTTTATGATTAGCTAGAAAATCGAAACCAAAAATATACATACCTGTTTACCGATAGACGCTTTACAAAGGTACAATACGTATCGCATATTTCTTAGATTGTACTTGTACCAATTACAATGAAAAGTAACCTCTAGGGCATGCAATACCGGTATTATTTGTAAGGGCAATCCCGGAATTCCGGTATTGGACATGCAAGCAATACCGGTACTGTATTGCATGCTACTAGGGCAACAACTATTTAGTAGGTATCATAATAATAAACAAGGTTTATGATGCCCTGTAGTGTATGTACATAGTCACAATTTTCCATTTAAATTAATGGCTAGTCGTAACCTAAACTGTACCGCATAAAGCTAATTGACAAGGGAAATCATTTCAGAGAGAATCTTTTATTGCAAATACGAGTAGGTTTCTGATTCATCATTTTGTAAGAGAGAGTCTGATCATATGATAACGCTGCACCGACTTTGTAAGCGCAAAAAGCAGAGAGCCAAAATTAACATAAATATGAAAATACCTATGACGCTGATGCTGGCAGTTCCACAATTTGTCATTAAAGTCAATGCTGTTTAACGTAGTAACACTACTAAAATATTTTTAATAAAAGTTAAGTCCCTTAGATTTAAAAACCAACTAATTTATTATATAATTTTTTTGAGGATTTCTTTTTATATTCTCAGATTTAAAATGGTTTAGACCAGCATTTTAGCAAATACCAAAGTGTTAGTTGGACAATTGAATAGAGGCAAATATTTTTTTATTTTGATATCGCAGCGTACGTCATCTGGTAGTTTGCAAAAAAAAAAAACAGTTAAACCTACAAAAAAAGGAAAATAACCCAAAATTTAATTTTGAAAGTTTTCGCAATCAAAAGGTAAACTCTACCATTCTTCAAACGCCGAACGCTTCACATCAATGAGTGATAGCTGAAACTTGGAATGACAGATTCCACGTAACCCAATTCATCATTGCCTTTTGGGGAACTTTAAATGGAGTTGAAGTAACTCTTGCTCAAAGCAGTAGAAAAGCAGGCTAATTCTAGCTTTGAAATTCTCAACTTGATTTGTTAGTTATATGATACTATCTTGAAGCGTGATGCTGCGCCTGCTAAATGTTTTGCGACTCATATCAAGTTCGTATAGGCAGCATGCGTGAACTCACGCACGACGCACTCTGCGTACGTAGAGGAGGAGCCCTGAGGAGTTATTAGTTCATGCAGAAATAGAAATATCTTTATACGCGACATTATAGAAAAAATCTTCCGAAAAGACCATGCGGGGAAAAATTATTGAGTTTACAAATTAAGCCATAAGATGTCAGACTCTTTAACGCGTAAAGGAGCGTGATGCGTGAGCTTAGGTGACAGCACATGTTTATTGGCGTGAAATATCAACGTCACGTTGAATTTTTTTGATTTTTCAGCTCTTGTGGCAGTATTTAACGTGTGGATATTGTGGATAGTGGCATAAGCTTGTTTTTTACAGTTCTGTCATTTTATCTGTCAGAAAAATCCATCGTAGGTCCGCTGTCACAAGATGGCCGGCCCCTTCAAAGACCGGTCCCTATCAAGTTAATAGGTTGAAGCTTCAAATAGGCCTCCAGTAGAGAAGTCGGAAGTTGCTCAAAGGGCCCCGATTGGACGCGAACCCGGAGATAAGAAAACACATTCCTTATTGAGTATTCGAATTATCTCGACTGTGTTGACACAGTTGCTTTTCGGGCTTTGGGTGCAAGATTGGGAAAGTAGCGGGTGGAATCCACTTGCAGTGAAATGCATGAAACTATTTGATTCTGTGCGAAGCAAGGAAAACTAAGAGTATGTATTATTATGACAAAAACGGGACTTAATCGCGTACATTTACTTTTATTATTTTCCTGACGTTTCGAGCGTGCCGTAACGCTCGTGGTCGCAGGCAGACTCAAGAGAGTGTACGCGATTAAGTCCCGTTTTTGTCATAATAATGAGTGAAATTCGTGTAAGTTTAAATCCGTAAGAGTATGTACTTAGATGAACCGACGTGGAACAAAATGAGCTTTTGTGAGCTCGGTAGGACGGTTGCCAAAATGGCTTCCTACGGTTGAAGACCGCCCTAACCTTGGTCGGTAGTTTATACAATTTAGTTTCCAAACAGGTGGTTAGCAGGTACTCGTGGTCGGGAACTAGCAAGGTGACCTTGGTCGGAAGGCTTCTTGTCGACCTTTAGCAATTTTTTGCAGTTTTTAGCTTCAGAGCTTAGATAATAAGTTTGCTCGCTCGCAGTTTGTAACTTGAGCCATGCGGTTCGACGGCCGTATTGGCATCGCAGTATTGGTATTTACCCACCTCTGATTTATACAAGGGTCACTCTTATAACCAGCAACCGAAAAGCTCTTCTTTTAAACGCTCGTAGTTTATAACTTGGGTGGCATGGCCCGCAAACGGCCGTATCGGCAGCGTTGTAGTATTTACCCAGCTCTGATTTGTACAAAGGGTTCACCCTTCACCTAAACTGCCACCGAATAAAGCTTCCAGCTAATTGTAATTGATTGGTTAACACTTTGATACAATACACTCACTAGCGTTAATGCGACACTATGAATGGATTTAAAAACTATTGCTGTTGGGTGCCTTTCTTAGGCTGTTACAAGATATATTTAGACCTGGGTTGAGCGCAATGTGTCACGAGAAAGTGACAGAAGGTGTCTTGGCTATGGCTACCATATGGTAACATATGGCTACAAAATCGCGACTTTGTAAGTGGCGATGTCTCGCTTCGCGGCTGTGAAAACAGTACGACAGTCGCCTTATAGTCGATCTTCTTTCAAATTATTAGTTTAGTCTTGACATCGTCATATTCGTCAGCACCTACTACAATAATGACATGTCACCTTTGTTTGTTTCTTCTACATATACAACTAAGTATGTAACATTGGAAAGACGGCTTAATGAATAACTAATTTAATCCTAATAAGAGATATAATTTTGTTTATGTTCCACTTATGTTTAGGTACTGAACTTTGGGCTTTTCTGACCCTCGTTTTACTTAGCTAAAGCCAGTCTTAGAGTAGAGTACTCATTTAGTATGCTGTTTTCAGACAACGACAATATTTATGCTATTCATGATTAAAGTATACATTGTGTGAACCTGTTAAATAAGTAGGTAAAAGCGAGTAGTGTTTTAAATATTACTCTGTTGAACTTATTTGACAGAGTACTCGATCGTGACATAATTTTCAGCGTTTGAGAACAATTCGACAAAAGTTTTGGAGGGGATAATCTAGCGATTTACCAAAATATTGCCATCTTTGAACAGAATAGCATAAATGTTTTGCGATCTTTCGATATACATTCAACACAAGAGGAAATTTAAACTAATAAAATCCGATGATCAAGCCGATAGTCGAAAGATGGGTTATATTTTAAGTAATCTCAATCGATTTGACCTGTTGATTCAGAACCGAACCAACACGCTCCACGTACTCGTAACTATATGATAAATACTAGAACCAATAGGATTAGTTAATAAAATATTTATATTAATCCGTGCCAGCTGATAAGCTATATCCGTGACAATCCATAGATAGCGGTTATTTACCTTCCAGATAACAAGGTACTCGAAATAAGGAATCGGAATAGTTAAGTAGTGACTCTGAATAATTATTATACCTTTATCTTGTTTATCTAGGTTGAAAATGCACTGCCATTCGCATTTAATTATACCTTAGTTGTCATTAATCAAGTTTGTACCACTTGCTCCCATTTAGAAACGTACTTTTGATTTAATATTTTGACACAACATAGAACAAAAGAATGTACTTATAGAAACAAAACCGACTATGCGTCGGACGGAACGTAGGGAAGTTGAACTTGGCTTGGCTAGTTTTAATTTAAAGTAACACAATTTTAAAATTCCGGCTACTACGTGGTTAAAATAAAACTTACGAATGAATACATAAATATCTATAAGAATTTATAGATATTTACCGTCTTCGAAATAGTTTGTTGCAGTGAGTAATTAAGTATAATGATCAGTTCTTTACTTAATGTGAGTATTAGGAAGAGAACAAAGTCATACGTAAATATAACTTCGCGTTTGATTTACCTCTATATAGTTTTACTCAAACGTTCAATGTTTATTGCTCTTACATCTTTGAAGAAAACTTCGACAACGATATCATTGTTACAAACTAGTAACAAGACTAACATATCCTTTCCATGCACATTAGGAACGTGCCCTTGTTTCCGTATGAAAACAATTCGTCAAAGCCTGAAACAGCCCTACTCCGCTCACAAGGAAAAATGGAAGGCCAAACAAGCGAGCAACGAGTTAGGTAGTAACAAAAATCCAACAAAAGGATGATTAACGGTTTTCCACCCCAAGCTCATTCAAGCGGCGTCGATATTGAATCCGTTAGACGGCGTAAAAATGAAAGTTTTCCTCGTTTTCTTTTGCTTACGTTTGTGGCACACGGGTTTCGCGGTCGACCAGCTAATGCAGTCTGATTGACAATTTCAATCATGCTTGCGATTTAATTAGAGGTCGTTTACTTAATATCTTCGTAAGTGACATTATATTTTCAACTTTCGTGAGACATAATCTATATTTATATAAATGTCTTTGTCCTGACTGACTGACTGATTGACTCATCAACGCAGAGCCAAAACTACTGAAGCTAGAAAATTTAAAATTGTGAACTTTCTCGTAACATATAGATACTGGTTAACTTCCGCATTACATGCCCGTACAAAGCTAGACGGTTTGCTCTCAATCTATCGGCTATATAATATTTACTTGCAAGTAAATTTTGCACGATATTCGTCAAGAATGTGGTGATTCTTGTAATAAGACTATGGCGGTTAAAACTGAGATTACTGACTGTAGCATGCAATTATTTTAGATTGAATTTCTACCTCAAAAAAGTATTTAAATGGTATTGTTACAGTACAATTAGGGCTTGCAATATCGGCCAGTTTTCAATTCCCGAACTGATTTTCGATATTGGACCCGAATTCGGAAACTGGTTCCGGAATTAGGGTTAACCTTTTTTTCTTTTTTATTTATAGGGGAAAAAACATGCAAACTGTTAGAGTATCTCGTTTAATATCAATAGGCCCATGGTGTTTTTATATCGAAAGCACCATATCTATACTTCCATCACGATTCCTTAAACGGCATACTGATAAGACGGATTCCTGTTTAGATCCAATTCCGGAATTTTCGATTTTCAGTTATATGAATTCTGGAATTGTTATATCGGAGAATTAGGCCGAGATTCCGGAATACCGGAATGCAAGCTCTAAGTACAATATAATACAGACCACATATTGTTACACTACTTTTTACTACAGTATACAACTTTTTATTACAAATACGAATACGTTTACAAATCTCTTCAAAACACTGCTTTTTCTCTCGTAAAGCGCAAGTCAAATGAGTTTTGTTTCTTCCGAAACTCCACTTAAGTGCAGTAAGTCTTAGTAATTGTTAAACAAACTCCAAGCACGTGTGTCCGTTACAACAAACTCGCATTCGTGACACAACTACCATAGCAGTTTTTCCCTAGTTAGTTTGGAGTAGTTCAAAATGAATGACGGTCATTTGAGCAGGGTGACAAGGAACGTAGAGCTAATGATTTTCACGGCGCGTGATTTTAATGATGTTGTTTCAGTGTTTTAATGACAACGTTTCATATAGGGGATGTGACAAATTGAACATGATTTGTTATTGTAATTGGTTTGTGATTGTTTGGGAAACATTGTCAGACCGCATAACAAAGCTTTGTGTCGCTTTATGAGTTAATATGTGGTTATTAAGACACAATATACATTTGGTCGGGAATGATAGGCATTACAATTGTGTTGACTATCGGTAACATAATGAAAATCCAGTCCTCCCCGACCGCCGGCACAATCGAGTTTCCATGGGGGTGCCATGGCGGTCATTCTAATTATTTCCGAACACGTCATTTAGGATTTATAATATGTGTGTAGATAAAGCAGTGTATGCAACTGTACGCAATTAGGCCTTAAACACTCGTGTGATCTTATTATGAAACTCGCTTGCGGCTCGTTTCATAAAACTAGACTCCTATTTTAAGGACCCTTATTACGTAACAGAATAAACTACTATAAGCATACTCACTCGAGTTGTTCAACTTAATGTATTGTAGATAAATACTTTAAGTACTAGATTATAGTCGATAAAACTGCACAAAATTATCAAGTCCATAGTCAGAAAAAAATACTATCTAAGACTCACCGTAATACAAACCGATAATAAAAACTATTGGTAAATGAAATGAAAGCATTTATTTCGGACAAAGGTAGGTACATCCATATATTATTATGTTAGTATAAGAACTTATACTAAAAGTAAAATTATGTTATTACCTAAACCCTAAATACCTTTTGGATTGTTTAAATACCTTAATTATCGATAATTCTTATTAAAAAAAATACCGGTTGCATACTCTAGTCGCGAAAGCTGAAAGCGTTAGTTCATTTCAAAGAGGAGGCCTTTGTTATTTAGTATACGACGTATAAGCATAATTATAACGATATATTATGTAGGTACCATTTAAAAATACAACCTATAACCGGTTACCTGTAACTTGAAATAACTTTACCGAAGAAGTTTCATACAATCTGCCGTATGATCCTCATCGCGAATGCCCGCTCTTTATTCTAGAACATAACCTTGTGGGAATGAATGAGGCAAAGACCATATCACACATGGACTGTATCTATTCAAAATCACGTTCCTTCAAAATAGGCTATAAGTACCTCGGTTTTCAGTGAGATACCGTAGCGCCTATTAAAAGGAAGTTCAGTTCTTTTACGGCGTCAGATCATCAAACAAACATGGAACTGTGACCTGCTAGCCTAGTATGGTCGTGTTTTTATCGCCTGTCACCATAGCTGTCACGTTCTAACAAGTACGTTAGTGCGAAAGTGACGCATGACGCGATAAGCGATGAAATGTATTCCATTTATATCTGTTGAGTTCATATAATTTGTATATTACCCAAATCTGTTTGGCTTTGTATTGTTACCTAAATCTGTATAATGTAAATTTCTTCTGTTGGTACTTACTCCTTAAACTTAATAAATAAATAAAATGGCAACCATGCTATCCGTTCTGACGCGATATGCGCGATAGGGCGTTTGCCTTGATTTTGTAGGCATCAGTCAAGGATGAAATCGCGTTCCTCGAACCTTCAGGCTATACGTCTGTTTTCGGTACAATGCCACAGCGCCATCTGTCAGCGTTAATCGCCGAACAAAATATTAGAAACTAGAATTTATTTATTTAATCTTAATTGCACAAAATAAGATGGTACTAATGGCGGACTTAATGCCATAAGGCATTCTCTACCAGTCAACCAATGGGCTTAACAGAAAGGTTAAGTAGGAATTTAGTGTTTATGGTGACCGATAGATGACGCTAGTGCTTTAGCCTGAAATAAGGGAACGCGATTTTGTATAGGCATTGTCAATCCATGTCTTAATCATCCTTGGCATCAGTCCAGGTATAATATGGTCCTTGATGAGAACGTTAAGTGGCTCATCTGTCCTTTGCTGCGGTATTGGGCTCAGGTTACCTACAGAACAAAATAAAATTAGCTCTCCATATTAAGTTTCACTTCGCAAAAAGACAGGTGTACACGATTCACCTGCCTAGCACATGTTCAGTTTTAATTCAAATTATATTTAAAACCTAGAATTAATCTCACGTTCCGGCGGTAAATAAGATTTAAGTTATTGCGGAAATTTAAATAAATTCCACGGCTAAAGTCCTAGGTGGAGCGGTATTTCATATTAAGCGAGGATCTTTTTATTCTTTGTACTGTAATTTTCTTTTATGACACTGTGGTGGCCTTGGTACGAATATTATTGTAATAATGCGGAGTGCCTAGTGTCTATGTTGCGCTGAAAGATATAATGTAGTTTTCATTAAGTCTAAGCAAAAGGAGAAAATAAATAGTTACTAAATAAATTAAACTGATTTTATAACAATTGCTCAAAAATACTAGGAAAATGCGATTCAGTATTTAATGATACTAATTTTTTTGCGGGATGCAGTACTCTAACCCCGTTATAGTTCAAGATTAGTAGTACGTACTTTGATCACTAATATAATGATATTACATATCTACAAGTATGTTTTCCATGCGTTTTAATTATTAGTTAACGACATAATAGCTAAGGGAGGTACTAGAGTGAATCCCATCAAAAACATAAATGTGAAAGGCTGCCAAGTTCGATACTATGCGAATGCTTCGCCTATAAAAGAAGTGAGATCTGAATAAGTACCAAGTTCCATAAAAATACCTCAAATCATAAATAGTTATAGGAATGCACACTTGATTTCCAGCAGTTTTTAAGGTACATTTTGAATAAGTATCACGTTACATAGAAATACCTAAAATTATAATAGTCAGAGAAACGCACACCGGTTTTTTTAGCAGTTTCCTGATAACATTTATTATTTTCAGTACTTTTTAATGATGTTACTTGGCAAGTTTTCACACACTACACACCTTTTCAATGCAATGAATCGACACCTTTGGACTGCAATGTGTCAAATATATAATTTTCTATTAAAACTTGCCAAGTTACATCATTAAAAAGTACTGAAAATAATAAATGTTATCAGGAAACTGCTAAAAAAACCGGTATGCGTTTCTCTGACTATTATAATTTTAGGTATTTCTATGTATCGTGATACTTATTCAAAATGTACCTTAAAAACTGCTGAAAATCAAGTGTGCATTCCTATAACTATTTATGATTTGAGGTATTTTTATGGAACTTGGTACTTATTCAGATCTCACTTCTTTTATAGGCGAAGCATTCCCATAGTATCGAACTTGGCAGCCTTTCACATTTATGTTTTTGATGGGATTTCATTTATTTTTGTTAGGTGTAGGTTCTTTATTATTTTTTTATCACTTTTGCTTTAGTAAATGTCTCATTCCACTTAGGTATGTACTTTATACTATAACCCTTTATACTAAGCGTCTAATTCTATTTTACTATTTATTTATAGGTGATTTTTACAAATAAACTGGTTCCCTACACCTATAAAATGTACCTACTTACATATAATTACATACATCAATAACGTACTTTATTCTGTTTGTAAGTACGCTACCTACATAGATAATTAATAACTTGGTAATAGGCCACCAATTATAATACCTACTGGTAGGTAGGCCTACCAGTAGGTATTATAATTGGTGGCCTATTATGTAGCCCTAGAAGTGCACCATCCCATCTCATCCCGTGGCGTATCGGAGGGTGAGATGGGCAGTAGTATATATAATTCCATCTTAGAGTATATATGATTTCCATGTTCTTGAATCTGCGATTTTATTAGTTGTAAAATTAGAAATTATTTAGACTATGCGAGAAAAAATATTCTTTTCATTTTTGTTTGACTGATTTAGCGCACCTAGTGTACCTAGTGACCTGCTTTGCACTTCGTAAATCGTGGGTTCGGTTCCCGCAACAGACACACACAGAGTGGTGAACAATTTTATTGTTTTTGTCTTTAAGACAAACATGTATTGTCTTAAATTGGTATGTATCTAAATTTAAATAAGTCTTATCTCATTTCCACTCCATACCTACTTATAGTAGAACAAAATTACACATTCGTTGTTTTCGAAACTGACTCACACTTGGCCGTTTTCAGATTTTTACTTTATTTCGACCTAAAGACAAACCTTCGAGCCAAATTTCAGGTCGGTACGACCATTGGAAGATAGACCCATTTAGTTCATTATGACTTCATAGTAGAACAAAGTTACAACTTCGCTATTTTTAAAACTGACTCACACTTGGCCGTTTTCAGATTTTTCCCTTTACTTTGACCTTAAGACCTATCTCCATGCCAAATTTCAAGTCAGTACGACCATTAGAAGTGGTCTAGGTTTTTGATGAGTCAGTGAGTGAGTGTATAGTAAAAATAGCGATTTTCTAACGTCAATATCTCAAGAACTGCTATAGGTAGAATAATGAAATTTTGTATTCTAGACAATTAAGGGGATGTCAACAGACACTCGAAATTTCATATGCGTAGATAAAATATGTTTTGAGTTATAGGGTGGTCGAAATTGGCCCGAAATGGTTCGTGTAATATAACCCACGGCCGGTGTGTCGCTTTTTTTTGCTCGAACTTGGCGGACACACTGCCGTGTGTCTAGATACCTACAAATAATTCAAGACGGCAGGCAAACTAATTAGTATTTTCAGGGTCAATTTTAATAGCAGGGTATTAAAGTCAAATTTTGATTAATTATCGAAATCAAAGCAGTTAAAATATTATTTAAACAGTGGATTCATTTCCTTCCGTGCCTAAATAAAACCAACGAGTAACTAAAACAACAATTTTAACACGAAACTCTCTTGAAAGGCAAGTTTATTTTGAACCTCAATTAATTTTACGAAGGTATTTCTGGTTGTATTCTAAATATGTACTTACAGAGTCGAAAACGCAATTGAAGCGACTTGGAGATCATTAAGGCCCTGTGTCGTGATTTTTACACGAAGGAAATACAAAGCTCTTTATGACTTTTTGAACAATCCACGAAAAATTGGCGAATATGTGAAATATTATTAGTTTTACGTAAATCTAAATACGAGAGCAAGATAAGTTAATTAAAAAAACTTTACATTTTTAAACTTATATATATGTCATATACAAAGGAAAAAGTGACCTAGGCTTCCGGTGCCCAGAGGGCTGGGATCGAACCAGCGTCTTCTGCATTCGCGGCAGACGCCTTCTACCGCGAATGCATGCTGAAGACGAAAAATAAACAAATCGAAATATTTATTAAAAATAATTTGATTTGTTCTTCAGTTTTTACATTTTTACTTTGAGGGAAATTTTCAGCAATTTGGTGGTTCAGTTTCTGCCAGGTATAAAAAATCGTACCTCCGACAAAAATAAAATGTTCCCCGTTCAGATACCCCGTTAACATATCTGCATACCTATTTTTTTTTATCCCGACTTAGGCTCTATCGATCTGGCTGTGGTGGGAAGATACCCAGAGAATCCTGAGCTTGTGCTTCCAGCAAGATCAGTAGAAACCAGGGGAGAGAGCACTTACCTACTTGCTTGAGGGTTGGACTCGCTATGTAAGCATTTGGAAGAGCACCCCAGTTCGGCAAGATAAGAAGGGGCTTACTGAGTTCCCTAAGCTGATTATAATGAACTGAGATTTGATCGATTTGGCGATAATTCTGCTTTAAGTCAGTGTAAATCACACCTTTATCGCTTTTTGTTGCTACAAATATTAAGCCTGATTAGTTAATAAAATACCTATACTTAGATTTAATTTTTGTAGTAAATTAGCAACATTGGAGATTCTTAGACTAAATTTTCTCCTAGCACATAATTATGACATATTTCGCACACGACATGACACTTACACTTGTTTTTGCCATAGCTTAGATCTATAGCCAATCTTTCAATGACGTTAGTATTTTTTTTACTAAAAGCGCTGAATTTTAAACAGGAAATAACCACACATTTTAAATTGAAAAACACAGAAAAATATTAAGCTACTGCTGGCAGCATCTCTTAATCCGCCAATATTAAAAAATCCGGAGTATTAAACAACAAAAGTCATTACTCCACACCACATTCAAAAGGTAATTGAAAATATCAATCCTTTCTTTAAAAAGAAAATTATCAATAACGCTTTGACCTATATATATATGTCTATACGTAGTTCTAGCTCAAAGCGTTGTTCGTGCTAATATTTGCAGTGCACCAGCATGTCCCTTAATCCGGTAGTAACTGTTGAACAACAAAACTCATTACTCCACGTTCGTACCTGTAGTTTCCTGGCAAGCTTGTGTTGGCCGGTGGTATGAGTTGCCTACGGTAGCGTTATATTGACGCTTGTGAAAACTGAGGGTTTACCTCAAGCTTCGAAAATCGAATTCGATATTTCGTTATCTGCATCTCTATCGGTCTCATTAGCAAGTGCGATAGAGAGGGAGATAACGAAATATCGATTTTCGACGTTCGCGGTAGGCCCGCGGGGTAGCGTTAAATCAAAAACTATTATACCCCGCTACGCATTTGGTTATATACCAAAATATTTATGAATATGTAACAGCCTGACTTATGGAATTATAATATCATTAATTTAAATACGGTCGTGATTTTATATACACAGAATACCTGGAATAATATCTGACATCCCCTGCGATTAATATATTATATGCAATTTATACGGTAGGTTGAGAGTTGAGCAAGTTACCAAAAATTTTCTTTTTGATAATTTTCAGAACGATTGTAAGATGTTATAGGGACTAAAGTATAATAAGAATTGGTCAGAAGCTGCGCTTGCGTCGGTTCTCCGGCTAAAGGAGCTAAATAGGTAATAAGGTAGACCGAGACAAAACGGATCGCAGGGCGAAGCGGTGTGCGGGAAGGTCAAAACCAACGTGGGACTCTGATTGGCTGTCCGGGGGCCGTATTCTAACTTTAAATCACGTTTAGACACGCTTCAACTTCAATACAACTCCAATAATATTGTGATGATAATGACACTCGTATTTATAGGGCCAAAAGAACGTGTTGCATATTTTCGCGACCTTCGCGAATCAGCCTATTTTTGCAGATGACTGTACACTAAAACGTTTCATTAGCAACTTTAACTGCCTCCCTCCTAGCCCAGTTGGTAGTGACCAGTGACCCTGCCTACGAAGCAGAAGGTCCCGGGTTCGAATCCTGGTCAGGGCATTTATTTGTGTGTTTATCACAGATATTTATTCCTGAGTTATGGATGTATTCTATGTATATAAGTATTTATTCATATCTATCTATTATGTATATCATCGTCTAGTACCCACAACACAAGCCTTATTGTGCTTACTGTGGGAGTAGGTGGATTTGTGTAAGAACGTCCCATAAGATTTATTTATTTATTTTCGCGGTCGGACCTTCATAAATATACAAAACTCCAATCTCCAAAAATTAATAGGATTTACCTTAAACCGTTACGTTTGTTTACTCCGGTTAATTAATAATCCGGCGCCCATACCCCGTCCCACGTAACCGCTCCATCTCATTACTTGACTCGGTAAGTAGCAAGAGCCAACCTGTCTGGTTTACTGTAAGGATAAGCCCCGAATCCCACGGGTTTACCTTGGACTGGGGATTTTTAATTATGTCATTAAAGTGACCTGCGTGCGTGCCACTCGTTAAACATCCCTGTGTAATGGATAGGTACTATCGCCAACACAGTTAACCGGCCATTTATAATCCCTATTGCAGCGGCATAAGACCTACCGATGGCCGGTTAAGGGTGTTGCTGTTTTTACATGCGGGGGCAGGGAACGTATACGAGGTATGTTCTGATTTGGTTTTGTTTATTGACGTCCGTAGGCATCTGATGGTATTACTTATGTAGGTACCTACTACCAAATTAGTTAAATAGGAACGAACCTCATAACTATTAATTAAAACGGGACTTAACCACGTAAATACACCAGAAAATTTAAAGTGACATTGCCCTTAAATTAAATCGTAAATTAAATCACAAAAAAATATCTGGAGGGATCAATAATGTAGACAAAATATGTTCAGATGATATCTGGGGTGAGCCCTATCCGCCAGAACGTCCGTCCCTTATTACTTACTAACACTGTTGATTAAGGTATGACTGCAAATATTAATTAACTAAACTTAGGATGTAATTAGTTTAATACATTCGTACCCATGCTCATGTTAGTAGCATAACTTTGGCACCAAATGTAATCAACATTCACAAGCACGTGTATAATATCCGTATATAAATTATCGAGCGATCTAACTGTTCAAACAATCCAGGGTCAGTGTAATTTTCCGATAAAATCATGTTCGCAAACAATTAAGTGCGCCACGGATAGATTGCTCGTCCCTTGACGATCATACGGACCGAGGAATGCTATCCGATCATATGTTCCCATTGGTTCAGCGAGACGAGTCCTCGGGTTTCCAGTGTGTCAAGACCTGAAGCAATACTCTACCAATGTGGCCGCAAATTATGCCGCGACATGATTCGTTAGGAAAGCTAAGGAGAGCATAACATGGATCAAGTATAGGAGAAAGTAAACGTCGTGTCGTATCAAGCAGTTAAAGAGGAGGCAAAGGACAGACATATGGAAATTGCTCCACCGACAAGAGCCCATCTCTTAAATATTACATATAACTATTTACGATGCTGATGATAAGTTGTTATGTTTATGCACCACATACCTACTATTGCTAGGACGGCCGTTGCCGGCTTGTTGCTAAAATTACCTTGGTATGATCTGAGGACGAGCATGCATTTACAAGTAACGCCTCTGACGGCTATCTGGAGCACTCAGTAGCAAGAGCAAGAGCAACGGCAGAAGCAAGAGAAGTATACACAGGAGTTCACACGACGTCCAAGCTTGCTACATTCATGCGTTGCCCGCTAAGTGTAAAAAAAGTAGGTATAACAGATCTGTTAAGTAAGACACATACTGGTTGACCTGAACCTTTAACTAGCCTGTGACTGGTAAGCGATTTGAATGTGAATAATACCTACAATATGAAAACATAGGTGTTTTTGTTAGTTGCGTGATCGCGACGATAAAAAGCTTAATCGGAGCGTTTGCTACAAATGCACAACATAAAGGGCGTAATATGACACGTGCACGATAGTCTCTGAAGAGTATTTTGGTAAATTTGTTACAAATGTTCATGCAACCGATACAAGCCAGTGCCTTATGTATGCTTTGGATTTACATTATTCAATAATACAACAGGGGAAAGCAAACATCAACATACATAGTTATAAATACAAAATTAGGTACAGTAGCTGTTATTTAAGAAGCTCAAACGTACGATATTCAGTCCCAATAAGGTCAAAAGAGTTTTTAAGCGTGAACATACCTACAAAATGCTACAAAGTCTCCGTGAACGAAAAGTCAACAGAAAAAATGCTCTAAACCTAATAAACTGTTAATTACTAAACTTTGACCTCTACTTTCCAAGCCAAATATAGATTTTTTTTCAAAATTGTCCACATAACCGCCTCGCGCTCGTCCTTACAAATACAACAGCTATGATTCAAGGGTCAACTATCAGCAGTTTATCCCGACGTCGTACTGTAAATACTGTAGGATAAATACTCGTTTATATTTTGTACCTTATTAGAAAGAAGTACGGTACAAAAGTGTTAACCTATTTATGACGTCGACTGTACAATGCGGTAATCACCAGTGACGAGCCGATGTTTGTTTGGCTAATGGTTTAAACGTACTCAGAAAGTGGGATTTCTGAACGATATTGCAGTGCAATTCGCTCGCCGCTACGATCTATTAGGATAGTAATAAAATCGCAAAGCTAATGGTGTCTAAGTGAAGTAATAGCCATTCCAATTAGGATGAGTAAGGGAATTTTACTAGTTAATAAAATTACGTCCGCTTTTGTGTTTAGGAATTATTCTTAGTAGCTAAATAAGTATCGTGCTTTAAGAAAAGTCAAACACGAAGAAACAGCATCTTGCATCTTAGCAAAATATTAGCAAATATCAGAATTAGCTTTAACTACTTGACTTGATTACAGTTTATGATGAGCTTTAATGAAATTAATTAATACAACTTCAATGCATTAACTACGCATTACAGCTAGCGCCTAAACGTCTGAATCAGAAATATCAGAATTTGCTTGAAAATTGTTCCGATATAACCCCAATACAACTTCAATATTGGTTGATTATTTGTTGTGTGTTGGAGTTATGTTTGGGATAGATTGTGTTTTTAATGTATTTAACAATTAGAATATGGCACCTTGTTTTAAAGTTAGAATACGGCCCATGCTTGCAATGGAACGGGTATAATTCCCTGCTTGTTTCACATGGACTTTTCCACTCAAACATTCAAAAGTTTCGGAAAGTTAAAGCCGTTATTCATTTACAACATTCCGAGTTTGCCCGAGTATTCTAACTTTACCGATAATTTTCGAACACAAAACCATAAAAACCCTTAAGCCTTGGAACGTCACCTAGTTTCTGGAACTGGAAATCGATTGTACTTTAAGTTTGTCGAGTGAAGTTGTTTTGTCATGCACGCGACAAAATATTTAGTCAACCGGTCGCGATTAGAGACATGCGACGCGCTAAGCATTTCTACTTTGTTCACTCCAATCCTTACTTGTTTATTTCTTTCCTTAGTCATGAAACATTTTGCCACTTTAAAAATGTCAAGAATGTGAAGCATAATGCATTAATGTTTTTCAACTCTCCATTTCGCATTAATATGACAAGGATATTTCAACGTAGGTCGTAGGTAGGAAATTGGAATTCGAAATGGGTGTAGAATTAGTTATCGGATTTAAACCCTCTTCTACTAATGGCACTAATGATATCATGTGATCTTAGCTACATGTCGCTGGTACAATTAAGCTAATAGAAAAGTAAATGGTTTTATCCGAACTACATCTGATATATGATATTGGCTCGAGCTCAAATTGAGAGATAATAAAGATATTCCGAAGAGAAGCCAATTACTTACTAGCCAAGTTAAGATCACAAAAATAGCTGTGAATCTTCATGCCGCGCCGTAGGCAAGCTCCCAGCTATTGTAACCAAAACAAGGGAAACAGTGCATTGTTAAGATAATTTTACGCATGACAGTGTTTTAACCGGCGGGATTCTGCGGTGCTAAAACAAAAAACTGACAAAAAACAAAAAAATCGGCTACCCTGTTTAATTTAGCGGGGGTTGTCGACAAAAACGTTTATTCCGCTGGGCTTTTTGTTGACCGAACGTAACAACATAGGAATGCATTGTTCCCGTTAGTGTCCCAGCCTCTGGCAGTAGCAGTAAAAACCCGATGTTCACCCCAACCTGACTCAGGCGGTTTATTGGGCGCGTCACTTCACAATCCAGGCCAATGACTCACTTGATAACACTGCTACTAAGATACTCTTCATTATTGACTCAGAAAAAAACATTTTTATCGCCTTTATTACAGCACAATAAACTCGCGCTGTCGCCCTAATCTAGCTGTTTACCAAGTTTTTGCATTTAAGTGCAAAGACAAAAACTACTCCCGAGGTTCATTAAATAAATTGAAGACAACGAATTTAACTTACAACCACGAAGTTAGTTCAAATGGAAATCTTTATTCCATTTTCGCCCTAATCAATTTCAAGCAAATTAAGCGAAAGTTTCAATTCGGCAGCCATTTGGAATTCTCTGAACGAGTGGAGCGTATCGGGACCTCATAAAGTGCTTGTTTTTGTGTACAACCCCCAAAATAGACTAGCGCTTGTTATTGACTGCTGCTCTGACCTGCTTTCATGTATAATTTTGCCTCTTGGGATATTTATAAAATTATCCCGATGTCTGGTGTATTATCCAGAGATATTTTTATTCAGTGAACGGTATAGGTTTATATTAGGGTTACCGTCATATAGACAGGATGGTAAACATTTCAAATCATAATTATCTGACTCATACTTTATACTGATAAGATGCAATGGAAATCCTAATAAAACGTTCAGGCTACAAAAACTAAACACTTGTTTTCATTTTCAGCTACCTACATAAACCTTCAAGATTTTGACAAAGTGTTCAACAATTTGACAATCATAATTATTTTTGCATGTTTTTAAAGTGGGACATTCCACTCATACAATAGTTTGCAGGTTCAAGTCCTGCTGGGTTGATTATTGTTGCAATGTTTTTATTTGATTTAATAACAAACAATTTGACAATCAGTTCTTTATCCGGTGCTTCAAATTGAGTTTAATGATAAAAACCATTAAAATTTCGACACGAAAATTCCAATTTTGTGTTCTCCAAGTAATCAGACAGATCGATAAACAAAGTGTAACAAAAGACGGACAAAAAAGGTCACAATTTACAGGTGTATATAAATTAGGATAATCACGGGTGAGGTCCCCGCTGGGCCGGTTGGGTCGAGGCGCCTCTTGACGGATATAAACACAAAAAGATGTCTGTGTGTCTGCCCACGCGGCTGTTAAACTTGTCCGGTTTATAGTTCCATTCACGGCTGCACCGTGGTTACAATTACATAGCCATTCATAAGCCTTTATACCAACGAGATAAGGGCTAGATTTGATCAGTTAAGAGTACGAATTGACCTCTCGAGAGGTAATGGGCTCGGAATTTCGTTCGTCTGATAGCTGACTGGGGATTCACTTGGTAATAGCGTAATTGGAAACATGGTTCATGTGCAAAAAAAATTAGGACAGAAGTGAGAAATGCTGTTGATTAAGGAGTAAATAAAATATGTACGTCAATATTTTAAGGTTTATTTTATGCTTAAAATATGCCGCCAAATTTTTTTGCTCAGGTTCATACCTACAACAACCTATTTACTATGCCTACCTCGTATACTTTTTATGTAGAAATAGACTATTAGCATCCAATTGCTGCTCCGTTTTGACATGCATAATTAGATATGACGTGATGCAGAACGAAGGATTTATTATAATTGTGCATTAATAATTTTACACGTAGGAGTTATCTTCAATTCGATTCTCATGCAAATCCAAATGAGCTTTTTCGAAAAACATGCCCAGTTATTAGGAAAATAAATTGTATGTAAATCTTCCCGTGTAAGTTGGGTAAACCTGGCAGACCCATTGTTTCTGGCAGGGTATCATTATTTACCGATTTTGGGAGTAATCATTAAATTTGATCCAGTTCACTGGTTGGGTGGAACCGATTGAGGGTTAACATGAAAATAATAACCTTCGATTACCCCTCATTATAAGCGAAACGTAATTTGCTCCCGCTACGCGAGTATACTGATATAAGTACGTAATTACATAAGAGTATTAAAATAATTAATATTTAAAGTTTGATTTTATTGTGTTTTTACACCTGTTCTAATAGCGTGTCAGTAAACTGTGTAATGTTTTTAGATAACAACTTACGGAAATGCCTCACTATTAGGTTTTATGTGTAAAGTTTTTTTTATAAATTCTAAACTGGCGACACTTGTCAATAGAGCACTAATCGTTTCTTAATAAGCATGTCCCAACAATCACCATCGATTTAGATTTAAAATTGTTCTACTTCATATACATACTCTGCAAACCAATTTTCTAAGTAGCACTAAAATAAAAAAATACACTCATCCCTTTTGGGGTGATATTACTAGCTAGAAAACGACAGTTTGACTTTCTCTGTCTATGCTAAGTATGCTATATAGTGAGAAACCATCCTTGTAAAACTATAAAATAGGACACTATAGGATAGGATCGTGAGAAACATGAATAAATCGTTTGCATGTTTAATGTAATTGCAACACAACTATACGATACGACTAAATAAGTTTACAACTTTTCGCGTTTTATCTTTTCGCAAGTAAAGACATCAATTTAAAAAGACGCGACACTTGTAATAAAATAAACAAAGTCCTCCATTAAAGTAAATGCTATATGTGACCAGCAATTTTATTTGTCCGCCGAGTTTTATGCCCCGTATTTAATTAACTCTTTAAGTAGGAAGGTTATAATTTTCGCACTGGGTGGCCTGTTCGGAATAAACATTGGAAAACATGTTTATTATGCTGTGAGACAGGAAATGTTTAGTATTATTGCAAGTTTTAGTGGCAGTTTAGATATGCAAGAGATTATAGGACAGCTTTCTTGTATGCAAGGGAATTATGGATTATTATCTTCTACAGATTATCAACTCAATATTTAATAGATAAGGCTATTTATGCCTTGAGCTGCGCTTAAACTTGCGTTAAATCAAATCATAAAAAAACCTTGCAAAGTTTAGGTAGCACATATTTTTGTTGTTAACTACACATATGTTATGTTATGACGCATTTAACTTTAAAATGTTAATTATGCAATACAATACACTTAGCCAACATGTAGGCAAACAGCAACAACTATTACGCTACGAACATACTAATGAAATTTCAACTCTAAAATTTGGCCTAACTACGTAATTGGCTAAACTGTGCCAAAAGTCAAAACTGCATTTGGTCAAAATGTTAGAACCGGCAAATTTAAACTAACACGGAGGTGCGAAACGGTGTGCAAATGAAAAATTCCGGGCATGTTCATAGTTCATGCCACTGCTGGAAATTTGTGTCGGTCCGGAGAGGCGCATTTTACCAATTATATACCGACTTTTTATAACAATTCAGTTAGTTAAAAAGAAAACTTTAAATGTGTAGTTTTGGAAAACGATTCCTCCTTCCCTTTTATCATTAAAAAAAAGTTCTGTTATGCTAATTGCGATTAATTATAACAATAAAATACATGATGCCTCCTATCTCAGTGTTTAATCAGTTGCATTCCAACGAAGTCTACTTGGAGACCTAATCCTTATTAAGGTGACGGGTATCGCGGTTGACGACTGCATTTTGCGTTTTTATAATCGCAGCTTCCGCTTCTGCCATCTAGTATACTTGAGATGAACTATGACAATTCAATGTTGACATGTTTAAATAGTCAAGCAATCGCGGTCTTTTACAGTAAGATGGCGCTTTGGTAATGATTCCATTTTATGTGTACTTACTTAATTAAAGTTACTATTGTATGTAGGTAATCAATGACGAAATAATTAAAGTTACCTATAATATAAAACTACTTGACCAAGGCACGCCATTACCTACAGTATCATAATCGCACAATTATAATGTTTTATTCTAAATATCCAAAATAAGCATTCATCATGGCGGTTATATTTCTATTTGTCAAGTACGTGTCAAGTCTTTCAAAATAAAAGTTCAAATAAAATGTACTTAACTGAAGATAATATTATTTGTAACTAATTTGTTCTATGTCCTCTTCTGCTCTGAAAAATCCAGGTTTTTAGTATCTATAACGAAATTAGAGATGGTCAAAATCACTTTCAATGAGGACGGTAAAGTGCGTTGGGATAAGACCGCATCGGGAGAACATCGGATAATTCAATTACCTATCTGGAAAATTATCCTTTAGTTGCAAATACAAACCACACATCCTCCAACACTATTGTGTACCTGTACCTAGTTGCATTTTGATATAATGGCGATGCCGCTTTTTTCAGGTACATTAACATTTTACTTAAATGTTTCTTCCGGTAGGTATGCTTAATAAAAACGACTGTTGTTTAAGTGAAAAGTTTAAAAAACCGGCCAAGTGCGTGTCGGACCACGCATAGGAGGGTTCCGTACCTTCAATGGAATAAGAACCAAACTAATAGCAAAAGGTCGTATCTGATGCCTATGGAAGAAGTTTTTTGGAAATGGCTCAAAAATGGCTAAACCGATAATGTTCAAAACAATTTTCGTAGCAAGTATATAATAAGGCGCATCTTCTCAAATTTTTTCATATTTTTTGGACTTACGGTTCAAAAGTTACAGGGGGGGCTACAAAATTTTTCTGACTTTCGAAGCGATTATATCAAAAAATATTTACTTAATCACAAAATGATCAAAAAAACTTCAATATTATTTTTAAAGACCTATCGATTGATGTATCACATGTTGATATATGGTAAAAACAATTTTTTTGAAATTTAGATACATGTATGGAGCGCCCCCCCTTAAAATTTTTTTTTTAATTTAAATACATAACTAAGTAGCGGCATACAGAATACACCTTATGTGTAAATTTTATTCAGATACGTCGTATAGTTTCCGAGTAAAATGGCTGTGACATACGGACGGGCAGACATACAGACAGACGTGACGAATCCATAAGGGTTCCGTTTTTTGCCATTTGGCTACGGAACCCTAAAAATCACTTATTCTTTATTTGACGATCTCCTAGCCCTGTCGGTAGTGACCCTGCCTACGAAGCAGGAGGTCCCGGGTTCGAATCCTGGTCAGGGCATTTATTTGCGTGTTGATCGCAGATATTTGTTCCTGATTTATGGATGTTTTCTTTGTATTTAAGTATTGTTTTCTTTGTATTAATCCATATTTATCTATTATATATATCGTCGTCTAGTACCCATAACACAAGCCTTATTGAGCTTACTGTGGGCCTAGGTCGATTTGTGTAAGATTGTCGTATAATATTTATTTATTATTTATAGTAAATGTATGGAAAATATTTAATTTGTGGCTTTTTAGTACAATACCTAATAATAGGAAACTATTAGAAACGATAGGAATAGAATCGATTGGCATAAAAAAGCAGCATGTGAAAAATAAAAAAAAACAATTTTCATAAAGTATGGGAAAAAATTTTCTCAATTTGTGGCTTTTCTAGCCGCAAATTATTTTTGATCCCATACAAGAATGGGATCGATTGGCATCAAAAAGAAGTTTACCAAATGTGACCTCATCTCGCATCCTGTATGTTTTTTTCCAAAATCCGTAGAAGACCTTTCCTCAATTTCAAATTAATGAAGATTGATTAATTTGAAATTGAGGGAAGGTCTTCTAAGACCATTTTCGCGTTGCAGCGAGGGATCTGGTAGCTGCCCCCACTGACCCAAAAAGAAATTGAACTTGTATATTATTTCAAATTATCGAAGTTACAAGTAAAAGTAGTTAAGATAAAAGTAATTGCAATTACAAATTATATGTAATCGGGAATACTACTGACATGTAATCTCAATTACAAGCAATTTCAATTACTTAATATAATTGCTTTTCATGTTATTTAATTAGCAATTTAATTCATTACAAAAGTAGGTACCATCTAATAAATTACGCCCAACACTGAATAAACATCAGGTTCAAGAGGGTAGTATGGAGAATGTATGCTATCTGCTGCCGAAGTCGCGCATACATGTGATCTTTATAGACAAAAAAGTTTCGTTCTATAAATTCAATTGTTTGTCACAAAAAATGGTTTGATTTGTTTTTGCGTGGCATTTAAGACTGGATCCAATTAATTGTTGCTGTGAACATTTTTTAAATTGGTACCTAGTTGGTTACTAGGAACAGGTTTAGACACGGGTATGTTATGTCCAAAAGGGAGGTATGGGCACTCCGAATGTTATCTCGCTAACTGTGGTAAGGCACAGTTCAGCGAATGTTATCACGCTCAAATCTGGACCTGGCTCAGAGCTCGACTGGGGAAGTACCTTACAGAAAACCATAGCTAAAAAGCAAATAACTTAATTCAACCTAAAGTTTAAGATTAATTTTTTAACATGTTTTAACCATTTTCATTTATATACCATAAGTGTTTTTTACTAAAAATATTGACAAATATAAAAGCGTTTGTTGTCTCACATAAGAATTATAAATTGAAATTACACAAAAGATTTAAAAACACGAAAAGTCAGCACGAGTAAGTTAATAACATATAAAAGCTTTTGCCCGCGGCTTCGCTCGCGTTAAATTCGGGGTAACAAACCATACAAACTTTCACCCCCCATTTTAGGGAAGTGGGGGGTTAAAAAGAGACAAAAAGTAGCCTATGTCACTCTCCATCCCTAAATCACTTCAATTCGTCGCCCCGTTTTGCCGTGAAAGACGGACAAACAAAGAAACAAACACACACATACACTTTCCCATTTATAATATTAGTATGGATTAGTTGTATCGTGTCGTGTATAGGGTCGTCACGGTTTTTTGGGTACATTTTTGGGTTAGTTTTGGTTAATTTCCATCTATTTCAAAAGTTTTATCATATCAAAATCCATTACAATATTAAAATACTAGCTTTTACCCGCGACTTCGTCTGCGCGAAATTAACATGAGCCATATGGAATTACATAATAAAACGCAAAATAAAAGTTACTAGTTAGTAAAATCTAAGAGCAAATATAAAACTAGCACGTATGCTATTTCAAGTCAACAGGGAGCAACAATTCCGTATAAACTTCCATTCCGTTTTCATCCCCTTATACATACCAAATTTCATCTAAATCAGTTGAGCGGTTTAAGCGTGAAGAGTTAACAGACAGACACACTATAATATTAGTATGGATACGTATTATATCTCTTCAAGTAGGCTGGGAAAAAAAAAAGAATTATAGCCAAAAGCGTTTTTTAAAATTTTTAAATTTTGAAACATCTTGCTTCAAAGGTTTGAAACATCTTGTCTTTCCACTCTCAATATTTTTAACTCACTCGTTTTTGAATTATTATGAATTAACATAATAAAGGCGGTTTATAATTATATCTATTATTTGAAACCGTGCATAGGGTGGTTATGCTAGTTTCCCGTCCGGGTTGCCGTCCACCTGATTAAACTGCTACAAATTTATTGGACTAAGAGCTGGCCACGTCAGATATGACACAATAATGAGAGCAATAAAACCTGACTATTGTGTCATATCTGACGTGGCCAGCTCTCCGTCTACATGGAAAAAACTTTTTGAGGTCAAATTTGCCATTGATAATAATTATTTATTCTTTAATTGATATTTTAATTATAAGCTTTTATTTCAAAAACTTGAATATCAATAAGTATGGACGGAAAACTGACACATACTCCACTTTTACAAAAAATGTTTTATTATAAAAAAACCTTTCGAGTATGATTTATTCTCGTATAATATTAATCTAAACAAGACCATATAAGCTCTAGAACGATAAGTAAGGGCACTTCAAAATTTATTATTGCATTACAAAGCTGGCAAAATCGATAAGTGGAAGAAAACTAGCACCTAAAAACTTACTAAGAGTACATTTTATTGAATAGTCCAATCTTAAGTAGAAGGAGTAGATTTTGAAATTTTATACACGACAAACAGCTTAGGTACACTTCATACTGATTTGAAACAAGGATTAATATTTCGAGAAATTTTTACAAAGGTAAAGCATAAAAGTCAGCCCTGAAAGCTGACCAACTAGTTCAAAAATGGTCCGATCTTACCCCATCGTACCTTACGAGTACTTATTGGTTTTTTCATTTTAGGGATTGTGAGAAATTATATTGGTATATATACTTATACGATTAAATTAATTCCATATCTACTTACCTACCTAATAATAACATTAATAATTCACTATATCTTTTAAATCGTACGAAAACGAACATACAATAAGCCATATAAACCTAATGGCGCGACCAGACATCGCAGAGTACCGGGACAGCCGAGCCGATTGTTTCTTTCTTATTCCATAGTAAAGAGAGAGATATATAACCTATCACGATGATGTGGACAAATCATTGACAAATGCACGAATGTGTTCCAACTTCAAGCGCATTTGATTCTATTCAATGAATCCGTCATTCATATCATAATATGGATCTAGCTTGCAACAGCGCAAAGCAAGAAGCGAAATGAGCAAATGAAAGTAAGCTGGCAACGTCGCCTCGGATAGAAACTGCTCGAACAAACGCGCTCTTGTAATATAAATTAAAATTATGGTAAAAACATGGACGAAGCCGTCTATGGTAAAAAGTACCCATACCCACTGTAAAAATTGAATAATGAATTAGTATCTTTTATAAGTTGGTAGTTTAAATATATTGGGTAAAAAAGTCAAAATAAAAAGATTAAACTAACTAGTAACTTGACTATAGTATGATTTGACTTTTTTTTGTCCAAAAATACCTATAAATCGCTTAGGATCAGGATTGAAAATATAAATGAGAAATGAGATAAAAAAATAAACAAAAAAGTTAACATCAGCCTAGATTTGAACTCGGACATATCTACTTAGTAAGCAAGCGTACTATAACCTTAGCTATGTGGAACGAATTTCCGCACGCAAAATTACTAATCATATTACTTAAATTTGACACATGAAACATGTCTCTGGCTACAATAGAATAAACGCCTATAAGTTTTATTAGCAATTGCATAGTTCTGATTATTACAGGCTCTTACAAGGTTTTGCGTCTTAAACCTTTATTAAGCGCTTAATACGACTATAGTATCTGCCGAACATTAGTAATGTGCTAAGACGTAGTTATGTTTAATTTCGCAACATAGAATTATTTCTGACCGACATAAAACTTGCGACAAGTTTTCTCCAAAACAGTTTCTTAACGATGATATATATACCTAATTATGTTATACAAGACCAAGCACGTATCGGTACAGCGAACACAACTATATGCTCCTACAGAAAATGTAACATTCATGCTCCAACGTGGTTTGCTTTCTTCAAAAACATTGCACAAAAACACCTCGATTTGACGTGTTTGCATATATCGTCGCCTTAATCGTGGGCACTAGTTTTTCAGTTCCGCAATTTTTCTGTAGTCTGATAAAACCTGAGCGGATCTTATTTCTTTAATTTGTTTACGTCAGTTTGAAATGTGAAGAAAATTATAGCTAAGCAAAATATGACATCGTCTATTCCTATTTCTAAAATTAACGATAGTCAATTCACTAATTAATTCATTTGAAAATTTCTTATCTCTATAATTGGATTATAAATTAATTCAACATTAAATCCTACTAATTACACACATTCATATGTCACGTGAAATCTGTTAACAAGCTGCCATACTCGAGTAAATTAGAAATTACAAATCGTCGGTCCAATATTGACTCGCAGAGCAAGCAAGTGTTTGTTGTTTGTGTGTGGTCCGACTGCGAGCAGTTTGAAATCTCTATGACAAAACGGTTGTTACCTAGATATTTACTATGTCGTTTACCATTTTAGTTTTATTTTTAAGAAACTGGACTTATTTGTTTCTAATTGTAATACAAATACAGTAAACTAAGAAGACAGGAAAAAGTCTACTATACAGGATGTAACAAAAATATTGGTAATCCGTTTAAGGACATAATTGGTATTGTATTGCGAGTAAGGAAAAGTAGGAGAAACATTTTTTGGACGCGAAATAGTACATTATTGTCGAGGAGGTGAAGTAGCACATTGATGGCTGAGTATTACGTTTAAACGGACGACTTTAGGAGTCCGTTTAATTTAATACGAAGCCAGCAATGGCCCTTCACGCCGAGTCCAATATAGTGCTTTATTCAAAAATAGTTAATGCAAATAACCAACGTTGATGAACAACAAACAATATTGACATAAATAATATATTCAGGATAACTTCTAGGTTAAAAGAATGACCACTACCGCGAGCATCGAATTTCGATTCGAATCCTATAATTATCTCCATCTCCATCGCTTCTCATTTTGAGTGAGAGACAGATTTATTCGAAACTAAATTCTTTAGTGTTCGCTCAGCTTTGCCGACTTTATATATTTTTATTAAAAAGTTAGAAGTGTATTTTTCTTCTGAATTTACCGTAAGCTATTTGAGATAACTAAAAAATCGCGGTACCAACATTATACACCGTGTCCAAAAAGTTCGAATACACTTTGGAGGTCTTATAACTTTTTTGTACGAATAGTTATTGTAGTGAAATCTGTATTTTATTAAAGCTATACTAATATACAAAATATGCTGCAAATATTTTGGACTAACTCCACCTCTTACCTATTTTACTAGCTGACTACATTTTTCAACTCAATCTCACGCGGCACGCACCGCTTTCAAGGTTATTTCGTCCCAAATATGCTCGATATCTTTTTTTTCACTGTCCATATTTGCTATTTTATAATAATGTGACCTACAAGTGCCTACAAGGCATGTAAAAACATACCAAATCAATGTAATAAACGCAAATCTGGAGAATGGAGTGGCCGTTTACTTTCGGCAATATAATCATCGAAATTAGCTTTTCTCAATGCTTGAACAACGTTTGGACTGTTTTGAGCACAATTTTGTGAGAAAATAATTTAATTTTTATTCCTAAACACAGTTTTAAAATTTTCAGGAGCGTTTTTCGACGAAAACCTCTGATTTATAATTTTCATTATTAATGTGCGACTTTATCGGTAAATATAACGAAATTTGGCCCCACATATTTAACTGAACCCCACACTACCACCAATAGTTCCCTCTAGAGTCTGGGAACATTAACCTCATGGTTTAGGCTGTTTTTTATACTTGCTGCTCACAAACGACCGTTTTGAGCATTGTAAGGCTATTTTAATTCAATGAGTTTCTCGTCAGAAAATCAACTCCTTCCTGCGTGCCAGGAATGTATTGAGTTGGATTATGTACTCTAATTTTCTCGATTGCTACGGAAAAACGATGAACTTCACGTTTATTGTAGCTATGATATCCAGGATCCACCTCCAAAATACCACGTAAGGATCTCCTCAAAATTTTCAGATCGGCAGTTGATTTTTGGATAAAGCGGCTTTTGTCCTCTAAACTCGCACTCTCACGATATTTAGTATTTTAATGGTTCTAGCTGCGTAGCTGACCAGATTTTTTCCTGTCTTCTAAAGAGGAGCTGTTTTAAGACCTTCTCATTGTTGTGTAAACGAGATTGCGTTTGATTCCAAAAAGTTTTACCGCCTTGAAAAAACACCTTTGCAGTCGCCATTACGAAATTTTGTACTAAATTGTTAATCGAAAGTACTTCATTGAAGAGTGAAGACAAATTTCAAGTCCTTGGCGTTTTTTACTATTACATTATGTTCAAGTTAACTTATTCTTTAGATTAATATAATAAATGGATGGCCTGCAGCCTGTATGCCTTCAGGGTCAACGCAAAAATATGTGTATTCGAACTTATTGGACAGGGTGTAAATAACAAATACCGAGGTTGTGTTTTGGCTGTTTAGGACCTTTGCCTTTCTTTTTATATTGCTGTTAAACTTTTTAAAAAGTTTGTACCTCGACAAAAATGGAATTTGTATGCAACATTTATGTCGCGAAATCGAGCCTGGAATTCCCGTAACTTTTTAATTTTTATTTGACCATAAACTAGGCACTTCGCCGCCTAGTTTTTAACCGTAAAAGTCAACCTTGCCGGTCATTTCGCGAGAAAAAGCTTTTTTCCTAGTTTTTCATAATTAGATACGATACCAATTATGCCCTTAAACGGATCACCAGCATTTTGGTTACACCCTGTATAAAGTGTTAAAACCAGGATGCGGCGTAGCCTCATCTTTTCAAACAAAAAGAATACTGCCAATCCTTTTGGCAGAGCGAAAAAATAGTTATGTAGTACGAAAAAACACTCCAATAGGTTTAAAACTTTTGGTGGTAACTTTGTCAATACGTTGACAAACCTTACGAGGTGCGTCTAGATCTAGCGAATAATATGCAAGTGCGCAAGCATGATTACAGCTAGTTACATCATAGCATGTCTTCGATTCCATTCATACTTTAAGCGCTACTAGTGGTAGCCGTACGATTAAAAAAACCGCAAATCGATCTACAGTTTAGCCGTTTGGCACACGCATACTACAGGTCAAAACAAATTTTTTGACCCGCAGTTCTTAAAAAAAATCCCTTAAGAGGGGAGTGCCGTGACATTTTTTTATTTGTATGGAAAAAAAAAATATTTTTTTCAGAAACCTATCGTGTGTGGTATTTTATGAAAGGGAACTTTGAGGCGATTCTAAAAATATATCACATCATTACATTTCAGCCATTTTTTTTTAATTAACACAAAAATAATTTTCGAAACATACCAAGTTTGGGCTCCTCCAGACACGATATGGCTGATTTTTTTTTAATACAATATACCACAAATGATACATAATATCCTCATATCTAACCTCAAAAAAGCAATTTTGAAAATAATTTCATTAAGTATTTTTTATTAATTTTTCAATATTACAAAGTGATATAGTTCTACTTCAATACCTATTTGGCGTGACTTATGGAACTGTAAGTATACATATTAATCATAAAATGATACGTAGTATCCATATATCCAACGGAAAATACCTCTTTAACCCTTTAACTGCGCCTTTTCATCAGCTGGTATAGTTTGCTTAGTTTTTGACACTAAATATCAAGGTTGGACTCCTTCAGATACGATATACGCAACTTTTTTTTTTGTACAGTATATCACAAATGATATGTTATATCTCAATAACCCCAAGAAAGCAATTTTGAAAATAATTTCATTTAGTATTTTTTTTTTATTGTTGCGATTTGACACACGTGGATGAATGAAGCTCGACGCCAACTGTTTGTCACCGGTGATAAGACCCTCTCTTTAATACCTCCTACTGCCGCTGCCCTCCTTCAGCATATAAAAAAGGCAAAATATCAGGCTGGAGAAATATGGGGGCGTGCACTAGAAAGTCACGTAGCAACCCGACCATCTCCAGAACAGTGGGGATGGAAGAGAAGACCTGACCTTTCATTAGAGCCTAATTGGACTGTATATGGCCATGCAGTTAAGGAGCTAGATAGGTGTGGATGCAAAATTGGATGCAAAACCAACCGATGCTCATGCAAAAAAATAACTTCCCTTGCACCCCAGCCTGCAAAATTTGCCACGCTGATTGCATAACAGCTTTTTTATTTGCAGCAATTGTATATAGAAGACGGAGAGGAAGAAATATAAAGATAGAAAAATATATTTTAAAAATGTAAAAAGCAAGATTAATAGTATGTGTATTATAATTATGAGATAAAAACAACAGGAATAAACATGTTTAATTCATCTTTCAGGCACTTTTTAAGTCAGTATCTACCACAAAAACTATACCAACTGATGAAAAGACGCAGTTAAATGGTTAAAGAGGTATTTCCCGTTGGATATATGGATACTACTTATCATTTTATGATTAATATGTACCGTATCTGAACTACAGTTCCATAAGTCACGCCTAATAGGTATTGAAGTAGAACTGTGTCACGTTGTAATATTGAAAAATAAAAATAAAATACTTAATGAAACTATTTTCAAAATTGCTTTTTTGAGGTTAGATATGAGGATATTATGTATCATTTGTGGTATATTGTATTTTAAAAAAATCAGCCATATCGTGTCTGGAGGAGCCCAAACTTGGTATGTTTCGAAAATTATTTTTGTGTTAATTAAAAAAAAATGGCTGAAATGTAATGATGTGGTATATTTTTAGAATCGCCTCAAAATGCCCTTTCATAAGATACCACACACGATAGGTTTCTGAAAAAAAAAATTTTTTTTTCCACACATATAAAAAAATGTCTCGGCACTCCCCTCCTAAGGGATTTTTTTTAAGAACTGCGGGTCAAAAAATGTGTTTTGACCTCTAGTATGCGTGTGCCAAACGGCTAAACTGTACATCTATTTGCGGTGTTTCCTTGAAATTGGGCTTGTACGGCTACCACTATACTCTAAAGGGTCTGCTAGACGGTCGCCAACAAGCCCCTCCGACAGAGCGACCTTGGTCTGTTGTAATGAATCCAAGGCATCCATATAATGCCTATTTCAATGGACGGTAAAGTTGTTCGATATTGTGACATTGCTATTAACTTTGTGTAGGAGTTAATTTCATTTTCAGTTTCGGGAAAAATTATGACTTTACGATTAACCTTTCATGAAAATTATACTGTAATATTAAAGTTCGAATTATAACTCGCCTGGAAAATATGGAGTATCATAAAATCAATTAGTAGTTATGTCTTAATTTTCATAGCTTTGGTGCAGTTCGGGAAGGAGAATTTAGTGTTGAAATAAATACTGAAAACTAGCTTTATTTCAAGTGGCTTTTCTAAATAATATGCCTTTTCTTTTAAACATTGAGATAGTAATTCATTTGGAATACAGATAATAGTATTTTCCAATAAATATTGGTTCCTAAAAATCTAACCTCGAATTTATAGATGTTAGTGAATGTAGCAGAAAACAAATGAAAACGTAAAATCTAATTCCTTGATCTAAATAGGCGTTAAAAGTTTTTTTTTTTTTTGAGCCTGACTTGGGCTTTATGCTTCTGGAGCGCTAAAGCGGGCGGACTGTTTGGTGGGATGGTTGCCGGGGGAAAATCCAGGACCCTTCCGCGACCTAACGTGACGAGTTTGCTACGCTGGAATGCTCCTACCGAGCTTGCGCTTCCAGCGAGATCAGTTGAAGCGAGTTCAACCTGATCTGGGTGAGTGGGGGGGATCGAGCTAATGGGGGTTTTGTCGCTGGTTCGCTACTCCTAGCCTAGCTGAGAAGACTCCAGCAAGAAACTCAGCTAGGCCCGACGACTGTCGGGGTGACTCTATCCGGTATGCGGCGGTACCGGGTGGATAAGGGACTGAACGTGTCGATGTGGTCGCGACTGTTCCGAGGTGGGCGTCCCCGCCGGCGGGGGCGCCGCGCGTTAAAAGTAACACGGTTTATTATAAGATCGAATAAAGATAATAGTTATTTAGGAAGATTTGGTTAAGTTAATAAACACGTGAATATTTACTTCTGAGTACAAATAAATATTTTCATTCGATGAACAATATAGTCCTTTTAGCATTCCTATTGATATTTATTAGAAATATATGAGTTTTGATAATTATTGGTAAAAATTGACCATGCGGTTATCTTGAATTTGCTTTCGCTTCCTGTAGAAACACTATTGTATGTATATTTCACTATCATATATATATTCCCTATATTTTTAGCATATTTATCCAAATGTAGTTTCTAAGTTTTATTCAGCAATTTACCAGAAAATCCTGAAATTGTAATTATCAATTAATAATTTCACATAAATGCGGGTAGGAATAATCTTGCAGCGCGCGAGGTTAATCTTAACCCACCCGCATATTTGCTTAGATTTTCGCAGGCGATCGAGAAGCGGTGTGCAGACGACGAGTGAGGAGTTCATACGAATTTGAACCTTGTCTGTTAGACATTTATTTGGTTTTAGTATCTACGGGTTGGATCATCAACCTTATTATTTACATAACTAGGTTCAATAGCGGAATCGGATGAGTATCGGAAGATTTTTAAAGAGGTGTTTGGATTAAAGCTACAGAGGGGAATGTAGGTGATTGTGGGAGACAGGGTACGGAAATTATAAAAGCGAGTGGTAAGGTTCGAACTTAACTTAGTCAGAACGAGATTTCAAGACATCAGCATCTCTCAGCCAAGATCGAGGTCTACAACTCAAGTGCAGTGTAAGTCCTTTTAAATATTTCACTTTTATCTTAATTGTTTGTCGTGTACTAGCATTTTACAATATCTTTACTAGTGAAGCGTACGAATATTATAATAACGGTCAATACCTTTCTTTTATTAATTGGGATATTTGGGGACTAATATTACAGGCGTTACGCTTTTTTACCTGCAGTGAGTGTTAGAATAATAAGGGATATATTATTAATCCACTTTTGTAAATATTTTAGCTGTGTTTGGGTTTACAATGAAGTAGGGATCTGCGTTTAAGTATAGTTCATACTATTACTGAGCGAGCGAAGCGAAGCACTATTCCGCTGTGCCTAGAGCCGTGTGTATGTCTAAATAAGTACTTACATGTTTTGATTATTTATTGAGTGTGAAATTTAAATACAATCTTCGTCTTCTTTCATAAACGATTCTTAAATCGTGTGGACGTTTCGACATAGGATTAACTTCAGAGCAATGGTTTAATATTGAGCTTACTGTTGAATGTATAATACCTATTACTTGACTGGGACTTCAAATAATAAAGCTAATAAATAATAGTATTTTGTATTTACGTGGAACTCGTTGTCGTGAAGAAACCATTTAACAATTTAATGATATTCTACTTATTTACATTATATTATATAAGCTTATATTCGTACCAGGTTCTTCATAATATACGGCCCGTGTTTATGGTTTATTTTAACATTGACCCTTTTACCTTCTACTATATATGACTGTGTGTATTTATGTGTGCGTATATTATATTTACAATACCTAACTATTTAGGAACGTAATATTTATTCTCCATCGTAGTATATATATTTACTGTTGACGTGTCGAATAGGTTCTAGTATGAGAGTACCAAGCCATATTTTATCTAAGTAGATTTTAATACAGTTTTCGGGTAACTGCGTTCTATCTGTTAACTATTTCTTTCTACCACCTTATAAATATATAGTTTTAATGTAACGGTCGAAATTGTTTGAACGTACTATAACCAAGATAGGTTTCGATCTTTTAAATGTTAATTGTCGATGTCGGTTAACTATTGGCCATGGTTAAACGATATCGCGTAATATGTACTTCCACGTAACACTTTAGTAATTATATAAGGGATAAGATGCTGGATTTCTAGCGTAGAGGATTATTCCATGTAGAATGCGTGTCTGTTGTAGTACCTAGGTGGCAACGGACTCCTCTCGGGTTTGAGGCCAAAGCGTTCTGTATCACCCAATGATCTTGAACATATGACAGGGAAAACAGCATGTGCTTACAGAAGTTTATTGCCATGTAGGTTCGCCATTAGTGTACAAAGTGTTCTTAGCAAATTCCATTCTCTTGCAGTGATGAATTGGGCGCGGTGAGGGTCTTACACGTCTGGGTTACTGCACAGATATTGCTTATTAACGATGATAGGTACTTGCTATTTACTTCCTAAATTTATATACCATTCGTCATAAACGGTGGTAGGTATTTGCTTACTTAATTATTAAATGTACCAGTCGTTATTTGCATATGTGGTGTGGAGGAATTGGCGGTTATCTGTCAACTATACATTGATGTACATATGAAGCGAGACTGTAGGCTACTGGCCCGGTCGCACACTTGGATCATTACAAACGCTCAGAACGCTCAACCAACAGGTCTGTAGGCCACTGGCCGTGGACAATACATATTACCAGATCCATTAAGCTTCGAATCGTAGACTACTGGTCGTGGTTCCACCGTTGGACGACGGAACCGTTAAAACTGACATGCCACATATTTTGTACAGGCGTACTTCGCCAACCGCCAACAATCACTACGTCGGAAGTCCAGCAAACCTCCTTATATATATTTTGTTGTAAATATAACTATGTATATAACAAACAACGAAATATTTAATCAATCATAATAATTCTAGTGTAATTGTAATATTCAATATTACTAATTATTAGAGTCTGTTAATTAGGGTATATTTATACGATGCTTCTTATCCTATTTTTAACGTCAACAGTTAATATGCTAACCTATCATTGTCTATTGTATTTATATTCCATTAGATTTAAGTTAGGAATTATATGTATTTTAAATATTGCGGTTATTTCTCACCTTATCGAAAAGGACTTGCGGTAACTACACACACAACGTTGGGTCTCCACTAGCTTTCACAATCATCTCGGCCAAACTGCGTATCAGAGCAAGCTACTGTATAAATAGTTTATTAATTAATGTATTTGATATTATAATTACGTTACTTATTTTACTGTAATACGGCGCGAAGGTTTTTTGCTTCGGGGGCGTCCATTAATCGCGTCATACGTTTTTGGCTTGTTTTAGACCCCCCCCTCCCCCATGGTGATCTTTAGTGATATATTCAGGACCCCTCCCCCCCTTGTCCAATATGACGTGTAATTTTTTGCTAACTATAGTAAGTACAGTTTTCTAACACGTGAAAACGTAACGTACGTACACGTGAAGGGTAAAAAAATTAGAACACATGTATGCACAGATGTGATAGTGAGGTCACTATTTACATTACATTAAAATAATATGTAATAAAAAAAACCGGCCAAGTGCGTATCGGACCACGCATAATGGAAGGTTTCGTACCTGCTATCGAAAAAGTAATATCAAAAGGTCGACGGCCTATGAAAGACGTTTTTTGGAGATAACTAATAATTCCTAAACCGATAAATATTCTCAATTTTTTTCATATATTTTGGATCTCCTATTCAAAAGTGACACTTTTTTTTAGACTTACGGGGTGATTATTGATATTTGGTTGTGATTAATGAAATTGTTACATGTATGGAGTGCCCCCCCCCCCCCCCGAAAATATATCTTTTTCAGCAATTTTACTACAAAACTAAGTAGCGGCATACAACAATACACCTTATGTTGAAATATTTATTAAGATACGTTTTATAGTTTCCGAGTAAAATGGCTGTGACATACGGACGGACGGACGGACAGACGGACATAACGAAACTATAAGGGTTACGTTTTTGTCATTTTGGCTACGGAACCCTATATACCTACTGCGAAGACAATAATATTTCAAATGTCACTAATAATTATTTACAATCATAGTGCATCTCATAAGAGTCATAACAATTAGTCCCAAGACGTAAAAAACCTTGTCGTGGAGGAGTTCCATTCTGGTCTTCACAAGCAGTTTCAATTTCACTAAATAGCACTATTCAAATGCAAATGTTTGGTTTTTAGATTTAAATAAATTGCTATGCGTCTCCTTATATGGTTTCAGGAGTTCCCTTGATTCCTCATGGATCCCGTCATTAGAATTTGATTTTGATAAAAATGCGATCAATCTAAGTGACCCCGTGCATAAAGTATAGCGACGCCTCGCCCGCTCAACTAAACGCAGAAGTCCAACTGCGAGGCAAATTTTACTCTGGTTTTCACAGATTGGTTCATTTAAAAGTTGATAATTTTTATTTTATTGAAATACAGTATAGCACGAAGGAACAAAAAAATTACACGTGATACGTGTCCAGACCCCCCTCCCCCCGTGGTGATCATTAGTGATTTTTTCTTGACCCCCTCCCCCCCCTATACAATATGACGCGATTAATGGACGCCCCCTTCGTTAGTTTCGTTTTTACCTTCGTAAAGCCTAGGAATCGGAAACTAACACCTAATGACGTCTGCAAAGGCAGCATTAGGGGTAATTAGTCAGTGTTTCGCTTTTCAATAACAAAAATCCAAAATTAAAACTTAAATAAATAATTTTCTTTTCAACCTTCAATCTTTTGTTTGATTTTCTTTCCCTGTAGTAAGTTCCTTTATGTAGGTATTTATATTTACAGAAGTTTCAGCCTGAAGCTTGAGGTAAGTAAGCTTATTAGGAGGCTCTAGTAAGCATTTAAAAGCCTTCGACGAGATAGCTTATAGGGTAGACATTACACTGTGTAGACAGTTGTTTACAGAAGCACCAACCAAGGTCAGGGTGACCTTGGGCCATCGGCAGCCTTGTTGGCGACCGTCTAGCAGACCCTTTAGTATGCAGTCACGCGCGATAACGTAGGTAAGTTATTCTAGGAGATCAGGTTGTGCGCCTAATCAGCGAAACTTATGAAAGCTCACTCAGCGCAACAAGGACGTGTGTGCTTGCGCACTTAAGCGAATTCGCTAGATTTTAATTCCAAATCTACTAGTTTACTTGCCAATTTATTTGGGGATAATGTCGACTTACCTGCAAAGAGAATAAAATACATTAGTACCTAAGCATTTTAAATGAAGGTAATTTTTTTTCTGCCCGTGGGGAGGATATCCAAAACCCAAGTAGGTACTAAGCATGGGTATGGACCCAAATGGCAATTATGCCCAATTTAAAAAATCGCTATGGAAAGTTAGAGAAGACAAGACAGTTAAGACATACAGTTATATACTTTCGCATTTATATAATGAACTATAGATAGGGTAGAAGTACAAACTGAGTGGCCACTCGACCGGCGGTGACCAACTGAGCGACCGGCGACGCGTTCATTGTAAACAATGCCAACGTCTGGTAGTGGCCTCAGTTAACGTTGTTAAGATTGCTTGGAAGCTCGACGCAGCACTCGCCGCGGCGCCGAACGCGTCGCCGGTCGCTCGTCAGCTTCACTAAGACCGTCCACTTATAAATCTAAGATAGAGCGAATAGATTGATCTTTTATATGAAGCAAAATTCATGAAAAGCATAAACCTACTAAGCCTACTACACGAGCACATTTTGTAGAGCAAAATAGAGAGACAGCATATAGAGCAAAACTCCGTTCAAACATAAATGCCCGCGCCACAATGTTACTTTAGGATTTCACACGTGTATCCCTTAATGGAATATTAGCATGAAGGATACTGAAAACATCAGTGAGCCCTAAAACGTCAAAACAAGCGCTTAAACCTTGTATAGGTATTTAAAGTATATGGACATACTCCTGTGAAGATTTCCTCGTGTTAATTACACGCGACACTCACACATACAACACGTTGGCGATCGGTGATTGGTTCAAACCCGACAATTTAGTGTTGAGCATGATCATCATGTAATATAATCGCAGTTTTATCTTAGCGGGATTATGGCTTAGACCGCCCGTTCTGAAGTTTGATAGTCCATCCTTATGAAAAAGTACCAATATTTTTCATTCGAAATATATTTATGTATTGAAATAGTAAGTTGATAATAACTTCAAACTGTCTCAATTCAATGAAAGAATCAACATCAACACAGTATTTGTCACCAACATCGCTTAGACACCAAATATTGACTCAAAGCACTGTTATTCCAATCTGTCGCTTGTCGATTTCAGGTCGAGAGCAATCGATGATGCCTACGCCATCGATAAACTAATAACAAAGAGGTACTTAAAGCGTGTCTTGTTCATTGCTAATCGACAGCAAGCGAGTATTCGCCTCGAGGAAACCGGCAGGCCTATTATAACGGCAGGTTCTTGCGGGATAGCGTGATATAAAATGACAGTTAAAAACTTGAAATGACCAACTGTCATTTTTTATATCACGTTATCCCGTGACAACCTGCTGCCATGATAGGCCTGCAGCCTGCAGTATAAGCATGTTAAGCTACTAATAAGAGTTGAACTTCCACCTTTTTTAACCCTTTGACCGCCAAGCATTGGACAGATAAATCGCGCCAGAGTGCGCGAGCGCACACGGTTATATTTTGAACGTGATATCACACGCTAGCGCTGAGGGCACATTTTTCCGTGCGTGTGATTTAACGTCTTCGACAGTCAAAGGTTTAAGGAGCTTCTACTACCAATCCTAGTATCAGGACGCTAATATGACATTACGCGTTAAAACAAAAAACCAGCTACTTATGCTAACTCTACTTATTGAAGTAATAAATAATTTTGTTCTCTACATACAAACTGTTTTAGTGAGGTGTAAAATAAAGAACGTACCGTTAATCTTGTCCTGTGTTATATATACTTAGATGTTTATTGCATTGTTGTTTTTGGTATATTGCGGCACAATTTGCCAGGGTAACTTCTATAACCCAGGTAGAAGTTACCCTATGGCATGTTCTACACGGTATAAAATGATTTCGAGGTCTCAAGTACGGTGTGAAGTAAAAATGGAGAAGTAGGGTATTTCATATAAACAATCTCTACCTTAAAAAAACCCTTAGGTACCTACTGGACTTATCGGGTTCGACAGCTTTGCCCTCCTACCTGGTTCAATTTGAGTCGAATGCTCGTCTACTATGAGATTGAGAACAAGGCCTGGAATGGCCAACACCTACACGTTCAGTAAATCCAGAGTCCATTAGTACAGACATTATGTATGCAGGCTTGCCGTGCAGCGATAACACTGGTAGCTGTTTATGCTTGGCGTATGGCCTGCCATGTAGGTCCTTTCTATCGTTAGAATACTCGTATTTGTTAAAAATGTTAATCGCGTAATGTGTTCTACACATACACAACCTAAGCCATAAGGCTTTGTTCTAACTGACAAGGAGACGAGACCGAGCGACAAGTCACACGACAAATCATTTCGATAAACAGATCTAAGCAACGAGACAGTGACATATTGCCGTTGTCGCGGTAAGGTGGTCGCTTGTGGAAAGGAAAAAAGTGAATATTATGCTGTTTTCTATAATTGTTTGTGTCTGTAAATTCGGGGCATTTCGGGGCCAACAGAAAAGTAAAATAATGTAAACAAACAGTTTTACCTGAATTGCTTCGCACGCACTTTTAAAGAACAACCATGGTTTAATTGTCGGCTTATACACATGACATTTGTTATTTGAAATTTATATCGATATTCATTTGTTATTCATTTTTAGGAACAAATTAATATTTAATTTAAAGCAAATTTCTTAGTAGCCATATTTCGCTAACCGTATTTTTCTACTGACGCCGAATATACGAACAAATCTATGTCGTCTCAATTAGGCATTTAATTGATCGTTTTGTTACACCGATTCATACCAAAGGCAAAATTTATAAAGCATTGTAATTGGAAAAGTAAAAATGTGACAGTAAGTGTGATTAGTAAGAGTTGTATTAAAAAAGTCGAAGGTACCTTTTAGCTAATAGTCATCTATACATATAATAAACGCGTAAGAAGAAAAAAATGTACATTGAAGATATTTTAGAAAAACTTATTCGGGGGGTCTTAGAAACGTTGACTGAATACAATTCAGTGATTTTTGGAATTCTTGTCTGTCTGTCTGTGAATTTGTCCGCGCACTACGTAAAAACTACTGCACAGAATTTTACGAAATTTTGTATAGTAGCAGTTTATCCCCCGGAGCAACATATAGGGTAGTTTTTATTCTGCTTATTAATAACATAATTTTCTTAAAAAAATTGTTCTCAAAAGTGGTCACAGGTGGCGCTGTATAGGTACCCTGTATACTGTACACAAACATTATTTAAGAACGTCCTTAGATTAAATTAAGCAATTCGGTCTGTTGCGTTCCGCCGAGGTTTAAACCTTGGATTTTTTAATGCTTTCTCAATTTAAGGATTGCGGGTTAAATATTTTTAAAATGTGTTACATCGTTTTGGAAATTGTAAGTATCCGGACATAAATTGTGATCCATTAATACCTGGAGGTACTTTATTCTCAACGTAAAAATAATCTATTTATCAATACATTAAACATACTTACAATATACGTAAAAACAAATAAAAGAGGTAGTTAAGATTTATCCATTTCGATCCCGACAGCAAAAATTGTACCGTTTGTGAGAGCAACATGTTTTATATCGCTTTAACAGCTGATTGCAATAAAAAGGGTAGTCATGCTCATGAATCTAGAAATTTCTAGCTGCTAGCTGTCACGCTGCTGCTGAAGAAAAAGAAATTCTGCTACGCTCCGGGCCTGGGCCTACGCGGTACTCGGCCTATGGCTTTCGCAGACATTACCGTTCATCACCATCGGGCCTCCGGCCCTCAGATTTGCTAAGACTCTTCGCCATTGAGTTTTGCCCGGATTCTGTCATGCTGCCTGCTGCTACTGAATAAATTCTCGCTACGACGCTCCGGGCTTGGGCCAACTCGGTACTCGGCCTATGGCTTTCGCAGACATTGCCGCTCACCCTCGGGCCTTATGACACTTCACCATTGAGATATGTCCGGTCCCTGTCATGCTGCTGCTGCTGAAGCAATTCTCGCTGCGACGCTCCGGACCTGGGCCTAAGCGGTACTCGGCCTATGGCTTTCGCAGACATTGCCGCTCACCATCGGGCCTCCGGCCCTCAGATTTACTAAGACTCATCGCCATTGAGTTTTGTCCGGATTCTGTAATGCTGCCTGCTGCTGCTGAATAAATTCTCGCTACGACGCTCCGGGCTTGAGCCAACTCGATACTCGGCCTATGGCTTTCGTAGACATTGCCGCTCACCCTCGGGCCTTATGACACTTCACCATTGAGATATGTCCGGTCCCTGTCATGCTGCTGCTGCTGAAGCAATTCTCGCTGCGACGCTCCGGGCCTGGGCCTAAGCGGTACGGCCTATGGCTTTCGCAGACATTGCCGCTCACCCTCGTGTCCGCAGCCCTCGAGTTCGCTAAGACACTTCGCCATTGAGTTATGTCGGGTCCCTGATTTGTCCCTGAATGCTGCTTCTGCTGAAGCAATTCTCGCTGCGATCCTCCGGGCCTGGGTCCTGCGCGGTACTCGTCCTATGGCTTTCGCGATATTGCCGCTCACCGCGTCACGGCTTCGGCGTTCGGGTTTACCAAAAAACTTGACCATTGAGTTTTGTGGGGACCCTTTCATGTTTCTGCTGAAATAATTCTTGCTGCCTTTGGCCTAATTAGATTTTGGCCTGCTGCTGCAAAAGCAGTTTTCGCTGGGACGTTGCGCTCACACGCTACCTCGCGCTCATACCTTCAGCGTTTGACCCTCTGTTCGAAGCATCTTCTCCAGCAGGAACTCGGCCGTTAGCATTCGCAGGTCTCGACGCACGCCTTTTTAGTCAGCTATCTTTATCACGGATGAACTAATAAATTTAGATAGATATTTATATGTAGAACACGTAAATTCTACACTAATGGCCTGGATAGTAAATGAAAATGATAAAACCTCCCACACACGCGAGCGAAGCCACGGGTACAGCTAGTATTTTATAATCACTCATTCACGAGCAGCATTGATTCCATTTGTTTGTTTTGTTCAGCAAATGGCCGCGCGAATAAACAAATATTTCCAATAAGCGTATCTTTAAAAAAAATCTCTGCACCCTGGCTTTAATTTTTGCTTTCATCAAGCATTGACTATTCGAAATTAATTTTTTTAAAGCAATCAAGTGTACTTATGAAAAAAAAAATCAGATTTAAATTCATGCGTTTTTTTATACAAAGTGCCTTATACAAAACATAGGTTAATTAATACCTAAAACATATAGTATGTCTAAGGATGGATGGCAAGAAAAGTACACAGCAATTAAAGAGCATTAAGCGTCTTATTTTTAAATCGCTGCGTTTATAAGATCGATTGCAGTTGTGGTAGTTCCTACATCGGGCGAATGAAGAGAACTATAGCAGAAAGAGTTGAGGAACATATAGCAGCTGTCAAAAATTGTCAGGTGCCGGACATTGTGAGTGTTGTGTGTCGGTCGACCGAGTGACATCCCTAGTGTGCAAAACGTTCAAGTTGATAATCAAGCAAGACCAAGTGCGGGTAATTCGAAAAACTCGCGCGGCTAGAAGATGTTGATGTCAGAGCCAGTCCAGTCTTTCTTTGGCACTATGGGGACAATGTCGTCCTCGAAACGTCGAAGGTACCTAATTATAAAATTATATACGCGGCTCAGTCCCGTTAGTACAAATATATATGTAGAATCATGTCAAACTATTTCATTTTAGAATTCGAAAACAAATAAATGAGTCATGATTGACCGAACCGTTTTAGTACAGCGTCGGGTCAAAGTTGTGAAAATGTAAATAAAAAAAAAATCTGCGGAAATTTTGTGTAACTTTACAGAGGTTTAACGTGACTTCAGTGCTTTGAAGAGCTGACTACTGTTTTTAGCGACAAAGCACTGTGCCTTCGGAATGTGGACGGTATGAATTTAGATTTAAGCGCAGTTGCTCTACTCTCAGTGATAGACCGCGTGAATACTGCATTAAAACATAGTATAGTACACCAACGAGGGGGGTTTCATCGCTCTCATTATTGTGTCATATCTGACGTGGCTAGGTGTGGCGTGACGTCTATAAATATCACGGCGAGTTTTTAGAAAAACCATACATACTATTTTTGGTTTTAATTGTCCGTAGTTTTAGCAAACGACACGACTTAAAAGGCACCCCTAGGCAAAGTAATCATGTGGTAGCGATATATTGTGTGCTGAAATATTTTGTGAGGAAAAAAAATTACGTAAAATTTTGATAAAACTTAAGTCTCTTTATTAGGGTCTATGCTAACTACCCTTAGTGTATGCGATTATATAAAAAATACACGCTGTATATGGAAAATCAAGATGTTATAACATTGAGATTTTTCATTTATAACAAAAGATACATGACAATATAACTTAAAAAGAACTTCAAGAACATCGGTTTTAGGAAATAACAACTGTATGGTGGTAAAGTCTGTCTAGCCTAAGGACATAATTAAGGCGTAAGCATCATATAGATGCTACTGAATGCGGTCTTAGATTAACTAAGCAATCCCTGCAACGGAAATTCAATTTCCAAAACTCACTCCATAGCTCCTTGACCTTACAATCACGGATGCTAATCTTCGCAGAGAGCTCAAGTGCAAATCCCGAAGTTTGCCGACTTTAGGTCTGTGTGCCGGGCAAACACAAACATGCTGGGCAAACTTGCACCTGACGGAGCCCGAAGGATATTGATATTGGTTTACTTGCAGAATATACAGATGGTATCAATTTTTAAAAATGTTATTTCTGTGTGAATGCATATGATGATTGGAAATAATAATAAATTTAAATCTTATTTTTAATTTAAATTTAAAATAAAATCGTTAAATATGTGACGTCACACCACGGAGTTAACAAAGTGTGACAAGGGTAAGGGAGAGGTCAAGAAATCATGAACTTGGTGTGACGTAATTTGTAGTTTTACCCTAATTATTCAGCTAGTCTGCCCTGAAAGAGAAGTGTCGTGGAATGTGTGAGTTCCCATATACACCACGACACTTCTCTTTCCGGAGAGTCTCTATGTACGATATGGCAGGCAAATCGGCAAACTTGGTGGGCAAACTCAGCCCAGCACCTAGTCTGCTCGGAACATGCAAAATGCAGATGTTAACAATATACCAAAACCGGAATATTCCGGTTACATTTGGTGAAAATAACGAAGGTTATTTTTTAAAGCTTTTCTTGGTAGTACTTTCATACTTATGATATTTTTAATAGACTGCAAAATTAATAACGACATTACGAGAAAACAAGAAAATACAGTTTTTTTTAATAAACCAGCTATACAGGGTGACATGAAGATGCTGCACGATTTTTAATAGAGTCATACGATATTATATTCTTACTATCAAACGATCAGTAGGTATTCAAATAATATATGTACCTACTTTTTACTTTTATTAAAATACAGCTAAAAGGCTACAGCTTAAATACGAAACGCAATTATTTGTATGTGTTTTGTATGTGTATTTATATTGTATGTGTGTTTACTTTTGGTGGACAATAAAGCATTTTATTATTATTATTATATTCTATTACAATGCAAGGTGAAATACAAAGTTACGAAAGATATGAAAACAAAACACCTTTAATCACCTTCCATTTACGAACGAAAACCTAGCTAACTAAAACAATAAAATGTATTATTCGTGCGGGAATTACTTTTCTCAACACAAGTAAAAATTACAATGCGTGCCTCCCATAAAACCCAAAGCCAAGAATGAGCTTAGGCCAACTGCGTGACTTCGCACACATTTCATTACAAAGAACCGAACTGGTCCAGCATTCCCATTGCTCCTCCATAGTCATTCTTGAGACAACTTGTGTAACTTCATCTCGAGATCCACAACAATTATGAGTGACAAGAAAGCTTCTATATTGGTTCATATCAGCATTTGATTCGCTTGTTTTAGGGGAGCGACAGAAATGACACCCCAAGCACAAAAACCCCTTCAAGTTAATATTGCGCTGCGTATCTGAGTAAACAAGAATATGGAAACACAAATTTTATTAAATCAAACATTAGTATAACCAACGTTATATTGAATACAAATAAGCTTTCGAAATCTAATAAATTACCTACATCAAATGTTTTGAATACGAAAAAAGCACTGTAGATAATGATAACGTAATATTTCAAGTTTATGATTTTGTGACAAAAGCAGTTATTTATGTGTCAAACGGTGTAACATGAAAATTATAGTTGGGTTCAAGAATCGGCTTTCATATTTTAATATTGTTTATGTAAACAACCAAGTAGCCCACGCACTTAACAAAAGAAATAGTGTGTTTGTGCGGATCAATGCGTGAAATCAATAATGTTAACCTTTAATGATGTCGTCTTTATGAAGTAATTGTAAAACAAGATAAATGCTAAGTGTCAGGGAAATCGGATCGGACACCATATTTTATCATACGGTTGGTCGCAATGGCAATGCATTAATAGTTCATACATACATTACTTATATGAATCTAAAGTAGGCTTTGGTCATAACACTGTCTTTATTAAATTTAAAATTTATTGCTTTTACTCCTCGCCGGTTTAACAGGTTCACTGTCCGAATCTGACATGTGAACCTTATGGCTTTGTAATAGAGGCTAGCCGTGGCCCCACATTGGGGGCACGGACAGTGAACGTGTTAAGCGAGGTGAACTCTGCCAATGTCGGGGTGTATACCTTTGATTTTATTAATTTTTATTCATAAAATACAAACAACGTTGTTCGGTTGAGGCCTTGCTGATTGTAAGGTGATAGCCTCCCAACAAACACGTGGGTGGCCGAGACCCCGGATAACCGTTTGTTCAACTAAAGGGTGGTTACGCGCGTTTTGAGACTAATTTTTCATTAGCTACACACTTATTCGTTAGGTTGCCGCACAATAAGCTATCAATATTACATACTGAACTACGTAAATGAGCAAAAAACAAAAGATATTCTAAATACGCCGCTTCCATCTTGAGGTCAAACGATTATTCACTCATGTGCCTATTTTTTTTTAATATGGCATTATTTACACATTTGACAAATTATGTAGCGGGTTTATGTCACTTTCTCAAGTAACACATTGTAAGCAAATTATTAGTAAGGTTTTTTGCTAGTTTAAAATTGGTCCTTTTAATGACGTTTCCGATCACGTTGCTGATATGATCACGTTGCTGATATCATCCTGTATAAATTCATAGTAGTTCTAAACCGAAGTAAACATATCACTTTTTCTAGTGGCTAAACGAGTGTCAGTGTTGAATAAAGATAGTCGGACCACTTTTTTCTAAGCGATTAAAACTGCCTCTAATGGCCGTGTTTTTTTTACTTTTAAAATATGCGTGGCATTTAAGCCGTTACATGTCGATATCGATATCAGTGTGAGCAGACATGACATTAAAGCAGCCGTTGGACCTTATAGCCCGAGAACTTAACGCATAAACTTAAGATAACTTCACGGATTTGGTTTTTAAGATTTTTTTTTAATCTGCTTTTTTATTTTCAAGAACGAAGTAAGTAATATAAATATGTTCTTCTGATTAATCGCACTACATTCACGATCGCGACGGTAAAATATAATAGATGATAAGTTAATACTAATTTTACCGTAGCCATCACTACCTGGGATGGCAGTGTAATTAGTTTATTGAGTTCGATCTTCTTTTTTTACCAAGGTTTTATTTAACTCGCTTTGTTTAGGTGAAATCCTACAAGTCGAATTTGATCGACTTTCAGTGGTAGGATTGAAAACTGGAATGGATATGCATTTTGAATGTTGAAGCTTGTTTAAATATTCTTTTTTGAGAAATTGGTACCTGTTTTTGAACTTTTTCTTATTGCTATGTTCCGGAATCACAAATCGGTACATTAAGAAATATGGGTTTTTAAACATGCTGTCTACTAAAAAAATGCCTGCTTTTGAATTATTCACAAAATTGCCGCATTGCTCTCAGACTATTATGCTAAGTAGATATTATTTATGTGGTTCACGAATGAAGCCGATAAAAGTAAATTCGTGACTACTTATCTAAACGCGTGTGTTTCATCGCTGTCCACTTAATGGTAAGGCGTTTAGAATACCAATACAATATTATAATATAACATTATTTCCTTTCGTTTAGCTTTATCGTTATCTTTATAATAGTGGTCCCTCAATTATGTTACATAACGTTATAAAACACAGTGTAACAAGGATGCCGTTTGATGACTTATGTCATCAAACGGCATCCTTGTTACACTGTTAACATAAACACTACATTAAGCACAATCGATCTCTAACATGACTCCAACGCACAAGAAATAAACAGCCAATATTGGAGTTGTATTGAAGTTGCATCGCAATAATTTTCGAGCAAATTCGGATCCTATTTCTGATTCAGACATTTAGACGTTAGCTGACGATCAAATTATTCGATGATGGTAAAGTTGGTGTATTAAAGAAAAGTGCGACAAAATAAAGAAAATACACTTTAAGCATCAATAACACCATTTACGGAAAATTCAGTTATTTTTATCCTGTTCAAAACTACTCATCTTTAGAATAAAATTCTCAACATTCATCGTCAGTTGAACGGTGTTCGCAATCAATCAATTTGTCGTTCAAGCTTAAAATTTGTCTGCCGTTGATTTTTTTTTTCAACTATAGGGATGTGACGCATTGTCCTATGAATAGATAGAATGGAACTAAAGCCGCATCCACGGGCGTTAATGTCCGCGTAAGCCGTTACATCCGCACACCCCTCTATGTATTTTATTCCATTCGCAGAGTGGGAGCGATTGATTGAATTCCTTGAACGGACCAGTGTTAGCTTGATCATGGGATTAGAAACAACTGCAGAACGCATTAATACTGGTTTTAAATTCAGCTCTACTCTATAAGCGATTCGAATCTCTCGATAAAATTAGCAACAGAGGAAGTAATGGATCATAATGGGCCCGCAAATGATCGGTTACTGCAACGTGTGGGAGATTGATCTATATCAGCCGTGAACGTGACCTTAGATTTATGCGATTGTTAGATTTATTAGAAAGTCCCCCTTTGCGATCTAGCTCGCAGGGGCCGGGAAAGCTAAATTGTATGGCGTGATGCTACGGTCCCATACCTATAGGAGACGTTAGACATTTCAGAACCGCATTATCCTGTATATTTATTTAGTTTATTTTAGCATCAGCTAGGTATGAAAGCGCCATTTTGATTAGATAGACACATGGCTTTGCTTGATATATAAATTGTGTCGGTTTATATGACATTCTGATAATTTAGCCTATTTTAGAATGAACTAATATATGACAATTAACAATTCTGATTCTGACAGATGGTTTTCCTCTATTAGTTAGATTTCATGAATCACTCAGACCACTAAATCGAAAAATCCTGTAATTCAATGGACGAGCATTCCAAAATATTCACGTGATATCATTACTTTTAACAGAAACTCGCTATATGTTCCTTCTTCCACCACGGAAAAGGTAGAGTTAGTACTATATCCTAAGAAACTGCAATATTGTACCACCCGTAAAAGTCTAGTTTGTTAGTCAAACCAGCAATTTCAATGCCCAAGCCTTACCTTCCGCGAAATTCGCTTTTTACTGCTCACGGGACTTCTTTGTTTCCGTACTCGCACACAATGCGCCGTTTCTAATAATTTCACTAACAAGCAAGCAGCCCACAATGGCCACATTGTAACCTATAAGGATGTTACATTCTAGGAAAACCTGCAAGAAACCTGCAAAATACACATATGCCAAATAGACTCATCACCATCAGTGCCAAAGAAAAACGAAATTAATCACATCAATTCGAATTCCTGGCCTTAAATACATTATTCAAGCACTCTTGAAACAAACGACTCCATCCTTTAAACGATAAAAACGCAGCGATAAAGTCTCACGCTTCACTTTTTACCCTCGAGATTTGAATTTTCAATTAAACCCATACAATTACGTATTGGTACTGTGAAGCGATGAGCCTACCGTAATTACCTGCGGTGTTTTTTACCGGTTTTCGGTCCCCATGTTCAAACCTGTTTCCGAGTGCGCCAAGAATAGGGTTACCTGGTAGAAATTCTAAAATACTTTTATTTAATGAAGTAATAATAATAATAATAAATACTCTTTATTGCACACCTCATACAGTTACAAGCACAAATTTTACAATTAGATAAATTTAGGTAGAGGTAACAACAGGCGGTCTTATCGCTAATGAGCGATTTCTTCCAGACAACCTTTGTAATATTTTTTACTTGGTGTGACTATTTAGATTAGTTATAGCTTAAATGCAGGCTTTTTACAAATCTACATTCAAAATGAAATTTTTCATTCATTCACACAAAGCTCACAAAACGTATCCTGTTTCATTTGTACCTATCTGTCTACAATTTCGGATAGTCAATAATAATATATAATACCTAACAAATTCCAAATATGTAACGTTTTCAAGTCAAATGTACATCATTATCGGTTGTTAATAGAGTTTATTTCTACATTATTTTTATGGCAGTAACGCGGCGCCTTATTGTCAACCGGAAATGATGTACCTTTAACTTCGAAAAGTCATATATATACCTATTTAGCACAATTATTTTAGGTATTTACCAAAAAGCATTTCTGTATTCTTACTACCATCCTGATAAATGGCCACCTTCAATACAGCAACATTTCAAAGGAAATCCAGTCCGAATACGTGGACGTATTATGAACTAGTCGTAAAGTCCCTAAGATGTCAAGAAAAATCCTATCGGCTGGTAACACTAGCCAAGAATTCACATTGAACCAACGCACGATAAAAAATGCACCTAAGAAAGCCTCTGGCATTACAAACTCCCGGGTATCGCTCGAAGACTCCGGTAAATATTTGCCTAGTTAAGTTTGTGTACTCTTTTAAGATCTGTTTATCAAGGACAAATTTCGCAAGCCTTTGCAGTCTTGGCTATTTAACGACCTCCATTAAAATATTTACAATATTAAGTGTCATTCATTACAATTAAAAATAATTTCACGGCAAAATTTAGTGCTTGTTTATTACTTGACACCGATTTGTCGACAGTGTTTTGTTCCGAAATGATGGTAGAATTGCCGTAACAATATGTAAAATTAAGGTACTTTTACAAAATATGCTTGCGGAATATATGAATTACTTCATAAATAATGCGGTGGCTTTAATATTAATACCATTTTGATGCTCATTCGATATAATTTAATGAATGAATTTTAAAGCTCACCATGATTTTCTCTGGTCTATCTGGCTATTTGTAAAAAAAAATAGTGTTTATCAACGACCAATTTCGTAAGCCTTTGCAGTATTGATGACAAACTATTAAACGGGTTCCATTACAATTAACACGGTGGCGTTGGTACCATTAAAGTCTCTATTTGTATTAATTTCATATTTGAAACTTCCCTATCAATGACTAATCTCCACTTTATGAGGCTCTTTTTCCAATTTTCATAAGATTGTTTCTCGATGACAAATTTCGCAAGCCTCAAGTCTTTATGACGACTATTTAACCGATAGACTTATAAACACGGTGGCGATGATACCATTAAAGTCCCTATTTGGATCAATTTCAGCGTTATTAATGGTCGTATTTTAAACCTCACTATCAAGCTTGTAGCACATTGTGCCTCCCCCGCTACCTGGGACCCTTTCACACGAACAATTACAGTCATAGATTTTTTGTCTACAGCCAATTTTGTAAAGCGATTACCGCCGGAACTGGGCACAAAGCACTGACATATCACCGGGTATCGGTATCGCAGTTCCGACTAATAGGCCAATATTTATGTTTTTGGCCTCTATTGTGAATGTACGTGCCACATCCGTCTCTCTGCCCTTTTGAAACGTTACAGATCCGAACGTGGAAGTTGCAACATTTCGTTTTAATATTTCATCCGTTCTGGTTCGGAGAAATTATCGATTTTAATCTTTGTTTTAATGTTATCTGATTTGATAATTATGTTTCCAGGAAAGTATGCAAACAATGGAAGTAAATATGATATGTTACAATTCTATGGATTCTTATCAGCTTATGTCGATTTGATATTTTGCAGACTATTAATTTCAACTAGTTTTGCGGTTATTACTATTATTATTATTGAAAAATATTAAGGCACGTTCACAGGTCATATTATACCTAAATTCGAAAGTTATGGAAACGGTTTACTTAATACAGAATTGTCTATTCATACAGAGTGACCCGTTTTTAATGCCACGCGACTAGGGTTTGTAAAAACCGTCCGAAATCGGAACCCGGTTTTTAACCGAAACGTTAGGCTCAAAAACCGGGGTTTTAGACCAATTTTATTTTGACGCATTATTAAGCCATTTTTGAACCATACATGAGCGTTACTGTTCTCGACGATACTTCACGACATTCACAGGACGGTTTTTGACATTAAATAAATGTTAATAAAATAACACAAAAAATTTGATAATGTAATATCGTCATGTCATGTGGCAGTTGGTTTGACTAGCTCAATTTTATTGTGTAGAATGCTTTTTATTATATCACAGTGAGGTAGCAAATAATACACGTACATTTGTAATCATCTTTTTAATGACAAGTTGGCAACATTCGGAACAACAAATCAACAAAGAGCAAACAAATAAAAAAAAATTAAGCCAGAATTTAAAGAAATCAGTCACTACACTAGTAATGTCACTATAGAATTTAAGTTTGAACATTTTGATATTTATATATAAAATAATATAACATAAACATTATTTGAAACTGAGTAATTAAACATTTATTAAACTAACAGTGATTTAAATGCTATAATTAATCAACATGAAATATAGTTTCTATAACAATAAAATAAACCAGCCATAAATTTTGAAACATCAGAGTTAATTTCTAAAACAAACTCGTTATACAATCGAAATATTTTTATGTCTATCCTTTATTTTTGATTATTTCAATGATTTAAAGTTTGTTCATCATTAAGTTTACTTATGGTATCTTGAAATTACTTTTTTGTTGTTAAAAAATGATGCCTTAAAATAATCAAAGCATTTATTGTTTTGTCATTCATCCTTGAACGGAATTTAGTGCATAAGTATCCTGATGTAGAAAAAGTCCGCTCGCAATCAACACTGGTAGGCTTGATGGATGTTAATAGCTTGTAAGCCATCTCCAAATATCTTCCTCTGGTTCCGCCACTTTCATGGAGTGCCATTTCGATTCGTAGTACATTAGAGCATAATTGCTGTTGCCCGTGGTGCGTTTCAGATGTGCTCTTGCTCTTCAATTTTCTATTTAATTCAGCTCTTAAAGCCTCCTTAACTGAAGTTTCCGACGTAGAAGCTACTGGTTCAACAACTGAAGTTCCCGACGTAGAAGCAACTGGTTCAACATCATGAGTTTCTGAAGAAGGATCTAACGCCGACGCCGTCGATTCAGACTGAGCTGTTGTCGTTTCATTGTCATGAGTTTTAGCAGCCAATAATGGCATTATTATGGATACTATGTCGCCCACAGATGGTCGTACAAATATGCTGTCAACTTCACTTTCGTTAAAAAACTCATCAGGGTTGTCAAGATATTTCAACACGCCCTGGATTACTACCGCTCTTTGATTCTCTTTCTTGCAGCTGCCAGAAACGCCTCACTCCAAGGACTCCGATTTTTTTTTAATTCAGTCAGTATGAAATTGAGTACGCAGTCAGCTGTCAGCAGCGTCGCATCATTTTCACACAGCATCTCTATAGGTATAAAATGACACTTTGAAAATTTCCAAGTTCGCATGTATGTGTTTAATCAATTATATTTCATCGTTGGTAAACGATATCTCTGATTTTATATCGTACAATGCCATTTGTATACAACCGTATAGTTTTATAAATCTTTCCAACATATTTGCCAGTGAACTCCAGCGCGTTTTGCAATCCAGAATAAGATTGATTTATTTGTCAAAGGTTTGCTTGACATACTTTTGGAGAGCTTCATCGTTCTTGGTTGGCGATTTGCGAAATATCTTGCAGACTTTTCTTACTTTCTCTATCACACATTTACAACTGGAATGAGATATCGGTATACGTCTTAGGTTGCTCTCAATAATAAGGCCATCGTCATCTTCGTTGTCATTTTCCTCATCATTGTCTTGATCTGAGAACTCCGACTCGGAGGAATAATATTCGATTTCGGTGCTTGATGGTTGATTTTTATACAAAACATCCAATATTGCCAATTGAAGGCCATGCGCGTAACAGAGTTGATGATAGACGGGTATGCTTCGGCCCATTTTCACCATAACACTAGCTGCGTCCGTCGAAAGACCAACAATGTCTTCTATATTCAACCCATATTCATGCAGTCGTTCAGCTAAGAGCTCCGCACATCTTGTGGCTGTAGCTGATCCCCTTATTCTGATCAGTCCAATGTTGTAAAAATGTTTGGAGTTATCAACAGCTGGGGAATGGATATTAACGTTGATGTACCGTTTATTAGCTGTCGAAGTCCATTCATCCATTGTTAATGAAAATTGCAAACCGCTTAACTTTAGCTTATTCAGTGCTTGAGTGGTTTGGTGTTGTACGGCTTCGCTTCTCTGTAAAACTATGTTCCTGATCGTATTTGAAGTAGATGGCAATTGATGGCCACTTTTCAGAAACAAACGACGCAGATCAACGGAGTTCGCAAATACTCTGAATGTTAGACCATCTAAACACACCATTCTCGACACTATGGCTTCCATAGAATGCTCGCTTTTGAAGTAATCATTTATTTTACTTTTTTTCGCCGGCTGTGGCTGTTCAGCCTGTTCTGTTGATGCAGCTCCCAGGACAATAGCATGTACACGCAAATGATTTCGTAGGCTCGTAGTACTGCCACCTTCGGTTTTTAAAATTTTACCGCAATTTTTGCATTTTGCAGTTTTTCCATCTTGTGATTTTTAAAAATGCTGCCAAACTACGGAGATTTCTTCCTGACCTCGTTTTCTATACTCCTTGTACTCCATTTCAAATAATCTGAAACAATGTTTTTTTGGATGTTTCTAAATCTTAGAATTTACAAATAAAATGTGTGTTAGTCATCACTGAAATATCGTAATTGAAATATATTCTATACTATTCATTTAATATTTTTAACGTAACATTAATTAATGACAAAATCAAAATATAAAGGTAACATGACATACTTAAACTAATAGAAAAAGATAAATATAAATTACCACTGAATTTGCCTACGTAAAAACGTTGTGTTGTGTAGCTCATATTAGTTAAGGAACTTCTGGGACTACAGTAAATTATGAATGATTTAATTAAGAAATAAATATTAACTTACCTCTTTGAATCTCCTATCCAAGCTTCCAGTCCATCAAGACCAAACTCACATCTCACGACACGTGTTATTTAAAATATTTTCACACAACACGCTAAAAATAACACTCCCGTCAGAATGTATTCTCACCGACTGATAACGTTGTCAAAGGGTTAGTAGCAGGGAGAAGACTAAGGTAGAATTTATAATTGCACGGAGTGACTTGACAACTTGACAAGTCAACAAACACAAATGTTGCCGCAATTCGGCCAGTGCTGTTCTTATCGATATTTTTATTTATTAAGAGTTCTACAAACGCTGCGACTTATTGGTTGCGATATTGTCGCTGCAACTTGATTAAGGCTTAAAGGCTGAAGAATGCTGCAACATGATGTGGAAAATACGTTACTTTTACGGAATGACTATTACTTGTTGATAAAAAAACTATGCGGTACGCGACAAATTGAGACGCGACAAAAGAGAATGTAAGCAGTTTAATAAAATAAAATGTTTCGGTTTTAACCCGGTTTTTGACTTTTGAAACCGGTTTTTATCCGAGCCAAAATAGGCCCGGTTACCCGGTTTTTCGGTTACCCGGGTACCCGGTTTTCAATCCCTACACGCGACTCCCTGTGAGCTTAATATCAGTTAGCGGCCAAGAGCCTAAAGCTTGCCTCATTAGCAATAAGACAACAATCTGCGTCATAACTCCACACACCTAACCGTTTTAAGCGACGCAAGGGCGTGCCCTCAGCGTTAATATTCCGCCCTCTTAATCACTACCCAGCCAAATAATTAATAACACCTCAATTAAAATATCAACTCAACGCTTCCGGCCATGAAACCGCTCCCCGTAGGCAGACTAGGTACTCGTAATATGGATATTTTTACGCGACTAGAGAGTGTAATTATAATTATTTTTAATGTAGAATAATACTTCTTATACTTACTCGTGTATGTTTTTCAACCGATTTCGAAGGAGGAAGAGTCCTCAATTCGTCGGGATCTTTGTTTTTGTTTTTTTTTATGTATGTTCACCATCATCGATTATTCGAAGACGGCTTGACCGATTTGGAAAATTCTTTTTTTGTTTGAAATGGTGGTCCCATTGGCATCAGATCAGGATCTGATGATCAGATCCTAGAGAAATCGAGGGAACTCTTCCAATTATTGTAGGCACACCTCTATAGGTGTGCATGTGGTTTGAGTGGTTTGAGTATATTTTACAGTACCTCTTTTGGAAAGGTGGAGGCTAAGTGAAGTCGGTTATTTTTTGTTTAAAATTATAGATTGAACAATGCGTATACAATAACTTAACCACAACTATCTACCTACCTACAAGAAACTTATCAGCTTTGCCCGAAGAATGCTTTACTTAAAGCATTAAGTCCGCCTTTGGGCCTAAGACTGCTTTTTTCTTGTGAGCAATAAAGATTAAATAAACATCTTCGGCACATCCAGGGTTTATAGGTATCAGGTGGGTAATTATCGTTTCAGTTTGGAAACTAAGGATAGTGAGGATTCATTTTGAAGATGCAATAATTTTTCTGAATTTAGAAACTATTTTATGAAACAAGATTTTTTTTTGGTAGACTTAAATGTTGCTTGAGATGGTCCAATTTAGATATCTATGGACCAATTCAAAAGGCTTTAATTTATCTTTGTAAAAACATATTTTGTTAGGGTTCGCCAGGATATTGAGAAAGTTTTTAACATTTACGTAGACAAGTCACCCTGAACCTATGCCAAAAACGGTGATTTCAGTTTACTTCTGACCAATCGCATTAAGAACCTAATCAACTTGAAGTAGAGTGATTGTGCTAGTTTTCGTCCACTCTTGTCAGTTTTCCGTTTAAATGTTTATCTTCAAGTTTTGCCCAAAATAAAAGCTTAAAATTAAAAAATCTACTAAAGAATAAACTATAAATATAAACTATGTTGACCTTAAAAAGTTTTTCCCATTTATTTGCAGCAGTTTAATTTAGATTAGCTGTTCTATGGAACCTGGGGTCCACATGGAAACCTTATCCCTTGTCTTTACAGCCGAACATCAGAAGGGGGAGGAATTTACAAATAAAAGTCTATGCAGACGAAGTCTCAGGCAGAACCTAGTCCTGTATGAACATAAGTCGCAATTTATACCTTCAACTTTTTCCAATTTTAGTAAATGCCTATACCTACATGAATTGGACGTAGGTGCAAAGGGTTCCGTAAATTAGTTATTTATTGACAGGTGCCAGTGTCAATACGAAAAATGCTTCGTAAGTATCGTAGGTAAATAAATACTTTATACGCCTTAGTTTTATACCTTGTTCGCATCTTATCAATGTAAATATTAGATAAAATAAAGAATGAACTTCACACTTTTTTCAACGGAAAAAAGAATGTTGATAAAGAGTGTAAAAACTCAGCTCCGGGATCGACTTTTACATAAAATGTTAGCTCTGAAGTTCTTGTTTGTGATACCCATCTACCTACCTGTAGCTCCCGACTTTTACTTGCCTACTTTTAAGCTCTATTTTTTCATTCTTAGAGGTCCTAAAAAGTGTTATCTATACTTTTTTACTGGTAATAAATATATGTATGTCCCTAGAAACGGTAATAAAAACTAGCTATGAGCTTTTTAGCAATCAATCTAAGAAATAGGGTTTGCTCCCGGTACTCGTTTTCTATACAAATCCAGTACCGGAACCGGGAATTCCCGGTTCTCGCCATACAAAATCAGAACCGGGAGCATTCGCTACTAAGAAACTAGTAAATATCACTGAAAATAGAAACCAAAGGTTTCCATGTAAAGAAAACTTATTAACCGAATCGAATAAAAAAAATCGAAACACGGGATTTATAAGAATGTTGCTGGAATCAACTACCTAGTTACCTACCTACGAGTGTCATAGCATGTTGTTAGAATAACACAGTTAAGTACTAAGTTAACTCAAAACCCAGGTAAAATTCAAATTAGGAACCTACCTATACCGGTACCTACACAGGTATTCAAAACGACGTGACTTAACAGATTGATTAACTTTCCAATGTCTTCAGCGGAACGTAAATGACTACTAATTTGCATCTCAGTTTATTCCGAACCGAGATCTTCATTTTGCGAGAACAAGTCGTTCTGCTAATTAACGCCTCAAGGAGCTAAAACAGGTTGTGCGATTTATCGTAAAACCCAATTTAGAGCCGGGAGGCACGCGATTACAATCTTCTCACGACAGGAACGCGCAAACTCCTCATCTCCAGGGAAATCACGCACGCAACAAACTTTATGGCAACACGTCCCGAGAAGCGATCCGCCCGCGGCGAAGGCCCGTACCACACACAGACTTATTCAAAAGAAATAGCACGCTGGCAGTGCCTCTACACGGCCTCTTTAGATATTTAAAACACTCACTAGGACTACACACGTGTGATTTTAACCACTTGCACAGAACGCGAGAAGCACTGCCGCATCTACAGACACTGACCGTGGTTGAGTACGGCTGCAGGCTCAGGCGGATCCCGTCCTGCGCCAGCCGCTCTCGCAGCAAACGCTTCAGCTGAATCCGGGGAATCTTCACCAACTCGGCCTTCCCTTCCTCATACTCGTCCGCGTACTTCGCCGGCTCCACTACGGCAGAGGCCTGCTCCTTCCTGTTCTCCTCCTCGCATCGACAGGAATCTCGAGCTGCGGCCGCCTCCTCCAACGTGAAATAAACAGCCGCTGCACCCTCCTCTCTCAAACTTCTGACTGAGTGCAGCAGGCGCTGACGATGAGTCGGATTTAGGACTCCTATGGCGTCCAGGTCGGGCTCCCCGACCTGCTTGCATATTTCTAAGTCATCGTAACCATTGTCTATAAAACTTTCCGCGTACTGGCCCAAGTGGAGCGATCGCAACCACTCGATCACGATGTTGCCGCTCGTGGACGAGGCCATCGCGTCAGGGCGCGGGTCGCATCAGGGCGTGCTCGCGTCGCGGCGGTCGGCGAGAAACTGACGGCCACGCTTCCCTTCCCCCTTGCCCTTCGAGCCGCGGTCGCCGCCCCTATAGTCCTTCGTACTTTTGCTTTTTTGACATTTTGTAGCATAATCGTTCCATACCGAGGTGCGTCGTTCCACGGGACGCTATCCGTGTATCACTGTTTACATTTTTTCCCATTGACACGCGTACAATTAGATTTAATTTGACAATTTGTAGAGCTCGAAATCGGTATTTATATTACATGATATTAACCACATGAGCATGTTAATTCTTAAACGGATGTGACAAAAAATGTATTAAAGTCAAAATAACTAACAGTGGGAGGTAGACGACGGAATGATTTATTTGTAGTTTTATTCAAATAATAATACCCGAGGCGCCTCTGATATATTGCTATGAATAAACCCTTTTGATTGTGTATGTGTATTTCTAAATGCCAATTAAAAAGGTAATTAATCAATTTAATTTATTTTTTACGCTCGATTACCAATTTCCTGTAGTCCGTAGCGAAACTTTCTAAAGTTTACGTAAACGTAGCGTAGAGGGCTCTATTATTGTACCTACTTAGTTTTTGTTTAATAGGTATTGGTTGCTCTAGAAGCCTTTTAGTAATTAATCTGTTAGTGATTTTTTGGTTTATATAAATTAATTTATGTACCTACCTAATTTATCTTACTCAATTCTAATCTTAATGCTTAGTTTTGTGTCTGCCCTAGTTACTATTAGGAGGCTATATAGGGTGATTGTGCTGGTTTCCCGTCCAGGTCCAGTTTACCGTCCACTTGATTAAACCGTTGCAAATAAATGGGAAAACTTTTTAAGGTTGACAAATTTTGTATTTATAGTTTATTCTTTAGTAGATTTTTTAATTTAAAGCTTTTTTTTGTAAAAACTTGATTATAAACATAAATAAGTATGGACGGAAAACTGACAAGAGTGGACGAAAACTAGCACAAGTTACTATATGTATGTGGTATGTTTTACCTCAACAACCTTAAAACCGAAAAGTTCCACACAAAGTTATAAATAAACAGCTTAACCCCTTATCTGTTCGGGGTTAACTACGAAAACTACCCGCATAAGACGGGCTATTGTATGCGAAGTTCAAGTGCCGCCGAAATGAGATAGAACAGGTACGGTACGGGCGGCGAGTGCTCCCGGATTATGAGACTTGGCGTTTTGGCAAATATTAAAATAACATGTGGAACTTGACATTCACTTTGGATAACTTAAAGTATTTTAAACGTACGTTACCCGTGTATGTAAGTTAGGTATTGAGTTTTTTTTTATTTTACTTTTCATATAGGATAGGAATAGTGTTGGTCTACGAGTATTATGTATTATAATATAATATAAGATACTACTTCAACTTTATTCTGAATTCTAAAATTGTGTTAAAAATTCTGGGAGATAAAATTCACAAGTATGTTTCTTAATGAGTATCTATTAAAGTAATTAATTACACAAACTGAGTAAGATATGATAATGCAAACGTGTAAGAGCGGAGCTGCCTTAGTGCGCGCTGTTTAACGTTACGCCGGACGCACCGCAATCAATTATTGCGTTTAATACACGGGTGCAAATTGGAATAATCACAATGCCCTAAAAAAGTTTCCAAATAGTGTTTTATTCTAATCTAATTAAATGGTTAAAGGCTCTTCTAAAACCGAGTCCTTTACTTGGATAACAGGCATGTTGACTGACACATATTTATGACAAAATTAATTAAATGGAGGCAAAAGGAGCAATATACCTATGTGAATAAAGTGAAAATGATTTTAAAAAATATATTAAAAGGGCCCAATAATACCAGATTTCTCAAAATTCAATGCCTATTGTTAGTGAAACAAATTTTATTATATAAAAATACAACACGTTAAAAATTATAATTGCAGTAAAAACTTTTCTGTCGTTCTTACTTAACTTTGTTAAGCTGATGGCTTGGATAGCACGGACCACAGATATGGCGCCCACGCAGTAAAAATCAATATCAAACTTTATTTTAACTTCATAACGAGATCTAGTCCGCTATTATTTTTGACAGGTTTCTGTTCCGTTAAGGGAGCTGTTTAGGTCTTTGGTAGATTAGAGGCATGTATATTAGATTAGAGGTATGGTGGAAAATGTCTGTGTATCTTCGGACACCATGTCACCTAGTATATTGTCAGATGTACAGTCACCGGCAATAGCATCGTCTTAAACGAAGGCCGCAAAAATATACACCCTACAAATAAAAGCGTGTCACATATCTTAGAGGCCTTCATGTAGGAAGATACTATTGCCGGTGACTACATATTTTAGTTTTAGATAACAGTAGGACCTCGCTAATCCGGACAGGCCAAAAACCGGCTATCGACGGATTACAGAGGTTTCCGGATTATAGAATTAATTTTTTTAGGATATTTAAATAATATATAAATTATTTTTTATGTACCATCAGGTTCAAAATTGCATGGTCAATTTATCAATGAATTCATTCATAAATTGGCCATGCAATTCTGAACCCGATAGTACATTATGTTAACCTTACTTTAATAAAGATCTTCTTCCTCCTAGCGTTTGTCCCGGCTTGGGGTCCGCTTGACAACCTAATTCCATGAATTGGCGTACGCACTAGATTTTAAGAAGGCGACTGCCATCTGACTTTCCAACCCTCAGAGGAAACTAGGCCTTATCGGGATTAGGTCCAGTTTCCTTACGATCTTTTCGTTCGAATAGCGACTGGTGAATGTCAAATGATATTCCGTATTTCCGAAAAACTCAGTGCTCAGTGGTACGAGCCGAGGTTTGAACCGGAGACCTCCGGATTGAAAGTCGGACGTCTTACCGCCAGGCTGCACGCGCTTTTCCTTACTTTAATGAAGATAACAAAATAAACCCATAACACATTACATACACTTAGGTGCAAAACTGTCCCAATAATAGCATCTTAGTAGAATGTGAAGAAGTTGATGTCGATCAAGGGGAGGGGCACATGATTAATACATTAAGTACTCCTTGAATGTTTTTACAAATTAGCGTAACATATACTTGGCATTTACGTTTTTTTTTGTAATTTGGAATCGAAAAGTAGAAAAAAACACATTTTTATTTTTTCCAATATTTTTATTTTCTCCTATGGAAACTCCGAATAGGGAACCATACATAATTAAGAAATACTGCCTCTATAAAATCATCATGAAATTGTTTTAATGGGGCATATTTTTCAAGTAACTTTTAGGTGACTTATAGTTCGGTGCAAAAGTGTACCATTAAAAACAGCCATAGAAAGTGTCTGTTAGTTCAATGTTAAAGACGACTGTTACTCTGCCATAACTACAAAACTATGTTCATGATTCAAACAGTTGATACCTCATTTTATAGAGGCTGAATTTCTTAATTATGTATGGTTTCCTATTTGGAGTTTCCATAGGAGAAACTAGAAATATTCGAAAAAATAATAATGTGTTTTTTTCTACTTTCCGAGTCTAAATTACAAAATAACCCTAAATTCTAAGTATATCATATGTAAGGCCGATTTGTAGGAAATTTTAAAGAGTACTGTTTTGTATTAATCATGTGCCCCTCTCCTTGATCGACATCAATTTCTCCACATTTTACTAAGATGCTACTATTGGGACAGTTTTGCACCTAAGTGTATTTAGTGGTATATAAAATTAATAGAAATGATTTTTACTGGATTATCAAAGGTGGTGATTATTAAAGTCGCGGGTATGGTGAAATGCCCCTCCCAACCCCACACACGAAGCGGTCACCCGTTCGTTTTAGTCCGTCCGGATTAGAGGCGGTCTGGATTAGCGAAGTCATGTAGTTTAATAGTTAGAGTTAACTATTTTGTTTACAGTCTATGTAATTGCATTCGGTTCCCAAGAAAGAATTATTTATGTTGTCCTATCACACTTATTTTGGAAATCAATTAAAAAGGTCTTGGACCCGCATATGTCCTTAAACTACAAACTTATATAAACGGCCTCCTAGCCCAGTCGGTAGTGAGGTAGTCGAATTTTCCCGTGTAAGGCGTTGGCCGCGAATGCAGAAGACTCTTAATGTCCTACCTTAGATGATTGGCTAAAATGCGCCGAAGCATTTACAAAGATTGCATATACACGGGAAAATTCGACCAGTGCTGCTGTGACCCAGGTGGCCAAGTGTTTAAGGCGTCTGCCGCGAATGCAGAAGACGCTGGTTCGATTCCAGCCCTGGGCACCGGATGCCTAGGTCACTTTTTCTTTGTATATGACATCTATATAAGTTTATAATTTATATAGCAGTGTCTACTTAAAATAAAAAATCTAAATATTTTATTAAAATAATTTGATTTGTTCTTCAGTTGAACTTAAACTACGTTCGGACCCGGATATGTCCTTAAACATGCCCAAAAGAGAGGTATGGTTACTGCGAATGTCATCTCGCTATGTGTTGTCAGGGAACAGCTCAGCAAATGTCATTTAGCTAAAATCTGGAGCAGAGCCCGACTGGGGAAGTACCTTACAGAAAACAGAACACAGCCAAATAGTACTAGACTCTACTTATAGTTCATGTTCCTGCCGGTGAGTAAGGTTGCCAAAGAGCTCAAAGAGGACCCAGTGTGTTGACGACGAGGTACCCTCTTGTTCCATTAGTTTTCTACACAGTGAATCCTCCTTCTTGTACAGGGTCAGCAATGGGCATGTGACACATCTGGAGTTGCCTTAGAGAATTCAACCAACCGGAGTTGCCATTGACAGGCGTTCCCTCTGCCGAAAACATATGACCAGTGGTCATACACATGTATGGACTGATGTTTATCTGACGTGGCTATTGTACGTTACGTGCGAATAGCCATACATTAGATGTTCCCCTCCCCCGCAAAAATCGGCAGACTTTTTGTGTATAGAAAATGACAGACATGGCTACTCCTGGTTGAATTCTTTAATGGAGTTGCAGGCGTCCATAGGCCACGGTAGCTGCTTAGCATCAGGCGAGGCGTATGCTTGTTTGCCACCGTCGTGGTAAAAAAAATTGAAAAGGTGAACGATTATTCGAATCTTATCTGTGTACTAGCTGCATCAATATTTCAAATTACACTAGCATAACTACGGATGCACAAAGCACAAGCACGGACTCAATCCGAGAAAATATGAGTTGCAGTCGGAGTCGGAACCCAAATTGAATTACATGATAAGAGAGGTTATCACTTCCGTTATCCCGGTGTGCAGGTACGCTAGATTAGCCTGACCTAGTTATCTAGACCTGGCTAAGGGCGCTGGAAGCGACGGCATAATAATGCAGTAAAAATAACAATGGACACGATCACGGATTTTGAATAAGTTTATTGGAATCCGTATTTATTGTCCGTTTTCTACTATGTATAAGTTTTTTTACCCAGAGGGGAACTTTTTTAAATGAAATGGCTTTCTCCTTTTGTACACAGGCTACACAGCAATGGGAATTTTGCCAAGGACGACGTTAATCACGCTTTTATTTATTTAAATAAAATATGGCACACCCGGAAGCTCTGCTGGGCTTCGTAGAGGAGCTGGAGTGGTTGGAATAATAGTGCTACCCCCGCAAATAGGCGCACTAGATGTCGACTTGCGGAAAAACGCCCAGGATAACTAACTAGGCAACATTGTGCGGTAGAAGCCATGCTCTTTGTAAGGTGATAGCTGTTCCTTACAAACAACACGTGGCGGCCATGCAAGGATAACCGTCCGTCTAACTAAAGAGTTTGACACGCGTTTTAAGACTTATTCTTCATTAGCTCCACACTTGTTTATATGTCACCGCACAATAAGCTATCAATATTACACACTGAACAACTAAAATTAGCAAAAAGCAATTAAAACTATTCCCAAAACGTCCACGGTACCCTGCCTCTCGAACGGAAATCCAGAGGGGAACTTAGCCTAGCCCTGGAATATGACGTTTTCGTTTTACTTGCCAAAGAAAGGTTTTACTCGCCGGAAAACCCATTTGGGTATTAGTGAGTGTTAGAGATCATTTCGTGCTGATATGTCTTAACTACTTATTTCTTGAATACCTAACTATGGCAAAGTACATACCCACTCATCGTATGCTATTGAAAAAACTGTTTCTTGCATTCATAATATCTCGGGTAATGTACCTACCCTACCTATCAATTTATAACAAAACTATGACATATTTTATAAATTTGGATGCCGGCTCCTAGTCTACCACGAGTACCACCAGCACGGCACCACCGCCTGGGTGCACTGGACTGTCCTTGCCAATTACATAGTATGAAAGTGTTTTTCAAAATGGCGTCCCTTCCAGTCGCTGTTGGGAATCAATTGGATTTCCACCGGAGATAGCGGGCTCCGCGAAATTGTGCTAGTCTGCACTTTAATAACGCTGCCATCATGTTAATGTACTGTATGCTGTGAATATTTGGTTCGCTAGTAATAAGGATAACTTATTCAATATAATGTGTTCAATGTGCCGAATTCTAATATTGACATACTTACATAAACAATACATTAAAAAATACTTTCCCGAACATAACAACAGACAACAATAATCAACCAATATTGTATTGTAGTTGCATCAGAATATATTTTAAGTAAATTCCGATATATGTGATTCAGACGTTTAGGCGTAAGTTGTATTGCGTAGTTAATGCATTGGAGTTGTATTGAAGTTGGATCGTGTCTAGGTAGGTTTTAAAGTTAGAATAGGGCCCAATATTACATTCAAATACAGTGCCCTATTCTAATTTTAAAATACATAAACAATACATTACGGACACAATCTATCTCAAACAGTACTCCAACACACAACAAACAATCATTCAGTATTGAAGTTGTATTGGAGTTGCATCGGAATATTTATCAAGCACAATAACATTTCTGATTCAGACTTTTAGAGGCTATTAGCTGTATTGCGTACTTAATGCATTGGAGTTGTATTGAAGTTGGATCTCCTCTAAACGTGTTTTAAAATTAGAATACGGCTCACAGTGAAATTTCCGACTGTTACTAATATTAAAGGGTTCTTTCTACCATTCGGATTTACAAAGATCATCGTAAATTGATCTAAATACGTCATGGTTTTTGAATAAAACTAGTAGTCCGCCTCGAACTAAGAACTCACGATTTACTTGCAAAAGATATGACCAATATAACAAGACCCTTATGATGATTTTTTCGCGCCTTCTAGCTCCATGATCCCTTGGTCGATCCTGCTCATATACGAACTCTCAAATTATATGTATCTGTGCTACAACCCCAACAAATTTCATGCAGATCAGAAAAGCGTTACTAAAGTTATCGCGGAACAAATTCTCAAAATCAAAAAGCCATCGAAATGCCGAGGCGTCCCACTAGCCAGAAGTTGTTTGTAAGAACTTGCTTCGCTTACGCTCCGCTCGTCCGATTAAATAAATGAACTTATGTTCAAATCTTGTTAAAAAGCTTTTAAAACCTAACAATTTTTACAAGAATCATCAATGAAATCACACCACACCTCTCTTTTGACACCATCGACACCTCTTTCCTACTAGCAAAAATGGCATTCTACGGATTTGACAATCTATCGTTGAAATGGTTTCATAGTTATCTTAGTGGTCGGAAACAGTATGTGAAAATTTGTAATGATGATGGCTTAGAGTCAGTTTCAAGAACATTGCCAGTCACTAGAGGAGTCTCCCAAGGCTCGATCTTGGGACCCATTCTATTTAGCTTATATTGTTCAGATATTATCAATCACATAAAGTATTGCAAATACGGATATATATACGGATGATCTACAGTTGTACATATCGTTTGATGCGGATGATACCAGTGTAGCTGTAAATAAACTAAATGACGATCTAAACAATATCAATAATTGGTGTAGTCAAAATGTTTTATTATTAAACCCCTGTAATCAAAATTTATGTTGCTAGGCACAAAAAAACAAATTGACAAAATTACAGCACATGACCTCCCCGTTTCCTCAAATGGTACCCGGTTAGAAAGAGTAGCTGAAGCTCGCAACTTGGGTCTTGTATTTGACGATTGTTTAAGATTTGAAAAGCATATTTCTGAAACTATGCGTAACTGCTTCTATCGCCTGAAAGTGTTATATAGCATCCGCGAGTGTCTGTCTGTTGATATGCGTATCAAGTTGTGTGATACCCTTGTTCTTTCAAAACTAAATTATGCTGAAGTGGTTTTTCGAGGACGTTTACTATCTCGAACTAGGAAAGCACTACAGCGAATACAAAACGCATGTGCACGATTTTGTTTCCCTGTTCCACGTCGAGCTCATATTAGTCCGTTTTTGGATAAATATGATTTAATGAACATGAGTTCGCGAAGACATCTACATTTTGCGACATTACTGTTTGGAGTGTTAAAAAATGAAGAACCCTCTTACCTCCATGAAAAACTAAACTTTTCTCGGCGCGCAATAAGGCACGCGTCACGTCTCACTATTCCTAAACACCACACGGCTGCCTTCCGTGGCAGTTTAAATTGTATCTTTTATGTCTGTAATTTAGGTATAACTGCGATGTTTAGTGTAGTTAGTTGTATAGTGCCACCTACCCCACCGTCTCTGGGCCTCACTGAAAATCAGCGTCACAGAGTGTACCATGTGGTGCATTCTGTGACATCAAGCTGAGTGAGGTCCATTTAGCGCAAACGACAGCTTTAGATAGTAATTAGTGATTGCCATTAGTTAGTTTTAAGTTTGTCTGTCCTTGTTTTGTGCTAATAAATGTCTTTTCTTTCTTCTTGCTTTCTTTCAAATCACGTTTCCGCTTTATTTGAAGGCTTGCTGGAAACCGAAGATATCCTGATATGAAACGAAAGAACAAGGGCCTGGCTAATACACTTCTGAAGGCCTTATCGGGAAACCACTTATGTTATCTGCTGTAAGGCGCGGTTGCTGGAAATAAAGGGTACTGGCACAGTCTGTCTATAGAGATCAGTGTTACCACGACGGTGCTACTAAAGAACGAATCTTTTTAGGGTTCCGTAGCCAAATGGCAAAAAACGGAACCCTTATCGATTCGTCATGTCTGTCTGTCTGTCTGTCTGTCCGTCCGTATGTCACAGGCATTTTACTCGGAAACTATACGACGTATCTGAATAAAATTTACACATAGGTTTATTTTGTATGCAGCTACTTAGTTATGTAGTTAAATTTGAAAAAAAAAAATATTTTTAGGGGGGCGCTCCATACAGGTAACTAAATTTAAAAAAAAATTTAACCAAATATCAACATGTGATACATCAATCGATAGGTCTTTCAAAATAACATTGAAGTTTCTTTGACTGTTTTGTGATTAAGTGAGTAATTTCTGAAATAATCGCTTCGAAAGTCAGAAAAGTTGTGTAGCCCCCCCCCCCCCCCCCGTAACTTAAAAATATAAAAAAAATTGAAGAGATGCGCCTTATCATATACTTTCAAAGAAAATTGTTTTGAACATTATCGGTTCAGCCATTTTTGAGTTATCTCCAAAAACCTTCTTCCATAGGCATCAGATACGACCTCTTGGTATTGTATTAATTTGGTTCTTATTACATTGAAGGTACGGAACCCTCCTATGCGTGGTCCGACACGCACTTGGCCAGTTTTTTTATTTACATAACATTTTGATGAGCTATTTTGATGTAGAAACACTAGAGGCCGTAATCTAACTTTGAAACACGTTAAAACACGATCCAATTTCAATACAACTTAATGCAGCAGAACTAGCGCCTAAACGTCTGAATCAGAAATATCAGAATTTGTCAGCTTGTCTTATTCGCTTGAAGATTATTCCGATACAACTCCAATACAACTTCAACATTGGTTGATTATTTGTTGTGTGATTGAGTTATGTTTGAGATAGACTGTGTTTTAGTGTGGTTTATATATTTTAAAATTATAAATTATAAACAGGACTGGAATCGAACCAGCTTTTTCTGCTTTAAGAAAGAAAGAAAGAAAGAAAGAAAAACATTTATTCGCGACAACAACAACATGCATGCTTTGACAGCAGAATGCATAAGCGCTGGTTCGACTCCATTCAAATGGCGCCTATCTACGTTTTACCAATAGGGTTAACTATACTTTCCAGTTGTTCAAGGGAATGGAAAAGCTTCAACGATAAATATATACTTTTTTTGGGAAAAGTATTAGAGCCGTGGAGTCACAGAAGAGTTGCTCAACAGACACAAAACTCGAACCACTGGTAAAAGAACTTCGCTGCGGCTTTATCGTATTTGAAGGGTAAGTACCACTCAGAACTAGGGTGAGTGTATTTTATAGCGTTTACAGAAAAATGTACAATTATAAAGTAAAACAAAAAAATATGGTGACGATTCATACTTATTTTATATCTCTTATAGATTTTGTATTTCTCATACCTTAGAAATCTGACTAATACTCTTAAAAAATATGTTCTTAATAATTATCATTATGATTGCCACTGGCTATCCGTTAAAGAAAAAACGTGCAATTTACAAATATCTGCGAATATAGTTAAATATTTGTTTATTTTATTTTATTATCAAACATGACATTACTGTAAAAAAACGAATGCGTTTAAAAAAGTGAATGCGTATAAAAAAAGCGAATACTTTGTACTCGTCACGTCAGGATGTTTCGTCTAAAATAGTCCAAATACCTGTGGGTTAAAAGTCTAGATTAAGTCCAGCAATATTTTAGGCGTATGAGATGAACCCCTCTGCAGAGCCTACGGTATAGACTGTAGTCTATGTAGTCGAAGATGGTCGATTAATTTTCAAAGTTTCTTTAATTTTATAAGTCATAAACTACATGGTAAAGCTAGAGCTGTTGTAGCAGGTAGGCAGTTTGTAGGCAGGTTTGGACATTGATATGTGAAAAGTCCCTATTATTTTGCCTAGACTTTAAAGCAATGCAAAGACTGTAGACATAAGGAGGTACCTACATTAAGTACGAATGACAAAGACTTTAAAACTACATGCTCAGTTTAACAGCAGGAGGAGCTAAAATAACCTGTCACCAAAAGTCAAGTAAACAGCAAATCCGCGAGACGACATCAACAAATCTTACAGTAACTATCCAGAATCGTAGTATATTTCGTTATACGTCCAATTTCCATACGCACTAGGCGTGAAAAAGTTAATGGGGCACAATATTGCGAGAGCCGACCGCCGAAACCGTTTTAAAAGAATTGTAAGTTCCCCCAAATTGGGCCGAGGAAGATATTATAAAGCGGGGGGACGGAATATGTTAGCCAATTTTAGTGCCTTCACTATAAGTTATATATATTAAACTGCATTGGATAGCTTACAGTTAGGTTGTCACGTAGCGCCGTCTAGTAAGAGCCGGTGGAACTATGTGATTAATTATTTTATTTTATGATAGTATTAATTTGTAATTATTAAAGAACATTTTATTTCGATAGTATGTAAAATAAAATAATTATATTATTATTATATAATACAAAATCACGTTCCGTTTTATTGTGTAATAAAACCTACATGTTTAGTTTGAAGCTAGCTGGCAACAATGGATTGGAGCGAAAATATTCGAAATTCAAATGACTAAAAAAAGAAAATGGGATAAAAGAAAAGAAGATGGATACAAGAGAAAAACGTAAACTGGATTCTATCCAATATATTAGAAAATAAATACATTTTGGATCTTTAATGATTTACTTAAGCTATTAAGCTTGTGTGTTTGTTTCGGCTGATTTGTAAGTATTTTCAACATAAAACGCGCGCAATCTATCGGTAGCTTTAAATCGCAACTTAAGGAATACTATTTATCTCTTCCTTAGGTTTTTAAGTTGACACTGTTGTTTCTTACTGTGTGTATTATATATGTATATACGTACGTATATGTTTATTTTGTATTTATTTAAGTATGTATATTCATATGAATGTGCTGTGTTATCTATTTCGTCTCTTTTGTGTCTATGCACTACCTACTGCTTGTTTTTCTCTAGTCTCCACTACCCAAAGGTTGTCTGGAAGAAATCGCTCATTAGCGATAAGACCGCCTGTTGTTACCTCTACCTAAATTTATCTAATTGTAAAATTTGTGCTTGTAACTGTATGAGGTGTGCAATAAAGAGTATTTATTATTATTATTATTTTTGTCTGTGTAGCGAGTTTTCACTCAACGCCGCCATGATCGTGTTTGTTTGAGATTTTTATTTGAGTTCATTGATCTTTCCAGGTCAAGCCGGTTAAGAAAATGGTTTTCCTTTGCGGGAAGTTTTTGTAAAAGGAAGAATCGGCCCCGAGCGGGCAAGGTTTTTTTGGATGACTTCTCTAACGGAGATTCGAGGCCTGGAAGGTCTTCGCTACGAGTTCCAAATGCTTAGTGTATGTGTATGCTTACAGATTTTTCCGTAAGTATTACTGCGGGTCAGCTTATGGTGTTTAAGATTATCATAAGCTGTTGTGCAAAAGCTAGATGATCATTATATTCTATTGTTTTCAGGTCATTCGCCTCAAAAGACTGGAGGAAATGCAGTTGAAATTTATGTTATGTCTACAGTGACAGGTACGTGTTGGCCCTTAAGTTTGCAGTAGTCTTGGACCTGTAGGAATCCTTTTAACGTTACCATTGCTTTTTAAAATGACTTGAATATCATAACAAAGGTTGAGGTCTGATGGACAGTTTTGTTTGACATATTTAAATGAACAGGTTCTAATACATATTATTTAATATCTTCAAATCAACTTAATTGAATTGAATAATGATGGTGGTTTATCCTAAAATGTCAAACTAGACAGTAAGTACAAATTTTGTAGGTAGCTAGCCTTCTACCTAGTAGAAGAAATAGGCATAAATGGAATAATTCAGTCTTTTGGAAAGCAGCTTAAGTAGCTGCCCTAATTGAAAAGCTACGTGTAAAAAGATGCCTATGGCTGTCTTATATTATGTCTCACATCATATACATCCACCGCGATCGTTACAAAGCCACATCCCACAAAAGGTCCACTAAACCAAAAAACCCTTCAACATCAATTACGCCCTCACATCCGGCATCGAAACTTCATCACGCCACAAACGGCCGCTAAAATAATTTATTTCCCCGTTGATTTCTTGAAAAACCCTCATTCTGTCCTAATATATCCTTCCTAAAATCAGTGGTGCCCTCAGGATGTAGACAAATGCTCGTCCCGTATAGTCTTGACACTTTTCCGGGCTGCAGCGAGTAATGACCCCGTCCCTTTCAACTATTTGTGTGTCCATTTGGGTCAATTGGACCTTCAAGAACTCTGCATGTTCGCGAGTTAAAAGCTTTTTTGCCTGAGTATTGCTCGCTGAATGCCTAATGTTTGTTTGTCGCTAAATTGGTTAAGTATTCCATTACGTTGACGATTGTATGGCTATTATGTATAGTAATGTGTTGTTCCTGGGAATAATTTCAATCGAAAATTATAGAGGTGATTAAATTACACCGAGAATATTATGACATATACAAGTAATTTTAATTTTCTATGAAAATAAAAAGTAGGTACGTACAAAGAAAACATTGTAATCTAGATGTCAAGCATGCTCCTTATGTTATTACTTATGTTTCTGATATTTCATTGTTCCGAACATTTCCATTAAAAACAATGCATAAATAATAATAACAATATTCTTAGGCTTTCCAGATCAGACGGTACACCACATTGTATTTGAATGCCCTATCACCAGGTTTAGCGGGAAACCGACGGATCGCAAATCACTTACGACGGATGCAATCGCATAACGCATTCCTAGAACCTAATATTTTAAACATTTAAGTAGAGAATACTATACATGTACGATACGATAAATAAATAAATCAAATAGCATCATCATAGTCTCAAATGACATAATATCTAAAACTTATGAGAACTATCACAGCACTATCCAAAATAAAATTCTAAAAGTAAAATTATTTTAGATAAATAAGATTACAAAACTTGATTCGAATTAATTGATTAATTGTTCCCTTGTTTTAAGAATAAGTATATCTGTAAATGTGAAGGTTGCTGCAGGACATCAGTCAGACTATTCATGAAAATGTTGAGTAAATTTCGGCCACACCCCACACCCAAGACTTGACATGCCCGATAGTAATTCGTATGAAGTAGAAGGCCAGCAAAAGGCTGGCGCAAGGAATTTATATCATCAAGCAATATTGTGATTAAACGGGCGCTTCTAATATACGCAGTTTGCAAGCAATTTGCCAAAGAATATCTTAAGGCGAGCTTAAATATTGTCGCCAACCAGCCTTCTACACAGTCAACCTTATCTGAAGGTATTAGAGTTGATAATCCTTTAAAACGTGCCTACGTTATTCTAATCCTCGAGATACTTATATTGTTAAGTTTTAGCTAGACAAAGGTTAACTAATTCGGTTATTAACTTCTCTTATGATTAAAACAATTAAACGACCATTTAATCCGAGGCTTTCTTTATTGTTCTTCCCTCGCAGTTACTTGAATAAAGGAAAGTACTGGTAGATCAAAGTGCTGCAAATCTACTGTTTAAGACTCTGTAATTAAGTTAAATCGAAAAAGGGCTGAATGAATGACTGGAATACCAAAATAGGTATTTAGAACTTGTGTTCTTCTTAATAATAAAATCTTGAAGAAGTAAGTAGTAGTGTAGATTGTGGTATTTCACCCGTTCATTCAGAGGGCTTGCAGCAATACCGGAATTCTGGAACTAATGATACATAAAAAAATAATATAATAGGTAGCCTATCTCGGACACGTAGTGAATGTAGTAGATGGGGAAAGTACCCGGGAAGCGCAAACCCGGAGAACGCAAAGATGTCTTGGCCCCGTAATATCAGGTAATGGACGGGGATAAAGACCGTTGAGGAACTGTTCAGATTGGCACTCAACAAAGACAGTTTTAAGAAGCTGACTGCCAACCTTCAGTAATGGAGAGGCACCTGAAGAAGAAGAAGAAGATACATAAAAATAGTGCTATTTCAACTTCATGCTCTCGTTCATATACCGGTCTTCATAGCCTAGTTGGTAATGATCTTAGTGATCCTGCCTACGAAGCTGGACACGCGTTCGAATCCTGGTAACGTTGTGGACTAAGAGCTGGCCATGTAAGATATGAGATATGACACAATAATGAGAGCAACCAAACCCGTCTAGTAAGATTGCAATACTATCCTTATTGCTAGATCCGGGCATCTGGCAGCTTTTAACGGGTGGAGGTCAGAGTGACAGACTAGCAAAAATTATCACTTGGAAAAAATTAATACCCAAAAAAGGAAAAAACTGCCAAAGTTGTCTTATTTATAGATTACGGGTCTATATTTTAATATTAGAACAGAAAACATTGCGTATTATATCGGAAACAGAAACAGTAGGCGACAAACTATGAATTACATTATACGTCGTTTTGGACTACTTTCCCCATCAGAAAGGTTTGGCAATGATATAATCTAATTATTTATATAATATTTCATAGGTAATACTGCATCAAAACCAGAACTCTAGGATTTGTATTCTTAAAGTGGTTTGCATTCTTTGACCTCCACCACTTTACAGCTGCCAGGTGTCCGGATCCAGAAATAAGCATAGTATAGCAAACTAACGAGAGGGGTATCGTTGCTCTCATTATTGTGTCATATCTGACGTGGTTAGCTCTCCGTCTATTAACTCTATAGAACAGGAGTCACACTTCTCTTTCTACTTGTGTTTGCGTTAGTTCATACTCAATATGAATATTTGTTTACCCAAACGTTTATTGGTTATATTTACTTTCTCTTTCATATTCATGAAAGTTACGAATCCGATGATTAAATTCAAACGCACCTAAAGTTATGAGCAAACATTCGCTACCCACAGGGGCGTATTTACCCTATGGCCAAGAGGGCCATGGCCCGGGGCGGCAGGCTGCCTGGGGCGGCGCCCCGTGTGTTTGGTTCTGGGCGCCTTTTTCGATGCTGAACTTCAGTTAGGTACCGGCTCATAAGGCCTAAGAAAGAGTAATTTTAAACAAACAATCTCAAAACGCCACAATCTAAATAAATATGAAGGGCGTTATTTTGTACTTAGCCGCCTTTCCATCTCTGCCATTACCATGTATCACATAAAGTAAACTGCATTTTTTCCTAAAAGGGAGGACAATATAACCATGCCTGGTTATTTAAATAAGCTTCCTTTTTCAATCAGTAAACTTAATCAAGTCAGTAAAAGCTGATCGTTGAGAATCCGCGATATGGGTCTATAATCTTTCCTGATCTTGGCATTCGTCTCTCTAGAAACTTAGTCGTCAAGTTACTGGGAATGGTAGTTTCGATATGGGTAATGGTTGGGAAAGATTACGACTACAAGCCTATTGGACCGGGCGGCCACCGTATGATCACTTACCTCATCGAGGAGCAGTTTAGAACCTTATTCATCAAAAAGAAAAAAAAATTGGTAACAACTCACTTGTTCGGACAGCTCTCAGCCTGATCCGTTCCGTTTTACCTCATCGAGTAGCACGATGAAACTAATCTCATTTGATAGGTAAAGTGATGCTCTTTCCATGCTCTTTCAATATTTTTTGGTCGGACAGCCCTCGGCCTGGTCCATTCCGTTTTCGGACACTTCTAATGGTGCAATTTTTGGGGTATTTTTACCTCATCGAGTAGCACGATGAAACTAATCTCATTTGATAGCTAAAGTGATGCTCTTTCAATATTTTTTGGTCGGACAGCCTTCGGCCTGGTCCATTCCATTTTCGGACACTTTTAGTGGTGCAATTTTTGGGGTGTTTTTACCTCATCGAGAAGCACGATGAAACCAACCTCATTTGATTGTTAAAGTGATGCTCTTTCAATATTTTTTGGTCGGTCAGCGCTCAGCCTAGTCCGTTCTGTTTTCGGACACTTTGGTGGTGCAATTTTTGGGGTTGCTTTTTCCGTCTGTAGCCGAAATGTACTATTTTAATAAAATTTGGTGTGTGAATGGCTGTTATAGCCCGCCATATATTGGAGCACAAGAATTATTTTTAAAAACATTTTTAGGGGTGGATTCCATACACGTAACTATTGTAACCTTTGAGAACCAACCGGAGTCGCCATTGACAGGCGTTCCCCTCTGCCGAAGACATATGACCCGTGGTCATACACATGTATCGACTGACGCTTATCTGACGTAGCTATTTGTACGTTACGTACGAATAGCCATACATTTGACGTTCCCCTCCCCCGCAAAAATCGGCAGACTTTTTTTGTATCTGAAATGACAGACATGGCTACTCCATCCGGGTTGAATTCCCTAAGATTGTAACTGTTGAATAAAACAAAAACAAATGCCGAAATAGTAATTTATGTAACTGTTACGTAATAAGGCCTAATTAGTAATTACGTACAGTTGCATACACTGCTTTATCTACACTCATATTATATATATTAAATTAAGTGTTCGGAAACCATAGAATGATCGCCATTGCACCGCCATGGCCAACTCGATTGTGCCGGCGGTCGCGCGGGCGCGTGCCGTTGGTCAGGAAGGAGCTCAGGATTTACATTATGTTACCAAATTCGATGTTCGGAATTTTAAACTCATAACGTATAAATATATGAGCATGTAAAGTTAAAATTACGTTACTGCCACAGATAAAAAGCTTATCATAGTAAAATCGGTTGTGGTAATGCTAGCCATTGCCTACCGTTTTTGAACACGTTTTAGAGGACTTGTAAGTCCTCTAAAACGTGTTCAAATAGTAGTTTATGTAACTGTTACGTAATAAGGCCTAATTACGTACAGTTGCATACACTTCTTTATCTACACTCACATTATTTATCCTAAATGCCGTATTCTGAAACCATAGAATGGCCGCCATTGCACCGCCATGGCCAACTCTTGTGTACCGGCGGTCGCGCGGGCGCGTGTCGGCGGCCGCGCGGGAGCGTGCAGGTGTACATTATGTTATCAAAACTCATTTAACACATTAATAGTTGAGCATGTAAAGTTAAAATTACGTTACTGCCACACATAAAAAGGTTATATTGTAAAATCGGTTGTAGTAATGCTAGCCTACCGTTTTTGAATACGTTTTAGAGGACTTACAATGTGAGTGTAGAGAAAATAAATTACTGATTTTCAGTTCGGTACGTTTTCAAAAATAAGTTTATGGTTACAATATTTTTTTATACAATAAATATTTAATAAGATATTTGACTATAAAGTTTTATTCTCTTTCTAGCTTCTAAAATATGCAATTAAAATCTTTCATGTAAAATTAATTTGAAAACCAAAAACAAAACCGACCAGGCTGAGGGCTGGCGACCAAGTAATTTACCGACCTATAAAACTTTTACTTTTCGATTAATAAAGTTCCAAACTGCTCCTCGATGAGGTAAGTGATCGTATTGTAGCCGCACGGTCCTTATACCAGCTTGACCTTAGACATACACGCGTTATCCGGTCCCATTACGCCTTTTGCACTTTTGGAACCTCGCCGCACGAATACACAGTTGTTTCGCTCTCGATCCGCTGAGGTTACGCGTCGAAACGCGTAGCGTTTCACCGCTGTGTCGATCCCGCTACGCAGATGTGCAAAAGGCGTCAGCAAGGTGTTTTTTCAACATTTGACCGTACACTAAGGGTTCAGAGAAACTCAAGAAAATTTTTATATTCTGTCTGTTTAAGTAACAGGGGCGGCAAATTTTTCTGGCCCGGGGCGCCAAATTTCCAAATACGCCTCTGGTTACCCACATGTACGAGTAAAGCAAATTACCAAAACAAATTGTATGTAAAGTTGGCTTTCGGAGTCGGCATCAAGTTCGATATAAGTTTCCCTAATAAGTTGTTAACTCCTGTACAAGTTTAGTATGCATATATAGAACCTTAGAAGATTTTGTGTCACCCAGTGTTGGCCGTTAATTTCAATTAGAATTGAAAATTGATCAATAAGATTGAAGATTATTTCCGTACCTAATCAATTACACTAACAACAATTTTTACTAACGTTAGTTCGCATTGATTTTGTGACGTCGTTAATTACACTAACCGTCAATTAGAATTAACCTATTAGTTACACTAACGTCTCGAAAATTTAATAAGGTTAACAGTTAATTAGATTAACGTTAGTGTAACTAAATTAATCCTGTCTTACACTAATAATTAATTTTAAAACTGCATCTCGGGTTCGGAAGTTGGGACCAATATCACAAGATGGAGCTCATGCTGGACCCTAGGGCTACCTACTGGATCTCGGGTTTGGCGCATCATAGACTCATGCTGTTTGGGCTCATTCCACTTGTACTGATGAGCAAATGGTACCGGTATCAAAATCTGGAGCTCATGCTGGACCCTGGGGATCCCTACTGGATCTCGGGTTTGGCGCATCATAGACTCATGCTGTTTGGGCTCATTCGACTTGTACTGATGAGCAGATGGTACCGGTATCAAAATTTGGAGCTCATGCTGGACCCTGGGGATCCCTACTGGATCTCGGGTTTGGCGCATCATAGACTCATGCTGTTTGGGCTCATTCGACTTGTACTGATGAGCAGAGTACCGGTATCAAAATCTGGAGCTCATGCTGGACCCTGGGGATCCCTACTGGATCTCGGGTTTGGCGCATCATAGACTCATGCTGTTTGGGCTCATTCGACTTGTTGTTGTTCAGATATTTGTGACCACCTTGGCCGCTCCGATAGATCTGATGGCGACTGTACAACCTTGTATAGGAATAATGTATCTTAGCTAGCCCTAACAGTACAAAAGAGAAACTAAAAGTTTCTTTAAAATTAAAAGTTTACATGCAAGGAAGCATCTTGATAGTTTAAGATTAGGTCTCGCAAAACTGAAAACTTAAGTATAACAGCTCAAAGTTTAAAGCCAGGATTAGAAGGATATCCGCGTTGTGTCATAAGGGGTGTTCCAAGTCAGCCATTTAATTTAATACGGAGTTTCTTGGCCGGGGTTTTTACGAGAAAGGATATACTACAGTACGCGAACAGTTTTGAGCTTCGATATATATTCTCTATTATATTCTCTAACTAAAAAAGCAAATCGCACTGTTGAGTTAAGTGCGATTTGCTTTTTTAGTTAGAGAATATAATATGATTACTCATAGTAAAAATATTTTTTGACAACAGTTTTTGACGTCGTGCTAGGTATTATATAGTTATTTGTTAATAACACCAAGAAAAGATTATACAAGATATATTTCTCTTTACCATACTAATGCACTCAACTTTTTCAACATCATCTGTCATTTTGTAACAGTTTGGTCAATAGATTATGCGAGCATAAACGAAAACAATTTGTCAAAATATAAGTGACCTTGAATTCTAAACGAATTACAAATGGCTAAGACGATAATATGCTCTGGACAAAACCGTTATAAAATGTGAAGTTATGTTGCAATCATAAAAAGCGATAGCCCGGTGAGAAAAATTAAAATTATATAATATTTTCTGTGTGTAGCAAACAAATACATGTATTATGCCTAGCGCAATGCTAACAATTGTTAGAAATTATTTTTCATTATTAGTACTTAACGTATTCTAACAGGTCACAAAATAAAATCGGACTTGTGAATTATGTCATGTTTATAGGTTATAAAGGCGTTCCAGTACTACTAATAGGGTTAAAAATAAATGACATTAGGTATACTTGAAATAGAATTTCATAGCCTCGATCGGAAATTTCAATTTAGTACGATGTGATTTTGGGCCCAGTGTTTATTGAAATCCGTTTCAGTATTAAATCAAGTATTTCAGTGTAGGTATGTTTTGGAACGAAGTTCCTTATCGGACGGTTCGCGGATGGGGGCTAGGCGAAAAAAGTCATGTGACCGTGAAAACGTGACACAAAGCCATACGATTGAGAAACATGTGAAATGAAATAAAATAGAATAGTACAAAGTGACGTGAAAAGTGACAAAGTGAAAATACCCATCTTGGGTCAGTTGTGCTTACTTACTAATTTAAAATAAGGATTAGGTACTTAGGTCATAGGATAAGAAAACCTGGTACAAAAACTGGAAGTGATTGTTACCATCGCCGATAAACTTTAATGTTTGGCGCAGCTGATATTTTTGTAAATTGTACCATACTTGTATATGAAATAAATGAAAAAAAAATTAAAAAAAAAATTAAAAGTCAAAAGAAGTAAAAAAAAAATTAAAAGTCAAAAGAAGTAAAAAAAGTCAAATAAGTAAAATTGTCAAAAATTTCATAAATGACATAAATTACAACTAAAAAATTACAAAAATTGCAAAAATTACAAAAATGGCAAGAAAGTAAAAATTGAAATAACATATTGTTTTTCTCTAGTCTCCACTACCCAAAGGTTGTCTGGAAGAAATCGCTCATTAGCGATAAGACCGCCTGTTGTTACCTCTACCTAAATTTATCTAATTGTAAAATTTGTGCTTGTAACTGTATGAGGTGTGCAATAAAGAGTATTTATTATTATTATTATTATTGTACGACACGAAACTCACGTATTTTTTTGTTTGTTTTAAAATCACTGGTTTCTTTTTAACAAATAAAGTACTTACTTATTTTCCGAGTAAGTTCTGATATTGCTTATTTTCATGAATGACTGTGACCGTTTTGTTTGCTACTTATTTTTATTAAATACATACTCGTAAACGGTTATATTTTTCCATTCGTGTGTGTTGCCACAAACCGAATTAGCAATAAGTTAATAAAACAGTGTATAGTTTAAGTTACTGTAGTTTATTTTGTAAAACGTATATGAAGTGTTGTTGTTTCTCATATACTTATCTTCTTTATCGTATAAACTTAATTTCTAGTTCATAATTTCCTATTTACATGACCAAAATCCGTAATTTTCCTCTATCTCAGAGCGTCATACCTTTAATATCACACTGTAAGTTTGCACATAAACCCACGTAGCATGATGACCTTACCTAGCTTACGGCCAAGTTTTAATCACCCTTATGAATACACATACACTCTTAGCTAAATTGGGTTGCATTAAGCTTTTAAAAATCATGGAAGATTCCCTTTATATGACATTTGTCTAAACTTAAACACAAATGTAATATTTTTTTAAGTAGTGCGTAGTAATCATTCCACAAATACCTCGTCAAAATATGAAAACATAAATTCCCTAAATAAAATGTATGATAAGTGTTTATTAGGTTGGTACGAGTATCGTGAGATTGTTCGCAGAGTAACATACACAACATGAAACCTCGGCAATCTTAGTAGTAACTAAGTCGAGGGCTCGGATTTATTCGGCAAACGACAGCAGTTAGAGCTCGGATCGACGGGATTTGGCCGAAAATTGGCCAAATGAGGGCTCAATGGACGTGTCACTGCGAGTCGCTGGGCACATTTGTCCGCTCGGGATCCGCATTGCCGTACTCTAGTGATGGGCAGCTGTGTTGTTTAACCTCATAATCAGAATAATATGAGTTTAATGGTAATACTTGAATTCACACGTCTTTAAATATAACAACCAGGTTATGACCAAACGGCCAGCAACAATTATCTATCGGCCTAACGTTTCAAAATGGCGGAATCTAACGACAAGGCAATTGATAATCTCTTCACAATAAAAAGTAGTTATGATCAAAGGATAAAATGTCTATTAAGCGATTAAGCTTACACTACATACCTACACCTCTCATATGAGTGTGTGTATCGATGATAGCATCCATATATAGTAACATCACTAGAACCTAGGTCGGGGTTGGGTTCAGGTCATCAGAGGCTATCCGTGCCTCCGTCATTACAGAAGTACATGGACCATGCAACTAACCTGGACTGACAACGTCTGTATAAAATCGCATTCCTCCAGTATTCAGGTTGTAGGTACCTCTGTTTTCAATATCAGGTCACCCAGCCCCCTCTTGAAGGGAAGTTGAGTTATTTTGCCAAAGTCAGACCGCCGAACTAAATACACGGATCTGAGTCCTGCAGCGTGAGTAGTGCAATAGATGGCGCTGTGTGTTTCTTTAAATTATGGGAACACGATTTTGTATACACGTAGGTATACAGACTTCATCCTTACTTGTCTTATCATGTAAACAAACACTTCCCAGGGACATTATTACATTGTTCTTTGGGATTATCACTTAAAATGTTTTCATATAGGTACTTAAAGAAACTCACAAGTGATTGAATTCAACTAAGTAACCACTGAAAACTATTATTTCTAATGCATTTTTCATCAAAAATCGAAGTAATGAACGAATAACCTGAAAAATGTCATTAAGATGTCTAGATTGACTCACGATTGTTTACGTGATACGACAAGTAAGAATGATTTCTGTATATACATACAGTTATACACATGTATTGTCAGTCCAGTATTAATTCTATCTATACAAGAGTGCATAAAAATTACACACAGAGTCCAGCCTTTGACGCTGAGCAAATGCACCCGTTTGCGAGGAAAGTTAGGCGCAAATGGATTGAGTTTGGCAGGGATTTTAAAATGTTGATTTAATTTAACTTTATCTGATTTCTTCTATGTGGTAAAAAAATGTGATATAAACTTTCATCACAATGCTACGTCGTGCGTAAATAACGCTCTTTGCCACTACGGTGCAATACAATATCGCCTGGTACTGTAAAAAGGCCTTATATACACGTCTTACAAGACTCATTTATTTAATAACCGTTTTTCCTTATCTGTCCCTTTGACATTTGTGTTTGTTAGAGACAGACAAAACTGAACGCTGCTTGTATAGCTCACCAAACGAAGACGCTTAACTGCCTGATAGGGGAAATAATTCGTGTATAGCTGAATTTTGGTGTAGTTGTAGATAAAGGTATCTTACACAACATACTAAAAGTACCGGTGGATGGGGGCGCCGCTAGCGGGGAGGAAGAGGTGTAAATGTCCCTTATTTTGTGTTTTCGTAAATAACTCGGTAACGGTGGCTCATACAAAAAAATGGTCTATCGCTTAATTCATCCACATATAATTTTCTATAAAAAAGATTCTTTGCACTCTTTTGCTGGGATTAACGTTTAATGAGATATCGCAAATACGATAAACACTTTTTAAAACTTTCGGAGCTAATATTTACGAAACTATTAGTTTCATCCAAAAATTGTTTTAGAATACCCTTATTTTTTTTAAAAGACCTATTAAACGATACTCCACACATTAGGGTTGGAGTAAAAAAAAATTACCCCTCACTTCATGTGTATGGGAGGTACTCGAAAAAATATTATTTGTCCAGATTTTGTTTTAAAACTTTGCCGGCGTGAATAAAACACATACTCATACGATTTTTTTTATTTTATAGTACTAACCATCACTGAGCAGGCTGCTCACCCTGCTACCTCACTTCCTACCCTTAGAGTTTCGCCATGTCCGTCTGACCCCATCTGTCCGTCTAGACGTCTAGTACTAACCATCAATGAGCAAATCCGTGGACGGACAGACGGGGACAGACGGACATGCCGAAACTATAAGGGTAGGCACCCTGCTCACCCTGCTCAGTGATGGCTAGTACTAGACAAGTGAAATTCCGTATGAGTATCTGTTTTAATTACGCAGACAAAGTTTTAAAACAAAATGTTAAAAAATATTATTTTTTCGTTTACGGCCATACACATGAAGTGGGGGGGTAAATTTTTTTTTTACTCCAACCCTAATGTGTGGAGTATCGTTGGATAGGTCTTTTAAAAAAAATACGGGTTATCTAGAACAATTTTTGGATGAAACTAATACTTTCGTAAATATTAGCTCCAAAAGTTTAAAAAAGTGTTTATCGTATTTCCGCGATACCTCATTAAACATTGATCCCAGCAAAAAAGTGCAAAGAATGTTTTTTATAGAAAATTTTATGTGGATGAATTAAGCAATAGAACATTTTTTAGTATGAGCCACCGTTACCGAGTTATTTACGAAAACCCAAAATAAGGGACCTTTACACCCCTCCCACCCCGCTAGCGGCGCCCCCATCCATCGGTACTTTTAGTATGTTGTGTAAGATACCTTTGCCTACAACTACACCAAAATTTGGCTATACACGAATTATTTCCTCTAAGTTTTCCTTCATTGGGTGGGCTAGTAAGGCGTCTATGAATAAGTGTAGCCCACACTTTGGCAAATCCTGACTTATAGCGGTGAATCGGTGATGTTATAAAAAATTTCATGTTAACTGTCAAAAATCGATGTGACATGGCATCCCTATACAGTTAGGGTCAAATAGTTAGTTAGCAACCAAAGTAGCCAAATATATCGGTACAGATCTTTATTTGTATAGCAGTAAGGATGTGTTATGATATATTTGGCCACTTTGACTGCTACTAACTATACGAGCTGTAAAAAAAATGCTGGTGATCCGTTTAAAGGCGTAATTGGTATTCTATTCTAATAATGAAATAGAAGAAAAAAAAATTGACACGCGGAAAAAAAATTGTTTTATGGAGGATTGGTCGGCTTGGACGACGTGATCAATACAAAATAGTAGTTTTCGATACAAGTGCGAGAAGTATGTCATCTTGTACGAGCACTGAGGTTACTTGACCTGAGCCGAGAGGCGAGGGTCAAGACTCGGGACGAGTGAAAATGACGGTTCCGCACGTGTGTCGAACACCGTTTTTTAATACAATTGCGAAAAAACTACTATGAAATAAAATTACATTTATATTCTGTCAGTGTACGAAAGACAGCTTTATTCAATCGCGCGTTGTTCAAGGAATACTATTGGGTCTCGCATAATACTCCTTAATGCCCAATCGCGCGTAGTTCAGGTGGGTCATTTATAAGCGGGTCTCGCATAATAGTCGTTTATTTAAAAAGTATCAATCAGATTACTTTTTAGCACTAGTGCATAAAATCAAACTTTACGCACGATTTGCAGTTCAGATTACTTTTTAGCACTAGTGCATAAAATCAAACTTTACGCACGATTTGCAGCTACATAAACTAAACTTTTTGAGCAATTGTATAATAGTAGTTTTCGATACAAGTGCGAGAAGTATGGCATTTTGCACGAGAACCGAGGTTACTTGGCCCGAGCCGACAGGCGAGGGCCAAGACTCGGGACGAGTGAAAATGTCACTTCTGCACGTGTGTCGAACAACGTTTTTTAATACAATTGCGAAAAAACTACAATGAAATAATAGTAGATTGTTTGACAAGGGTCTAAAGTAGGCCATATTACCACCAGGTGGTCATTTCCCCGACTGAATTGAGGGAAAATTGTTCGAGTGGTAATATGGCTTTTAGACCAGAGTAATGCATACAATGTTTCACTTCGATTGCGAGAAAATATCATAAAAATACTTATTATTTACACACAATAACTAAACTAAGGTGAAATTATGGTATAACTTGACGGTCTTTTAATTTTTTTAACTTCTTTGACCAAGATACAAAATATCAATACCGCGAATAAATGCTACAGACGACGGTATAATTAGCTCTTTAAAACAGCTATTAGACATGGCAATTTGTAGGGCCCAACCTGTTGTGTACCCTGCCTCTCCCACACCCTCTTTCAGCTCCCTACGGGCCCAACCTCCTATTACACCTCCCAACACAACAGGCTGGGCCCTACAAATTGCCATGTCTAATAGCTGGTTTAACAGTTTAAACACACTTTAAAGCGTTTCCCAAAAAATTAAATCTTTTTTAATGATTGTGAAGTAGGAACTAAAAAACACCTCATGTTTTGAGAAATAAATTGCGTTTCCTGATTGGTCGATTTTAACATTGCTGTATTCTGATTGGTTGATATTAAATACAATGTTTTTTTAAGGACTTAAATTATTTACACAGTATACGCACCAAAAAAGTATCTAGCGTTCCGATTAACTCCGATATGTGTTGTGATTGGTGGATTTAATATAGTGAAGTGTTCTGATTGGTCAATTTAAAATGCAATATATCTGCAAATCGTGCGTAAAATCAAACTTTACGCACGATTTGCAGATCAGATTACTTTTTAGCACTAGTGCATAAAATCAAACTTTACGCACGATTTTCAGTTACATAAACTAAACTTTTTGAGCAATAGTATAAAAAAAAAAATTTTGCGACAAAAAAAATCTCCTACTTTTTCTTAATTTCAATACGATACCAATTATGCCTTTAAACGGATTACCAGTATTTTTGTTACATCCTGTATAATGCGGACTGTACAAAGTACAAAATTATGCGCCTGTGATAACAATGCCACTTTTTCCATCGAAATCAGCGTCGTTCGAATCTCTTTGATGTGCTACAATCCCTTTCGTTGGCGCACCCAGGGCTCTTATTAACATCGCTCATTGAGCGTGTCACGGAAAGACCAGTGTAGAATTGATCTTCTACGTTATACTTGTTTATGTATTTCATTTACAAAAATAGATGCGATTTATTGGACAACATAAATGTCTATAACTTAATCCCATGGCAATATGCTTTATACACAAAAGTATTTTTCACCTCAGCAGCTTGAACAAGACTACTTCCCTGCGTATAAACAGTGACGAAAGTCGCACTTTCGTCACTCCAGTGCGTGACGAAAGTGCGACTTTCATTACATCAGTCATTTTATTAAGTTATTCAACATATATATATTTAATTCTGATAAAAACTGGCCAAGTCAAATCTAACCTACTTTAATATCTCACATTTTTAAATAACAGAAATTGTTATAGGTATCCAATAAAGCAAAGAAATAGAGTTTAAGAGGCCTTAGTCCCAAAATGCGCGTATTTTGCGAAATGCATCATTTTCTTCGGAGGTTATAGCGAAAATGCTTCGTGTTTTTAAATTAACTTTTAATGCATATAATAGTCCGTTCCTTTATCTAGACGGCCATGGGAAAAAAATACATTTTTGGGAAAAAAACCTGAAAAACACGGCTTCTCTTGGCAGGCCTCTTCAGAGTTTGCAGTTAGACGTCTGGTTTTTTTTCAGATTACTCAAATACTCGTAAAGGGAACCTTTCTTATAAAATCTGAATACAATTCAATTCAGTATATCATGTTCAAGACGGCCATGGTAAGAAAAATTGAAGATTCATCTTGGATAATAGACAAAATACCTTCTGAATATTGCAATTTTTTTGATGAAAACAGGTTTACATTTAATTTTTTTCACGGAATTCCTATAAATTTTCTGCCCTAAAAATATAAATCTATCAAAGTTCAGTTATAGATCTACCACGAAAAAAAAAATCATTACTGTAACGCAAAATTTAAATAAAGTGTAATTTTTTGAAGATGACTCTAAATCGGTTCAAATCTTGACAAAACACATCGCGCCGTCGCCTCTGGCTCAGTATGGAACGAGAGCTCACAGACGACGGACCTGTGCTAAATCGTCCTACGCGCATTACGTAAGTTTGCCAGCTGGATACAATAAGAGGCCACTAAAACGGGTAACCTTGTATGAAATCCCCAACACGTAGTGACCTGTTTCCATTGCCCTATAGTTGCGAGAAGTGCGATAGAATTATAAATATCCTTGAAATAAAAGATTGAAATATTTACTTTACTTAATATTATTAAATGTTTTTTTTTTGAAAACTAAACAATTTTGTCAATATCGTCATGGTAGTAATTTTCGACTAACTCGGGGTGTGCAGAATTTAAAAATAATGTTTATTTTAAAATCAAAGATGGCGGTCATACACTTTATGGTAAAAATCGTTATGGTAGTAATTTCCGATTAATTCAGGGGTGTAGATTTCGGAAAAAAGGACGGTTTTAAAATCAAAGATGGCGGAAACGGAAAATTTTGTCAAAATCGTCATGGTAGTCATTTCCGACTAATTCGGGTGTGCAGATTTCTAAAATAATGTCTATTTATAAATCCAAGATGGCGGTCAAACACTTTATGGTAAAAATCGTTATGGTAGTAATTTCCGATTAATTCAGGGGTGTAGATTTCGTCAAAAAGGACGGTTTTAAAATCAAAGATGGCGGAAACGGAAAATTGTGTCAAAATCGTCATGGTAGTCATTTCCGACTAATTCGGGTGTGCAGATTTCGAAAATAATGTCTATTTAGAAATCCAAGATGGCGGCCAAACACTTTATGGTAAAAATCGTTATGGTAGTCATTTCCGATTAATTCAGGGGTGTAGATTACGAAAATAAGGACGGTTTTAAAATCAAAGATGGCGGAAACGGAAAATTGTGTCAAAATCGTCTAGGTAGTCATTTCCGACTAATTCGGGTGTGCAGATTTCGAAAAAAATGTCTATTTAGAAATCCAAGATGGTGGTCAAACAATTTATGGTAAAAATCATTATGGTAGTCATTTCCGATTAATTCAGGGGTGTAGATTTCGAAAATAACGACCGTTTTAAAATCAAAGATGGCGGAAACGGAAAATTGTGTCAAAATCGTCTAGGTAGTCATTTCCGACTAATTCGGGTGTGCAGATTTCGAAAAAAATGTCTATTTAGAAATCCAAGATGGTGGTCAAACAATGTATGGTAAAAATCATTATGGTAGTCATTTCCGATTAATTCAGGGGTGTAGATTTCTAAAATAACGACCTTTTTCAAATCAAAGATGGCGGAAACGGAAAATTTTGTCAAAATCGACATGGTAGTCATTTCCGACTAATTCGGGTGTGCAGATTTCGAAAAAAATGTCTATTTAGAAATCCAAGATGGCGGACAAACACTTTTTTGATAAAAATCGTTATGGTAGTCATTTTCGATTAATTCAGGGGTGTAGATTTCGAAAATAAGGACCGTTTCAAAATCAAAGATGGCGGAAACGGAAAATTCTGTCAAAATCGTCATAGTAGTCATTTCCGACTAATTCGGGTAAGCAGATATCGAAAATAATGTCTATTTTGAAATCCAAGATGGCGGTCATACACTTTTTTGTAAAAATCGTTAAATCGAAAATGAAGATCGTTTTAAAATCCAAGATAGAGGAAATGGATAATTTTATCAGAATCGTCATGGTAGTCGTCTTCGACTAATTCGGGAGTGTAGATTTCGAAAATAATGTGTGTTTCAAAATCCAAGATGGCGGCCATACACTACTTAAAAATCGTAATGGACGTCATTTTTGATTAATTCTGGGATGAAAACTTCGAAAATAAGGACCGTTTTAAAATCAAAGATCATACAATTTTTTTGGTAAAAATCGTTAAATTGAAAATAAAGACCGTTTTAAATCGAAAAGGAAAACTTTGTCAAGGTCGTCATGGTAGACCAAACTAATTCGAGGGTGTAGACTTCGAAAATAATAAACCTTTTGTAAACTTTTATTATTTCACCTAAAATATAATTTTAATTGTGTAGTTTAAGATTTTAATTGTAGACTAAGTTAACTAAGAATTTGTAATTTCAAAATTATAACTTCAGCGTAGGAAACGGTAATGATTAAATTGGTAACTGTCGCAACTGATCCCACGAGACAGGCCTAGCCTAGTGTGGTGGTCGCAGGTAATTTTGTATACACTCTTTGTTGGCAAGTAAATTATTATTATTATTATTTTTTAATGGGTGTTTTAAAATCCAAGTTGGCGGCCATACACTTTTTACTTAAAAATTGTAATGGTAGTCATTTACGATTAATTCATGTGTGTAGATTCCGGAAATAAGGACGGTTTTAAAATCAAAGATGGCGGAAATGGAAAATTTTGTCTAATTGGTCATGGTAGTCATTTTCGACTAATTTGGGTGTGCATATTTCGAAAATAATGTCTATTTTGAAATTCAAGATGGCGGTCATAAACTTTTTTGGTAAAAATCTTTAAATCGAAAATAAAGACCGTTTTAAAATACAAGATGGCGGAAATGGAAAATTACGTCAAAATCGTCATGGTAGTCGTTTTCGACTGATTCGGGGTGTAGATTTCGAAAATGCTGTCTATTTTGAAATCCAAGACCAAGGTCATACACTTTTTTGGTAAACATCATCATGTTAGTCGTTTCAAGGGTGTAGATTTTGAAAATAAGGACCGTTTTAAAATCAAAGATGGCGGAAATGGAAAATTTTGTCAAAATCGTCATGTTAGTCGTCTTCGACTAATTCGGGAGTGTAGATTTCGAAAATAATGTGTATTTCAAAATCCAAGAAGGCGGCCATACACTTTTTACTTCAAAATCGTAATGGACGTCATTTTTGATTAAATCTAGGATAAATACTTCGAAAATAAGGACCGTTTTGAAATCAAAGATGGCGGAAACGGAAAGTTTTGTCAAATTCGTAATGGTTGTCGTCTTCAACTTATTCGGGTGTGTAGATTTCGAAAATAATGTCTGTTTTAAAATCCAAGATGGCGTTCAAACACTTTTTTGGTTAAAATCCATATGGTAGTCATTTCCGATTAATTCAATGGTGTAGATTTTAAAAATAAGGACCGTTTTAAATCAAAGATGGCGGAAATGATAAAAAAATTCAAATTCGTCATGGAAGTCGTTTTCGACTATTTCGGTAACTGTAGATTTCGAAAATAATGTCTGTTTTAAAATCCAAGATGGCGATCACACTCTTTACTTGTTATTTTAGCCATTTTCGATTAATTCAGGCGTGTAGATTTCAAAAATAAAGTCCGTTTCAAAATCGAAGATGGCAGAAATGGTCATTCATTTATAAAAATCGCCGTTATTCAGACATGTAGATTTCAAAAACAAATTCTTTTAAAATTCAAGACGGCGGCCATATACTTTTTTGTATCCCCGATTGAATCGAAAATGACTACCATAACGATTATCTAGAAAAAAGTGTACGGCCACCATCTTGAAATTTAAAACAGACCTTTTTCTCGAAATCTAAACACCTGAATCAGTTGAACACCATTACCATGAAGATTTTAACAAAATGGTCATCACTACTATCTTATATTTGTGTTTATTATCGGAATTTACATTGCCGAATTAATCAACAGCGACTACTATAACGATTAACGACTACTACAGCGATACTAAAATTGTATGACTGCCATCTTGGATTTTAAAACAGACATTATTTTCTAAATCTACACACGTGAATTAGTAAAATTGACTACCATGACGATTTTTACAATAATTGTCATTCAACACCCATCTTGGATCTCAAATCGGTCCTTATATCGAAATCTACACCTCTCAATTAATCACAAGCGACTACCATAAATTTTTTTTAGAAAAAAGTGTATGGCCGCCATCTTGGATTTTAAAAAATACATTATTTTCGAAATCTACACAGTACACACCCAAATGAGACCAAAAAGACTATCATGACGATTTTAATAAAATTGTCCATTTCAGCCATCTTGAATTTTAAAACGGTATGTGTTTTCGAAATTTAAATCCCCAAATTTCGCTAAAACGACACTCATTCCATTTTCACCAAATAAGTGTGCAAGAGCTATCTTGGATTTAAAAATAGACATTATTTTCGAAATCTGCACACTCGAATTAGTCGAAAACGACTACCATGACGATTTTGACAAAATTATCCATTTCCGCCATCTTGGATTTTAAAACGGTCTTTATTTTCGAAATCTACTTCCCTGAATTAATCGAAAATGACTACCATAACGATTTTTACCAAAAAAGTGTTTGACCGCCATCTTGGATTTCTAAATAGACATTATTTTCGAAATCTGCACACCCGAATTAGTCGGAAATGACTACCATGACGATTTTGACAATTTTTCCCTTTCCGCCATCTTTGATTTTAAAACGGTCCTTATTTTCGAAATCTACACCCCTGAATAAATCGAAAACGACTAACATGATGATTATTACCAAAAAAGTGTATGACCGCGGTCGTAGATTTCAAAATAGACATCATTTTCGAAATCTGCACACCCGAATTAGTCGAAAATAACTACCATGACGATTTTGACAAAATTATCCATTTCCGCCATCTTGGATTTTAAAATTGTCTTTTTTTTCGAAATCTACATCCCTGAATTAATGGAAAATGACTACCATAACGATTTTTACTAAAAATGTGTATGACCGCCATCTTGGATTTAAAAATAGACATTATTTTCGAAATCTGAACACCCGAATTAGTCGGAAATGACTACCATGACGATATTATTTTCGAAATCTACACCCCTGAATTAATTGAAAACGACTACCATGATGATTTCTCAGAAAAAAGAGTATATCCGCCATCTTGGATTTTAAAACAGACATAATTTTCGAAATTTACACCCACTAATTAGCAGAAAATGACTACCGTGCCGATTTTTCAGAATAAAGTGTAAAACCCTCATCTTTTTTCTTTTCAATTTATTTGGTACAAAAAACAGTAACACACGAGATTATGGCTAATACAAAAATAAAATACAAAAATTACAAAGTGTGAGACCAACGACAATGTCCACAGATTTGGGATTGATCTTGGATTTTAAAACAGACATACATAATTTTCAAAATCGACATCCCGTAATTAGCCGAAAATCACTCCCATGACGATTTAACAAAAAAGTATATTTCCGCTATCTTGGATTTTAAAACAGACATAATTTTCGACATCTACACCCTGTAAGTAGCCGAAAATGACTACCATGACGATTTTTCAGAATAAAGTGTATAACCGCCATCTTGGATTTTAAAACGGACATAATTTTCGAAATCTACACCCCTTAATTAGCCGAAAAGGACTACCATGATGATTTTTCTGAATAAAGTATATAACCGCCATCTTCGATTTAAAAACAGACATCATTTTCGAAATCTACACACCCGAAGTAGTCGAAATTGGCTGTGGAATTTCAAACAAACCTAATTTTCGAAATTCGAAATTTATTATACTTTTAATTCGAAAAGTATCTCCAACAGTCCCTACTGATTAAGTGATTACCCGTGTTTGGTGTTAGATGCGTATATTTCCTTTAAACATACTTTAATTAGTAATATCTTCCATATAAAAGAAAATAAATAGCCTGTGTGTAACTTATGCGTAAAAAGAATTTTACTTGTAATTGAAGTTGAAAACGATCAAGATCGTTCGATCGTCGATCATTGCCAGCGGTCGCGTACTGAGCGCTACCGCCATCTATCGAGTAAGATGTCGTGAAATTGAGGAACGTTCATGGGACTAAGGCCTCTTCCTATAAATACATATTTGGATTTTGCATAGAACTTGGCACTCATTTAGATTTCCATTCTTTTTGCGGCGAAGCCCACAGCCAAGCATAATTTTTGTATTGAACTTGGCTCTCTTTTTTAGGAACTACTAGGAACCCTTTTATAGTTTCGCCATGTCTGCCCGTCCGTCCGTCCGTCCGCGGATAATCTCAGTGACCGTTAGCACTAGAAAGCTGAAATTTGGTACTAATTTGGTAATATGTATATCAATCACGCCGACAAAGTGCTAAAATAAAAAGTGGACATTTTTTTTTTATTAGGGTACCTCCCCTATATGTAAAGTGGGGAGTGATTTTTTTTTTCGTTTCAACCCTAACGTGTGATATATTGTTGGATAGGTATTTAAAAATGAATAAGGGTTTACTAAAATCATTTTTTGATAATGTAAATATTTTCGGAAATAATCGCTCCAGAAGTTAAAAAAAATGTGTGTGTCCCCCCCCCTCTAACTTTTGAAACATAAGTTTAAAAAATATGAAAAAAATCTCAAAAGTAGAACTTTATAAAAACTTTCTAGGAAAATTATTTTGAACTTGATAGGTTGAATAGATTTAGAAAAAAAATTACAAAATAATTTCTGAACTAAGTTTGTAATTTAACCGTATAAGCAGGTGTTTATTGTAGGTGTAATTTCTACAAAATCACAATGAAATGACGTGCTTTCAAATAAAGTAAAAACGGTGAAAATCGGTTCACGCAATAAAGAATTATCCCATAAAAATCATCTTCCATACTTTAAGCTCGCGCGCAATAGTTTACTTAATTTGCCGATAGATGTCGCTGTACGTGGAACGCTCCTATCATATCCTACATGGCGGTTTTATTTTAACTCTTAAGTGCACTTACTGTGACGGACGGAAAACTACGGAACCCTACACTGAGCGTGGCCCGACACGCTCTTGGCCGGTTTTACATTTATGTTTTTGGTGGGATATCATTACTTTTTGTAAAGAAAACTAGGCAGGTATTGAGATTTAATGTTTTTTCTTGCGTTTCCGCTACATGGTTTTATTTTTGATGCTATTGTCTACATTCTCTTTATTTCTGTTCTGTGTATAATTATGTGGTGCAGCGCGCCGCCGACGACACACCGTTGGCCGGTCGTTTAGCGTGTATTACAAGTTTTTTGTATGGGGACACCACTTATTTTTTTAATCAACTTTATTTTTATATTTCTGTTATATAGCAAATATAATAATACATATATTGGGATAGTTTCAAATATCTGCTTGTAACGGTTCCAACGATACAATTTTTTTTTGTATGGGGACCCCCCTATTTTTTAACTTTTTTTTATTTTTAGATTTTTTCCTACGCTTACACACAATTATTGAGCTGGATTCCAAATTTCATCCTTCTAGGTCATCTGGAAGTAGGTTAGGTTTAGGTACTATATGTCAGTCAGTCAGTGCTAAAATTTACGACTTTTTGACCTTCATATCTTTATAAACGTTTCAGCTAGCTTCATGAAATTTGGGCTTCTGGATGTCCTTATGGATATAATTAAACACACGTAGTTTTATGTGTTTACGTTAAAGAGGTTTTGAGTTATAGAAGGGTCAAAAGTGGCACCAAGTGGTTCGTGTAAATATACACTTGGCGCTGGCTAGCCAGTTCCTTTGCTTGAACTTGGCTTGACACGCTGCTGCGTGTCTAGTTTTTTTTATCCGGAAATAGAGATTATGCCTGATTATCACGGAAGTAGGTATGCCACAGCCGTATTCCTTTAAAAATATGTCGGTCAGTTCCTAATATTGTTTCTGGGCAACCAATATTCAATAAATTATGGATGTTTATTTTAACTATTACTTACTAAGTAAGTACTTCGGGACCTTTCAATATTGTCCGGAATTTAAAAATGTTAATTCTGCTTCCTTGTTCTTCCGTTTATTCAGACTGTAAAGACAACTTTTATACGGATTAGATCGAGATTTAGGTTTCGAAGCCATTGTGTATATTATCAATTTTGCGCAGCCGAGCGGCAGCCCACTGCTATACGCCTGCCCGGGAGGCGCGCCGGCCAAATGTACCTAAACTGCGAAGTGAAACCCCCCTGGCGTGGTTAAGTTCTGTACAATTAATGAATGAAAATATTACTAGCATCATGAGGAATTTAGTGACAACAAGTATTTTGTAATTCAATAATAAATTTAGATTCATAAAGTTCGAATAGTTCACCAGTTCGTCGATCCATATGGAGGCCTTGTCCTTACATTCAGCCTTCATCTGTTTTTCGCTAATCATCTACTTACGTGGTCAAGTTCTGTATTTTTTTAAATAGTCTATGACCTGTGTTGTGTCCCACTGCTGGGCAATGGCCTCCCCTCTCTTCCGCCACTCGTCACGGCCTGCTGCATGTTTCCGCCAATCGCTACAAAAGGCATCCAGGTCGTCCCGATATGTCTTTTTCGGTCTGCCTCTGGCGGCCATCCTGCGGTGCCCATTCAGTAGCCATTTTGGCCTACCGTTCCGGTTGCATTCAGCAGACATGTCCAGCCTAGTCCCACCTCTGTAAAACTAAAATATGATAATGATTTGTTTCTATCATCAATTATTCATCAGTGTATGATAACACCTCTTTTATTCTATAATTCTATTTTCTACCACATACTAGTTCCCCTGAGACGCAGCGCTCAGTAGGTAACCGAAAGTAATAGCATCCGAGCCTATTCTGAGCACGTACTCTTATAATCATGTTCGAGTCCTAGCACAGTTGATAAAGTCGAATCTCATACGAAAAATGACGTGAGTTCTTTTAGAAAATGTTTAAAAATATGGAATTGTTATTCCTCTGACATGCCACGCTTATTGAGCGTTTAATCTTTTTGCCTTTTTGTTATTTCCATTGGGACAAAACTGTTTACGTATGTTAAGGTAAAGAATATAAAGATGACGTATGAGTGCTAGCTGACGATAAAACCTACGTAATGATTTTATAACTACCTGTGGCAAATAGTATGTACCTCCTCGATTGTATTTTCTTAATTTATCAATTATTATTTTTATTTATGTATGTATGGTTTATGTAAGTTTATTTTTATTTTATATGCGTAAGTTATTATTGTTTAGCTAGTTGATTTAAATTTGCAACACCTACGTATTTCTGATTATTTTGAATGGTTTCCGCTTCCCAAAGGTTGTCTGGAAGAGATTTTAGCGATAAGACCGCCTTTTGTTTTCCCTCTGATTATTCTGTTCCTAACTTGTATTTTACGTGTTTCTTTATTTTGAGGTGTGCAATAAAGATATGTTATGTTATGTAAGTTCGTTTATCAATGAAATTTTCACGGCTAAACTACTCGATTGATTTTGATCAAACTTGGAATGTACACTAGCTTAAATTAAACCACTAAGGTGGGACATTAGGTCGCTGTGTAGTATTAAGTAAGTAGTAAATAATATTAAGTTTCCATACTTTAGTTTTGGAAATCAAATCTGTTTTTTACCCCGAAGTGATCAGCAACCATAAATAAACAATCAAAGGCTTGTACAAGGGCTGCTATTTATATATCCGGAAACCGGGATTACAATCTTCTTAAATAGCATATTTGACCTCCATGGTAAAATTTGAACTTTTTTAAGTACTGGCCGGTATATTTTTTCTTTCTTATTAACGCTCGTGTTTTGTTTTTGACGGGTTTTAAATGTCATCTCGCAGCAAGAATGGAACTCACTCGTGAAAATATTCGTGCTATGATTTATTATGATTTTCGGCGTGGTTTAACGCAACAACAGTGCATAGATCAACTAACTTCAACTTTTGGTGATGAAGCCCCATCTAAAACTACTGTGTATCACTGGTTTAGTGAGTTCAATCGTGGATGTAGTATGCTTACGGACGAAGTTAAGGCAGGTCGCCCGAAATCGGTCGTTGTACAACAAAATATCGAGGCTGTGCGAAAACTTATAATGGACGACCGACATGTTACGTACCGCGAGATAGAGGCGACTCTGGGTATTTCTATGACCAGCATTAATAGCATATTACATAATTATTTGGCTGTAAAAAAAATTTTTTTCGCGTTGGATACTCCACAACTTAACAAAAGAGCAAAAAGATGCTCGCGTCGAATGGTGCCATAAAATGTTAAAAAAATTTAACCGTGGTGACTCAAAAGCCGTTTATAACATCTATACAGGTGACGAATCCTGGATCTATGCATACGATCCCGAAACGAAGCAACAATCAACGGTATGGGTGTTTCAAAATGAGCCGAACCCTACGAAAGTTACTCGTGCAAAAAGTACATTGAAACAAATGGTGGCCTGCTTCTTCGGTATTAATGGCCATGTAGCTACAGTGCCACTAGAAAACCGTAGAACGGTTAATTCAGAGTGGTACACGACCATTTGCTTACCGGAAGTATTTGAACAAATTCGTAAAACTAACCAGCGACGAAGAATCATTCTTCATCATGACAATGCCAGCTGTCATACGTCACGCGAAACAACTCTATTTTTGGAGGGTCAAAATGTGGAATTAACGGGTCATCCGCCGTACAGTCCTGACTTGGCACCCAACGATTTTTATTTATTTCCAAATATAAAGAATAAATTACGCGGTCAACGATTTTCGATCGCTGAAGATGCTGTCGACGCATTCAAACAACACGTTATGGAGGTACCTCAGGCGGAGTGGCAGAAGTGCTTTAAAAATTGGTTCACGCGAATGCAAAAGTGCATAGATCATCAAGGGGAATACTTTGAAAAACAATAAAACCATTTTCAGCCGTGTACGTTTGTTTGTTTTTTTGTTTCCGGATATATAAGTAGCAACCCTCTCGTAATGTGTATTGTATATGTTTTATTTATGATAAATATTTATACTCTGCGTCTGAAACAAAAAAAAGCACGATTAGCTTTTTTGTCCAATAGTTCAAATATTTTATATATATGCAATTTTTTTTTATACCACGACGGTGGCAAAAAAGCATACGGCCCGCCTGATGGTAAGCAGTTACCGTAGCCTATGGACGCCTGCAACCCCAGAGGACACAACGCTACGCTAACGTTACGCTTTACACAAGATTTCTTCATTTCCAAGTTAATTAATGTGTATAAACTGATGACTTCCTATGCAAAACGTGGACGCCCAGCCTTATTGTTCATAAATCCGGTTTTATCACGTATGATGAGAACATGTCTACCTATATATACACGCACGAACCAGATAATTACAAAAAAATCTAAATTCTTGCTAAAGTTGGTAGTGGTTGATGTCGTTGTTTTGCGAAAACTAATATGAGATTTTGATTGTGCCAAATAAAAATGTTGGGGTTTAAATTGGGTTTTCTAGTATGTTGTACCTACCACACTCAGCGAGATGCCATTTGCAGTGCCCATACCTCTCTTTTTGGCGTAGTTTAAGGACATACCCCAGGTCCAAACAAAACAACACATGTCTAAATATTATAAAAGAAATCAGTTTGCACAGAAATATAAATGGTTAAAGTATATTTTTACTAAAAAATTATGTTCTTAAATAATAAGTATACGTGTATAATTTGATAATGCAAGTAATGCAACCATAATTTTTCTTTAAAAGTGCGTGATTGCGAAGCAATGAAGGTAAATGTGTTTGTTTACATTATTTTACTTTTCTATTGACACTGACTTCAGGTTACTGTTTACATTTTCGTTGGTCGACTGTATGGTATGTCTTACGAAAGGGTCAGACCCTTGGTTACGTCACGTGACCGCAAAGTGCCACGCACAGGTTTTGTGCGCCGAGGAATCTTGTAGGAGTGCCCAGACGAGAAACGTTCTACAATCTAGATACGCGGCAGCGTGTCAAGCCAAGTTCAAGCAAAGGAACTGGCTAGCCAGCGCCGAGTGTATATTGCACGAACCACTTATTTAATTACTCAAAACCTCTTTAACGTAAACACATAAAACTACGTGTGTTTAATTATATCCATAAGGACATCTAGAAGCCCAAATTCCATGAAGCTAGCTCAAACGGTTATAAAGATATGAAGGTCAAACAGTCGTAAATTTTAGCACTGACTGACTGACATATAGTACCTAAATCTAACCTACTTCCAGATGACCTAGAAGGATGAAATTTGGAATCCAGCTCGGTAATTATGTGTAAGCGTAGGAAAAACTCTAAAAATAAATAAAAAGTTTAAAAATAGGGTGGGGGGGGCTCCGAAAACATTTTTTTTTAATTGTATCGTTACAAGCAGATATTTGAAACTATCCCAACATATGTATTATTTATTATATTTGCTATATAACAGAAATATAAAAATAAAGTTAAGTCAAAAAATAAGTTGTGTCCCCATACAAAAAACTTCTAATACGCGCTAAACGACCGGCCAACGGTGTGTCGTCGGCGGCGCGCGGCACCAATAGCATCTATATGCTATAATTCCGCTGCATGGTTTTCTTTTTGATGCTATTGTCTATACAATAGCATAACAAAGAAAACCATGCAGCGGAAACGCAAGAAAAATCATTAAATCTCAATACCTGCCTAGTTTTCTTTACAAAAAGTAATGATATCCCACCAAAAAGTAAAATAGGAGAGCCAAGTTTAATACAAAAATTATGCTTGGCTGTGGACTACGCCGCAAAAAGAATGGAGATCTAAATGAGTGCAAGTTCTATCCAAAATCCAAATATGTATTTATAGGAACAAAATAACATTATGAACAAGTATTAAACTCTATTTCTTTGCTTTATTGAATACCTATAACAATTGCTGTTATTTAAAAATGTGAGATCTTAAAGTAGGTTAGATTTGACTTAGCGTAGTTTTTATCATAATTAAAAAATAAATATATATATGTTGAATAACTATATAAAATTACTGATGTAATGAATTCTTTTTTTTTTGTCTTTTTTCTTCGGTTCTGCGGTTAATAATTCACTATACAAATTTCCAACTCCCTTTTCACCCCTTAAGGGTTGATTTTCGGGGTGAAAACTATCCTTTGTCCTTTCTCGAACCCATACTATACCAAATTTCATCTTTATCAGTTCAGCGGTAAAAAAATCCTCATACCAACTTCCAACCCCCTTTTCACCCCCACAAGGTTTTATTTTCGGGATGAAAACTATTCTGTCGTTTCGCGGGACTCAAATTAACTCCATACTAATTTCTATTAAAAATTCTCCATACAAAATTTTCAACCCCCTTTTCACCCCCTCTAGGGTTGATTTTCGGGATGAAAACTATTATTGGTCCTTTCCCGAGACTCAAACTATCTCTACACAAAATGTCATCAAAATCCGTTCAGCCGTTTTCACGTGATGCGCGGTCCAATAAACAGACAAACAGACAAAAATTCTTAAAATTATTGGAACGTGTTCTGTTATCAATTCTAAGTATCCCCAGCCAACTTTTTTTCGATTATCTTCCATGTACAGACTTTCGACCCTCTTCAGCTTTATTATATGTATAGATAGATAGTTTTTATTCATTTCCATTATTTTTTTGGACCTACGGTTCTAAAGTAAGATGGGGGGGGGGGGCTTTTCTGAAGATGAAACTATCCTTTGTCCTTTCTCGAGACCCATACTATTTCTATACCAATTTTCATCTAAATCAGTTCAGCGGTAAAAAAATCCTCATACCAACTTCCAACCCCCTTTTCACCCCCACAAGGGTTTGAAAACTATCCTATGACGTTTCTCGAGACTCAAATTATCTCCATACTCATTTCTATCTAAATCGTTTCAGCGGTTAAAAATTCACCATACAAACTTTCAACCCCATTTTCTCCCCCACCAGGATTGATTTTTGGGATTAAAACTATATACATATTATCCTTTCCCTGGACTCAAACTATCTCTGTACAAAATTTCATCAAAATCCGTTCAGCCGTTTTCACGTGATGCGCGGTCAAATATGCAGACAAACAGATAAACAGACAAACAGATAAACAGACAAAAATTCTAAAAATTGTTGGAACGTGTTCCGTTATCGATTCTAAGTATCCCCAGCCAACTTTTTTTCGATTATCTTCCATGTACAGACTTTCGACCCTCTTCAGCTTTATTATATGTATAGATAGATAGTTTTTATTGAAAGTACCTTTCAGGCTTCACTTCCATTATTTTTTTCAAATATTTTGGACCTACGGTTCTAAAGTAAGATAGGGGGGGGGGGCTTTTCTGAAGATGAAACTATCCTTTGTCCTTTCTCGAGACCCATACTATCTCTATACCAATTTTCATCTAAATCAGTTCAGCGGTAAAAAAATCCTCATACCAACTTCCAACCCCCTTTTCACCCCCACAAGGGTTTGAAAACTATCCTATGACGTTTATCGAGACTCAAATTATCTCCATACTCATTTCTATCTAAATCGTTTCAGCGGTTAAAAATTCTCCATACAAACTTTCAACCCCATTTTCTCCCCCACCAGGATTGATTTTTGGGATTAAAACTATATATTATCCTTTCCCAGGACTCAAACTATCTCTATACAAAATTTCATCAAAATCCGTTCAGCCGTTTTCACGTGATGCGCGGTCAAATAAACAGACAAACAGATAAACAGACAAAAATTCTAAAAATTGTTGGAACACTTGGAACGTGTTCTGTTATCGATTTTAAGTATCCCCAGCCAACTTTTTTTCTATTATCTTCCATGTACAGACTTTCGACCCTCTTCAGCTTCATTATATGTATAGATAGATTTTCTAGCAGTTCTTGTGTGTCTGGAAAAACTTACGTCAATAAAGGAGGTGTTCAATTCAAAATGATTATGATATTCTATTCTTTTCTTGATAAACAAGTCATGTCAAGCTCATTTTGAACCTAGTTTGCTTTGGTACTTCTGCTCCTGATGCTGCTTCTGTACCTGTTCCTAAATTCTGAAAGTAGCAGGCGGGTTTTTAGGCCTGTGTAAAGGGCGTTATAGCGTAAGCGTAGGTATCGTAATACGCGCGTAGGACGAGAGCGATACGAGCGCATACATGTTCGAAGAAGTCCGCACTAGAGTTATACTTTCTCAAGAACGTTCTCCGATTTGTATGGGGATTATTCTCGAGCGAGAACGTTCACCATATATAACGGAGAACGTTTTTTGAGAACGGCACAACTATAATACGCGCACGAAGCGGTGTCGAAGCGAATCGTAATCGTAACCATATCGCTCTCGTCCTACGCCCGTATTACGATACGCTTACTCTACGACACCGTGTGCAAAAGGCCTTACTGTTTTATGTACCCTATTTCCAGGGTTCCGCTATGTTTACTAACATATTCATTTAAGCATCAAACACTCGTTAGGTACATCTTGTCAACAACCTTGTAAATTGTAAATATATTTATTTATCTTTATAGCCAAAGGCAACCCGTGGGAATATTTAACTTACGAGCAATGTAAAACATTTATTTTAGTCTAAGGTAGGTTTATGAAGTAACAGTTAGGTGTTTTGTTGTTTTTTATTATTTTATCAGCTAACTGAAGGGGTTTTTCACCGTGAAACGGCTTGCACTAATTTTACTAGCACGCCTATGCGTGACGCCGAATTTTTATATTTCGCATCCGTATTCAGCCTCTCGCTCTACTAACCTTATTTGTTCTACACATATCGCTTTCTGCTGAGAAAATAAAGGAAAACCAGCCTTATTTTCATTAAGTTTAGGTTCAACAGAGACGTGATTTACGATTGGTAGACTAAAACCTTTATTGCGAAACGTTTTTTGTGTCACGGAACGATCCAGGTGTGGAATGCCTTTACATAGAAAACAGAGGACGCTTGAAGCGTGCGACTTATAAGCAAAGAAACTTCGTTTAATCTTCAGTTACATGTATTAAAAGCGAGATTGTAAATCTTACTGCAATACCTGCATTTGTGCTTGTAACTGTATGAGGTGTGCAATAAAGAGTATTTATTATTATTATTATTATTATTACCTTAAGGGTGCTTTTAGAGGTAGAATTTTAAAGGGGAAGGTGGCGTAAAGGCACGTTTAGCTATTTCATAATGACGCTATTACATGCGATTATGGCGTTCTTGAGTTAATTACATAATTAAATGGCCTTTTTTGACGCTGCTGGCGTTTGATTTTTTTACAGATATTAAGACAGCACTAAAATGCTGTGTTTTATGAGCGGAGGAAAACTTAATTCAGGGTAATATTGCGGAAATGTTACGGCTACAGGAAAACATTACCGCACACGGGAGGCAACTATTTTTGTGATAATTTTGTGTTATTCAGAAGCACTTCTGTTATTTTTTTCTTTATTTGAGTACGAAATTTTGTTTTAGAGATATGTGATTGAATGATCAACTATGTAAGCATTTATTGGTAGTATAGGTGCTTAAAATGTTGCAATAACTTTCAAATATATTAGATATATTTTTAGAAGTATAATTTCAAAATAAACTTTTATATCAGAAATTTTCGTTTCTCGTTTCAATAGTCCCTGATTGCGATTTCTGGCTTTAACATCTGCTCGATTACGCTACTTGGTGGACGGCTATTTCTGTATACAAACGTATATACCTATTCCTTTATTTCCTCTGAGAAATATCGTTATTTGCAGCGACAGCACCTATCTGGCTGTATTGATCAGAAAGTGAAAGATGTCTATCTCGCCCACGAATTTTAATTTTAAACAAAAACGAACCGACTTAACTTAGCCTCCACCTTTCCAAATCGGTCCAGCCGTCTTCGCATAATCGGTGAACATATATATAAAAAAAATTGCAGAAACAAAGATCCCGACGAACTGAGAACCTCCTCCTTCGAAATCTTGAAGTCGATTGAAAATAGACCCTATTCAAGGTGGTTATCAATTTGTTCCTCAGTTCATCAATTGTTATCTTTTTGATGCTGACCGGTCAGCGAGCAGAATATTATAGCTAAAAATAACTAACTTCCGTCCCTGACTTCGTCCGTGTAGTAAGTCTTGAACATGCTACTTTCGTACTTGGAACCCTGATCTCACCTCCTTTCCAGGTTATAAGCTACATGTCTACCAAGTTTCATCCAAACTATTCAGCCCTTTTTGATTGAAGAAGGAACAAGCATTCAAACATCTACAATGTTTGGGCTTTTTGTTAATAGGATAAGGCAAAAAAGTTAGACCGAAGATCTCCTGTTGGTTAAAATTGCAGGGTAGTCCTTAAGCCAGCTCATTGTCGAGCAGTGGTCGTCGTTTGGCATGTATTGTTTGCCGTATATGTGCAAGTTCGAACAAGCTGACCGATTTATTATTGACTAGCTTTTTCCCGCGGCTTCGCTCGCGTTAAATTCGGGGTAACAAACCATACAAACTTCCACTCCCCATTTTAGGGAAGTAGGGGGTTAGAAAGAGACAAAAGGTAGCCAATGACACTCTCCATCCCTTCAACTACATCCACTTAAAAAATCACGTCAATTCGTCGCCCCGTTTTGCCGTGAAAGACGGACAAACAAACAAACACACACATACACTTTCCCATTTACAATATTAGTATGGATTGTTACGCTGACTTGTATTTCGCTCGCCATTGTTGTCTAGTTTGCTTGATATTAGGGTTAATTTCCGCCAGGTGTCGCTAGTGGAGCGTGGTAACATTTTAAAATGTCATGGTGTCTAAAAGCGCTGGGCCGTGACGCAAGTGCGATGCCAATCGATAATGCAAATGGTTGATATTTTGATACGACTGAATAATACATAAATACACATTCAACATAACAGTAATACGTCCTATAAATTTAATTTACTAAAAGACACAATCACTTACAGTTAGCCGTAAGCCGGGTTATTTTGACCTAATGGAGGGTAACTTTCGCGCACCTGATGAAAATCACATTAAAATATAAAAATGTAACTAAACGGTTAAGACTGCGTCGACCGTCCAGTGGCGCCCTCATTGGGGGGATTGTAATTCCTAATAAACTAATCTATTTATGTATAATCCACCATGTTAAATTGTAGTCCTACTAATTCCGCAACTTATGATCTATGTGATACAGTTTTATATTACTTACTTTTGGCTTCATCACCTAAACGGAAAAAAGTGGCCACCATTTGCCGTTTAGGTAATGAAGCAAGAAATACGCAAAATGAAACTATGTGACAAACATCAAAAGTTGCGTAATCTGTAGGACTACAACTTAACACTGAGGGATTATAGATAAATTGATTCGTTTATTAGGAAATGCATTCCCCCCAATGAGGGCGCCACTGGACGGTCGACACAGTTTTAAGTACTTAAAATCGACCTCGTGGCAGTCGTGGCTCATGGTAGGTTACTTACTTAACTGGCTCAGTGATCCAAAACGGATCTTGGTGTCTGACACAACCACTCTGCCCTATTCTGTGCCACTTCACGCTACTCTGGTACACCGAGGGCGAACCAATCTTTAGGGCTTCGTCACTCCAGAGTAGGCGACTATGGTAGGTAGTGTGCCATAAATTTGGTGCATCTGTAAAACCTGGACCTATTAAATCACAAAGGTTAAAGTTATCTCCAGGAGCTATGAAACCCGACTTTACTGAACCGTATTTAAGTGATTACAAGTAATTCAACATAAATCTCGACTAGGCAAAATATTATCAATATAACCAGATTACTAAAACTTATTTAGTGGAAAAAAATACCAAAAATCACCAGTAGGCAGAATATAATCACATGGTTTCTCGATCAGCCCAAAAAAAAAAGACGTATAGGTACCATCATTGCATAAAAACCGGCCAATAGCATGTCGGGCCATGCTCAGTGTAGGGTTCCGTAGTTGCCGGGCTGTTACAGTACAGATATTTGGCGGCGCTTAAACTATGCGTTTTGCTGAACCGATTTTATTAAATATAGTTTTCATTTCAAATTATCGTGTTAATGCAACAGGAGTGTGCCACAAGGAAGTAATTTGGGCCCTTTATTGTTTTTATTATATATAAATGACCTTCGTCAATCAACATCACAAAGGTGCATACTCTTTGCAGACGATACGACATTAATAGTAAAGGGAACTGACATAAATACTTATGAAACGGACATCAATAATGCTTTAGCTAATATTAATACATGGATGGAATATAATAACCTCCATATTAATGTAGATAAAACTTTATTTACACAATTTCATCACCACAATTCAAATCTATTTGTTAATCTTATTATTAATCTTAATAATACTCCAATTGTAGAATCTCATAGTGTCAAATTCCTAGGTTTTATTATTGATAGACATTTAAACTGGAAAGATCATGTCGACGCAGTGTGTTCTAAATTATCGAGATTTGTTTTTGCCTTAAGAAACCTTAAAAATTCAATTTCCACCCAGGCCGCGTTAGCAGCATACCACGGATTTGTAGCATCTTCTCTTAACTACGGTCTTCTACTGTGGGGTAATTCTGTTGAAGTTCAGAGAGTTTCAATGATCCAGAAAGACTGTGTGCGAGCAGTGGCTGGCGTTAGATATGATGACAGATGCAGACCTCTTTTCCAAAAGTTCAATATTCTCCCCCTAGCTTCTATGTATATTTTAAAAGTATGTCTTTTTACGAGAAACCACCCAGAGTATTTTATAAAACGCGAGGCGATGTTCAAAAGAGAACTCCGGGCTCAGTACCAACATCTTCTATACCAGCCAGATTGTAATTCTGATGTATATAAGAGAAATGCTATTAATATGTGTATAGTAATATTTAATAATCTCCCTAAAGAGCTGAGAATACTACATGGGAAAATATTTAAAATTAAATTGACTAAATGGCTACAAGAGCATTGTTTTTATAGTGTTGAGGATTATTTAATATCTAGTGTTTATAATTTTAATTATAATTGCTGATTTGGATTTGACATATGTACCTATAATATTTTTTTTTTTGACCTAATCATGTACTTTTATTTTTTAATTTTAATTTATCGACATAGTTTCATTATATTCTGTATTTTAGTGATAAGTAGTTCCTTAATGTATGTTGATTATGTGTCGACTGAATACTGTTTCACAAACTAATTTATAAGACCTAATTGTACGTATTCATGCAAATAAATATTTCTATTCTATTCTATTGAAAGTACTTATCAGGCCTCGCCTCCATGATTTTTTGTAAAATTTTTTGGACTCACGGTTCCAAAGTTAGATGGGGGTGACGCCCTTCTGTTAGTTTTATATAAAAAATGTTTTTCAAGACCTGTATTCTTTTTGAAAGACCTATCCAATGATACCCAACACGATAGGGTCGGAGCGAAAAAAAAATTGGCCTCCCACTGCATACCCTAATAAAAAAATGTTTTCCAGTTTTTATTCTATCACTTTGTTGGCGTAATTAATGCACTGATACCAAATTTCAGCTTTTTAGTGCGAAAGGTCACTAAGCTAGACCGCGGACGGACGGACGGACGGACGGACGGACATGGCGAAACTATAAGGGTTCATAGTTGACTACGGAACCCTCAAAACGAACAACGTATAGATACCGTACGTATACGTATACGTAATACGTATAGTATACTTACAATAATTCCATCTTCCTTCTGCTTACAATTTGTCTAAGCTAAGATTTCTATCTCAACAATCACCAAACCATTCCAGCAAAAAGAAAACAAAAATTCTTAAAACACCTGATAGCAATTTGGAAACCCCCTAAGTGTGAAATGGCATTTCACAAACTGCCAGTCATGGGACATTATTCGCCAATCAATCCGCTCAGTAACACCTAATGTTACCCTGTAATATCTGTTCAAAACAAACAAATATATCCCTAAAGGTTAAGGGAATAGGGCTGTGAATCGTGTAGAGTGGAATATACATTAGAGTGACAGTGGAAATAATTCGTCTCCCGCGAATGCGATCTTGCTCGGGATTGCAGCGAAATCTCAATGAGATCAATGAGTCGAATTCACCCTTGTAGAGTTACAGTGCTTTAAGTACGATTCACACTTGAAGCGCCGCATCGAAACGTGCAGAGGTACGAGGATGTTCGCCTGAATTTAGTAGAGCTATAAGAGTTGACAGGTTCTTAGAGTCTATGTCACAGTGACGAATCTGTTCAGTATAGCCTCAAAGTGCAAATAGGAGGCTACATTCCGATTGCGACCATTACTGCTCAGCCTTGCAGCAGCGGGAAGCGAGGAAATGTAGATTTCAATCTCTTTGACAAAATTTGTGAGTAAGCTGAACATTCTAGTTGCGACAACGATGTGGCAACCACAGGAATTCAATTTAACAATGCATGTAATTATAATTGGAATATAACGTCCAGCCCCTCCAGCTATGTGCTTCTAGCCTCTAGATACCATACTGCCGACAACGACGACTTTCATGCAACGGAAAATAGGTTCAAACGAAATGTAAATGTGTTATTTAGTGAGCTGTATCATAATTTGTGGGTAAGTATTGTATGTAGACAAAAGAAAATATTGATCTTATGGATAACCGGCAATGTGGTCAATTAATAGAAATCGGTACCTTTTTATAGAAAATATCAAAACGTAATAACATAACAGATCAATGTAATTCTGCTCGTATGCTTCGTACTTAACAGCTTCGGTCTGTGTACTCGTATACATACGGCAGTTAGTATAGTCCGTTTGTTAATGCGCAGCACTTACAATGGTTCACTGCAGCTATTTGCCTCCACCTCTTACAGGATGTACATGTAATCTAAAGCAGTAAAAGTGACAGCAGGGACCCAAATGCATATTTGCAATTGCTTTTTGGGCACTAGGACGTTAACCTTGCCTTAAATTGTGATTCTGTTCAGATGTGTCGTACTTAACAGCTTCGGTTTGTGTGTACTCGTGTGGCAGTTAGTGTAGTCAGTTTGTTAATGCGCAGCACTTACAATGTTTCACTGCAGCTATTTGCCTCCACCTTTTACAGCACCTACATGCTACATGTAATCTAAAGCAGTAAAAGTGACAGCAGGGTGTGAACTATATGCATTTGCTTATTGAGCACTAGGACGTTCACCTTGCCTTAAATTATGATTCTGTTCGGATGTGTCTTACTTAAAAGCTTCGGTCTGTGTACTCGTAGATATGCGGCAGTTAGTAGATATAGTCCGTTTGATATTGTGCAGCATTAACAATGTTTGACTGCAGCTATTTGCCTCCACCTCCTACAGCGCCTACATGTAATCTAAAGCAGTAAAAATGACAGCAGGGACGGATGCATATATGTAGTTGACTCCCTGCTGCAGGATGTCAACTATATGCATTTGCTTATTGGGCACTAACTATTTAGGACGTTAACCTAGCCTTAAATTGTGATTCTGTTCGGATATGTCGTACTTAACAGTTTCGGTTTGTGTGTACTCGTGTGGCAGTTAGTGTAGTTAATACGCGGCACTTTACCTACAATGTTTCACTGCGGCTATTTGCGAGATACCATTTTGCCGACTTACATCCAAATAAAAATATAGGTAGTCAAGTTAAAGTACCAGATGCAAATGCTTTCGGTGGTACGGTATTTGCTTAATCTGGATTACCATTAATAATAATAATTTAAGTACATATGGAGGTACGAAAATGACGTGTTAAGAAATTATTAGCAACTTACCTAAGTAAATACTTATTTTACTTCAAAATTAACAGTTTTGAGCTTCGATAACTCACAAGTGCGATTTTCTTTTTTAGTTAGAGAGTATGATATGATTACTTATAGTAAAAAATATTTTTAACAGTTTTTGACGTCGCGCTAGGTATTATATAGATGTTTGTTAATAACAACAAGAAAAGATTATACAAGATATATTTTCTTCTACCATACTATTGCATTCAACTATTTCAACATCATCTGTTATTTTATAACAGTTTGGTCAGTAGATTATGTTAGCATAATCGAAAAAAAATTGTCAAAATATAAGTGACCTTGAATTCTAAACGAACAAATGGCTAAGACGACATATGCTATTGACAAAACCGTTATAAAATGTGAAGTTATGTTTCAATAGTTAAAAGCGATAGCCGGGTGGTGAAAAATAAAACTTACATAATCTTGTCTATGTGTGGCAAACAAATAGATGTATTATACCTAGCGCACTGCTAACAATTGTTAGAAAATATTTTTTATTATTAGTACTTAACGTATTCTAACAGGTCACAAAATAAAATCGGACTTGTGATTAATATCATTTTTATAGGTTAAAAAGTTGTTCCCGTACTGGAGTACGGGAGTAGAAGATTCCAGCAAGAAGCTCAACAAGGCCCGACTACGACGGTTTTCATATTCTTTTATTTTAAAGATATACGAAAATGATACGACACAACCCCTAGCTGCCTTAACCAGAGAGTAGAAACATATAGTGGAAAATATGTTTCGTCGTAGTCGGGCCTTGTTGAGCTTCTTGCTGGAATCTTCTCAGCTAGGTTATTTAGGAGTAGCAAAGCAGCGACAAATGTCCCATAAGTCGATTCCCATCTACTCATTGAGATCAGGTTGAACTCGTTTTAACTGATCTCGCTGGAAGCACAAGCTCGGTAGGAGCATTCCAGTGTAGCAAACTTATCATGTCTGGTCACGGAAGGGTCCTGGAATTCGCTTGCTTTACCTCTCCAGTGGCAAAAAGACAAAGTCAGGATAAAAAGAATAGTTTGTAACAAATTAGCAGCGACTTTCTAATTAAAAGTATCTAGATAAGCTATCGAAGTGTTTTCGGTGATGCTGTAATAGTTTTCGCAGGCCTCGATTTAAGGCCATCGACACGATCCGAGCCGTAACGAGTTTGTAGAACAAAGATATATAGTCCTCAAGCCGTGCCGTTTATCAACATGAAAAAAATAGGTTCTACGGAAAAGGATAAAAATTGTCATCATACGATGGTGTCAAGTCTATAATAAAGATCTACTTACGCGTATAATCAAATCAATAATAAGCTCTTGTCATGCAAGTATGTGAAACAAATAACAAAATACTGATATAAAAATAAATCTACATAATATATTAAAAACCGAATTCACACCGCACGGCGTGACGTCACAAGCTCCCGCTTACGCTATAGACGTAATTAAATTTCTGTCTTAACTTTGAAATGTTTTGTTTGAATTGCAAAAGAAAAACTTTGTACCTAATAAATTCTGATAATCTTACTAATGGACTAATTATTATTGTTGTGTGCAGACCGGATTACCACGTCGAACCAAGCAGCGCTGACCCGCTGTACCATTTACCAGGTCATGTAGGGAGATGAATAAAAACACTTATTTAGAATTGTAAAACATTTGAGCAGTGTAGTTGCAGGTGTTTCCCCGCTGGGAGTAGTTGTAGAAGTGAGCGGTGAGAAGTGAATGAGCAACGAGTACGAGTGCTGACCTCTTTTATGGGTTTTCTAGCGTGCTCGTACTAGTGGCTGGTATGTGCCGTGTAAGTCTTTCGTTTATTTGCCAATAATCTTAAACTATTACATGGTTGTAGGAGGGTGTAAATCTATATTATTATGGGACATTTCTTCGTAGTTAAGTACAAAATTCTTACAATCTAGACATTTTGGGTATTACGACACAATTTCAATAAAATTAGACACAGATAATACTTAGGAACTAGACATAGAAACAAAATATTTATACACGTTATTAAAACAAACAAATTGGTATAAATCGAGAAAATGATTAACTTAGATCTAGTTACACAAAAACAACAGTAATTTTAAGCTATCTGCGACAGTTCTCCCCCACGTGCGTCAGCACCGTCGAGTGGTGTGGAGCAGATGCGAATGAGTCTGGAAACAGGGCGGCGGACTTCTCCTGCGCGAGTACGTACAATGGCTACTCTTATGTGGCCATCAGGACCTGGAAAGAGCTGTGCGATCACGCCTCTAGGCCAAGTACCTCGTGGCATCGTACCGTCGGCTATAATTACTACATCTCCTACGTGTAGTTTCGTCGCGTTCTGGTGTGCACTGGATCGTGGCATCAGGTTGGGACGATATTCTTTCAGCCAGCGTTTCCAGAAGTTGTCAGCTAGTGCTTGAGCTGTTTTCCAGGACGAAAGGCTCATATTTTCGTCGGAGAAGACTCCCAGCGGGGACATAGCGTTCGATCGGCCGATGAGAAAGTGGTTCGGCGTGAGCGCTTCAGCCTCTAAGTCAGGATTCACTGGGGTCAGCGGTCTGGAGTTTACCAGGTGTTCAGCTTCCAGCAGTAGCGTATGGAGAACTTCTTCATGGGGTGCTCTGTCTTTTAGCGTGACTTTCAGAGCTGTTTTCACGCTTCCGACTAGACGCTCCCAAGCCCCGCCGGCGGAGGGGTTGCCAGGCGGGATCTTCTTCCAGATCATGCGTCGTTCGGTCATAAATTGTTTGAGACTATCGGGCAGAGAGTTTTTGGCCTCTGATAGCTCGCGTTCTGCGCCGTAAAAGTTTGTGGCGTTATCTGAGTACAGAACGGTGGGTGCGCCGCGTCGAGACATCATTCTTCGTAGCGATAGGATCATAGAGGCTGCCAATAGGGAGGCGGCTAGCTCTAGGTGCACGGCTCTAGTGGTGAGGCACGTGTAAAGGACGCCCCACCGCTTTTCTCGGCGGCGGCCTATGACAATTTGCATAGGACCGAACAAATCTACGGCTGCTGCGGTAAATGGCGGTTGATTCGCCTTGAGCCTCTCTGGCGGTAGGTCGCCTACAGGAACCTTAAGGGTAGCTCCTTTATAGGTCCGACACCATTGGCACTTATTCGTCAGATAACGAATCGTACCGCGCAGTCCGACTATGTAATATCTTTGCTTCAATTCGTTGATCACCGTCGCATGATTTCCGTGGTTGAAAAGTGCGTGGAAATGATGGATCAACAGCTTGGTAAATGCCTCCTTAGCGTGCAAGACAGGTATATGGGCTTCGTCTCTGTCTATTCGGGCATCTAGCACAATTATTCCGTTCTTATCAAGCTTCATAGCAACTCGATGTAATGCAGACTTCCTCGGCAGCGCGCGCCCGGCTTCCATTAGTCGTATCTCTTCGGCATACGACTCATTTTGGCTCCGTTTAATCAGCAGTATCTCCGCTAGACTTATGTGTCTGTTATTCATTTCTGTTTCTGGATTTCTATTGACAGACAATCTGGCTTTGAATACCTCGGCAGCAATCAAAACTCTGGCCGTAGTGCGAACCAGCCTAGTGAACTTCGAGAACCTACATGTCTCGGGCAAGTATGCGAACTTGTTTTGAACGGTATTTACAGAGCAAACCGGTTTTATGACGCGCTCTTCGCACGTTTCTACGACGGGCTCTACTGTTTTCTCGCGCGGCCAATGCTCCTCGGCTTGCCGTATAAAATCAGGCCCTATAAACCACCGGTGGTTAGCTCCGAACTGGGCCGGGACGCCCTTAGTAGCGTCGTCGGCGACGTTTAACGCGCTAGGTACCCAACGCCAATTGGTAGGTTTAGTTGTGTTTTCTATTTCGGCTACTCTATGTGCGACAAAGCTTTTGTACCGACGTGGATCCGACCTTATCCAGGATAACGCTGTCCGAGCGTCGCTCCAGAAATACCTATGTTTAATGACATAATCGGACTCCTTTACTACTGTGTCGGCTAGCCGTGTCGCTAGCACACAACCTTGCAATTCTAACCTAGGAATGCTGACAATACGCAATGGTGCGACTCGCGCCTTGGCGGCTACTAAGGCTGCGGACTTTTGTCCGTCCGGGCCTTCGCTAACTAAGTATATCGCGGCGGCGTATATCTTTTCGCTAGCGTCGCAAAAAACGTGCATGTCGGCCTCTCTATTTCTCGCGGGTACGTATCGCGGTATTTCTAACTCCCTAAGTTGCTGAATATTACTTACTTACGAATGAATTCCACGCGGGTGCGAGCGAGGTGGGTATAGCGGTATCCCAGCCTATCCCTGTACGCCAGACTTCCTGCATCAATGCCTTCCCCAAGACAGAGATCGGGCTTACGTAGCCTATGGGATCGAATATCGACATCGCGCTACTCGTCACCTGTCGTTTAGTGGGTAATTTCGTACCGTTGAGCACGTCTTCGGGCGTGTTGCGTAAATTTACGTTAAACCCTAACGTGTCGCGTCTATGGTTCCATTTTAAGCCTAATGTGCGCTCGCTTTCGCCTCCCCCGATGAGGGACGTATCCTCTTTGCTAGGAACTACGTCAGAAATTACGTTTGGGTTGTTAGAGGCGAACCCGCGGAGCTCGAACGACGCGCGTAAATTTCGTTTACTATGCGCCTAACGTCGCTCTCACACTGGTCAAAAGCTACGACTAAGTCGTCCATATACGTGCTTTTTATAGTTTTCTCAGCGGCGATCGGAAATTCTTTCGCATGTTCGTATGCGTTTTTGTTTTTGACGTACAATGCCGTCGTCGGCGAAGCCGCGGACCCGAATATCAGTCTTTTCATCCTATATTCTTGCGGTGAGGCTGAGCGGTCCTCCCCCCGCCAAACAAAACGTAACGAATCTCGATCGCGTTCTACAATCTCTATCTGCAGGAACATTTCTTTAATGTCGGCTATTACCGCGGTGCTGCCTTCCCTAAAACGGACTAACACGCCGAATAAGGATTCTAACAGATCAGGACCCGCTAGAAGAGCACTATTTAGCGACCTACCGTACGCGGTAGCGGCTGCATCCCAAACTACGCGCATTTTTCCGCGCTGCGGATGAAACGTTGCGAAATGCGCCAAGTACCATGCCCTAGGCGCGTCCTGCGGGGGCGGCGAGTCTACTTTTTCCGCGTAACCTTTGTCTAACAGGTTATTTATGTGCTTAGTATACTCGATTTTCAGAATAGGGTCGCGATCTAACTTGTTTTCCAGGCTGTACAGCCGCCGTAACGCGTGCGCTTTATTATTTGGCAATTCTTCGTTATCGGTACGCCATAACAAACCCGCTCGGAACCTATCTTCCCCGGGGATTTTTTCACATGTCGCTTCTAGTAAATCTATTGCTCTTTGATCGGGATCGGCCCGAGGTAACTTTTTAACTACCCCTAGTGACTCGATATCGAAATGTTCCTTCATGAGAGCTAAAGCTTCATCGTCGGCCGTTTGTGGCCCCATGTGGCCTACAAACGCTACGGTTGCCTCCGGTGACCTATGTGGTCCGTGCAGTGACCATCCTAGCCGTGTCAAACTAGCTACCGGGAGGTGCGATTTACCGCTGATAATTTGGCGCGTCACTATCAAATGCCAATTATCTTGACCTATAATTATTGAAGGCGCGGCAGAATCGTAACACAGCTCCTCGGCTATGTCGGCTAAATGGTCGCACTGCGCGACTATGTTTTTGGAGACGCCTTGCGCTCCTACGTTCAATCGATTGATGGTAAGCGCTTCCATCATTTCTAGATGCCTACTGCAAAAGCCGCGGATTGCGAATCGCACGTTACAAGAGTCCGGATCGCTCACGCTCCCACCTATACCTTCTATGTCGAGCGTTTCTCCCCGCTCTCGGGGCATCATACGATCGGCTGTTTCGTGTGAAATCAAACTAAGGGCCGCCCCTTCATCCAACAGGGCTAAGGCTTGCGTAGTACCTAGTGGGCCCGTAACCTCTACGGGCATCATTTTCAAAAACGTGGGCGCTATTCTAATCGCGTGAATGTTACTGACTTTTTTGTCTTCCACGGGCGCTTTAGATGCGTTCAAACCGTGTAGTAACCTGTGATGCCCGGCTTCGCACTGTTGCACTCCGCAAGCCACATACCTGCATTTGAAGCGACCACGGTGCGCCGCGCCTAGACATTTATAGCACAGCTTTTCGTTTTTCGCCCAATCCCAACGTTCGGATACCGATGCATTCAAAAATTTAGTACACGCTTCCACTTTGTGTTCATGATTATGACATATTAAACACTTATCACGTGACGTAAATCGTGCTGGTACCGAATGTTGTTTGGGCTTGGTCCCCGTATACGCGGGCCTTTTAGCCTCGCGGGGCTTCGTTTGAGCTACCGTCGGCGACCTATACTCCCCCGTGTGAGCTCTATCTACTCTATTTCGCGGGCGAGTGCTCTGGTAGCTGTCGTTGGAGTCGCTCGAATAGTCGCGGGAGAATACGGGGGTGGGAGTACGGGTGGGGGCGGTATGACGCCCTGACCTATTGTCCAGCTCAAAGGAAACCGTGTTCACGGCATTTTTCGGCTTCGGACCTCGATGACGACTCGTTCTTTTAGCCGCGGAACTAATTTCTAGCAGAAATTCTGATATCGCGACTAAATCGGGCGAGTTCAAATTAGCTTGTTTGAACTTGCCCCATTCGTACCTAACAATAAGGTTCAACTTATCGACGATCTTGTTGACTAGCTCTGGCGCGTACAAGTATTTTTCTTGCTTTAATGATTTTATTGTCGCTACTGCATTTGCGACGTGCGCGGCAAAAGACACGATATTACTGTTATCTTCGGCTAGGCGCGGCATGCGTTTAACATTATGTAGCTCAGTCAACACGATCTCTTCAGGGTCCCCGAACTGCCTCTCTAAGGCCTCCATTATCTCGTATGGATCCTGGACGGTATACATTATGGATTTCACCGCGGTACGCGCTTCACCTTTCAACGCGCGCCTAATTCGACTGACGTTATTTACGTAACTAAACATGGGCGCGGTATCGTTAAATTCGGCACGGAATGCGATCCATTCTGTGATATTACCGTCGAAAGCGGGTAATTCGGGTGGCCTATGCATAATGGGCGCATACTGACTAGACACATCTCGCGGCGGGCGATGAGTACTCATATGCGGCTCGCGGGGCGCGGGGGCGCTGGGCGCCGGCGCGCTAGAGGCGAAATTACGTATTGTGTGTAACGCGGACGCTTCATTTTTAGTTACGTAATTGCTTTGATCTAGCTGGGACTGTCGTTCTACCCAATTCCTCACGCGTTGCTCGTCTTTTTCGACAAGAGGTTCGGACTTACCGCTAACAGATTGCGCCTCATGCTGGGCAATCTGTAGCCTTAACTTGGCAGTTTCCGTCTCTTTATTAGCAACGGCGAGGGCGGCTTTATGAACCTCGAGTTCCGCTAGCAACAGAGCTAACTTTTCGTCGCACTTTTCACTATACACACTTCGATTTTCGCGCACTTTTTTACTACCGCGGTCGCCGCACTGAGAAAAGCGGTCTTTTTCCCCGGCGGACGTGTTAGGTTTACACGATGTCCCTGGTGGACTTTTAACTAACGTCTTTTCCGCCTCGTCTTCCGATATTTCCGAATAAGCGGGCGCCGGCGCTATTGCCGACGGCGGCTGTAGACGCGGTTCGACACTAGGACCATCGCCAAGAGTGCTGGTGGTGCCTTTGTCCCATGTATTGGTATCGCCGGAGGTTGTTTCACCAGACGGCGGGGTAACGGCTATGGAGGGTTGTCCCTTGTGTGAGCGAAGAGACATCTTGAGCGTATGATCGGACATCTTCTTCTTTCTTCTTGCTTCTTGACGCACGTGGGGTTCCCTAACCTTACCTACCTAAAACCTAATGGCTGACACTGCCTAGTGCAGTGAAAGCGGCCCTACGTTCACTTTACTTACTCGTGGGCGTTAATCCCTGATGCACTGAATCTCGCGCAAAGGCTAAGTGCAAGTGCCAGAGCGTCCGAAAGCAGTGTGAAGACGTCAACCATGTGACGTTGCAACGAAAGTTGCCAGGACACGAACGTGGAGTATGGCCTCTACACGAGCGGTCCGTCCAGCAAGCTGGTAACTAGCACAGGGCTCTTCCGCGAAAGCGGGCAGGTGTATCAGCGGTTAAGCCGGACACCGTATGAAGATTCTGAGCGAAATTAATCCAGCTCAGCGCGTACTTGTTTCTTTCTTCAATTGGCCGCAGTTATCTGATATCCGGAGCTCGAAGGACCAGCTGTTGTGTGCAGACCGGATTACCACGTCGAACCAAGCAGCGCTGACCCGCTGTACCATTTACCAGGTCATGTAGGGAGATGAATAAAAACACTTATTTAGAATTGTAAAACATTTGAGCAGTGTAGTTGCAGGTGTTTCCCCGCTGGGAGTAGTTGTAGAAGTGAGCGGTGAGAAGTGAATGAGCAACGAGTACGAGTGCTGACCTCTTTTATGGGTTTTCTAGCGTGCTCGTACTAGTGGCTGGTATGTGCCGTGTAAGTCTTTCGTTTATTTGCCAATAATCTTAAACTATTACATGGTTGTAGGAGGGTGTAAATCTATATTATTATGGGACATTTCTTCGTAGTTAAGTACAAAATTCTTACAATCTAGACATTTTGGGTATTACGACACAATTTCAATAAAATTAGACACAGATAATACTTAGGAACTAGACATAGAAACACAATATTTATACACGTTATTAAAACAAACAAATTGGTATAAATCGAGAAAATGATTAACTTAGATCTAGTTACACAAAAACAACAGTAATTTTAAGCTATCTGCGACAATTATCATATTTTTGACACCCACAACGGGTAGGATGGTTAGATATCATTTCATCGCCTATCGCGTTCTGTGTCACTTGCGTACATACTTGTAAGAACGTGATAGCTATGGCCACAGGCGATAAAAACCCGACCACATTAAGCCAGGAGGATTCTAGGTAAAACCCTACCTTGAAAGTAAATGGTAAAATTCTCTCTCTGCGGTCGAACTCTCATGATTGCAGACCGTTATCATCGGCGGATGATCTGCACTTCGTGTGTATAAACCGCCTCCATAAGCTACGTAATACATAAGCTAAGTAAAATTTTAAGGAAGATGAGTCTTACTTGATCTGTCCTTCTCGTAGATAAGATGTTAGTCAAATTTATCTAACCCTATCCAGTAACTCTATTGACAGGTCTGACCTTTTCCCTGTTGAAGGATGACCAATGCGGAGGCAGGTGCCCGACAAACGTGCCAGCTTCGACCTGTCACGTCCTGTCCTTAGCGATTTATGTTGATTTCGTCCATTTCAAGGTGTTATAGATCACGTTACGTTAAAGGTGAAAAGTGCCTTATAAATAGGGGTCAGGATTTAGAATGCCTTGACAGGCCCTTGAATAAACGCGTGTACCCTAGTCCCTAATGTTAAACTAAATGAAGGTACAGTCGACGTCGAAGATACTTATATTAGTTTGGTTCATTACATTGGCAACTAGGTACATAAAGTAAGTCAAAAAAAGAAGAACAACAGTTTGTTATAAATAAACTTACGCTACCCGCCATAAAAACTTTAACGTTTTAATTAAGTAATAAAATGTTTCGCAAGTAGGTACAGTACAGTCGACGTTCTAAGATTAGTCTAGCAAACCATTTCTGTCAGTAGAAAAGCGCGGCAAATGCAAAATACGTACATGTGGCAACCCTTTGTGATGATGATGAGATACCGTATTTCGTGACGAACATTTCAATGCCCATTTTTTTTACATTGAATTTGTTTCCAGTGCATTTCACTCTCTCATGTTAAGCGCAAACAAGAACTCCTGCAACGTTCTACATTGAATTTAAATTCATTTTTAAGGCATATATGTCAATTGCCTCTACCAGATTATCTGTTGCAGTTGATGACAGATCAGACGAAATATATCCGTCTCCTTTTTACACACCGTAAATGTAACGTAAAGGGGCGGAAATACCAACTAAAATTAAAAACATAAAAATTGATGATCATTGCTGCTTTTTTCACTGATTCTTAGTGTTGTCATACTTTTGTTCGCTGTACATTGCTACTGCGTTCGTTGGCTGGTCAGACTATATGTTTACACATTTTGCACTTTGTCACAAGGAAGTAAGGTGCAAAAAATTTACAAAATCCGGCCATGATCATTCGGCCCATGTTCAAAGGGTTCCGTAGTTGCCGGTCCGTCATCTTCTTGATGTTAAGGTGAGGCTCCCAAAGCCTTTGTATCACTGCGACCATTACTGATCTATTGTAATCGCTACCTACCCCTATCTATATCTACCTATTATATATATCGTCGCCTAGTACCCACAACACAAGCCTTATTGAGCTTACCGTGGGACTAGGTTGATTTGTGTAAGATTGTCCAATAAAATATTTATTTATTTATTTATTTATGTTTTATATTTACCTACAACAACTGTCGGTCTAACCCTGCAACTTCAATCAGGTAGGTCATACTGAACAACTTTTTCTATAGGGCCAACCCTGAAATCCTAAAAAAAATTTTGGCGTCCCCCTAGAAAACGTCCACGTCTGATCGGCCGAAATGTATGAAAAAGCCATACACATAAACAAAAAGGAAGATGAGTGACGTTCATAGTAAACAAAACTGAAATGTGGTCCAGCTCCTACACACTTGTAAAATGCTACACACCGCTTTAATGTATGTGCTTCATGGGCAAAAGAGATAAACCTATATAGTTAACACGGGTATGCAAGGGCGACCTCCATATTTTGCGCATTGCACAAAGTGTGACTGAGAGACTCTGCCACACGACTAATTCAATATAGGTGCCGTGCCGGAACCTATATTTTATGGCACACAATCGAGTGCCTGGTACCATATCTCCCTTTTTGTATAAATCAATGGAAAAAGCCAAAAAATTTTTTGTGATGTCGTAGTTGGTCCTATAGAGAAAGTTGTTCAGTATGGCCTACCAAATCAACTCGCACAATTAGTTGCGTTTGCACACGACATAAAAAGCTCAAATACGGCTTTTCGTGAACAAATGATTCTTTAGAACCCAAGAATGGATTTAAGAAGTGGAGCCACCAAGATGTAAATTTTTAAGGTGGGAGGCTCTCAACTTTATCTTGTTATCTACAACAGTTAAGCTACTAGGCCAAGTTTGGTAGACGTTTCACGAGGTGGTCGGTCTGCTACCTAGTCGTTTTGATACTAAGCCATTCTGAGATGAAGACCTTCTAGTCGGTGGTCATTTTCCTGCCACGCCGATTTGAAATTTAGACTTTCTGCATCTATGGTCGTTTTGCGATCTAGTCTTTATGCAGAACAGGTCATTTTGTAGATCTAGTCGTTTTGATACCAACCCCGGTGCCGTTCGAAGACGCCTTTTGCTCAAGGCCTTGATAAGCGCTTTGGAATGGTTCATAGGTATGAACCATTACCAGGTGGTAATAGTATCTTAAACTGGTTTCATATATTTTCTTATAGAACAACGCATTTATATGTATTTTTAAGATTACATGTACTGTAGTTTTGAAAATTCTTCTCGGGTTAGAGATTAGAACCGGTGTGATTTTTTATTTCTCTTTTACTTTAATAAACTATCTGACGTGTAAACGTGCCCTTGTGGCCGACTTACTGAATAAATTTTTGAGTTTGAGTCAATACTAGGACAAATTGAATTCAATTGAAATCATTTATTTAAAGACAACAGGGTCCACACATCACATAATAAGATTTAAGCCACATTAACTAAATAAAAATAAACAATATAACAATAAAAAATACTATTTTATTTTTATTTGAAAAAATACTTTTTAATTTTAATTGTATGTTTTAAATGCTGAAATGTTATAATGAACCACGAAATTCTGTATCTGATTCAATGCCAATTCAATGCCGAACCAAAACTGCTTCCAATATCTATTTTTCAGGTGTAAACAGATTTTACATAGGTACATGTAAAACCTCAGAATTTGAACTCAATCTACAGACGTCCAGGTCCAAAATGTAAGTATGTAATATAAAAATGTATGTATGTATGTATAAGTATGTAATGTAAGTATGTAGCATGTAATTATCCGGCTCTGAATCTGGGTCCGACGGACGTTCCATACATTTCAGATCCGTTGTGCAAACCCTATACGGACGGAACCGACAGAATACCAGCTACCGTTTCTCTTTTAACAAGATACAATTCTGAATATCTGATCCGATATGCCTTCAGGTTACCTGAGTCTGTCATGGCCGAGTTCTCAGCTCAGTCACTGTGGAAAATCATGCTTAGCTAACCTAACCAGATGGACATCTCACAGCGCTAATAAAACGACGTATATACCCTACCAAATATACGACTATTAGGTCTTTCTTAATGAAGAGCAATATAGCACGCATGTCCGCCGTAACAACAGTTGATTTTGGAAGTTAGTGCACGAGAATACGGTAGACAATTGAATGAGTTTATCAATAGCTGTTATGACCTTTTTGCGTGGTGGCGTATACAATTCGTTAGTAACAACGGGTTCATACGCACAACACGTTTTCGATTTTCGGTTTAGTGGAGAATTGGAAACCGCAACTGACGTGATCTGAAACGACGTGTGTAACTGACTAGTGATTGATACGCGGAGAATTTTGGGATTGTAACACAAATCGTTCTAATGGACCTCTAAGCAAGAACTTAACTAGAGACCGCACACGCGTACTACCGAAAGGGATAGTCATAGATGACGATAAAATCACTTCTACAGCACAAGACAAAACAATTTACCATTGTTTTCCGTAGAGTTTTTTTTAAGAAAAATATTAGTCTTTCTCGTAGTAAACATATAAATTCTTGAAGAAATCGCGAATTATATCTGTTTGTGACTGCTATAAGTAATCGCGAGTGTAACAAAAAGAAACCGGCCAAGTGCGAGTCGGACTCGCCCACCGAGGGTTCCTTACAAACCTGTAGGTATAGGGATAGTAACTTTAAAATTATTAAAAATAATTTATATGATGTAAGTAAAAATTTACGGTTTACGCAATTTTTCCTTTATCTGTGCTATAAGACGTTGCTCCGTACCAAATTTCAAGATTCTGGGTTCACGGGAAGTACCCAGTAGGTTTTGATTCCCTTGCGAGTTTCGAAAATTTGCGGAAATTTGCGGCATATACGTTGTATCTTTTGATTGCGTTGGCTTAGAAGTCTGATTTATTCACAGCTTCAAGGGAGTGTGGACCTGAGTATTTGATATAAATTTCAGCTTGATACCTTTACGCGTTCCTGAGAAAAAGGGTCTTGACAGACGGATGGACGGACGGACGGACAACAAAGTTTTTATGTATATTTCCTGCATATTAAGAGAAATTGCACCCTGATAAAATCCTGATTGATTGTGATCCTGTGTCATAAAATAATAATGTAACATTTTCATTGTAGGTACCATGGTTTGCAATAAAGAGCATGTTTATCGTATACATGTTGTCTCATTTTATTAATATCTTATTTTAACCATGTTTGTATGCACACGAAGCCTGAGCTGATTTCACCTTTCTTTTCTTCTCGGCCTGTAAAAAAAGTGCTCAACTTTCTTCGTACTTTCGAGTTTTTGGGCGCCTTAAACACGAGAATCTACGGAACGACAAAAAATTCTTGTTTTTAAGAGTCCGGTAAAGTCTTTTTACAATTTCGCTCAACTATTTGATATGATTTAGCCATTAAAGAGTACTAAATCAACAAATTTTTAAGCATAAATTGAAAGATCATTTCAATAGGGACTGTATAAATACAAAAAATTATCTACTTTATTATTGTATTTTGAATAATTGACCTATTTATTCCCAACAAGTGTTTTACCAATTTTAGCTCGGGGAGGTTCGGACAGATATCAATTTGGGGATTTTATTGATGTCGTATTGCTACAGTTTTTTTTTGTAATATTGAGTTTATAGTCTTCTATGGAATAAATATAAAAAATTCTACCAATGTCATACAAAATTACTCAGAAAAAAAATATTTAAATCAGTCAACTTTCGGAAAAAATACACAAAGAATAACCGCGGTTTCTGACTACATACATGATTATTTATTAAAAAAATTAATACAAACATAAACTTCAGCTTATTATGAACCTAAATAATGTAAAATATATATACCACTTGATAGTAAATATTCGTAAATAGAGCACTTCTAATTAACTATAAACTTACAATTAATTATACGAAGCAAGGCCGGGCAATTTAGTCCGCTCGCTGAGCTCACGGAGGCAGGACGTGTGTCGCTCCCCGCTAGAACGCTAGCGTGAATTCGAAAAGTGCAAAGGCACCCGTAAATTGGGAAAAAAATTTTATCACCCAGTCGTTGACATCTGGGGACCTTTGGAACACTTAGTAGGTAAATTTTTATTAAGGTTTTTCGTAATTGTTATGAAATTATATCATTTACCTTATTCGCCTCGTAAATATAACGCGCTCCACTCCAAATAGTCTTGATCTTAGGTACGTTACGTACGTACGTTAATTTTTATTAAATATTTTGCGATTTTCATATAATTTTTGAGTTAGAACCTAACTTAGCCAAACAGAAACATACACAAACGGTGTAAGAATAGTTGAACGGTCCTGTATAGGAATACAGGGTGAATTTTCCAAATCGGCCAGAGAGGGCAGATACTAGATCTCACGAAGCTACATTTTAATTGGCGTAAGGGCGATCAACATACAAATTTATGAAAAATGTACGTGAGCGAGTAAATTGCATTATATTTTTTATGCCAATTGAACCCGTTTCGAACAGAAATCAATAAGTAGTAGATTGTGTAACAAGGGAGAAAATGAAATATTTACGGTGAGGGCGTATAGTAAAACCCAAAACATGCGACTGAGTCCATCATAGAAGTAAAGCGTAGCAAGGGATTCTAAAGCAGACTACTGAGTGTAGTGAGGGGTTCAAGTGTTAAAGCCCAAGGTGAAAATAGTTTTGCTTCTATGTGACACATACTGCTTTCAACACCACCTTAGAGGAAAATAAAAAATATTTTAGTAGAAACATATTTATTTTAACTTTATATGTCCTTAGTGTGCTTCCTGGTTGTAATTAATCGATTAATTTAATAAGATTTTTTTGTAATGACGGACTGGCTGAAAAAAAAAACTAATGTCCTATGACAGAAAAGCGCCACTTGGTTCCCTCCTAGCAGGGAAGAAAAAGCCGGTGTACGAATAGGTGATGTGAAAATAGTTATTTATTACACAAAGGAGCAAAGTTGTTGTTTAACCTCGCGTGCTTATATTGAGATCCGAGTCAGCAAAAGATACCAAAATTTAGCCACGAGCGAACTTTGCTGCCGAGCATAATTCAACATTTTTCACTACAACACCGCGAGGAAAAATACCAGTTATAAAATATTAAAAATTAATGCTTTCAAAAGTCTTTTACTTGCCAACGCAGTTTAGGGATTGCCCTTTTAGGGATTTCTATTGAGAAAAGCCACAAATAAAAAAATGCGTTCTTCAAACATTTACTATGCGAAACTGTATGGAAATCGTAATTATTCATTTGTGACTTTTCAAGTGTCTTAAACTGGACTATTGTGTTTGATAACTGGTAGAAAACTGATTGATTGACATCAAAATAAACATTGAATTTACTTTAATCTGTAAATGTCAATCGGCGTTAGTCAAAAAGTTACGAAAGGTCCTAAGCCCATTGGAATGTCTAGTCTGTATTAATATTATAAAGCCCTATAAAATGCCCCACAGCTTGGTCTAACACACAACATATCCTCATGTTTCATTTGGATGTTTCACTAGGTAATTTTTAATTAGTTTAATTGTATACGAGTGTTTTAATGTTGTTCTTAAGCCAGATTTAAACTTCTAAGTTTTGTTTACCTACGAAGGGACGCTGTTGTAGGTCAGAATGAGAGACAGATATTGTTTTCTCATTGTAGAAAATAGCTTCGTCCCTTACAAAAGCGAAACTTACAAGTTTAGTGTCAATCCAGCCTTACAATATTAAAACATACATATGACCCTACACGACCTTATTGCCATGATATTTTTGTCACAGGTGGTTTTTAGCTGGAAGCCTTTAGAATGCAGATATCATCGAAGACTTTGCTTGATATGCAAGTACACAGCCGTGCAATACAACGCATATATAACACTAATATTTCAAGGCATAGTCCATGAACTTGCCTTTAAAATAATCTACAACTATAGTATTGAGCTACTCGAATCCTTGTTTGTGTGTTTACGCAAAACTACAACAGGACCATACTTATTTCCATTTCTTTGTCCGTTGCAGCATTGTTTCTGCAGAATCCTACTAACAGCACTCAAATCACGCTGCATACAAAATATGTTTAAAACTTAAACTAATCTTTGTGGCTTTTTATTGATAAGACGCTTCATATTTTTTACTAAATAATAGTGTTACTATTCTAGGTTTCATTATGGTTGGTTACAACAAAAAGCGTGCGTTGGGCGCAGTAAAAAAAAAAAAAAATCCATAGCGTAAGAAAACCAAATAAAAACAGCAACGTATGTATAGATATAGCTTTAGTGCATAATACGTTATAATAAATAACATGGTGTATTAAATGGTTACTAGATTTACCTTTAGTTTTATTTTACCTAACAAAATTTCTGATATTACGCAAGAGCGCCTAAAGTATCAATATTGTTCATTGCGGCCGCGCACGTGCACGCGCCGGTGGTACCTAGAAGCGTTCGGTTACTGTGTAAAACTCGTATCTTCGCTCGATTTCAAAGCATTACCGGACTCTTAACCTGCTTGTGTTTTACATTTCTCTATATTTATTAGGTCTGTCGCAGAAAAAAACAAGATATTGCCATCACTATACAGGACATATTTTTACTTGTACTAAAGCACGACTTATGTCGTGTTTCAGTAACGTCTAACCGTCACATTCCTGACAAAATGTATGGAATTTGACATTGACCGCCAGTTTTGTGACGCTTGCTAACCGGCCGTTAATGGTACACGTTAAGTGAAAATGCCCCACTACGTCATATACTTACAGTTCTGTCGTCAGGATGTGATGATGGGATCCTCGAGAAATCGAGGGAATTCTTCAACTATTATAGGCACACCTATAGTGATTTTAATATTATTTATAGTAGCTCGGGCATTTGCTTTTGGAAAGGTGGAGGCTAAATGAAGTCGGTTCGTTTTTGTTTAAAACTATTTTCTACGATGTTCTGTAGTCGATAGTCTATCGAAATCGTGTGATTTTCACAAATGCCAATTGAAACTGCTAAAATTGTGTAACAAAAACGTTGAGTTTTCCTCGCCAGCTCGAGACATTACCCACGTCATTCGCTCATATCCCGCGCGCAGCGGAGCAGGAAACAATTTCCCGCGTTTCCCGACCACCGGCTAAAGGAGGCAATTTAAAAATCTGCCTACATCCTCGAATTATTACGTCAACAGTGCAGCTCTCCCTGAACATGCATAAGAGCAGTAACCACCGAAAATATATAACCTAGAAACAGCAAATGCTCTTACTCTGTATAGTTTATTTGGGGGATATCCGGTTGAAACTCAAAATGGCGATGTCATCTTGAGAAAAGTGTCCATTAGTTTAGTGTGAAATATTGATAGCTTATTGTGCGGTGATGTAACGACCAAGTGTGCAGAATGCAGATAATGAAGAATTAGGGTGGGTTGCGCCACGGATAACTAACAAACTGATCAACGTTAAATATCTGGGAGCTGTCATCCCATAGAAAACTGTCAAACTTTTCATACAATATTTTTTTAACGATGACGTCGACTTTAACAGATGGTTTGGTGCAACCGACCCTTAGGGCGGGTTGCACCACGCACACTTAACGAACTCATCATGGTTACAGTAGACGTCAAGTCCGTTTTTCCGTTGCACCATGCACTTTAGCAGTCAGAAAGTTACGTTAACCTTAACCAGCCATCGAGCACTGGTTAACTCAAATCTACGTTTAAATATGGCTGACAGTTTGCAAAAATGTCTCGTATTTCAAGGATAAATGCATTATTAGACAAAAAGACAGTGATATTTGATGAAAAATATTAAAATATTGTTTGCAGTAATAAATATATGCGAGTATCTGAACGTAAAAAGGCGTATACGATTGACGTTTGGTTTTATTCACAATTTTTAGATCAGATAACGGTATTAAATAATAAGTACATAAAATTCTTTGTAAAAAGTGCGTTATTTAGTTAAAATCGAGTGCCGAGTGACTTCAGGTTGAAATAGTACAGACTTCTGTTATGTATCACAAACATACCAGAACCTACAGTCATTGTCATGAAAGCCGACAGCCGTAGAATGAGCAGGACCAGAATCATGACAACCATTAAAAAACCACTCTGTTTTTGTCAATGAAGACCAAACCTTTGGAAACAACGGTTGACTTGAATACTGCAAGGTAGAAGACAAAAGGGAACGTAAACCTCCGACGCGGTGGAATGACCAGGTCAAGAAGAAAGACAAGTTTTATGACACGGTAGAACAGCCCACGAACGGGACTTGATGGGAGCAAGTCATACGATTCAAAAGATGCCAGATGATCAGAGAGGTTTCTTTAATGCTTTTAATAAGGGCATGAAGTTATACCACCAAACATTTATCGCCAATGTCCTACAGAAATCGAGCCTCGACACCTAACTAAACAATGTTCAGAACAGTACATGTAAATAAAGTGTGATGCGGAATTTACAATCAAGTAAATAAGAGTGTCATGTGTTGTGGGACAATAAAAAAATAGTTCAACAATGGTTAGGTATCCACAAATTCAAATGTGTATGAAAATTCATTATAGTAATTCATATAATTCTTGTTTTTTATTTGATTTCATTATTTGCCTTAAAACAAGCACAGTAGGCCTCTATTTAATGACAACTTGTGATAATGTCACAAAATGTCCGGTCCCTTGAGTGTTGATAAAGAGCTTACACTGTATTTCAGTTTAATTTGTGAAATAAACACAAAGATTTTACGGATCTATTGAAACATTAAACCCATATAAATAAATAAACTATCTACTGACAACTAATTTGACTTCATGTGTGTCGCTCTTCTATGGCAATTGTTACCTACCATTTGCTGCTCGTCGCTGCAATCAGGATTATGGCCAATCAAGTGTTTACAGATGGTGCCGGCATAGGTTGTAGTCTCAGTCCTACCAATAGTGTCAAATTCTTGTTTTATTTGGAATTTACTGGCATTAATTTTAGCCCTTTAAGCCAAATCTCATTCAACAAAACTAGTGGTAGGTGCCTACTTATGCTGGCACCTCCTGACTTTTGACAGATACCTTCCCCATTAGTATATTTTAAATCGGACATTATTATGAACATGCTTTTTTTAATCCAAATTGTACTCACTGTACAGTTCATGTAGGAAGATACTATTGCCGGTGACTGTACGCAAAATAAGTACATGCATTTAATTTTGTAAGTATAAAAAGTAGATATATTTTCATACTTACATTTCTATAAGGGAAAAAGCTTCCTAAGATGATGTATGTATGCATGCATTTTTGATTAGTCCTAGTCCTATCATCAGTGCTCAAAATCAATTATAAAATATGTGTTAAGTTATGATTTTACTATGAATTTATTAGTAATAAATAATAAAGGTCTCTCTTTATCATATATCTTTCCCAACCAGCATAGGTACCTATTTACAAATAAAACATAATAGTAACTAGGTACCTACCTACATGGCTGTTGTATGACTTGTAAACATATATCATTACAAAGAAATAAATGATTATGATTATTAAGATACAAGTGATAAGAAAACATTTTTGGAATCCTAGCCACACTGTTTTATGGTCACTTTTACCTGAATAATATTTGTAACATGTATCAAGAGTAGAGTATTGTTAATAACCATTATCAAAGATCTGTGGTTCAGTATATGAAGTTTTTTGTCCGATCAATAAGCTGGCTCACTTTGGCCAAGGGTCCGCTTCACACTATCTAAGAACTGATTGATCTGACTTAAAATACTTCAAGTGTCAAGTTTCATTGATTATTTATGCCAAGTGCTAGAAAACTGGTGAATAATATTTGCAGTAGAAATATGTTTGGAGGGGGGAGGATCTTGCTTCCATCTACAAAGGAAACCTATGCCAGTGTTTGAATAATAAATAAAACAAAAATAAGGTAACTAAATAAATATAATTATGTATTTTATTATCAAAATTAAAATACTGATTGATTAGGTTAGTATAATTATACTTTATTTTTACATTGAGATTCTACCAATTTCTTGAAATCACTGCATTTTTACTTTCAAACATCCTGGAGTTAGGCACTGAGTAGCATAACAAGCCTCGATTTCATCTTGTCTTCAATACCAAAGGTAAATTCAAACCTAAAATAAAAAACATTGTGTATCATTATTCATTAGTGTAACATATGTGCTACTCATCATTTGTTAACAAAGATAAATATTATAAATAAATAAATATTATAGGACAATCTTACACAAACCGACCTAGTCCCACAGTAAGCTCAATAAGGCTTGTGTTGTGGGTACTAGACGACGATATATATAATAGATAGATATTGATAAATACTTAAATACATAGAAAACATCCATAACTCAGGTACAAATATCTGTGATAAAGACACAAATAAATGCCCTTACCAGGATTCGAACCCGGGACTCCCTGCTTCGTAGGCAGTGTCACTACCGACTGGGCTAGGAGGCCGTTAAGATACTTTAGAACACTCATTTAATAAGTAAGTACATGTATAAGTTCAATATTTAGGACGTTGGTTACAGTGCCAGCCATAATCAACCAGGTTGGAGGGATTCAGTACCCTATTTTTACGAATTTTCAAGAGTTAAAACTAGTGATGCCTTTGTTTTGCGATTGGGCTCCTTCTCGCCATTTGGTGCTTCCAGCAACGGCTTTACTTGTTTAGGGTTCTGTAAGTAGTAATAAACTAGCAGGATGATTTACTCACTATAATATAATGCACAATACACCAGCCGACTATTCTGGCTTTCGCTTTAAACTCCACTCTCAGCACAAGTTGCATTATCCTTTGAAAAAATTTCCTCGTAAGGCGCAATGGATAGCCCACTTTTTGATTGAGTAATAAACATGTTCAGGAATGGCTAAATGTTTGTATATTCTTGATTTTCAAGCTGCAGAGCAGAGTGCAAAGTTAAGTTTAGTTCGCGCTCCTTTCTTTAGATTTTTTTCTTCGTGTGACGATTTTGACAAGTTTAGTTTGGCATTTATGGTTGTGTTGCCATATTGAATAAATATTCTACCATAAAAATGTGAGTAGAAATGCGTTTAGACAGTGGCATCCCGCTTAACTCTTACGTTCTGTTATTTTGCACTTGGTGCAACCCATTTATGTTAGCAATCGTTAAGTAGCTCCGATTAGCGTAACATTTGGCTTACTTTTACAGGCGGTTTGGTGCAACCCACCCTTAGTATTAAAACGCGTGTAACTACACTATAGTTAAAAACAACTGATTGTCTGGGTCATGGCCGCCACGCTACTCGACACGGCAAAATTTTCCTAAGTAATGGTAAGAGGCCATTTTCCTTAAAATAATACTGATAATTTACTCGCATTTTACTTGACTCCATGTTATTTATACAAATGATGAACTTGTTATATATTTTTAATTTAGGGCAATGTAAGACATAGATAGACTATTTATGATAGTACTATAATTGGCAAATTGGAATTAATAATCATATTTATAGGGGAAATAAGTAAATAAACTGAAGTAGTGATTTTAAATTATATTTCATCATAACAACATAACTTATTAACAAATACAGAACAAATTTATTAATATGTTTAATTAATACAAAACATTTAGTAGTAAATTGCATGACCAGAGATAAAAACAATAAACAACAAAAGTACTTAACTTACGATTCAGCTGGAACCTTCCACTTCAACTGTCTCATCAAAAATGTGCCTTGCTACGCTCTGATGGAGCCTTTTATACACAAGCAACACGCCATCTGTGGTAGAACTATGAACATTCTCGTGGACTAATCAGAAACGTGGAGGCTACAATACTTTGGCGCAAAGTAATCAAATATTTACTTTAACACAATTATTATAAAATTATTCAAGTAAAATGTACTACTATGTGTATGTATCTGGCCTCGGACACCGGAGGGTTTGGTCACTTTTTCTGAAGTATATGACATCTATTTTCAGTTAAAATGTACTATTTACAATTTAATATTGTGACATTATTATTTATTAATCTAATTACATGTTTTATTATCATTACTTGGACAGTGTCGTAAAATATATTGCCATTGATTAGTAAAAACATTGGGGGCGATAATTAGTCAAATCAACTAACTTTTATCCAAATATTCGTAAAACTATTTGGATAAAAGTTATAATTACAGTGTAATATTTATATTTACTCATATATTCTCTCTAGAAATAATATTCCAATAACAAGACTGAGTGGGTAGTCGTAAACCAAGTGATGTGATGATCATAACCAAATCATAACTTTAAATGTTATTTATTTAATCAATGGCAATTTTATAATTGAAAATCATAATCTATCACGGCCATACTGACAGTACTTCGTCCCGAAGTACACAACAATATACATTTTTAATTTACTTATACTTATTTCTACTTCATGCTACTCAACTACATTTTTTTTTCTTTTTTTTTGACACCTTGTCTACATGATATGCTTGAATAGTCATGTTAGCCCCATTCAATCGCTGCCATTGAGATAGGCCAACACCAAACAAGCAATCGAACAGCAAATGACTGGGTATTTGCCAGATACATAGTCATGCCAATTACATTTACCCGCTGCTAGTAAGAACAATCGGCACCAAGTATTTGGCCGGACAGCGAATACCCAATAGGTGTTCCATAAAACAATGCCAAATCATACATAGTCATACCGATCACATTCACACGCTGCCAGTGAGATAATCGGCACCAAGTATGTGGCAGATCAGCGTTTTATAATAGGTAGTCTATAACAATATATGTATAATATACTCATCAATTAAATTATTATTTACATAATCAGTATTTTTATTGATTAAACATCTTCGACAGCAATGTTTTCCTGTACCCATTCTCCCGGCCAAAATCGCAACTTTTCTTTAGCAATTACTATGTTTCTTAAATTACCTAAGCCTTTCAGAGCGAAGCGGTCGTTAGTAAGTATATTTGTAATTTCATAAGGTCCCTTAAACTTTTGCCCTAATTTATCATTACGCCTGTGGTCTTGATTGACATAAACCAAATCACCTACATTATAACTCTGATTATTTCGTCTCACCGAATCAAAACGTTGTTTAATTTTTTCTGATATTAGAATTAAACGTTGCCTAGCGAGTTCACGATCAGCCTGTATGTTGATAACAGGCTCATCATCTTGATTAAGAACCTCATTTAAGCGGACTTGAACACAGGGTATATTGGCTTCTACGCCTATAAGTAACCGTAAAGGTGTAAATCCAGTGGATTTTTGAACAGTAGTATTTATCGTTTGTTGTATTTTCCACAAACCGTTCGGCCAATCAGACGAGTCATTATGCATTGTATTTAACATATTAGTTACAGTTGCCACATATCTTTCTACTTGACCATTACTACTTGACTATGACTTATAACAAATGTTATCAATAAATTTTTCATTTTCATTTCATTTTCATTCGTGGTGTGCCAGTAGCTATCATGTGGTGTTAGATATTTAGTTCTCTAAACAAGCCCTGGGTTAGAAGAGAGCTAAAATTAGTGCCACGATCTGTGACCACCAATGAAGGTGTACCAAATAGTGTGATGGCTTCTCTTATGATTGGTATTAATTCTTGAGCATTTAAGGTTTTTAGTGGTTTTAGCAGACAAAATTTAGTGAAACCATCCACTATAAGTAAAACGTGTTTGTAACCTTCACTAGTAGTTAGTAACGGGCCCATGCAATCTAAATGCACTGTGCGAAACGGTATAGCATTTTTGTCAATATGGTGTAAATAGCCTTGTTTTGGGCCAGAGTGACCTTTTCTTTCCGGGCAAATTAAACAATGGAAAATGTACTTTCTGATAAAAGCAGCCAAACCCAGGGAACCAGAAGTATTGCCTTACTTTATGTAATACCTTATCGAACCCCACATGACAGTTTTCGTCATGAAAAAGTTTTAGAATACTCAACCTATAACCCTTAGGCACAAACAACTTTGGTTCCGAGTCAGGATCAGTATGATAGTGTAGCAAATTATTTTTTATTATGTAGCGATTTGGATCTAAATCACCAGATGCTAACTGCGTCATTAAGGTTTGTGCTTCCTGATCGTTATCGTGTGCCCTCTTCAACCATGATCGTGAAATGTTACTATTGTCAATATCGATAAGATTAACTTCAGGTAATGATTGAGACCGTTTTGGTTGTGACGTTTCTACTGGATTACGGCTGAGAAAATCTACATGACTTATAAATCCTCCTTATAAACAATTTCGAATTTAAAATCCTGCATCAAAGTCCACCATCGGGCAACTCTCGGTGACAAGTCTCTTTTGGTCATGGTTGATTTTATGGCGGTACAATCGGTAACTATTTTGAAATCGATACCAAGGAGATAATGTCTAAAATGTTTCAACGCATTATAAATTGATAAAGTTTCTAGGTCATAGGAGCAGTATCTTGACTCTGCAGGACTAGTCCTTTTGCTATAATATGCAACGACTCTGTTAAAATTATCCAATTTTTGTAAAAGTATCGCTCCATAACCAATTGAGCTGCCATCCGAATGTAACTCCGTAGGTAGATTTGGATCATACATAGTCAGAAATGGTTGGGAAATTAGACGGTCTATCACGTAATTCCTAGCAGCAGTTTGTGCAGGGCCCCATTCCCTCATCAGATGACATTCAGGTGTATATCTCTAGTAAGCCAACAGAAATTAACAGTGCTTTAGAGAAGCTTAATCTGGACCTTGTCAGTATCGCAAGCTGGGCCAGAGAAAATTGCCTTGTACTTAATCCCAGTAAAACCAAATACCTTATTTTTGGCACCAAAAAACAACTGGATAGTATCGGCAGTGCGCTTGACATCAGGCTGCTGGAGGAACCCATAGAGCGGGTATATGAAGCTCGTAATTTGGGCCTCCTAATGGACTGTGGGCTTCGATATGAACCGAGGCTGTTAGGTGTTGTTTCTATAAACTTAAGATTCTGTACCAAATTAGGGCATATATTAATGAAAACTTACGTATCAGGTTAGTTGAATCACTTGTTTTATCTAAACTGAACTATGTGGACACCGTGTTTGGCCCTAGACTTCTCTCTAAATCAAAAAAACTCATCCAAAGGGTTCAAAATGCTTGCGCTCGGTTTTGCTTTAGTGTCCCGTTGAGAGGCCATGTTACCCCATTTCTTAATAAGCACAACTTGCTTAAAATGCACCACCGTCGTAAGCTTCACTTGGCTTGCTTGCTGTTCGGAGTGCTTCAGTATAAGAGTCCTGCTTATCTATTCGAAAAGCTAGCTGGCATCAGGTTACGTGAACGCCGGGAGTGTAGGTTGTACTTGCTGACGCCTCGTCATGCGTCGGCCGCTTTCCGAGGGAGCTTCCGATATGCAGCGTCAAAATGCTGGAATAATATTCCACCGCCATTGAGGGACCTAAAAAGTAGTCATTGCTTTAAATCAAACATTAAACAGTTTATGCTTTGTCACCAACTCAACGAGGAAACTTGTAGAGTTGACACTAGTTGTTTGTAACACGTACCGCTAGGTTATGTGCCTTTTTCGTTGCTGTGTGAGTTTTCCGTGTTATCAATTGTCTTTTTGCCCGCTTTCATCTGTTGCTTAGTTGTATTCTTTTAGTTATGAGAGTCGAATGTAAGCCACGATTTTTAGTTAGAGTGTATTGTTTTGTTTTGTGCTATGCTATGTTTCACGTGTCTGCCGTTGACGCTGGCGCTAGCGGCTAAGAAATTATAATGTTAGGCCAAGGCATGTCCGGTCAGATACGTGGTCACCTGATTGTTGCGTTGTAGTTATAAGTTAATCTTATTTTTATTTTATTACGTTTTTAATTTCTACTGTTCTCTTGTTTATTACTGATGTTTTTTGTCATAGATTGTACTACTCAGCCACATATGTTTGTTACCTGCCGTGAATTTTTCACCGGATGGTCTTTTCGGAAGATCAGCGCTGGCTATCGCTAGCAACATGCTGAGAAGAGGCCATTTCGTGACACTTGTCTTACTCTACAATTATCTGTAATTTATTTGTTTTTTTTTTCTGTAATGTCAGGAATAAATATATTTCTATTTCTATTTCTATTAAGAAAAGTGTGGCTGGATACAATCCCACTTCTGATGTTATATATTTTTAATTTAGGGCAATGTAAGACATAGATAGACTATTTATGATAGTACTATAATTGGAAAATTGGAATTAATAACCATATTTAAAGGGGAAATAAGTAAATAAACTGAAGTAGTGATTTTAAATTATATTTCATCATAACAACATAACTTATTATTACCAAATACAGAACAAATTTATTAATATGTTTAATTAATACAAAACATTTAGTAGTAAATTGCATTACCAGAGATAAAAACAATAAGCAACAAAAGTACTTAACTTACGATTTAGCTGGAACCTTCCACTTCAACTGTCTCATCAAAAATGTGCCTTGCTACGCTCTGATGGAGCCTTTTATACACAAGCAACACGCCATCTGTGGTAGAACTATGAACATTCTCGTGGACCAATCAGAAACGAGGAGGCTACAATACTTTGGCGCAAAGTAATCAAATATTAACTTTAACACAATTATTATAAAATTATTCAAGTAAAATTTTATATTGTGACATTATTATTTATTAATCTAATTACATATTTTATTATCATTACTTGGACAGTGTCGTAAAATATATTGCCATTGATTAGTAAAAACATTGGGGGCGATAATTAGTCAAATCAACTAACTCTTATATATAATTACAGTGTAATATTTATATTTACTCATATATTCTCTCTAGTAATAATATTCCAATAACAAGACTAAGTGGGTAGTCGTAAACCAAGTGATGTGATGATCATAACTTTAAATGTTATTTATTTAATCAATGGCAATTTTATAATTGAAAATCATAATCAGGGCCCGGAATTAGGTGAGCTAAAATACCTAAAGTTCGCGAGAGGACATAATATAGAGTGGTTACAACCGGATGAAAATAATATTTTATTTGGATTAATACTAAGTACTTGTTTCCTTATCTTTCTATATATACTATAGTAGTACTAGTAGCTTTCACTATTTTGACGCTAATACGCCACTCTGACAAGCATTGATAATGAATAGGAAAATACAGATTACTAATTTAAAATATATGTCACATTTTCAGATTTATTATTATAATGTTAACTTTATGGCTGCAATGTAACCATTTTTCATCATTACGACTATTACTTGCAGTGCCCGGATGAATATCGAATACCCGGAATCCAAATAAAATATTATTTTCATCCGGTTGTAACCACTCTATATTATGTCCTCTCGCGAACTTTAGGTATTTTAGCTCACCTAATTCCGGGCCCTGATCATAATCTATCAAACTCGTGGTTTTCTGACTGTGAGACGTTGATCGCTAAAATAGAAAAAAATACGCCGAAGTAATTGCAAGATTTCATCCATAAAGTAAATGGTGATGTTTAGTTTCAATTATATTTATTTATTTAATCTTTATTGCATATCAGTATACTTAACGTACAAAAGGCGGATTTAATGCCAAAAGGCATGCGCTATTTTTCTATTACGAGTTAAACATGAATCAGGCAAATTCCGATAAATCGACACGCGTGGTTTCATACTAAGTTATTGAACGTCCTCCTTGCTTCTTCTATCCATAACACAAACAAAATGTCACCGAAAATATGGCATATTACAATTTCGTGTATATTCATTCACAAACCGTATAGACTTTATCGAGAGTAACTGACTAATATAACCTTATCTCCGTACTCGTAGCTTCGTCCTGGTAGAGTTCTTGAAATTACCACGGCCCTCAGTTCCCATACTTTGAACCCTTATTTCACTACTTCAGTGAATTAATTCCGGGATAAAAAAATACCATTTCCAGGTTACCTATAATCTTCCTAAATATGTGCCAAATATTATCCAAACCCAGCCTGCATAGAAGAGGAACAAACAAAGGTCTGTACAATAACAAACAGATTTCTAGTTCCATTTAATATAAAGGAATACATCATTTGTAGATCAATCGAAACAGGGCGGGTATTAGGCAACTTCATCCCTACTATTCGCTTAGGTAAAAATAATGTTTGAAGTAATTTCATTACAAACAAATACTAATTCAAAGACTACAAACGACAAACACAAGTTACACATAACGAACATGTTATGTGTAACTTGTGTGTCGTAGTTATTGCTAGAAATAATGTTTTTGGTTCTCTCCCCTGTATGCCTCGGGGCATAATTGTATTATTAAATGGGAGGGAGACCCACAGATGAATTCGATTCCTTCGTACTAACGTTCAGTTCTGCTGCCTAAGATAGTTTTCTTTTCGGAAGAGGACTTTATTAAGAAACGTTGTAGTAGTATAATAGTACATTATGATACAAGTGTGCTAAGTTGATCATTACATAGCATGTGAGTGCGCATAAGGAAGCTGAGCTTATGTAATGATCAAGCACACGCGTTTCATACGACGTTTTTCAACACACTTGCGAGGGAATAACAGAATAATTAATAACTTTTGGTAAATACATTAATTGACAGAATGTTTACAGGATAGAGGTACTTACGAACCTAAGATAATTAAATTTAACTAACCTTTTTTGTGATGTTATTGAGTATCTGGAACTCTTTTTCAAATCATTTCATGAAATTAAAGACTTCACATTTATTGTGCAATAAATTATAGTATTTTTTTCTTACGTATTGCTCACTAGATTTTTATGATGAGATTTTACTAGTATGTATCACAATTTTGAAATATATCCAGAGGTTAAATTAACGCTAAGTTGTCTTCTTAGTCATTGAAAATATAATTTGTTTAAATTAATAAAACACGACGAGAAAAATCTAACAAATAAACAATGATTTGAGGTTAACTTATAAATGGCGCGCAATTTTCTTTTTTGGATGTGCGTGCAGCTTGAGGCAAAGGCGCGGACGTATAATGCCAAACAGCCAATATTAAAACAGACAATTCGTGTTTAAAACGTAATTTATTGTGTATTACGAGTAATATAATACGTTGAAATTATTCTTATTCACAATCAGGATTGTATAATTTGTATTCTATCGTATATGTGTATATTTTTAATATATTTTTTTTTTACTTTTTTAGAATGTAAACTCATAAAGAGTTAAAAAAAAGTAAAGATAATACCTGACTAAATTACAACGATTCGTCTGCGTACGTACAACTTGGTACTAAAGTACAAACGTCACTTGATCGGATTATTAAATTATTCCACTAGTTGGATAATTATTGTGAAATGCACGCGTGTTTAATATCTAGGATTATGAGCATAAAAGCGGTGGAATAAGAACCTCGTTACAAGCAGGTGTGTTGAAAAGATTTGATATGAAGTGGCTCGTGATAATGTAGCTCATGAAGAGTAGCACTAGGTATCAGTCATATAGAAAAATTCTGAATATCTTTCTATAGACGTTAACGAATAAACGGGCTCCGAATCATTTTCCTTCAGTTTTGACAGCAACACATACAAACGATCTATGCTGACGTGACATTAAGATTTAAGTTGTTTTCTAAATGTCACTGTGTTACCGAAAGTTGAGAATAATTTCAATATTGTTTGGCCAAGGAGACTCCTACAGCCATGGCCAGAAGTATTAAGCACCCATGGCATGCGATTTTCATACAAAACTCGAAAGTTTAGTCCAGCGTTTCCAACTTTTTAAAAGTTATTTCATTAATGAATTCAAACTGAATAGGCATGTTTTGTTGAAGTTAGTAGAACTGCATAGAATATTTTCAGTTGGTCGCACCAACTTAAATTCGCATTTTTGTTACCTTCAGTTTTCATATTTTATAGGTACTTACCTTGAAAGCAGGGATGTTACAGAGCTCCGATTCCGGTTCCGTTAAGTCGGAACTTCCGACTGGTTTGACACATTCGCTTCGGTTCCGGTTCTGTTACTTTTAAAACAGAAATTATATCGGATGTCATAGCAACGCAGCGGGAGGAAATGAACGGCGTACATCACAAATAAACAGGTTTTTAGACCTACCCTAAACATCTCGTCCACCTATCACTCGGGTTCCGATTCTGGTTCCGCTTCCGATTTCAGTTCCGATTCCGTTTCTGGTTCCGATAAACTAAAGGAGATCGTCAATTTTTGTTAGGTGATCTGGCCCAGATTATTTAGGACCGTTTAGGAATGGTTCTTACTTTTAAAGAATCGTCATAATTTCTAGAACAGGACGGTGGTAAAAATATTGCGAAATCTAATGGGAAAATTGAAAAATCATGAATTTTACACTTGAATCTGACAAGAACAATATTTGAAAGCGTGCTTGCCTATGATTTATATAATAAGGCGGAATCAGACGGTTCATTTTTCGTTCATTTTTATGTTTCATTCCGCACCTTTCACCCGAAGTGACACGTCTGATCATAAAGTGAACCAAAAGTGCCGAACAATCACCCGAGGTTCACTCGGATGAATGTTCATCCGAGTGAACCGTCTGATTCCGCCTTTAATGTAAAAAAAGTACCGATTTTTTAAAGATAATGTACAAAAGCGGACTTGAAAACAAAACGGGAATCATGATGAAATAATAAAAAGTCATATTTTGATCGTATTTATAGTTCCTGTATTTCGGTAAACAAAGACTGCTGTCAAACCATCGTTGATACTATTAACTGAACATTCCTAACACCTATTGCGAAGGGATAAGGTTTACCACCGTTCAGTGCGATAGCACTAGTATCTGACATTACAAAAGTGAAAAAAAGATGCGTTTCGTTATCGAAGGAGCATGATATTATGCCATTATGAAACCCACTTTTAATATTCAAACTACGATCAAAAATGCAAAAATACGCATTTTCAATCTTTAGGCGTTTTAATGCAGTCGATTTCTAATTTAAACTCCCGTATTCGTAGGCTTAGATACAATTTTAATATTACAATGTTCTAACTTACCGAACAGTATCAAAACGCAGATTATGTAACGGTATACATTGACAGTGTCAAATCAAAAAACAATCCCGTTTCAGGCCAGGGTGAAGTTAAACTTTATGTCAATGCCATATGGACGTTAAAAACTTGTCTTGCTGTATTTTAATCGCGGATAAATCAAGATAATGTTTATTTATTTAGTATATCTAATTCCCGTTTCATTTTGTTGCAATATTTTGTCTACTTTAGTAATAAAATGAGTATTTATTTTACATTGCAGTAAAAACTGTATACGGTTTATATCAGGTGGCCCAGAATTGACGATCTCCTTTAAAACATCTGATTCCGCTTTCGGTTCCGATAAAACCACATCTGTAACATCCCTGCTTGAAAGTGTTATTACGTTAAGTTTTTTAGATGTATAATTAAAATATAACACTTTACGTCATCGTACATTGTTATGATAAGGAAATAATACTTAACATCAAAATTGTAAACAAAAAACAGCTATGATACTTCTGGCCAGCCTAAAGAAGTAAATACAGCTTGTATTTACTTCTTAAGGCTGTAGGTACTTTTTATTCATCAACAAGTGATTCTCTTCTTATTCGGCAAACATAGTTAACTATTCAAAGGCAATTTTCTAAGTCTACTAGCCCGCAAAAATTGTAGTCTTCCTTTAATTTCCTATCGTACTCCCGATTAGACGCTAAGCAATGTCTCATAAGAGAAATTTATATTAACGTAAAGTACTCTCATTTCAGAGACGTGTTGCGCTTCAGAAATTCAATTACCCGCTCCTTATTGCGGGAGCTATAATGGTTACTCTATGTCCGTGCATTGAAAAATGCAGATGCTCTGGTAGTGTATAATGGAAGTTGGAAAATGCTCCTGTGCCTTGGGATTTGCCTGGATCTAAATTGATATGTACTTTATGCGCTGTAGAGATTTATAAATAGGCAGACTTAGAATAATAAAGCGCTGGTAGCCTGGTGGTAAGAAGAGGACTTTCAATCAGGAGGTCTCGGGTTCAAATTCAAACACTGGCTCAAACCAATGGGTACCAACTTATGTACCTACGATAGTAATTTGATATTTACCAATCGTCTTTCGGTAAAGGAAAACAGCGTGAGGAAACCTGCACATACCTATCCGCAAAGAAATTCGAAGATGTATGTGAAGGCCCCAACCCGCTATCGGCCAGCGTGGAGATTATAGTCCGATCACTCTCTTGCATGAGAAGAGGCCTGTGCCCAGCAATGGGACGTTTATATAGGCTAACATAATATACATATTATTATTATTTAATATAAACGTTAAATAAATAATTGGTATCGTCGTAATTCCTTTTTTTTTAAGTATTTTACTTTTCATCGTAAAAACAGAAGGATTATGAGAATGAGAGGATTATACAGACGATTATTTTTATCCTTTTTTTAATACCGTTTACAACTTCACTTTTATTGAATCAAAAGAAAAGTCAAGCTTACCTACACTTAGTTTTGCAAACAGTTCTTGGATTTTTCATAATACATGAAGGAACCACGGTGTTCTAAATTAAAAGTAGTAACTTATAAATAATGTAGGAAGAAAACGGTACAGCACAAATCGAATACCGGTGGTACATTATCTCCAAAAGGATCACTTACCCGCTAGATGGTGCATGTAAAGCTGCGTTCACATATTTATCTGATGTGTTGTGTCGTGATGCATCAGAAAGGTATCGGTTTCATACATTATATATTGAATATATAAATACAAATACGGCATAAATTAAACACTTGGGCATTCTCACCACTCGCATTAGCGCTCCCATACTGCCTTACGGAGTATGGAAGCGCGATCAAATTGAATCCACATATACTTAGTTATCAGTGCGAGTATACATTGAAAGTACGTATCACCACTGAACTAATGAAGAGAAAACATTGTGAGCAATGCCTGTTGTACTGACAACAGTACGACTAGCATATCTTGACGTGTGACGCACGAGTTCATACTTCAAGTGACAGGCGCAAACGCCAGATATGCTAGCCTAGCCCTACAGGCATCGCTCACAATGTTTTCTCTGGGTGGGTGTAATGCAAGGGCCTCGCAACAACCCGATTAGATTTTTATAGGGCCGCCCGGAGCCTCAGAAAGGTTAAGGTCGCCACTGCCTGTTGTTAGTGGTACTCCTTGACACATGAATGATTGCATTTTACAAGCATGGCCTTGTAAGGATCCGAGGTGATTGTAAGGGCTCGCAAATACCTTAATGCAAACTATAATAAACTTCTCAATGCGGAGGCTATTGCGCCATCAATGTCGCCGTCACTTGGAAGCTGCTGCATAATTTATTAAAATCTTATTAAAACTGTCAGCGAACAAAAAGGAGCACGCCATTATGAAAGTCTTTATTATGTCCAAGTTCAGATTTCGTTGTTTCAAGTTTTTTAATTAAGTAAGTCTGAGGTCGGTTTATTTAAAAGTTTGATCGATGTGATCAGGATTGATGTTATTGCGATACCGTTTTTACACTCGATCGAGATTTTGTTTTAACTGGCTGCCCGCGGTTTCGTCCACGTTGAGTCGTTAACTTTCAACCCCGATTTCATCCCCTGCAGGTTTAACAATATTATCTTCTTCACGACGTTTGAAGAATTTATATTCCAAATTTCGCCTTCGTCAGCTTGTGTTGTCTATCAGTCTATTTGTAGCGCTTCTGATTTATACAAGGTGTAACAAAAATCCTGGTGATCCGTTTAGTTTAAAGGCATAATTGGTATCTTATTCAAAATTTTTTTCACGTTCAAAAAAATGTTGTCCTATTTTTTCTTAGTCGCAAAGGGCATAATTGCGAATAGTAATTCGCAATTATGCCCTTAAACGGATTGTTACATCAAAATCAAAATATTTTATTGATAACAATAGTTACATGTCACATGTAATTACATATAATAACTAACACATCTCCCGCGTGTCAAACAAAACTTCACATTATAATTGGAGAGGTAGATTAAAGTAGTCTTCGTAATCGAAGAATATCTGCTCTAAGACCCACTTTTGTAAATTATTTTTGAAACCCGCGTTTGTAGCTGCATTCCGTATAGTTTCCGATAAACGATTGTAAATAGCGGGTCCTACGAAGTAAATGGATTTCTGAGACTTGGCGAGTCTGTGTGTTCCAGCCACCAGCCTATCTTTGTGCTTGTTGCTACGCATATGATAGTTAGTGTTTATACCTCTACGTTTGAATGTATCAATGTGCTCGCGAGTAAACAGTACCATTTGGAATATGTTCCTGTATGTCCTGTCATGCTCATTGTTAAGATAAATATAAACACTATTTTATTGTGCCGATTTCGGCAGAACACTGAACATAGAATCAGTGAACGTTATCAAACCGGCCTATACAGCATGTCCAAATTTCACTGTAAAACCACTGCGAACGCTGTCGCACTTGTCTTAAGCACAATTGTTGTCAAATGAATAAACAGCGCTCTTTTAAGTGAAAGTTTTCAGTGACTCATATTCACGAGCGTTGCAAAAATTTTCTTTGTTATAATTTGTAGGGATTTATTAGGTCAGTTATAATATAAATTAGTCATGATGACGAATTATTTATAGGCTTTATGTGTTCAGTCTGGTTGTAGAGGTTAGCCTACTGACCCAAACATTTGTAATACAATCAGCATATGTGGTGTGAACAGGTGTATGGCAAATTAGCTGGGCATGAGCGCTTTTCGTATTAAGCATATATTTGTTTTACTCTCGTTTTCAGTTGCCACGAACAATGTATTGTTAGTCATCGTGAAAATATTTAGGTACCTAAGTATTTGCTGTGAACAATATTTTGATGAGTTTATTTTAATTCTAGTTATAAACGTATGATAATATTGTGAAGGGAATGGTACAATACCGTTACGTACATTTATTTATTTATTTAAACTTTATTGCACACAACAGAAAAATGTACAAATGGCGGACTTAATGCCTAAAGGCATTCTCTACCAGTCAACCATTGGGCTAAACCGAGACATGACAAAAAGGTGCAGAGAAAAGTAGGAGAAGTATTTGAAGCAGTGAATCATAAAAATATAAGTTTTATGAGATTGTTTATAAAAAAAATATTTGCAATTTTAATGTAATAATATTCCATAATAAATACATAAGTAACATGCTGTATCTGTAAACTTGATACAGCAACCCTCAAAAGAAAAAGGTCGCATCTTCCAATAAGCATACATAAGATATATCTTTCTTCCTCCGAGATTGTCAGTGCAATGAACAGACGACCGTCGCTCTTGACCCTAAGATTCTATGAATTCTTGTTATCACGTCCCGTTGTTTTGCGTTTTACCTTGTTATCAAATAATAACACGAAATATAGACCAGGAAAGCTACTAAAATAACAAGGTGTTTTTATAAAGTTTGGTGAATCTTATTATTTAATATTGCGTAGTAAATCGCTTTTTCATTTGATAAGTCTTGCGTAAGAAAATATTCCAGGGTACAAAAAACTATAAAATTTCATATGTAATATATACTGTAAGTATAGCATATTCGATCAAGTTTTTAACCATTACCAAATCAAATTATAAACTCACGATATTACGGAAAGCATTCGAAGCTAAACCCCACTGAAACCTCAACGTAAATGGACAAACAAAATCGCTACCAATCCAATCCAACTTCTATTCAATCTAAGCAATTCATTTGCAACAATATAGGGTTACGCCACAGAACAAATATGAGAATAGAAGTAGCAAGCGCCTCAATAGTATAAAACCGCGTGTAACTGTGATACCCATTTGGATAGGGACCGTAGACGTTGGAGGGTCTGCCATCTTTTGATCTAAATCGAAAACTGAAACTACTCCACGGCAACAGACAGTGCTACCTCCAACATTTGACTCACATACCCTTGCACATTGTAGGTCCTGTCATCTAGTAGACTAGTTTGGCAACTTTAATGTCATTTGCACTTTGCGCCAATAAACAGGGGCGTCCTGGGGATATTCGTTTGAGCTCAAGATGGCTACGCCGTCTTCAGAGTAGTTTTTGTTTTTTGCTCATTTACGTAGTTCAGTGTGTAATATTGATAGCTTATTGTGCGGTGACCTAACAAACAAGTGTGCAGCTAATGAAAAATTAGTCTAAAAACGCGCGTAACCACCCTGTATTATTTAAATTATATAAAAAAGGGCCGTCCTCTTTAGTTTACGCACGTTCCCTATAGTAAAATGAAAAGGACTTATAAACATTACCATTTACTCGACCAACATTTTCGGATGATTTCGTCCTCTTTTTTATAAGCGATTATAGCGATTAACGTCTGACAGTTGATAATCTTGAGTTCATCCGGTGTCATCTTAAGTGCAAATAAATGACACACGGAGTACAAGCATTTGTTGCTTCTATTGTTATATATTTTCTGTGGGTTACACTAACTGTTGGTCTATGCAAATATATGTTTTGTGACTTCACACGCTTTTAGCTTTATTACTCCCTTATTTATGCGCTTTTCCTGGTGGTTGCTCGTAATTCTCGCTTCTTGAAGGAAACGCCGGGAAATAACGCTTTTTAGCAAGTCTTAGCGGCTAAGGAATGTTTATTGCTTGGTAAAGTAGTAAGGCAATATCGCATTAGCAAATAGTGGGGAAAATAGACGGAGATTTCTTTATGCTTAAAATGTTTGTTGGGTTACTAGGGCTTAAGGTGTATATTTTATTAAAATAGTTAAAAGTTAAATTACAAGTCAAAAAAATCCGCCATTTTTTAAACGTTACTTTGACACACGCGACATTGAGATAAATCGAATAATGTATCATTTATTAAAATCGATTACAATACAACGTTGAGTTAAGACGGAACAGAAACGGACATACAAACGTACAGACATTCTCCTTTGGGTTTCGTCACAGTCAGGTAAAAAGTAGAAATGTTACTTTCAAAGTTGAGTTCCTATTAAGTATTCTACTATTTAGTTTTTAACCTACTAGTAGTCCGCCTCGAACTGGGAGCTCGTGATTTACTATCAAAGGAGTAGACCAATATAACAAGACCCTTACGAAAATAGCTTTTGCGCCTTCTAGCTCTATAACCCCTTGATCGATCGTGCTCATATAAGATCTGTCAAATTATAGTTAGGTATCTCTGCTACCGCCCCAACGAATTTCATAAAGATCAGAAAGACGTTTTTAAAGTTATCGCGGAAAAACTATTCAAAATCAAAAAGCTATCGAAATGCAGGAACATCCCGTTAGCCAGCTGACAGATTCGTTGTGTCCAAAGTTGTCTGTAAGAACTTCGCTTCGCTGCGCTAGCTTGTTCTAAAATCGCGTTTTTAGGTCAGATATCATTTTATTTCTTATTGACATACTAACCGAAGGAGAAATGGGGTTATTGGTACAATGGAGCTATTTAATTATTTTAAGCCACTAATTAAAATATTTATCCACTGTACGAGTTTCAATAATGAGTTCAGACTTCAGACTTTCAGATTCAGAAACAATATTAGCTTAATGAATAAAATTTCACGAAAGGGGCCCATACTAATTGTTGTTCCCGTTGCTTCAAATGCTTTGTGGGCAAACCAATCCATTGTAAAGTGGTCTTGTACAACGAAATTGATGAATGATGACAAAAAAGATGATACGAACGCTGCGGCTGTGGAATGTACTCCCTGCCGAGGTTTTCCCAGTGGGCTACAGTATGAGGTTCTTCAAAAAAGGAGTGAATAGATTTCTAAAGGGTAGGCAACGCGCATGTGAATCCTCTGGGGTTGCAGGCGTCCATAGGCTACGGTAACTGCTTACCATCAGGCGGGCCGTATGCTTGTTTGCCACCGTCGTAGTACTTATATAAAAAAAAAGATATAACAATTCGTTGAGACTAATATGCACTCAAAAGCATTATGAGCTCGCTTCTCAAGTAGGCTAAGAAAATTAGATTATTTTGAAGAATTAATTCCCAGCAGGCTGGAAATCGCTTTAATACCTTCATGTGGTCCTAAATGCATGTAATCCGAGTTTGCCCAATCCCAAGAGGTGTGCATAACTTTTTAGCGTAATTTTTGTTCTTTGTCAGTTTTTTGCTTGTAGCTCGAAAACTATACTTCCGACGGAAAATATCGTTCATTTTAATATTAAAGAGGGTTAAATTCTGCGTCGATTGAGCATTTAAACTTTTAATTCGGTTTAGCGGTACAGCCGAAATCAAAAGTTATAAACCGGGAAAATGTCTCATTTAATTGAAAAACTAATATTTTGACTTCCATACCACATGTCTTTGAAATAGATGACTCCTGTTGAAAAACCTTTAGAATAAAAGTTGAAGAGAATACAATTTCACGATATATAGACATCTCAATTTTCAAATTGATGATTTTAAAATATGTAGATTAGATGCATAAATTATATTCTCTACAACTTTTATTCTATAAGTTTTTCAACATGAGTCATCTGTTTCAAAGATATGTGGTATGGAAGTCAAAATATGAGTTTTTCAATTAAATGAGACATTTTCCCGGTTTATAACTTTTGATTTCGGCTGTACCGCTAAACCGAATTAAAAGTTTAAATGCTCAATCGACGCAGAATTTAACCCTCTTTAATGTTAAAATGAACGATATTTTCCGTCGGAAGTATAGTTTTCGAGCTACAAGCAAAAAACTGACAAAGAACAAAAATTACGCTAAAAAGTTATGCACACCTCTTGGGATTGGGCAAACTCGGATTACATGCATTTAGGACCACATGAAGGTATTAAAGCGATTTCCAGCCTGCTGGGAATTAATTCTTCAAAACACTTTTTATAGATCTTATTTGCTTGGCCTAAAGCTCATGGGATAAATAATGAACCTAAATGACATGATAGAGCACGATACGAACTTCTCGTACGATTTAACGTAAAACTCGTATCGCGTAAATTGCCCTTTAGCTCATTGATTTATTATGTATTCTACTAGATGTGACATCTAGACCAAATTTTGTGCGCCATGTTTGGTGGTAATCAGCTATGACTGAATAAAAGAGAATTATAGACTTGTAGTGATTTTCACTATAACTTTTGGGACAAAAAAAATCTTAGGGATGTCATCTCCTGTTACTCAATGTTTTAGCTGGTGACTATTTACCTATTCGTGGTCACGTCACACCTGGTTCGCGCGAACATTTGACTTACCCTAGCTCGCCCAACCAATAGGAATACGCAGCCAGGCCGAACCGAGTTCAAAGCATACCGGCCGCGCCGTATCAGAGGTTAAATTAACGCTATACTTTAAGGATTACAAATATGCTCAAAATTTCCCTTTCACAAAGCTTTGCGTGCACGCATACTTTTGGGGACAAAAAATATTGCGCAAAATGTGGTTTGACTATATCCGAGGTGGTTTATTTCGCTTTATAGCCTGTATGGTTATATCCCATGACTGTGTGCAATATTTTGGCTTTTCCCTGATGAAAAACTCTATTGGAAACTGGTCAGGCCCTGTAGCCAAGATGACAATCGTTTGCAGAAAACGAAACGAAACGCGTTTCGTTAAGAGTAAGCGAGAGCTTACTCTTCCATATTAGCGCGATAGATTGTCATCTTGGCTAAGCCCCCTGTTCTAATTCCAAAAGGTCTAAGTTACCCTCATGACCGTATGACGTGTTCTAATTCTAACTTTCAAACACGTTTAGATACGATCAATACAACTCCAATGCATTAACTAGACAATACAGTTAGATCCTAAACGTCTGAATCAGAAATATCAGAATTTGCTTGAAAGTTATTTCAATGCAATGCAACTTCAATACAACTTCAATATTGGTTGATTGTTTATTGTGTTGGAGTTATGTTTGATTGTGTTTTTAATGTATTATTTGTATATTTTTTACCTAAAGTATGGCGCATTTATCCTTAACCCGCTGGACGAAATATAGTAGGTTTTGTAGAAACGCAAAACTCAATTGAAAATAGATGTCATATACTTCAGAAAAAGTGACCAAACCCTCCGGTGTCCGAGGCCAGATCTGGCCTCGGACACCGGAGGGTTTGGTCACTTTTTCTGAAGTATATGACATCTATTTTCAGTTTATATATAGTAGTGTAACTACTTAAAAATTGCAAATCAAAAAATATTGAACAAAATAATTTGATTTGCTTCAAAATTCGCAAAACTCGAGTTAGAATTAGTAAGAATCAGAATTTAGGTTTAATGAAACTAGACTGAGTTTTACGAAATTACTACAAAAGACTTCATAGCAAAATTATTTATTATAGACAACTTTGTTAGATATTTTAAACTATCCGTACAATGAAAGCTCTTGATTGTCTTATTTATATGGTAGGTACTTATAAATATGCTGTCTGTAGTAAAAACCTACGTGCCTATTACTTTAGTTTCGGTATACATCTAAACATAACGTCCTCACTGAAAATAGATGTCATATACTTCAGAAAAAGTGACCAAACCCTCCGGTGTCCGAGGCCAGATCGGAGGGTTTGGTCACTTTTTCTGAAGTATATGACATCTATTTTCAGTTTATATATAGTAGTGTAACTACTTAAAAAATTGCAAATCAAAAAATATTGAACATAATAATTTGATTTGCTTCAAAGATTCATAACGTCCTCACGTTAAAGGCAATCTAGGCAATCACATGGCGAGCCATAACCATAGCAGCCAAGAGCCATTCACGCGAGTGGATCACTAGTGAGCACTGTTAATTCACGAAACAATCCGCGGCAGCGAATTATTGTCTAGTTTAACTTGACTTCTATATCTACGCAGATCGAGGTCATCTCACTAACAATCGCCGAGGGCCCCTTCCCCTCGGCGATTGTTAGTGAGATGACCTCGACCTAGTTAAAACAATATCACGTGTAATTTTTTACACAGCAATAGCCACTAAAGTGACCATAGTGAGTGAGTTGACTGTGACTACAGTATTTATATATATGGTAGAATCAAAATGGCTTTGAATGTGATCGGGATTACTCTGCTTGATATTTGCAGTCCCAAAAATACACTTGATCGTACACTGGGTGTTATAATCTCCAATTATACCCAAGCGGGATAGCAGAAAGTACGAAAAATATGATCACATAATTTCTGGGTGAACCATACGCTACGCAAAATCAAGGGTCATAATTATACTGGCTCTCTACACCAATTTCAAATACTGAGCGTTGTCAGTACCACCCCACTCGAGTGCTAAATCAAGGATAATCCTCAACACAAGGCAATTAAGGGAGACAATTAATGCTCGCCTCATTAGAAGACAATAGTTTAAGTGGAATATGCTCGGTCAGCATGCGTCTTTTACAGAGTAAAGGGGGGTGGGGGGATAAAATATTACAGGGCGTAAAGTGGCTTCATCTATTGTAGTAAGCAGCTACGGGTGTCAGACGGAAGGAGCTTAGGACCGGGACAAGAAGCGTACTCGAAGAGAAACCTTTGCTCAGCAGTGGGTTATTGTGGGACGACAAAATGACTAAAATTATTAAGCAACGAGACAATCATCTGAGACGTCTATGTATGTAGACCAGTGGTTCTAAACCGGTGGTCCCTCAAGGAACATCTAATCCTTTGTTTCATTTATTGTTCACACCCCAATAGTTGGTGGTCCATGGAAAGAAATAATTTTTGCCAAGTGATCACTTGTCACCGGAATAGACGGAGAGCTAGCCACGTCAGATATGACACAATAATGAGAGCGACGAAACCCCTCTCGTTACTATGCTTATTTCTAGATCCGAACATCTGGCAGCTGTAAATTGGTGAAGGTCAAACAACGCAAACCACTTCAAGAAAACAAATCCTAGAGTTCTGGTTTTGATTTAGTATTATGAGAAATTATATAAATAGTTAGAATATATAATTACCAAAAACTTTCTGATGCGGGAAAGTAGTCCAAAACGACGTATAAATGTAATTCGTGGTTTGTCGCCTACTGTTTTTGTTTTCGTAATAATACGCAATGTTTTTTGTTTTAATGCTAAAATATAGGCTTTATAACTGAGACAACTTCGACAGTTTGTATCTATTTTGGTAGTAGATACCATTTTCCAATTCAAAAATTTGGCTAGTCTGTCACTCCACCCATTAAAACCTGCCAGATGCCCGGACCTAACAATAAGGATAGTATTGCAATCTTACTAGACTGGTTTCGTTGCTCTCGTTATTGTGTCATATCTGACGTTGCTAGTTCTTAGTCCAGAACGTTAAGAACCATGTAGATTGAAAAGCAGCGGGCGTATAACATGATAGTTTTGTCTCTTCCTGAAGTACTGCGTCAAATCAAATCATGTCGGTAAATGTGTTTATCATGTCGATGTCGGCGTCAATGTCGTGTGGCAGTTTCGTTCTCTGGAACGGAGACGGTACATGCATATATGGTCAGAGCCTGTCTGATTGTGTATCTGTGTGTTTGTTTGTTCCTATGTAATAACTAATAAGTAGGTATTCCCATTTGTCTCCAAAACTGCTTGACCAAATTTATTGTAGTTTTGTCAGATAATTTTAACTCTATCATTTACATTTTTGCTGTCGCGATTGCTGAATGCTAACGTCACATCGATTAAGTATTATATAACAAACATGAAAAGTCATACATGATGAAAAAAATTGTAACTCAAACGTAAGCCTACGTAACGTAATACTTACTTTTACTAAAATGTTTGAATACGGTATGTATTATGCATATGACTAGAACGTTTATATTTGGGCTACGTTAATGCCGATATAAAGCCATCCAAATCAAACAAGCCATAAGTAGGTAGGTACATACAAAAAGGATAAAGGACGAAAAAGGAGACTAACCCAGTAAAACAGAGACAAAGTCTAACGAAAGCACTTTTATTAATGAGCAACTATTCCAAAGCTAACACATAAGTAAAAGGCAACCGAGCGAAAAATGTACCAAAAAGGGCATGAAATAAAAATATTCGTATACCGATAGGCTGAGGATACACGAGGCCCTATAGCGGAGCGGGAAAGCTTTTTATAGAACTGTGAACAAAGTTTAAGTACAGATGTTATGTTTTAGTAGTCAGTCGATCGATACGCAGTAAAACCGTGTCCCGGCGTATATGTCTTGCTAGGCCTCCCCAGTAGAATCTGTTTCACAAAGCGCTTTTTGCACGCCGTATAAACTTTAATACACCGCTTAAAGTACAGGCGTTGCATCTAAATACAGTCAGTCGTTCGAAGTTGAAAACATTCGCGCTACGCCGGTAAACCGCGTCCCGGGTGTCCTTGTTAGGCCTTCCCAGTAGAATCTGTTTCACAAAGTGCCTGTTGCGCTCCGTATATTCTTTAATATTGCTCTCAAAGTACAAAAATTGTGTAGTGCAGTCAGTATTTCTATGTTCAAAAAGTGAGCGCTACGCCGTAAAACCGCGTCCCGTGTGTCCTCGCTTGGCCTTCTCCGTAGAATCTGTTTCACAAAGTGCCTGTTGCGCTCCGTATATTCTTTAACATTGGTCTCAAAGTACAGAATGTGCGTAGTACAGTCAGTATTTCGATGCTCAAAAAAGTGAGCGCTACGCCGTAAAATCGCGTCCCATGTATCCTTGTTAGGCCTTCCCAGTAGAATCTGTTTCACAAAGTGCCTGTTGCGCGCCGTATTTTCTTTAACATTTACAGAAATTGTGTAGTACAGTCAGTATTTCGATGTTCAAAAAGTGAGCGCTACGCCGTAAACTCGCGTCCCGTGTGTCCTCGCTAGGCTTTCCCAGTAGAATCTGTTTCACAAAGTGCCTGTTGCGCGCCGTATATTTCTTTAACACTATGCCTCTCAAAGAGCGCACTGGAGCGAGTAATGTTCTGTACGGGATACGTGCTCGTGTGGCATTAGTTTTCTCTTTATGTCATTACTATCATTAGGAATTTGTTGGTATAAATTGTTTTGTGTGCTTGAATATTAATTCTAAACAGAATTTTATCTTCTATTCGCCTGTGCGTGTTTTCTGGTGATCTAAAAAGCTATTAAGTTTAATGAATGTTTACACAAAAAATGTGTAATTTTTTTTGTTATTTTATTTGTTGAATAAAACCAATCATAAATGAACGTTCCGCTATACTAATTGATATAGTATAGTAGGTAGTGATGGGTTCGACCGAGGGGGAGGTCTGCTTCTTCTTGACGTCAGGAATCACTTAGTTGGGAGTCTTCAATAATTAAGGCTCAATTCGACAATATTAATTTTATTACTTTTTAAAGTTTAAACAATTTAACAATTAAGGTTAAAGTTAGAACTACTGGTAAGGGCCAGAGGACAGAATGAGCTCCTGAAGATGAGCATGGGTTTATATACCATCTTCCTATCGTCTAGGAGTAGGGTTATCTTAAAAAGTGAAATCAGGTGTGACAACTGGATTAGGGCCGGTCGTAAAATCATAACTTGCGAAACATGATAGAAATCACGTACAGGGCTTCTCGCTTAATTAAGATATGATAAAAAGTGAGAGTTGCTCAATCTGTCTTGACAGTCTAATTAAATATATAAAATATTATATCTTATGCAATATGCATACTTAACTCCTCCCTCGTTAGAGTGAAATTATCTGAACAGTATCTGAAAGATAATTTTACTCGTAAGGTACGGAAATTGTTACAAGAATTAGTTTTTATGTTAACAAACATACATAATGTGAACAAAATTAAACTAAGTTATTCTAACATACGCTTTTCATTGTCTTTCCAAACTTCGCGCACTTTTAAACGTCACTTCAACACTTTATTGCCCTTTTTTATAATCACTTCACTAATACACTTGTTCATTTTCTTCATTTCCATTCGTTGCGTGTTGCAAGGCCAGTTATATGGATCAAGGATGAGATTACTCTTTACTTCATTTAGAAATCCAACCACTTGGCCATATTAATCGGTCTTGCACTTATCTTCTCTTGTTTATGGGAAGACAACATTTTTCTTTTTTTTCTCATTGAAGACGTAAAGTGGTGAATAGGAATGAAAAGGTAAGGATAAGGATAAGGTTTACAATGACTTATCTTAAACTAATAATTATTTTCTTAACAATTACGTATTTTTTATATGTAAATGTGATATACTTATGTATACATTTATATATTAGAATATTAATATTATATTAGAACATTATGTTATATATATGCATTTATTGTATATTAGAACATTAGTAATTGTTATAGTATTAACTATGATAAAACATTTTTTTTTTGTTCATAATTAATAATTCCTTTTTTTTGAACAGTTGGTAACCCTATTTAATCATTAATTATTCATTTAAAGTTGGACGTCGGACATTTTTAAGGGGGACCGTGGTCTCACGATTTCTTATTTTTACAGGGACTACATTTCTGTTGGTGATATCTCTTACTTCAGCTTTTTCATAGCGAGGTTTATCTTTTCCTTTTCGCTGATTAACTAATTTAGTAAAAACTAAATCTCCTTTATTAAAACTTGTGGATGGTACATCCGCTTTTGATTGTAATTTATTTCTTACTTTTTCTTTATGCTCTATCATTTTCTCTGATAAATGCTTATAAAGTACTTTAGTTCTTTTAGCATGATCTTTCAATAATTGTTGCATATACTGCTGTTGAAAGTTAATGTCAAAGGTACTTCTGGATTCTGTATGTCCAAAAACTACTTCAAATGGAGTTAATCCAGTCATAGAATGAATTGAGTTATTATAAGCCATTATTGCATAATTCATTACTGATGAAATATCGCTAAATCTATGTTCGTATTTGGCTAATCTATAAATTTCGATAATTGTGCTGTGGAATCGTTCCACTATTCCCATGGAATTTGGATTATTAGGCGTTCCTATGTGTAAATCAATTTTATATAAAGAAAGAGTTTCTTTTAATAAGGCGTTATTAAATTCAGAACCTGGGTCAGAATTGATTTTTAACGGTGTTCCGTAATATGAAAAATATTTAACTAGTGCTTTGACTACTTCTGAAGTTGATCTGTTTGAAAGTTCAATTGCTTGACCTAATTTACTGAAAGCGTCAACAATTGTTAAAAAGGTTTGACTTTCGATAGAGAATAAATCCATAAAAAGTTCTTCAAAAGGTTTATTTTGAGTTTGAGTTAATTGAAGTAATGGTTTTAATGGGTGTCTGTCATATTTCATACGTTTACATAATTCACACGAACTTATAACTGCAGAGACAGTCTCCGACATATTCGGCCAATAATAATTTCTTTTTATTTTTGCTAAGGTTTCTTTTATACCACGGTGAGATGTTTTTCCTTCATGATATTTTTGAATTAAATCTCTTTGATCCGTTTCATCATCTATATAAACTACTCGTTCAGTACATTCACAAAATTTAACTGATTCTTTTTCAAATAATTGTTGAATAATTGAATCAAATTGTTGTCTATGATTATCATCTTCGAAATATACGTAATATTTTTTATGATTTAGAATATGTTCTTTCAAGAATTCTTTTAAAAGTTGCGGGTTGTCAACAGGTAAATGTACTTCTAAAATTTTCTGATTAGATCTTGATAAATCTTTAACTGATGTTTCATTTTTAAACCACTTATAAAATAATATTTGATTCGGTTTTGTATCGATAGCTTCACTTAAAACGGGTATACTTGATTGAGTTATATCGATTTCATTTAAATTGTCTTCTTCGATATCAGAAGCTGTCATAGTTCGTTCATCATCGGAGTTTTCGCAATTTGTTTTAGTGTTATCTTGGTTGTTATCTATACTTGCAAGGTCACAATTATCTTTGGTATTGAGTGTATTTAATGCATTAATTTGAATTCGAGATAACGCATCCGCGTTAGTGTTTTGTTTTCCACTACGGTAAGTTATTTCAAGATTATATTCTTGAAGACGTAATCTCCAACGTGTAAGTTTACTATTGGGTTCTTTTAAAGAGTAGAGCCATACTAAAGGTCTATGATCTGTGTAAATATAGAACTTATGTCCATACAAATAAGGTCTAAAATACTTTACTGCCCATACTACAGCAAGTAGTTCCTTTTCAATTGCGCTATACTTTGTTTCAGCTTGCGATAATGTACGGCTTGCGTAAGCGACTGGCTTATCCGTGCCTATTGTTCCTTGTGACAATACTGCTCCTAATGCTACATTAGATGCGTCAGTTGTAAGTATGAAGGGTTTAGTAAAATCTGGATACTGTAATAGTGGGGCATTTACTAATAGAGACTTACAAGTTTCAAATGCTTTTATGTATGATTCATTTAATTCGATTTTAGATCCTTTTTTCAGGGAATTTGTTAAAGGTTTGGTGATTTTCGCAAAGTCTTTTATAAATCGTCTGTAATAGCTTGCTAGACCTAGAAAACTTTTAATTTCTTTTTGAGTTTTAGGTATCGGATATTTAATTACAGCTTCTATTTTGTCATTGTTAGGCTTAAGTCCTTCTTTTGTAATTGTATGTCCTAGATACAATACTTCTTTTCTTAAAAATTCAGATTTATCTAACTGTAATTTAAGATTAGCTTTTCTTAATTGTTCAAAAACTCTTTTTAATTTTAATAAATGTTCTTCAAGCGTACTTGAATATATAATTATATCATCTAAATAGACTAAACAATGAATTCCTTGTAACCCACGCAGAATATTATCCATGGTTCGTTGAAAGGTTGCTGGTGCGGTTTTCAAACCAAAAGGGACTCTAGTAAATTCAAAATGTCCTACTGCTGGCACTGAGAATCCTGTTTTAGGTCTATCAGGTTCAGCTACTTCAATTTGATGATATCCACTTGCTAAATCAAGAGTGGTAAAATACATACTATTTCCTAATTTATCGAATATATCATTAATATTAGGTAATGGATATTTGTCATCCAAAGTTATTTCATTTAAACGACGATAATCAACTACCATTCTATATTTTTGCACTCCTGTGGCATCTAGTTTTTTTGGAACAAGGTGGACAGGGGCACTCCAAGGAGAATGACTTGGCTGTATTACATTGTCTTTAAGTAATTTTTCAACTTGATTTTGAATTTCGCGAGCTTGTGCAGGTGGTTGTCTATATGGTTTGATATATATGGGATCATTATTTTTTGTCCGTATGTGATGTTTAATTTCATTAGTAAAACTTAGAGGAATGTCCTCATGATAAAAAATATCTCTGTATTCAAAGCATAGATTTACTATTCCACTTTTTTCTTCATAGTTCATATGTTCTGTACGAAGTTTATTTAAATTTTCAATTAATAGTTTGTCAAATTTTTTATCATTCTGAATATAAGTACGTAAATTTAATAATTTTGATTCTTTGCATTTAGATTCAATTGGAGTAATCTTAAAAGCTTTAATTATTTTTAATATAAAATTTTGATCTGATGTATTTTGAATCATGGTGTAGGCATATCCATTGTTACATTGTACTAGGGCACGCGGCATTCGTACATCTTTGTTAAACTCAGTGTACTCTAAAATTCCTGCACCATTGTTAAGGTCGGTGGGGAGTTTCACTTTCTGTTCGCTCCTTGCGCCAATCTCTAAAATTAGTAATGGTTCGGTTTTATTGTGGAAAAATAGTGGTATTTCAACCTGAGGTGTCACTAATAACCTGCTGTTTATGTTAATAATAGCATTTAAACGTTTTAATAAATCAATGCCTATTAGTCCGTCATAAAAGTCACCTATGTCGTAAACGTAAAATTTATGATCGAATTCGCTTTTAAATAATTTAAATATTGGAATTGTTACTGTTTCATTATGATAACTTATTGCGTGTGTACTTACAACTTCGAATGGTTCTATTACCTTATAAGAATTAAAATATTTGTTTGCCAATTTATTAGATATGAAACTTCTAGTAGATCCAGTATCAATTAAAAATGTTGATTCTATTTCCGTTATTTTTATATAGGGAAGTTTATTTAATTCTTCTTCATTGTATTTGAGGCGTTTATTCGAAAATTTCCAGAAGGTCCTGCTTGAGGTTCTTCCGTGTTCATATTTATATTAGGCTTAGAAGTCGAAGGGCCTGATTCTTGATTGTTACGATTTTTAGGACGTAAATTAAATGCTTTTGGGTCGGTCACCAAAGGAAGATGCGCATTCGATGCTGATTGCTGTTGAGGGAAGCGTTTCCCATAATAATTATTATATCCGTTACTTGCATTATAAGCCCTAACAGGTGGCGTTGGGAAAACTGGATTATAGAATGGGTTAGCCGGACGGGCTAATGATTTTTGATTATACTGAGTTAAATTAGACGTTCTTTGTGAAGCGCCTATCCATTTAGTTTCTGGTCTGTAACCTGGTTTTGGTTTATAAGATAATGGGTGTTCTGTAAAATCTTTTGACATTTTAGCATAAGACATTGACTTAATTGAATGATTTTCCCATCTTACATTTTTTCTCTTTTGTCTATCGAAAAAAGTTTGTTCTTCTAAAACCATTTGTAAAGCTTCCTCGAGGTTATTCGGTTTCTTCAGACGAATGACTTTACCTAACCATTGAGGTAAATTATAAATGAATGCGTTTAACGCTAAATGATTGTATAATTCGAAACGATTGTTTCTACGAATTTCGTCTGAACTTTCGTTTACTTTTGAAAATAACGCGCTTCTAATCGCTTGAATCCTCTTACAAAAATCAGTAATTGACTCATTACTGTTTATAGTGATAGTTTCTAATTCTACTAACAAACAATCCTCCGTTCTTTGATCACCAAAGTGTTGCGTAAATGTTTGTTTCAGTTCTGCCCACGTTTGTATATGTTCACTTTCACTAATGAGTTCCGCAGCCTTACCTTTCAGGCGAGACGTAATAACTCTAAACACGTACTGACTTTGAACTTGATTTTCACTTTTTCCCCCGAAGTTATTAATAAGATACTCGCATTGGGTAATAAAAAGTTTTAGTTGTTTTTGGTTCCCATCGTAAAGTGGTACTAATTTAATTATGTCACTCGGTATAGTCGTTAAAATCGGAGCTGCTACCGGAATTACTACGGGTGCTACTGGTATATTTTGGTGGTTGCCCCCTTCACTTACTTGAGCTACTTGAGGTGCCGCTACTAGAGGAGCCGCTACTTGTTCGTTAACAATAGGTGCGTTCCCTTCCATTTTCGTAAGTTAATTAGAATGTATTTAATGGATGTTTATATATAGTTTTTATTTAAAGCTCTTTTTTTTACTACCGAAAGTGTTTCGGATTGTAAAAGGTCCACCAACGAAAAGTATCTAAATTGGGCAAATAGATCAATTTAAATACAAAAACGACACTATCCGACCAACTTAATTTCTTGCAATTACACTTTTTTCTACTTGGATTACCAACTGCTTCACAATCGTTTACGTATTTTACGATAAAATATATTATACTGCCAATTCGTTTAGTTTCTACAGTAAGTTTTTTTAGGCATTCAAATTATACAATTTAAAAGTTTATTTCGCTAAAAATGAGCATACGCACACAATATGAAAATAATTCAGATATTTTTTCAATAATTTGATTTATTAAATCAATAATCGCACGTAAAATTATCCTTGTGCTATTTTGTTCTAATCCTATCCCTTGTATCGGATGCGGATTTCCTGCTGGATTATTATTGTTGTTCCCGTTATTATTTGGGGAATTATTCGGTATATTAAATAAACTGGTAAAATTATTAGGGTTCATACACTTAACTAACTAAATCTTTGTGTTAAAACACTGGGTGATCAGCCTCACGTTTAACACGAAAGATAATATTTTAATACGGTTACAATGAAGTTAACACGATTAAAATACCGATCTAGAAACGATCTTTATTTTTTGGAACCAGGTAAATTTTCAGATCTAGAAACGATCCGACAGATCTAGAAACGATCTGCTTAAATCTAAAATTAATCAATATATTATTTTAATATGCGCAATGCTATTTTGATTTTTACGTTCGCAGTATAAGCGTGTTTTAATAATTTGTTTCTTAAATCGCACAGGCTTTATATAATATGCTTTGCACACATTTATATTTTTTATATAATTTGACAGTTAAAATACTTCAAATAATTCGTAAATTGTATTTTTTTTTTTTTATATACCCAAAAATATTCAGACGAGATTTCTGAAATTATTTTTAATCATTTTCAAATAATATTTATAAAATATACAGGATAAAAAATTTAACGTGTTATAAAAATTTTTTTTTTTCCTAATTTTTTTTGCAATGGCCGGCCTTATAATTACACAAAATGTACACAATTACACACAATTCACACAAAATAAAATATTCTTAATTTTACATGCATAAGGGTTTGGTAAGGAAGGAAAGGTTTCAGGACCGTTTGGATCCTCCCGATTCTGTCCTATTTTGCTCTAGCTGCGTCGTTCGTAGCTATTTCGTAGCTCTCTTATATATTCAATTGAACTAATCCGTAGTTCACAATAATTCTCGACGGTGAAGATCGTAGCCTCCAAATTGGTGAATTAATCACAAAATTTATATAGGTTCTAAGGATTCTTCAATCCTTGATGGGACGGCGAAACAATTTGAAGAAAAATGCAGCAGAAATATAAGTGAGGTCACTTACAGATTGTACGGTAATCAAACCGTTTTTCTTCAGTAGGCTGGTGCCAGATGCGTTGCGAAGTCCCGCAGGTGAATCCTACCGGCTGCGCCAGTGATGGGTTCGACCGAGGGGGAGGTCTGCTTCTTCTTGACGTCAGGAATCACTTAGTTGGGAGTCTTCAATAATTAAGGCTCAATTCGACAATATTAATTTTATTACTTTTTAAAGTTTAAACAATTTAACAATTAAGGTTAAAGTTAGAACTACTGGTAAGGGCCAGAGGACAGAATGAGCTCCTGAAGATGAGCATGGGTTTATATACCATCTTCCTATCGTCTAGGAGTAGGGTTATCTTAAAAAGTGAAATCAGGTGTGACAACTGGATTAGGGCCGGTCGTAAAATCATAACTTGCGAAACATGGTAGAAATCACGTACAGGGCTTCTCGCTTAATTAAGATATGATAAAAAGTGAGAGTTGCTCAATCTGTCTTGACAGTCTAATTAAATATATAAAATATTATATCTTATGCAATATGCATACTTAACTAGGTACCTAAATATTTATAGGTTACTTAGTATTTATTTATTTATTTATCGTATGGCTACATGTCACTGGATATTACAGCTAGGCATTTCTTCCCTGGGGTAGTAGTAGTGGGAAAGCAGATGATGAAGAAAATCCAGTGAGTGCTGCGAGGTCCAGATGGGACAGTGCAGCTGCCAATTTTGTTACTCTGTTAGCACCACCCAGGGATCACGTGTAGGGTTGTCTAAGGTGTTTCCTACGGACGCAGAGTAACATTGATCCCATTGGTTACTTAGTGTAAATCCATTACATGGGCTCTACAAATGACTCGTCGGCGTCACCATCATTAAGAACTTTGAAATTAAATAGAGCTTTTAGAGTAAGGATTTAGTAATCTTAAAAATGTAATAAACTAAAACTAAATTAACAAATTAAACAAACACGTCGCCGGAAATCCATTACCTTATTGCTTTAAAACTTTAAAACGCGTTTGAAACTTCGTAATTAATTCCTCTAAAATTACAGCTATCCGTTATCGTTAGACTAATCCCCATTAGTCGCTACTTTTATGTCGGCAAATATTTATAGCTCGATGCAAAAGGCGAAGATTAGTCTTGCCAAGACAAACGATCCTGTTCTTCTTACTTTCTTACATGACAAAGACGCAACTTTGCCGAGTCGACGTTTCAAGGGTGTTGTTCTGGAGGCAAACTGAGCGCGGTCGTGTCGAACTATCGAACTAACTATTATAAGCGTAAATGACTAGTTTAACGAACTGATATTTACCTGTTTGAATAATGGATTATATTTTTGTTTGCCTAAGTGCCTAGTCTGTTTTAAATCAGTATTAGTCAACACGTAAGTCGTAAGCATATTGCAATCTACGCTGGCGTCGCAGATCATCGGCTGAGATCTAGCGCAGATCTCTCTCTTGCCATTCCTCCTTGTAACACAAATCATACGTCGAGTCATTTACGGTATACTCTGTGAAGTTGTGGAACGCGTTGCCAGCTCCGCTGAGGCAGTGCCAGTCAGTGGCGTCGCTTAAGGCTAAATTGAAAAAGTTATGGCTTTCAAACCCATGACAATTGGAAGGTGGGTGGGCGTGTGCGGTTATATATGTTTTATATTTATATATATATATATATATATATATATATACCTATATATGTATTGTTTATTTATATTTATGTATTTCATGTATTATTTGTATAATCTGTACCAATACGTTACGTATTTATTAACACTACCTATAGTATCTAGGTTTAGTAACTTCTCCGTAGTTTTGCCGTCATGTACAAGTAATGTACAAATCTTTGTCTACCATGTCTGACCGATTTCTCTCAGTTGCTTAAAGGTGAGCAGGAAGAGATCCCTTAAAGGAATAAGTTCGCCTTTGTACACACTCACTTTATTTTTGTTGGTCATGTATTTGTTTTGTACAATAAAGTGTCTTACTACTACTACTACTAATACCTACTTATAGGGTTGGCTATGATGCCAACAAAAAATAGCAGCGGCTACACACAAACATACACCGTTTCACCCTAAATATTGTACCTACCGTTTCCGTTCTAGCGGAGGGACAAATACAAGTAGAATATTTGTACGGTTATACGGTTTAAATCACTATGGCTTACGTTCCTTTGTAAGTACCCAAGAAGAAGGCATAATAAATCAAGAGTTCCAAAGACTTGGTATCTATTAAATAAAATTATTCCCAAAAAAAGTTTGAGCGGTGTAGTTGTAAAAATTATATTTCGTTCACCGTAAAACGCTTTACATCTACCTTGTGAGAGGGACAGATAAATCATATTTTTTTGTCTTTCTACTAGAAAGTGTCCGACAAAAAGAAATGTAATAGACACTGTGCTGTGTGCTGTCCGATCACGCAAAGCTTACTGCATTAGTTGATGAATCTCAAAGCCACAGTTACACTAGTATGCCTTAGCGTTCGCCTCGCCTGCATCAACAAGCAATCGGAACATTTGCCCAGAAATATTTCTGTTGTGTAAGTTTAATCTCGAGTTCCGACATCGTGGAATCGCGCCTTTAATCCTGGTTGTGACTTTATTCGTCTCGCAAATTTCCTTCGTGCCGCTGTTTAGGGTGCGTAATCTCCGAAAAATATTTTTTATTTAGGATCTGAAAAAATGAAGTGTCGGAAAGAACTAAATATTTTTTGTGAGCGTCCGTGAAACTTGATGTAGCGTCTTGCCGTTTGGCTTTGAGTCTAGTGTCATGAATAAAGATTTGTTTTACATTTTCTACGCGTGAACTTAGGAAATCACCAAAGTAGCTTGTTTTTTTACTGTGACTTGTCACAAACACTTATGTCCCGATTTTTTTCCATTAGAATAATGCGGTATTATACGGAAGCGAGACGTGGCCGGTTCTTGGAAGGCATATTCAGGAGTTTCGCGTTACAGAAATGAAGATGCTGCGGTGGATGTGCGGCGTAACACGTGCTGATCGCATTCGTAACGAGTACATACGCGGCAGCCTCGCAGTTCGTGACGTAGCGGAGAAGCTCCAAGAATGTCGCCTTCGTTGGTTCGGTCACATCTCTCGCAGGCCAGCAGATTACATAGGGAACGTATGCCTTGATCTAGCCCTGGACGGTCCTCGACGCGGTCGCGGAAGACCAAAGAAGCACTGGCTGAATGTCGCCGATATGAGCGAAAACGGGCTCGTAAAAGAAGATGCCCAGGACCGCGCAAAGTGGAGGAAAGCGAGCAGGAAAGCGGACCCTGGCAATAGCCGGGATAACTATAGGTAAAAGAGAAGAAGAGAATAATGAGGTATTAAAGTGCCCGGTGCTGGTGGTGGATCAGAAGATTCTGGAGGTCTTTAAGCAGGGTCGCCATGTAATATTAAAAAGTATGAAGATTGCTGGATGGGAGAGCAGCGACGGGGTGTCAGCGTATATAGTATTGAAACACGTTACATAGTAGTCGAGTATATCACTCTTCTCATCTATTTAAGTAGGTACCTACTCAATAATACTAGATACTTAAGTGTTATGTAGCGACGGCAGATTTTCAGTATTAAATTTAATGAATATAGTTATTAAGTTAATCATTAAGGTACTTAAGTATAGCGACTTACCTATTAATTAATTAAATTTAATTAAAGACATGATGAGAGGTTTGCAATAAAACCCAAATTATTTTTCTCAATTATTTAAACAAAGATAAAAGAACTTTATCCTTCAATTAAGACACGTTTCTTTAAGTAAAATTGATAGACTTTTCAGTGCAAAATATGTAACAACTTAACTATAAAACCTTTAACTATATGCCACAGTCGGTCCCAAAAGTCGCTGGTCACTGTCAAATATAAATTAAGAACAAATGGCCATTAATTGATATAATTTATTTGCTCCTCAGTTTAATGAAATAATCATTCAGTAATTAAGCCGCTCGTTCCGGGGCATGGAACCATTGATATAAAATTTGCTGGATGTCTTAAAAAAAACATGTTTTGTTTTTATTATATTCGTTAAATGCCATTAAAATATAACTACCGTGCCTAACTAACGTGTCGTACCGTACTTACGCCATTTTAATTCTTGCGCCATTTATGGTTCAAGCTATTTTCTTTTGTTTAATACTTACTCTATGAAGAGTCCAATGTAAAGTGAACCCTAAATGGCTCAACAATTAAAATCGATGACCGTACCATTCATGAGTCTGATAAAAACTCTACTTTTTCTTTATTTCCAAACATTGTAGTATCGTTAGCAGACGTTCTGCTTAATACAAAAATCAAAAACCTGTTGCGTCTACGAAATAACAAAGTTTTCAACTTATTATTTATCACTTATCAGTAACTAAATAGGCAATTTTCTTCTGGGTTTTCTTTTGGGTCTTAGTGGCATTTTTGACATGTACCAGATTATTATTATCAAGAAACGATGGAGCGCGACCCACAACCAGAACTGACAATTTTTTTAAACAGCCAAGTTCAATAGGTAACTTTATCTCTCTGTCATCCATCAATTAACCGAAGGCGAGAAAGTGCTTAATAGGATCTTTAGTGTAACGCGTCAACAGCTGGCAAACTGCGTACACGCTCAAATAGATCTTAATTGGCGTGGCGACACAAATCATAATCAGACCAATATGTGTGTGTTACACAGAGGCGACACTGCCCTGAAGTGCGGTAAGTATACAGACATTATTTTGACAAAAAACGGGACTTAATCGCGTACACTTACTTTTATTAACCAATCACCACCAGTTTTTTTTTTCAACCAGAACAAGAGACATTGCATCTCGTCTTCGTGGAATCCACTGATCAGCAAATGTAAGCGTGGAAATACTTGCATTTCGAAACCATTGAGTGTTGTGTGTAGGCAAAGTGACAACCCTAGCGTGAATGTGCATAATCGAGACCAAGTGCAGGTAGTTCGGAAAGCTAGGATATGCTGATACGATTCCTCGCCAGTGTGCCTGCGTCCACGAGCGTTACGACACGCTCGAAACGTCAGGAAAATAATGAAAGTGTAAGCGATTAAGTCCCGTTTTTTGTCAAAATATTGAGTGAAAAAGACATAAGAAGATATATAAGACGATATATTATCTAAAAAGTGCTTACTATGAGGTTAAGGTGAACATGGCAACAGCTGGTGTAGTGCGTATTAGCCCAATTCTCATGCTCACCCACTTGGGCATGGCCACACAAAGCAGCGATCTTGCCAGATATTAACGTGTATACCGGACTTCTAAAATCTTTTTTAATCTACTATTTATAAACAACAATCAAATATAGTACAAACCTTAACTATTTAAAATAATTATCAGGAATTAAGACCCAACTTTGAGGACTCAATACAGATAAAATAAAGATCAGTAGCGATTGACTAGTCTTTCACCACATGCAACAGACTTGCACACGTAGTTAGGTTTATGTAGATCCTGTATAAATGAAAGACATCTATATAATGAGCTGGTTGTTTAACTTTAAAGGTGAGTACTTAAAAAAACACTTTTTCGGGAAAAAAAGCTAGCCTACTGCTCTTGCTACACACTGATCTTTCGGATATCTACCAAAAAACAAAGAGAACGCTCGCTCTTGCAAGCACCTAATATGCTAGTTAAAATCCTGTTTAGCACGAGCTGCACGAGTCACCTCTATGCCATTAATCTTTGAGGTACTCCGAGTTTGTTTGCGATGGGCGTTGATAATCGCGTGTACGCCGTGGGATTCGTTATTTAATTGGCTAGACTAATTTGTATTTATTTCAATTTGTACAATCGCGGGACATCAAAGAGGAATTAAACGCGGTACAGTTGCAGCCTTTGATCAAAATTTGCGTACGCGTAAGCGTTCAGTGTGTTTACGTTATTAGTAACTACTACAATACTATAGTTAGCTATAGTTAGCTATAGTGAGGAAATTATTATTAGTGAGTAACTTACAAGCTAAGTTTTTCTGTCACATGGCATTTCTCTAAAAATGGTTTGATATGTTTTCTTATAGAACAACGCATTTGTATGTATTTTTAAGATTTGATGTACTGTTGTTTTGAAAAAATAAGTCCCGCGGAGTTTCTTGCTGGTCATAATTCTTCTCGGGTTAAGGGTTAGAACCGGCAAAGTCTTTTTCTCTTTTACTTTGATAAACAGTCTGATGTAAATCTTATCTTATCTGAATACATGTTTGAGTTTGAGTTAAAAACTTGATTTGAAACTGTCAGTAATTCGGTCAGACGTGTGTCTTTGAAACCCGAGCTCAGTAGCGTAGTTACCTACGGGTTTTGAATTTAAACACAAAAATGTATGTTTTTAAGTATGTGAAAGAGTAAAATGTATGTCACGGCTCAATCCTGAGGTCCAAGAATTGGCTTAGGCACTAGTTTTTAAGAAAGCAACAGAACTGCCAGCGGATTTTTATCCTTTTATTACTTAAGGCTTTGCAAATTGGATTCCCAAAATTATATTCATCTCGATAAAGAACAAGAGTACCTATATAGGCACGGTATGACTCTAAAGATAATAGTGAGCTTTTACTAAATGAGATCACCCCCTGATTTATTCCGTTGTAAATAAGTCCTAACTTAAACTACGCCATTATACAAAATGAGACGCGAAATGTTATCTACAACTTACTAGAAACTACACAAGCTAACCCTTATTACATAGACGTAAGGTCTACAATACTTACACATGTTATTAGGTATAACAAACACTATAAGTTGTTGCACTTTCCACATTTGTCCCCCTTGAAAAGTGGACCCTTTTATGCATAAGTTTATAGCGCAGAAAATGACTTGACCACCCCAATAAAACAAGGCACAATGTTTTCCTTTTAACATAGCTATTTTTACTTAGTTCAGTTTTAAACGCTAGGATGTAGACCGAAGTCTGTTATAGTATTGACTATTAGGTTAACTTAACATTTAGGTAGTGAATAAAATAGACAACTGATGGCGGCATGTGGCATGTGACACCTCAGGAATTGCAGGCGTCCATAATATACGGCAGCTGCTTACCATCAAGCGAGCAGTATGCTTGTTTGCCTGCGTCGTGGTATAAAAAAACTGGCTAAGTGCGTTTCGGACCACGCATAATGGAAAATTCCGTACCTTCAATGGAATAAGAACCAAACTAATACCAAAAGGTCGTATCTGAAGCCTAAGGAAGAGGTTTTTTGGAGATGGAGGACAAAAATGGCTAAACTGATAATGCTTAAAACAATTTTCGTAGAAAGTATGTGATAAGGCGCTTCTTCTCAAATTTCTTCATCCTTTTTGGACTTACGGTTCAAAAGTAACAGGGGGACACAATATTTCTGACTTGCGAAGCGATTATTTTTAAAATTATTCACTTAATCACAAAATATTCAAACAATCACGATGTCATTTTTAAAGACCTATCGATTGATGTGCAATTTCTTTATATATGTAAAAAAAAATTGATACATGTATATTATTGTATATAAATATTTTTATATTTCTTCCCCTGAATTTTTTTTGCAATTTAACTACATTACTAAATACCGGCATACAATTTTGTATCTTAACAACGACGACGATACGTCTTACAGTTTCCGAGTGAAATGACTCTGATATACAGACGGACATGACGAAACTATAGGGCTTCTGTTATCATTTTGGCTACGGAACCCTTAAAAGTTAAGGAGTTGTCCACTCACATTATTGTAGATATAGAGGAACAGTATAAACAAGATATCACGACCATATTCTTCATCTTCAACCTGCAGCGTGTAACGATCGCATTGGATGAGTAAGTGTGACTCCTGTAAATAAGTATGTACAGTGTGACTACAGTGTGTTAGTAAGCGTGACTTAATGTAAATATCAACCTTATCTTAGCCACACGTCTAACATACTTCCAGGCTGATAGTATACAGCCTCAAAACAGGCGACAGCCCGCCCCGAAATCAAGTTGTATAGACCCCCACTGTTACCTAGTGATGACAGATTAGCTACTACACATACAAACATACATCCTTATAAGTGAATACTACGTTCCCAAAGCCGGAACAGACAAAAGGGTGGCGTCACTGAGCCATTTGTTATTTATAGTCAATTTGCGTCCCAGACTGCGACCGTTCGTTAGTGGCTGCCAGTGATAAACTTATTATGGAAGGATGCTGTCACACCGTAGTGTAACTGTGGGTTCAGGTTCACCGAATGCACTGCAAAAGATTTGCATGAACGCATGCTTCTTCTTCTTCTTCACGTGCCATCTCCGTCCAAGAGGTCGGCGACCATATGTCTATATGTCTCTCTATCTTCAGTCATGCAAATTAGTCTATCTATGCTCTCCACCTCTAACCAGTCTCTTATATTTTTAGTCCATGAAGTGCGCCTTCTACCGCGGCCTCGCTTCCCTTCAATTTTTCCTTCAATTATTAATTTTAATAGATTGTATTTATTGTTTCTGTATATATAACCAAAATATGCTGTTTTCTTTTCTTAATTGTTAATACTACTTCTAGGTCCTTTTTCATTATTTCCAAAACACTGATATAAGTTATTTTATCCGTCCATTTAATTTTGAGCATCCTTCGATAAATCCACATTTCAAAAGCCCTTTAGTTTTAAGACCAAATTCTTTTTCAGGGTCCAGCTTTCAGAACCGTACATTAGAATTGGGAGGATGTAACACTTAACCATTCGCCACCTCAGTTAAAGGTTTATTTTTCTGTTAGTTAGAAGTTTCCTCATTTTCTGAAAGGTGTTTCTGGCCATCTCAATTCTTGTCCGAATTTCCTTTTCTGACTCCCAGTCTTCATTTAACCAACAACCCAGGTACTTATAACTTTTTACTCTGTCTATAACTTTGTTATCTAAGGATAGTGGTCTTATTGTTTCTGAAACTGGGGTTTTACTAACAATCATGTGTTTTGTTTTATTCGTGTTTATTTTAAGTCCATATTCCAAAAGTGTGTTACTCAGTCTTTGCAGCATTATTTGAAGGTCCTCAGGGTTAGTAGCTAACAAGACGTTATCATCGGCGTAGCGAATGTTCTGTATCCGTTTGCCATTTACACGGATCCCAAGATCAAGTTCATCAAAAGCATTTCTAAATATCATCTCCGAGTACAGGTTGAATAAGCAGGGTGACAAGATACAGCCCTGCCTTACGCCCTTATCTATTTCGACTTCTTTAGTTAAAACGTTATCAATTTTGATTTTAGCTTTTTGTTTCCAATATAAGTTTTCTATATTTAATTTAATGTCATTTCCATCTATTCCGGTAGATTTCAAAATTGTAATTAATTTAGCATGATTAACGTTAAATAAAACAATTAAAAACGGATTTTATCGCGTGTATTGAGTTTAAATTACATCCCGACGTTTCAAACACTTTACAGCGTTCGTGGTCAACGGGACGGGTTTTAATTGTTTTATTTCATGAATAACTATCGCGGCAACCGAAGACAATATTATGATTAACGTTGTCAAATGCTTTTTCGAAATCGATGAAGCACATGTTAATATCTGCTTGAACATCTAGACATCTTTGTACCAAAACTTGGACTGCCACTAAAGCATCTCTAGTACCTAGTCCGGCTCTAAACCCAAATTGTGTGTCACTTATGTTTTCTTCTATTTTCTTATAGATTCTTCTTTGTATGATTTTTAGAAATACCTTTAGGAAATGACTCATAACGCTGATCATCCGATGATCGCCGCAACTTTTAGCATTAGCCTTTTTAGGTAATGGTGTGAATATAGACAAGAGCCAGTCTTCAGGGAGCATATTGTCTGATTCATAAAATTTGTTAAATAATAAAACTATATCATCTAAATTAAATATATTCGTGTATCAATTTCAATACTTCCACGGCAATTCCATCGGGACCTAGTGCTTTTCCACTCTTCATATGTTGTAAAGCTGATATAAATTCTGATTTTAGTATTGTTGTACTCTCTAAGTTAAGATCGCTTAGGGGCTCAGTCGGTATCCTGTCATCTTTAAAAAGTTGTTGAACATATTCTTCCCAGACTTCGCAGGCTTCTTCTTTATCAACAACAATGTTTCCATTTTGATTTACAAGTGTACTTTGAGCTCTCTTTTTGTTCGTGTTTGTGAACTCTCTTACTTGTTTATGTAAATTAAAACTATCATGCTTCTGTTGTAATATTTCTATTTCTTTACATTTATTTTCTAACCACTGTTCTCTAGCAACTTTGATTTTCCTATTAATTCTTACATCTATTTCATTATATTTATCCTCATTTATGTTTTTATAAGTCCGTCTTTCATTCATTAGTAGTAATATATCATCGGACATCCACTCTTGACGCTTTCCCGCCTTTTTACTAGTTAGTTCTTCTGATGTTATGTTTCTTATTGTCGTTACAAGATCTTCATAAGTAGTCAAGGGATTGTTCCCCTTCTCGCATATAGGTTTAATACAATTGTTAAGTTTAACGCTTACTGAAGTCTTAACTGTCTCATCTGTAAGGCGGCTTAAGTCAACTTTCATTATGTTGGATGGCGCTTTCAATTTCTTTAATTTTAAATACATCTTGGCACAAAAAGGGTTATGGTCAGATTTTACATCAGCCCCGGGATATTTTTTGACTTGAATTATGGAGTTTCTAAATCTGTCCTTTATCATAATATAATCAATCTGGTTTCTTACAACGTGTGATGGTTTGTCAGCTGGTGAGCGCCATGTGTTGAGTCGTCTCGCGGGATGTTGGAACCATGTATTTGTAATTACCAAGTTGTTTTCGGAACAGAACTCTACAAGCCTATCTCCTCTTTCATTCCTTTTCCCCAAGCCAAATTTCCCCACAATTTTTCCTTCTTCTCCTTGTCCCACCTTTGCATGTAAGTCCCCCATTATTATGTTGATATCCTGTGATTTTACTGACTTTAATATTTGGTTTACTTGCTCATAAAATTCTTCCACTTCATGATCATTACCATCACATGTAGGGGCATACACTTGTATTATGTTGAGGTTGAAGGGTTGAGCACTGATTTTAAGCATCATGCATCTATTAGAGAAGTGAATAACATTCGATACATATTTCCGAAGTTCATTACTCACGATAATACCGACTCCATGGTAGTTCGATTTTTGATCAGATGGATTTCCCGTATAGAACAGCGTGGCGTCGTCTTTGTCCATTACATAAATACACACCACTCCGCGTAGGGCGTGCTCCCAGGACAGACTTTGTACAGGTGGAACCGGGTAACTTTCCAATTCTTTCATACAACATCCGTACGGAGGCGTGCCCTACTCCGTAGCGTGCCGTTTACACTTTGGCTAGCGCGGGTGGGCAGTAAGAAAAGACATTGCGTTAACGGCTTGTGTTCATGGTCCTGAGGGACTACCGCGAACCTCGAAAATCGAAATTTCGCACTTGCTAATTTGAGAGAAAGAAACGCAGATAAAGTGTACTCGTAGCCCGAGTCCGAGCCCATAGACCAGGACCACTACCATAAACAAAGTACACAAAGCGTAAATGTAGCCGCAATATAACACGCACATGGGTAGCATACATATGCTTGAAGCGAAATGCGTTCAGTGAAATCACTTAGGCTAATCAGTAATCACTAATCATCTTCAATTGAAGCCGTTCGCTGTGTAGAGCGCCATGTAATATTGCACCATTCCAATGCAATGGCATCGCATTATTAGTAGTGGCGTATAATATCAACCGGAGACCTTAGTCCCGCATCTTGGTTTGGTTTGTTAAATTTTGTCTTAAAACAACTAGGCAAAGTATTCTTCAATCATCGGATCTATCTTTATACCCCCTAGAACATTAAGACCGGCAAGAAACTTATTAACCCACTTTATTTTTATCAAAGCCATTAAATCTAAAAAAAATCATATCATTAGTTATAGGATTACGGTGTGATAGAAGCCTACAATATCCGGACACGTTCAGAATACCTATACGATTCATAATTATTTGTTCATCCGCAGGCCTATGAAAATATCCTGCCTATGTTCTTTGTTTTGTTTAACAAAAGGTTTGCACTGGTTTTCATGTTTTTCTGCTTTTCACGCCAATTAAATAATTTAATTCAACTACGTGTTTTTAAAACATCTAATTATTGACACTTGCTATTTTACAGGTCCTTTTAAGATTTTACATAAGGTCAGGTGGGGAAGAGACATAACTCATTTTGTCCCGAGAAAGAGAAAAAGTATACTTACTAATTCCTTACTCGTGTTTCCATCATCCCAGTGTTTCGCTTTAATTAGTGCGCGATTGAAATGTACTTTTAAATTCAAAAAGGTATTGGAAACTGCTCTTCGGCGAAAAATAATTAGTGAATAATTGTCATTACTAATCAAGAACAAAACCTCCAGAATGAAAAAAAATGTGCTGACCATGGATGTATGTAATAATTACGGATTCCGTGCCGCTGTGACAAAATTGTGGTTCTATCATAAGCCGTTTCACACGCACACGAAGATACTTCTCTGGTTTGAGTCAGTCACCAGTCGCGCTCAGTTTTATATTTTGTCCGGCGGTTTTAGTGTGAAGATCCTTAAAATATGCTAATTGGTTATCTATTGTAAAAATAGCGTAGGAAATCTTACATAAACTAAAAGATAACGTGTGTTCAGTGTCGAATGACATCACTAAAATTGCAAATGCAATAAAAACATTGGAGGGTAGGGTTGCAACAATCGGGAATTTCTTACTAGTAGTTACTGGAAGTTGAAACTCCATATGCGTCCATAGGCTACGGTAGCTGCTTACCATTAGGCGGGCCGTATGTTTGTTTGCCACCGTCGTGGTATAAAAAATGTATTTTTGTGATTACGCGTTTACGAGTGGCCGAATTGATTCATTAGGAGGCGTTCAAAGTTGAAGTCAATGTTATTAAGACCGCATGTTTAAGTCATATTGAGAGCATTGAAGACACTTTTGTTGCTAGAAATCAGCAACGCTTTACTATTATGCAACTGATACATAATGAGGGGCCTTAAAACACGAGTGGGGTTTAATGAAACGAGCGCAGCGAGTTTCATCATAGGATCACACGAGTGTTTTAAGGCCTAATTATGTACAGTTGCATACATTACTTTATCTACACACATATTGCAAGTACTCAAAGATGGGTTCAGAAGCCGAAGGCAATTGACCTGCATTACTAGGTAGATAGATACAAGTGCTGAAACATACCCACAGGTGTAAGCTTAATAAAAATAAATAAATTAGAACTGATAAGGAAAGTATATTTATTTATTACTAGCTTTTGACCGCGGCTTCGCTCGCGTTAAATTCGGGGTAACACGGTTCCCCTTTGCCCTCCGTAATGCTCCATACAAACTTCCACCCCCCATTTTTAGGGAAGTGGGAGGTTAGAAAGAGACAAAAAGTAGCCTATGTCACTCTCCATCCCTTCAACTATCTCCACTTAAAAAATCACGTCAATTCGTCGCCCCGTTTTGCCGTGAAAGACGGACAAACAAACAAACAAACACACACACTTTCCCATTTATAATATTAGTATGGATATGGATATGGATAATATAGTTAATCGTAAACATTTACATTTTCGCAATTAAAAATGTTTCGACAAACAATAACTGACAAGTTGATAACAGAAATGGCGGCCGTACAAACCATAGAGATATATATATATATATATGTACAAACTTCTGTCGCGAGTTTTTTTTTTTTATATTAGCCAACGAACGAAGTCCTTATTCTCATGTCATCCGAGATCAAAAAGTCGTGCGGTTTATGTCAAAAAATATATCGTACTGACGTTTCGTATCGACAACATTTTAAAATCTATGGATACTAGAATAGAAACCTATTGAAATTGTGTTGGTTTTGACAGCTGTTCCAAATTTGAAACTCATAACTTAACAATATTTGAGCATGTAAAGTTAAAATTACATTACTGCCACAGATAAGAAACTTATCATAGTGAAATCGTTTGCTGTAATGCTGGTCATTGCCTATGGTTTTTGAACGCATTTTAGAGGACTTACAATATGAGTGTAGATAAAATTATTAATGTAAGGGCTCAGACAGTGAATTGCTACAATAATGTATTTTTAAGGTATAATATACCTCCCGTTGAATCGCGTATATTATATTATTTTACGTCACACCTGGCCATAATGTGAGTTTTAGTAAAACTCGCATTATGGCCAGCTGGAGACGTAAAATTGTGTACTCGCCACGGGCAGTAAAAAAGAAAGCCCTCTATCGCATATTTAAAACCCTCGCCTGCGGCTCGGGTCACAAATAACTGCGATTTCGGGCTTTCTTTCTTTTACAGTCCTTGGTAAGTAATGTACTATCCCACCAAAAACATAAATGTAAAAAGGAGAGCCAAGTTCAATACAAAAATTATGCTTGGCTGTGGGCTTCACCGCAAAAAGAATGGAGATCTAAATGAGTGCCAAGTTCTATGCAAAATCCAAATATGTATTTATAGGAACAAAATAACATTATGAACAAGTATTAAACTCTATTTCTTTGCTTTATTGGATACCTAGAACAATTGCTGTTATTTAAAAATGTGAGATCTTAAAGTCGGTTAGATTTGACTTGGCCAGTTTTCATTACATCAGTCATTTTATAAAGTTATTCAACATATATATATATATATATATATTTTAATTCTGATAGAAACTGGCCAAGTCAAATCTAACCTACTTTAAGATCTCACATTTTTAAATAACAGCAATTGCTGTAGGTATCTAATAAAGCAAAGAAATAGAGTTTAATACTTGTTTATAATGGTATTTTGTTCCTATAAATACATATTTGGATTTTGCATAGAACTTGGCACTCATTTAGATCTCCATTCTTTTTGCGGTGAAGCCCACAGCCAAGCATAATTTTTGTATTGAACTTGGCTCTCCTTTTTTACATTTATGTTTTTGGTGGGATATCATTACTTTTTGTAAAGAAAACTAAGCAGGTATTGAGATAACTAGTTTCAAATATCTGCTTGTAACGGTTCCAAAGGTACAATAAAAAAAATTGTATTGGGACTCCCCCTATTTTTTAACTTTTTTAGATTTTTTTCTACGCTTACACACAATTACCGAGCTGGATTCCAAATTTCATCCTTCTAGGTCATCTGGAAGTAGGTTAGATTTAGGTACTATATGTCAGTCAGTCAGTCAGTGCTAAAATTTACGACTTTTTGACCTTCATATCTTTATAACCGTTTGAGCTAGCTTCATATCATTTGGGCTTCTAGATGTCCTTATGGATATAATTAAACACACGTAGTTTTATGTGTTTACGTTAAAGAGGTTTTGAGTTATAGAAGGGTCAAAAGTGGCACCAAGTGGTTCGTGTAATATACACTTGGCGCTGGCTAGCCAGTTCCTTTGCTTGAACTTGGCTTGATACGCTGCCGCGTGTCTAGATTACTAACTTATTGCAGTTTGCAGTTGCAACAACCCTACGCAGGTGTGAAGATATATTTTTGTCTGAGAATTATAAAAACCATTGATACAAACTGTGTTTAGGTCGAAATTCACTTCTTCGAGTTACGACTTATCAAAAACCGCCAGTAACTGGCCAACGTTCAGTAACTGGCGACCTCATACTAAAAATGAACTCTGTTAGTAACTTATAAACATAATTCATTTTAGTATAATGTTTTTTAATTACTGGCCACTAAAATGAATTCTGTTTGTAGGAAAACAGAGTTCATTTTTAGGTGGCCAATTACTGGCGATTTTTACTCTAACGCCGCCGCCGGATGAATCTTAACATACAGTGCGAGTCGCGCGTAAAGACGGGAAAAATCGGCTTATGATGGAATCACAGTTTTGTCTCAGCAGTGCGGTATCCGTAAATATTTCATAAATCCATGGTAAGGACGCTAACGTTTCCTCTTACCATTTTTATTCTCTTCAATACGCTGAGGTTGTTTTTCCAAATCCTCTGTAAACTTTCAATAAACATTTGAAACCCATAAAGCGGATCACACACAAACATCTCGGCAGAGTCTCGTATTTACAATTGTTTCCTTCAACGTTTCAAGAGATTAAACTTAAGTTGGGTAATATTTTTCAGTCGCTTGAGTTGGGAACACAAATCATTTGCTTACCACTAGATGTAGCTTGCTATATTGAGTTAGTAATTATTTACTGTAGGTATTCTGTGTTAACTGTAAACAATACATGAGGTGTGTTACTCTAGGTAGGTAGATACCCACTAGGTAGCGACTACCTTTATTTGAGATTTGAAACGATTTGACTGACATACATAGGTACAGTCGCCATCAGATATATCGGATCGGCCAAGGAGGTCACAAATATCTGAACATCGCCTCTATTGTCAAGGCGATAAAGTGCATGTTCAGTTCAGATATGTTTGAGTACCTTGGCCGCTCCGGTATATTTGATGGCGATGAGTGCAGTTTTCCTAGTTTTTTAGTGGTGTAGAGAAAAATGAGAAACAACTTCAAAATTACGCAGGTAAGTAATTAACGACGTTTCAAAGCGGGATACAATCTATTTTTATTTTTAGGGTTCCTTAGTCAACTAGGAACCCTTATAGTTTCGCCATGTCTGCCCGTCCGTCCGTCCGTCCGCGGATAATCTCAGTGACCGTTAGCACTAGAAAGCTGAAATTTGGTACTAATATGTATATCAATTACGCCGACAAAGTGGTAAAATAAAAATTGGAAAAAAATGTTTTATTAGGGTACCTCCCCTATACGTAAAGTGGGGAGTGTTTTTTTTTTCATTTCAACCCTAACGTGTGATATATTGTTGGATAGGTATTTAAAAATGAATAGGGGTTTACTAAAATCATTTTTTGATAATGTAAATATTTTCGGAAATAATCGCTCCAGAAGTTAAAAAAAATGTGTCCCCCCCTCTAACTTTTGAACCATAAGTTTTAAAAATATGAAAAAAATTTCAGAAGTGGAACTTTATTAAAACTTTCTAGGAAAATTATTTTGAACTTAATAGGTTGAATAGTTTTTGAAAAAAAATTACAAAATAATTTCTGAAATAAGTTTGTAATTTAACTGTATAAGCAGGTGTTTATTGTACCTGTAATTTCTACAAAATCACAATGAAGTGACGTGCTTTCAAATAAAGTAAAAACGGTGAAAATCGGTTCACGCAATAAAGAATTATCCCATAAAAATCATCTTCCATACTTTAAGCTCGCGCGCAATAGTTTACTTAATTTGCCGATAGATGTCGCTGTACGTGGAACGCTCATATCATATCCTACATGGCGGTGTTATTTTAACTCTTAAGTGGGGACACTTACTGTGACGGATGGAAAACTACGGAACCCTACACTGAGCGTGGCCCGACACGCTCTTGGCCGGTTTTTTAAATATACGATGAAATTTTATAGAAGGTTTAACATAAATGCTGGTATCGTATTCTAATTATGAAAAACTAAGCAAAAAAATATCTTTCATGCGAAAAAAAATACCGTTTTGTATGGAGGGTTAAAAAGGGCAAAAAAGGAGTGTATAGGTTCCTAAAGGGTAGGCAATGCGCATGTGAATCCTCTGGGTTTGCAGGCATCCAGAGGCTAAGGTAACTGCTTACCATCAGGCGGGTCGTATGCTTGTTTGCCACCAAGTTTGATGACTAATGATGATGAATTTATTTTTCGCGTCTTGAAACTTTTTCCCCTACTTTATTTTGTCGCATTACGATATCAATTATGTCCTTAAACGGATGTTACATCCTGTATTATAACTTGAGAATTCTAGCATACCTATTTGAAGCGCCGTACCACAGTTCTAAATTATTACCAAGATACAGGTTTTGATAAATAAAGTAGTCTTTTAGTTACTTTCTTAACACTTTCACGAGGGAAACCCGCTAAACGTGTTCTCTATTCGTAGGCGCTTTCCTCTACATACGCGGAAAACGATAGGATCGGCTACGAGGGTAGCGCTTATTGTAGTGTATTTTGCAACGGTACCGCTAGTGTTTTGACTTGTCCACCGTCGAGGTACGTTGCAAGCTGTATCTAGTGGGAGGTCATCTATGTTTGGAAAGTTTTCCTTTGTCCCTGGAAGCAGCGTTTATCTGAAGAACACAGGGCACAAGTTTCGTATGTTGATGTCTTCGTATGAAATTATTCGGGGAAGTATTTCTTTTAGCAAAAGTTTGAATTGTGTAATGTTCGTATTATGACGGGGCGGAAAATGAGCCTATCTACAAATATGATTTTATATATTATGATCCATGGAATTCGATCGTAATTAATTAGGACATTCTTTGCATCATAAAAGAAATGAATATGCTATTTGGCTGTGGTTTTGTGTAAGGTGCAGGAACTTCCCCAGTCGGGCTCTGCTCCAGATTTGAGCGAGATGACATTCGCTGAACGTGCCCTACCACACTAAGCGAGATGCCATTCGCAGTGCCCATACCTGTCTTTTTGGCATAGTTTAAGGACATACCCAAGTCCGGACGTAGTTTTCAACCGACTTCAAGATTTCGAAGGAGGAGGTTCTGAACTCGTCGGGATCTTTGTTTTTGCTATTTTTTGTATGTACACCTATTATTCGATTTTGAAAATTCTTTTTTTGTTTGAAAGACACACACACATTCACAGTTAGTCCCATTGTAATCAGGTCAGGATCTGATGATGGGATCCTGGAGAAATCGAGGGAACTCTTCAAATATTATGGGCAGACCTATAGTGATTTAAATATTTTTTACGGTAGCTTGACATTTCCTTTTGGACATTGTTTTTTTTTGTTTTTAATTATTTTACATGTTAATAGTAATGAAATACTTATACACGAGTTTTCCGCCTCGAAAGCCCACTAGGTCATTTTGAAATTCGTGAAAAGCAATCTTTTCGGATATTTTCTCACTTTTCCTCACTAAAACATGTCACAGTAAAATTGACAGAAAAAACACTAAGTACACTACTTATTTAATAATAACATGCAATATAATTAATTGCCAACGAAGCCAATAATAATCAGTGATCGGCAAACACGGTGCCACAGTGCAGAATCTTGGATATATTTTTAGAGTACCTCGAAAGTCGAAAGGAAAAAACAGAACCCTTATAGGATCACTTTGTTGTCCGTCTGTCTGTCTGTCTGTCAAGACCATTTTTCTCAGGAACGCGTGCAGGTATCAAGCTGAAATTTATATCAAATAGTCAGGTCTATTGTCCCTTAGAGCTGTGAAAAAATCAAACTTAAAAGCCAACGCAATCAAAAGATACAGTCGTTTATGCTGCAAATTTTAGAGTTTTCCGGCACTCGCAAAACCTACGGGGTACTTCCCGTGAACTCAGAATCTTGAAATTTGGTACGAAGCAACGTCTTATAGCACAGATAAAGGAAAAATTGCAAAAACCGTAAACTATTAGTTACATCATATAATGAAAATATTTTTAATAATTTTAAAGTTACTACCCCTATATACCTACAGGTTTGTACGGAACCCTCGGTACGCGAGTCCGACTCGCACTTGGCTGGTTTTTTTATACAGATATTTTATTGGTAAAATTAAAATTTTACAGGTTATGGGTAGGTATACATTTTTGTATGTTTAAGTGTGTATTTATGTTTAAGCAAAAAATCAAGGGTTTGTTATTAAACAGTTACTCAAATGTAAGTTATTGATAGAACTTTAAAGTATATTTAACTTAATAATGTAGGTATGTATCTGCAGTGAAGACGGGTTACTTAGTACCTAAGGAAGTGTCCATACACAGTGACCCGTTTTCATGGTGCTTGGATGTAAGTAGTAGTTAAGCTAGATAATGTAAGGAAATATATGTAGAATGGGTGTATTCAATTCGCCAACAAATTGTTTCGCAGTTGGCGAAGTTTTGTAGTAGTTTTAAGTATTTTTATTACTGAGCAATAAAAAAAATATGGACATGATTATTCAAGTTTTATCCTATGATTATTAAATCTGATAGACTGTTCATGTATATATTAAAATTAACAAAAAAACTCTGGTGTCCCGCGGTGTGGCACCGTGTTTGCCGATCACTGAATAATACAAAACCAACCTTTCCCATTCAATAACCCATGACCACATTACCAACTTATTTAAAGCTAGCATTTTTCCCTATAAATCCCTTGGTCAAATCTAGCACATTAATCAGCCGTATCGGCAGAGCCAATACCAAGTCGTGATTTATTAGCCCACGGGTTTCCGGCAACGTCTACCACCTGTCTACGGACTTGGCGAGTAACTTCAGTGCACGCGCGGATCGAATACTGCATGAGGGTGAGTCTTGTAGACCCCGGGCCAGCCGCAAATTTCGTCGGTCATCATTTATTACCTCCCAGAGGGGAAACTAGGCCTTATCGGGATTAGTTCCGGTTTCCTTACGAGGTTTTCCTTCACCGAAAAGCGACTGATAAATATCAAATGATATTCCGTACATAAGTTCCGAAGAACTCAGTGGTACGAGCCGGGGTTTGAACCCGAGACCTCCAGATTTAATTCGGACGTCTTACCGCCAGGCTACCAGGGCTCCCGTCGGTCATCGTCTCCCGGCCGATAAATTGTAAAGTGGTTAAGGGCGATGTTTAATGAAGCATCTTGAAGGTAAACTACTGTTCCGTTGGTGCTGTTGAATCACTTAAAAATGGTTACGTGAATACGGTCTTCAGGGTATAATATAATGAGATGAGTCTTTCCGCCTTGATACAGCCGGCTGACGATTTTTGTCTATAGAGCCTACAAGTATATATACATTTTTAATCGGGACGCGATGAACATTTGTTTTAAGTGATTGAATACCTGTCGTTCCTCAACCCAGCAACGGACCGGCAGCTGACCAGCATGAGGCTTTATACATCGCTTGGCCTTTTTGTGTAGTGGTTAAGGTAGTGGTACACAAGTTATATAGAAATTTGTTCCTGGCTTATGGCCTATGAGTCTTTGAACTCCGATTCTGTCAGAATGTGCTTACGGAGGCTTAGAATGTGGAAGTAGTAGGGTTGAGTTATCGGTGTAACGTTTTAGATACCTTTGTTACATGGATAGATACTATTATCTACCTATATACTTACATAGGTATTTAAAGTTGGGGATTTTTCTGATGAACTATCAAGATTATAAATAGAAAGAAAATCTTAAAAAGTAGAAAGCGTATAATATTACAGAACCAAACTGAAGGAGGAAGACAGCATTTTATCGTATAAATTAGCGTCATGAACAGAGCCAATACCGATTTTTAACACATATTTAATTCTGCACATCGACTATGGTATAACGTAGGTACCGTCAACTGCTACAACTTTGCCTACGATGTTCAACTTTGCCTGGCTTGAAAAATATGGTTTTCTTCACCAAACAGCTATTTCTATCTTATTCCCGAGATGGGATAAGGCGGCCATCTGTAGCAGTTAATGGTACCTACTTACAAATGCGCGGTAAAAAAAAACTATTATAGATATTTGTTAGGTAAGTCAACTACGAACTGGTAAAAGGCTCGTTATATGAAGCTGGCTTGGATTCTATTTAATATTAAGTGAATAAAAATGAAATGCGTATTTTAAAGATCTGGTTCCAAAACTCAGTTACTTTCTACCAGTAAATCACCGAGCAACTGTTCTACCAACAGTCTGAGGTAAGTGGTAGACCAACAAAATGATCTTATGACTTTATTGTTAAGAGCATAAGATCGGGTTTAGTACTTCTGTTGTTGCAAACAGCGACAGCACACGTGGAATATTATATTCCTCGACGAAGGCCACAAAAATATTTGACACAATCTTATTTGTGTGACCCTTATGGCTCTTATGAGCGTAACATATTTTTTTGCGGCCCTGGTTAATATTGCAGGTATCTGTACATGCTTGTCTGTTCAAACAGTGTGCATATAATCTAATTACACCAGAACTGCACTCCAACCGATAACTCCATCAACCCAGCAACCGTGACTTTCTTGACTACACTAAGGTTCAATTTCCTTTGAAGCCACCGTCGCACATCCATCGGCCGCAGTTCCGCACATCACACACTGGAAGTTCAATAAGTAGCCCTAAGCACATTTCGCTGTTTGCGATTGACAAGATCCTGTTAATTCCAAGACAGAGTAGTACTATATTAATTAAATCTGTTTGCTTCTCAGGCTCTATTTGCTGTCGACTTAATTAACATCTGCTGTATAGTGCTGGCAAAGATGAGTTAAGAGGAAAGACTGTTCATCTCCTACTCTTAGTACCTATACTAAGATGTCGCAATCTCGCCTAGGTATTATAAGGTCTCACGTGCGATTCACATCTAATGACCGATATGTCAGCGCGCGTCTTATGCCTCGGGTCACACAAAAAATACCCCGGGTCACACAAAAAATACCCCGAGTGACAAATGTATGGCGATGATGGAGAGAGCGCCGAACATTACTTGGAGCATTTATTCCGTAGCTTTATTTATTGTATTGTATTGTATTGTAGTACGGGCAGGTTCCCGCAACGCCTTATTTATTACTAGAACCAAAGGAATTTAAAATCAGGCACGTATTGTTCATGTTCATGTACCTCATACCGTGTGTTCACCCTAGAAGCGAGATGAACCCTCCTTCTTACGCTATCGCGCCATGTATTTGGTCGTGTCGTAGTACACGCCCTCCCGCTTTCACGGCCGCTGAAACCAAAATATTTGTGCGCGAACTACTTACGAGTACACATAAGTTTGTACAGATAGATTTATACAGATTTCTAGAAACGTTCCGCCATCTAGTGTTATCTGAGTAATATTACAGTGCGTTTTTTTTTTCTATGATTATTTTTAACATATATTGCATCGCGATAGTGCGCCAATACGCGTAATAATGTAATAATACGAGATGATTACGGTGATAAACAGCCTATTCTGAAACAACTCCATTTATTTTGTAAATGTGCCACCATTGGAAGCAATGATTTATGCTGAACTTAAAACCAGTTTATATTATAACTACCAGTCAATATTTTTTACGTGTCTCTGGGTCTGGTCGGATTTATGCTTAATAAGGGAATGTAATAATGTTAATTGTCATTATGCAGTGTCTATAAGCTCCAATATTGGCCAGAGTTAGAGAGGTCTTAATTACTTATTCGTGTTGACAATAATGCAGCTCTAATTTATGAAAATTAGAGGTAGAGTTGTCAAGGGGTTAGGTTTTAAGTTACAAGGAATCCTTCGGAATTATATTTTTGAAATAATCATTCCATTTCCAAAGAATAACCTGCCAATAAAACTAGCCATAATACAGTTTCTATAGATGCAGATTGTTATATTATAAGTCAGATGAAAGCTACTAATCTTATGCAAGCTTAGGCAGAAACGTTAAATGCCTTCATGAAACCAATCTGATTTCAATATCGGTCCATGCTATTCGCACACAGGTATCTGCACTTTACAAAGAGAGCGAGTACGATCAACCAATTGGCTTTTACGCATAAGTACCGTAAAACTTTTGAATATGCCGACAGGACTTGTCCTGAATTCGGCTTGGTACATCACGTATATATTGGATGGATATTTGAAACAGAACCTTATTTCAAAGGAATACATTCTGAAATGTGACGGTTGATAGTTATGAATCGGCCCGTGACAAGTCAATTACGATAAAACGCCATCAAACATGATCTGTGCTCGATAAGGCTTAAGATGGAGTACCTCCCTACTGCGGAAATTTAAAAATACCCACCCAACCTAAATACTACCTTTGAAATTTTCATGAGATTCTGGTGGACGGCACTTTAGACGCCGTAAAAAACTATTTTTGTTCCCGAATGGTATTTTTTTGTGTTTGAAGTTGCACAAGATATCACTTCAAGAATATCTTCAACTAACGAGATATGAAACAAAGGTGAACAAGGTATAAAAGGTGTGTAGAAGGATTTTATGAGTGAGCATCAATCAGGTATATATTAGCAAGAGACTCGTGATCTCAGCCTACCCCCCTATAAACAAAAATAAATATTGTTTTATGAATGTAATAAATAAAAATAAATTAAACAAACTAAATAAAGGTTGTCTGGAAGAAATTGCTCATTAGCGATAAGACCGCCTGTTGTTACCTCTACCTAAATTTATCTAATTGTAAAATTTGTGCTTGTAACTGTATGAGGTGTGCAATAAAGAGTATTTATTATTATTATTATTACAGGAATACCGGAAAATCAGTACGATTTTATGCACACCTAACCTATAAAATTAAGCTCTTTGTCCTGTATGTATTTTTGTTCCAAAGGATTAAAGGATCCACAATCATCGAAACCACTAGAGTGAGTAAATCATAAGTTCATTTAGATATGACAACGTGAACTAAAAAATATTATAATGACATCTTATTTTCTTTTTCTATTCTGTTCTTTCATTTTCTAGATGAGTCAAATTTAATAAAAACTACAAATTGGCTAATACAGAACCGCATCAAACATGACTAACATTTTTTGTGAGGTGACTCATTGAATTTGCTTCAAAGCAAATAGTACCTAACCCCTGTAGCTGCCTACTGGCAGGCCAGCACTAGCTCATTTGTTTCAATTTTAAAAACAAAAGATGTTCACAGCTGAACGGCTCCGGTCCTTAATTAGTGACGTCATCAAATCTGCTCTTAATTGAGTGTATCCAACGCGAAGACGAGACGGCGACAACTTAAAAATACATTTTCATTTATCCAAGAGGGAATTAGCTCCGCCTCAGTGCACGACACTGCCTGGATTTTCTTCGCCTTTCTGTTTTATGACAAATGCCTGCTGTATCGCATCCCGAATACTTGTTTTTGTTTTTATGCTCTTAAGATGTCATAAATGGATGCCTTGGAAAATATTTCAGCTTCATAACTGGTTTTATGTCCATTGTATACGGATTGAAGCCAAAGAGGCAATGATTCTTGTGCAAGCGAGATTTATATTCTGAATACGAAATGCTATTGTAAGTCTGAAGCATTCTATTGCATGGCCTGGTTTCACAATGCATAATGTAATAAGCTATATATTTTCTGATTTTAATTAGAGCTCAACTACTTTTTTCCCCTTAGCGTAGGATCAGCAAATTAATTAGTGACAAGACCTTATTCATTTCTATTGTGCATTGTGCAGTCTCATTGTTGGTCGCATCATTGTGTCGACTGTGCGCTTGACGAATGAAAAGTATCTACTATTATAATCTCGCAAATTCGATCCATTGCTATTATAAAAACGAACTTAACATAAATGTATTAAGATTCATTTGCAGTAACGTATACACGTGTGATATGACTTTGCAAATGATAGCAGTTGGTACTCCGGTGAAATAAAGAAACGTTTTGAATGTTTGCAAACAGTGAAAACTGGCTTTTGACACTAGGCCATTTTGAGTAAAATAAAGAGTTTATGCAAGTGAAAGGGCCAATTCAGTATTTGTCCAGCAGTAAAAGGGGCATTGCAAAGTAAAAAATATCATTTCAATTTAAAAAACTACGATGTTGTGAACGAATTAAAGTAGGTAAGGTACCTACGCGGAGAAATAAGCTACATTTAAAAGCTGAGCTTTTGAGTAAGTGTATATATTATTATGCTTATTAGTCCGTGTGAGTGTATATAGTTCTCTCTCTAGCTTACCTTACCTACAGCAGGTATTGGACGGAGCTGGAGAACACGCGGCCGCGCAGGGCCGTGACCAATGAAAATCCCTTCTGAGAATCCGGGCAACAGGATACCAGCATCATCATTGATATGAATATAACCACGGTATTCTTAAAAATAACGATGTTATTTTTAGGTACGTAGTTTCTTGTAAGTAGATGATTAATTGTAGATATTACTCGTAATGTGATACATTGTAAATTGTCTAATACATATACATGAAATTCGGCCCATTGACCACGGCCCGGCCTTCTTGTTTGTGTTGTGTGCTTACACTTTCCTTTCCAAACAACTGATTTTATTACAGTCATTATTCATATTTATTGTGATATCACAATATCGTTGCAGGAAGATGTAAAATAACTATTGCGTAATTTGTCCACTTCACCTGCTTTATTCATCTTTGTTCAAAATGAGCATTGCTATTCAAAAATTAAGGCGTTGTATGTTTTTATTGTTGCGTACACGAGCTGTTTAATCCACATTAACCAAAGTATTTATTTACATCATATTAACTAGCACCATCCCCAGGTGCCACTGGCATTCAAATATACCTTTTGAATTCCAGACAATACTACTAACAAGCCCTACAATCCGAGCGGATCGCGTCCCGGCGTAAACCATCAATACATTACCAGGAACGGCAGGAACAAACGCACCGACTCGAAAATATTGGACAAAGTCCAATATTAATGAAAACTTTACTAGACGTTTGCAATTTCCGAAAAGTCTTCTACGAAAGACAATGGCTGTTTACGGGAACGTGGCGATCGTTGCCGGAGCGCACAACTCGTTTTACGCTTGGCGTCATGAGCTCGATCGAGCGCCTATTCAGTAGCCGGCTCAAATGTTGTTTCAAGAGAGTGTCAGTGAGTCAGAGTTTAGATAAACCAGTGTATATTATTTCAAACGTTGGGCAAACGTGGCGTGAGACGCCACCAGATGGGGAGATGACTTACAAAAGAGGGCCGGCAGCGACTGGATGCGTAAAGCAGACCGGGCTCTGTGGCGTACCTTGGGAGAGGCCTATGTCCAGCAGTGGACTGCACCGTGCTGATGATGATGATATTATATCTTAGATGAGGGTGGCGTTGCCTCAGCAGATGACACGCATTGATGACATTACATGCATCGTGTACCTACATCTTTTCTGTCAAATGGTTTGAAAATTTGGACCAACAAAGGTTCACATTTTTCGAAGTGCCTTGTCAACGTGCTTAGTTTTTCCTTCACGCATTCCATATATAATATAGGTTCATTTAGGATTTCAAGGGTTGCCAGGCCCTAAACTACTAAAACCGGACTCCGCGGTAAAAACAGCCGCACAGCCCATGAATTATGACAGGCAAACATATGTAGGTAGATACTTAACGTGATCAGTGATCATCTTCATTCGCCGTATTGATTTGACATATGCCCATGCGTTTAGTATGGTATTACTTTGTTAATTTGACAAAACCCTAACTTAATCCGAACGGGCCGATCAAGTAAAAGATTCTCCAGGCAGGAAACTAAAGAGCCGGACATCTCACCCCAAAACCGGGGACCCTGGTTCCTCTGAATATTTGGACTCCCTTGATTTCGGTAGGTATGCTTTGGAACTTCTATATTACAGTCAAAGATGCATCGAGTCGAAGATCCAGACGTTTGTTTGTTCTAAGATTAACGGCGTATCAAAAACCTGTTTTATTAGCTATTACATGAATCGGACAACTGCCAACTAATCCGTAGGATTGGCAGTAAAATGGCGAGACATAACGCTGCCCTCAAGTTGAATCAGAGGGTTTTGGCTGAATTTTTCGTAAACCCTTAAGAGTCCGGTAAAGTTGATTTTTTCGATTTTGCGCAACTTTTTGACACTATTTTGCAGTAACTAACAAAACTTCAATTAGTTTGTGTACGTATTTTGAAAGACCCATTATTTTGAGAGCTGCATAAGGAACACCTTTTTGATTTTATATTTTATTTATAAATAATTTATTAATAATTTATTTGTAGATTTTAGTTAAGCATATTTGTATAAGGTAAAGTATATTTAAATAAAAACACCAACAGTCGACGTCAAAAAAACGTCTTTGAATTGGGAATTGTAGAGGTCCATAGGGTCCTCTAAGTATGAAAATTAGGAAAATAACTTTAAAGGCTAATAGAGCTTCATTTGTAAGCTTTTACATGATATTTTCATGAGTAAAGTTCATGAAAAAATGAAAATAAATGATTCACATAGTATGTATGAGGGTGGAGGTTCACCTTATTACATATTGGTTTTATTTTAGTACTAGTATTTTAGTATGTACTTAAGAAAATATCAAGTTAATGATCTTACAAAGGAAATAAAATATATGGATGTATATAAGCATCATGTGTTTTATTAGCAACCATACATACCTGAACTTTAATGATAAGCTATTATGGAAATGAGAATATTTGGAAAATATAAAATTTGAAATGTTTAATAGGATTTCTCACAGTTTTTGATAACTTATATTATGTGTAATTATAACTTATACTGATATTATTACTTATTTTTACATTATTGCATAAGTAGTTGATAACATAAAGTTTTGTTAAATATTGTTCACCGTTGACTGGCAAGACTTTGAAACATTTATGATCCTGGTCGGTTAACTATGTATTTTATATAGTTGTATTTTAGATAGAAATAATGGTTACTATTATTCTTATTACTTAGTTATTTCAAATGACATTATGACCATAAGTGGCTTTCATATGTAAATTATATATGCAGCTTATGTAGATCTTTAATGTATGCTTTAGTTTTCACAGGAACAGAGGCTCATAACAACTTAACAGGATAAGTATGCAACATTTTGGGGAATCATTATCTGAAATATCCGTTTGTACTATCTGCAGTGGACAAACAGTAATTTGGTTACCGCACTAGGTTTGTCATAAAGTGTTAGCAATCTTGTGATCGATTCCTTCAATAAGGGATGTATTATTAGGTAAAATTAAACTCATAGGACAGCAGGAGGTTGTATATAAAGTATGTTCTAGAAATATTTACTTCATTCTTAAGATATGTGCTAAGTACAAAAATATATGATTTACTAAAGACATTTTATGACATAGTACTAACTGTTAGTAACATAGACAGGATCTTTACCCATTATAAGTTATTTAGCAATTAGTATTTTGATTACAAATTGCTTTATCATCAGTTTCTTATGATTTCATTGTGAGAATACCTAGGGAAGGGAATGACCGACAACTGAGAAAATTGTTCGTTAAGTAATGATGAAAATTGATACTTTTAATAGGATTTTCGAGATGAAGTGTAGTTTATTGTATAGAATAAATGTATTATTGATAATTTATTCAATAACAAAAAGTAGTATCTAATAATATTTTAGATTTGTCTGAAAATGTGTCCAAATGGAGAGGTTATGTTTTTAATTTGTTAATTATTGTTATAAATCGATACTTAAATTAAAGGGAAAGTAATTAAAGTTATATTGCAGGAAGTATATTAACGAAATTGAACGAATTAAGCGTAAAAAAGCTAAGAACTTACCTTTTCATCCAAAATCGATTTTTGGGAATATTATGTAAAAACTCGTATTATGAAGTTAAATAACGGAAATAAATAAAGTTGGGAGCTTTGTTTTTATAAAACATGAGTTCGATTCAGTAAAGCGCTAAAATAGACAAATTTTATGATCAAAAATTGTCGTAAAAAGATTGTAAGGATTTTAAAATAACTGATGTTTGATGGAATTCTAGGCTAGTTTTAGCTTATAAACGTGTGATAAACACAATTTAGATCAAAACAAATAAAGGAAAGTGATGAAAATTAGGATAAAAAGCGAATTTCCTTATAAAAGTTATATTGGTATTTTACAGAGTAAATACGCAGTAAATCCGATAGGATCTTGTCATAATATATGCAGAAAAATTATCTTCATCATAAATTATATAAATTCAGCTTAGGAAATACTTATTTTGTTTGAATTAAAGAAAATCGTTTTCTTAGAGGTTAGGTTTTCCAAAAAAGGTAGGGCGCTCATAGAAACTTGATTCTTATAGAAGTATGTAGCGTAGGGATCTTAAGAATTAAATTGGTATACAAAGATATATTGGCAGTTTACGGGGAAAATAGATATTAATACTTACAGGGGCTTATTAAATCATACGCGGGGCTAATGTTTTCATCTATTTTCATATAAATTTTCATTGGAAATTGCATAATTTGGATAAATATTCAAGAAAAACATTCTCTATGGGAGATAGGAGATTATAGAATTAGGTCATTTAAGCATAGGAATTTGGTCTTTAAAATAGTATGAACTAAAGGATCAATAAGGTTCAAATTGGCTTAAATCAATCAAACCCAACTACCACAAGGCGGACGTTTCGAACCTCTTTGACGTCACGAGGGTAGATAGCGTTTATATACGTGATTTTAATGCTATATAAGGGAAGGGCGTACCGTAGGGAAGGACTTTGACTCCGACCAGAGGTGCGATCACTTTGACTCCGACCAGATTTACGAGCACTTCGCCTTCGGACTACGGGACTTCACCTGACTTCTGCCACTGAATAGAGCTTCAAGCACCGTGCTACCATCCCGAGACCCTGACCTGAGCTGCCATCGGACAAAGCTGCTAGTAGAATAGGACCAGCAAAAGAGGTCTAATTTGGTGAGGCAAAATTTATTCACTTTAATGATAAAATTTATTTCTTTTCTGTGTATTCTCTTTAGGCCTTTGAGTTGAGTAAGTGCTTTTAATTGACTGTTATATTATGAACATTTTCCTTATTACTGTGGTTCTTGCATTTAATTTATGTGAAATTTGGTTGAATTATTATATGCAATATATATATGCGTACGGAATTTATCGGAGTATGCGGAAACATTTTACGAATTTAACGAAATAGGGATGGATGCGTTTATCCTATATTGCGTATGCGTTATATTTTTATACGTTTTGCGGAATGCGTTATATTTTTATACGTTTTGTGGATGCGGTTATCCTATATCCTATATATCGTATGCGTTATAATTGTATACGTTTTGCGAATTTTATTGCGGAATGCGTTATATTTTTATGTTTTGCGGTTGCGGCATATGAATTAAATTGAGTATATATTAAGTCGTTAACCCTATTTAGGGAATGATTTTTAGCGTGTTTTACGTACCTGATTTATGAATTTAAAGGAGTGCGTACTCTATATACTTACGGTTCATATGCTTTAGTATATAAGCAATGACTTGAACTGAAGTAATTATTACTTGTGTGATTGTAACATTATTTATTTATGACAGAGTAACTAACATTTACCATTGAACGATTATGTTCATTCTTCAAAACCACCACCTTGATCCTTCTATGAAGTGTTATTTATATGACTGAAATTATTTTACTTTTGAGCTGAAATAAGGCATCTAACTTTTGTACCAACATTGAGTTATAAAACAAAAATATTATGAAAATTTTAACAATGTTCTCTGATATAGTGAGATTTGTATTTTATCACCATTCACATTAATTAATGAATAAATATTATTATATTGTTGGAAACACAATTATTGGCAAAGAGAAAGCCACTACAATAAAGCATTGAAATTCAACTGAGAGATTGAATCGTGCTGGAGTGAGTTATGGGAATCCATATCAACTACAACTGAACGAAAATAGTTCATAAGTTAATTCAGACTTTCATTATAATAGTCGTACATCATCTGTAAAATTTGATAATTAGATGAAGAGTTTGGTAGTTAGAAACAATGCCTCACTCTACGTACAATGCTATTCGCTCGTCCTTGAAGTTTGAATTAGCATTACTGCCTCACACGACATATTTCTGTGACTTATTTCGGCATGACCACAGTCACTTTGGTTGAATTTTAGGATTAATTTTGATTTAATTAAATAGCTAGGCATCTCAGAGGTTTTCTTGGCGTTTCTTTCCTCTGGAGTGTAGGTTACGAAACGTTGGTAGCTTCACTTAATAAAGTCATTAGTAGAGAAAATAAAAAACCACAAAATAAAAATTTATAAAAAAAAATAGATAGGTCTGAGACAGTATTCTTCACCGCACGAACTACAGGCAAGTGGATTTGGGAAAAGAAATCTCAATCACACATTAGCTACAAGGGTATGTGTGATTGAGATTTAAAATAACTATGTTTAAAATAAATAAATATTTTTTCTGAGAAAATAATTTATTTGTATAATTATTGTCTGTATTCATTAACACTGTCGCTTTTAGGTCGTAGGAGATAAATAAAAAAAACCATATTTGCTTGTAGTAAAATAAAATATTCAAATAAGACAGAGTTAATTTCATTGTCAATAACAAAATTTTACAAATTCATTTTCTAGCATTAATCTTTACCGCAAATATTGGGAAGACTTTGTCTATATGGAAACTACCGAATAGCCTTTTCTTTTACAGATATCCTGACACCATCCTCCAGCTTTATCACTAAAACCCCGCATCAACAACTTGAACTTATTACCGAATATTTAATTTACTAATTAATTTTATATACCTATTTACTTAATATCTTTTCCTTGTAAAGTACCATTTATAGCGGAAGGCAGCTCGTGAAAATGGTCATCGTAAATTGACCGAAACATGTCGAGCAAAAATCGACTTAAATTACGTGAGTAACCCGTTATAAATATTTTTAATATACCATTTATAGGAAATAAAGTTTAAAATAAATATCCTTATTTTTGTTTCAACAACCTCTTTATCAGTCTCCTAAAAATTATGGGGTTACTACATAACTAGGGATCTACTACTAAACTTTCACGAGCCATTGTTAGGAAAAACCGCCGGGATTGTCTGACAAATCATGTTTATATAGGAAATTAGATTATTGGGGTTGTAGTACTTAACGCAGGGATGTAGTGTTCCTTTCAGGAGGTATGTATGGATAGTCATCAGAGCTTAGGGAAAGTTTTAGTACTACGGGGTTTCAGAAGGGGTAGAGGGTTTCCTTCATAGAGAGCCACTTTGGCTTTCTAAGCGTTCTAAGTTTCAGCTTTCTAAGTTTTACCTTCCTTTAGTAGCTTATAGCTTAAAGAAACATTTTTATTTAGGAAAGCGCGACGCGTTCTCTTCAGAATCCCGTTATTCGTACACAAAAATTATGCTTTATGACGGCTATGACTGTACAAACAATTTATTTATATTGTTAGATATTTGTCCAGACCTATCTTTACTATGTAGAGTGTATAGCACGCCTTAAGCGTGACATTGACAGTAGCTGTCAATTTAGGCGGGAACACGGAACACTGGTCACTTATCCTTACGGCGCTACGCGTGGGTGGACATTGCTTTATCTTGTAAATTAGTTAATTCGAGCCGATTGCCTGATATTATTGTAAAACCTTTGATTATAGAGCCCAAGTTTGATCTGGAAGTGTTTTATTTCCAACAATATTATCTATAAATGAATTCACTATAATTCTCGTATTCATCAAAGCAATAAAATACTTACTGGAGCGCAATTTCCTGAAAGGCTCCAGTAAGCAAAACATTACAGTCGTCCGCTTCAACAACGCTTTGCAATAAAATAAGAACAAATAACACAAATCAAAGAGGCCGTGGACAGCTATATCGACGATTTCCTTATCGCCGCCCATATTTCCTGCATAAGGGTTTAGGGATGATCTGTAGGAATATATTAGGGGACCGGAGACAGTCTATTTTCATATATGTGTTTAATTCACAATTGCTATACAGATTCCTCATTATTTAAAGTTTGTCAATACAAGTGAAGAACAAATCAAATTATTTTAATAAATATTTTGATTTGTTATTTTTTAAGTAGACACACTACTTAAAATATATTTAACCCTTTTAACAGTCAATATCACTACAAGCCCTTTATAAGTTTATTATGGTGTCGTTTGATCCTGATTTTTCTCATGATCATCTAATATTGTTGAACAATTAACCATTAACAACGATCATTCTTTTAACTATAAATAAATTTACCATACAAAACTGATACACTTGCCGATTTGTATATAAAAATTCAAACAACATTATTTTAATATTCAAACCGTAACTTTTTTGTTGTTCATATCAGAATGAATTAGCATTGTTTTTTCGACGCAGTCAGAAGACGTTTACGGGCCATTTCCTTTCTCTTGTTTACAGCGTCGGGTCTAATTGGCAATCAAACGTGAACATTTCATCGCTTCAGGGAACATAGATCCTTTCGGAAATTAAGGGAATCTCTTCATTGGTAAGCGTACTCGCTTACCAATTAGATGTTTCGAAGAAGAAACCATTACGCAAAATTGTATTTTTTTCAATCACTATAAAAATAATACACGGGTGTGACGAATAAATGCTAAGCATTTTTTTCCATTGGGCACTGTCTTCAGTGACTAAAATGGTTGGCATTTATATATCACAATTTTTTTTATTAGTATCAAAATCACATGCAGCCTTAAAAATAAACAAATGCAAACAGAAGCCGCTTGAGAACGTAAACCCAACGACGATTAGGTAATTTATTAATACTTCTACCGCGCAACGCAATAGAGCTCCAGCAATAAGCTACGCAGTTACCCGTAGCAACTCTTCGTACGATAACTTAGTGTAGCGTCTTGGCCGCGCAGAAAATAAGTCCTTACTTTTGACTTAACAACAAAATGACTGATTGCATTTACATCAGTATTCCTGTAGCGCATTGTTACTTCATGCATATGGCAAAAGCCTTTGACACTGTGTATCATAAAAAGTTACTACGAAAGCTAGAATAGAACACGCGGGAATCCGTGGCCTTTCCCAGCCATGACTTTATATATAATTTAAAAAAAAACTATTGGAATACAGTGCAAAACACAAGAAAGAAAAGTAGAAAACTTGTATCTCTCTAATCAATGCAAAAATGAAATTGTTGTGACACTTGACTGACTGATGGACATCCCTCAAGGAAGTGTAATGAGCCCACTCTTATTTCTGATTTATATCAACGGTTCGCCTGCCTTGATACAAAGAAGCATGTATGCATCCTTTTTTGCTAATGCTACAACAGTCATAATTAAGAAAGGAGAATCAAAATATACTTAAAAGCGAAATATGCATGCAATTTATTTACTCAGATAAGCTTCCAATCACAAGATAATAACATTAAAACTCAACGTTCGACAAGCAATTAGAAAGTTTCCTCATAATTATGAACGTCCTCATAAAGGATCTAACACCGCGAAGTTGATGCATTACCGCGCTATTTTCACGTTACGTGCGAAGTTCAGGTGTTAACCGGGTTTATTACGCGACCCTAGTGGGATAGGGTGACCAGAGATTACCTCGCTGGGACATGAAAACCCTAATTACGTCTGCGAATCGCTGTTAGTGAAATAACGACACTAGTAAAGGTTTTAGGGTTAAGTTCGTCTATTACGGTTGCATATTAAAAAGATTTTTTTTAAATAGGCAGTTTTGAAGTAGATCATCTACTAACGCTTCTTCATACCTAATGGCCCCTTGGTGGGAAATGGGGAAGGCCAGTAAAAACTTTTTGTAGAGGGCGCTGTTCCAGATTCCATACAATGATAGAAATAGATACATACAATTAGAGAAAGACACAGAAGATGAATGGTCTTAACTGTGTAAAAAAAAGAACTGGATCTAACGTATTAAGTACAGCGCTTTCATTCAAAATACATTATGATATCACAATGTACCTAAGTCTTCCATAGAATCTTCATAGTATTAGATCATTTCGACGTTTTGTAAAGTGTAGGAGTAGCTGATTTGATTCGTTAGTAAAGTAGTCATTTCTATTTGTCTTAATCTAACTAATCCGTCTAGGGAAAACTCTAAATGAGTTCGCTTGACACCAACAAATTTACCTTTATGACTTTCCTTATCCTATAGGCGAAGGGCTCGTTGCAAATTGCAGCGATTTAGTGCATCGCACAGGTTTAATTTAGGGTAATTGACACTACCTAGGTTACCTAGATTAGGTAGCAACCCAAATCTGCCTGGTGCCTGCGACCACGAGTGTTACGGCGCGCTCGAAACGTCAGAAAAAAAAAGAAAGTAAGTGTACGATATCGATTATCCATCATACTCCATGATCAATATAAAAAACGGAACTTAACCGTGTACGATTACATTTAGTATTTTGCCTGATATTGCGAACCCGACACCTCTAGCTGTGATGTAAGTTACTACCTGTAACCAATGACTACGGTCATTCACTAATTATTTAAATAAAATGTAAATAATATTAGGTACGCCTAATATTATTTACATTTTATTTGTGTAATGGGTGAAAATCGTGCGGCTATAATCTGTCCATGGTGTCAAGAAACAACTACATAGTTTGAAGGCCTAAGTTTTCGCTGGGAACATTTCGGGTCCGTGTAATTACAACACACTATCCTTGTGTCAAGTCGCATGTTCACTTATAGCTTGATGCGGGATCCGATATTAATGGGTTTCTATCCGGAAATAGACGCGATGGGAAGAATAATGTGATGTTTCAGATTAAATTCTGTTCACAGTACCTACCAATAAACGGACTTAAGATTTTTTTGTTAAGTCAGGCCGCAGAATAAATACCTCAATAAAATTATTGCTTACAGTAGATTCACTGTGAAATAGAAACCCTGTTTAGGTATGACAAACGTATCTACTAAATACGGACTCATTTCCCGTAAATATATACGACAGTAGGTCAATTAAAGTGTCCGTAAGAAGATATTATAAAAACATTATACAATATCTTTAGCTCTTCAAACAAGAATACCTCAATAGTTAAACAGTCATAAACAGGTCAAAGGCAGTGTAACAAACTGGAATGAAGCACATTTACATAGATAGCTTTGTACACGAAATGAATAACGAGCAGCAGTATCATGGCATTGTATTCATAATTCACTTTCAGACCGCGGTGACACAGTTTCGCTTTTCCATGCTTCAAGTAGCTAGTTTAATTAGTTCGTACTGTATCGGGAAACGAGGTAATTTTGAACATTAGCTACAACTGGATCATTATGCTGATTTATGCCTGGGTCTAATGTATGAAAAGTTTGACAGAGTTAAACCTTACAGTAAATATATACACTCGAGAGCAAAAGTTTCGGGTCAGTAACATAAACTTTAATATCTTTGAAACTAAAAAAGCTAGCGTATCAAAATAAATTGGACCTTATAGGCAATTCAATAATCCTTGATTATACGTATAAAAACTTATTGGTTGATGTAAAAGAATGGCATGAAAAAAATAAAATCAAATTTGAAGGTTCTCTTTCAAATTAGGACTTTTAGTTTTCGCAACTGTCTTTGCTTTTGTTTCTGTTCTGTCATAAAATGTATTTATAAGAAGGTTCCCTGGTATCCAGTAGTCATTAATTCATTATTAACGTAGTAACTATGCCACTTTCACCCGAAGAATGTACGAAAATCCTTACGACGCTGGAAGATGGGAGAGGCCAGCGAGAAACAGCCAGAACAGTCGGTGTATCATTGTCAACAGTTCAGCGTGTTCGTCAGCGCTTTCTACAAACTGGTTCCAACCTACGCCGACCAACAACAGGCAGACCCAGGTGCACAACGGCATGGGAAGATCGATATCTGGTCAACACTATGCTGCGCAATGGATTTCTTACGGGAACAGCATCAATCCAACATTTTTTAAGGCTTGGTGGAAGCAACCTTAGTGCCTGGACTGTAAGACGGCGACTTAGAGAAGGTAATTTGAAACCATTTAGACCCGCAAATGGTCCTAAACTGGCACCATCGTACCGCAAGACGAATTTATGCACGCGAACACTTGGAGTGGACGATTGCAGATTGGTCCAATGTCATGTTCTCGGACGAATCAAAATGTATTCTGTATAAACATGATGGAAGGGCGAAGGTGACCGAAGACCAGGAAAAAGATTTATGCAAGCCTGTATTAAATAAAAGGTGGCATACGGTGGTGGTTCGGTACTCGTGTGGGCTGGAATTTCTGCGGATAGCCGAACAGAGCTATACTCTGAAATGGTACTCTGAACGGTCAAAGATACTTGGAAGAAATCCTGAATGAGCACGTCGGTCCATTTATGGCAAGGCTTGGTGAGAATGCGTGGTTTATGCACGATAACGCCCGTCCCCATACGGCTGCAGTAGTGCAAAATTACCTACAAGACGTAGGTATTCGTCCCATGGTGTGGCCAGCACGTAGTACCTTAATCCAATCGAGCATGCCTGGGACGAGCTTGGTCGACGTGTAAGGCAACGAGATCCTCCTCCAACGCTTTCTTACGCTTCGTGAGTTGAAAGATGCATTGGTGGAGGAATGGAAGAACATTCCCCAACAGTATTTCAGAAACTTGGTGCACAGCATGCCGAATCGCATTGATGCTGCGCGGATAGCACATGGGGGTAATACAAAGTACTAAAATGTGTTAAAACTTCATGTAAACATAAAAAGTTCAATATATTTTAATGTTCATTTTACGAGCAAATTGATGCCATTTTTATTTTATGATTTTAAAAAATATAAATAAACTATTAGTAACAAACACAAACAATTTTTATTTTAGTAGCAATAAATTGTCTACAAGGTCCAATTTATTTGAACTCGCTAACTTTATTCGTTTTTGAAATATTCAAGAAAATGCTAGTGACCCGAAACTTTTGCTACAGAGTCTACTTTTAAAATACTTCACACTTTTTACTTTAGTAAAAAAAAACTCTGAAATAACCCAATATATTTAATTATTTTATGGTTTCAACGTAGTACTCAATATTGTATTTAGGCAATGAGTTCATATTATAAAATTTATTGATTAAATATGAAATAGTCAATGAAAAAACGAAAATAATGAAAAAAAAACGGTTTTTAGTAAGTATAAAGTAATTACCGGTTTCCGAGCCCTGAGACAGCGTGATACAAAATCAATCCTAACATTGTTCCATGCATGCGTGTCAACCAAATATTGAATTTGGCACATTTAGAACGTTCCCTGTAGCTAGAAGTCAGTGAATTAACGCTTAGCGTCGTTGCTAATAAACAATAACATTTTTGCTTTATTAACTCAAACCGCCGTGTAAACAATGTGATTGGTTTTTAATTAACAGTAGCTGGAAGCCAACGGTGTAATATTTACAGTTAACTGGTTTTTATGATTAAGTGTGTGATTTTATATATTTAAGCAGTAACAACCTAACTTGTTTATTTTAGAGGATTATTGTTTTGTATTTATTTATACAACTAAATATATGATTGACAATAAAATGGGAAGTTCTTGTGGCTACTACGGTCTTTTGAAGTCATTGAATTTTGTATCTAAAAATCTTGAGAGAGAATAGACATCAGTGTACTTACTATTAAATAACAAAGCAACCTCACAAAAACACCACACCTAGACATCCCCCGCTCATTACTTAGTCCTTTTCACCGACTATTTTCATATATGCAAGCGAAAAACTTGAACTTCGGACAAAAGACGCTCCGTAAGAAAGTTTTAAAGACGTCCGAAGACGCCTCAATGGGCTCATGACGACGGAATCTGATACGATTCATTAGGGTAATGACCTTTTAATATTCAGCTATGCTTTGATTGGGAGTGTCACCTGCACCCCGGGCTCCCCTTTCACGGCGCGGCTTTCATGTGAGCTCTTGAGTTTTTGACACTTTTGCAACTTTGACTTTTGCTTGTAAGGCGATCCTAATTTACATTTTGGGAAAAATTTTATGCTTAATGAGAATTTGGGTTGGGTTGTATTAAGATTAGGTAGGTACTTTGTGTATTTTAATATAATCGAAGTAACAAATAATGGAACTTGGTTATTAGCTACGAGTTTTTGGTATTTTTGATTTTATTTTATACTAGCTGTACCCGCGGCTTCGCCCGCGTGTGTGGGAGGTTTTGTCATTTTCAAACTCAAACTCAAACTCAAATATTTATTCAGTAAGTAGGCCACAAGGGCACTTTTACACGTCAAAGTAAAAGAGAGAGAAAAAAATCAAACTACACCGGTTCTAACCCTACACCTCTGACCCGAGAAGAATTATGTCCGGTAAGAAACTCGGCGGGACTTATTTTTTCAAAACAACAGTACATCAAAACTAAACAATACATATAAGTGCGTTGTTCTATAAGAAAACATATCAAACCAAGTTAGATTAACCAACAATAGGAAGAAAAATACCAAAGAAAAAAGATGAGTCCAAATCTATTTGAAAATGAATTACATACAAGTTTGATATACTTTCTTACTTGAACTGTGTCTTCTACATAATTTTCCAAATTATAATAATCCATCATCAACAGTTAGAAACAAATTTTGAATTTAAATAAAAAAAATTAAGTGATTCTAGTATACAATAAACATACTATTTCCAATTATCCTTAGAGATGTATAAGGTCTCCAAGTGTCTTGATCTATACAGGGTGGAAAGATAAGTCGGGCCCTGGAGGGAAACTACCTTAAAACCTTGAGATAGCTCAATTCGCTCAAAGGAAACATTCTTTTATTTTTCCTAAAAACTAAAACTGCATTCACAGTTTTTTTCTTAATTTTCACTTTTTTCCATACTAATTGTATGAAAAATATTATTATAATTATTTATGGGTTCTCTTGTGCCCTAGACTTGGTTGGTATTTAGAAGTTTTTATCCTCGTTGGAAACAGGATCGATTGGCATCAATTGTCATAAAAATTATTTATGGCAAAAATTACAAAATAAATACTTTTTTTGAAAACTGTACTCTTTTCCAAAAATTTGTAAATGCAGTTATGTCCCTTTAAAGAGATTAAAGAATGTTTCCTTTCAGTGAATTGAGCTATCTCAACGTTTTAAGGTAGTTTTCCTCCAGGGCCCGACTTATCTTTCCACCTGTATATTCTATATAATAAAAAAATATGGATAATCAAGCACCGAATGTTGTGTCTAAAGCCAATTAAACTAAAATTAAATATGATTAATTCATTTACTATCCAGGCCATTAGTGTAGAATTTACGCGTTCTAAAATTATTAGTTCATCCGTGATAAAGATAACTGACTAAAAAGGCGTGCGTCGAGACCTGCGAATGCTAACGGCCGAGTTCCTGCAGGAGAACATGCTTCGAACAGAGGGTCAAACGCTGAAGGTATGAGCGCGAGGTAGCGTGTGAGCGCAACGTCCCAGCGAAAACTGCTTTTGCAGCAGCGGGCCAAAATCTAATAAGGCCAAAGGCAGCAAGAATTATTTCAGCAGGAGCATGAAAGGGTCCCCACAAAACTCAATGGTCAAGTTTTTTGGTGAACCCGAACGCCGGAGCCGTGACGCGGTGAGCGGAAATATCGCAAAACCAAAGGGCCAATACCGCGCAGGACCCAGGCCCGGAGGATCGCAGCGAGAATTGCTTCAGCAGAAGCAGCGTTCAGGGACAAGTCAGGGCCCGGGCATAACTCAATGGCGAAGTGTCTAAGCGAACTCGAGGGCTGCGGACACGAGGGTGAGCGGAAATGTATGTGAAAGTCAAAGGCCGAGTACCGCGTAAGGTCCAGGTTCGGAACATCGCAGCGAGAACTTCTTCAACATCATCATGACAGGGACCGGACATAACTTAAAGGCGAAGTATCTCAGCGAACCCGAGGGCCGTGGCTCGAGGGTGAGCGGCAACGTCTGAGAAAGCCAAAGGCCGAGTACCGTATAGGGCCCAGGTCAGCAGCAGAAGCATGACAGGGACTGGACATATCTCAATGGTGAAGTGTCATAAGGCCCGAGGGTGTGCGGCAATGTCTGCGAAAGCCATAGGCCGAGTACCGCTTAGGCCCAGGCCCGGAGCGTCGCAGCGAGAATTGCTTCAGCAGCAGCAGCATGACAGGGACCGGACATATCTCAATGGTGAAGTGTCATAAGGCCCGAGGGTGTGCGGCAATGTCTGCGAAAGCCATAGGCCGAGTATCGCTTAGGCCCAGGCCCGGAGCGTCGCAGTGTGAATTGCTTCAGCAGCAGCAGCAGCAGCATGACTGGGACCGGACATATCTCAATGGTGAAGTGTCATAAGGCCCGAGGGTGAGCGGCAATGTCTGCGAAAGCCATACCGAGTTGGCCCAAGCCTGGAGCGTCGTAGCGAAAATTTATTCAGCAGCAGCAGGCAGCATGACGGAATCCGGACAAAACTCAATGGCGAAGAGTCTTAGCAAATCTGAGGGCCGGGGGCCCGATGGTGAACGGCAATGTCTGCGAAAGCCATAGGCCGAGTACCGCTTAGGCCCAGGCCCGGAGCGTGGCAGCGAGAATTTCTTCAGCAGCAGCGTGACAGCTAGCAGCTAATAATTTCTAAATTCATGACTACCCTTTTTATTGCAATCAGCTATTAAAGCGAGATAAAACATGTTGCTCTCACAAACGGTACAATTTTTGCTGTCGGGATCGAAATGAATAAATCTTAACTACGTGTTTTATTTCTTTTTACGTATATTGTAAGTAGGTTTCATGTATTGATAAATAGATTATTTTTACGTTGAGAATAAAGTACCTCCAGCTATTAATGGATCACCATATATGTCAAGATACTTACAATTTCCAAAACGATGTAACACTTTTTTTAAATATTTGACCCGCAATCCTTAAGTTGAGAAAATCCAAATTAAAAATCCATGGTTTAAACCTCGGCGGAACGCAACAGACCGAATCGCTTAATTTAATCTAAAGACGTTCTTAAATAATGTTTGTGTACAGTATACAGGGTACCTATACAGCGCCATCTGTGACAACTTTTGAGAACTATTTTTTTATGAAAATTATGTTATTAATAAGCAGAATAAAAACTACCCTATATGTTGCTCCGGGGTATAAACTGTTAGTATACAAAATTTCGTAAAATTCTGTGCAGTAGTTTTTACTTAGTGCGCGGACAAATTCACAGACAGACAGACAAGAATTCCAAAAATCACTGAAATGTATTCAGTCAACGTTTCTAAGACCCCCGAATAAGTTTTTCTAAAATATCTTCAATGTACATTTTTTTTATCCTTACGCGTTTATTATATGATGATGAATAGATTTATTCAACTCTGTGTGCAAACATAATTGTGTAATTACTTCGTTCCTATAATTGGCATTTTAGTCAGAATAGGCGAGTTAGAAGCTCAGAAAGACCGATCATACAAATGAAACCTACGAAGGCCTTATGGCGGTAATCGCTTTCGTTGTAGTCGTTGTACAGTCACCGGCAGTCAAGTCAAATCAATTAAGTATTTTAAAAGAAAAAGGGTAGGTATAAATACAGATGTTTTAACAAAAAATGTGTGCACACCTTAATCAGCTATAGTTTATAGCATGCAAAATATTTATAAAAGACTTATACCTAGTTATTTACATATAAATATACCTACACATACAACTGCATAAAAACTTAAAAATATGTGACACGCTCTTATTAGTTGGGCCATAAGCGCGTGTCACATATTTTTGCGGCCTTCGTGTAGGAATATACTATTGTATTTTTAAGTAGGAAATAAAAGCGTAAGCACCGGCTCCATAACTGCCGGACTACTAGTCTTAATCAAAATTAAGACTAGTAGTCCGCCTCGAACTGTCTGAGAACTCGCGATTTCCTTGCAAACGAAACAATATAACAAGACCCTTATGACGATTGCTTCGCGCCTTCTAGCTCTATAACCCCTTAATCAACCTTGCTTATGTGTGAACTCTCTAATGGTAATTGATCTCTGCTATAAACCCAACAGATTTCATAAAGGTCAGAAAAACGTTAATAAAGTTAACGCGGAACAACTTTCACAGTCAAAAAGTCATCAAAATGCTGACAGTTCCGTTGTATCCGAAGTTGTCTGTAAGAACTTCACTTCGCTTACGCTCCGCTCGTTCTATTATTATATTTAAGTGCAAATGCACAAAGAGTACAAAGACCCGCCACCCGCCACGCCAAAATTTCTAGCAACTAAAACTTTGATGAAAAATAATATTTAAAAATTCCTAGAGGGTTTAGAATTATTTCGCCTCGCACCCCCAGAGTCGCTCAAAGAGTTCTCTCGGGGGACGCGGGTCGCTCAAACGAACGGCAACCCTTGCACAGGGGTATGCAAGTTAGGAGGGATTCGCGGGTATATCAGCTGTGTAGAGGCTACATACAAGTAAAACACAAATCAGCAGAGCCCGGAATTTTCGCGGCAAAACAAAAGACTGTCGCAATCTACCTAGTGTAAGAAACATTTTTTTCTATATCGAGTATTATTATATAAAAAAGTCATGCAATATATCATTTACATTATTTTATAACCATTCGCGACAGTTAATTTAAAATATGCAAAAGAAGTAGTAAGTTAACGCAGTAAGTCTTGATTCTATCCATTTTATATCAATATACAGCCTTGGCCAGAAGTGTTGAGCACCCTTGCGAGATTCATACAAAACTCGAAAGTTTAGACCGGCGTTTCTATCTTTTTTGAAGTTATTTTATCAATTAATTCAAACTGAACGGGCATGTTTTGTTGAAGTGAGTAGTAACTGCATAGAATATTTACAATTTTTCGCACCGACCTAAATTCGCATTTTTGGAACCTCCACTTTTCATATTTTATAGGTACCTTGAAAGTGTTATTAAGTGAAGTTTTCTAGATATATCAATAAAATATAACATTTTACGTCATCGTACATTATTATGATAGGGAATTAATACTTAACATCAAAATTGTAAACAAAAAAGAGCTATGCTCAACACTTCTGGCCAAGGCTGTATATTGAACGGAAGGTTTTTTGGCCACAGGTCAAAGTGAACGAAAAAAAAATAGACGGAAGTAAGAAAAGCTACTAATTAATAACTTAGTAGCAATTAGGCAAGAGGTTCTCCTTCGAGAAAAAACCGTAATCAGAATTTTCTTTACCAATTCTTTTTTTTTAATGTACTTACTAAAGATATTCGCGATATATTTGCAATGAATCGTGCGAATACGAATGCAAATACGAATCTCCAAAAACCTGCAAATATTTACGAATGAACGAATATTCTTTACATCATATTAGAGACCTCTTTTTACTCATAGATAGTTTATTTAGGTAGGGGATCAATGTTACTCTGCGTCCGTAGGAATCACCTTAGACAACCCCACACGTGATCCCTGGGTGGTGCTAAAAGAGTAACAAACTTGGCAGCTGCACTGTCCCATCTGGAACTCGTAGCACTCGCTGGGTTTTCTTCATCATCTGCTTTCCCACTACTACTACCCCAGGGAAGAAATGCCTAGCTATATCCAGTGACATGTAGCCATACGATAAATAAATAAACTAAAAGCCTCATACATTGTATGAATGTCACATATCCTAAAAGACGTATTTTTTATCGAACGCAGTGACAACCACGCGTTACATTGCGCATTTGCCCTCATCGGGACAATTTTTTATACTGTCTGGAAACAAGCACGCGCTTATCTTAACTTAAGCTCCCGCTCGTTGCTCGTCATCAGAGGCCGGAATTTTTGGGCACTTTTGAATTGTCATAGTGATTTCTCATTTATCGATAGTGCCGCGAAAATCCCGGCCTCCGCTCATCACTTGTTCCCTACCCCGCCATTACCAACGTATCTCCTGAATATTACAAAAGTGCAATTACGGTATCAACGGGTTTGTAAATGCATAATGCTCCAGCATTCAACTTGCGCTCCAATATGCGTGTATGCATAAATTATACTTGATAAATACTAGACAAGTTTTAATTAATAATTCATTTGGTTTTACTTACTCTTAATTAATTTTATCTACACCCATATCATAAATTCTCTATTTCGTGCTCGGAAACCGTATGTAATGACATTAATGACCAACATTATTGCAAGTAGTAATGTAACATCAGTGTATTATTTGTGCCAGGGTTGTAATAATGTATGAAAATGCATAATTACATCGGTAATCGGAATCGTTATGAAAATCTAGTTGGTCATGAATTGTGCGGAGGTTGTCCTCCTCCTCGACCGCCCGCACAATCCAGTTGACCATAGCGGTGCAATGGCGGTCATTCTAATGGTTCCCGAACACGACGATTTATAATGTATGTAGACCAAGCAGTGTATGTAACTGTTGGCAATTAGGCATTATGTAGAAGTTACATAAACTACTATTACCTCCGTCAGTTTTCATGTTATGACATGTTTTTGTAGGCAAAAGATGGCGGCACGAATTAGTTATTTAATCGCTTCTGACCGTCTGTATCTAATTTCCAAGATTTTCCTGTAACCTTAATGCAAAAGCTATTGGATAACCTCTTTTACTGCGTGATATAAATGTGATAAGTCCCATTATTATTCGGTTTAACATTAGGTAAGAGGGCCGTTCTTATTTGTTGAAGATTGAATCCTTTTTTAGGGTTCCGTAGTCAACTAGGAACCCTTATAGTTTCGCCATGTCTGCCCGTCCGTCCGTCCGTCCGTCCGCGGATAATCTCAGTGACCGTTAGCACTAGAAAGCTGAAATTTACTACTAATATGCATATCAATCACGCCGACAAAGTGGTAAAATAAAAAGTGGAATATTTTTTTTTATTAGGGTACCTCCCCTATACGTAAAGTGGGGAGTGATTTTTTTTTTCATTTCAACCCTAACGTGTGATATATTGTTGGATAGGTATTTAAAAATGAATAGGGGTTTACTAAAATCATTTTTTGATAATGTAAATATTTTCGGAAATAATCGCTTCGAAAGTCGGAAAAATAGCGTCCCCCCCCCTGTAACTTTTGCACCGTAAGTTCAAAAAATATGAAAAAAATTGAGTAGATGCGCGTTATGATAAACTTTTTAGGAAAATTATTTTGAACATTATAGGTCTAGCCATTTTTGAGTTATTTCCAAAAAACTTCTTCCATAGGCAACAGATAAGACCTTTTGGCATTAGTCTTTAACTCTTAAGTGGGTACACTTACTGTGACGAACGGAAAACTACGGAACCCTACACTGAGCGTGGCCCGACACGCTCTTGGCCGGTTTATTTGTATACAAACCGCATCGAATGTGTCGGATCGTTATTTCGGTAAAGTTACCATTTGGCGGCTGGGACTAACTCCGTACGTTGAATCGGCCGCCAAATGTTACTTTTACAAAAATAATGACAAAAATATGATTCCTAATGATACTAGTTAATGTAAAATGTATTTCATACTCACTTTAAGTAAAAATACTATTACCCGTTTCGAAAATGTCACGCTATCAAGTGACTAAAACGACAAATGTCTCAACGGTATGAGAACCTCCTCCTTTCAAATCTTGACGTCGTTTAAAAATGTCACTGTCATGTATGTTTATGTTAAATAATGTTCCTTAATGGAATTTCATAAATACATGCACGTTCCTCCCCTTTTAGATTGTTCGCTTGAGTTTACACGACCAAGATCAGATTAGACAAAATACCACATGAAAATCTTATAATTTCCGCGCAAACATATTAAATCTCCGATCTCAGATTAAGAGTACTTATAAGCATTAAATTAAACTGCATGAGAGGTATTCCGTTTTGGAAATGTGATACTAACTGATCTTGTTCGTTTGATCGATGTTTGTATAAACATTATAAACAAAGGATTTTCTTTTATTTATTTTTCCTTGAATGTAGCGTTTACGCTTGTTCAGATTGTATGAATTTCACATATCCTTAACGAGGTATTTTTTTATCGATTGTAGCGACATCTACGCGTTACGTTGCGCATTTGCCCTCAACGGGACTGTCTGGAAACAAGCACGCGCTGATCTTATAAATTAAGAGCAGGCCATAACACGCAATAATGAGAGCAACAAAATCCGTCTAGTTAGATTGCTATAAGTACTATCCTTATTGGAGTTGTATCGATATACAATTCCACCTGGTGTTCGCATTTCAAACCCCAGCTTGATTGAACCTATGAAAGAAAGAAAGAAAAAAACATTAATTGCGTATACTACACACAGCACCAATTCAATTTAAACTTTAATACTAAGTAATTAAATGGAACACTTTTTAAACACAAGAAAATAAGTAGGTAAAATATTGATGCCGTTTTACCAGTACAAAGCCTGCTGCAAAAGGACGCCACTCAGCATATGCCCTGGCATGTGGATGCCATAGCGCTGGTCTTCCGTGGAGCCCAGAGACGGAAGGTAGTGCGAAACAGAAAACGTAGAGACCAAGCATTTTATAACATAGGTTACTTATAGGATATAAACACAGTCCCTCCTCCTTGTGTCGTGTTCCTCAGTACTGAGGGTCGTGACCTCCCTTCTGCATCACTTTTTCACGTGCGATCTTTCTCCACCTGTTTCTGTCTCTGGCGGTGTGGATGGCGTGGTGCAAGGTCGAGTCGAGAGTGGTGCGGATCTGGTCAGACCAACGTATAAGGCTGCGTCCACGAGGTCTTTTCCCATCTACTTTTCCGGTCACGATGAGCTTCTCCAGGTTCCCATCATCTTTTCTTGCAACGTGACCGAAGTATTCTAGGACTCTGCGAAGACACTCGGATGATAGCCGCGAGGAGACTTTAAGTTCTCGCAATATGGAGTAGCTGTCCAGGGGATACGGAGCATCTTTCTCCAGCACCACATCTCAAAGGCTTCAATGCGTTTGCAGTCTGCAGCTTTCAGTGTCCAAGTCTCAGCGCCATACGAAAAGATCGAAAAGACTAGAGTCCGTACTAGCTTGGTCTTGATTTTAACGGAAATGTTGCAATCTCTCCATATTTTTCCTAGCTGAGACATTGCGCTTTTAGCCATGCCAATTCTCTTGCGCACTTCCTTCTCGCATGAACCATCGTTATTGATGATGGAACCCAGGTAGATAAAGCTGTCCACTGTTTCAAGGCCCAACGCACCAGTGAGTTCCAATTTTCCAGATCCATCTACCACCATGACCTTGGTTTTAGACCTGTTTATGGAACACAGTAGATAAATATAAAATCATACACCTAGTATATAGATACTTATAGAAGTGATAGTGTTAGGGTAAGACAATAAAAAATACTTATGCGGTAACTGTTTAATGATATACCATATTGTCACTTTATATACTCACATAATATGCTAACTATATACTCACAACCATGACCACGGAAATTGAAGACTAAAGTGATATGTCTTAAATCTGCGATTGAAAGTGAACAGAGATTTCAAGTTTCGTATAGGAGGGAGTATGTTGTTCCAGCATTTCGTGGCAGAATAGCGAAAACTACCACGAAATGCTGCAGATTTGCCGTGTCCCGGACAAAGTAGACGGATGGCTTCTCTAGTTAGCCGTGTGGAGAATGTGATCTTGTTAAAAAGGTACGGGGGTTGTTGATGATGCACCATGCACGACACCGAACAGCAATGAAGCAAAACGCAACGAGCGTCGCGCTTCCATTTTTAGCACGCGCCCGCTGTTTAGGTAAGGGGTGACGTGAGTGCGTGGACGGCTAAGAATACAAAAACCAGTAGACAGATATTCTCACCGCAAGCTGATAACAAAAATGTTACGTTTGCTAAAGTACCTTAAAGTAAACAGAAACCCATCAATGATAGAGTGAAAGGCAAAGGTTAACTCTCACGTATCAACTTGGTTGAACGATGGGGCGTTTATTTATCTTACGTTCAAGTCGCAACTTTTAAAAGTCTCATTTATCACCAACGTATTGACGTTGCTCTACTAGGCGTCGTTTTCCTGGGATCTCGCTGAAATGCTGCACTTACATCACGTTCACGTCACGCTTGCAGCTCGCAAATCGAACTGAAGTTCTCCTTTCATCTCCAGTTAATATTCTTGCAAATTATTACACAAACAACAAATACAACAAAACAAACAACAACAACTGTGAACTGCGAAATGTGTTCGTTTGAACACATTTTTGTTCAAATCGTGATAAAATAATCACGCCATGATTGCAACGCTAAAGGCTATGCAGGAAACTGTAGCAGACTTAAGGCTCATTAACACATTGATTAGTGTTAAGTGCGAGTCCATACATTTTCTACTATTGTTTAGTAACAAATGTATGAACTCGCACTTAACACTAATCAATGTGTAAATAAGCCTTTATGTGGATTGGCAGCGACATTTTGCGGTAGCAGCATCAGCGGCAAGCGTCGAATGACCATGCTTGAGAATAAGACGCGAGATCTTAGCTTTCGCTTCCACTCCTAGCAGCACGAAGTCATCACTGCAGCTTACTATTGCGGCCGCGTAAATTCGTTATAAGGTTTATACGTTGACACCGGGTTGATCAAAAGGCAAAGCGTTTTATACAAAGAAAAAGATTTCAATGATTTAGTATATAAATCGTTAAGGCGTCAATAATTTTTTTAAAGTAAATGTAATTGAGAATGAAAATTTTTTTTTTTATTAATTAGGTGTAACATGTTACAATGTTAAAGTTGACAAATGTTCGATAACCTTAAAGCATAACACAGAAACCGAATCCCGCGCACCGCTCCTCAAAACCGGTTAACATCGTTTTTACGGTTCTTTCAGACTATAAAAAGTTATGACATGTTTTACCGTATTTTTATACAAGGTAAAAGCCAGTAAAGTTGACAAGCTGTGTTTTACTGCGAACAGCGGGCCCGGTAAGAACCCATTAGGTATTTACGCAAATACAGTGTTTTACTATCGCTGCATCGATTCATTCGTTTCCTAGAAGCTCGGAATGAAACAGGCTATAAATTATTGACATAAGTCGGTAGGAATTGGGTGAGTTCACTGCTGGGTGAATATCAATTTTCGCTCGAAATTTTCTAATTTCTATGGCGTAATTTATTTATCATGATGTTACAAAATTTTCATTTTTAGCACGCGCCCGCTGTTTAGGTAAGGGGTGACGTGAGTGCGTGGACGGCTAAGAATACAAAAACCGGTCAGGTGCGTGTCGGACCACGCATAATGGAGGGTTCCGCACCATAAATGGAATAAGAACCAAACTAATACCAAAAGATCGTATCTGATGCCTACGGAAAAAGTTTTTTGGAGATAACTCAAAAATGGCTGAACCGATAATGTTCAAAACTATTTTATACACATATTCGGACTTTCGAAGAGATTATTTCTGAAAATATTCCCTTAATCTCAAAAGGTTCAAATAAACCTCGATGTTATTTTTAAAGAACTATCGATTAATATGTAACTTGTTGATATTTGATTATTATTTTTATTTTTATTTAGTTACTTGTATCCCTAAAAAATATTTTTTTCTGCAATTTAACTACTTACATAACTAAATAGCAGCATACAAAATACAACTTTTGTCAAAATTGTATGAATATACGTCTTCTAGTTTCCGAGTAAAATAGCTGTGACATACGGACGGACGGACGGACAGACGGACATGACGAAACTATAAGGGTTCCGTTTGTGCCACTTAGGCTACGGAACCCTAAAAACGAGCACACGCATTCTGTATTCGTTGCAGGACCGCCCTAGATTGAGCCAGTAAACAACCGTTGATTACTGTGTCGTATTATGTTTTCAGACCTTATTTACTAAATGTCAGTTGATATTAACCAGTCGCATTCCAAAACGAATTCCCCAACAACACCAGGTTTCCCCTCTGGATTGAAAGATCAGATGGTAGTCGTTTTCGTAAAAATACCACAGGTTAAGGTCTTAGGTTAAGGTTGCTGAACGGAACCCAGGCTCTACACAGAGCATTGGTAAAACCCGGAACAAACCATAGGAACATGATGTTATTTATTTAATCGTATGGCCATATAAGTACATGAAAAACAAAAGCAACTATAAGAATAGCTGTGACATACGGACGGACGGACGGACAGACGGACATGACGAAACTATAAGGGTTCCGTTTGTGCCACTTAGGCTACGGAACCCTAAAAACGAGCACACGCATTCTGTATTCGTTGCAGGACCGCCCTAGATTGAGCCAGTAAACAACCGTTGATTACTGTGTCGTATTATGTTTTCAGACCTTATTTACTAAATGTCAGTTGATATTAACCAGTCGCATTCCAAAACGAATTCCCCAACAACACCAGGTTTCCCCTCTGGATTGAAAGATCAGATGGTAGTCGTTTTCGTAAAAATACCACAGGTTAAGGTCTTAGGTTAAGGTTGCTGAACGGAACCCAGGCTCTACACAGAGCATTGTTAAAACCCGGAACAAACCATAGGAACATGATGTTATTTATTTAATCGTATGGCCATATAAGTACATGAAAAACAAAAGCAACTATAAGAATATATTAAGACCAGTCATCCACTTAATGGCCTCGTCGCTAAGGGTGATCAGGTCTTCAGGAGGTCCGGGTCAGATCAGCGTAGCGGGTTATGGGGCAGTCCTCGATAATGTGCTGCATTGTTTGTACTGGCGCCCCGCAGGTGCATGCCGGAGATTCCACCCAACCGCAGCGGTATTTGAAGTTAAGTAGCACAAGTAGTTGCAAAGATCCAGAAGAACCCGACCCTCCCAATTCACGCAGAGTTCCTGTATCCTGCCAACCGCCGCTTGAAATCCAGGAATGCTTCCTACAGCATCTCCGAAGATCTGTTTGACAGCTGTTTCGATCTAAACCATGAGTGGTCGCAGTCGTGGAACTCATTGATGGCGGGAAAATTGGGCTCCGGAATAATTCCAGGCTCCAAAATTAAAGGGTCCAACCTCCCAAGACGGGACTGGTGCAACATCAACAGACTCCGCACTGGCCACGGTCGTTGTGCTAACATGATGTTGATATCGTATTTATAAAATCGGAATACGACCTAGAAGGTATTCCGAGATGTTCCGAGATCGGTTTCCATTCTCGTAGCACAGTATCGGCAGAAGCATAATTTCCTGTGCTGAAATATTTATACTTCGGTCCGAGGTACGCTACGCCGTAGCAAAATCTACGGCGGTAGTGCTGAGACTTCGAATAGGGTGTGGTGATAAGCGGTTCCTTGTGCCGTATTCCAATTTGAAAATACATAAACAATACAATAAAAACACAATCTATCTCGAACATAACTCCAACACACAACAAATAATCAACCAATATTGAAGTTGTATTGGAGCTAAATCGGAATAATTTTAAAGCAAATTCTGTCAATTGTGATACAGACGTTTAGGCAATAGCTGTATTGCGTAGTTAATGAATTAGAGTTGTATTGAATTTGGATCGTTTATAAAATTAGAATACGGCCCCTTTGTAACGTTGCTTAACTCTTGAATGAGTATATACTTCGCTCCGAGGTATATACGACGCTACGGCGTAGCGTAACTATACGACGGCTGTGCTTAGAAATGTAGTAATAAGTTGTTTACTAGTTGAATGCTTACTTATACTTAGACGGTACCGATTGCGCTGAAATAGGGTAGGACCTCCAGTGAATGAACTTCCCCCAGTGACGAATGAACAAAGTCATGATTAAAATAAAAATTATAGCCATTTCTACTTCCAATTTTTTTTTCTTATGAACAGCTCTATTTTATCTGCAATTGTAACACCTGGTATATTTATTTTCGACCAGTTTCAATATGGTCGGCGTTTGAAATTAACGTGTTTCTGTTTTTGGAGTTATGAATGGAGAAATTAGATCCCAGGTAAGAACAGTATACCTTTGCTGTGCTTGTTTTGTAAGATTTTGTAACTACCTGTGGCAAATAGTGTGTATCTTGCTCCTAGATTGTATGTTCTTAATTTATCTATTTTTATTTTTATTTATATATGTATGGTTTATGTAAGTTTATTTTTATTTTTATTTTATATGCGTAAGTTTATTATTGTTTAGCTAGTTGATTTGAATTTGCAACACCTACATATTTCTGATTATTTTCAATGGTTTCCGCTTCCCAAAGGTTGTCTGGAAGAGATCGCTTTTTAGCGATAAGACCGCCAATTGTTTTACCTCTGATTATTCAGTTTGTAACTTGTATTTTATGTGTTTCTTTATTTTGAGGTGTGCAATAAAGAGTATTTATGTTATTAATTATTTGGTTAGATTAAGAGTTAAACCGTCTATAAATGTATACTTTAGCGGCTTGTTTTTCGATTAAGTGTAAAGTGTTACCAGCGTTACGGCGTAGCGAAAACGAAATTTACGGCGAGCGATTTGATTTTAATGTTGATGTTAAATTACTCAACTGGCTCATTATATGAGCGAAAGTGAGCAAACCTTTTCATATCTACTGCTGAATTAATGCTGAGAAAGCCTTAGGGCCAAGAAGCTAAAGTTAAGCATTTGGTAGTTATTCTGTAAAGCCGGGGTTCTAAATCTTTCAGTGATAATGGACCACTGGGGCCGTATTCTAACTTTAAAACACGTTATGACACGATCCAACTTCAATATAATTCAAATGCATTAACTACGCAATACAGCTATCGCCTAAACGTTTGAATCAGAAATGTCAGATTCCGATGCAACTCCAATACAGCTTCAATATTGGTTGATTATTTTTTGTGTGTTGAAGTTATGTACGAGATAGATTGTGTTTTTAATGTATTGTTTATGTATTTTAAAATTAGAATCTGGACAACATTTCGTCCATGGCAGGGATCACCAATTGCTTGAACGTAAATACCTATGACGAATTAAAGGGTCATACTGTTCATAAGTTTGCAAACCACTGTTTTAAAGGGAAATGAATACAAAAATCGCGTTATTTATAGCACTGTGTTAGCAACTTTAACATAATACTACCTACCGTTCGGGCTATGGTAATAACTCGCCGCTTCGCTTTACCACCTTTTGTGTGCCATTTTAGGTAAATAGTGCGAACAAAATTATGGTCTGTTTTACAAAGCCAGGTATCAAGGCGCATTTATTGGAGATATGCAAAAATTTAAACGTTTAACGGAGAGCTTTATTATATGCATATGCTTTCCATTATGAGTTGGTAATGTTTACCTAATTGGGTGGTTTTCATGGCAAGTTAATGGACTTACAAAAATGGGTTGCTTACTTTAAAGCCCCTCCATGGAAAGAATATCAAAATAGAATTGGTGGAACCTCATTTTGTGTACTCTATACAATGTGCTTAAAAAGAGCACTATAGTGGAGCCGCTATAGTACAGTCAGCAGCATAAGTAGCCAAGCGGGTGAGGTGTTCATAATGATCTTGACACGACTTTATCTTTCAGGGAATAAGAACGTGTAAAGGTCATACTGAACATCTCACCCGTTAAGCTACTTCTGCTGCTGACTGTACGATGAATTTAAACGACAAATCGCCTCCATAGCTATTTTTTTCTCAACCATTTTTATACTGCACCCCTTTAAAGTTTTATGTCGCCAATCGTAGTTCGTACTTGCTATTAACCATTATATGACCAAATATCCGTCACACGTTTATAAAAGAAGTGTCATTGGGCAGTTCAACAACTAGGGCATAAATTACTGTCACAGTCGAACAGCACAACTGACTAGTATCCTACTTATCCTAAAAATTGTGGATACAACTGAAATAAGCCATCGCCCTCCCAAAGCAATTTAGTATGGGAACGACTACCTTTATGTTGCGCCCTCGAGTTGTCTTATATTTTCCATAATCTATCCCACATTAAGTAGACAGATATTCTCACCGCAAGCTGATAACAAAAATGTTACGTTTGCTAAAGTACCTTAAAGTAAACAGAAACCCATCAATGATAGAGTGAAAGGCAAAGGTTAACTCTCACGTATCAACTTGGTTGAACGATGGGGCGTTTATTTATCTTACGTTCAAGTCGCAACTTTTAAAAGTCTCATTTATCACCAACGTATTGACGTTGCTCTACTAGGCGTCGTTTTCCTGGGATCTCGCTGAAATGCTGCACTTACATCACGTTCACGTCACGCTTGCAGCTCGCAAATCGAACTGAAGTTCTCCTTTCATCTCCAGTTAATATTCTTGCAAATTATTACACAAACAACAAATACTACAAAACAAACAACAACAACTGTGAACTGCGAAATGTGTTCGTTTGAACACATTTTTGTTCAAATCGTGATAAAATAATCACGCCATGATTGCAACGCTAAAGGCTATGCAGGAAACTGTAGCAGACTTAAGGCTCATTAACACATTGATTAGTGTTAAGTGCGAGTCCATACATTTTCTACTATTGTTTAGTAACAAATGTATGAACTCGCACTTAACACTAATCAATGTGTAAATAAGCCTTTATGTGGATTGGCAGCGACATTTTGCGGTAGCAGCATCAGCGGCAAGCGTCGAATGACCATGCTTGAGAATAAGACGCGAGATCTTAGCTTTCGCTTCCACTCCTAGCAGCACGAAGTCATCACTGCAGCTTACTATTGCGGCCGCGAAAATTCGTTATAAGGTTTATACGTTGACACCGGGTTGATCAAAAGGCAAAGCGTTTTATACAAAGAAAAATATTTCAATGATTTAGTATATAAATCGTTAACGCGTCAATAATTTTTTTAAAGTAAATGTAATTGAGAATGAAAATTTTTTTTTTATTAATTAGGTGTAACATGTTACAATGTTAAAGTTGACAAATGTTCGATAACCTTAAAGCATAACACAGAAACCGAATCCCGCGCACCGCTCCTCAAAACCGGTTAACATCGTTTTTACGGTTCTTTCAGACTATAAAAAGTTATGACATGTTTTACCGTATTTTTATACAAGGTAAAAGCCAGTAAAGTTGACAAGCTGTGTTTTACTGCGAACAGCGGGCCCGGTAAGAACCCATTAGGTATTTACGCAAATACGGTGTTTTACTATCGCTGCATCGATTCATTCGTTTCCTAGAAGCTCGGAATGAAACAGGCTATAAATTATTGACACAAGTCGGTAGGAATTGGGTGAGTTCACTGCTGGGTGAATATCAATTTTCGCTCGAAATTTTCTAATTTCTATGGCGCAATTTATTTATCATGATGTTACAAAATTGATCAACATACCTAATAAAGGACTCAAATTCATATAAATAAAATGAATTCTGCCTTAATTTTGTCCTGGGAGTTTTATGTTTTAGCAGTTTCAAAATTACATTTCCGAAGAAATTAAAATGGCACCAAAGAAATTATAAAATATGCCAGAGAAATTAGATAATTAAGAAATGCTAGGTCGAGTTTTATATACTGGTGGTGGTTTATTGTGTTTATTTGCCGTGGGACGGTGGGAAAATGATGGCCACCAAAAAAACGGGTAGGTTGTATAAAGGATACAACAGATTACATGAAACACGCCAAGAGAACGAAACCCGTGCTTCCATGATGCTTGTGCTCAGTATTATGCATTCTTTGAAGAGATTAAAACGTTCCACCGAGATCGATGTAGGATCTGGAGGACTAGAATCTCCATATTTTACTGATCCAGCTGTAACGCGCTAGTTTTGTATATTCATAACCGCACTCATTAGCCCCAAATACCAGTCATAAAATTTCTGTAAAAAAAAAACCTTTTTTTTTATTTTACAGATTCAAATGATCCTACATTTATATTATAAATATTATAAAAAAATATTATTTATACCATTCAAAATATTTGCAATGCGGACCTACTTGCCTGTCTTGGCGATTTTCCAAAGAATCATTCAACGATTCATCGTGGCTTCATCAGGGTCAAATGACGGCCTCTGACCATTAATTATAGTGCATTGAAGTTGTCAATATCTTAGAATATTAAAAGAGATCTTCATAAATACGATGAATAAGACGAAATTTACGATGTAATTGAGGAAAACTTGCGTATTTTTATTATAATTATTTTACATGTTTTTTTTAAAGTGGGGCATTCCACTCATACAATAGTATGTTATTCAATCAAATACAAACACTGAAAACATTGAAAAAATAATCAACCCAGCCGGACTTGAACCTGGCATCGATACGCCTTACCGGGGCTCGATCGGTAAAGCGATCGGTAAAGCGATCGAGCCCCGGTAAGGCGTATCGATGCCAGGTTCAAGTCCGGCTGGGTTGATTATTTTTTCAATGTTTTCAGTGTTTGTATTTGATTGAATAACATACTATTGTATGAGTGGAATGCCCCACTTTAAAAAATCATGTAAAATAATTATGAGTTGATAGCAGCGCCATCTATGATTTCCGTTGTGACACTTGTAAAAGCGTCGGCGGGAAGGGTATCTAACTCTAGTAGTTAGCACCTAGATGTCGCTTACGGCTGCTATAAAGTCGATGTAAAAAAAATAAATGCAAAAAAAGATGATTGAAGGCATTGAGAATTTCGTCAACTCAGTAACTGAACCCATAGCTTAATTGGTAAAGCGATCGAGCCCCGGTAAGGCGTATCGATGCCAGGTTCAAGTCCGGCTGGTTTGATTATTTTTCAATGTTTTCAGTGTTTGTATTTGATTGAATAACATAGTATTTTTATTATGACAAAAATAATTTATGCAAAAATTAACTTCATATACACTTAACATCATTAAAATTAGATCAAAGACAAGTTATTCTTAAGCATTTAAAAAAAATCTTAGGTAGTATCTAATTTCAATGGACTAATTCTAATTTCTTTGGGGCCTAATGCCAAAGAAATCCGAAGAAATTAGCGCCAACGAAGTTAGAAACACACACAATATATTTTTTAAATGTTTAACTATTTAACATATGGATTTGCATTACAAGTACAGGTATAGTAAATCGTAACATGCATGCGCTATAAAAATATAAAAAAATACAAATCATATTTGACTTGAAATTCCTCAAGGCAGAAAATCCTCAAACGGCGATATAATTATTTTTTTTGCGATAAACTTTAACTTCACCCAGGTTTATACTCCTTTGGTGTAATAAGGCAACTGGAAAGGTGCCGGGATATTGTTAAGGGATTGCTTAGGTAGCAAGATAACATAATGTAAGACGAAACAAGTACACCAAAGAAATTAGGTGTTTTTTGGTGAGACAAAATATGTCAAATGATAACTTTCGATTAATAGGCCAGAAAAAATATATTGTAAAATGTATGAATAATTTAACAGTCAGACTAAATGGTAAGACTATTAGGAAGTATATTTTCCCCCGAAACTGGGTATTTTTAATCGTTGGAAACTAAAAACACGGTGGTGGACGCGCCAAAGAGCTTAGGTTTTTGAGGTTTGACATTTTTTTTAAATACCTTAAGTACCAAAATCTGACATTCTTAATGATGAATATATTGCTTTTTAGATTGATCTTTATCCACAAAAAAGTTGACTATTTTAACTGCATATTTCAAAAGTTAACATGCCGAGACAAGTGCAAAACATGAAAATTGATATTCACCCTGCTGTTTTGTAGATATACGAGTTACACAATAGTAGGGGAGAGGGGGGCAGCTATCACTGGAGGCAGCTTAGAACAAATGCGTTCAAAGACGTATTTTTAGTGCGATTATGGTCCAAATCCATTTTCTGGGCTCGCAACACTGACCCACACACCTGTCACTTGTCAGATTTGACGTTTGACAGAACATGAACGAACCAGTAGCATATTTTAATTTCGATGTCATCCGTTAGCGGTTTTTCTCCCCGTGTCTAAGGATTTTCAGGCTGTATTTGAAGGAAGCTGTAAGTGAAACTTAATTTATTCGATAGTACAATCTATTAGCTTTAGTTACGAAGAATAAACAATCAGAATTTGCTATTGTTTTGGAAGATATCGATGTTTATTTTTTTTAATAGGTGTTGGGGTAGTTTTTGAAAAAAAATAGGAGGCAGTTTTGATTAGCAGTCTGGTCAAAACTACCCCGGCCATAAGAAATGTTCATATCTGCCCCGATATAAACTGACATGTAGGTATGTAAAGTAAAATAATAATATCCCATATTTCAAATCTGCCCCAAGTAAGTTCAAAGCTACCCACGCTTGGGGCAGTATTGAACATTATTCCTTGAGTTGCAAAATTCTGAATTGTACCTTTGTCTTTAGCTTTGGACTTGTGCAAATGCATTAATTACATAGGTTAATAACATAAGTTGTTGTGTAGAGGCTTAAAACTGGTTTTTATGGGTAATATTTTGAAATACGTCAATGAATGTAAAAAATGGACCAGGCTGCCCCCCTCTCCCGTACACGTTATAAACGTTGCATTTGCAATGTATTTTTATTAACAAAAAACTTTACATACTAACACAGTCAACATTTAAGAAAGCCTAAGGCCGGCTGCACCAAACCATCTGTTGACGTCAACGTCATCGTTAAAAAGATCTTCTATGAAAAGTTTGACAGTTTTCTATGGGATGACAGCTCCGTCGCCATATTTAACGTTGATCAGTTCGTTAGTTATGCGTGGTGCAACCCGCCCTAAGTACCTATCGAGTAAAAAGGTGCCCATCTCACTTCCAAGGGTGGATGGCGACGGCCCACCTTTGCACCAGGTACGAACCCGCGGGAGCATCAGAGCCCCTCGGCCCTACTTTTATTTATATACAGTTTGTAATCGTTAAGTGTTTACAATTGATTATTTTGCAAATAAAAAAGATATCAAAAAACATTTTACATACGAGTAATATTGAAAGTGCGTTATTAAATGAGATCAATATCCAAAATATTAAGTTTAAACGCACCCCATACATTTAGTATGACGTGCGTTAAGTGGTTTAATTTCTCTTTAGCATCCTCCTATAATTTTTTTTGCTTTTTGCCCCGGCTCAATTAAGCCTGGGGTCCGCTCGGCAACCTAAGATCATGAAGTGGCATAAAATTAATCCACTTATCGAACGTTTGCCTAACTAACTGAATGTATAAGGACGTTTAAACCTTTTTTTTTAAGTTATTGATGTAATTTTACTCATGGGTAACTTTCTATCGATGTTTTTTATTTTCGTAATAATCGCCTGTAAACACTTATCGATTACACCCGTATTGTATATTTGTTGTGTGTTTAACTGTTTATGCATGGATCGGCATGTGTCCTATAAGATTCCAAATAGATGAAACAAGTTTGCATTCTGCAGAATATCAAATGATAAATCGACAACACTGCTGATAGTCGTCTGAACCGCCCACGGCTTGAGACTTTTCTTGTCTGCCTTTGCAGTAAAAATTGGATATACTTAACTTCCAAGAATCTTACTATCAGAATTTCAATTCAGCAAACAGAAAATAGATCCGCTCTACATTGAATGTTATATGAAAAAAAGACTCGTTGTCGTGTTGATGAGCAATGTTTGCCCCGGCTTTGATTTTTCAGCGTTAGTGTTGTGGGATACGATAGAACTATAGGTTGTAACCTTATGGCAATATCAAAGACAAGCATCGACTCTATTTGTACTCTTCTCTTCCTTGTCGGTCCCCGATTACTGAGGATGGTGACCACTTGGTTTTGCATTTCTTGTGATTTGTGTTCATCGGTCTCGATGTCCCGGTAGCCCTCACCGCTCGTTGGAGTTTGCCTGGGTTGGACCTTAGGTCTACCGCTTTCCACTTTTTCTGACCAGGATCACTATTTCTAGGCTTTCAGAGTAGTAAAACAACCGATGTTGACAGATGGCGGACAAACGTGTTTTGATGCCAAGCTGTGAGAGAATTGACACATTTGTGCGCCGGCCGGCCAGGGTATCCTACGCATTCGCCTCCAGCACCACATTTTGAATGCGTCTACCCTCTGACGAGTATTGTCCATGTTTCTACTCTGTACATAAAAAATAATCTGGTACACCAATGCTCTTACTGAGCGTGCCTTAGTATAGAAGCTGAGAACACGGTTTTTCCAGATGATTTGGAGGCGGGTCATTGCATCTTTCACCATGGCAATTCGGCGCTTGATCTCTGGGACACAACTTCCATCACTGTTTATTTGTGAACCCAAGTATATAAAGCTGGCCACCATATCTATGCCTCATTCTATTTGAACAAACGGAACTTAACGGTTTAAAAGTGAGTCTCCAGACGAGTGTTGCCATGTAATACAAATTTTCCCGATTAATAATACTATATTTTTTAATTTAAAAGAAAATATTAATATGTATTGGCTAAATAGAATTTAATAAAGACCTGCTTCACTAAATCTGATGAAATACATTTCTGAAGAGGCGTCTAAAAGGAAAAAACCGGTCAACTGCGAGTCGGACTCGCGCACCGAGGGTTCCGTACGAACCTGTACGTATGTAGGGGTAGTAACTTTAAAAATATTTTAATTATATGATGTAACAAAAAATGTACGGTTTTCGTTTCAATGTTTCCTTTATCTGTGCTATAAGACGTTGCTTCGTACCAAATATCAAGATTCTGAGTTCACGGAAGTACCCTGTAGGTTTTGATTCCCTAGCGAGTTTCGAAAATTTGCGGCATAAACGGCGGTATCTTTTGATTGCGTTGGCTTAGAAGTTTGATTTTTTTACAGCTCCAAGGGACAGTAGATCTAAGTATTTGATATAAATTTCAGCTTGATACCTCCACGCGTTCCTGAGAAAAAGGGTATTGACAGACGGACGGACGGACGAACGGACGGAAGGACGGACAACAAAGTGATCCTATAAGGGTTCCATTTTTGCCTTTCGAGGTACGGAACCCTAAAAATTACAATAAAGTGTAAAAACACTTAAAACCGTGAAAATTTAAAGAATAATTTCGATATGACGTGACGCTGCGTCCGGCGTCAACCATAGTCCACGCCCTTGTGAACGTCAGTTAGTGTGTAGGCGTAAAAAGACGTACTACAACTTTATTAGACCGTAAAATCACACTGCACGTAAAATCCAGCATTAAATCCATTTTAGGCGGCTGTCACAGGAAAACATACATCACTTTTGGAAGGTGCGACCGTCTATCGCAATATTTGCACTCCGGTGTGGGCGCTACATAACTTCTTAGCTTCTAGAAGATCGTAACTGCCATGGCTTGTACACCTACATTCGCCTTTTGGTTGTAATCAGGTCTGTGTAAGTTCTCGGTGCTGTTGGAAAAGGCATTAAGTTTATATGCGCAACTTACAGTATCGCAAATTAAAACAGTTGTGTGGCATTAGAGCCGGCAGCAATGTTTTGCAGTGGTAGCTTATTTTCTCTTAAATAGTGTAGTTAACTTAAATTTAAATGGAAATATCTAAAACGCGAACACACTGACATATAAAATAAGTACATATATTTAGAACGATTCATTCACAACTTCATCACTTGGTTGGTACGTGGGGGTAGAAAACTAAACTAAATGATGTGAACCTTTTTTAAAATATATTTTATATGGTTCGAAAGGACCTTGGTTGCGGCTGGAGCTCCTGTCAAATATCCTGGAAACGGATGCATGTCGAGTGAAATTCGGTATTTAATTACATTTTTATATACGCTTCTACAACACATCCTTATTTACTCTGTGCTTAAAACATTTGTTTTTGTACTGCATAGGTATCACGGATGCACTGCATACTACCTAAGTACCTAAAAATTTAAAGGAATCCTTTAATAAATCAAGTAAATTTTAGTTTCCTATATGCCTAAACGTTTTGGCGAAGTACTAGTAATCACAAGTAAAACCGTCACTTGTTATATTTGCTACTATAAAACGTATTGCAATAAACTTACAGCTTAATTTCGCTCGTTCCAGACTTTTTACGATCAAATAGTTTTTGCTTGTAGCTTCGCACGAATGCTCATTATTTATGGGCAAAGTCCCCGAGTTTACTGTTGTAGCATCCGAGTAGAAAACGAAGTAATACTAATAAAAATGTTACGTTTACATTTACAACGTAAATCATAAAAGTTTTTGCACGGAGACAATGAAACGACGCAATTTTTGACTTAAAAAGTTATACTTTGATTTGCTGTGACTTTTACGAGTCGAGTCCAAATAGAACCCTTTCAGATCAGGCGTTTTACTAAAGTACCAATGCTAAAACTTTGGATTGAAACTTCTTTGACTACCTATTCAAAAATTTGGCCTGTATTTATTCCTTTCTTATTCACTTACTTTTGGTTAATAAAATCTTTCAAATCATATCAATCACTCTGCTATTGTGAAACAATAGCAGAGTGATTGTAGTGCGCTATTTCATCAATTACTTACTATTATACTGCACCATACTCATTAGCTGCAAGCTAAACTGGTGGAGCGTCCATAAGATCCCACTGGCTTGTCTAGTTTTCACAGGAAAAGAATGCCAACTTAGTTCTAGCTTCTCTAAATTATTGTTTCGACCCGCCGCCGTTCATGCATACCTACTATCACCATGGGAGTTTGTAGTTGATCCTGCTGAGACAGATCAAGATTTATTTTCTACTCACTCATGGAGGTTTTTTTATCTGGCAAAAGTCACAAACTCAGTTACGTCATTAAAGAAATTACTTCAGTATTCGCGTGAACACTTCGGCTGGTTCAGCCATTGAAAGCTATTTATTTATTCATTGGAGCGTGAACTGAGAGCTTTGTTCCGCTTACAACCTTAATCAAGGGCTTTCTATTACTGCTACTTTGTTTAAATTTTACTGAACTAAGTCGTTTTATAACCTTTTCAGCTGCATTGGCTACCCGACTTCTTGAAACATTTCCTCTTTCAGCCAGGAAGTTTGTGCAAGCATTACTTTTATAAAGAAAAAACCATCAGAGATACTGGATTTTGTTGAAATAAGGGTTATTGTACCTTCAAGAATCACAACAATTTAACAACTTGGCAATTTAACATTTTCCCATCATGAAACGTATTGATGTAAATTATTGGATTTTTTAGATTAGGTAGATTAGGTGGATTGTAATCAATCTGATATCTAATGATAAGGATATTTAAAGGTAGTCAAGAATAGAACAAGCGAAAGTCACGAAATAAGACTCCCAAGCCCAATGATACATTGAACAATGGTCGCGAACATGACGATACCTATGTGTCACCGACTCATGGCAATAGTCACAATGCTGCATCGGCGCCGATGTACAACATAGCCGTCGGGAATATTTATGAGATAATGGTATCAAAACTAACTTTACTCTGGATTCTTAATCTTATGTTATTTGAATCTTTCCATCTGCGTTTTAGCACAAATTAGTGGTGCAGTCGGCAGGATAATAGATTTTGTCATTTTATTCAGCTGTCGCTCAAGGATATTGAAAACGGAAAAGCACAGTAGATCGTACGCTGTAGGGCTAAGTGGAATACACATAAACCGATTCATCCAGATGGAAATGCTACGAAGTCTCGGTTCTGCATTGTGATGCGCTCAATTATCAACGGCTAAATGTCGAGTGCTGCGTAATTGGTGAAGTCGAAAGTGCACTTCCACTCCGCCGTAAGTTACCTGAGATGAATTTAGCTTGTCTTAATTTAATAAGCATCGTACTGACCGTTCTTTTCCTTAGACAATACGAGGTGAAGCTCCATATGCCTGCAATCTCAATTTACCTAATCGTAATCCAATTCCATTTCAATCTTCCAATCTCACCACCTCAAAAATTTGAATGTTGGGAGCACCCCATGCTTACAAAATACCTTACATCTCATAACCAATCCTCGCAACATGTATGATTTTTTAAAGAAAATAGGGAAATTATTCGCCCTTTGAAGCCATTGCTCCTCCATTGCACACCCTACATTGCGTTAATTTCCCCATCCCTCGTCCTTTGAACTGCTCAAGTCAATCGTAAACAGATCCCTTTGTTAAACATCACAAATGAAAGTCTCCGGTAAAATGTTTTAAGTAATCGGAACCCAGAAGTATTTTTAAGATTTGCAAAGATTCTAAAAGGCTAAATTGGAATTTTATCCGAGAAAATTAGATACATTTGACATTTGATTGATTGGCCATTGGCGTTTTGATTAAAGTGATTGAAAGTGTATGATTGGTGACCCCGCTTTAAAATCAGGATACCTACCGACTGGCGAACCGTTTTACCAATTTTATTGAAGAAAGGAGTACTTTTTCCTTAGTTTGCTTTAATTTAGAACCAAGTTTTATTACCATCCAGTTCAACAAAATAAATGTATTAATTTATCAACGGAGCACTTAATGTGGAACAATTTTCGGCGCATACCTATACTAGTAGTTCGGTAGCGACTAGTTTTAGTTTTAGAAGTTCATTTACTATTCCTTTATACTGCTGAAATATATGTATACGAATATATTTTATTTGGATTGTTGAATTTCCTTAAGTTGTTTTGTGGTTTAAATGACAGACTTTTATTTGAACTTATATTTAGCTTGCATGCCTGATTTGAACCACTTTCGGATGAACGATTAGAGCAAAATTAGGTATATCTACGTAAGTCGGATGACAATGCAATAATTAAAAATCATGGTATCAACGAGTTGGTCTGATGGAGTTCAAACGTAGTCACATAGAAGGGTCAATAGATAGCATATTTTTTACCTCAATTAAGTCCAATCTTTTTCTTGGCCGACACATTTTAGTTAAGAAAGGTGATAAGTAACGCACTTCGTTAAATTTGGGTTTGTAATCTTCGCGGTAAGTCACATAACTGTTGGAAGATTACAAGATCTCTTATTTTTTTTTTGAGAGAACATTTTTTGCCTTTGGTGATCGTTTGGAGAAAATGCACAACTATCCACCTTAGCTATCATATCTGCTGGAAGAACAGTCGTACGCTTACCCTTATCGAAAAATTTAATGTAAAATTCTGGAGAAGATTTTCGCAAGCAGGTGCTTGTAATTTGGACCAATTCTGAAGCACCTACGCACAAGACCCCAAAGTTTTGTAGGTGCACGGGAAAACAGGGATTTTTAGTATTCGGTACACACGACCTGTGGCCTATGCGCCCCGAATGCACCCTAAGGCTACTTCCTTTGATATTGCGCAGTCAAGCGAAATGCTATGCTTTTGTTACACATTATAACTCGTGCGGCGAAATATTATTTTCTCGCATCGTTTGTTTGGAAGATTGAGGCGCATATGCCGGCCAAATCTGGAATTTCGGTATCGAGTTTATTTCACGGATGATTATAGGAGGGTGAGGGAAGTTTGCAGAACTTGTGAATTGCACTGACATCAGAAGGATTTTATATAAGTGTGTGGACGGAGTAAGGGTGCAGAGCTCTTATTATTTGACAGTATTTTTTAATGTGCGAGTTTTTCCTTAATTGTTGCACACAACTAGTGTACACGCGTACGTACAAATCCATAAGACCTATTGAACACACGAAGCAAGGAATAAATTATATGATATGATATCATACGTATAGGTAGATTTGAACGGAGCTGTAACATGTTTTAGCCTCATTTAATTTAGCATTTTTTGGTAATAAATTGCATGTCGATGATAGCTGGCTGGCACAGACCCTTTCAGAGCCACGGATCATCAATAAAATATGTTAAAAATATATGTTAATATTCATTATATTTTCGAGAACTTAGTTACTTTCAAAACATGGTTAGACGAAATTGGCTCGATAGAAAATAATTCCGAAGTTGCGTCTTAAATTTCCCTTTAAACAGTCGTATGGTTTTATGTTATTGACCTATATGGCTGTAATTAAAAACAAAATTTCTACACACCTAAACTAAGAACTTCGTAAATTTATATTTCTCAAAAAGTACAATTTTTTTTTTATTAACCCTATTGCAAGATTTTATTTTTAGGGCCCGGCCGCCGGCTTGCGCTGGCAGTGCTTCTCGTTCACTCCGGTACAAATGACAGTGTGCGTTGACGCGCCGTGCTAGACGGACCTATGTTTCTAGTTTACGCATCAAACATATCGAAAACTTATTGATTTTCTAGTCGTAAAATTAAAAATTTGTATGTTAGTGTCAATAAACTTGTAAATATAAATACCTAGTTTAATTGTGTACATTTGTAAATAATGGGAAATAAAGTGAAAAATAAAAGGGCAGCTAAAAGGCGCTTGTATCAGGACAAACAGAAACACATGATTGAAGTTTCAAGGTAAGATTCTTGGATGAATAAAATTATAGGATGGGGCATTCCTTTACAACAAACTGTGACGCAAGATGGCGGCCGGTTTGAAAGTGTGTGTCCAGACGAGTGTTGCCTAATACAAATTTTCTCGATTAATAATTCAATATTTTTGAATAAAAAGAAAAAGATTATTAATATGTATTGGCTAAATATAATTAATAAGCACCTGCTTTAATAAATACGATGAAATGTATTTCTGAAGAAGCGACTAAAAGAAAAAAAAAACATAAAAATTACTGTTTAATAAAAGTACACGACTAACTGTTGAGTGTGGTGGCCTCTGTTCTCGTCTCAATACTAATATTGTAAGAATTTTTTATACCTATTTAATCTGGGGCCACGGAAGTACCCCCGCCAAGACGAACACAACTAAAAGTGTGTTATAACTTATTCATCTATTACGGAACACGATTTAGGAGGGGAGGGGTAGGAATTGACCATGTCTTACCTCTTCTTAAGAGAGGAGGATTTTAATTATTATTATTATTCTTTTTTCTTACTTAGGGGCGGAAGGGGGTCTCAAAGTGGAAAAAATTGTCTTACGTAATCAATGAACGATGCCTTGTTTTATACTGAAACATTGTTTAGTATGTAACAAAAACTTTTTTGAAAACCTCATCAAAATCGGTTCAACCAAACGCGAGATAATCGCGAACAAACATACATACATGCATACATACAAACATACGGGTCATTCAAGGTCAGTCACGGGTCTTTCAACGCGCCTTGGCATCGCGCCGCGGCCGCAGGCAATAGATTCACTTTATGTTATTGCTAAGATGTCTAACTATTTATTACCAATTTCCATAATCATTCTTGAAAAATAGTACATTATTGCAGACGAAGCGCAGCTGAGTCCGAGAATATAAGACGAGTCCACGAATTCTATTCCCGCCGAGGCATAATAGGGTGGGGCCTGTAACTAAAGCAAAAAATTAAAGCGTAGATTCTAGTCCTCAAACTAGACAACTTTTGTGTAGCAACTTATTAAAATCATAAAGTTTTTAGATTGTTATTTTTTCAAACAAAGTAAATAGTATTTTCAATGTACTTAAAACTCCGTCTAATTGACATCGCCTGTCGGTCTAGTCACTCTACAGACATAATCAATTACATAGTACATTGCGTGTTCGAATTAACTTTAAAATGTAATAAAATACAAACCGCAAGTTTTTTTTCAAAGTCGTCAAACAAACGTTGCGTAGTTTGAGGAGAAGAATGTACATTTTAATTTTTTGCTTTAGTTACAGGCCCCACCGTGTATAGTGCTTTTCTCCAAATGTGCGAGGAAATAAAGTAAATTAAATAAATTACATATTAAGGTTAGTGTTAAATATCATGAATTTATGAATTAGCTTCCCTTTATAATATTTTTTTAGTATAGAGCTAGTGATAGGGCACTACTTATACTGCCATTGCTCATTCAAATAGTATTTAATAATCAATTTTCGTCAATAACTATTTAAGACAGTATTAAATATGCTCCTACTATACTCCTCCTCCTCCCTCCTCCTTGTGTCGTATTCCTCAGTACTGAGGGTCGTGACTACAGATGTGCAAGTTGCGAAAACTTTCCATATAATTGGAAATGTGCTCGGAAATTTCTAGAAACTTTCGTAAGAAATATAGGAAATTGGAAATTTAAGAAATTGAAAGTTTCAAATCCCATACAAAAATGTGAGAATATTCCGAAATTTTCATATGTGGAAATTTTCACAATTTTGGAAACTTTCCGATGGCACATCAGTAGTCGTGACCTCCCTTCTGCATCACTTATACTAAATTTTCGCTATTAGTACTCACTACAGTACACTCTTACTAAGAAACATAATTTCAAACAGCCAATTACTTAAGCCACATCTACACCATCTGAACGGCAATCCCTTCAAACTAGAGGATAGAGCGAGATAGTGAGATTAGAAACCTTGGTTGTCTCGTTCTGTGTCATAGCTTGCAGGTCCACCGCGCCTGATCGTGTGAATACGGCTTCATATAATCATAGACAAAACAACTTTTTTAAGCTTTTACAGTTGTGTGAAAGGAGCATATTTAATACTGTCTTAAATAGTCTTTGACGAAAATTGATTTTTAAATATTATTTGAATGAACTTTAGTAGATGATTAGCAGTATATGTAGTGCTCTATACTTAAAAAAATATTGTAAAGGGAAGCTAATTCAGAAATTCATGATATTTAATGCTAACCTAAATATGTAATTTACTTTATTTCCTCGCACATTAGGAGAAAAGCATTATATATGCCTCGGCAGGAATAGAAATTCGTGGACTCGTCTCGAAAAAATCGCTCGTCCACTAATTTATCTTTCCCATCCTCTGCAATAATGTACTATTTCTATGTTAACTATAGGTAGGTATGCAATTATTATTGTAATTGAAAAATCAACCAATTGCGGGTCTGACGTTGACACGCGCACAAAGAGTTGCGTAAGTTACTTTTTTATCTGACTCATGCTTGACCGTATACTTATTATAGGTACAGGTTTTTCTGGAATTTGCAGGGAGGTAAGAATAAAAACCGCCCAAGTGCATGTCGGATCACGCATAATGGAGGCGCATAAAGTCCAAAAATTTTCAAAGTCCAAAGAATATACTTTCTACGAAAATTATTTTGAACATTATCGGTTCAGCCATTTTAGACTTATCACCAAAAAACTTCTTTCATAGGCATTAGATACGACCTTTTGGTATTAGTTTATTTCTTATTCCATTGAAGGTACGGAATCCTCCTATGCGTGGTCCGACACGCACTTGGGCGGTTTTTTTTTTACTTCTCTTTCGTGCTCACTTTTGGTCGAATTTGGGCTCTCCAGAATGTACATACTACATGCATTTATTTTATGTTCACAACTAAAAATTATATAGACATTGGCCACTTCTAACCCAAGAATGAATTTCGTCGAACATTCATCTATTTAATAGAGACATCTACAGCCTCTGTCGTACACAAAGAGGTAGTAAAACCTTCACTGTAAAGGTACATTTACAATACTCAACAAGTGAATTTGTCGGGACCTCCACTCTGAATCGCGGCTACTTGTACTGGCCTCTACTTAAGCCTATTTAATTGCTCTAAAGAGCCCTTTAAATACCCTTGTCCGTTTAAAAGGCGATTGTTGGCTATGGCCACGCACAAACGAGTATGTTACTTGCTGAATAGGGATTTTCTTGGCATGGGATATTCTATGAACATTTCTAACCGTAGAAAATAAGATTTATAAATAGTTCTTGTTTCAGAAATATGTTGTCGTATATATCACAGATATTTGTACAGTCGCCATCAGATATATCGAAGCGGCCAAGGTGGTCACAAATATCTGAACAACGCCTCTATTTTCAAGACGATAACGTGCCTGTTCAGATATTTTTGAGTACCCTGGCAGCTCCGATATATTTGATGGCGACTGTACCTGAGTTATGGATGTTTTCTATCAAAGAGTAAAGTAAGTATGTTAGGTTTTCTATGTATTTAAGTATTTACTGATATCTATTATATTATATATAAATAAATAAATAAATAAAAATAAAAATTATTTATTTTCAGATACCTCAGATCCATAGATTGTTAGTTACACTTATAAACCTACATTAGTAAAATACTGTATATATCGTCGTCTAGTACCCACAACACAAGCCTTATTGAGCATACTGTGGGACTAGGTCGGTTTGTGTAAGATTGTCTCATAATAAATATTTATTTATTGTAGTAATAGAAAAAGAAAAAATGAGCGAACGGCATGAAATTATTAAACAAGGAATAGGCCAATCGAATAAGATCCATAAAAACAGTTTTGAGGAATTAATTTCCAGCAGGCTGGAAAACGTTTTATTACCTACATTGGGCCCTAAATGCGTGTAATCCGAGTTTGCCCAATCCCAGGAGGTGTGCATAACTCTTGGCAGCAAAATAACTGCGAAATGTTTGCTCTTTTTTCAGTTATTTGCTTGTAGCTCAAAAACGGTAGGTCCGTCGGAAAAAGTAAATCCATTCCATTTTAAAGATTGTTAAATTCGGCTGCATTTGTTCGGTGTTTAGAAGCCAGACTAAAAGTTGGCTTTTTGAGGAATTATTAGAATATGTCGTGGCGGATTTTGCCCAAGGAGGTCTCATTGGCCTGCCAGGCCAGGATAAGGCTACCAAGAATAGTTGACATGCTAAAATGAGGTCCTCAGGATCCATACAGGAGCAAACAGGTCCCAAATATAATTACACCATTTGGAGCCAAACACCTCCTAAGATTAGGTAAACTCGGATTACACGAATTTAGGGCCAAATCAGGGCATTAAAACGGTTTCCAACTTGCTGGAAATTAATTCTTCAAAAAAGTCCAATTTCATTGGCCTAGAAGCAGTAGCGAAGTACAAGAATTTGGCGAACAATGCCTAAAATAAATATCACATTAAAATCTATAAAAATAACTTGCACTCTACAGTAAGTATAAGTACCTATCATTAATTTTATTTCGTACTTATGTAATATTTTATAAGACCATTTGAACGTAAAGGATAAGTATTTTTCTCTAATTCTAAAAACTTTATTATAAAGGTTGAACACGCCAAAACCTGGGCATATAAAAATAGCTATAGTTATTCGAAAAATGGAGATATTTAAACTTTTGAAACAACAATTTTCTCACAAGGAACTGGGCTATAAAATGATGATAGTTTTATTTTCTTTTATTTATTCGTTGGCAAAATGTCGAGCGTAGAATATCAAAAACGTGAGCGCATTTTGCACGAACATGTAAAAAATCCCATGTTAAGCTACATAGATATCGCGAAAAGGCTGAAATGTCCACAATCTACTGTTGGTCACGTATTAAAAAGTTTCCGTGAACGCTTGACAATAGATAGAAAGCCAGGAAGTGGTGGGTTGCAGGGAGTCAAGAATAAGAAACAGGAAAGAGTATTTTAAAGATTTTTGCCTCAAATCATACGATTTCATCTCGTGATGTTGCTAAAAAAGTGAAAATGTCTTAGTCCTATGTCCAAAAAGTGAAACAGATGGCAGGACTGAGGAGTTATAAAGCCCAGGCCGCACCAGATCGAGACTCAAAACAGAACTTATCCGCAAAGATACGGTCGCGACAACTCTATGAAGATTTTCTTACAAAATTTAAATGCGCGGTGATGGACGACGAGACGTATATAAAATTGGATTGTAAACAAATACCTGGTCAAGAGTTTTATACTAGCAAATCTCGAACAGATACTCCTGAAGATTTTGAATTAAAAAAATGAGGGCAAGTTCCAAAAAAATACCTTCTTTGGCAGGCAATATGTAGCTGTGGTAAAAGAAGTCGCTCGTTTATCACCACCGTGACAATAAACGGCGATATTTATCAGAAAGATTGTTTACAGAAGCGTTTGCTGCCTTTTATAAGACAGCATGCCTCACCACCGCTGTTTTGGCCAGATCTAGCCAGTTGCTAATACGCAAAATCAGTTATGGAATGGTACAACGCTAACAGGATAATGGTGGTACCCAAAATATGCAATCCGCCAAATAGTCCGGAACTGCGGCCTGTTGAAGAGTACTGGAGTATTATGAAAGGAATTCTAAAAAAGAAAGGCGGAGAAGTAAAATCGGTCCCTAAGCTACAAAAAATATGGACCTGGGCGACAAAAATCTTTTCTAAAGAGATGGTGCAAAGTCTTATGAGCCGTGTGCGTAGAAAAGCTCGATCTATGGCTTACTGTATAAACATTAATTAAAATTAAAAATGTGATTTTAGAATTCATTAAATTTGTCATTAAATGTGGTATTCATAATGTAGTTATTTATTTTCAAACTGGTTTAAAAACAAATTTTGCGTGCCCAAGTTTTGGCGTGTTCAACCTTTAATTGCGTTGTATAAGAACTTATTAAAACTTCCAGCCCTCTCGACTACATACCAACACTATGTTCACCAGTTTCATTGTTGATTCAAGTCGCTCTGCAATTCGCCTCAATTAAACCAATATACCTAAGGTAATTCACACGCTGACGTGTTCGTATGACAAGTTTAACTCATGCTTTGAATTGCGTTAGTTCCTAGAGAAAGAGCTCAGATTCCATTTTTTTGCAAACCGTACGATTTTTCAAAAACTGCACCTTAATGGATGAAGCAGCAGAGCTATTTTGGAGAAACTTTTTCATATTGTTTGATTGTCGCCCATTGAGCGCTGCAGTCCCATCATACTCGTATTGGAAGACAACAAACGAAGTGTTGATTATTGCTGTTTGATTTAATGTAATAAATAAAAAAAAGATACAATAAACATACTATTTCCAAATTATCCTTAGAGATGTTTAAGGTCTCCAAGTGTCTCGATCTATATATATTCTATATAATAAAAAAATATGGATAATCAAGCACAGAATGTTGTGTCTAAAGCCAATTAAACTAAAATATAATAAAATATGATTAATAAAAAGTTACGTAATTGTGTAGCCCCAGTTAGCCTAAACAGACCGGTCTCCACAAACAGCACCAGTTCACGAGTATGACGCATATCTCAGCCATCGCCTCCCTCAACCTTTCTTCGGGAAAGTAAAAGTACAAAGGGCGAACTTAATGCTTTTAAGCATTCTCTACCAGTCAACTATAGGGCCAAACAGAAATGCGTCAAGGTGGTTGTAGTGAGAAAATTACTATCTGACTAAACTAATTATTTTTTCATACAAACTAAATACTATTTTCAATGTACGTCATCCAATCAAGCAATTTATATCGTCAGTCACACTTCAATTTGATAACTGATGATTTTGCAGTACATTGCGTGCTCAAATAAATGTTAAACGGTAACATTTTTTTTTTACAAATCTAGTTATTTTCAAAAGTTGTAGTTCAGTTTTATGAGCGAAATCGATACGTACATTTAAAGCCCCACAGTCAGAGGCACGCTCTATAAATTACGGTATATCACTAGAAAAACACACGGCCCTATTCTGTGACAGTTGGGTAAATTAAAACTTTGAGATGAGGCCATTCTGAAGAACGCAATGTACTTACTTTAATGTAAACCTCCCGGAAGCCTTCGGTTCCGTAAATGGATTAGAACAATTTTTTAAAAAGAAATTAGTCCGCCTCGTTTTAACGAATTTCTTTCGAACAGCCATTTCGAAATGTTATGTTGACTCGCCCGAAACATGTTTATTCATGACCAACATTTTGTTTCTTAGAAGAATTTTAATCGAATAGCAGGAAAAAGTAATAATTGACTTTGTAATTAGTTTAGCCCTCTCATTCTTGTACTTTTATGGAATCTTGTAATTGATTTTAATTGGGAAATCTGGGGGACAAGACTTTTTTAAGCGCTGCTGGAGTAACGTTTTGAATAAGTAAGTAAAGCCTGACCAGAAATATATGATCATTGTTGAGATGGCGCAATTATTCTCATTTATATGGCAACAGTTCAGTATAGTCACAGAGCGTATTATTCTCTATAGTATGGTGATATCCTAATTTGTTTACCTGTCAGCTCTGATGTTAATTTCAAAATGTTTCACAGCAAAATAGTTTCATTTCCCGAGCGTATTATTTACAGCATTTTATTATATACACTATTTACAATGTTTCGCTCTTGACTATGGATAATTTTGGGTATTTTTTGTCGTTTATTATTTAATAGTCAACACTTTATTATTATTCAAGTAAACCGCCACAATGACACTGACAACAGTGACAGCCTATCACATCCACTCACACATGCATATCATAATGTCATTAAAATTATTGCCAGTGTAAGAAATTGGTTCCAATGAAGTTCCGCAACATGGCGCATGATCATATATTTCTGGTCAGGCTTTAATAACAAGCACGGTAAAACAAACGTGTGGTTGGACTTACGAGCAAAATTATATCTACAAAGCCTTCTGTCTTTTTCTTCTTCTACTGAGTCATAGGACAATCGCAGAACATTTGTCCCGCTCTCATGCATATCAATTGTTGTGGTCGCGCTATTCGTTTCCACGTTGAACCAGCGGTTTGCACGATGTCTTTGCAACTTCTAAGTATATTGTTTCTGCCTTAGAGAATTCAACCCGGATGGAGTAGCCATGTCTGTCATTTTCTATACAAAAAAGTCCGCCGATTTTTGCGGGGGAGCGGAACCTCAAATGTATAGCTATTCATACGTAACGTATAAACAGCTACGTCAGGTAAACGTCAGTCCATACATGGGTATGACCACTGGTCATATGTTTTCGGCAGAGGGGAACGCCTGTCAATGGCGACTCCGAAGGTTTCTGCGATAAAAAAATAGGCACCTAGCTACGTAATTCGGTACCTATCTAAAACAATAAGCAGACAAGTGTCATGTTTGTATGTATGAGAGATTCCATGAATGTTAGCTTTGCATTCCTAAATGTCTTTAAATTGGTCCTAACTGTCCTAAGCTATGTCTAAAATGTTGTTCTCGTCTTCTTGCATTTATTTATAAATCATCCTAGCACTAGCACTAAACGGCAAAGCAACAAGTTAATTCAACCCAAGAGCAACTTTCACTGTGATAAAACCATTCCCTCAAGAAAATATAAGTATACCTACGTTACAAGTTTCTCGAACTCATTTTACGCTCCATATACCACCAAAGATTGAATACAAGTTTGATATTTCCTGCGAATCTTCGAGTGCTATAAAACGACCATTACTCCCGCCGATGATCCGGCGATGGTTTATGAGGCTGCTTTGTTATTTACTTTGTTAGCGTTTGATATATTGACTATGTAAGGTTAGTCAATTTAGTTAGATACGGGCATTGAAATAAATAATTGGTACGGGTAACCCCTTGTGCCGGATTCTAATTTAAAAATACATTAACAATACTATAAAATACAACCTATCTCAAATATAACTCCAACACACAACAAACATTCAACCAATATTGAAGTTGCGTTGGAATATTTCTCAAGCAAATTCTGATATTACTGATTCAGATGTTTATGCCGTAGCTGTATTGTGTTGTTAATGCATTGGAGTTGTAATCTTTAGTTACGTAAAATTTTTCACACGTAGCGTTTTTTGGAAATTTTTCAAAATGGTGGAAACGGCATAAAAGCCTTAAGCGCCATTAAGATCCATGACGCTTCAGACCATTTTAATTATCAAGTAATAAAAGCTTATTTTAAAAAGATTTTTTTTTCTGGATACTGTAAGTCTGGCTTGCCAAAAAGTGCAGTAACAGTGGACGTAATAACTATAAGCTATACTCATCCCTTTTTTAGTAGCGAGGACACTATCGTAAGAAAGAGATAGTATGATTCTCTTTGTCTGTGCCTGAAGTAAAACAGACCCTGGCTAGACTACACTACACATAGATAATACTTTGTCAATACTAGAAGTAAAGTTGTAGAATGACTACGAAACGGTCTTTTGAATTATTGTTACGATTTGCACGAGCCGATATAAGACTACAAAAATACGTTTAAGAGTTTTTTAAGCCCAAGTGCTTGACTTACCACTTATTTTTAGGAAGCTTATATATAACAATTCCTCATTAAGGGATCTATTAACGCACGAGTGGTTATTTTATGTTTTTAAAAATATGAATTGAAAAATATAAATCCAAAAAAACTAAGTTTGCGTCACAAATATTTAGACGAAGGGTCACTGCGCAGGCGATGGGAGCGGGAGAGGGGAGAGTTTTGTTCATTCCATTCGTCTGTTCCGTTCAGTACAGATTAGAAAGCAGCACTAGCCGGGCGTATACAACTATACACGTTCCACGATGGGAAGAATATCGAAGTATAAAAAGCGGTGTTTATTAAAAATAGAGGCACTGAACAAAAAAAGGTAAGCTTTTTAATAATAATTTAATGAAAAATAAGATACCTAAATAACCTTTAAAATATGCGGCTCTACCCACATTCATAACTTCTTGTATAGTTGTTGTTGTGGAGTTGCTGGGATTGGCCCAAATATTCATGCTGTATCTCCTTTCTCTATATGGTAAACGACAGAGACACGCGCATCAAAATGGCTTAGAAGACCTGCAGAGGTCCCATAAAATGATTTATTGCATCTCTATAGGCATGAATAGTTCTAGATGTCGATAAGTTGATTCATTCAAGTTGGTACAAGATTTATATCGAACTGTCAACATTTTTAGAGGCATTCGGAGCCAGGTTTTGTAAAGTTAGTCATACGTGTACAAAGAAGACAGGAAAAAATGACATTTGACTGTACCGCCATCTAGCATGTAAAAGCGGAACTAGTTCCATGTCGTGTATGGTTGGCGTGTCCTTAGTGTCAGTACAATTTTGTAGATGGCGCTGTTATCAAGGTTTGCAGCGCCATCTTGTAAATGTTTAGAAAACTACGACGACCGCGAGTATGACCTAGTGACTACAGTATTTTCATAGTGTCACACTTTATCGTGTGCCGTAATAGTTATGCAACAGGCCTATAGATAGCGCTGTATTCTGATTTGTAAACAATAACAAACTTTACTTATAGAGGTCACAGGTATAACGATTTGTTATTATTAGTTTTGTTTTGCTTTCACATTTGGTGAATGTTATGACTCTGAGGGTCAGTTGTATTTTTTTAGGCGTCTGCATTATATAACTATATATTTGGCAGTAGGTTTTATCGCAATTATGCTAATAGGTTTGACCTTTACTAGAGTTAACTAGTTCTTGTTGTAAGATTTCCTAGGATTTTACTTCTCATAAAAAAGGCTTTTAGGTGTTTTGGGAGAATAGAAACAAAATATTCATGATGGAATTTATATTTTAATATTTCAATGAAAGATTACATTTCAACGTTTCCACTCTGTTAGAAATCTGTTATTAGGTATAACATTGTGTCTTCTAATGCAGGATAAAGAAATCAAAATGGCTGAATTGTACCTATTCGCTACAAACTTAACTTCACAATATCGGGCTCAATATGAGCTAAATACATTCTCGGCCCTCGGTCCTTCCTATTTGTATTGATCAGGGTAAGGCAATTCAAACTCGATATGTCATCTTTACATTTTTATTCTTCCTTCTAGTTTAATGTATCACAGTAAGAACCGGGCGAGAATCTCAAAATTATACTACTATAACATGCAAGTAACGCAACTTTAAACAAACTAGGTCATCTTGAAAAATATTGAAAAAAATATTGAACGTCAATAATATCAGAAAATATTGAAATTTTAATATATGTAATAAGTCACGTTACGGTCTGATTGTACCATAAATTCAGTCTCGCTCACAACACACATGAATGACAATAAAATACTGCATCAAACTATAGCTGGTCACACACCACTTCTCCATGCACATACATACGTGTATATATAGCTCCACAAAACTATTTGATCGATGTCGCCTTCGAACGATCGTGTCTACAATAAGTTAAATGAACTACAAAATGCCCTAATTAGTCAAAATTACATACGTTCAACAAGGTATCGTTTATTTTAATCATAATTATTGGATTTTCGTCACTAGTATGCGCGACCGCATTTTCCTAAATCATTCATAGCTTTAAATTAATCATTTAACTAAAATTCTTTTCACTATCACTCATACTTGCACAACATTCGGAATTCTGCAACGGAACAACACACACTTCAGTGTTCTAATACTTATTAATACAAATTCTAAGTTTTACATCACAATGTAGTGCTGAATGAAAGTAAAATTTAATTAACATTGGTCATTAGAAAATAATTGGTCTAAACGATATGTTCAAGAGATAAAGGGCTGTGCAGCCGTGCAGATGTTCTGACAAAGTTTTTACGATATGCAATGTGAATTGACAACCGTATAGCTGAAGTCATCGCTCGATCAGCGTGAGGGTCCCTGCTTCGGTGCTGTGAACAGTTGCTACAATAGTTGCTCTTAGGGCTAGTACACGTATATCTGCTTGAGCTGAGGTTTGAGCTCGGGAGGGATCGTGTACACTTCTTGTTCAGGTTTTTTCTTCACCAGGCGCTTCCAACGGCCGCCGATGTTCTTGCGAAGACTGCGAAAACTCGCGCGCTCGTTACCAAGGGGCTGCATCAGATTGTCCTAGAAACAAAGAAAGCATACCGTCAGGCATTTTGTACATGTGGAGCGAGTTTGTTGACCTAAGGATGGCTGCCCGATTTAGCGATTCCGTTAGCGTCCCCGATGCATTTGCTGCATTCGCACCGGTATTGAAACCTCCAGCCGTTACACAATGCCTGTTATTTTGAGATGCGGTTGCTATCCGAGCAGTCGTTTCCAACAGAAGGTCGTCCGGGACGTATTATTATTTGAGGGAACTTTTTGTGTCTGGTGTCTATTATACCGAGCCCGGTTTTGGGTTTCTATTCTTTTTTCGGGACCGTATCGTCTGGATGAGATTTTAAGCCGGCGCGTCGTAACATGAACGTGTTTAAAAATCTGCGATGTACCTACTTATTTAAGTCTGCAACTAGGAAGTATCGCAAAGTAAACGTAGAGGCCACATGAGAACAAGCCTTGAATACGCTATTACAAAGACACATTAGCATTCTCTATTTCCTGATGGGTCGCGGGTGTGTGATGGTCTTAACACATGTTAAGCACACACGGATCATCATTCAGTACATTGAAGGTTTAAGCTAGGCCTCGAGACGGAGTTATTAGAGCGTGCTATTGAGGTTAAATTGTTTGACGGTATTGCAATATTATTCAAAGTACCTACACGTTAGCGGTAGCCTCGTCTGAACGGCAGACAACTACAAAGAAAGAAGGTCGAAGTGTTACAACACGCTCGCCTTGTACAGCTTTCTACTTCACAAGCGTGTCCCGACATTTAAATTTGTTTAGCGCTATATATTTAGATACCGTGGTCGTGCTATAATAGCAACTCTCTCTCAGGCGTGGGTCAGACCAGTCACGATTTCTATCGTGTAATAATGCAACGTTTGCGGCATATAACTTTCCATTTGTTTCAATCGTTGCCAAGACAATAATGGGACTGGAACGCGGGGGCTACGCGGAGCTTTAATGAGGTCAAGTGTAACGGTTGGAGTTGGTTTGTTATTATTTATAGATTACCCAAGTCGGATAGTAATAGTGTGTGGTAATGAGGTGGTACCAACCTGATCATGAGGATAGACGTAAGGCGGAGGCAGCGGTGGGGGGAACTGCCACAGCGGCTGCTGGCGGAAGGCGAGCGGCTCGGGCGCAGGCGCCGGCACCGGCGTCAGCACCTCGGCGGGGTGCACCGAGGCAGAGTGCTCCTCTCGCTTCCTCAGCTTGCTGTGGACGATACGAATCGCCATCATAGTACCGTTGTTTCCAACCATGGTACCAAATCCAAACGGTCCTTCAACACAACTGGGCTGTATCACAGGTAACAAGTTCCAGTCGGGCAGTCACAACATTGCTTCACAATCACTCACAGCCGTATCGCGTAACTAACAACTAAATTTTAAATTAAATTATCACAAGTTTTAGAATTAATAGGGGGATATTGCACTATCACTGTTCGTAGGAACGTGCGGAGACCGCGGTACGCGAGCTGATGCTACGCGATGACTAGAATTATATCGTGAAGATGGGCCGGCAGGTGCCTAGCAAAGCGCTCGCTCGTGCCAAACGACCTCTACGGAGTACTCCATGCGTCTGAGTTGAAGTGGAGGGGCGCGCGCGGCTTTTATAGACGCGTCGTGACGCGGCCCGGGAGGGCGGCGGGGGCTCCGCCTGACGATGTGGCTGGCCTTTTTCCGCGAAAAACTACGAACGGTTGCCCGCAATCGTATCTTGACAGGAGGGTATGGTCTGTGACGCATCTATGCGCAACCGTTGGGTTTCGCGCTTACGCGGTAAGGTTTTTACGAATTAATATGCGAATTTGTTATTAATCGTACTCGAAAAATACTACGACTGTGTGATGATTGTAAACAATGTTGTTGTGACGAGTTATGGCCAAACAATCTTTTTGCGTCAAAGGATCCGTTGTAGGTATTTGGTACCTAAGGAAAACATAAAAACAATGCAATACAGAAACAATTAAATAAGTAACACAACAAAAACATTACAATTTTTGTGACACAAACGTTAAATGACATCGACATAAAAACAAAGACGGCTTAGGTAATACATTTCCTATATTTCTAGGCACGTGTAACCACTTATCTACTTTCAAGCGTGATTGCTTCGTGCCGTTCCAACAATTAATAGTAGCTATACGGTTATGATAACTGAAATTGTACATTCATTAGAATTGCTTTTAGCAAAGCAACGTGGACTATCGATCGTTAAAACAAAATGAGGGTTCAATCAACGCTGCGTTTCACCATTAACTGAGTTCAAAGTCCACAACATGGGATCTCGAACCCGTATAAATATGCATACCGATATATATCCACTTCACGCACTGTTGGCCTATAGCTAGTAGACGCAGCGAATGCTATTATTGCATCTCTCTCCACCGACCCTTCAAATGCACGGACAGGAAAAGGAGGTATGAATTTAGCGCTTTCGATCACAAAAGGTAAAGTAGGGCTGCAGGGCAAGGGAGAGCGAGGAGCAATGCCCTTAGCTAAGCAAAGCTTCGGGCTTTGACTCGTATAATGGCATATGGGATAAAAAACACAGGTAGTGAGCCATTCAGTTACCCTTGAGACGTCTAGGGGATATAAGGACAGTAAGTAACCTTATCTAAAGACAGTTTTAAAATGAATATCTGTCATAATAAATCAATGACAGATTGCAGAGATCAAATTCCGTAGTAGGCCTTGTGTTTACCTACGTAACGTTATCTTTGATAAGTCTCGGCTACGAGAAGGATGACAGAATTACATTATTATACTTAGATCTTCATATTAAATATACACTTTACCTAACACTGTTATTTTTTAAATATTTCCTAAACATACTTCTACATAATATTATCGAAATTTTGTTAATTATGTATGTTGCGTCGATTGTCTTCAAACTGCGTTATATCGAACATATTTTTATTGGAAAAGTAGGACGTCAAGTTAATCTTAGGGTACATGGCGAACAGGGAACTTTGCTTATTAAAAAATAAAGAATCTAGTAGTATTAGTCTTAAATTCAAGCCAAACGTAACGTAACACTTATCGGGTAACATGTAAGCGAAGCCCGGTTGTTTGTGTTAGGCATTGAGACCTCGATGAAATAATACCTTTATTCGCATAACAATATTTGTTTCGTCTGGTCGCCATGCTTTTTACGACCATGGCGCTAAAAGACGATTATTATAGCTGTCAAAAGTCAGAACTTTACTAAATTGTCAGAAAAACCTCAAAATTTTAGGAGTTTAAAGAGAGAAAGAACCATGAACAGACCAGAACGGAAAAAAACGACCAGGCCAAGGGCCTCCCCTGAGCTTTAGAGTTATGATAGATGATAATGATGATGATATAACTGCCAACACATTAATTGAACTACATGAACTGTACAGTCACTGGCAATAGTATCTTCCTACATGAAGCCCGCAAAAATATGTGACACCCTCTTATTTGTGGGGCCACAAGAGCGTGTCACATACTTTTGCGGCCTTCGTGTAGGAAGATACTATTGCCGGTGACTTTACATGGTATGAAATAAAACGGACGCTGAAAACGATTACATGATCTATCATATCAAATGTACTAATAAAAATCTACATAACATTAATCTATTTGATAATATAGTGATGGTAATATTTAAGTAATATGATCTATAGCGATTTCATAAAGTATTGCGATGATATTTAACAATGTTATTTTGTTTTTATTTCATTACATACTTTTGTTTATGCTTAGTTAAGGAGATAATTTCGGCGTTATTAATGCCATCATTTGTTGACCCCTTTTTACGTCAATGGGAGGCTATCGCAGTTTAAAACGATCATGCTACATACTGTTGATCACCTACTGAATGAAAATACTTAACCAAATCACTACTTACATGTGGTTTATAGCAGGATATATACAATGTAACTTGTACTTTAAAGTCCGAATTACATTATATTTCCATCATATTTATATTTGGGACAAAACCTGTAGATTAACTTTCCAACTCTAAACTTGAGTTAACCGTACCTATGTTTATATACTGTTCTTAATGACTCAGAAGTCTCAGAAGTCTTTAAATTTAAGGATTAACTTTCGGTTTAATGATAAATTAAAGATCATAACAATAAAATAAAGTTTCGTAAAACAATCGAACGCAAACATTCTGGAAATTTACATCACGCTTATTCAGTTACCAATAACAGTCAATACAAATTGATGAAATGATTATTAGTGTTCGATTTCTGACGTCAAACTGTATTAGGGGTAGTACGTTTTAATAAAGAGGCTTCTAACGACTCATTCAGATCAAAAGGTTCCAATACTTTTTTTAATAAGCGACCTACAAGGTTGCCTTTGTTTTGGCATGTTGGTAAAAGTCATTGTTTTAGAGTACCTACCACCACTGGCACTTGGAGAACAAGTGGGACAAGCATTATCTGCTTAAAATTACAAGAATGCCTGTACCTGTAGGTACCGTTACATTCGTGTCCCAATTGTCTTTGGTCCTAATTCGAATAATAGCTATTTACTGCCATTGATTTATTATGTATTCTGTTAGATGTGACATCTAGAACATATTTTGTGCGCCATGTTTGGCGGTTGACAGCTATGACAGAATCAAAGAGTAGTATAGTGTAGTGTAGTGATTTCAAAAGTTGTAGTGATTTTCACTACAACTTTTGAGACAAACAATTTCTTAGGGATGTCATCTCCTGTTACTCAATGTTTACTGCGCATGATGTGATTAAGGACTGCAATGTGTTGCAAACTTCAAAATATCGCCCTTAATTTCTAGTATGCAGAAACGAATACAGAAAGAAATAAATATTGTCTAGCGGCACTGTTTAAGAGGCTGACAACACCCGATGACCTTCAAATTGACTTTACTCAAACAGTGTTTCAGCTATAACTACTTGTTTTGAGAAAGTAAAAAAAATGTATGTTAATATTCGTTATATTTGGAAGAACTTCGTTGCGTCCGATACACGATTGGACGAAATCGGCTCGATAGAAAATAATTCCAAAGTTACATCTTAAAATTAGCTTTAAACAGTTGTGTCTTTAGTTTCTTGGCTTATACGTCTGTAACTAAGGACAAAATTCCACCACACTAATACTAAAAACTTCGTTGCCTTATATTTCTCAATTAATGCGTCGTTTTTTTTTAATTCATTATTTTGTAAAATTTGCAATGAGCTCCCATACTAATCGTAACACAGTGTTTCTCCTTCACTCGCGCTGAATAAGATAGGGAGGGAATTTAGCTGTTGTCAGCCCCTTAATAGCTTTGGAATCTATTGCTTTGCATCCTTGTAACATCAACATGAATCACCCGGTTCCCTGCTAACAAAACGAGCACCATTAGTTAACAGAACTCCTGTTTACGAAGTGGCTGGTCTGTGTTTATAAAGCCGTCGCCATGTCAGTTATATAAACCTCGGAAGAAAGCGCACCTGCCTCACCTGTGTTGGTAACACGTTCTGATATATATATAGGCAGAAGGTTATCGTGTATCCTCCAGTTTGAGTAACCTTAAGATAATGGAATATAAATAATCGTGCTTCTATTAACTACGGTAATTATGTAAATTATACGATACCTATAGCGTGGTTAGGTCGATAGGCTTTCGCTTCCGCGTATCTAGGTAGTAAATCTTTTAGAGTACCTATAGACAAGTTATAAAAAGAACCTACTAGTTTTTTTACCTCAAGGTTGCTAACTTGCTATTTTTAGACATTATGGTGACTAATCAAATAGACCATAATGATAAGTCAGGTACTTTCAGTCATTTCTCAAGGGTTCCTTTGAATCAAATTTGTAACAAGGTCGGTTAACTCTTAATTATCGCGCTTATATGATCTAATAGGTAAATAAAATAAAATGAGGTAGTACTTAAAATTCCTTGAATAAATTCGTTTTGGGAGGCGTTGTCCGACCGGCCGCGACCTTGCTGTTCGGTCACCGAGGTCCCAGTACGTTAAGTTAAAGTTTTTGCCTGTCTGAGTTGACTCATTCAGCTTCAATCTTTAAATGGTATGCTATAAAAGTCATTTCGAACGCGGACGTATATATGTATGTATTATAAATCGTTGGCGGATCTATTCCTTGGCGAAAAATACCTTATTACCTACCTAGCAACTTATAAACCTGCTTATAATTTGATTTTACTAAGTAACGTATAGGTAAATAGATGCTTTTGAACTTCTTCATATAATCAGTTTTCCGTTAATTTAGTTGGTAAGTGTAAATTTATATGTTTGTGATATGAATAAGAATAACTATAATGGTTTTATGTAAACAAGGAGACTGGATTATGGCCAATTGCGCGACGCCTTGACCAGACGCTTGATGAGCATCAAATAACAGATTTCACCACGCCGACGAAATTGCAAACTCGTGACAATTTTAGCACGAAACAAAACAAACCACATTCTTAAGAATTCCCTCCCAACTTTTGTTATTTATTTAGTGAACAAAATCAGACAAATAGGTACCTGCATCACTGTAAATGACTTTTTCTAGTGACTTTAACATAATAAAAGGTGGAAACTAAGTGATTGTCCGTAAGCTAGACGTGAAACTCGTACAAAAGCAGACGTTCTGAGAAAATTCATTCATATATTCATTTGAAGATAACAATGGATTATACGCTTTCACTAATACAATAGAAAACGTTATCTACGTGCGGTTTTCAATTATAAGATTATAATGTTAATGATTTTAGGATCAACCTAAAAAAATTATACAATAACAGGTTGTTCAGAAGTCTAGGACGGTTTGGTAACATGTACAAGCCAAAGTTGTGCCAAACTTGTTTGATACGGAATCTAATCAATACGCTAATAAGTAGATAAGCCTATGTAACGATCGAACTTAATAATTGCAATTAATTAGCAGTTGCGTTAGCACGTACGAGATAAGTTGATGTAATCGTCGTACCATTAGCAATGTTGTGAATTACCCGCGCTCGAAGGGATTGTTCCTGTCCCTTCCGCAGAGGCAGACGATGGTCTTGTCCGTGGACAGGACGATCAGGGAGTTGTGCTCCAGGATCACGCCGACCTCACAGTTTTCCTCTTTACACTTCATCGCCTCGACGGCGATAGGAGCGAAGAGCATCGAAAAGCAATTTGAGTTTGACACAGACACTTCACACGAGCGGGCGGTTTCGGCGACTGGCGGGCCAAGCGCGGCAGCGCGCCAACGATTTGGCGCAGCGCAGACGGCCGCCTCCGTGACTCTCGATACACACAACCGAGCCAACGTTGACTATTTGACTGCCGGAGCGACCGGCCACCGCTTCGCGGCAGTGGGTGGCGACTGCGACTGAACGCACCTCTCCCGTTAACTCATTGCTATGTTATGGGGACTCGACCCCGCACTGCGGAAGCCCCCTTTAATCAACGCATTACGGTATTTCGCTAACATCTTTCGTCTATCACCGACATGGTAAATTACTAAACTTCAGTTCAATGGATTCTTTTGTTTCCATGCCGCAGTCCTGCTATAGAAATCACTTTCGAACACCGTGCAAAACTTAACGGATTGCTATATCACAGGTTAACGTGCATCACTAATTTCAGGCCATTGTTTCTGAAGATAGGAACGTCTTCAAAGTCAACTTGTCTTGAAAGACGGCTTTGTTATTCAGTCGTCAGGGGCTAACTGAAAACAGACTGCAGCGGAACGGATGTCGGTCCGTGCGCATTCATACATAGCAAATCACAAGTCTGGAGACAATCGAACAATCATTGTATATGTAATAGACAGTGGAATTTATTAACAAAGAATCATCGAATAGCGATACGATTATACGTAAGTATGTGAAAATGATACATTTAAATTAAATACCAAAAGGTTTACATGACGAATTTAAATGGTTGATTTTAAGAGTTAAGAATTATAACAGACACCCATGAACGCGTTTTCAAACACTCGTATAAAATATTTAGGAAGCAAGACTGGATGCCATGCAACAGATACTACAATAGGATTAAATGTATTTGATCTGCCGCATCGAACGCTAACAATATCGGTCGATCAGGCATTGACGTCAGGGTTTACACAGAATCACCATTATGCAATAAACAAAGCTAAATCTACAGTTACTTTATTATCCCCAGATTAGATAAACTATAACTACTAAAATAGTCCCATGTGCTCAAAGTTGACGGTTAACTGTATATTAATTACAGGTAATACGATACAACCATCAACAGAATCAATACCAACAACCATGAGTATAAAGAATGCTGGAATAATACATTAAAACATAGTTCTTAGCTAAAACAGGTAGTTGACTCAGGTATGATATGACAAAAAACCCCGTCTTAAATTTGACAGTTTACAAAGTATTTTCTTTATTCTAAAAGGGTATTGTCCTACACTTTTCCTTTGTATCTTACGAAGATATCCGTTAGATATAGGTCGTCAGCAATATTCCGCTATATTTATCAAAGGGCAGCGCTCCGAACGCTGTACTAATAATACAACCTTTGAACGGCCATAGAGAATATCCACACATGACTAAGCTTGATCAATTGATCATCGAACTCGAACGATATACTTTAAAAGTATGTAACAGGTATCGCCTTATCACAATGAAATAAGGTGGAAAAGCGTAAACATATTTTTGACGTCGACTGTGCCTATTATTATGAACGCCAATGTCGCCAATCGAACGTCCCTCGTATCATGGTGTATTGCGGACCGTGAGAACTATAGGCGTGTCAGTCATGGTCCGACGATGTCATCTGACCTCCATGTAATGCAATTAGTATCAATTATCAATGGGGATCAATGTTACTCTGCGTCCGTAGGAAATACTTTAGACAACCCTACACCTGATCCTTGGGTGGTGCTAAAAGAGTAACAAACTTGGCAGCTGCACTGTCCCATCTGGACCTCGCAGCACTCACTGGATTTTCTTCATATATCTGCTTTCCCACTACTTCTACCCCAGGGAAGAAATGCCTATCTATATCCAGTGATATGTAGCCATACGATAAATAAATAAAGTATCAATTATTCGGTACACCTAGTATTCATTTTACAGTTCACACTTAAAGACAAGATAATGTTAATGTTCGTTGTCCGTCCGTGCCAATCATTAACCGCTCTGGCTAAGTCGGTGATCATTTTTATGTAGGCCTTTTCAAGTTATTTTAGTCGTGTTATGAGTCAGTTCAAGTTGAAGTAACGAAACCACTTACTTTCTACCTCAGTCCAGTGCACGCAATGTAATCGACACTGGTTCTATATTTAACCCAAGTTACCTACCACCTACCACGTTTGCAACAAAATCGGTGTTTTTCGCGACCTTTTGTGGTGCAAACCACGCAAATGACCGGCAATTCAGTTCTTTTATCAGTTTTTTTTGTCTTTTTTCTTACATCCTGTAATTTTGTTGTGTATGTAAGTATCATGACATCAAGAAACATGTTTTTCGTCAAAATCTGTTGTTGTTCAATTAGCAAAGGAATGGCGGTCGGAAAATACATTTTTGTTCAGGAGAAAATGAGGACGCAGTTTGCGTTCTCAACCGAGAAATTATGATATTATGTCATGGTCTTTGATAATTTCAACTACGATTACGAGAGTATGAGAATACGTCTACCTAACCTACTTTAAGAATAATTTACGGTAAATAATATATCTAGCTTCCTGGAGTGCGATTTTTGAATCTCACCAAGTGACTAATTCTTACCGATGTGAGTGATTTCCGATAGTAAATCACTCACATCGGTGAGAATTAGTCACTTGGTGAGATTCAAAAATCGCACTCCAGGTTCTCTTTAAAACATCCCTATTTCATTAAGATGCCTACACAATCCCAATATTTTCACTCAGGCATTGTTGTAAGGTGTTTTCAGCAAACATCCAAAAATATAGAACGCAAAAAATTATAGCGATTAGACTTCAATTGAGTTTATAGCCAGGTATGTTCTTGAAAGCTTTTTAAACTATATTATACATCATAAAAAAATAATTGCAATTTAAAATTGAACATTAACTCTAAGTAAATGGCACAATTAACTTTTCACTTCTCTTATTCAAAAAAATGTCTTTTCTACCTCGTTTAGAGGGAGCAAAAACGACTTTTGCTCCCTCTACATTTTATTTTAAAACTTTTATTTCTGCCCTGACAACAGGGAGCAAAATTCAATTTTGCTCCCTGCTGTTAAGTTCCTTACTTGACAAAACCGCATAAACAAGAAACTTTAAAAGACGTCACAATCAATTCATCAGCCAGCCAGAGACACCATAGAAAAAAAAAATTATACAATTTTTAGTAGCGTGTTTAAGGAGACAGTTTCAGTAAGCGTTCAAAAACCATCCATTATTTCTGCATAAAACGTTTATGGCTCCATTAGTCGTCTCCTTCAACGCGCTACTGAATAACATATGATATACTTATTACATCAAACTGAAGTTTAAAACGTGATTTTAATAATACACCTTATATTAATAAGTGTGAATAGGTCAACATTTTTCATTAATTAGTATTTATGATTATATTTTAAATAATAGTTACACTCATAAAATGTATTAAAAAAAACCGGCCAAGAGCGTGTCGGGCCACGCTCAGTGTAGGGTTCCGTAGTTTTCCGTCCGTCACAGTAAGTGTCCCCACTTAAGAGTTAATAACACCGCCATGTAGGATATGATATGAGAGTTCCACGCAATAGTTTACTTAATTTGCTGATAGATGTACAGCGACATCTATCGGCAAATTAAGTAAACTATTGCGCGCGAGCTTAAAGTATGGAAGATGATTTTTATGGAATAATTCTTTATTGCGTGAACCGATTTTCAACATTTTTACTTTATTTGAAAGCACGTCATTTCATTGTAATTTTGTAGAAATTACAGGTACAATAAACATCTGCTTATAAGGTTAAATTACAAACTTAGTTCAGAAATTATTTTGTAATTTTTTTTCAAAAACTATTCATCCTATCAAGTTCAAAATAATTTTCCTAGAAAGTTTTTACAAAGTTCTACTTTTCAGATTTTTTTCATATTTTTAAAACTTATGGTTCAAAAGTTAGAGGGGGGGGGACGCATATTTTTTTACTTCTGGAGCGATTATTTCCGAAAATATTTACATTATCGAAAAATTATTTTAGTAAACCCCTATTCATTTTTAAATATCTATCCAACAATATATCACACGTAAGGGTTGAAATGAAAAAAAAATCACTTCCCACTTTACGTATAAGGGAGGTACCCTAATAAAAAAAATTTTTCCACTTTTTATTTTACCACTTTGTCGGCGTGATTGATATACATATTAGTACCAAATTTCAGCTTTCTAGCGCTAACGGTCACTGAGATTATCCGCGGACGGACGGACGGACGGACGGGCAGACATGGCGAAACTATAAGGGTTCCTAGTTGACTACGGAACCCTAAAAAACACCATACATTATGAAGCGCGCGAACACGCGTACTTTTTTAAATTAAAAAAATACGTTCTGGAGAAAATATTGATATTGAATCTGTATTTTCGAGATATTTTCCTTGACTAATAATAACCGAATTATTCACAATGAATTCAACGAGTTCTTCCAGCGAAAACGAAATCTTAACACCTGAATCTGTGAAAATAGAAGCAAACAACGTAATTAACAATTTACTACCTACGAAGTCCAGAGGAAAATATATAAAAGCTTACGAACATTTTGCTATTTGGAAAAATGGTAAAGGTGCGAAGTCTTTCTCTGAGACAGTGTTTTTAGCATACTTTCAAGAATTGGCTAAAACTAGGCAGCCTTCTACTCTTTGGAGTATTTACTCCATGTTAAAAGCGACCGTAAGTAACAACAATGACGTATAGATTAATACATATGCAAGATTAATGGTATTCCTGAAGAGGCAGTCTGAAGGTCATAAAGCGAAAAAATCAAAAGTATTGTCTGCCGAAAATATTAATACTTTTTTGAATGAGGCACCTGACTACAACTTTCTTGCCGTAAAAGTAAGTAAATATATAAATTAATAAACACTTTAAATTGATTGTTTTTCTGTCTACTAGCTATGAAAAGAAAACATGCTTTTATTTATATGGACATTGTTTTTTTTCAGGTGGCGTTAATTTTCGGGGTCACTGGCGCTTGTCGCGGACAGGAGTTATTAAATATCACAATAGACGACGTACAAAAACACTCCGAATCATTAATACTAGTTAATTTAACAGATACGAAAACCAAAATAGACAGATCTTTTGTGGTTCGAGATGATTACGTGAAAGTAGTATAAAAATATCAGTCTTCACGGCCTTCTGGTATGAGTAATAAAAGATTTTTCGTTGCCTACCACAACGGTAAATGCACCAAGCAGGTTATTGGGAAAAATAAGATAAGTCAGATGCCAAAAGAAATCGCACGTTACTTAAACCTCTCAAGTCCGGAGCAATATACAGGACATTGCTTCAGAATAACCTCTGCGACTATTTTGGCTGATTCTGGAGCCAATTTAACTAGTATTAAACGCCTAGGGGGCTGGAAATCGTCGAAAGCGGCAGAAGGCTATATTGACGAGTCTGTAGAAAATAAAGCCGCATTGAGCCGACGCATAGCACAAACCATCCGCCGCCACCGTCCACTGTCACCGCAGCCCGAAACGTCTGCTCAGGCACGTACTGAACAGATAACCCAAAGGATGATGACTGATCAAGATACTGCTGTGGAGCCGAGCCCGACTTTTACAACACAAGATAATCAAACACATAATGAACCTGTTAATCCTGAAAACATTCATACTATCAGCCAAACTTTTACAGAATCCTCGGTGCAAAATACTCAAATAAATAGAACGAATGTCTCAGTGCCAAACAAACACGTAACATTAACATTTGAAAATTGTACAAATTTTACTATTAATTTTTAATTATATCTCTTTATTGTATGTGTATTTTAGTTAGGCTTCATAAAAGTATGATTGGTGAAGTGCTGAAGTTTTATTTACTTACAAGACGATTATTTTTTCTCATAAGAGAAGTGAAAAGCAGAGTGTATTACTCGGTAGCAAAATTATTTCTATCTCGGGCTTGGCGATACGTTCGGGATTCTATTCTGGAATTCTGGAATCCTTCGCTTCGTTCGGGATTCAAAGCGCTAACCCTCGGTGAAATATAGCATTTTGCTCCCTTGTAATACAATCTACTATTTCTTCTGGGTATTTCGATTCCCATGGAACATTTCATCAGTCGCAATAAACCTAGATTGCAAGCACAAGTCGTCGCGATAACTTTATCACAGGGAAAGGGGTCAAGATACGAACATGAGCTACGGGATTTACAATCAATGTGGGAACCGAGATGGCGAAACTACAAGGAAAATGCAAATAATTTAATGGCTTATGAACATTAGTTTTCCTGGTCACCGCTTGGATGATTAATTACTGGGGTTCTCCAAAATGATTTTCTATAGCATTCGTTGTTATGTTTGTTTCTAAAGTTCCTGTTGCAAAAAAAGAAACTATCAAGGAGTAACTGTACTATACCACAGATAAGGTTCTCTATGTACCGTACGATCGGGTTCATATGAATGAATTCATTGATAAATTGGGTATGCAATTATGAACCCTATGGTACAAGTACAGGTCCCTAAAACCAATGTTAAGACTTAAATGGCATTGTTTTTCGCGCCCATTGGCTGTTTCTATCAGCTCTTTAACACTTTAATTGCCACGCCGAAACCATCGCCGAATGCCAGCGTAAAGACAAATAACTACATAGGACTCGATAGGGGAGTACAAAGGCACACTCGCGTAAACCACGCTGCACGCCGAGAACTTCCCTGGGGAGTTTGTATGCTACGAAAGGACTCGCTTTGCTAGGGGAGTCGGTTGGCATGGCCTCTAGTCGTCTATAGCTAGTATAGACTGAACTCCCCTCGGGAGACGTGCGGCATGTGAGCAAAGTTACTGAGAACTCCGTAGGGGAGTTCAAGAACTCCCAAGGCATTGAAAATGTTAAGTCTTGTCGTACAAGACTTCGTAGCGTTTCGAAAATAATTTTAGAAAAGCAAAAGCCACATACACGGACTGTTACAACGTTAAACTCAAACTCAAACTCAAACATTTATTCAGTAAGTAGGCCACAAGGGCACTTTTACACGTCAAAGTAAAAGTGAGAAAAAAAAAATCAAACTACACCGGTTCTAACCCTACACCTCTGACCCGAGAAGAATTATGTCCGGCAAGAAACTCGGCGGGACTTATTTTTTCAAAACAACAGTACATCAAAACTAAACAATACATATAAGTGCGTTGTTATAACAGAAAACATATCAAACCAAGGTTAGATTAACCAACAATAGGTTATAGTTTAAGAAAAATACCAAAGAAAAAAGATGAGTCCAAATCTGACTATTGAAAATGAATTACATACAAGTTTGATATACTTTCTTACCTGAACTGTGTCTTCTAAATAAATTTCCAAATTATAATAATCCATCATCAACAGTTAGAAACAAAATAATTTTGAATTTAAATAAAAAAAAGTAAGTGATTCTAGTATACAATAAACATACTATTTCTAAATTATCCTTAGAGATGTATAAGGTCTCCAAGTGTCTTGATCTATATATTCTATATAATAACAAAAAATATGGATAATCAAGCACCGAATGTTGTGTCTAAAGCCAATTAAATTAAAATTAAATATGATCAATAAAAAGTTACGTAAATGTGTTGCCCCAGTTTGCCTAAACAGACCTGTCTCCACAAACAGCACCCGTTCACGAGTATGACGCATATCTCAGCCATCGCCTCCCTCAACCTTTCTTCGGGAAAGTGGCGACCCGATCAACGACGCCACCATAAGCAGAGCCTTTTAAGCGAGCATGACATGTTCAAGCCGGCGGGCTTCATTAATTAATAAAAACTAGCCATGTTTAGTCTGGTGAGAAACGATATTCTGTGCTCGTATTTTACATGCGTGAACTAAATTACAATATAAAAGTGACATAGAGATGTACATGTCTCTAAGCGTCAGGATCATTAAATATATATCTATACATATAAATATTTGCGAATGCAAGACTTAGAGATGTATAACGTCTCTAAGTGTCCAAATACTAAATAAAAACAAAAAAAATAAAAACGAAAAACAGGTAATACTGGACACTTAAAACATTAGAAGTTAACGGCATTAACAGTAATCATCAAACGGAATACAAAACGGCAGTAATAAACACCTATAAAGAATCAGGTGGTGTTAACACTACACAGACAGTGAGATTTGTGGCGCTCTAAAACAATTGTAAACGCTAAGGAACCAGAGGAGACTATTTTAAAACGCCTTGAGAGTTAAAATACCCAGCAATTTGCGAATTTAAGAATACAAACGGCTTGCGAAACGAGGGATTTGAAAATTCTTGCGTCTAATAGGAGAGAATACTTTAAATACATTAAACTATTATCGAAACAATATAGGATTACTTTTAAAAACTTGAATTCGTAGTCAATTTTACTAGCATCAACACTATAAATTTGTGTTTAGCCGAGGACAAAATGTCTAATTTTGCAATAAGATAAGACAGACATGTCGCCTTAACAATCTGTATTTTTTCAAAATTTCGGCCTTGACATCCCCGCTATCACAGAAATAGCCATTATGGTTACTTTAAGATACTCGAGACACTTTCTTAAGTCAAATTGGGTTCCCATCAGTCTTCCTACACAACTATAAAGAGGGTTTTTTGGTGATTTTTATAGCTACCACCTTTTAACCTTAAGGGTAAGGTTAAAAGGTGGTTGGTAAAAATCACAAAAAAAACACAAAGATTATATAGGTACAATACAACAGGCCTTAAGGTACCTATGTACATTTTACATTTAGATAGACCACATAAAACCCACAGAAAGCCATGTGGGTGGACGGCTTTATTTTCAGCCTACATTACTGTAATGAAGACAGTATTCAAACTTACTACCCGCTGCCGACCAAGTTAAGATAATACCTACATAATCAGTGTGTTTATTTGGCATTACGAGTATAAGTATATTTTAAGTAACGTTCAATTTACGTGTAACATACATTTTGTTTTATTCAAAAAAGTTTTCGAAGGAGTGTTTGCCACCGGCGTGGTACAAGAAATGTATTTTGTATCGAACACTAAACTTGAAGTACGACGTTTATCTAGACATGCGGCAGCGTGTCAAGCCAAGATCAAGCAAAGGAACTGGCTAACCAGCGCCAAGTGTATATTTACACGAACCACTTGGTGCCACTTTTGACCCTTCTATAACTCAAAACCTCTTTAACGTAAACACATAAAACTACGTGTGTTTAATTATATCCATAAGGACATCTAGAAGCCCAAATTTCATGAAGCTAGCTCAAACGGTTATAAAGATATGAAGGTCAAAAGTCGTAAATTATAGCACTGACTGACTGACATATAGTACCTAAACCTAACCTACTTCCAGATGACCTAGAAGGATGAAATTTGGAATCCAGCTCGGTAATTGTGTGTAAGCGTAGGAAAAAATCTAAAAATTAAAAAAAAGTTAAAAATAGGGGGGTCCCAATACAAAAAAAAATTTTTTTATTGTATCGTGTGAACCGTTACAAGCAGATATTTGAAACTATCCCAATTATGTATTATTATATTTGCTATATAACAGAAATATAAAAATAAAGTTGAGTCAAAAAATAAGTGGTGTCCCCATACAAAAAACTTGTAATACACGCTAAACGACCGGCCAACGGTGTGTCGTCAGCGGCACGCTGCACCACATAATTATACACAGAACAGAAATAAAGAGAATGTAGACAATAGCATAAAAAAGAAAACCATGCAGCGGAAACGCAAGAAAAAACATTAAATCTCAATACCTGCCTAGTTTTCTTTACAAAAAGTAATGATATCCCACCAAAAATATAAATGTAAAAAAGAGAGCCAAGTTCAATACAAAAAATATGCTTGGCTGTGGGCTTCGCCGCAAAAAGAATGGTGATCTAAATGAGTGCCAAGTTCTATGCAAAATCCAAATATGTATTTATAGGAACAAAATAACATTATGAACAAGTATTAAACTCTATTTCTTTGCTTTATTGGATACCTATAACAATTGCTGTTATTTAAAAATGTGAGATCTTAAAGTAGGTTAGATTTGACTTATTTTGATGTTATTTTGTTCCTATAAATACATATTTGGATTTTGCATAGAACTTGGCACTCATTTAGATCTCCATTCTTTTTGTGGCGAAGCCCACAGCCAAGCATAATTTTTGTATTGAACTTGGCTCTCTTTTTACATTTATGTTTTTGGTGGGTATAAAAATTACAAGAAAATCCTAAATAAGCCGATCGTATAAACATAGGATAAACATGAATAAACCGGGGATAATTAACGATTTCAAGCATTGTTATAGCACTATTACATAGTAAGGTTGCAGACATTTGGCGCATGACCAAAAAAAATGGCGGTCGTTACGTTATTACTAAATGAACAATGTAGCTCAACACTGCAGTTTGGTGTAAAATGTAAGTCTGCGGTATATTTTCTAAATATCCCCAGACATAAACTTATATAGATGACATATACAAAGGAAAAAGTGACCTAGGACCCGGCTGGGATCAAACCAGCGTCTTCTCCCCCATCTTGATCCCAATACAATACGAATTTTATTATGCCAGTATATTTGTTACACCCTGTATAGTGGATCCTGACCCTGACCTTCATTAACATCCAGGACAATTAAAAAACGCCATCTGGCAAACGAGTCATATCCAATTGCGGAAATAACAATTATCTACTAACGGGAATTATAACTAAAAAGATCCGGTGTGAACCGGCTACATCCAGGACTACCAGTGCTACCGTGACCATCGAACTCCAGGAATGTAGAACTCCATCTCTATCGCTCTTGTACTTCGAGCGACAGGGACGTAGATACACGAATTCCGAGTTTCGATGTCCGAGTCTGTCATCTGTATAGGGCTTCGCTGACAATTGTGCGTATGACTTCTAATTGGTTACAAGGGCCCGTTTGCCCAATATTCCATTGTATTGTTTGTTCGTTTATATATTACCTATAGAAACTGCGGCGCATAACAGCAGTAACAGCTATCAGGCAGTATAGGTTAACCTCATTTTTAGGGTTCCGTAGTCAACTAGGAACCCTTATAGTTTCGCCATGTCTGCCCGTCCGTCCGTCCGTCCGTCCGCGGATAATCTCAGTGACCGTTAGCACTAGAAAGCTGAAATTTGGTATTAATATGTATATCAATCACGCCGACAAAGTGGTAAAATAAAAAGTGGATTTTTTATTATTATTAGGGTACCTCCCCTATACGTAAAGTGGGGAGTGATTTTTTTTTTCATTTCAACCCTAACGTGTGATATATTATTGGATAGGTATTTAAAAATGAATAGGGGTTTCCTAAAATCATTTTTCGATAATGTAAATATTTTCGGAAATAATCGCTCCAGAAGTAAAAAAATATGCGTCCCCCCCCCCTCTAACTTTTGAACCATAAGTTTTAAAAATATGAAAAAAATCTCAAAAGTAGAACTTTATAAAAACTTTCTAGGAAAATTATTTTGAACTTGATAGGATGAATAGTTTTTGAAAAAAAAATACAAAATAATTTCTGAACTAAGTTTGTAATTTAACCGTATAAGCAGGTGTTTATTGTACCTGTAATTTCTACAAAATTACAATGAAATGACGTGCTTTCAAATAAAGTACAAACGGTGAAAATCGGTTCACGCAATAAAGAATTATCCCATAAAAATCATCTTCCATACTTTATGCTCGCGCGCAATAGTTTACTTAATTTGCCGATAGATGTCGCTGTACGTGGAACTCTCATATCATATCCTACATGGCGGTGTTATTAACTCTTAAGTGGGGACACTTACTGTGACGGACGGAAAACTACGGAACCCTACAGTGAGCGTGGCCCGACACGCTCTTGGCCGGTTTTTTAGCAATGCGTCCGGTTGACACAGTTTTATACAAAGAATTGTTAATGTGAAACAAATGAGCTCTTAATAAAAAATATTTCAAAAGTTGCGATTACTAAAAAAAATATTTTAACAGTTGCGATATACTTACATTAGTACCTCTTAAGTAGTATTTATTTATGTCACCGTAAGCTTGTAAATACCGTTAGTAAATATCAATCCCGCGAGATTGTAAACTATCGACATATTCTTTACAATTTAACGTATTACTTTCCGGGAGATTATAATCTATCGACGTGAAACCGTCATATTGTGATACATGACGAAGATCGTTAAGAGTCCATAGACTTCAGCAATCAAACACAGGTGTCAGTGAGAAACTAAAGTGAAATTAAGAAAAGTCGGTTCTGGCGTTGTTTGGCCGCAGTTGGACAATAGTTTATGATCAAGTACCTAACCAAGTAACCAAGAGCGTGTCAAGCAGGGCCATCCCGGGATCCCGGTATTTGCCCACACAAAAAATCCCGGGAATTGAAGCCGAGATCATTTTGAACACCTGATCCGCTCCTGCTGTTAGAAAAATGATGTTTAAACATGACGCACTAAAAGACAGTTGCTGCTATTAGATTCAGAGCCTAATAAATGGAGTTACTAAGCGAACGATTTTCATGGCGGAGACCGACGGACCGAGCTCCTGACCTTTAAAATATACCTACGATTATTTTCCTATTTTTATAGATTGTATTATAAAATTTAACTACTCGTATATGCGGTTAATTTCGTTGGCAACCGACAAAAAACTCGTTAAACTAACCTAAAACGTTAACAAATGCAAATTTAAATGATGCAGCCACGAAGTTTTAAAAACATTTTAGCAACTTTCGTTAAACATACAAATATAGGTCAGTCACTTTCTCTTTAAAATGCACTTTAGTAATACAAATACAAATGCGTTAGGTACGTAAGTATTAGCATAAGTGTTATGTACTTACGTACGTAAGTATTAGCATGGTTATGGGTACTTACATTTTGTTTAGCACTTTCTTCAAATAACGCCTAATTACACACAACATTTTTAAAGAAGTCATTGTTACAGTTAGTAAAACACTAATGTCACTAGTCAAATAGGTCAAACCTAATTTTTTAGACTTTGAAGAAAATAAAAGCTAAAAATGCTTGTAAAATGCCTCCCACGCGGGCAGCGTACACACGCACAGCGCGGTAATGATTCCAGATTTTATCTATCTACCCTCAATTTGAGTTGTGAATTATATGCGGGTAGGAATGGTTCTCACAATTACTAATGGCCGGTGTCGTTTAAGGTCAGTATCGTGTTTGCTTAATATTAACATGCAATTTTTTACGAATGCGTTTAATTTAGTTGAGTGGTTCATAATGTTCATATGCTTTTTAGGTCTTTTTCGGGCTAGTAAAAAAGGTAGGTATTACCCATTGGGTAAGGTAATAGTACATTACTTACCTAGGGCTGTAAAAAAAAGAAAGCCCGAAATCGCAGGTATTTGGGACCCGAGCCGCAGGCGAGGGTTGTAAATATGCGATAGAGGGCTTTCTTTTTTACTGCCCGTGGTGAGTACACAATTTTACGTCCCCACCTGGCCATAATGCGAGTTTTACCGTAAGCGTAGCGAGCGGTAAAACTCACATTATGGCCAGGTGTGACGTAAATGTTTTTAGATGTGTTTTTTTGCTGCAGATAGTTAAAATTACATTCGCTTCACGGAATGAGGTGCCATTAGTTTTAGCAGCGCCTAGTGGGAATGTCAGTACAATAAAAACCGGCCAAGTGCCAGTCAGACTCGCGCACGAAGGGTTCCGTACCATTATCTATAAAAACGGCAAAAATCATGTCTGTTGTATGGGAGTCCCCTTAAATTGATTTTATTGTATTTTTTAATATTTGTTGTTATAGCAGCAACAGAAATACATAATTTGTGAAAATTTCAAATGTCAAACTATCACGGTTCATGAGATACAGTCTGGTGACAGATAAAAACGCTAAAAAAAACATGTCTGTTGTATGGGAGCCTCCTTAAATATTTATTTTATTTTGTTTTTTGGTATTTGTTGTTATAACGGCAATATAAATACATCATCTGTGAAAATTTCAAATGTCTAACTATCACGGTTCATGAGATACAGCCTGGTGACAGACGGACAGCGGAGCTTTAGGCTTAAAATAATTTGATTTGTTCTTCAGATGTTTTACTATTAATAAATTGTGTATCCCTTTAATGTAACATTCTTTGTATGGTTGTGTAAGGTCACGACAAATAGACCCTTGTTACACAAGTTTGGTCCCCTAGTTAACAGTTCAACTGTGATAGAACTTTAATATAATATACAATTATTTAGTTTTCCATACATGTACAGAACAGAGCAAGGTGTCATGACCGATTTAGTAGAAACCCTACTATTAGTTTGCCTTATTGTTTAGACCCGGATTTTACTGTATTTGACTCGAAGGTTATTTATTGGTAGGTACTTCTACTTAAAGACGTTACATAGTCTATATAAGGTATGTATTTATTCATGTAGGTAGGTTAACCAATATTTTGATACATACAAGATAAGATACCTACGATTTATTGCTTATCATTTATCAATCATAAAGCCAAGACTCTGGTTTCAACCCGTAAAGAGATAAACGTTATTGTACTATCGGGAACATTTTTAATTGTTTACCTACTTGTAGATAAAAATGCAGATATTTTTGACGTCGGTTATTTTATTAGGTACCGCAAGCTTTTTTGGCTTAATTTTTAGTTCTTTTACACTTTTTCATTTATTTATTTAAGCTAAAGGCCTTCCTCCTTGCCTTCCATGTACCGCTGTCCCGTCTCTATTACACCTTTTTAATGAAAAAAATTAATTACATAATAAATTTCCTGTAACCAATACGAGTAGAATGAACAAGATATTAATTTAATAACGATAAATTTGGGTACTTTAAAGTCCAATACGTGTTTCTGAAAACAGATATGCAATATGACAGTTTAAACCGGCAATGTAAATTGCTGGTTTTTTATTCACAATTATTCCTCAGTCCGGTGGTTTGGGTAAGCCTTGGAGTGGTATAGCACTTTAGATGATTTGACCGCTCTATTGCCTTGAGCTAATGATCGGTTTATATGTGTGCGTGGCTAAAGTACGTTAGTGTGCATATATTACGTCATCATAAATGATAAAATTGATAAGCAGTGTCGGGTTTTAGGTTATACAGAAGTCAGGTCATTTAGGAAGAGATAATGTCAATAATTATAGCTCAAATCAATATGCCCTAAATACTAATTAATAATAATTTCAATGAACATGCTTGTTGACAAATTATGATGCGACATATACTCGTACTACAGAGTTCAAGGTCAGTTATTTTAAATGGATATAAGTAAGTACGAATAACAAATAATAAAATAATGAATAATATACAATATGTACACTAGGAAAGATTTTTTTCTTAACAAAGTAATGTATATTTGTTTGGGACTTGGGTATTACATAATAGACGAAGAAGTTTAATAAGTATTGTTAAGAAGTCGAATATTTTTTTCCTAAAATCTGTCTATCTAGTTTGTGCAAGACTGTTCTTAAATTTACATTAATATAAGCAAAATACCAGCAACCCTATACAAACATCAAACCTGCAATCTAGTTTTAATTTAGATCAAGTCTAAATTCGGATATTCAAAAGTAACAGGCCCATTAACGTATTACGTAAGTCACCGTTCATTAAGTAAGTAAGTACCGACACTACCGACCGATTTTCTCCTACGGTTGTCTATCAGCTTCATACAAAATCCAGACCCTACAAACAATTTTCCGCACAGGATTGAATATTTTCTATGGCTGGCTGATTTCCGCAGATATCTGGACTGAATTACGCTAAGCATGTGTGGCCCCTGTCAGATGGGTTCCTTGGAACCACAGATTTAATTAGGCTACGTAAGCAGTTTGAAACAGCTTGCTGGATATTAGTTGGAAATTAGAATCACAAGTGTGGGTGCTATGAGGAAAAACTTGTGTTAGGTCAAATTGTTGATGTGTGTTATGTTTATAGCAGTTCTATATTGCGATGGTGGTTCTTTGCAAACAAGCGCAAAGCCCGCCTGATGGTATCCAAGTACAACCTGTACAGTGGCGTCTCTATAAAGACGTCATGTGACTATAACTAAATAGTTCCTCGTCAAAATTCGGCATGTCGCATATTCAACAGCAGTAAATGGCCTATCTATATAGGCAGAAACTTCATATGAAACCCTTCCTATAAATGCGACTTTGGTGGTTTAATAAACTGAAATAACCAAATTGTTATACCCGGTGTTATATATAATTGTTGGACCCGGGGTATGTCCTTAAACTACGTCCGGACCTGGGTATGTCCTTAAACTACGCCAAAAAGAGAGGTATGGGCACTGCGAATGGCATCTCGCTAAGTGTGGTAGGCCACGTTCAGCGAATGTCATCGCTCAAATCTGGAGCAGAACCCGACTGGGCAAGTACCTCCACCTTACAGAAAACCACAGCCAAATAGCACTAGACCCTACTCATAGTGTTGTGTTCCTGTTGGTGAGTAAGGTTGCCAAAGAGCTCAAAGAGGACCCAGTGTGTTGACGATGAGGGACCTTCTTGTTCCTTTAGTCGTCAACACAGTGAATCCTCCTTTTTGTAAAGGGTCGGCAACGCGCATGTGACTCCTTTGGAGTTGCAGGCGTCCATAGGTTACGGTAGCTGCTTACCATCAGGCGGGCCGTATGCTTGTTTGCCACCGTCGTGGTATAAAAAAAAAAACAGTCTAAATCGTACAACATAAAAGTAAACAATAACATTACAGATGTATCGCTACACTATATAGAGCTAAATGCAAAAATTATGGCAACCCGACAGTTTGTACAAGTATCATAATTCGGACTTTGGACAGATATCGGTCTGATCCCTCACACACGTTGTACAACGGTGACATATTGCCACGACCGGTTATGCCAACGTTCATAATAAAATCTCGCTTAGACGTGATATTATGCATATTGACCGTCCCCCGGACTTGATAAAAGCGTTCGCGTCTGACAAAGCAATTTCTCATGGTCTAGAGGCGGAAAAGAGAGTTTAATTTCTAGATAATTTAATGGAGCCTGCCTCCGGCTGTCAATTTTGATTTACAATCCGGTTTCTGTAGAAATCGCGAAGTGCCGAATACTTGTTTCGGAAAGAATAACGTGTTATTAAAAGTGGCTATCTTAGGTTTTTACGTCCTTATTCTTCTTTAGATACTGATTTTGCAAGTGGTGTCACTGCGACAGGGTACCATTCTGGTAAACTGTAGAGAGTGGATGGCTCATAACTGGTATAAGTGCATTCGCCACCTACTTATAGGTGTTACGGGTCTCGGAGTCACGTAACATTGGTTTGGTTTAGAATATGACTCACTTTGTTATGAGCAGTCGAAAGCGTTAAATGTGATATGATTTAGGCCTGACAATACCCCGGAACACTTAACTGGATGTCGTTTGAGATCAGTTCTCGATGGGTAGAACTCGTAAACTTGCTTACATTCGTTATGCAATTGGGAAGTGTCATAATCATAACATTTATATAAAAGTGACACTACGGAGTCTGTAAGGAATGATTACTGCTTACTCATCTAAGTAGCTCATTGCATATCTTAAGATTTGAAAATAGTTTCGCTTCTTCAACCGACTTCAAGATTTCGAAGAAGGGAGGTTCGCAATTCGTCGGTATCTTTGTTTTTGCATTTATTTTTTTATGTTTTCTCACCGATTATTTATTTTGGAAAATTCTTTTTTTGTTTTGAAAGAGTATACTTGGCAGTTGATCCCATTGTAACTAGGTCAGGATTTTATGATGGGATCCTGGAGTAATCGAGGGAACTCTTCAAATATTATAGGCACACCTATAGTGATTTCAATATTTTTTACAGTAGCATAGGCATTTCCTTTTGGAAAGGTGGAGTCTAAGTTAAGTTGGTTCTTTTTTGTTTAAAATGATTACTCTAATAAGTAATACCTTAATCTATTGACCTATCTAGAGCTGCGTCAAAATTACCCGTCTTCGCAAATAGGTCTCAATTATTTTTTTACGTTTAGTATTCACTGACATTTAGCATAAAATATTACTAAGTGCCCATAACTCTATAAGTATGCAACTTCACAACATTATAACCAAACCACATCACATCTCGGTTTAAAACCAAACATTCATAGCCATTGATCAAAACGGATTATCCTATGAAATAAGATTAGATCTGTTGAGTATGAAAACGTTTATAAACATTTCTGTCAAGTTGCCAAAATCTGATTCGCCATTAACTATAATAAACCAAATCGCTTTACACTTAGCCAGACAGACTTTAGTCATACTGGACCCAGAAATGGTCATAATGACGTTAAGAAAGTTAGCGACAGACTTATAAGCCGAGGATATATCATGGCCCTACGACATGATCAAGACAATAATCCTACCAATATTATGAAAACGAAAGTAAATATGTTAAAATGTTTGGTCTGGATGTTAGTTCCTCCAGCACACAAAAACGGTTTAATTGATTCGTAGGAAATGTGTCAAGCAGGTAGATTATATATAACCTGAAATGGGGATTTGCTCCCATTTCGCCGAAAATCGTTTCGCCTAATTTCATTTCCCAAACAACTTATCGCAGAACGTTTAGTTAGGATACCAACGTTTACCAAGTGAATTGTTTCGCAAATGTTATTTGAGCAAACTTTCATTTGGAATAGGTTAGGTTAATATACCAAATAAAAAAAATGCAAAAAATAGTTATGCGATACGATATCAGGTATGCCATCTGATGATTCTGCCAAATGAAACTATGGGAAAAATAATTTGCCATACAATTTTCGGCCACATATTACACCTGAAATGGGGCATATACATTTTTTTATCCAAATACGATCTCTCTAAGAAGGGCGGGCATATTTACCCATAAAATATGTAAAATTATTTAAAAAATCTAACATTTCCACTATCCTTATCATGTATTTCATTGTCCTGCTAATGTAAAGTCCTGTGTTTCAATAATAACCTAATACTCTGCCTGCCTTTAAAAATTTCACACTTTCACAGTCATATCCTGAGTGATTAAATTAAATATAGACAGGAAATTCAGATATTACGTGACTACTTATCTATGTACTACTTATCACAGCAGATAACCACTAAACTAAGTCATCTTGAACGATCCTTCTAATCTTGCCGCACAGTTTAAAGAAGCCGCAATTTGGCACAAGTCTTATGTTCCTAAAATGATTTATTTCTATCATCAATCACTCTACATCCCAATCTTAGTTTTCATCAAAATATTTACTTTCCAAACGTTGGCACTATTAGATACCCAAACTGATCCAGATCTACCGACTTGAGTAATTAAAATATAGTTAACTTTTAATTGAATACTATCTATACCTAATGAAAAACGTTTGTGTCACCAAAAATAATGATAAACATAATTGAGACAGTGATCAGACAATGAAAACGACGTTCAAGTTTATAAAATAACAATCAGAATCAAAACTGAATAGACCAGAATGTTCGCAAGAATCGCGAGTTCTCAACATCGACTCATTACTAACCAGTTGTCCTATGTGTTCTGTGAGTTATCCTTGCTGGTAGGAATACAGATAATACTTACTCCAAGGTATAATAAGGTATCTACTAACTAACTAACTAACTAACTAATTTGGCTCAGGGACCCAAAGAGGGTCTTGGCCTCCGAAACGAGAGCACGCCATCTGTCCCGATCGTGCGCAGCTTCTTGCCAGTCACTGACTTGGAGAAGACGCAGATCCGCCTGCACACTGTCCTCCCAGCGGTATCTGGGTCGCCCAACTGGGCGGCGACCAGTCGGTCGTCCCACGTACGCTCTCTTGGCAGCACGATCCTCTCCCATTCGGAGTAAGTGACCGAACCATCGAAGTCTGTGTGATTTCGTCACGCCGATGATGTTGGGTTCAGCCACCAGCTCCTGGATCTCTATGTTCTTACGGACCCTCCATGTGCCGTCGTCTCTCTTGACAGGTCCCAGGATCTTACGCAAAACCTTCCTTTCCGCTACAAGGAGCTGACTTTCCTCTTTTTGTGTCAGTGCCCAGGCCTCACAGCCATACATAAGGATAGGTCTTATGACCGTTTTGTAAGGTATCTACTAGATACCTATATTACCTTTATGTTACTAAATAGTCAATAGAGAAGTTTTGTAATATCTTTGAACAAGAAGATCAAGCCAACCTAGCCACAACCAAGTCTTCTCCAATATTTGTCATGATCTTTTCATTATATAACCAATATTGGCCGGTAAGCGAATCAGTCAAGTGAGTTGTCAGCTTTCATCATCAGTTAAACAATCTGTAAAAAGAGTGCCATGACTTATTCATAAGGTGTTATAGACCTCGGACGCGAAAAAATCTGCAACATTTTCCCGGTTGAATGAACCTCGGCTTGAAGCGGAACATAACCTCAAAGGCTCAATTGGAACACGACCCAATTCATGAGTCTATTGAACCTACCAATGCCATTTCGTGTTTTTTTAAAGATAATGATTATGCTATTAAAGGAATGACAGTTAAACTGGTCACTTTAACGGGCTAAATCGAGAGCTAGGTTTATGAGTGATTCTGACCGACAAAGCATTATCGTTTCTTGCTCCGTCCGTTATTTGTCCTTTTCTGGCAAACACAGATTTCATTTTAATACGTGCATAACGAAAATATTTGTCATGTAACATAACGTAATGCAGGGAAAACGTGATTTATTAATAAATTAATTATGTTCAAAGCATTTTTTTTATATGCATTATAAATCTATTATCACTTTTATTAGTTCTCATTTAAATCTCTGTGTCTCATTCTTATGTTTTTATGTTATACCCACTCCAACGGCTTAAACCACTTCACAGAATGCTGACATCTCACTGATCGTTCACAAATTACGTGATTCATCATGTCGATACAGATTGAATGAATCATCAACTAGGTGCTTGATTATCGTAATTGCGGCGTTAAATAACGCTTACTCGACTGTTAAATAACATTAAGACACCTGCTGTAACAGCATGATACATATTGATAAACGCCATATAAATAAATAAGACAAAACTACCGCCTCGTGGGATTTTATGGCCGTGGTATACAGTTGACGCAACGCGCAGCGTCAGATTGTATGGGATGGTTGGTAGCAACGGTTCTATAGAACTTCATGCTGTACGCTGCTATATAATGGCGCCAACCGCAGACCACTCCCTACAAATTTGGAATCTTAAGAGCCAAATGATCCGAATACTGCCGATACTAATATAACGAGTAGTATCACAATAACAAGAGATCGAACAAACTCTTTAATTATGGAAGTTATAATTTAAAATACATAGTGCAAAATCATTGAGTAACAGAAGATGACATCCCTAAGAAATTATTTGCGCCAAAACCAAGGATGATCCTTGGCCAAAACTTATAGTAAAAATCACTAAAAGTATTTGATTCAGCTGTCAACCGCCAAACATGGCGCACAAAATTTGTTTTATGTAGATAGCTCATCTAAGGTGCATATTTCGACTGTTGCGATTTATGTTACCAATATTATCGCATTCGGCGATTATGGCTCTCATCGTTTCGTAAAGTAAAGGGCCAAACGGATATCACGCCGACGGTAAACCCACGTGGCGGTACTTTATTGTCTCTTACTTTACTATGTTACTTACTTAATGGTGAGTGCGAGGAGCACGATGATGAGCCCGACCAGGGCCATGGCGATGACGACGCCGCATATCATGTAATTCGCATCATTTGGGGCATCTGTGAACAAAATTACGTAGCGTTAGGAATGACTCATCGTGCTGAAAAATCGTGATCTTGAGTTGCGAATATTTTTAGTTAACAGATGTTGAAGGAAATAGATATTGTTAGACGATGTTGGATTTTTGACGTGATAACGTCTTTAAAATCGTTTTAGTCGGGTGACATGTTCAGAAACTTGTGTCACACCAAAACCTCACGAGCGCGATCGCAGGTATAACGAGAGAGAGACGGACCGATCTCCCGTCTCATCTCGAGCGCTGCCAGTCATTCCGTGAAACTTGTCACGCGGAATCCTCACGAGCGGTTAGACGTTATCACGTAAACATCTCGATCGTAAACCTACTTTACAAACAACCAATTTTTAATTTAAACTGTTAGTAGGTAATTTTAAAACAATTTCAATTTAATGACAAAATAATTCTTAATAAACTTTCACTCTTAGGTAGTATAGTGCAGTCACTATCAAATATATCGGAGCGGCCAAGGTACTCAAAAATAATCTGAAAATGTACTTTATCCCCTTGAAAATGGAAGCGTTGTTCAGATATTTGTGACCACCTTGGCCGCTCCGATATATCTGATGGCGACTGTACCTACATCACCTACATGATAATAAAAAAATAGCATTAAAAAAACCAGTTAAAAAAGGTATAGGAATAGCATCGTGCTTAATGGGCGCGGTATCAGTGCGCCAATTGTACCGGCGTGTTTTTGCGTACAAATCGATAAGTCGGGGAAAACCGGATCGATACCGGTACAAGCCTGTAATAAGAACAAGGTGGTGGAACCTAAGTACAACCCGCGAGGGTCGCGGAAATAATGCTACGAGCGATATCACTGGACGTGTCCACCGACCGTCATACTTTTGTTATAATATAACCAATATAGGAGTAGGCGGGGGCGTCGACCACTTAGGTATAAGTGTTTCGACTTTAGTCTGGCAAGATAATGGAGAAATACTGGAACAAGAGAACCTTAGCTTTCTGGTAGCAACAACAACAAGTGTGCGTGGAGTGTTGAGGTACAATGGTGTTAAAAAATTTAATAGCCTATGTCTTTAGGAGAAGCTTTATGCGTCCACTGATTCGAGCGGTTTTAGAAGAACACATTACAAAATCACATGTGAGATGTGCACTTTCATTTTAGTACTTACGGTTCAGGAAAGTTTCTTTGTAGGTTTTAACATTTGCCCCTCATTACATTTAAAACGATAAACCGCGCTGGGAAGTCCAAACGTATTTAAAATATCAATACCTACTGCGGAATCCAACTGTACTGTTACGGTTAGTGTTATTTTCCTTCCTTTAATATATATTTTTAAGTACATAAATAATTTTACGTAATCCCCGTATTCACTAATAAATAAATTGGTATTTGAAATAAGTATCATTTTATTTCTATTGAAATTGCACGAAAATGCACAACCGAACTGTGCAGATTACTGGACGACGCATCTGTCCAGAAATAGATTTTTTTGATAGGAACGTAAATACCTATATGAATTCATAAAACAATATTTATTTAAACCTACTTTAAAAAAAGATCTGTTTCATATACACGGTGCTCATGAGCATTGCGAGAGATTTTAACAGTGTATTCCTGATCATAATTGGAGACTATAATGTCGTATAAACTTTTCTGGAATTCGCCTAGTTTCAGAGTTACTACCAATTAAATGAAAAAACATTTTTTATTGTAACTCAGTGCAAAACGCTATTTTGATGATTTCACCCTTTATGGGGTCTAGTCTAGACATTCTTATTTACAGATATCAATACTTTACGTAAACTATTTTTTACGAAAAAAATGTACTAATTTATTTTAATCGCCAGTTTTACCAATACAATTTATGTTTTTTTGTTCAAAAGCATTTAAAAAATCGAAAAAAATGCAAAAAAAAATTTTCTTTTTTGGCGAAATTTACCTAATTGCATATAACATTTATTATTCCTTATGACCTCAGGAATTCGTGGTTTAAATCTCTCGCAATGCTCACGAGCACCATGTAAATACTATAAATACTCGGGATGAACTAACCCTAAAATGTCCTCACCGGATTTAGAACCCGCACCTCCAGCTTCGAAGGCAGAGTCACTATCAACGAGGCTATAAAAATAGTTCAAACTAACAATTCTTCTAAACAGATGACAGTGTTCCATATAAATACTTTTACCTCAAACTGTTCTATCTCTACTAAGAACAATGTGTGGCTTCTATAATAAAATTTGTAGTCAAATACATACCTACACAATTTGTTTATTTTCCTTGCACGTGAATAAGTATGTGATGTGGTTTTACGAGCTAACTCACAACACAATACAGTAATTCGACTCGTCACTCGTTTAGTATGAAAACTTCTTTATAATGTGGCACATACCTACCTACCTATGTAATACTCGTACCTACCTAAGTAGGTACCTAGTGTACCTACACATTCATTGCCGCATTTTTTTTTACATTTTGATTTGTTTTTAAGCGAGCTTTAACTTTCTGTGGTAAAAACATTGCTTTCCTAGTTTAGGTCAAGTTTGATTTGTGTTAGACTGTTTCATAATATTTATTTATTTTATGGACTTAATGCAATTTACATGAATATATCATCTCCACAAATACATGTAGGTATATGTAGTTAACCACATTTGAAGTTAAGTTTATTAAGATGCCTGGTCCCAGAACGCGCGCATTTTGCGAAATGCTTCATTTTATTCGGAGGTTATGGCTAAAATACTTAGGGCCTGTTTCACAATCTCCAGATAAACTTATCTGCCAGTTAAAATTATTGCTATCCTTTTCTCCAGTCATATAAAAGAAAGCGACAGCAAACATATATCTGACAGATATGCTTTAACTTGAGATTGTGAAACAGGCCATTAGTGTTTTTAAATTAACCTCCAAAAATATAATATTATAGACGGTTCCTTTATCTAGAAAGCCAATGGAAAAAAACTTGAGAGAAAACATGGCTTCTCTTGGCAGGCCGTTCCAAAATTTGTAGTTAGACGTGTCGTTTTATTTTTAGATTACTCAAAACGAGGGAACTTTTCTTTTAAAATTTGAATGGAATTCAATTCAATATATCATGTACAAGACGGCCAATGCAAAAAAAAAAGATTCATCTTGCATAATAGACTTACCTTCTGAATATTTGTAAGTTTTTTTATGAAAACAGGGTTACATTTAATTTTGTTTTACATGTAAATATTCTGCCGTAAAAATATGAATATAGCAAAGTTCAATAGATTTGCCACGAAAATAAAAATCATTACTGTACGAGTAACGCTAAATTTAAATAAGTTATTTTTAAATCCGAGATTCCTACCTAGTTCATACTGGCGCTGCGTCCGGCTCCGGTGAATGAGACAGCGCTATACACACGCAGAGCGCTATCTCGCTCACACACCGTCGGCGCATGCGGAAACCGCATCAGTGTGATAATCGCCTAAAACCGCTCAAACTTGACAAAACACACCGTACCGTCGTCTCTCGTCTCTGGCTTGGTAAGTAAGTCAGTAAGGAACGAGAGCTCACAGACGACGGACCTGTGTTAAATCGTCCTGCGCGCATTTCGTACGTTTGCGCTAGCTAGCTACACTCACAGGCCACTAAAAACCTTGTATGGAATTCGCAACACGTACTGACCTGTTTCCATTGTCCTATAGTTGTGAGAGAGAAGTGCTGTGCAGCTGTAGGTATACTACGATTGAATTATTAAGATGTAAGTTCATTTTTGAAAAAAATACTTTATTTAATACTATTAATTGATTCTTCCTTACTTTATTTATCTTAAGATTACTTTTATTTACATTATTAATTTTACTTTGAACCCAGTTGTAGTCCAGGGTCTGACTGATGATATAATAGAAGTTGGTCACCGGAACTCCTTAACTACTCGTCACAACTCCACCGTGTTAGAGCTCATTAGACTTAGCTTGACAAGCACTACCGTTTGAGATGAAGTCCAGGGTCCCATGATGAAGTCAGGAGTTGATGACCAGAAATAAGTCTTTATCTTCTTGTCACAACTCCATCGTGTCTGGGCTCATTAGATTTACCTTGACGAGCACTACCGTTTGAGATGAAGTCCAGGGTCTCATGATAGAGTCAAGGAGTTGGTGACTAGACTAGAACTCTTCATCTACTTGTCACAACTCCATCGTATTTGAGCTCAACAGATTTACCTTTATGAGCACAACCGTTTGGGGTGAAGTCCAGAGCCTTATGATGGAGTCAGGAGTTGGGCTTTGTCACAACTTCAGGAGTTGGTGATTACTTGATTAGAAAGAACTTTTTATCTACTTGTCACAACTCCATCGTGTTTGGGCTTATTTGACTTACCTTAACGAGTAGCATCACTCGAATCAGGTCTCGTAATGGTGGTGGTTTCCGTGAAATAAATGATTATCAACACTTTTTATAAAAGTACTAACAATATTGAGTAGTTCAGAAGCTCCTGTAGCGTCTTCCTCATTCCACCTTTAATATTTACCTGGATTTATAGTATTCAATGTTTTTTTTTCAGCTCCATTTTCTACGAAGATAGTAATTATTTAGCAATGGGTAAAAAATATAAAAACAACTTTTACGGAAAGATTAAAAGAAAATATGTTCCACCCTTGAATAAAAAAAAGTAAGTATCTTTATATAGTATTTGACAACTGATTTTAATTTTTATAAATGACTGGTTCTACTAAATTCAGGGGCAGTTGCGTATTACAAATAAACGATTTTTTTTCTGTGTGGACTGTCCTCGAAAGACCCGAAGTATGTCTTTAAGAGACGACCAGTTTTAATTTAAATGTGTTATCCAGGATGTCAGGCCATTTCAAAAAGAAATAAATAACTACGTGTACATATCCAAAATGGCCGGACGGAACCTTTATAGTTCTGTCATGTCCATCTGTCGGTCCGTTCATACATCCGTCGTTCGTCCGTCCACTTTATTTCACATTGAAGGTAGGGAACCCTCTATTATGCTTGATCCTACTCACAGTTAGCCGGTCTTTCTTTTTACTATTTGCTTTTAGTATATATCTGTATACCGTCTAAAATGTATGTATATCTACCGAACGCGGTACATGATTATTATAACTTGTAGCATTCATGCTTATACTGGTAGTCTTACTTACGCTGATCTTATTTTAACGAAGCAAGAATAATTATTGATTTAATTATGTGTAACTCGGCAAAGTCCTTTAATAGATATTTATAACTCGAATACCAACTGACGTAACAATTCTGCGCATGTCAACCTGCCTATTGATAATGCGGAAATATCGGTTTGCCTCATTTTATGTTTCTGTTTTTATAATTGGATTTCCCTTAAGTTTAGATAATAAATGTTGTTGATCAAGTGCAAAATGTTAATTTGAGACGCGAGGCGTGTTAACATTAAAAAATCGTCTCTCATCAAATTTATCAGCTAGGTAAGTATGTATAGTCCGCGTTTCTTAACAAAATTCTTACTTCAAATGAAGGATGTATGGAGATAAACAAATGACGTTAACTATTCATAGGATAATAAAATATCGTCAAACGTATAAAAAAATAATTATCGTATACCGATTGCCTTTTAATGTATATATGTATGTACAGGTACCTATCTCATATGTATGTAGGTAATGTATTCATGGTAATACAGTTAATGACAACAAAGTTATGTTAAAGTTATGACTACATAGAGTTGTCATTAGGAATTACATCATAAATATGCTGTAGTTACCAATTATTATGTAGGCATTAGCCTACATACCTCTTATATAATTAGAATCATAAATAGATATCCACTAATTACGGATACACTTTGAAAAGTAATTTTTAAACGTTCTGGTGACTGAAGGTACAGAATTTATTTATTTATTTTATTAGAACAACACTGCAGTGCCCCCGCCAACTCGAGCAAAACAAACAACAAAAGCACGGCCGTACCATCCTTTTCCCGAAGACATTCAGGGCGTTCAGGCCATTTTCGACCCCCTCTAATTCTGTTGTCGATAAAGCTGCTGAAATTTCTGTGACCTAGAGACCATAACACAAGGAAGATATATTACCAATATCATTGAATTTCAACATATACTGATCACGATCATCATATAACTAAGGTACTTCTAGCAGTCCCACAAGCTCCAAATTTTAAACACTTCTAGTGTTTAGGCTATAAAGCCTCTGAAAATGTAAACATAGGTACCGCAATATCAGTCGGGCTATCTAGTTTTACAAACCGCACAGTTAACATTGTAATCCCATTTAAATATATGCGACTAGCTTTTGCCCGCGGCTTCGCTCGCGTTAAATTCGAGGTACCTAACAAACCATACAAACTTCCACCCCCATTTTAGGGAAGTGGGGGGTTAGAAAGAGTCATAAAGTAGCCTATGTCACTCTCCATCCCTTCAACTATCTCCACTTAAAAAATCACGTCAATTCGTCGCGCCGTTTTGCCGTGAAAGACGGACAAACAGACAAACACACACATACACTTTCCCATTTATAATATTAGTATGGATAACAAAGTTATTGTTTCTGTTGCTAACGTTTTAGCTTTTTTACACTACACTATATAATTAAACAGATAATGTAGGTTAGATCCCATCAAAAACATTACATTTACTTACAAAAATGCCAGTCTCGCAGCGCAGTTTTCCTACTGCAAAAAGTATTGAGATTTAATGTAAAACCAAGCCGGTGTGCCGGAGTTTACTAAAAACATGTCGTTGTGATCCTTTGACTATTAGATGTCTATATATATTTTTATAATTAATAGAATGACTTGGCAATAAGAAGAAGAAAAATACTATATTGTAAAAGGAAAATATTTATTTTAAGCTATTCTTTCACTTAGTGTCTTACAGTCTTATCCCCTTATTCATAAACGGCCACTAAAGTTATGAGATCGCTGATAATCGTTTGTCCCTTTCCCTCATATGTGTTGGACGGAAAGGGACAAACGATTATCAGACGCCTCTTAACTTTAGTAGACGTTTATGAATAAGGGGGGTGTCTTGCGAACTTATTAGTCCTCCCTCATATTTGGCATCAGAAACCGAAACACGATTTTTTAACTATTTCTCTTTAGGAAAAAAATCTAAGTTGGGACCTTAATTCCCTTATTAACATATATTTCGTAAATCATATAATACAAAACTAAATAACCATGTCGAGAATATGTTATTTTAATTTATTTAAATCCTCATAGAAACAAATTTATAATGTAAACGACTTATTACAAAATGCAAGCGCGTTCATGTTTTTATTTAATGCACTACTGCCATAAATGTGTCTCGAGTCTTAAGTTAGAAAACCGAAAGCAGAAAGAACGTGTGATCTCTTTCACTCACGCCCCGGAGTAACACATCGTCTCTCTCTGTTTTACGCCCCACCCACCAGCTCGCCAGAGTCGCCAGTCAGACGCTGTTCCTTGAAGAGGACAAACGTATGTTCAGTTGGGACCAAAACACAAATTCTTAACATTAGATTACAAAAATTAATTTTGTTGTATAGTTATCGAAACGTCACTGAGTTATTTACATATTACCTACGTAAATTCATAACAATACCTGTAGGTACATTGTTAAAGCGATGGGGAACAAAACAAAACCAAAGAAAAACAAACGACAAAATTTGAAACGATTAAGAGAGCATAGCAGGATGATGCAGACCTGTCACTCAAAAATGTAAGTCAATCTTTTTTAGTAAGTAAGCAGTAGCTTTAAATAATGTAGCCATGGAGCGTACAGCCTGCTTATGGAATGGAAAGCAGTTACCGTAACCTAGAGTTACTAAAATACTAATAATTTAGAATCTATATGAAAAATATTGTTTTAAGTATACTTTTTGTTCCCCTCGCTTTTTTTACTGGCACGCGTAAAAAACGTTAATGAGCGGCATCGGCTTATGCAAGTTTAAAGCAATGATGTCATTTTGAATTTATTCCTGACACATTAACAAAACATTTTTTTTAAATGGTCATTTATCATTTGACGCTTACTTCTAAAAATCTAAAGATAAAAAGATTAAATATTTATTCTTCGACTTAGGCACATTACAATGCACTTATGAACATCAGAGAAAAAAACTACGATCGCCCCCTAACTAAACTACACTACATCTCTGACCCGAGAAGTAATTTATGACCGGCAAGAAACTCGGCGGGACTTATTTTTTCAAAACAGTAATACATTAGATCTTAAAAATACACAATAATGTGTAGTTCTTCAAGAAGACATTAATACAGCTCGAGAGACAGATAATGTACTTACCTATTTTTTAATTATAAAAAAAAAATCCAAATCTGGCTGCTTCACAAAACGTTTCATATGCTTTCCTACCTGTACTATGTCCTCTAAATGTTAGATGATAAACTGACAGAAATCATCTCTTAGTATCAAAGGATCTCTTTCTCTCTTAAGCGCCTCTTCACCAGTAAGCCACTGTGTGTTGAAGAGAACAGACGTATATTTGGCTGCTTCATAGTAAAAAGTACATAACTCTTGCAGTATTAATTTTAATAATGAGCTGAGCACAAGACCTCTGTTCTCGTATTAGCGGTACGGTGCACTGTGCTCTAAATTGTATGTAAAAAAATTGAATTCAACATACGAGTAGGTAGGTACATAAAGTCTAAATTTGTCCTGCCGGCTGTCCGCACTCTGAATATGTCCTCTCCTGATTTTCCCACCAGGCAGATCAGAGGAACCCGGCCGTCTCACATCTGCGCGTGTCTAGTCCGACCACGTTTTTACATTGTCAGTGTAAACTTGACGTTATAGTCGTTACGACGGAGTCTAAATCTAGCTATTTTGACCCTAGATGACTAGACCGTCATGGGCTGATGACCCCTCGTCAGGTGTCTATTGTACCGCAGGCGGTCATTGATCCCGACCGGTTTTTTTACACCCGATCCTTGGGATAGCGTTAAAAATTAGATAATATACGGTTCACACCCAAATGGAGTCACCGCGAGCCTGCGAATGCGACCATAATGCTTCAAAAATGGAATATAGCTACTGAAGAGACGGCTCAAATTCCTTTGTCTTTAAAAACACACACACCACCCTGAATCCAGCTTTATTAGTTTTTTGCCGCAATTTAAAGTGAGATTAAAGGCCTGAGTATTGAGGATTACTGGCCAGGTGTACCGGCATTATAAAAAATATGTACCTACTCAGAATGATGCCTAAACAAAACAAGAGCATAAACAGAGCAAGAGGTCTCTGTTATTATTAAGTATTTTATTCTCTGATATTATATGAGTTATATTATATGACTAACGTAAGTTGGGACTTAAGCGGCTGGTGGCAAAACTTATACAAGGCGGTGTAACGAAAATTCTGGTGATCCGTTGAAGGGCATAATTGTTATTGTATTCAAGATCATGAAAATCTAAGATGAAATATTTTAATGCGAAAATAATGGTTTTGTATGGAGGGTCAGCCGGCTGGTTTGACGTGTCCCATACAAAAAAAAATTGCGACCAAAAAATTTGTGTCCTACTTTTTCATAGTCGCAATTTCATACCACTATTTATGTACATATGTGCTAAACTAAATACATATGTGCAACATTCGCTGATACAACATTACCTGCGGCCTGCAGGTCCTACTTGAAGGTAAGCGAAATTAATTCAAATGTATGTACCTAAATTGTATAAAACTCTTTTTTACAATAGAGGACGCTAAATTAATCTGATTTACAAGTCCTCCATCAACTTTAAATAGTTACATTTATTACCAGTTACTCTCGTTAGCCCACCCATGACCAATCCATGCCAGCAGTTTATGTATGATGTAATACAAACAAATCATCTCAAGCAACCGTATAGCAACAGAAACGCGTATTCTGCAAAACTATTCCCCGACTTCCACGTGTAACCTTCTTAGCGAAATAAATGCAAGCTAGCACTGATTCATTTACTTACCTGCATTCAAATTCAGTGTGCACTTGCTTTACAAATACAAATCGATATTTAAGCAACCTGTTCGATGATCGATGACATTCCATAAAATTGTTGTGTAAGCAGTTTTTTTATTGTGATTGGATTTGTATTTTTTACATGATTTTACCTACCTATACTTATTTCATTTTTTAAATAGTTTAAATCTCGGATACTAATTAAATAATAATCGGATACTACGTTACAAATATTATGATCTTTTTATACCTATACAAAAGTGACATCGAGTCAAATTATCAATGATTTTTCTTGTCCTAAAGAGCTCTTTCATTCAACATCCTTGAATCAATATTAGTGAGTAATTTATCAGTGAATTGGAATTTATTAGCGACGAGACTAGAAGAGAATCGACGTAACTTTATAGTAATTCTAATAGCACAAGACGTTTAAAAGTACTAGAAAAGAATGGAATGTATTGTATTATACCTCTTGACACGATATATTTCGTTGAACTCACCGCATCTTAAGCCAATGACCCACATATAATACAACCTTTTCCTTAAATATAATATCTGTCAATTCACGATGAAATTTAACAGAAACTATTGCCATTTTTTAATTCAAATACCTATAAATAATATGTCCTTGGAAGCAAAAATCTCAAAAAATAGTAGGTACCTATAAATATCACAATTTCAATAGGTTCATGTGTCAATAATAAATAAAATAACCTTCATATATCTAGCTCTAACCGGTTATTGAACTAAACATTACCAAATTGGTATGTTTCAGTCCATTCTTAAGCGTCTGCTAGACGGTCGCCAACAAGCCCCTCCGACAAAGCGAACTTGGTTTGGACGGACCGTTTAGACAGTTTGTGTCCAACAATATTTTTTACAAACGCAGCAGAGAAGACAAATCGCCAAACGTGAACTATGCGTCGTTGAAGAGTTCTGTTCTGATCATCATTAACAGTTCCACTTCATCAAATGTCACTCGTTTGAATTAAAATGCTTGATTTGTTGATAAACATACAAAAGTCACTTTATGTATGCCTTTAAGATTTGAGGAATTCCCTCGATTCCTTATGGAACTCATCATCAGAACTTGAGCTTGACGAAAATGTGTCCTGACAATTAAACTTGCTAAACAAACACAGCGAAGAGGACAAATCGCCAAACGTGAACTATGCGTCGTTGAAGAGTTCCGTTCTGATCATCATCAGCAGTTCTACTTTATCAAATGTCACTGTTTTGAATGAAAATGATTGTTGATAAAAATATAAAAAACACTATATGTATGCCTTTAAGATTTGAGGAGTTCCTTCGATTCCTCATGGATCGCATCATCAAAACTGCGTTTTACAATCAAAAAAAGAATTTTCTAAATCGGTTCAGACATGGCGGAGTTATGGAGTAACAAACATAAAAAAAAACATACACGCCGAATTGAGAACCTCCTCTTTTGAAATCTTGAAGTCGGTTAAAAACGTATGAACCAACCACCAAGGTCTGGTGACCTTGGACCGTCGGCAGCCTTGTTCGCAACCGTCTAGTAGACACTTTACCAGCCTGCGAGCCAGCTCCATCGATCGCCGCTAAGTACCTACAGTTTTAGGCAGCCCGCATACACAGGCCAGTATCTCTCGCGATTTTGAAGGGGATTTTTATCTTTTTGAAACACGAATAAATGAAATGTGTCCGTTCCTTATTAAAATAATTGAGTACAAATTGCTTCACACTTATCGTAGCCAATCAAAGCGTCTAAACGAAATCGGAATACACGTGACGCTAGACTGACACGTTTGGTAGTAAAGCTGATGTCGCTGTGGTCACGTCTGGCGTATTCGTAATGTTTTTAACTGACGTCTGTTCTGTTAGCATGATTTATATTGTCCTACGATGACTTTGTTAATGTGTGTATTTTTTTTTATACCACAACGGTGGCAAACAAGCATACGGCCCGCCTGATGGTAAACAGTTACCGTAGCCTATGGACGCCTGAAACCCCAGAGGATTGGCATGCGCGTTGCCTACACTTTAAGAACCTATACACTCCTTTTTTGAAGAACCTCATACTGTAGCCCGCTGGGAAAACCTCGGCAGGGAGTTGCAGCGTTCGTGGCACCCTTAGGCTCCAGGGTGTGAGGATGAACACCCTGCCGGTGGCGAGCGGAGCGGTGATAAAAAGCTGCCGTGGGCATCATATCAAACAGTTCTTCAGAGCACAACCCATTGTACAAGCGATAGCACACATATAAGGAGGCAAAGTCTCTCCTTAGACTCAAAGGTTGGTGTGTATATTGAACATAACTAATTAGAGGTTTCATTTCCAACTCTAACGTGGTTCTTCCTCAAACGCAAACAATTTCCTAAACGCCGTAAGTTAATTGAAACTGAAAAGGAAACTAAATTGAGCACTTATGGACGTACTTGTACCTAATACATATGATATTTTTTTGGTAAAGGTAGTTTACTTTAATTGTATAATGGAAACACTACGAGACTCGTTGCTATAAAACGGATTTTCCAAAACCATTGACCAAATTAAATTGTGCTCATTTTTTCTATTGCACATTTGGTCACTTAAACTCAAAATTCAACGGTCAGTTGTCGCTTTCCCTGGAAATGACCCTTAATATATCTTTTATTGAAATAAAAATTGGCAAAAAATAACTTATTTTTTTATAATTTGTCGTATTACTTGTAATGTAATTGCATTACTGTAGGATACTTTACGAAAAATCTAAATATTTTAATAATCAACACCGTTGTTGAACTTTGACCTAAAACTACTTTTCTGTACTAATGGGAGAGCATATGCATCGGGGCTCGTATAAGAAGTTTTTTCAGTGGACTTTGATACTATATCCATAATAAGCATTTAGGCACGAAACTGCCCTAGTGGCTTCGTTAAATAAACCAGGCCACCCGGTGCTGTTCCATGAAGTGATTACCACAGCGGTGTTCCGTTAAGGCCGTTAAAACACAGGTTAAAGTAGGTTCTTTGGCACTTGGCCGTAGCGTGCATTTGCAACCGGGGCGAGTGACAGTCAAACGTTTTATTGTAACTAACATATCTTTGACGTCGACTATACTAGCTACTATGCGACAAAAATCACATCTGCCATTAACATGCGCGGATATAGGGTGATGGAGGGGGGCAAAAGGGGCAACTGGACTCGTGTCTTGGTCACCGTAATAATATGTGAGGTTTCAACATTAAAATATGGATTATAAGATTATGAGATGATTATTTCATGCCTTTAATAATGTAATACTTCAAATAGGTACGTCTTTATTTTGTTTGTATGTATATTTTTATGTAATATTGTGTACGTCATGAATAAATATCTTGAATCTTAAAATATCTTATCTGAAAATACTGCCTGAGGTCTGCGTCAGTGCAAATGGTTACATGATCGTACTGATGCCTCACACACATCTCATCTCACACATCATTTCTGACGTTGACGCCATGATTTATCTTTTTCCTGACAACCCGTATCATTCAAAGTGAATGATGAATATGTGATGTGTCAATACAGATTATAAATGTTATGGATTGTGTCGTTTTTTGCGTAAGTGTCGTCGCGTATAAAGTACTTAGCAATGCCCGACATGAGTACTAAAAATAAGAATATTTGAAGAACAGATGAATACTGCCGATGACCTCCAAATTAAAGTTACTTAAACAGTGTTTTAAAAGTAACTAAATGGTTTGGTAAAGCATGAAAAATATATGTTAATATTCATTATATTTCCGAGAACTTAGTTACTTTCAAAACATGGTTCGACGAAATTGGCTTAATAGAAAATAATTCCGAAGTTACGTCTTAAATTTGCCTTTAAACAGTCGTATCGCTTTATGTTATTGACCTAAAAAGCTGTAATTAAAAACACATTTTCTATATATCTAAACTAAGAACTTCGTAAATTTATATTTCTCAAAAAGTGCACTATTTTTTTTATTAACACTTGCGAGATTTGGCAGTGCTTCTCATTCACTCCGGTACAAAGAGACAGTGTGCGTTGACGCGCCATGCTAGACGGACCTGTGTTTCTCGTTTGCGCATCAAAAATATCGAGAAATTATTGATTTTCTAGTCGTAAAAATTAAAAATTTGTGTAATATAGTGTATACCTAGTTTAATTGTGTACATTTGTAAATAATGGGAAATAAAATGAAAAATAAAAGGGCAGCTAAAAGGCGATTCTATCAGGACAAACAGAAACACATGATTGAAGTTTCAAGGTAAGAATAATAATTAAAAAGAACCGTCAAGTGAATCAGTCGGTATCGTTTTACAATTGTTGAACTCCACTTCAGTTTAGTTTAGTCGGAAATTACCAAAACGTTGGCTTTTCGCGTGCGGAGTATTAAGTTAGGACCACACGGCAGATAGCCGCAGATTCTGCCACGTGACCTTGGTTGAAGCGAGCGCCTACATGGCTGACAACCAACCAACCGCTTCTGCCAATGGTTGGCAGAGCACGCCTAGCCACCAAGGGCGTTTAAAGGTCATGTAGAATGTGGCATCAACCACGGGCTACATGGTTTAAAATCTCTGTTTTCTGCCAAGGTCTCGTGGCAGAGGGCTGTGGTTGTATGCCGTCTGGCCCTAACTTTATGTTTGTGGTGTGTTCGTGTGTGGGTGAGTACCTAATATAAAGGTCCAAGGCTTAGTATATGTCCCATAACCTGTTTACACAGTGATTGGAGTTCCATAGTCTGTGGTAGCCGCTTAGCATCAGACAGGTCACACTTTTCTTGGCAACCATTACGTCGTGGTATTAAAAAGCTACGGTTGATTGTACAGTCCACGTCAAAACTATGTTTACTCTTTTGCACCTTAGAAAGGCGTAAGGTGAAAAAGTATAAACTTATCTTTGTCGTCGACTGTATTAGTTACTAGTCTACGCAATTGCCACTCGATAATTTATGCGACAAAAATCACTTTCTGCCATTGTTACGGGGAAAGTGGTTTACATTAACTCACTTATGAGTAATTGGTGTCAGACCGTTTCGTCGATATTCCAATCTCTTTCGCTTGGTGTGAAATGTGTTGCAATCGCTTAAGTACACTGTATGTACACTGACGCGAAAACAGCTAAACCCATTTTGCGGTTTAGAGAATAATGTTTCAATAACGGTAAATGTATACTTTAGAACACAGAACGAACTGTCAAAGGACCATCATTTACTCGTACTCGTAATAGTACAAAAAAGTACGAGTTTTCTTTTTTCCAGTTGTATCAGTTGTATGCCGTGTTCTTTTTGTAATGAGCTGCAGTCGACCAGACGGTTAAATAGCTTTAACATTGCAACGTTAAAGCTGTAATGAGTTTTAGCAACATGCCGTTCTGAAGCAAATGAAAAAAAAAAGATAAAAGATATTTATTCTTCAATTTCAATACACTTATGAAGAAAGAATAAAACTACCACGGGTTGTAACCCTACAACTCGGCGGGACTTATTTTTTAAAACTTTTAATACATTAGATCTTAAAGATAAACAATAATGCGTAGTTCTTGAAGAAGACATATCAAAACAGTTTGAGAGACCGAGAATAATAATAATAATAAAATGCTTTATTGTGCACCAAAATTAAACACGCATACAATATAAAAGGATTTAAGTAATTAGGTAACAAAAGAATGGAATGGAGGAAGGTAGAATGTACCTATTGTTTAATTAGAAAGAAAAAAAATCGATAGGAAATGTCTGTTTGTGACGCCATATCACATACCGGAAAGTCTGCGTTATCTAGAAAAGAGAAAATTATCTTTGGAAATGATTATTCTGCTTTCCCGACAATATGCGGGATGCTTAAGCAATCTGACAGTGTTATGTAGACATAACGGAAATGTGAGAAAATGTGTGATTCAGGCGTGTCGGATGAGTAGTACAGTTTGTCTGACGCCGCGCCGAGTTTGCTAAATGAGTTGTGAGTTCAATCCAGGACGAGGGTTAGAATTAGAACTTGAATCACACATGATACACTTAGCTGAGTCAGCTGCAAAAATATAGTTTTCACACCATAAACAACTAATGTATATATCTAGTTAATCATTCGTTTTGAATGGCTTTTTCGGAATTTAGACACGGAAACAATTTCCTCAAAAATGCCGCCTAACAGCTATGTTTACGAATAAGGCCAAGCTATGGCATTAGTTTATCATATCAACCACCATCGAAAAGTAGGTACCGAGAGGTATCGCAATAAAATGGCAGACGAAAACCATGCTCCGTTGATCAAATCGATATATAGTAATCAAAATAACCCTTCGTGTTATTTTATCTTATTGTGTCACCTTCGAAATCGTGATGTATGTCGGTTCCGCGAAGTTCGGTAACTATCACTTTCACTGGATAAAGCGCAAAGCTCGGAAGTGTCGTTGCAGAGAAAGCTGCTTGTTTACTTTAAATCAATTTAGATTTAACAGGTTTTATAATTGATAAACGGTTAAGTAAAAAGCGTCTCGTTAGGAACAAACAGAAATGCATGATGGGAGTTTTACAGTAAGTTGTAATTTTTAGTTAAGTACTCGTCATTTTAATTTAAGTGTGAAAGTTTGTGCCTGCAAAATTCAGGGATTTATATTTTTCATGCTACAGCCTGTTGAAAAAATCCTAGCCACTGTTCCCTTCCTGCATGACCCTATGGCATTAAAAAAAGTTCGCAACTATTTTTTCCACCACTTTAAGAGACTTTCCAAATTAACCATTTTACCTGCGATAGCTCTTATTTTCAACTTCTCAAAATAAATTTTGCGATTATAGTCTTGACGAAAATATCAATAGGTATCCTATTGTAGCAATACTTCTTTGAAATAAATGTCACATGACCATTAAACAACTGATGATCTAATCGCGTGCCTGCTTCGATCACAGGCTCATTTTAGAAGAATTATAATTGTAATTGACACTTGTCGCAGGGTCAAGGTTGACCAACGCTTTTCGTTTGAAAAATATTATCGAACTTGTTTTTTTTCGTATCGCAAAAAAAATCTAACTATATTAAATGACAAAAATAGGTCACCTTTTTCGAGTAATTTCTGTAAGTATCTCGTGACTAGTTTACATTTTTTTAGTATAGTATAGACTATAGATAAGTATAGTTGTCTCAGTGAAAGCTGCGATAATACTTTAGGTACTTGTTGTTTATTAACTACGAGTAGGTAAGTATATCGTGGAATTTAGGACGGCAAAAACGCTTTAGAGTTGGTTAGAGTTCGGAAAGAGAAGTGTCGTGGTTTATATGGGAGCTCATAAATTCTACGACACGTCGCTATCCGAACAGACTTAGTAGCGATGAAATTATTTCAGCGCCAATTCTCCAGAACAAGTTGCCAAAGCGGACCTCCGGCTCCGGACTAGGTACTTTATGGTGATGCTACACTGTGTTATACTGTAACACTGTGTTATATAACATTTAACTATTAGGGTGCAACCGGGAAAACGCTAAATTGAGAGAAGAGGCATCCCGTAATAAAGTATAAGGTATACACTACACACACAGTTTAAAATTTAATCGTTTATAACGAAAACCGATTATTATCATAAATTACATCTTTAATTTCATGGGTGATTATCTGATTATGATTAAAATATTCAAATATTAATTATCTATTTTGCAAAAGAAAAACTACACACGCGTATAGGTCAGCCAACTAAAGACACGACCGAAATTGTATTGTTATCTTCTTTTCGCTTGCGTATAATGCTATTTATACTTCATTCTGCCACATATTAACCAGTGCTACCAAACCTCCCTTCCCCTTCAGTGTTGCTTCGGCCGCCGTGAGAGACGTTTGTCGAACGTCGCTTGTTGATATAAAAACAGGATAATGGGACCTAAACGTAATACTTATAGAATAAAGTCGAAGCGGTATCTGAAAAAACTTGGTAAACGTGTGAATGAATTTATGAAATTAAGGCTCCTTATTCCCTAAAAGGTCGAAAAACTCTATTAATGAAAAAAGCCGCATAAAATGCTATTTATAAGATAGTTTGAAGTATTAGTAATACAAAAAAATAATTTTGAACCATGTTTATTATTATTAAGTACCCAAAAATACGATTCTTACAGAAAGTGTCCTGTGAAGTGTGATTTAAGTGTCATTTAAAAAAAATCATAGTAATTTGAAATTTACTGCTATAGTAATGTTTTTTTTATCGTGATAGAAATATAGTTTAACTTTGCTATGGTAATATTTTTAGGGCAAAATATTCATAGGGTTTTCGTGAAAAAAATGAAATGTAACCGTGTTTTCATCAAAAAACTGGCATATAATCAGAAGGCATTTTGTCGATTATCCAAGATGAATCGTCGATTTTTATTTCCATGGCCGTCTCATACATGATATACTCAATTGAATTTAATTCAAATTGAATAAGAATTTTTACCCTTTTTTGCGTAATCTGAAAATGAACGGTACACCTAACTGGAAAATCCGGAAAGGCCTTCCAAGACAACCAATTTTTTTCATATTTCACTCGTTAAAATTTAATATTTGCTCCGATGGCCGTCTAGATAAAGAAATGAACTATTATGTGCATCAATAGTTGATTTAAAAAAACGTAGTATTTTCGCCATAGCCTTCGAAGAAAATGAAGCATTTCGTGAAATTCGCGCGTTTTGGGAATAAGGCCTCTAAGGAAGTGAGTTAAATAACATTAAAGACCGATTTAAATGCATTTTTATTTGAAAGCAGGTTTAGCATCTAAGACACGTTTTTTCATTTACTTATAAAGTTTTGAGTATAGGTACAGTCGCCGTCAAATATCGGAGCGGCCAAGGTGGTCACAAATATCGGAAAAACGCCTCTTTGTCAAGGCGATAAAGTGCATGTTCAGATATTTGTGAGTACCTTGGCCGCTCCGATATATCTGATGGCGACTGTACATTTGCAGCTATAATTATTTTTTTGCGAGACATATTTATTAGGTACTCTATTTACATTACAACTAACCAGCGATAGACCTTACATACTCTCTTTGATACATACTAAAAGAAGCCAACAAAAGAAGGTCAATTATGTGAACCCAACTTTTCAAAAGTAGAGAAGTGACGCAACAAAATGACAAACCTCGAATTTGATGCTTACATTTTTTTCTGCTCATTTTGTTACCGTTAGTGTTTATCTTGCACACCTAAATATCGGCGGCGGCAGGAAGAGACAGACGAGACAGAGAGTACAGAGACAGTGCCCGCCGAACCGTGTTGCTCGACGGACGTGTAGTCGTGTATTTGTTATTACTAGCATTTGTAAACTGCTAAAATTTCGTTTTGTAAGACTATTCTTACATTACACGTACATTTTTTTGGAGGACTATACCAAACAAAAATAAACAGCGCACTGCCGCCCATAAAAAGTGACATCATAAATTAGCTACATAATGATTATATACCGATGCTTAGTTGCCTAGGGACGGGACGGGCAGTCGGTCGGGTGGCTGCGCTTGTTCCTTATACTACATACGTGTGATTGTTACTCCCTCAAGTGCTGGCTGAATCAATTTGTGTGTAGGGGAGACCGGGGACCAACGTAACACTTTTTACATCTGTGCTTATACCACGCTATCTATCATGCTTCAATAATATGTTCAATAATATTTTCGTTTATGGTTCTACAAATCAAAGTCACTAGTTATTTCTTTGTTTATCATATTTTTAAATTACAGGAATCTAAAAAAAACCTTTTCGGTTGTTACTTACGACTACGAGTGCAGGTCGAAAGTAACATGATGTAGGTCAAAAGTAACAATAAAGAGTGTAGGTAATTACTTAGTATGAAATTAACAAAATCTTTGTCTATTAAACGTTAAGACGGCACTTCTTTATAAATAATCTACAAAGATATATAAATAAGACTGTGTACACTTTCGTCCCAATAGCGGTTTTTTTACTTTAGCCTACTATAGCAAAAGAAACTTGCTAGACAAAAACCACGTAAAATATCGTGTAAACCATCTGATCAATAGTCACTACGCCAGTAGTCTATTTGATTTACCGCTTAAAAGCTATGTAATTACTAAATAAATAGATAGATAGATATAAATTTATTCAATAAAGCACACACTACAGAGAGATTTTACATAACAAGTAGACATGCACAAAGTGAGAGGAAAATAAATGTTAAAAAGCACTCAATTGTTTCGCAAAATCATAATATATAATGTCGTGATATTATGTTAGTTAGTGTATATTGATGGCTATCTTATGACGGTAGCGGTAGCAAGGTGTCGTTATGACTTATGTATAAATCTACACCGCCTCCTCCTCCTCCTCCAAACCTACAGAGCCTCTGTTACTTTCAACCCGCTGTTACGTTGGTCCCCGGTCTCCTGTTGGAAAAAAAAAGAGCCATCCGCTTTCTGTATAACTTAAAGGCAGGTGCATCAGTTAGAGAACTATTTAAAGAAATTAATATTTTAACTGTTGCTTCCCAATATATCTATGACAATATTATTTTTGTTATAAAGAATATACATACATTCAAAAAAAAATCTGACATCCACAGCTATAACACTAGAAATAAAAACCAGCTTGCTATCAGAAGTAGTCGTATCCGCAAAGCATATAAGTCTTTTTTTGGTCAAGGTATTCACATTTATAACAAGTTACCCGTCGATGCTTTAAATTTATCATTTCCCGCTCTTAAGAAATATTTGAAAAAAAGTTTAATGTCAAAGGGTTATTACAGGGTCGAGGACTATATGACGGACAAAGATGCACAGCCCAAACCAGAAACTACTACAAAATCATCTAACATTTAGAGGACACAGTTCAGATAGGAAAGCATATCAAACGTTTTGTGAAGCAATCAGATTTGGATTTTATTAATATTATTTTATTTTAATTAAACAATACGTACATTGTATGTCTCTCAAGCTGTTTTGATATGCATTTTTATAGAACTACGCATTATTGTGTATCTTTTAAGATATAATATTACTGTTTTGAAAGAATAAGTCCCGCCGAGTTTCTTGCCGGTCATAAATAATACTTCTCGGGTCAGAGGTGTAGGGTTAGAACCGGTGGTAGTTTTTTTTTTCTCTGACGTTCATAAGTGCATTGTAATGTGCCTAAATTAAAGAATAAATATATTTTATCTATAATGCAAATACGTCAAATCGCGGTGTTTTGTGCGAGTTTTTGTCACCATGTGGGACCGTGAACGTTGAATTTTCTGTAGGGACATATACATAGTTGGGTTTAATATTAGCTTACTAGTTTGGTCCTGTATAAACATAATTAGGGTTATGAAACTGTTTTGGAAAAAAGTTGTGCAAGTTTTATGTCGGCCAGAAATAATTCTGTGTTGCGAAATTAAACACAATTAATCCTAAGCATAAGCACATTACCTATCATGTTAGATTTGACCCTTTACTTAATATAAGTGTGTATTTACTGATTACTACTTTGGTTACTCTTCACCTAATTTATTTTTGTTTCACGAGCGCTTTCGAGGGAGTGACGTCACACAAGCGACGTTACCTTCATGTTCCCTTTTGCTTCTTGCTTTGCGATGTTGCCAGTACTTGAATATTATGATTATGAAATAACATGATGTATATACATTACACAAATCTTGTTAATTAAACGTAAGATGTACATCTTACGTTTAATTTACAATATTTCTGTGATTAGAAAGATCTGGTAAATCATTACTGGTAGATTATTACACGCAATTTCTCCTTAAAATGGGAAACAAACAAGGTAGAAAACCTCGCCAATCCATAAAGCTATCACGAAAAAGGCAAGCCCGCCATGCAGCATTAGCTTATTCTGCAAAGTAAGTAGTATTTTTACTAATATTTGTGCATATATTGAGAAGGTACTTAATTAATCTGTCGTCCAAAACTTATTCAAATACAGGGTGTAACAAAAATAGTTGTGATCCGTTTAAGGGCCTAATTGGTATCGTATGGCGACAAGAAAAAATAGGAGAAACATTTTTTGTAAACAAAAAATAAAAACATAAATGTATGGGACACGTCATCCCAGCCGGCCCTCCATACAAAACCAATTTTTTTTCGCTTGAAAATATTTGTTTAATCAAATAAAATCAGTAGATGACATCACCGATGTATTGTATATGTTGGAGTTATTATTACAAAAATCATGTCTTATGATATAATACACTATGTATCTACTTTGGTTACTTTTTACCTAATTTATTTTTGTTTCACGAGCGCGTTCAAGGTAGTGACGTCACACAAGCGACGTTGCCTTCTAGCTCTCTTTAGCTTCTTGCTTTTCGATGTTGCCAGGACTTGAATATTATGATTATGAAGTAACAATATGGAACATCTTACGTTTGAATCATAAGATTTGTGTGATTGGAAAGATCTGGTAAATCATTACTGGTCGATTATTGCACGCCATTTCTCCCAATGGGAAACAAATGAGGCAGAAAACGACGCCAATCCATAAAGCTACCTATTACGAAAAAGGCTAGCTCGTCATGATTTTTCTGCAGTGTAAGTGCTTAGTATGTTTACTAATATTACCCTGTGCATACTTTGGGTAGGTACTTAATTAATTATAATTAGGTACCTACCTATTCATTAAGAGGCTGACAACACCCGATGATCTTCATATTGACTTTACTCAAACAGGTTTTTAGGCTATAACTATTTGTTTTGGTGAAGTAAAAAAAATATATGTTAATATTCATTATATTTGGAAGAACTTTGTTAATTCCGACACACGATTGGACGAAATCGGCTCAATAGAAAATAATTAATATTAGCTTTAATCAGTTGTATGTCTTTAGTTTCTTGATTTATATGTCTGTAATTAAGGGCAAAATTCATTATTTTGAGAGATGGGGAGTATTTACATCTCTTTTCTTATATATTATTAATTATATATTAATATATATCAAACATGTGACATAGTGACGCAACTCAATAAACCACGAAGTAAGTTGCCCGTTTTAAGCAGTAACAAGTGTTATTTGAATTTTTTGCATCAGTTTTTATGGCGTTCGTTCTCTTGCCGTTATAGTGCTTCTTTTTCTCACATGCCGACAGAGAGAAAGAGACGGTGCTGACAGTGTACCCCGAAACGCATTTGTAAGCGGTCGTGTATACCTTTTTTTCTCGCAAAAATAAGCCGCTAAAGTTTCGCTTTATAAATAAAAACAATCTGTAGATTACTGTAGGAGTTTCATGGAGTACTAAACAAAAAAAAAACAGCGCGCCGCCGCCCACTTTATACGTTTTTCTTTTGTTAAAAGTGACATCATAATTAGTAATGATTAGCCATGCTTAGGGAGTGGCGGTCGTTTGTGTCGCTGTGCTGATTTATTCTACCAAACAACGCGAGATTGTTACTAAACCTCTTGTGATTATTTTGTATGTGTGTTGAGACCAGAGAGTACGTCACTGAATGGATTTTTACAATGGACCCGGTAGAAGACGTGGAAACCAGTAAAAACAAAATGGCGTCGCGTCTTCGGCAGTATTGCAGTGTTTTTGGATGTCTAATGAATTCTAAAGACAAGCCGGAGCTTTCGTTTTTTGCGGTACCAAAAGAACCCGAAAAGTAAGACATTATAATATTATAATGGACGGATACAGAAAGTCAAGTATAGTCGGGGAGCTACTACATAATAACATTTTTGATATTTTATTTTTATTTTCAGGCGTGTACAATGGTTACAACTAATATCACGTGAAGATATGATTGATAAACAAACGAGGACATTAGTATGTGAAACACACTTTCACCCAAATGATATCGTAAAAAATGATCGTAAAAGAATAGCAAAAGGCAAGGTACCAACGTTAAATCTGCCAACCAAAACTAAAACTAGTGTACAGACGCAAACAGATAATGCGTGTACATTATCGAAAAATGCAGCTACCCAGACCGACCAGAGTCTGAAAGGCACATCTAAAGAGAACACTCAAACTACCGAAGAACATGCTTGTGACTCTCTACTAAAAACAAAATCAGAACCAGATCCAGATATTAAGCTAGCAACATCAAATATTGACATATTTCATAAATTATGCAACCGGTTTTTATCCAAAAACTTAGCGGATTTGGTAAAAGCTGAGACAAATCTGAAATCGAGACGCAAAGAAAACAGGTAAAATAAAAATGATTCTTTTAATTATGCATAGGCGTTGATAGTCTAGCGGTAAGACAATTTGCGGCTTTCAAACATTGGAAATACATACGCCTGGGGTTTGATTGGTAGAACTTATGTAGGTACAAAATATCATAATATTTACCAGTTGCTTTTCGGTGTCCCTGCCCTCCCCACTCGTTCCGAACCTCCTGCTCTATATCAATAATCTGCTTGGCGTCTGTCTGTCATTTTTCTGACATTAAGATGAGGTGGGTTCAGTGCGTGGAAGGCTTAATTCATTAAGATTTTAAAGACGTTTGCTAGCATTATCTTGGAATGTTATATAGTATATTTTTTCTTAAAATTGCTCTAGGTAAACATACTCTTGCTTAAAAAATATGTATGAAAACTGAAAAAAACTGTTCCACTTATTCCTTAAATGACTAATTTTCCAACGTATTTATATATTTTATATACTAGTTTAACATTACTAGTACTAGTTTACTCAATAAAATTATATATACTCGAATGAAACATAAAATCAAAAATGTGTTCCACTTATGCAGTTTCTATCTCTCAAAATATGTATACAAACTAATAGTAGTCTTATTAGTTACCGTAAAATTGTATCGAAAGGTTGAGCGAAATCGAAAAAAAAACTAACGAACATTTAATAGCGACTCCTTAGTTTTTGTTTCATGACAGCCTTTCATTTGCTCTTACAAAATTATTTATTATAAAACTTGTGAAAATACGACAAGTTCTTATAATCGTATCAAAAAAACTAACCTAAAGAAATATATTCCATCCTTTTTTCATGTTTCATGGTTGTTATTATTGCAGTTTTTCACGGCTCATTTCGTCATTGCTGCGGTTCAAACAAGATTCTTGGTTGGTTGGTTGGTTTTTTTTTGGGCTGATTGGGTATCTCTAGAATTGTTGATCGGTGGTTAGTAGCCAAAAATGTTGGTCACCGAATTAATAGATAACTGTGACTCCAGGGAGCAAGTTCCATGTAACTTGTATGAATTATACGCTTTTGTGATACTTACAGTTTTTTTAATAGTATTATTTTTACTTGTTTCCATAAACACTATATCTATCGGAATCCCACCTCCCAGACGCATTATAGTGTCCCATTAACTATCGTTAAACATGTAAAGTCTACTCATAAGCATAGCACGCGATACGCATGTGTGCGTCACTTCCGTCACAGCTGCCGGCGCCGGCGCAATGAGGTCATTGAGTTACCACTACTACGATACTACTGCCAGAGACGAGCGAAATAAAGAATCCTGATTTACATGCAAACGTAGTCCTCCGAAAGATATTGTTATTGAGTTTATGTACACTCTAGGATAATGAAAACGGATCATTTTGCATGGAAATTTATAAGAAGTGACTTGAGAGTAGTTGCCATAAATTTTAGCGTTTAAGTTGTTATATTTAGTTTTGGGCTGCAACCTCGATTTTATTGTAACGTATCTGTCATACCTGGCTAGCACGAACCATCTTGAGATTATTGATGCAGTACTTACCTGAAATGAAAATAAAGATGATTAAATTACAAACCTGGCTTTTATTTACTAGTAAAAATTGTAGTTTAATACCTGGATTTTATGACTATATCGAGTATATTATTTAATTTGTACCTATTTTTTGTTTCAGGAGGCAGGGAATCGCCTTGGGACCGAGATCCTTAGTAGTGTTATGCGAAAAAGCTATTAAAAAGTAAGACACTTATCCCCTTATTCATACACGTCTTACAAGTTAGTTAGTTAATGTTTTATCTATATCGAACTAACTTAACTGTTAAAATTACTGATAAGGACAAACGATTATTAGTTAAATAAGGCGTGTAATACGGTTATGAATAAGGGGGTTATAGTTTATAGTACAAATATACTATTTTATTCATTTGCTATTTATTTAATGGTTTTTTGTCATTAATTCCGTAAATCTCATTTTACTTTACTTGCTTCCAGACAATATGAGGCAATATGACGAGTTTTAAATTTCCCGGGCATCGTCCGACGACAATCTCACAATTTTTCTAATCTTAAAAAAGAAAACGAAGTATAGAAAAAATATGCAGACTAAGACGTGTTTTTTATCATTTATTTTGTTCTTTGCTACAGATACAAACTTTTACCTGAGCCGAAAAAGTTCACGGCTCCGGAGACCTTTTCTGTTGTTGGCGGGAAGTAAGTTACTTATAAAAAAATGTGACATAAATATACCCTACCTTAATACTTATTATTTATAAATCTATCTGTGTTTACTTACAGACCTTTAAGAAAGAGATCCGAAAGGCCACCACCGGGATCCGAGGTCAAAAAAGAAAAGAAAGCAAAGAAAGGGTGTGTGTTAAGTCTAATATTGTAGATCTCATGATTAATAACTGAGTAAGCACCTTATTAACAAGCGCCTTTGTTACAGAAAAAATCCAAAAAGCCTAGCTGTGTTATGCCAAACTGTTATAAAAGAGTAAGTTCTCAATTCATAATTCAAAATGTACGTATATATTTATTTACAATTCGTCCAATAACACTCGTTTCCTCTTTACAGATACAACCTTTTACCTCAATGCGAAGAGACTGAACAACCTACTTCTAACCAACTACTTATTAAAAAGTAAGATATTGAACTCCCCATGGTTTTCTCAAGTAATATTAATATTTTGTATACACTACCTAATTAAAAATATTCAATTTTGTTTAGAAACACACCTACAAGAAAGCGAGGAAGACCTTTGAAATCAGAGCAGCAAAAGAAAATAAAACCAACAAAATCAAGAGGCAGGCCACGTAAGGATCAGGCGAGATCAAATGTATTTGGTGAAGCTTCAACTAGTTACTCGTCTTTTCTAGAACAACCACAGGATATAAGGTAAGAAGTCAACATTTCTTACAAGAAATTTAATAATCAATATTTTATATTTTGACTTCGAGTATATTTCTTACATACGTCAATAAAATTTGTCTGTTACAGAAAAATTAAAGTAGAACATGATCTGTTCTTGGACCAGCCACCTGAAGACGTAAGTTACAACAAGTATAAATATGATTATAATATTCGCCGTTATCATTTCTTAAAAAATACATACTTAATTTGTGTAAGATGATATTTATTTATTCATTTACTATTAGAGGTTTGGTTAGAATGGACTCCTATTATTTCAAGCGGCTTGCTTTAGCTTTATCGATATACAATTGTTATTTCTTAAAATATTTTCGCTAAACTTGCTTGCTTACAATATATCGCTACAAACTTATGGCTTTTACAACAGCTTCTTGGCTTCTTAGCTTTTTGATAATATTGCTTAAGGGTTGCATATTGTTATTACTTCGTGTTCAGTGAATAATATTCATGTATTTATTTTATTTCCTACAGGATCCTCTACGAGAAGATGAAGAAGAATTCACAATTGTGATAAAAGAAGAAAACCTCGAAGTTGAACCTGAAGAATACACCCGACATGTTACTATCGAGGTTCCTCAAGCTACGGCTCAAGGCATAGTCATAAACCCCATGGCTCAAGTAGAAATACCCGGTCCTGGTATAAGCAGCGTAATCCCAAAGACTATGACTGTTGTCATGGATGAGTATCAAATATTTGCCAACAGTATAGCAGAACAATTACGAGGATTACCTCCAAATAGAGCGTTACTATTGCAATTTGATATTCAATCTATGATTGATAACGAGAAACAGCTCATGGGACATGAAAGTTGAAGTGAAGTGATAATTTAATAGTTTTTAACAATGACATGCTCAAAGACTGAATCATAATCATTAACGTCGGTGATTTGTTGATTTTAAGGATCGTTTTAAGGTGACTAGGATGATGTTTAATTTGTATGACTTTTTAATTAATAATTATTAGTTGCATTGTGAATATTGTGATACCATAAGGTTAATCTTTGTTTAAGTTTCTTTTATTCTGCAACTTTTTTGTTTTTGTCTATGTTTAAGATAATTAATACAAGGTCATATTAATTTGAGTGTAATATTGCATTATAGTTTTATAAAAAAATAAGCTCTGCGTACATTGTAAATGTACGTTTTATACTGACTGTGCCAATGCGTGCCGTAAAAATATAAAAATAAGCAGGATGAATATATGCCCTTTTTAATTTTTTTTAACTCGTTTTATTATCGTATTTCCAATTTTATAATATATAATTTAACAAATGAGATATAAACCGGCAAACGATTGAAGGCATGGACTGGCCGCGTCCGAAACCGAATAAGTTAAGGTTTAAGGAACATGGTGTTATGAGAATGGGATCTCAGGGATGATTTGAAACCAATAGTCTTATGAAAGGTTTGTTTATTAATGAAGTAAACTACATACAGTTTAACACACTTATAAGAGTTATAAAGGAAAATTACAAGAATCGAACGTAAGCGTGCGCGCGAGAGCCGGCAACTAACTACTCACACGTCAACGCGCCATCTTGTCACGCGGGAGCGAGACAGCACATTAAACTAAGAGCGACTCAACTACATTTCTCTTAGTCATTGTAGCGCGCCGGAATTCGACCACGGGTGGCGCGCGCGGGTAATTCAAAGTTATGACCGTTGCGGTCATTTAAGCGGGTTACTAACTACAGTGTCTAAAAACATGAAATATGGTAATAAGGAAACTACAGTGAACCAGTTCAATAAGTAGGTTATGATGAATGAATGAATGAACGAATGCTTTACTGCACACCTCAAAAAATTACAGCACAGTAGAACAAAAAACATGATAAAAAGAGGTAAACAACAGGCGGAATGATTATGAATAATAGTCGATAAGTTTTTGAAAAATGTCAACATAACGCTTACTTACCGCTTATGAAGAGATCAATAAGCAATAAGGACCAGGCAAAATACGTGTTTATAGATTAAACACACGTGAAAAACCAATTTTGGTTAGATCGTTCAAAACAATTTGCCAAATTATGTACCAACTAAGTCGAAGACAAAAGAAAGTTTCACTTCCTAAGTTTCGCCAGAGTTGCAGCCACATGTAGGGAATGCTCCCGGTTCTTATTTTGTATGGCGAGAACCGGGAATTCCCGGTTCCGGTACTGGATTTGTATAAAAAACTAGTACCGGGAGCAAACCCTAGCCACAAGCGTATCAAACCGACTCTACAAATCCTTTCTTTCGTCCTTGTTCCACCTTTGCAGACAAAGTGGGGCAAATGGCGCCGCGGACGCAGTCAGACATATTTGCGCGAGCGCAGGTATGTCGAGATCTCTGAGGAATCATTTAAACTAAGATCTCGAGATCCGTAAGAATTTGCCGTAATTGAAGAAGGCATTCATACTGGTCACCCTTCAACGCGTGCGTGAATGGTGGGATTAGAATTGCACCCCAGGTAAGAAAACCGAAGAGCCCTTCCACACGACGGCGGTTGCTACAAAAACTAGTAATATGGCGTCTTAAAAAATGAGCAGGTGCTCAATCAAGCTTTGTTAAAACAGATCAACTTGCTACACGGAAAATATCAACTTACAATACAATATCAAGTCACAATAATAAGTTTTTGTAATAGATATGTAGGTAGGTAGATGTACATAATTTTAAAGTTAATAAGATAACAGATGGTATAAACTAATTTATTTCTAATGTCAAGTATTCCATTTTAATCCAAACATACAGGCCTAATAAGTAGGATTGATTTAATATAGACTTAAATATTAACTATAAGAAAGTTTAAATGGACACCATCACTACTGCAAGAAAAAAAGGCGGCTTTATTCAAATAGTGAGTTCGTTAGCATACTCGTAAAAGTGAATGTATCATCAATGAAGTGTTTTTTTCTATAAGCCATTGAACCGTGTGGAATGAGGGAAACTACTCTCATTGACAAAAGCCCAGAATTTAAAGATAAGATACACTATAAGGAGCAACTAATGATTCTCACACGTGATAACCTGACTCACACATGATAACCAACCACACCAAAACAAAAATGTATTAAGTGCACAAAAATTTATAAGATTCTGAGCTAGAAATAGAAATAGCTCACTTCCGAAACACAAAACGGATTAAAACATTACTTATCTATCTTTAGTCGATCCCAAGACAATCCAAAAAAGGTCAATAACAAAACAATCAATGATGGCATACAATTGTAGTTCAAACTTCAGGTTTATCCTAAAGTGACTCATCGCTGCCCATTTTCTTCCAGCAAGCTTTTCCTTCTCTTTGTTTGCCTTATAGATCAGTTTATTTTAGACATATAAATACGTTTTTGTAGAGCGTTTTACGCAGTGGCGAATGGACGTTCCTTAATAATCCAGCAGATGGATGTCAAGTTCAGCAGTATTGGGGACGGTTAGCTGTTGCAACGCATTAGTCACGAGAATTATGAAACCTCTACGTCAGTGTGCGTTAACATTAACACACATTTACATAAATAACTAACGATTACAGTAACATGTTGATTTTCTTATCAACTGCAGAGAAAAAGTCCCTAGAGAAAAGGTAGTTTTATCTGATTTGAAGACAAAATAATACATGAGTTATTAGACCTATAGTTTTTTTTACCTTATTGACGTTTTTGTAAAAGTTTCCTGAGCTTATACAATTTAATAAAAACAGTTTGGGTTTTTTGTAAGATTTTAAGGTAGGTAAGTACCACTAGCAACTTGCCAGTAAGGATTAAGGATAAATGTTTGAATTATTTTGGCGTAACATGTTCATGGCACAGGTAAGTATGTTCAGGTCAATCACAACGTGTTTCTAGTAAATAATGAAAAATTGGGATTGCTTCTAGACTTAATTCGATTCAGAGAATATTTCTAGAAAAGTCGCATTTTGGAAACAGTAGCAACAAAAAATAGAGATTGGGCAACTAATTCACTACTTAGTGCCTTCTTTATTATTTTTGAAAATAACAAGTCACATTACGTAGTAAAATAATAAGTGTAACTCTACTAACAAACAACACAGGCACTATAAAACCTTCTAACATATAGGTCAAACTAAATCGCAATTCACTGAAACAGCCAAAACTAGTTTACATACACTCTAAGATTTGGGTAACTGCGCAGGTATCGGGACTTCGAGGGCGAGACACCCTTTAATAAAACTAACCATTTTTAGAACTTAACGCAACTACATAAGGCATACCATAGGGCAGGCAAGAGCGTTGTTATAACATCATTAATCCGTATCACCACTCGAAAATGTGCTTGAGCGCGGATGATTCCCCGAACATCGCCGTCCCGCTTTTATCCATATATTATGGTATGCGAATGAGGGTACCGCAATATTTGACAGAGGTTTGACATACAATATTGAACTAATAACACGAATAGAATCATGATAACACTAGAACCTTTATTAAAAAGGTTTTGCGCAGTTGGTGGATTCGGTACAATGTGTCATGTAATAACTAATATCTCAGTAAAGTTGTTGTACCGGAACTGAACTGAGTCACAGTGCGACCGGGTTTCTCAAAACTTTTGAATGCGCCCTCGTTTTGATTGCAAAACATTTATATTGCAATGTATTTGTTGTATATTTATTGATTTTTATAGCACAAAAGAAAAGAACAATTGTACAACGGACGGACTTAATGCTTTTAAGCATTCGTACTGATTAAAAGAGTCATCTGAGGTTTTCGAGATTTATTTGGGAGTTAACGTTTTAACTTATAGAAAGAAGATTTAAAAAAAAATCCGGTTATATTTACAAACTCCGAAGTTCTTACACAAGTTGTATAAACTTATGCCTTCAACCTTATTTAACTCCCAAATAAATCCCGAAAACCTCAGAAGACTCGTCTAATCAGTAAGAATGCTTTAAAGCATTAAGTCCATAAGTAGGTAAGTATACCTACCTACTTATGGACCTACCTTACCTTATAAGTTATAAGGTAACGCAGGGGTCGGCAAACTTTTTTTACAAAGAGCCTGATGGCGGAAAATATGGAATTTTTGGAAGCTCATAGAGCCGCAGTTTTCTGTTTTTCACTGTAATATTTCATTTTTTTGAATTAAGGGGAACTTGAAGAGCCACAACTGACCCTTCAAAGAGCCGCATGCGGCTCGCGAGCCGCGGTTTGCCGACCTAACGTTTAAAATTTTCGAAAGAATATAAAATAAAAAACTTTTGACCCTCCCCATGGAGTGGACTATTGGCAAGTAATCGCTGTAATCTACTTATTATTTATCTACTTCATACATTTTTTATGTAAAAGTATTGAGTACTTAAGTGTTATATTATAAAGATCTAACCTGTCTTATCAATATCAGATCTAAAATTACAATAACAATGACTTAATGTTTTCTGGTTAATCTGTGTAGAGCCTATCTTAATCAATTTCTACGTATGATAGGTACTTATCTCAAGGGGTTTACGAGTAATAAGATATAATTAGAACAAGCGTCATAATAAATACAGTTCAGTTATGACAATAGACACTTAATGTTATTCTCAGAATGCGTCATGTGTGGTTTGGAGTAATGAATGTTATAGTAATGGCGATGGCGCGTAGTTACAGCGTCCAACGTCCAAGAGGCAACCGGATTGCTATTTGAGCTCCCGAAGTGTTGTAGAACCGCTCTGTGCAACTCGAACTGACACAACTTAGACTGTACCAATCCAGACTAATGCAAATCCTGCTGGTCCTTTTTAAGTGTAAACTTGATA